>JAZKJV010004474.1:0-1486736 GCA_037367405.1 Ottelia alismoides | reverse complement strand
TAAGAAAGGCATACTTGAGTGTAGGAGGTAGTGATTTCAATTCTGGCACTGTGGTATCATCAAGCAGATCTGGCTGAACTGAATCTGAATCTGGTTTCGTGCTGTATGAAGTGGGCTAAGCTGAGTAGTACTCGCCACCAAATCAGAAGTATCGGGAGTCGGATCGTCAAAAATATCCAAACAATCGGCAAAAGCCACGTCCGACTCGTCATCTATGTCCCATGATTGTTCCGGAAGAGGATGGAACTGACAGATCCGGATGGATCTCTAAGTCATCATGAGAATAGGTTGATGCATCTCTAGTAAGATTAGACAACACCTGGCAAACTGCATCATGCACTATATCCTCTCCAGATGAAAGGGTCTCGCTCTGTCCTAAAGGAATCTGTCCCCAAATCCCAACTGTGCTAATCAAACTGCAGTCTGCCTCTGAAGATGAGTACTCTGTGCTACTCTCTGAATCGGGTCACTGACACTTGGTTTTCTTCATCTCAAGGTTCACTTCTCTTCCTGGAGAACGGAACTTCATCATTCCCGTACCAAAATCGAAAGCTGCGCCTGCGGTCCTAAGGAAGGGTCGCCCGAGAATGATCTGAGATTCTCTCCAATGATTGGGGGTCTCCATGTCCAAGACTGTGAAGTCCACCTGATAGTTCTGCCCCTCAATCGAGATAATGACGTTCTTCACTTCTCCATTAGGTCTCTTCACTGAACGATCTGCGAATTGAAGTAAAGCTCTAGATTTGCGAAGTGGTCCCAACTCCAATTTCTGATATAATGCTAAGGGGAGTTAGTTGATCGAAGAACCGTTATCTAAGAGTGTGTGTGCAAATGCAATGTCGTCAATACGACTCTCCACATAGTGAGCACCCATGTCTCTCTTTTTCTTTGGCAAAGTCTGATTCTTGAGACAATAGGTTGTGGCTACTGATAAGACATGTATCTTTATATTTCGGTTATCTTTCTTCCTGCTAACCCTTCTAGGTGTGCATCTCACCTTAAGGTATTTTTGGAAGGCAGGATGGTTAGCCACATATTCATCAAATGGCACTTTAACTGTGATGTTTTCTTTACAAAACCTTACCATATCTGGGTCATCTTTCTGAATCTAATTGATGCGCTTTCCTGCCGTAAGAGAACGGGGGAAAGGGATTGAATCTAGGGAAACAGAGGGTGAAGAGTCTGAATCATGAACTGAAAGATCGTTCTTTGCATTAACGGAAACAGAGTTCTTCATACATGAATATTTTTGATGCAACATGGAATCAAAATCTAGGCTATCTACTAAAGGTTGTGGAATAGAAGCTGGAGTGGTATCCGCCACAACCGGAGATGCAAGGTCCTCTGTAGACTCAGAAGAATATCCATGCTGACGATGCTGCATACGTGCTCTCCTCCTCCTCTCGACTCCCTGAGTGGAAATCCTCGAATGGTGCTGATGGGGCTCTGAAATATGATGCCTCTCCTCCTCGTCCTCTGAAGACTCCTCAGGTAGAGCTTCAGAGATTTCCCCTCCTCGTGTCCCTCGCCCGGTCAGGTACGACCCGGTCCTTCCGCTCCTGTGTGACATGTGGTTAGCCTCGTCACACGAAAGAATCTCATGTTCAGATTTAGGAGATGCTGAATAGTATACCTGACCAATGTGCTGCTGAGAACTAGAACAGTTCAGGCTATTGGGGTTAGCCTGAACTTGGGCTGGGATAGAGGTAGAGGGTGCAGTCTGCTTGTCTCGCCATCTGGACAGGCGGTTGACATCCACCCGTAAGTCCTGGATCTCGTTCCTGTAGGAACGTAGCTCATCGAGTATCTGCTGCTGAATATCCACGGGACTAGACGATGAAGGAAGTGGATAAGACTGGGAAGAAGAACGGGAAGACTGGCCCTGCTGGCCAGTGTACTGCCTCTGCTGCTGCTGCTGGGGTTGCGGGTCCTGCTGGCCCGTCTGGTAATGGCCCTGTCGGCCATACTGCTGGTACTGCTGCCTCTGCTGCTGGGGTGGCTGGAATACAGGGCTCTGCTGTGAAGGAGGTGGTGCGGAGGTGAATGTGGTGTTGTGAAAGGTCGGGGGAAGCTGATAGGTCTGTCGGTCTCCCGTACTTCCTTGCCTGGCAGGGTCCTGAGTATACCATATCCCATTCACCTCCCAAACCGAGGGAGGCTCCTCCTGAACTGTCTCTGCTACTGGAGGTGGCTGCTGGAAAGAATGGGTGTAGGATTGGTCCTGCTCCCACGGCTGGGGTTGCCCTGACACCAACTGCTCCTGAACATGGTGAACTCGGTATACGGGAGCAGAGGGTGCAGTCACGGCGGGTATCCTTATCTTAGATACCTTCTCAGTCAACTCCTCCATCTGTTTTGGAAGTTTGGAGACGCTCCAGTCTAACTCATCAATCCTCCTGTCGATCTTCTCGACTACAGTAAGCTTGTCTGCAAGAAGTCCCATGCTAGGGATCACATCCTGAGAGAGATCGACTATAGTTGATTTTCCCCCTCCAGATGAGAGTGAACTGGGGGATGGTGTATAGGCCCTGCTGGCCATCTGTGAGCGGCTAGTTTCAGCCATCTGCTCGAATACCCACCACACGGTATCCGCTCCTCGTGATGTATAGCTGCCTCCACAGGCAGCGCTCACTAAACCCTGCATCTCAGGGTTGAGACCAGTGAAGAAGGATTGGACCAAGATGTTGTCATCTAATCCATGACAAGGACACTTTTGCAGGATGTCCTTGAATCTTTCCCAAGCATCACAGAAGGCTTCATGGGGTAACTGGGAAAAACTCGTAATTCGCGTCCTCATCATGTTAGTTCTACTCAACGGGTAGAACTTCTTTAGGAATAGGTCCTTGAACTGGGCATAAGTGATGATGATGATTCCAAGATTCTTTACCCAGTAATCGGCTTTTCCACCCAGGGTAAATGGAAGGGCTTTGAGCCTAATATAATCCTGGCTAACATTATTATGTTTGAGGTTAGCACAAATGAGCTCAAAGTCCCTTAGGAATGCATATGGCTCCTCAGAAGCATTCCCATCAAAATGTGGCAGCAAGTTCAGAAAATGTGGCTTCAATTCAAAGTCAACAGTGGGTTCGGCCGGACTCAAGTAGTTATGAATTTGATATTGTCCGGGGGTTATACGCCGCATCCATTCGTAGTTGGACCCCAACATTTAACTGTCCTAACTGAGCTCTCAGTGATGCATGTTGCTGCTCAGATGCAGCTAATCGGGCTAGTATCATTCTCATCGGGTCTTCATGGTTCTCTTCTCCCTCTTCTTTCTTCTTTGGCATTTTACTCGAATCTTCTTTATGTCCTGAATCAACAATGTTTTCTTGATTATAAGAGGATTTATGAATCATGATATTCTCACCAAGGCGACGGTCTTCCTCGGTGAGGTGGGAAGAGGGAAATGGAATGGTTTGAGAGTAACCATCCCGAGAGTGAGTGATCCTGGGCTCAAGAGGGTCATGAGTCCAGGTTCGTCCAAGTTGCGCTTGGACCTTTGAAGACATACTTTTTGAAGGGTTCAACGAGAGATTCGCAAAGTCCGAATAAATATCCCCCCAATAAGTCATCTTCAATGTCAAAAGAACCGATTAGATCACGATAGTCAATGAGGCACTAGTTCTACGGTGCAAGTAAATGTGCGGAGTGAACTCACACAATACAAACGCAATTCAAATCCCAATTTCACCAACTCAACACGTGATGGCCGTAAGAGTTCGGCCGAATTATCTGGTCAATTTTTAGTTGGTGAGAATACAATCTTGGAAAGATTAACGAGCTGTTAGGTGCCCGTATTTTCCTACAGACTGCCCCGGTTCTTACGACTAGTTTGACCTACTTTCAGCCAGTATAGGAGTAAGTATGGGCCGTATAAATACGGCTACCCGTTCCTTGAGGACTAACGCATCCTCTAAACCTCCCACTCTGCTAAGGAAGTCCGGACTGTTTACCGGCTACCCGTAAATCCTCACTGAAAAGTAGCTAATCGCCTAAAAAGAAAGAACCAGTAGTAAGTAAGAAATCTAGACTTGGCTCTATCCTAGGGTCATCTCTCTCTCACTTGCAATAAAAACAAACAATGAGGGCTTTATGCACCTGAGAACAAAGGTTCTTTTTATTCCAGTTAGTTTAATCGACCTGCTCAATTCAGTCCCAATTTTAGAGTTAGGTTATCACTTGAAATTAATCTGAACACACAAGCACATATACCGTTCAGTCCCAATTTCCTTTTTGACCTTAAGTTGTAAATCAAGAAGGGAGTCGGAAATCAGAATGCAAACGAGAAACTATGATGCATGCTCAGAAGAAGGTATACTTATAGTGAATCCCAACACTCTTCATGTGTTAGCACTCTTCATGTGTTATGCAGAACAGAATTTGTAAATATTACACTAAATGCATGCAGATCGAGGAAACCACACCTAAACAGTATACTATTAGAGGGGAAGAACTAATTTAATTTGAGCTAAATAGTACGTGTCTATGTGCGTCTCATTATGAATCTTATAAGATAAGTGAATCTTCTAAGATAAGTGTGGCCTAAATTACGATTGGCACAAACAAATTTGAATCTAAACTACCGTGTGCCTAATCCTTAAGTTCGCCACTCAAGTCGAGCCCCACCCTCACCGAAGAGTGAAACAGGCTCGACACATCACAAATAATTTCTAAGTCTTTTTACACGCGCGAGCTCTCAAACAAGAGCTGCTATAAATGAGCAAGATAAATAATACAACAATTTACAAAATTTCTCTCAAAAATAAATGAATTATCCTCGCACTTCAGCAGTTGGCGCGCGTCGTGTCCGTCGACCTCCGATGCACTCCAAGTCCACCGATCCCTCGCAAGGAAAATGAGATTTATATTAGAGAGATAAACAACAAGATATATACAAAAATATGAAGAGAAATAATTGCAAAAAATGGAATAAATACAAGTGGCTCAGGGGTCAGACTACCCGAGTAGAGAAAATCTAAATCTAAATTTTTAAATTAAGCTAAGCCATTTGCCTCCCCGGCAACGGCACCATCTGACGAGTCGCTAAATACGATGATTAATTTGTGTTCGTTGTGGTACGTGTACTTAGCGATTCAGTCAGAACCGAGAGAAGGATCTCCGTGAAGAGTGTCTCGGCTTAATTTATATCCCGGGCAAGTCCGGGGTCGAACACAAGGAGGCAAAGGAACAACTTCAGGTTTAATTTGAAAATTAGGTTTTATATTTCCAGTGCGGTATTTTTTTTTATATTTTTAATGCAAATAGAATGCAAATGCAAGTGAATCAAGACACTAAAAAAATCATACAATAGGCCAAATTAATTTTAATGTCAAAATAGTCCAATTTAGCCAAATTATACTTTTCCTAAAGTCCTAATCTAGTGGGGAACACAAAACATATTTTTTTTGTATTTTTTAAGGTTAAAATGCAACAATGAAAAATGCACACTTTTTATGGGTTTTTTGTAGTTTATCACACAAACAGTTAGCAAAAATTATGAAAAAATTACTGGAACTAAAATATGATGCAAGGAAGCTACAGTAATTTTTTTGGAATTTGTTGACAAGTTATGAATTTTTTATGGATTTTTTTAGTAAAAATAGAGTGACTGTGAGTAAATAATTTCTAATAAATCCACATTGTTAAATTAATCAGACTGCAAATTATCTCAAAAAGATATTTAGATAAGCAATCCAGTAGAGCTGAAATTTCGCAAAAAGAATATACGTGGATTTAATTAAAAATCAAATACTAAAAACACTCTACAATTTATTTCAGGCACATGACAACTCCAATGGACGTGAAATTTGGACTGTATCACATTTCAAGGCATCATTCTTAATTTTTGTGGATTTTTTGGAGCAACCTGAGTTAGATATGAATTTAAGTGCTCAAAATGGGTAAAATATCCAATATTTCAGTTAAAAAATTATAATTAATTACCCATGAGTCACAAAAATACAAATAAATAGTCAAAATGTAGACAATTAGTTGCTCATCACAATAGCATCATTGAACAAAAAATGCCTAAATGAGGTCCAAATTAAAAGACGAACACAGGGTTCTTTTTGCAAAAAGAGAAACTGGAATTACAATGTAAACATATACAGGGACTGTTATGTAATTACTGAAACATAAAATAAAGAAAGTGCAAATTTTACATTAAAAAAACAAAAAGACCTTTCTTCTTCAGGCGTACTGGGGCACGATGATGGTGAACCCAACAAGGGTCTTGGGCGGTGCCGGCGGCGCGGGTCGGCGGCGCCTCCGCACGCGGTAGAGGCACGGGGCGGCGGAGGCGGTCACGGCAGCTGGAGGGCGCGACGGAGAGGTGGAGTCCTGGTGGAGAAGTGGAGGACTGTGGCATATGGCCGTGCCTGGAGCGGGCGGCCGTGCCGCGCACTAGGAGCGGCGGTGGTGTAGCTGCTGGGCGGATGGCGTGGGGCCGCGCCTGGAGCGGAGCTGCGGCGTGGCCGCTTGGTGGAGGCGGCGCGCCGGTGCGGCGGCGGGCTGTGGAGAAATGGGGAAGGGGCGGCGGGCGGCTGCTTGCGCCTGCTGCCTCTTCTGATTTTTTTAATTTTTTTTCTTTTTTTTGAATGATTTTTTACGGATGCAATAAATAAACAAAAAAACCTTTTTTTTGTTTTAATATATATAGATATTTTGGTTTTCCAAAATTTTTTAACTTTGTTTAAATAGGGAATGCAAATAAAAATGACAATGAAGGGGGGAAAATGATGTGGTGATAATATGTGGAGTAGAACAATGGAGGATGGTGGTGATATGATGTGCTAAAAAAAATGAAAAAATCACAAGATGATAAAATGTTAATAAAATTACCTACGATGAATGCCGTCGCCTATGGAGTGCTCACGAGAGCACGGTCTTCGCTCAAATCGTCGGCGTGAGATGAGCTCGAGCAACGCACGTATGTGGTTGCGATGTTGGCTGAAAAGCCAACGGATCTCACCGGAGAGAGGGCCGTCGTCGCTCGACCGCGGTTGCATCGCTGTCACCGATTCAACTCAGGGAACTAGGCTCTCCTCACATAAAGATGGATCAAAGGCAAAAATGAGGAGAATGGCATGTATATAAAGAAGAAAAATAATGAAAGTTAGAATTAAGATGGAGTGGGATGGAGGTTAATAAAATGGTGGAGTTGAATTAGAAGTTAGAAAATATGGTGGAGTAATGGAGTTGAATTGGTGGTTATTGCAGAGAATGTAAAATAAAATAAATAAATAAATAAAATAAAGTTGTCTACTTTAATTACAATAGAATAAAAAAGAATAAAATAGATAGTGGAGAATTTACAAGGGAAGACAAACAACATGTACACATTTTTTTTACTTTTCTAATATGTAATTTTTTTATCTTTTTAATAAGAGATATTTACAACGAAAAAATACAATAAAATAAGATAATTAAAATACAACACAAGTTTGATTTTTTTTGTATTTTTAGTAATTAAGAAAGATATAATAAAAATTAAAGAAAGAATGAATATATACATGGTATACAATGTACATCTAGGTCCCAAAACCCAACTTTTGCAAACGAGCTCTGATTTTAATGAAACTACTTCCGTTGGATAGATAATTTTCTAACTTGAACTTTAAAAGTGAGTTTGATGAATTTGGAGTTCATACGGAGTGGGAATTTAGCTTGGAAGTTGGACTTTACATCTTTTTCTCTTTGGGATCTAGGAGCATTTATTTGAGGTGAAATTTGTTTTGTATTTTTGTATTTTTATATACATTTTTATAAACAAGTTAGAGAAAGAATTAGGCAAAAAGGAGTTGAAATGAAATTATTAAAAATACATGAAGTTTTGGGCTATTTACATGTATAAAACTCCTTTGATTTTGCGGCTTTTAATTGTTAATTCATTTTGTACAATCTTATATACAATAATTAGTGTATTTTATTTACAAGAGTCATTTTGTTAATTTATGGATTTTATGGACATTTATTTGGGATTTTACTTGGGGATTTTGCTAAGATCAAGATATTAAGATGATGAATCGTGGATTCATCAATTTTACACAAGGATTGGCTTCTTATTTAAATGCAAATATGGATGCTAAGATGCATATTTTGTGGATTGATGCATGAATGATATTTATGCAAGATAAAGGGAAATATGCTGCTAAATACCCGGGGACAACACTCTATTTACAACTTTAAGAGTGGTGAATCACAGATTCATCAACCCCCTATACTTAAACCTTGCTCGTCCTCGAGCAACTAAAATGAAATGCAAGAGTGAAATGATTTTGGGTTTTATAACCAAGATCATAAACACAAGTTGAAATCGGAGCTTGACTCGACCTTTGGATTAATTATGTGGCAGAACCTCATTGGGACCTGAACTTAAGACCTAACAGACTTCAAGTTCCACAAGTCTTCTATTCAAGACTCCTCAATAGTCAGGTTAGAACAAATCCTCAGACACAAATTTCTGATGACTATGATTTTTACTTGTACTGTGTAAGTGAAATGTAACTCTCCACATCAGAGATGGCTTAGAAACAACCTCCTCTAACAATGTAACTCAAATAACCTAGTCCAACAACTCTTTCCTCGAGGAGCGGGGTATTACCTTCTAAGTTCAAGTGCAACTAGCTCAAGAGGAGGGGATAGAGAAAAGAATGGATGGTAGCCAGTGTAGCTACCTATCCCGGGATGCCTGACCAATGTAGCCAAGTCATCCGGATGCATTTATTTGCTAATATACATACTCCGATAGGTATTTTATTTTCACTTGGACCTGACTGATTTTTTTGGAGTTTTTGCATTTTTTTGAACTATATACAAGGTGCAGCATGTACATCAGGTGTTTTTCCTCTTGATCCAGTAGACTATCCCTCTTTTGAAGCATTATTGCAACCCACAACATCCCATCCTTAGATGTCAACACCACCAGACTAGGTTGAGATGCACTACCCTCCCTAGAGGAGGACGGACGTTTCCACCCGTGCGCTACTCCAAGTTAAAGGATTCTACCTCCTCACCACCTCATCAATGAAGAGCTACGTGCATTGTGCTTGTCCAAGTTAGGTCATTATCTAAAAGAATCATGTGTGTGCATGCGATATTTTACTTAGACTAATCAAGATGACATGTGAACATAGACTTGCAGACTCAAAGAATTAAGTCACTTGACCTGAGAAATCTTAACTCAAGTTCCTATAAGGTTCCTCTGAAATTAGGTGGATTACGGTCAAATCAAGTCCATCCTCAATATCTTCTCATAACTTGGTTCAGAACCCATTAGCTTTTCACCTTGCATATGCAAGATATGCAGATGAGATGCATATGGCTTGCTATGTAGATGAATGAAATGCAAGATTCTTTTTCTTTCTTTTCTGAAGTAGAGATGATATGCAAGAGTAAATAAGAAGCCTTTGAATTTTTCCCATTTTGTTATTAGCAAAACTTTGGTAAATCTCCTATGTTACAACAATTTACAGATTATACAAGTGTATTTTACAAAAAATATTCTCCAAATTTTACCCAACCCATAATTATTACGAAATATATACAAGGATACGTTAAAGTACGAGCTATAGGTAAAGTATATATGTAATATATACATGCCCTGTATACTTAGCGTGTGCTATGTCCTCAGAGCACGAAAAGCGAGGAAAAAGACATAGCTCGTGCTAAGCGTAAGAGAGCCAAAGAGAACGAAAAAATGTAAAGAAGTCATCCTGCCCCCCTATACTTAGGCTCTGGCAGCCTAAGTGTAGAAGAAGGTCAAAAATGGGGCGGACGAGGTCAAGAAGAGAAGTGGATGAATATACAATACGGGCATCGATCCACCCTATACTTAGGCTCAGGTCAGCCTAAGTATAGAATGGAAGTGAGTATGAAGATCGATGTGATATGGAGGATGTGCAGAGACTCGACTCGAGTGGCTCATCCCCCCTATACTTAGGATCTGGTCATCCTATGTATAGGTCCAAGATGGTGATTAATGAAGCTAGGATGAGTTACTAGAGTCGTGGGGGAGAAATGTCAGAATGTACAGGAATGATGGTATATACAAGTGAGTCGGTCTGCTAATGGCTAGAGCTGACTGTTGCGAGGTCTTATGCGCAGCTCGAGGTGTATATGCTGAATCTGTCTCGTACATGAATACAATCTCCTCAACATGGACTAACTGCTCATTGGATTCGACAAAGTTCTTCAACAGTTGTCCATTCACTAGGAATGTAGGTGCATCATCTGCGAGATCTGAGATCTCGACACATCCACTATCGTGCACCGTACGGACGACAAATGGGCCTGTCCACTTGGACTTCAACTTGCCTTGGAAGATCTTCAGCCTATCATTAAACAACCATACCTTCTGTCCAGGAACAAAGGTCTTTCGTCTTATATATCTATCGTGCCAATGCTTAACCTTGTCCTTGTACACCAAATTGTTGTCATATGCATGGTTTCTGACTTCCACAAGCTCATTCAGATCCATATCTCTCTGCTTCTGCCTAAGGTGCATGTTCCAATTGACCTTCTTGATTGCCCACTCTGTTTTGTTCACTAGTTCTGTGGGCAAATGGCACGGCTTTCCGAATACCATTCGGAATGGAGAGGTTCCTAACGGTGTCTTGTAAGCTGTCCTATATGCTCATAGAACCTGATCCAAGATCTGAGACCAGTCCTTCCTGTCTGGGCGGACAAGCTTTTGCAATATAGTCTTCACCTCTCGATTCGACACCTCAGCCATACCATTAGTTTGTGTGTGGTAAGGACTAGCGATACGGTGTTCGATGCTGTAGTCCTTCAGGAGTTTCTTCACCTCCCGATTTACAAAGTGCATACCCCCATCTAATATCATCATTTTGGGGATCCTGAACCTAGAGATGATGTGCTCTCTGATGAATTTACAGACAGTCCTGCTGTCTGCAGCTCGGGTCGGGATAGCCTCCACCCACCTGGATAAGTAGTCTACTGCAAGAAGGATGTATTCAAACCCATGGCTAACAGAGAATGGGCCCATGAAATCGATGCCCCTGGTGTCAAAGACATCACAAATGATGACAGGCTGCATCGACATCTCATCCTTGGAACCAACGGTTCCTCCCATTCTCTGGCATACTGGACACGACTTCGCAAAGGTGATGGCATCGCGAAATAGAGTCGACCAGTAAAAGCGACACTGAAGTACCTTCCGTGCGGTCCTCTTCTCGGAGTGGTGTCCTCCTGCCTCCAAGCTGTGGCATAAAGAAAGGACACTCTGGTATTCCTCCTAAGAAATACACCATCTCTACACACAATCCAGTCCTTCAAAGAAAAGGATTGGATCCTCCCAATGGTAGTGTCTAGCATCCGACTTCAGTCGGTCGATGTGGTTCTTGGGCCAACCTTCGGGAACCTTCCTGGACACAAGATAGTTCACAATGTTGGCATACCATGGGAGTGAGTCGACAACAAAAACCGACTCGTCAGGGAAGGAGTCTCGAATTGGTGAATCCTCGGAAGTATTGATATTTTCGAGATGAGAGAGATGATCAGCTACTACATTCTTCTTTCCTGGTTTATCACGGATATCCAAATCAAACTCCTGGATAAGCAAAATCCACCGAAGAAGACGTGCCTTTGCGTCCTTCTTCTCCATCAAGTATCATAGCGCCGTATGGTCAGTGAACACGATTACCTTGGATCCAATTAGATGAGATCGGAACTTGTCCAAGGCAAACACTACCGCAAGCATCTCCTTTTCCGTAACTGTATAGTTACGCTGAGCGATATCAATCACTTTGCTTGCGTAGTGAATATCAAATGGGACACCTTCCCTCCTTTGTCCTAACACAGCCCCAATAGCAAAATCTGAGGCGTCCGTCATGATCTCAAAAGGTAGAGACCAATCTGGGGCTTGTAGGATCGAGGCATCCATGATCATTCCCTGTAATAGCTTAAAGGCCTCAAGACATTTGTGATCAACAACAAACTCCATGTCTTTGCCTAAAAGCTCAGTTAGTGGTCGGCAATCTTAGAAAAATCCTTGATGAATCTCCGATAAAATCCGACATACCCGAGGAACGACCGCAACTGCTTAATGTTGGTTGGTGGCTGGAGTCGTCTGATCACAACCACCTTGGCAGGGTCAACCTCCATTCCTCTCTTGGAGATGACGTGCCCCAACACAATGCCCTCCGTCACCATGAAGTGACTTCTCTCCCAGGAGAGCACCAGATTGACCTCACAACAATGTTTTAGGAATCGGTCCAGATTCCTAAGGCATGAATTGAAGGAATCGTCGTGGACCGAGAAGTCGTCCATGAAGACTTCCAGGAATTCGCCGACCATTTCGTCGAATACAACAATCATGCACCTTTGAAAAGTACCTGGAGCATTGCATAACCCACAGGGCATGCGCCTGAAAGCATAGGTACCAAAGGGGCATGTGAACGTGGTCTTTTCCTAGTCCTCCGGAGCTATGGCTACTTGATTGTAGCCCGAGAACCCATCCAAGAAACAGAAGAACTCCTTCCCCACTAGTCTCTCTAAGATCTGATCAATGAATAGTAGAGGAAATGATCCTTCTTCGTCGCAGCATTCAGGCATCTGTAATCCACACAGACACGCCATGATGTGGGCACTCGCGTCACGATCTCCTCTCCGTCCTCGTTGGTGGTCGTTTGAATTCCCGACTTTTTCGAGACCACATGGATCGGTGACACCCATTTAGAGTCGGAGATGGAATAAATAAACCCCGCATTTCACCATTTCTCTATCTCCTTCATCACTACCTCTCGTAAATTTAGATTCAAACGACGTTGTTATTCACGAGAGGGTTTGGCTTCATTCTCCAAGTAGATATGGTGCGAACACAGCAGGATTTATCCCGTGGAGATCGGAAATGCTCCAGCCTATCGCCTTGTAGTTTTTCTCCAGGATCTCTAGCAAGCGAGATTCTTTCTCCTCGGTCAATCACGAACTGATGATGATCGGAAATTTCATGTCCTGACCCGCAAGGAAGGCGTATTTCAGTGTTGTGGGTTAAGGATTGAGCTCAGGTATGGTGTCATCGTCTAGGAAATTTGGCTCAATCGAATCTGATTCGGTGTTGGAAGTGGCTGGATCTTTCTCTGTAATTACTGCCACCAAGTTATTCAGCTCTGGAGTCGGATCGTCAAAGGTATCCATGCAATCGGCAAAAGCCGCGTCCAACTCGTCATCCTCATCTTCCGATTGTCCTAAAGAGGGAAGGACTGACAGGCCCAGCTGGGCCTCTAAGTCATCGAAGATGTAGGGCGATGCAAGTTCTGAGTTGTACTCATCTCTGAGGACCTCGCAAACTGACTCATGCACGGGATCATCTTCGGAGGGGAGGGACTCATTGATGCTGGATGGGTTCTGTCTCCATGGACCAACTGTGTCTACATGATCGCAGTCTGCTTCGGTTGAAGAGTACTCGGTGCTGGATTCGGAATCCGGTCTCTGCCATCTGGTCTACTTCATCTCAAGTTCCTCATCTCCGCCTGGAGTTTGGAATTGGATCTTCCCGATCTTATAATCAAATAAGGCCCTCGCTGTCCTTAGGAAGGGCCTGCCTAAGATGATATGGGAATCTCTCCAATTATGAGGGGTTTCCATATCTAGGATAGTGAAGTCCACCATGTATTCTTGACCCTCGACTTTGATTACAACATTCCTCAATTCTCCTTGGGACCTCTTGGTTGATTTATCAACGAACTGCAGGAGGGATCTAGATTTCATAAGAGGTACGAGATAAAGCCGCTCATAGAGGGTTGTAGGCATTAAGTTAATTGAGGAACCATTGTCTAGGAGAGTGCGTGCAAACGTAATGTCATCGACATGACTCACCACATAATGTGCACCCATGTCTCTTCGTTTCCTTGGAAACGAGTTCTTTAATGCATAAGTCGTGGCTACTGAAAGAACATGTTTCTCAACACGACTTTTGGTCTTCCTGCTAACCCTAGGAGGTGTGCATCTCACCTTAAGGTACTTCTAAAATGTAGGAGTCATTTCCACATACTTGTCAAAGGGGATTGTGACCTTGATATACTTGTTGCAGAACTCTGCCATCTCAGGGTCATCTTTTTGGATTTTTTCATTTTCTTTTTTCCAACCTTAAGAGCTCGGGGGAAAGGGATTATTGACTTTAACTCATGTTCTGAAACTGAAATGTTTCCATTGAAATCTAGAACTGAGATCTGTACAAGACTCAGACTCTTAAACAAACTCAGACTCTGAATCTGACTAAAAGAAAAATGTTGTTGCAAAACCGGTGATGCGTCTTCCGCGACTTCTAGACGATCCTCCTCAGATGGAGGTGCGGGCTCTTCATTGGTTTCGTCGGACTCTCTGCTGTTGCGGGATTGCTGCTTCGAGGACCCAGAAGTCCTCTTCTTCTGCTGGTGGTGGTGATGGTGATGCTGCTCCTCTTCTTCCTCCAAGTTCTCCTCAGGTAGACTTGGTGGCTCCTTCCTCCGGTGCCCGTGCCCGATCAGGTATGGTCACGGTCCTTCCGCTCATGAGGGACATATGATTCACATTATCATACGAAAGGATCTCACGTTCAGATAAAGAATTATCTGAATAATATACCTGATCACGAGATCGGTTCTGACCTTGGGTTAAGCTGTTCATGTTGGCTTGAACCTGTGCGGGAATCGGGGTCTTTGGTGCCATCTGTTGATCCAAGGTACGAGAAACACGATTCAGATCGATTCTCATATCCAGATAGTCATTCTAGATTTGTTGGACCCTATCAGATAGGGTCTGGATCGCCAAGGTGAGGGACTCCAATTCGGTGGGCTGGGCTGGCTGATGTTGACTTACAGGTGAGGTTCTGTACTCGCCCTGTTGGCCATGGTGATACTACTGCTGCTGATGGGATGGTGACGGGCCCTACTGGCCTGAGTGGAATGTGCGCTGCTGCTAGTGCTGCTGAGGCTGGTACCCTCGTTTGGGCCTGGACTGAACAAAGCGCGGTGCGGGGACGGAGCTGGTTTCTTGGTAAGCTGGGGAAGGTCGGTGAGGCTGACCATTTCCCATCCCCGACTGTGTGCTGACGGGGTCACGACTGTACCACAGCCCGTTGATCTCGAACACCTGCGGAGGCTCCTCGTATCCGGTCTCCACTTGTGGGGGTGCATGCTGGTCCTGCTGTGTGTAAGTCTGATCCTCTACCCAGCCACTCTGAGGCCCCGATGCCTGATCCTGTACAAGATGGACTTGATGCACAGGTGCGGGTGGTGCAGAAGGTGCAGGTAGATTCATCTTAGCTACCTTCTCAGTAAGTTCCTCCACTTGCTTCGACAGACGTGAGATAGACTCAAGGTCAGTGACCCTCTTGTGGATCTGCTCGACCATGGTTAACTTATCAGCTATCATCCCCATGCTGGGGATGAGGTCCTCTGTCAGATCCGCTACAGTCCTCCTGGTTGTCTCATTGGATAAGATTGAGGGAGACAACTGATAGGCCCTGGTGGCTTGTAACCTGCATGTTTCTGCCATCTGCTCTAGTATCTTCCATACGGCATTCTCGTTCTTGTTCAGATAGCTTCCTCCACAGGCGGCACTAACTAACCCCTACATCTCTGGGGTCATGCCACAGAACAAGGTATGGACTAAGATCGCCTTAGAAATGCCATGGCAGGGACATTTCTGAATTAGGTCATTGAACCTATCCCAAGCTTCATGGAATGGCTCACTGGGTCCCTGGGAGAAACTAGCGATCTTGGTTCTCATTTGATTAGTTCTACTGAGAGGGTAAAACTTCTTCAGAAATAAGTCCTTGAACTACATCCAGGTGGTACATATCACCCCTAGGTTCTTCAGCCAATGTGCTGCCTTATCCCCTAAGGCAAAAGGGGTGGCCTTTAGTCTAATGTAATCCTGCCCAACCTTAGGATGTCTAAGGTTCTTGCAAACCAGCTCGAAGTCTCGGAGAAAGGTATATGGTTCTTCATGGGCATTTCCGTTGAACTTCGGTAGCAGGCTAAGGAAGTGGGGCTTGAGCTAGAATGCTTCTAGGGGAACCACTAGTGCCAACCAACTGTGCATCTCGTTCTCCTCTGGGTTGTAGGCATCAACCATTGGTCAGTCGATTCCTCCTGCTGCAACAATCTGTCCCATTCTAGCTGTGAGATCTACATTTTGCTGTTCGGTTGTGGCAAGGCGGTTAAGAATCTATCGCAATACGTCCTCATCCGATGGCTGCTTAGGTGGCATCTTGTCCTCTAGTCCTGGGTATGAAACATGGTCTGTGTTAGAGGACAAATCCAGGAAGGGATTCTTACCAAAGCGATGGTCTTCCTCAGTAAGCTCGAAGGAGAGGAAAGGGTTGGTTTGAGAGTAACCACCCTGAGTGTGAGGGAACCAGAACTCAAGAGGGTCATGAGTCCTGGGTGGTCCAAGGTGCGCTTGGGCCGATGAAGAGGAGTTTCGTGGGGGGCTCAAAGAGAGATTGGTGAATAAAGAGTCAATATCCCCCCAGTCACTCATCTTGATTTGGTGAGAAGAATCGGGAGTCCTAAGTGAAGATAGGATTTGACTCCTGGGTTCACACTCAACACAGTGAAGGACCCAAAACCGAGTCCAATTAATCTTGTAAATTTTAAGTATGATTTTTCAAGCAAGATAGCAAGGATTAAGTGACCTAGAGGGAAGTCGGCTCAAAGCCGGATGCGTCTTCCATGTTCATGTCGCCTAAGATACCGTCGGTCCTTCCTCTCTTCGCTCCTATCTCAAGTTGATGGATTCAAAGACCTACCCCTATCTACCTGCAAGCAGGCAGAGGCTGACAAGGCTGGAACTTCACCCCGGGGGGTTACTGGCAACTTGTCACAAAGTACCGCAATTTCGCCCCTATCTACCTGAGACAGGCGGAGGATACTTGGTACTAGTCAATGAACCTTAAAAATTCGACTTGTGATACTTTCTAGGATTAGTCGAAACGTGATATGGAAGGCGGGGATTTGGGCTCTGCCTTAAGGTGTTCACACACACTCAAGTACCCTCACTCAGCCTGAAAACAAGGTCGGAGATTAGTCTCCCGCAAACAGATTTTCCAATTTTATTTATATTTTTGGTCAATAATGTTAGCAGTCCCGATTTTAAGTTTAGTTCTCACTTGTTAGTCCAACCACACAGCACGTCTATTGTCCAGTCCCAATTTCTGTTTAATTTAAGTTTGAAAAACAGAGGGGGAAATCGAGAAAAGCCAATGCATGAAAAACTATGATGCGTATTGCTGAGTAAAGAATACTTACAGTGATCCCTTCGCTTTTTATGCAGGATGCAAAACAGAATTGAAATATTTTTTATACTAAATGCAGATGCAAGCGAAAAAATCTGCTCCTAGACAAGCAGTTCTGTTAGTGAGTGAAGCACAAGTTATTTTGACTAGATCTACGGTCTAGGTGCGTCTTTTAAGTGTAATGTGTGGTCCTAAAAATTTACGAGCACAAGAAAATCCTAGAGTGGCTTGAGGAGCCGCTAGTGCAAGCCTAACTTACAATTCAATCCACACAGCACATGGGGACACGGTTTCACTATCTTTACACACGCGAGAACCCAAACGGGAACCGCTGGAAATGATACGAAAATAAAGAATAAAAATAAATTACAAATCCTCTCAAATCACTCAAAGAATTAAAATGTCGATTCCTCGAAGCGTCTTCGACTCCTCGCGTTCCTCGCACAGAAATAATTTGAGGTCAGATAGGGAATAACAAAAAAATACAAAAATTAAAAGACAGAAAATATTCACAAGAAAACCGGGGGTTAGACTACCTGGGGATAGAAAATCAAACACTTAGAAATACTGCAAATTGACCTAAGCCATGCCTCCCTAGCAACGACGCTATTTTGAAGCGACTCCCACCACCCTTGTTAATTCGATCAAATTAATGGTCAAATTAATTAATGATGTTCGTTGCAGTCGGATAATGAGAGCGGATCAAAAATCACTTTTAATTAGAACAAGTTAATCTCGAGCGGCAAATTTTTTTACTTGGGCAAGCCCAAGGTCGAACTCAGGGAGGCAGCTGTCTACTTAGGTAAATTATTAGCAAAGTCCAAGATTTGATTTCCGGGGAAGATTTTTTTTGGTCTTTTTCGGTTTTTATATGCAAGACACATGCAAAATCTAGCCAGTTCACAGGTTAATTAAGAAAGATGGTCAAAACAAGTCCAAAAATTATGAAACTTGGCCAGATAATGAAATGGATGAAATTAGGCTACACTAATTTTCTTTTGGAATTTTCTAACACTAAATAAAATTACTGTGAATTAAAAATGAATGCAAGGTGATTTTAACTAAATTAATTTTAATAAATATCAAATCACAATATTTTTGGGAATAAAAATTATCCTAGATAGATCTAAAGGTGAGGAATCCAGGAAAATTATCAAACCTTAATTTTGATGTGAAATGAATCTATTAAAAATTAATTAAGAAATTCACCAAATGAATTATTTAGGCCTCGGGATGCGTGCAATGGAGATGAAATTTCTATTCAAGGTGAAGTTAATTATCCTAGACTAATGTGATTTTTGGGGTATTTTGGAGTCACGGAAAAATTACTATTAATTAAGAGGCGAAAATGGGCAAAATATAGCAAAAATGAACAAATTAATTAATAGAAAATTCTATTGATATTACAAAAATATGCCATGTGTCACATCATGAAGAGGACAATGTAAGCTACACAATGCAATTTTCCAACTCAAAAATGAATTAATATGAATGCCTAAATATGCATGCAAAGACACAGGTATAAATGCAATTACAGTAATTAAAATTTCTGAAAATAAAACGTTCTGACAGGGACTAATATGCAATACCTATAATGTAGAGGGGGTGGATGCAATTTCTCCACAGGACACATGCTCCTCACGTGGGGTCGCCTGGCAGGGACTGAAATGTAATATTGAAAACCTTCAGGGGCCTCGATGCAATTTGCCCAGGACATACGTGGGGATCACATGGGGGGTACTAGGCTCGGTGGACTTTGGAGGCTCGGAGCGAGGCTCGGGATACTCTGGAGGTTCGGCTCTGGCTTGGAGAAGCTTCGGTGATCTGAGCCTAGCGATCGAGGAAAGGCTCTGATCGAGCAACGTGGATGGATCTGGACCGTGGGATCAAGTGATGATCTAATGATGATGAAAGGCTGGCGCGTGGCATGTCTTGACCTGTTGGATCAAGATCGATCCAACGGTCCTTGAAGCTCGATGAAGTGGGCGACGTGGACGACCGAGCGTCGCTGGATCAGGATGAATCCAACGGCCCTTGGATGCTCTGTCTATTGGTGACGTGGCGTGATCCTGACCGTAGGATCAAGGATGATCCAACCGCTGTGGATCAAGGCGACGTGGGTGGCTCCTGGTCGTTCCAACAGGATGATCGAACGGCTGCTGGCTGTCATCCCCCAACGGCCCTCCGCCTTCTGCGGCAGAGAGGGCTGGGCTCCGGCAAGGCTGGGCTAGCTCCGCCTCGTCCTCCCGTCATCGGCAAAGGACGCTGAAGGCACTGACATAGCTCGGAAGATGTGTGGAGGGGCGGCGAAGCGTCCGGCGGCGTTGGCTGAGACTGGAGTGACCTGGGGGCCACTGGCGCTGGAGCTCGAAGAAGCACCGGTGAAGTCTTCGACCAATTAAGAGATGGTACCTACAGGGGATTAGAGGATAGCCGAAGCACGCGTTTTGACCGTGGAGTCGAATGGAGTGTGATGCGAGGCCGGTGGAGCAATGTGGGTGACCGGTGGTCGAGCTCCGCCACGGCGGCGGAGCGGGCGTCTGTGGAAGATGAAGTGCGTCGTCAGATGAAGCTAAGGAAAGCGCGAAGATCAGAGCTCCTTTGTAGAGCTCGGGGAATGGACGACGGTGAAAGAAGGTGCTCGTGGAGGGCGAATTAATTCGGAGAAGGAGAAAGAAAAGGAAGAAGAAGATCGGGAGAGAAATGGAGGAGTCTACTTGGGGTAAGAAACTCTGGGAAAGCTTCCAGGTCTTCGCTCGAAGGCCAGTAGGAGGACCTGAGCTCGTGCAGCATCTGGGGGAGCTGCAGCACGGCGTGGCAACGTCGTGGATCTCACTGGAGGTGGCAGCCTGTCTTTGCTCGATTTTACGCCTAATTGTTGTCACCAATGGGTGGCTCTGAACTATAGGGTACCTCTCGTAGTGGCGGATAGGGGTGAAAGTGGCCGGAGGTGGCTGATTTATAGGATGAGGGTGACAGCAGGGATGGCTAGGAGGTGGTGTTCGTGGAGGTCGTAGAACGACTCTAAGGGTTGTCATGGAGATCGAGGGCGCTGGCAAGAATGAGGGATGTGTGGGCTCCATCGTGGTGGCGTCAGCGGTCGGAGAAGGTGGTCAGCGTGGAGCCGAAAATAGAAAGGGGGCAGCCCCTTGCGCACAATGGAGAACGTGGGCACGAGGCGTGCGGAGGTTGACGACAACATCTTGACCGTTAGATCTCACGATCCAATGGTCCAGATGGAGGCGCGGGGCGAGGGCTGAGATCTAATTGAGGTCGCAACATCGGAGGGCCCGCTCCGCACCACGTGGTGTGCTGAGGATGCAGCGCTGACGGGAGGCTGAGATAGACTCCAAGGTTCGATCGAATGGTGGAGGGAGCGAAGTGTTTGAGCCATTGGATCTGGAGTGCATCGGATGATTGAGGTGATGCCACATGGCGTGGACTAGATTAGGTGCGAGCGGGCGGTTGGGATGGACTCCTGAGATTGATCCAACGGTGTGGAATAAAGGCGGACGTGGGAATCACTGGGCCGTTGGATCTAGATGAAGATCCAACGGTCCAGGGAACGGGCGGATAGGTTAAAGGGAGCGGGCCGCGTGGCGCAATCAGAGGGCGCCACGTGGCCAGCTGTGAGTAGCTGAAGAAAAAATAAGGTTTAAAGGAGAAGGAGGCCGAATTTGGAAAAACTCAAAACATGAAAGTTGTAGATCTCGATGAGATCTACAAAACGGAGATGAGGTCAAATATGATACAAAAGTACAAGAATACAATAATACATATGTATAGTATACAAGGAGGCCCAAAAACCCAACTTTTGCCTACGAGCTCCGATTTGAATGAAATTAGTCTCTTTTTAAAGGTCTCTGGAAGTATTCATCTGGATGTGAGTAGACCTAATTCGGAGTTTGTAAGAGAGAGATATGGGCATTCTAAGGTCCAGGGGTTTTGGGGCTTTATTGGGTATTTTACAAAGGTGATCTCTGGCCTTCTTCCCTATATTATAAATTAATGATGTACATATCATAAGGAAGGTGTTATTTTATTTTAGAGGGGATAAAATATGAATTAATAGGTGAATATTTTATAGGTGGATTTTACACAAGGATTGGCTTCTTATTTAAATGCAAATATGGATGCTAAGATGCATATTTTGTGGATTGAAGCATGAATGATATTTATGCTAGATAAAGGGAAATATGCTGCTAAATACTCGGGGACAAAGCTTTATTTACAACTTTAAGAGTGGTGAATCACAGATTCATCAACCCCCTATACTTAAACCTTGCTCGTCCTCGAGCAACTAAAATGAAATGCAAGAGTGAAATGATTTGGGGTTCGATAACCAAGATCATAAACACAAGTTGAAAATGGAGCCTGACTCGACCTTTGGATTAATTACGTGGCAGAACCTCATTGTGACCTAAACTTAAGACCTAACAGACTTCAAGTTCCACAAGTCTTCTATTCAAGACTCCTCAATAGTCAGGTCAGAACAAATCCTCAGACGTAAATTTCTGATGACTATGATTCTTACTTGTAGTGTGTAAGTGAAATGTAACTCTCCACATCAGAGATGGCTTAGAAACAACCTCCTCTAACAATGTAACTCAAATAACCTGGTCCATCAACTCTTTCCTCAAGGAGAGGGGTATTCCCTTCTAAGTTCAAGTGCAACCAGCTCAAGAGGAGGGGGGTAGAGAAAAGAATGGACGATAGCCAATGTAGCTACCTATCCCGGGATGCCTGACCAATGTAGCCAAGTCATCCGGCTGCATTTCTTTGCTAATATTCATACTCCGACAGGTATTTTATTTTCACTTGGACCTGACTGATTTTTTTGGAGTTTTTGCATTTTTTTGAACTATATACAAGGTGCAGCATGTACATCAGGAGTTTTTCCTCTTGAGCCAGTAGACTATCCCTCTTTTGAAGCATTATTGCAACCCACAACATCCCATCCTTAGATGTCAACACCACCAGACTAGGTTGAGATGCACTACCCTCCTTAGAGGAGGACGAACGTTTCCACCCGTGTGCTACTCCAAGTTAAAGGATTCTACCTCCTCACCACCTCATCAATGAAGAGCTACGTGCATTGTGCTTGTCCAAGTTAGGTCATTATCTAAAAGAATCATGCGTGTGCATGAGATATTCTACTTAGACTAATCAAGATGACATGTGAACATAGACTTGCGTACTCAAAGAATTAAGTCACTTGACCTGAGAAATCTTAACTCCAGTTCCTATAAGGTTCCTCTGAAATTAGGTGGATTACGGTCATATCGAGTCCATCCTCAATATCTACTCATAACTTGGTTCAGAACCCACTAGATTTTTACCTTGCATATGCAATATATGCAGATGAAATGCATATGACATGCTATGTAGATGAATGAAATGCAAGACGCTTTTTCTTTCTTTTCTGAAGTAGAGATGATATGCAAGATAATATAAGAAGCCTTTGAATTTTTCCTATTTTTTTATTAGCAAAACTTTGGTAAACCTCCTATGCTACAGCAATTTATAGATTATACAAGTGTATTTTACAAAAAACAATTCTCCAAATTTTACCCAGCCCATAATTATTACGAAATATATACAAGGATACGTGAAAGTACGAGCTATAGGTAAAGTATATATGTAATATATACACGCCCCCTATACTTAGCATGTGCTATGTCCTCAAAGCACGAAAAGCGAGGAAAAAGGCATAGCTTGTGCTAAGCGTAAGAGAGCAAAAGAGAACAAAAAAATGTAAAGAAGTCATCCTGCCCCCCTATACTTAGGCTCTCGCAGCCTAAGTGTAGAAGAAGGTCAAAAATGGGGTGGACGAGGTCAAGAAGAGATGTGGATGAATATACAATACGGGCATCGGTCCCCCCTCTACTTAGGCTCAGGTTAGCCTAAGTATAGGATGGAAGTGAGTATGAAGACCGATGTGATCTGGAGGATGTGCAGAGACTCGACTCGAGTGGCTCATCCCCCTATACTTAGGATCTGGTCATCCTAAGTATAGTCCAAGATGGTGATCAATGAAGCTAGGATGAGTTACTAGAGTCGTGGGGGAGAAAGGTCAGAATGTACAGGAATGATGGTATATACAAGTGAGTCGGTCTGAATCTTTCAAGATGCTGCTGATGGCTAGAGCTCACTATTGCGAGGTCTTATGCGCGGCTCGAGGTGTATCTGCTAAATCTATCTCGCGCATGCATACAATCTCCTCAACATGGACTAACTGCTCATTGAATTCGACGAAGTGCTTCAACAGTTGTCCATTCACTAGGAATGTCGGTGCATCATCTGCGAGATCTGAGATCTCGACTCATCCACTATCATGCACCATACGGACGACAAATGGGCCTGTCCACTTGGACTTCAACTTGCCTTGGAAGATCTTCAGCCTAGCATTAAACAACCATACCTTCTGTCTAGGAACAAAGGTCTTTCGTCTTATATATCTATCGTGCCAACGCTTAACCTTGTCCTTGTACACCAAATTGTTATCATATGTGCGGTTTCTGACTTCCACAAGCTCATTCAGATCCATATCTCTCTGCTTCTGCCCATGGTGCGTGTTCCAATTGACCTTCTTGATTGCCCATTCTGATTTGTGCACTAGTTCTTTGGGCAAATGGCTCGGCTTTCCGAATACCATTCGGAATGGGGAGGTTCCTAATGGTGTCTTGTAAGCTGTCCTATATGCTCATAGAACCTGATCCAAGATCTGAGACGAGTCCTTCCTGTCTGGGCGGACAAGCTTTTGCAATATAGTCTTCACCTCCCAATTCGACACCTCAGCCATACCATTAGTTTGTGGGTGGTAAGGACTAGCGACACGGTGTTCGATGCTGTAGTCCTTCAGGAGTTTCTTCACCTCCCGATTTACAAAGTGGCTACCCCCATCTAATATCATCGTTTTGGGGATCCCAAACCTAGAGATGATGTGCTCTCTGATGAATTTACAGACAGTCCTGCTGTCTGCGGCTCGGGTTGGGATAGCCTCCACCCACCTAGATAAGTAGTCTACCGCAAGAAGGATGTATTCAAACCCGTGGCTAACAGGGAATGGGCCCATGAAATCGATGCCCCAGGTGTCAAAGACATCACAAATGATGATAGGCTACATCGGCATCTCATCCTTGGAACCAACGGTTCCTCCCATTCTCTGGCATACTGTACACGACTTCGCAAAGGTGATGGCATCGCGAAATAGAGTCGGCCAGTAAAAGCCACACTGAAGTACCTTCCATGCGGTCCTCTTCCCAGAGTGGTGTCCTCCTGCCTCCAAGCCGTGGCATAAAGAAAGGACACTCTGATATTCCTCCTGAGGAATATGGAGATGTAAAATGATAAATGATTAAGTTATCAAGATGTGTTTTGGAGGATATTTCGTGTTACGATAATATGTTACATATGTGTAAATTATGCTTTGATCTCCTTACCAATAAGACACTAGATTGAACTTTGGATATTTCGTTAGTGGTGCTTATATTGTGCTTATATGTAAAAGTTCTTCGAAAACTACATTTTAAGTGCTAATTGAGACTTTTAAATATATTCGAGGTATGTGGCGGATATTGTTTCATTTGAACTTCAAATTCATATTCTACAATCTCACGAGAATATATAAATATGTTAGATTTGACGAAATAAGGCACTACTTGACATTAAGGATGAAGTGATGCAATTGACACATGATTTCTTGAACGGTGTTTTGGAATTGTCAAGTATTTAGGATTACATCAATTATCACTGACTTCGCTAGCTGAGTCTAAATTAGATAAGCTGATACAAGATTGCATCTATATGGTAAATAATTTCAGGAAAGAACAATTTCCATTACTTGTGGTTTGAATCAGATTAAGTCGATTCCAATGTTAGTTTACAACTCTTTAAAGTTTCACTCTAAAATAGTTCACTAATACTGATTGATTTTTGAATTCCTTAAGAACAAGATACATGCTTCTAATTATTGCCTCTTGATATGAATATTGACATGTTTATAAATTTCATGAGATACACAATATTGTTTCATGCTAATATGAATTGAGATACTTTGTGAAGGTTGGGAGATGCTTTGTGATCCTCCAAGATGCTTTAAGTTTTGCAGTTTTGTGGATATCTTGTACCTAGTAAAATACCATTACTTAAATGCAATCAATCAAATGCAGTGTGAGAAGTAGAGACATGAACTTAGATGTATTGGGGTACCGATGCACAGAGGGCCCTTGTCCCTAAGTTTTTTGGGTAATTCAGAACCATACCACCGAGAACATTGATTCTTTAAGTTATGGGCTAATCTTCCACTGCCTTTGCTAAATGGCATTGAAGTTAAGTTGAGATATTTCACTTAAACATTGGACATATCTTTAAATAAATGAGTGATAATCATGGATAAATTACAGAAAACCCCAATGTGCTTTAATGATGTAAAACCATATTCAATTATGTTTAAACTAGAGTTTAGTCCCTAGATTTTATGAAAATGCTATTCAATGGTTTAAATTGAGCACAAATACCCCTCAAAATCTCACAAAGTAGGAAAAGATTTATAGAAGGGGTGTTTGACCTTGTGGAATTGATTAGGGCTTGTCAAACTGCAGAAATATACCAAGTGCTTCTCAAATGTTGATCATGTACTGATAAATGAGATTATACAAACACATACATGAGACTTATAATTAGCATCCTTACAATTGAACGTCATGATAAATTATCATTGAAATCACTAGCCAGTGATACAAAACTTTCTACCACTTAGTGACAACATGATAAATTATTATAGATAATCTAGTGACAACATGATAAATTATTTTGAGACCTTTTGAAGATTATGTTGAGATGCAAAACATTACCAAGATGTATTTTGGTGGACATTATGTGTTGTAAAAAATATTCTACATACATCTAAATTATGCTTTGATCTCCTTAAAAATAAGACACCAGATTGAATTTTGGGTATTTGGTTTGTGGTGCTTATATATTGTGCCGACCTTTAAAGTTCTTCGAAAACTACATTCTATGTGCTAGTTGAGACTTCTAAAAAGATCTGAGGTATGCGGTATATATTATTGCATTTAGACTTCAGATTCATATTCTATACCCTCATAAGAATACAGAAATATGGTAGATTTGGTAGAATAAGGCACTACTTAAAATCAAGGGTGAAGTGATGCAATTGGCGCATGATTTATTGAATAGTGGTTAAGAGTTGTTGAATATTTGAAACTACATTAATTATCATTGACTTCACTAGCCGAGTCTAAATTAAATAAGTTGACACAAGTTTGCATCTATATGGTAAATAATTTCAGAAAAGAACATCTTCTCTCACTTGTGGTTTGAATCAGGTTAAGTCGCTTCCATTATCATTTTACAACTCTTTAATGTCTCATTCTAAAATCATTCACTAAGAACTGCTAACTTTTGAGTTCTTTGAGAACAAGAAGCATGTTTCTAATTATTTCTTCATGGCACATGAATATCGATGTGTCTCTAAACTTCGTAAGATACAAAATATTTTTCCATGTTAATATGAAGTGAGATACTTTGTATATGCTTGGAGATGCTTTGTGATCCTCCAAGATGCTTTAATTTTTGCAGTTTTGTGGATATTTTATTCTTAATAAAATTTACTTAATGTATTCATCCAAATGGAGTGTGAGAAGTAGAGACAGGAACATAGATGTGTTGTGGCACCGATGCACGAAGGACCCATGTCTCTGAGTTATTTGGGCAACTTGGAACTGCACCACATGGAACATCGATTATTTAAGTTATGGGCTAATCTTCCACTATCTTTACTGAATGTCATTGCAATTAAGTTGAGATACTTCACTTAAGCACTTGGACTAATATAACGATAATAACCCAAGGGAGTCATGAAACTGAGGGGCTTTAGGTAGATTGAGTGGTGTCTCAACTTAAACTTGTAATGGGGGAAGTAAAAAAGATTAGCTCGCACTATGGGGGCCTATTGATACATATGTAGTCACACTAGTGCTATCTTTCATTGGACAAGAGTTGCTTACTTAGTCACCATATGTAGTCTCAAAGTGGCTAGCGACCCCTTGAATCTATATTCGTGGAATCCTTCATATGGAATTATGTTCAGAGTAGCCGCTTTATCGCGTGTAGTAAGCATAAGAAGTCAATTATATTCATGGATGTTCCAATAATGTGGTAGTATTCTTCTTATTCACAGCAAATGACCAAAGTATAATTAATAACTGGAGGATAAAGAAAGAGATTAAGTTCAACTATTATTTCTTTGTTGTTTCATACTTATTAAGCATATTTGTTTGCTTTGTGATCCATTTCTTAGTGATGTCTTGCTTCTTAATTATTTTATTCTACTAAATGCTCTAGGTGATAAGTGATTATCCTATTAGTAGTTAATCTCATTAATATCTTATGTGTTGTTTATATACATGTTATTGCATTATGCTGCTTATTCTTATATAACTGTGTCTAAAAATGAATTAACACATATGCCATAGATTTGTGATAATTACGCAATTTGTTAATAAATTTTGAAAATGACATTCATTGAGTTGCTCACTCCTAACACTATTTGCTGTAATATAGCATGCACATTTGCTTTACTGGACTAGCTTTAGCTCAATCAAATGTTGTGACACATCTCAAAGAATGTTGGAGCATATAATAAAGGGAATTGCATAGTGCGATAAGAGTTGACGAATTTGGCTGTAGATACTGGGTAGGAATTAGTTTATATCTCATTTTCTGTTTCATGTTTTTACATACATTTATCATATTATGATTGGTTGTGATTGGGCACATGCCATTGGTTGTATTCATCATTGGATGACCGATCTTGGTTAAGTGAAATGATGTATTTGGATATTAACTCCCCGCACAGATTCCTCTGTGTCGGATTTGGATTGGCTTGGGGCAGAGCTGTTACAAAGATGATATCATAGCAAGGTCATCCCGCTGAGTACGAACTTGTGTTCCATATACAAACATTGTCTATATTGGTCAATATGACCGATATGAAACATCTCCTTGATCTTCCTATTGACTTCCTTTAGAAGTCCCTTAGACTGTTAGTTCCTTGATGACTTCCTACCTATACACATGGAATCACGATGGAGGTTTAGCGTACCCTTACAATTGTAGGCACCACCTGATCAATGGGTAATGCTAAAGGAGACATTTCAATGGATCATGGCCATGAGAGTTAAAGATGAAAGAGTATAAATGGTACAATTAAAAAGTAAGTAGACAGGTAGGCATCAATGATCGACAAAAATATGAAAAAATGAAGTGGAATTGGGAAGTAATCAATGGAAGCTTAAGATAATGAATGAGGTATGAGGGGAAAGAAGTAGTTTTAGTACATTCACTTGATTTATAAGTATTGAGTGGAGAAATTCAAAGGAAATGAAAGTTTGATGAGGCTAAGAAATGTATTCTTGAGGTCAAAGGAGTATTCAAAGTAAATGCAACACCAGAAGAATTTGTAATGTTCGTCAAGAATACACTTATTTGCACATTTAAGGATGAAGGGAGATCGTCAAATAATGGTTCGAGACGGCCTAGAAATGGTTGATATTTTGTGACATTTCTCAGTAGAAGGCATTAAGAATAATAGAGAAAAATAGAAAAATGTTTACTTATTTGGAACAAAGATTGTTAGCAATAGAATGTATAGATTGAAGTTCCTGGATTTGATGTCGTTCGTGGTTCAACAACTACTGAATAAGAATAGATGTACACATGTATGAGTTATAAAGGATACTCCGAACAAAAAAAAGTGTGAGAGGAAAATAAAGGAACAAAGTTTAAACTGTTGAAAATAAAAGACATCATCATATTTTGTATTACTAAACATTTATTAGCATTGCATATAGCTGATATATTATAAAAAAGGATTATCTACTTTACATGTGGATCGACCTAAGATGGCTACTATGGAATCATCCAAACTACTTCAAGCATTGTGTATCAAGGTCATCATAGAGATCGAAGATGACATATCTGATTAAGAGTGCTCTTCTGGAGTTTGAGAGGATACTAACCCGTATGCCATATTAATAGGGAGTGAATATACATTCATTTTGGTTAAAAGAGATTTTCCTTTTAGATATAGGAGTTCTGAGTTATGTTCATTTCTTGAGGCCAAGTGTACTACATGATTAATTGGAACTTCGTAATGATATGAGTCATTGTTTGGGAAAAAAAGAGAAGAAACAGCAGAGGATGTACATATATACGCAATGGATGTATGACTATATGAGATTCCTCTCAAGGACATTAGATGCTTATTATTTTTGCCAAACAAATTTGAGTTCTTCTGTTTTAGATAAAATCATACTATACGATTGATTTTGAGAATGCTATGTTAGACTTCGTTATTTTAGAAAAGGATTAATTAGATGTTATAATGGATGCACATGGAGCGTACAACCAAGCCTTAAGATTTTCCTTTAGAAGAAAAGTACACCTTTGATATCTTTCATGTTTTTAAGATTGATTAACAATAGTCGAACTTGTGCTTTAAAGTTGACAAATCCATGATTTATCATTATATTATTCATTTGTTATCCCTCTAACTTAAACAGTCTAACAAGACTTAGTAATAATTCACTTACCCCTTGCATATAATTAACTCTAATTATGTGTACACAAACAGTCCTATTATTGCATTGTTATTTTATATGTTTTATTATTATAAAAAAATCATAACATTTAGAATAATATTGTATATATTTGTCTTGACATTATTTATAAAAAAAATACAAAAAATATCAAAAGAAATTAAAATAATCATTTTTATTTGCTTAAAAAATAATGACATAAAATATATCTATGTAAATATGATGTAATTTTGGCTTTGAGTTCTACATGAAAGTTCTAGATCTCAAAAAGATCTACAGCTTCATATTGAACGTTTTTTTATTTGGCACTTGTAAGTATTTTATTCTTATTTATCTATTAATTTCTGTATTTCTTTTTTTCTACCAAGCCACGTGGCTTCACCTCATTCCCTAACGTGGCTCGTACCTTCACACCCACCTGCACTCACTTCCCACCATCTAATCGATCTGATTAGACAGCTGTGCCTCTATCATTTTCCATTTTCCTTCAACCATCTGATCACCTCATGAGATTCCATTAGTGCCCTTCTTCCGCATCCATCCTTAGGCCATTGGATCAACATATCTAATGGTCAACAGTTGCCGTCGAGATCCTGCACCCCTTCGACCCTCGATGCAATGCCTCACAACTGGCCGACTTCCATGAATTACGCCAACCACCTCGAGTAGCCTCTCCAACTCCATTCAATGACATTTACTTTGCCAAACAATCTCTCTCTCACGCTAACCGCTTAACCTTCTAGAACCATAACTTACAAAGCAACTGGCAGTGGTTGAAACCATTGCATGGGCCGAGCAAGTACCATCACCTTCCTCTTCAAATAACCCATCACCAGCCATGTTTGTACCGACCCGCCCTCAAAGGAAGCAACCCCTAGCCCTCCTCTCCTCTCCTTGACATGAAGGAGGTATGTTGGAGCGCTATTGGAGTTCGAGCTTCTGGTGTTGACCCATTGCGTACATGCCATGCCATGACATCTGATGGCCGTCATTTGAGCTCTTACATTGGTTGCGGAAGTGAAATGACGACCCATGGTTGTTGATGACCTCATCCCAAGCCACCCTTCGATCATCTCCGACAAAAATCTTCATGTACATATTAGATAATGTAATTTTCTTTATTTTCTCAGATTTTTCACAACATGTATATATAGCATATCCCTCTACCAAATCGATCAAGTCCTCAACCTCCACCTGACATCACTGATTGTCACGACCCAATTCTGAGCCATCGGATCCTCCCATATGCAAATCTGGTTACTCAACAATAATTTATTCAACAATCACAACTAACATTTAGAAATAGACTACAATTAAAGATACTAAGAAGGAAGTATTTCAACACTTCTCCATTCACAAATAAAGTCCACATGATACATTGTCTCACTATAACTATTTACATGTACATCAGCTAGAAAGGAAATACACGAAAAGATTACTAACTACCTTACAGAGTGGCTGGCTGGATGACTATGTTAGCTGGATAGATTATTAAAGTCCTTGTGATGGCTCACCGACACCTGTTGGGTTTTCCATAAATTATAGGATAACAATTAGCGAGTGCTAAGTAACGAAGAAGAGAAAAGCAAACAAATATGTAATTTTTCAAAACTTGTTATAACAAAAAGTTTCATTCATTCTCATTAGTTTAAGTTCTATATCTTTCTATTCCACTTCAGGTATTAGTCTCGGGGAACCCCACCATAATGGACTCCGAATCTGTGGATACTTCGGGATTGGAGATTGCGTTGATCTGGTTAGCTTATGTTGCCACACATCACCTCAACCAATCCTCTAATACTACCATGACAATTTCCTTTTCATTTATTATCCAGGGTTCCAAACCCTCGACCTAAAAAATAAAGAAGCACACCATCCTCGAGGATTCAGTAGCTTAAAACCTCATGTTAACCTTTAATCCCATAAACCATCAGCTTTAAGAATATGTTATCATAACCCAACCGCTATCAAACCACTCGTGCCTCCACATGGCACGACAAAATATTCTGTCGTTCAACCGAATATATTGGCACCCAGTACCACGCATTGCAACTTGTAAGTCATTCATTTCGTGTGCACTTAACAAAGCAAGGCAACCGTGTACCACCTAGGTAGGGTCACACCAATACGGGTTCCTTCCGACAAACCTATAGGTTGCATGCTCGACCCGTAGTTCTACTCTCAATCATTTCTTAACATAACACATGATCCTTTTCAGGATCTAACTTAATATACATCAATTCCTATGATCTAAATCTTTCATTAAGTCTTCGATTGGCATAATCATCAACATTGAGTATAGCCTCACATATATATTAATTCATATATTTATAGGGAAAAGGGAGCCTACACCCATGTGTAGGTAACTTACCTACACCCAACTCTTTTTCCCTCAAAATTTTTTTATTTTTTTGAATCAATTCATTGGGAAATTTAGATCACAATATATCATCATATCGTCATTCAAATTTCAACTTATTTTGAGACTTCTAACTTATCCATCATGACAGTCAAATTTTAATGATCTGAGATTTGCTGAAATCGACCCCTTCCGATGGAGCTGTTAGGAATGTCTGTTTTACATGAAATTTGAAACACATATTCCATTTAATATTCTAAGTAAATCCCCTAAAGATCCATTTCAAAAAAAAACAAAAAAATTAAGAAACAAGAGGTGGGTGTAGGTAAGTTACCTACACATGGGTAGGCTCCCCAATCCCATATTTATATACTCATATTTATGCTCAGTTTAACTTCCAAACCCTACTTTCCAAGCCACTGCATCAATTCGATGCTTAGACCTTATTTTAGTTGAAATCACAAAGCAACTTTTCATATTTTCTAAAAAATAGCCAAATTAGGGTTCTTCGTAGCGAAGAACATAAAATCAAAAATCTCAACGATCTCATATAAAAACCCAATAGCAAAAACAAGGTTTTCATTACCTAATAGAGCTCTCTCTCACGTATACAGTGCTTTATCATGATTCTTTTTCAAAATGGATGATTTATAGCTCTTGAAACGATCGAATTTCATTTTCGTATAAAAAACATTAAGAACGAGCCAAGAACGCGAAGAACGCGAAGAACATATTTTCTCTTGAAAATTAAACACAGCTTCGCCTCAAACATGGTGATATTTCTAGAAAAAATTTGGAAGAGTTTTCCCTTATATTGGGACATATTTCTATGAATATTTCGGTAGAATTTCCCCTTATATCGGGACATATTTCTATGAAAATTTCGGCAAAGTTTTCTCTTATATCAAGACATATTTTTATAAACATTTTGGCAGTTCCCCTTATATCGGGACATATTTTAAAAGATAAATGGAAAGATTTTCCTCTATAAAATCACTGAGTAGGAAACAATAGAGAATATGAAAGAATATAATCAAACTGCAAGAGATGATGAATTGGTAGACACCACGCATCTTAAGTGAGTGAAGGTGTGACGAATCACAGGGTTCACTGACGTGCATAGCCACCCGCACCTAAATAGGGTATTATACATATTTCTCCATCAAAATAACTATAAAAGCAGAATCTAAAGAATAGAACTATAACTGATGGAGAATTGGTAGACACCACGCGTCTTAGGTGAGTGAAAGTGTTATGAATCATAGGGTTCACTGATGTGCATAGCCGCCCGCACCTAAGTAGGTTGTTACACAGATTTCTCCTTGAACCACAATAGAAAATGAATCGGAAAGAAAGATGAATCAAAAACAAAGCTGGAAAAAGAAGATGAATCGAAAATGTAGCTTACGAAGCAAACTAAGAGAGGATCGTACCTTCCTCTTCCTCATTCTCCTGGCAGCGCTTCGCTAACGTTCCTTCGCCACCTCCCTCTCCTCCTCCCGACCTCTCGACCCTAGCTCTTGGGGTAGTGATGGTAGTGGAAATCGTAGAGAATGAATGGGGGGGGGGGTATTTATAGGCTCCAGAAAACCACTGACCATGGTTAGTACACCATGGTTTAGACCTTAACCGCGGTTAGCGGCCTATGGTTTTGGCCCATGGTTTTGGCATCACGATTTATCTTTCGCAGCTCACGCTTAACTTTTTCTAACAACTGATTAGTGTTTGCTAATGGTCATTAATGGTATTCAATCTATCAATAATTTCTTTAATCATGTTTAATTAGTCTTAATGTCGGTCATTACGAGTTAGTGACCTCTTAAACCTCCTTACTTCTTTTTCTTCCAAAAATCATAACAAATCGAAATGAAGTCCGATTCACATGAAAAAATTCCGTTGGTTTCCCCTTGACGAGCCGAATCTTATGATATAGGATCCGAAAGACGACCAAGTTCAAGGCTTTAAAATTATAACAACCTTAAAGGAAGTCTCTTCCTCGAGACTAAAAATGCAGGCATAACGACCTTAAAGAGGATAACAACCTTAAAGAGTGAATGTCTTTTCATTTATAATAAAGATATACACAATAAATAGTGTTATCATTCAAACAAGTACGGTATTTTTCTCTCATTTCTACCTCAGGTTCCCATGTGGCTTCTTCAAACTCTTGGTTGCGTCATAACACTTTAACTAGAGGTACCTCTTTTTTCTCAACTTCTTGATATCCTTGTCTAGTATTTGCACAGGTATTTCTAGGTATGTCAAGTCTGGCTCAACATGCAAATCATCATAGCTTATCTTATGCTCAGGATCCTTAATATACTTTCTCAGATTTGATACATGAAAAACATCATGTATTGCCGAAAGATGTGGAGAAAGGCAAGTCTATATGCGACTTTCCCAATTCGCTGAATAATTTCGAAGGGACCTACGAACCTGGATGCTAACTTCCCACGCAAGGCAAACCTCTGAACTCCCTTCATAGACAATACTTTTAAGAATACAAAGTCACCTACTTCCAACTCAAGGTCTCTTCGCCTGGAATAAAATTCACGTATACATAAGTTTTATTTGTTCTATTGGTAAGAGCGGTTGTTTGTTGTTCCTTTAGCGAGCATTTAAATAATAGGATAGCCCTTGAGGAGATAGAAAAAGATGTTTTGCCATTAATTGAGGAAAAATTATGGATGTATCCACTATGAAATTTAGTTTGTTAAATGAATGAGAGTGAAAACTATGGATAAATGTAAAGCCCCAAAAATCAACTTCCCTAACATGCATATGGATATTAAATTTGAACCAATGAGACGATACCAAAAGAATTGATTTCATGAGAATAAGAGATTGTTTAGAATTGTTAAGAATTTCAGAAGAAAATTTGGTTGACGTCGGTTAAGTGTAATTAACTATTAATCATTATCATTAGCATAATTAATCATGGTTAAGGAGACTAATGATGAGTACAGATATTAATCATTAATAATAAATGTTAATCTTAGATCAGTATGTGTTAATACTAGTTTGTTGGACATGCGAGCCCACGACGAGCCATTATGCAATAAATGTTATTGCTAATATCATTCCCTAATCTGAAATGAAGATTACATAATTTGCATAATAGGTCCCTTAGTACAATTAGGGTTATGTACCGTGGCCATCTTAATGATCATACAGCTGCTGATTCAAATATTGAATCATAGAGGCTGGTGCTTGGATGAACATCTAAAGAGTTAGATTGAGGACTCATCAAGCACCATCAAAAGATTGTTGAGAGATGATCTCCAGCCTGAGTAGGAGATGGCAATCCTTTCTCATTTAGGTTGATATCTGACCGACCTCTTGATGCATGTCCTCTGCATAGGAATAGAGATTCGGAGGCGTCAGATTAGTTAGGTCAAAGAGTTGACTTAACGAGATCGAGATAACCAAAGTCATATATCGTATGCTGCCATGAATAGGCGTGCATCCTCTGACTGGAGACAGATGTTCTACTATATGTCTGAGTATGTACATTTGGCAAACCAATAGGTTGATGACCTAATCAAGGTCTATACACCGGCGCACTGGCGTGCATATAAGGGTATATGAGTAATACGATCTCTCAAAGGGATCATACAGGTTCATTACTGAACAGGAAGACATGAGCTCACTCATGAGATATTGGGAAGATCAAATTCCGTGCACGGTCGTCTCGCTTTGGAAGCTTGACTGAATTTGTAGGCTTGATATATACTTTTGGAAAGTATATGATCAACACCTCAGTATGATATATGCTTTTGGAAAGTATATGGTCGATACAACTCCCAATGATCGAATGAGAAACTTAATTATAAATCCCTGAAGTGGACAGTGTAAAATTGATCTTATACTACAAGATTATTCTGGGTCTTCCAGTATGCAGGATGCACATGTATTGGGAATACCTGAGGGTGATGTGATCATAAACGATTGTATAACCATGACGCTTCCATTCCTAGGGAATGCTGAAACGGGTCTGGATTTTAGTGACTCCTCTCAGTAGAGAAGTAATCTGATCTTAGTCCAAATGTTGGACATTGATCTGAATGTAATTCAGATGCAATGAAAAGATTAGATTTGCGGTCTTGATTTAATCAAGCATCTATGGGAGGCCCGAGATCTGGATTTGGGATGTGATCTCAATATCCAAGTCACTATACATGGAACAATACAGTTGCCCTGTCCTTATCTCCAAGTATTCGCGGAGAAAGCGTATTATCCTTGAAAGAGTTCATGGATAATTCTATTGTTGATATATGTATACGAGCATTGAGAAAATGGATAATTAAATATGATTTAATTATCATGAATAATATGAATTTGATTCATATTATAAGGAGAGTTATCTTAGATAATTAATTGTGATTTGATTATCAAAGATATGAATAATGTTAATGTGATTCATATTATTTGGGCACGTGAGAATAGGGATCCAAGATAATTAAATGTGATTTAATTATTATGGATATGAATAATGTGGATAGCACTATCCTTATTATTCATAATATATTATAAATGTGATTTATAATGTATTAGAGAGAGCTAATTATAATTTATATTTGTTGATTAATTATTGATGTGTATTGGATACACATTGTGTAATTAATTGAAAATGTAAATTATATTTTGTTTTGGGTTGTGAATGTGATTCACAAAATTTCCAATGGCAAGATTGCAATATTCTCAAAATTAATTATGAATCATTTTTGAAGAATAAATCACAACAAAAGTTGTTGGATTAAATAATGGAGATTTCCAAGGAGATATGCAATCTCATGAAATCTCATGAGATTGCCTCCAAAATGGAAACAAGTTGCCGTCCCCCATGTTGACATGGGAGATGTAATCTCCATGTCAATTGCCTCCTTATTTGATTGATTTAATTTAGGATTGATTTATATTTGATTTATCAAATATATTTGATGTAAATTAAATCACATGTTGTTGGCTTTTACCAACAACAATCTTGACCATTGGATTAGACATAAATCAATCTCATCCTTTGATTTTATATGTCTCATGGATTGAGATCCATGGATCCCAAAATCCTATAAATAGAGAGGCATACCATGCTCTCTTAGTACATGCTATTGGAGCACATCTCTCTCTCTCTCTCTCTCTTTCTCTCTACACGCCTATTCTCTCTCCCTCTCATGGCTGTCCACCATGGATGCCCTAGAGAGAGTCTCCATCGCTGCAGCGGCGTCGTTATGCTGCCTGATCGTTTGCTCGTGGATCTCCGTCTCCTTCGGTGCGCCTCGCTCGTGAAGAAGATGTCGGATCTCATGTGTCTAGATCAGGAGATCTGCCGCTTGGGTCATCAACATGGATTGCGAGAAGCACACGATTCATCCTCGCGCTCGCAAGCGTCTCCTCCGTCGGATCGGACTTGAGACAGGAGGTCTTTTCGTTTAGAGACTCGATCGCAACCACACTTCAAGAGGTAATCTGATTACTTGTTTGTGGTTTAGACGAAACGATCAGAGAAGTGTTCATGGATCATGTGGTTTCGTCGCATGAATTTTTTTAAAATTCCGCTGCATCGAGCAACTAGTGCGACTAGTCGCTCCTCATCGTATTCGATATGACACTCACTCTTCTGTGATGCGCTTGAGGATCTAACCATATCCTTCAAGTGGTATCAGAGCCTTAGGTTGAAGGTTTTGGATACGATCCATAAAACCAAAGGCGACTTGGTTTCGTTAGGGTTGCGAAAGTTTTATCGCATTTCATTTTTCGCATCTCTGTTTAGTGATTATTTTCGGACCTGTTTAAATTGTTTAAACACGAAAATAAACCTTGAATTTTGTTCCTCATTAAATAAGGAAACCATAGGATCTGAGTTTACGTAATTTGGATTCCGTTTGCTCGAGATATGGTTGTTTTAATGAACATATATTCACTGTTGCAGGAACTGCGAATCTTAACATGATTAATGAGTTAATTACTATTTTTGATCCACCTCGAAATGCATGAAATATCACTTATTTTCTGTCCTAAATCAAATTAGCAATCTTTAAAAATTGATTTTGTCTAATTTGGATTTAAATTGATTGAGATATGTTAATTTTAGTAAGTAGGGGTCACTGCTGAAATTACAGTCCTAATCAAGAACCATGTCATTGTCAATTAGTAAAATTAATTGTTAATTTCATGAAATAATTATGGAAAATATTTGAGAAATATTGAATGATGATTATTTCCTTAATTGACTTGTCCTCAACCAATAAATCGATTAGGTTTGATCTAGATCAAAATTGGAAACATAATCAACAAACTCCTTGCTTGAATAGGATTGGGAATTTGTCTAGCAAATTTCCTTATAATAAAAAATATTTTGATTATTACTATATGGTATAATTTCGATTGAAGAACCGATGATCATATCAAGTACAAAGTGATTGACTCGACATTATTTTTTCCCGAGGCGGATATGGTGTCTAGTCGAGGATCGTTGGGGTAGCGGGTTGCACCGGATGCGGTCCATCCCACTTCCGTCGGTACTAGCCATGACAGCGGGTAGGGAACGAATGATGCCTGAGAGATCATGATGTATTTTTCTATTTATTAAAATTCGAATTAATACGTATTTTGAGATAATACCATATATTCAAGTAAAATCAATTTTGTTGATTGAATTGGATTGATAATTAATTTAATATGATTAAGTTAATTGTATTCAAATAAAAAACACTCTATTATGAATAGATGTGTATTTTCCTTGGAAGAATTAATTATGTGAATATGATTCATGATAATTAATTGAAATTTGAATATGAGGTGGAGGATCACATAAGTGACATCCATGGTCTCCCGTCAAGGCGAAGGGTTCCGTCGCTAGGGATTGTATGTAAAAGACGCATGTCCGAAGTGACAGCTCCTATATGTAAGCGCATCTGGATCGGGCTCTTTGCTTCTCGAAAGAGTAAGGCCGTATGCGTAGTGACCCCAATATCGGATCCTCATATTATTGGGGTGATATTGGATTGCGCATAGCGAGTACTATTCCTATTGACGGTTGATTCAATTAATGACGGGTCAACATCACCTTAGGGGTGGTGGGCTCGGGTGTTAAAGACCGAATTGGGAGATGCAAGTTGGACTTGCAAGGTGGAATGTGTTCCTGCTTCTTTTTACCCGAGTTGCAGATTCTCATATTATTGGGATGTAACAAAGATAAGGAAGGAGATCCCAGATCTTGCTGAGATATAATGGTAAGTATATCTCTTACATTGAAAGTGATTAAGGGAATGAACTTTCAGTATTGACAAGGCAAGACAACTTTGATATAAAAATTCCTAAATTAAAGTAAATTATATATTTATATATGTTTATACAAATTTCTTATTTCAGATAATCCTTCTTTAATCCCACTTAATGTTATACTCAATAATAACCAGTAGAATATCATGGATTGGACCTATGATCTAGATATTGTACTTGCAATTGGTCACATAATGTATGTGGTTGCAATATGCAAGTTTCCTCATAATAATGAGGAATGATAATTAAATAGACAATAGGACTAAAACCCTAGGGTTTATATGTCTCTATAAGTCTTAATCTCATCGAATGTACTTTTGAAGTGACATGTCGATAATGATCAAAATTATCAAATAATCCTTATTAGATTCTAAGAAGATGTTCTGGCATACATATTTGCTCTCGACATTTAATCATGAATGATGTGGTTCTCTGCATCATGCAGAATGGTGGCTCTATAAGAGATGATGTATTCAAATTGTTTGAGTACCTACCTGAACCAATATTATAAGAGTCTAGATGGATGTAGATACGATGAGTGTCATCATTCTACTGTCTATACTCTGATCATTCATGATGCTTCATAATATTCATATTGTATGAATTGAATGAAGCATGTATAAATGTTGAAATACTTTTATATTGAAATTTTTGATTTTAACATAAGAGATCCTTTGTCTTGAGCAATGGTTGCTTATAGATAAAGGGAGCGCAGTGGAAGCATGGGTTGGACCCAAGTAAGAAGTATAGTCAAAGAGTTGATTGTACTTCTATGACTTCCATATGACATCCAAAGAGTTGGATGTATGCCAATACTGCAATAAGTTGATGTGTTGATAGTATAACTATCAAATCTATCTAGAATCCTTAGAGAAGGAATGAGATAGTACATCGGAATAATCTACATATAATCATTGAAATCGACTTACTTATTTGCTAAGATAAAGTCTAATAGTTGTATATCAATCTTCTAATGACACTTGCGATTGGTTGCATCTGTATTAAAATATTAGAAATTTGATCTTAAGGTTTAATGGTCATTCATGTTGGAAGTGATGCAATTGTTGCAACAATTTCCATTGGATCAATAGACTTCATATTTTCAGTGGGAGCCCTTAGTCTTAGAGAATGTCTCTGTGACCTGGATATTAGAATACGCTCATAGTTTATTTCTAAAAGGTTGGAAATAAACATGAATTCTGGAATAAACCTATCATAGAGAGTTATGATGGATATATTTCAGATAATAATCTAGCATCTAGTGGACTCCACTAAATTAAAAAATTAATGAATGGTTCATTAAGATTTCTACAACTGAAAATTAAACCTTTAAAGATCAATAGGAGGATAAAGATCATTTGACAATAATCTGGCATCATGTTTTGGACATATGTCTATTGATGAGATCAATGGACAAGTAAGAGATGAAACTTTAGAATGTCTAAAATTTCAAAACTTGCATACTTATGAATATTGTATTCGAAGTAAAATGTCCAATACACCCTTCCTTGGAATGGTGCAAGATGTTAAGGTATTCAAGATCTCATACATATTGATGTATGTGAATCATCTATATCATAGTAAACATTATAGATATGTGATATCTATTGATGATTATGTATGATATGAAATTTCTTCTCTTTACCTAAGAAACCTTTGAAATGTTCAAAGATTTCACAATTTTGGTTTTGAACCAAAGTCTGAAGGAAGATGAAATGAATTTGATCTAACCTCGGTAGCTGTACCTATTAGATGAATTCATAGAATACCTTATAGAGATATGAATATTATTTTTATCTCACTCCTCCTTATAAACCTAAACTCAATAAGAGTTGTAGGGAGAACAATTGGATCATGTGTGACATGATATAATCAATGTTGAATATTAGCATAATTATCTATTAGTTTCCAAGGTATATATGTAGTAGAGAACTACAATATATATCCTTAATAAGGTTCCATGCAAGTAAGCTGGAATTTAGCACTTGAAAGTGCTACTTCATTAAGAAAATAAAGTATGATATTGGATACCTACTTTATGACCTTGAGATTCTTAAAAGATCTCATCTTTGAGAATATGATTCTTATAGGATGAATCTCTTGAGAATCAAGATGAAAATGAAGTAAATGGAACTCATTTAATATTGAGAAGATAATGAGGCTCCTAAAATTGGAAACTAAGTAGACAATTAAAGATGAAACATTAGTACCTCTTCAAATAAGTTTGAGGATGGATTCCATGTGTCAGTTGAATCTGACAATGATCTGACTTCATGTGATGTTGCTTCTGAAAATTATATCATGGAAAGATGGGTGTTAGCAATAAAAGTCTAATGTAGACTTCATATACAAGTGTTGTATATAGACCCTCGAGGATCCACCTATAAGGGATAGACCCATTATGGTGTAAATGGTTCTTCAAGAGAAAGAAGGAACCTGATGAGAAGGTAGAGACCTTCAAAGCACAGTTCGTAGCCATGAGGTACACACCGAAGAGAAGACATCGCTTGCGATGAGACTTGCTCTCCAGTGACCTAACTTTAACCCATCAGAATATTGCTAACAACAGCTACACAATTTGACTATGACATCTTCATGATGTGAATCAAGATTGCATTCCTCTATGAATACCTCTATGAGGGTATTCATATGAAGTAGCCCCAGGGCTTCATGGTTGAGGAAAGCAAGGTGTGCAAGCTAAAGAACTCCATCTTTGGACTCAAATAAGCTTCCTGTAGTTGGAACTTTGGATCTGATGAATTCATAAATGTTATGATTTCAGATAGTATCATGATGTACCATGTGAAGCTTAGTGGGAGTGCCATGGTGTTCATCGTGCTATATGTAGATAATAATAATAATAAGCGTTCTATAATCTGGTTGTCCCATACCTTAAGATTATGATCTCAAGGATACCTCTTAGATCTTCCTTCTGAAGTCATTCAGAAGCAAAGAGAAGAGGGTATTGGGACCATCACATTAGTAGTACACCTTGAACTTATTCCATTTTCTGGAAAATTCCAAGAAAGGCTTCCTTCCCTTAAGATATGGTATTGACCTATCTAAAGGGATAGCACCTCAAAGAGTTGAGGATGTAAATGCTAAAACTACTTGCCCTTGTGCATCAGTTTCGAGAATCCAAGTGTATGCTAGATGTGTACAAAAGTCAGATGTCTGCCATGCAGTGGGAGTAGTAATCTGTTACTAATCCTACTATGGAACAAACACTTGATTGCAATAATAACAATATCTTCAAAGATGATGAAACTTAGAGATAGTGATCTCAAAGCCTTATCTTCAAAAGTTTAAGACCATGTAGATAGTGATCTATAAGGGTCTTAACTGTAGATACCTTAGGAGATAGAGATCTCTAGGAATAAAGGTATTCTGATAAGGATTATGGGCTTACTGGTTATAATAATTATCGAGCTATAGTGTCAAGGACACTATAACAAAATTGAGTATTGGTAGCATAAGATGCAACATTCGCATTGGATGCGAGCATTGTTACTAGGGGATATGCAAGTGCCGTAAAAGGACTTGGCGTAGTCTCTTGGGAACAGAGTGATTGATCAGCTTACCTAGCTATTTTAAAAATAGCCTATGATTGTCACATGAGTGTGGGTTTAAATGATTAGCCCATCAATGGCTCTTTGGGCTAGTGGGAGATTGTTGGACATGCGAGCCCACGACGAGCCATTATGCAATAAATGTTATTGCGAATATCATTTCCTAATCTGAAATGAAGAATACATAATTTACATAATAGGTCCCTTAGTACAATGCGGGTTATGTACCATGGCCATCTTGATGATTATACAGCTGTTGATTCAAATATTGAATCATAGAGGCTGGTGCTTGGATGAACATCTAAGGAGTTAGATTGACGACTCATCAAGCATCATCAAATGATTGTTGAGAGATGATCTCCAGCCTGAGTAGGAGATGGAAATCCTTTCTCATTTAGGCTGATATCTGACCGACCTCTTGATGCAGATCCTCTGCATAGGAATAGAGATTCGGAGGTGTCAGATTAGTTAGGTCAAAGAGTTGACTTAACGAGATCGAGATAACCAAAGTCATATATCGTATGCTGTCATGATATAGGCACGCATCCTCTGACCAGAGACAGATGTTTTACTATATATCTGAGTATGTACATTTGGCAGACCAATAGGTTGATGATCTAATCACGGTCTATACACCGACGCACTGGTGTGCATATAAGGATATATGAGTAATACGATCTCTCAAAGGGATCATACAGGTTCATTACTGAACCGGAAGACATGAGCTCACTCATGAGATATTGGGAAGATCAGATTCTGTGCACAGTCATCTCGCTTTGGAAGCTTGACTGAATTTGTAGGGTTGATATATACTTTTGGAAAGTATATGATCAACACCTAGGTATGATATATGCTTTTGGAAAGTATATGATCGATACCAACTCCCAATGATCGAATGAGAAACTTAATGATAAATCCCTGAAGTGGATAATGTAAAACTGATCTTATACTTCGAATTATTCTGGGTCTTCCAATATGGAGGATGTACAGGTATTGGGAATACCTGAGGGTGATGTGATCATAAATGATTGTATAACCATGACACTTCCATTCCTAGGGAGTGATGAAACATGTCTGGATTTTAGAGACTCCTCTCAGTAGAGAAGTAATCTGATCTTAGTCCAAATATTGTACATTGATCTCAATATAATTCAGATGCAATGAGAAGATTAGATTTGCGGTCTTGATTTAATCAAGCATCTATGGGATGCCCGAGATATGGATTTGAGATGCGATCTCAATATCTAAGTCACTATTCGTGGAACAATACAATCACCCTGTCCTTATCTCCAAGTATTCGCGGAGAAAGTGCATTATCCTTGAAAGAGTTCATGGATAATTCTATTGTTGATATATGTATCCGAGCATTGAGAAAATGGATAATTAAATGTGATTTAATTATCATGAATAAAATGAATTTGATTTATATTATAAGGAGAGTTATCTTAGATAATTAAATGTGATTTGATTATCAAAGATGTGAATAATGTGAATGTGATTCATATTATTTGGGAACGTGAGAATAGAGATCCAAGATGATTAAATGTGATTTATTTATCATGGATATGGATAATGTGGATAGCACTATCCATATTATTCATAATATATTATAAATGTGATTTATAATGTATTAGAGAGAGCTAATTATAATTTATATTTTTTGATTAATTATTGATGTGTATTGGATACACATTGTGTAATTAATTGAAAATGTAAATTGTATTTTGTTTTGGGTTGTGAATGTGATTTACAAAATTTCCAATGGCAAGATTGCAATATTCTCAAAATTATTTATGAATTATTTTTGAAGAATAAATCACAACAAAATTTGTTGGATTAAATAATGGAGATTTTCAAGATATGCAATCTCATGAAATCTCATGAGATTGCCTCCAAATTGGAAACAAGTGGCCGTCCACCATGTTGACATGGGAGATGTAATCTCCATGTCAATTGCCTCCTTATTTGATTGATTTAATTTAGTATTGATTTATATTTGATTTATCAAATATATTTGATGTAAATTAAATCACATGTTGTTGGCTTTTACCAACAACAATCTTGACCATTGGATTAGACATAAATCAATCTGATCCATTGATTTTATATGTCCCATGGATTGAGATCCATGGATCCCAAAACCCTATAAACAGAGAGGCATACCATGCTCTCTTAGTACATGCTATTGGAGCACATCTCTCTCTTTCTCTACACGCCTATTCTCTCTCCCTCTCATGGTCATCCACCATGGATGCCCTAGAGAGAGTCTCCATCACCGCAGCGTCGTCGTTATGTTGCCCGATCATTTGCTCGTAGATCTCCGTCTCCTTCGGCGCACCTCGCTCGTGAAGAAGACATCAGATCTCATGTGTCGAGATCAGGAGATCTGCCGCTTGGATCATCAACATGGATTGCGAGAAGCACACGATTCATCCCCACGCTCGCAAGCGTCTCCTCCGTTGGATCGGACTTGAGATAGGAGGTCTCTTCGTTTAGAGACTCGATCGCAACCACGCTTCAAGAGGTAATCCTATTACTTGTTTGTGGTTTAGACGAAACGATCCGAGAAGTGTTCTTGGATCATGTGGTTTCGTCGCATGATTTTTTTTTAAATTCCGCTGCATCGAGCAACTAGTGCGACTAGTCGCTCCTCATCGTATTTGATACGACGCTCATGCTTCCGTGATGCGCTTGAGGATCTAACCATATCCTTCATAGTTAACATTAATTAATCACGATCAATGCTAGTTAATTATAATTGGCTCTAATAAAGTGTCATTAGTGAAACAATGGGCTTCGTGATGAGTTTGGGCAAAAGCGTGGACTGGATAGCGCATGGTTTTGACGATGACGGAGCGGCTGACTGGAACTGTATTGCACAACAAGTGAATGATGATTCGTCGATCCTGCTGACTAGGCATTGACTGGAATGACATGTAAGCTCCTCAGAGGCCTATAAATACCCCTACCCGTTCAGTCTCTACGAATTCCATCCCATCCACCACCACCCCAGTTTTAGGGTTGAGAGGCTTAGAGAAGGGGAGGGAAAGAAGATCTAGCGAAGCGTTGTCGGGAAAAAGAGGTGAAGGAAGACAGAGCGCTCCTCTCCTCAATGCCTTCGAGAAGGAGGTAAGTAGATCTTTTAATTTCATGTTTCGATCTGTTTCTTCGAAGACTCGTGTTTTCTATTGAATTTCTCTAGATAGAAGGGGGAAACTCTTTCCTATGATTTCTGGAAATCCATCAGGAGTCGATGAGACATCGCAAGAAACTTGGTCAGCTAGCCAACCAACCATAGCTAATAGTATAAGGTAGTTTGTAGTTCTTTTGAGTTCTTTTCTTTCATCTTAATGTACATGTAAAAGAATATGATGGGACATGTTTATTTGTAAGCCTTATTGTGTGAATGGAAAAATGTGAGATGCTCTTATGTAGCATTTTTATTACAGTCCATTCTTGAATGTTAGTTGTTATTATTGGATACATGTATTACTGAGTAACCAGATCCAGTATATGGGAGGATCTGACGATCCGAAACTAGGGTTGTGATGGATTGGTATCAGAGTCTGGTTACTCCAATAACTTATTCAGTAGTTAATAGTTATTAGCAGCATTCAGATATTAAGGATATGTTAAGATCCTTTGATCTTAATAATCAACTGCAATGGTATTACCATTTACAAATTAATGTCCCTAATGTCATCATGCTTGGTAGAATAAGAACTAATCAATTGCCTTGATTCATCTAAGGATCATGACATATCATAACTTGGCAAAGCAAATGGATGCAATGATGGCAGTACTCCAAGAGGTAGGGCAAAGGCAACATGCATTAGAGCGAAGACTCGATGTCCAGGATGAGAGACCTAAGGCATCCTGACCTGAAAATGCTAGGGTTGAGGGTTCTATTCACTTTTCCAAGGAAATATCTAGCAATCATCCCTCCACTAAGTCTTCTCATACCTCAGTTGAAGGAGAAATGGAGAAGGCCCTTCTTAGACACCAAAAAATACACGACTCTTACCATAAAGATAAGATTTCAATAAAAGTGCAAAATCCTTATTCAATCACATGATTATGAGGATAAATATTTAAAATTCAAGACATCTTAGATAACCATGTAGTAAAAATTATATGACATCATACCAACTTCTATACTACTAATTAAAATGAATGATTTTGATGTCATCCTTGGAATGGACTGGTTAGAAAAGCATCATGCATTCCTTGACTATTTCTAGAAGATAGTAACCTTTCTCTTTCCTAACTCTATAGAATCCTAGTCCATTGGAAAGACTTGTAATGAGGGAGTGGTATATATCTATAATCTGAAGGCAAACGATTGATGTTCCACAGGTGCCAAGGCTCTTTAGCCTATGCGTCCACCACTTAAACAGAGCGGATGATAGAAGATGTACCTATAGTTTGTGAATTCAAAGATGGTTTCCTGAAGGAACTATCCGAGCTACCACCCGAATGAAAGATTGAATTTGAAATCTCTCTTGTGCATGATACCCAACCAATCTCTATTTCTATATCGTATAGCACCAACTGAGTTACATGAATTAAATGGGCAACTACAAGAGATCTTGGATAAATGGTCCGTTCACATGAGTACTTCACCGTGGGGGTGTGTTTGTACTTTTATGCGTAAGAAGGATGGGTTACTGCAACTATGCATTCACTATTGACAGCTGAATCAAAGAACAATAAAATATATTATACGTTGTCACGAATATAAGACCTCTTTGATCAGTTACATGGTTCCATCATATACTCTAAGATTGATCTAAGATCTTGTTACCAATAATTAAGAATTTGAGATTCGAATATTCCCAATAAAACCTTTCGTTCTAGATACAAACATTAAGAGTTCTTAGTCGTGCCTTTTGGACTGACCAATGCACCATAAACCTTTATAGATCTTATGAAAAGAGTATTCAATCAGTTCCTAGATCACTTGTGGTAGTATTCATTGATAATGTACTCATCTATTCTAAGAACAAGCAACAACATGAACAACATCTCCGACGAGCACTTGAGACGCTAAGGAAGAATAAGTTATATGCTAAGTATAGCAATTGTGATTTTTGGTTAGTTGTTGTATCCTTTCTAGACCATGTCATTTCTAGGGCAGGTATCTCTATTGATCTTACAAAGATTAGTGCGGTGATGAGTTAGGAACGTCTGATGACATTAACAGAAATACAATCTTTTCTGGGGCTAGCCAGGTATTATATAAGGTTTGTGAAAGACTTTTCACAAATAAACTTGTCTTTGACTAGGTTAACTCATAAAGATATACCATTTGTATGGTTTGATACTTGTGAAACCAGCTTCTAGACACTGAAAGCATGTTTAAGCGTTGTACTTATCCTCACTTTTTTCTCCGACACAGATGGCTTCACTGTATACACTGATGTATCTAAGGAAGGACTTGGGGAAGTGCTCATGCAACATGGAAAGGTCGTGGCATATACCTCACGATAATTGAAGACACGTGAGCATAACTATCCAATACATGACCTTGAAATTGATGTAGTTGTCTTTGCTTTGAAGACATGGAGACACTACCCTTATGGCATTTTTTGAGATATTCAGTGATCATAAGAGTTTAAAATACCTATTTGACTAAAAAGAGCTAAACACGAGATAGAGACAATGACTAGAATTATTAAAGGACTATGATAACACAATCTCTTACTACCCAGATAAGGGAAAGGTGGTAGCAGATGCCCTCAGTAGAAGAATTTATTCTCAGGACATGGTGACAACAATCCAATTGAGGGGGGGGGTACTAACTGCATTAAGTGAATGACAACTTTTCGTAGTGGTACATATACGATAACCATTCCTCGTCGATATGAGTTGGAGATATGGGATATAACACATAAAGGTCCGAAAGATGATCCACTTTTAAAAGGCTTAAGAGAAATAGTAAAAAGAAACAAAATTAAGGATTTCATATATGTGATGGTTTATTGTATAATCATCATAAAGTCCATGTACCTAACATGCCTAAGTTAATGAGAGACATCATGCGAGAAGCGCACTGTTTAATATTATCAATTCATCCAGAAATTACAATATGTATAAAGTTCTTCGTTCATTCTTTTGGTGGCCGGGAATGAAGAAGGATGTTGTTGAGTTTGTGAACTCTTGCTTTACCTGTCAACATGTATAAACTTCTCATCAACAACCACTGGGATTATTGAAGTCCTTTCCTATCCGTGAATGGAAATGGAGAAGTATTTTCATGGACTTCATCATTGGTTTACCACCAACCACATGTGGTAAAGACAATATTTGGGTGATAATAAGATCGACTGACCAAAACGGCACATTTAATTGCAATTAGCTTAACTGCTACTCCATATCAACTTGTTGAACTATAAATTATACATGTAATACGTCTTCATGGTATTCCAAAAGAGGTAGTTTCTGATCGAGATTCAATATTTGCCTCAGTCTATTGGGATAACTTCATGAAAGCATTAGGTACACATCTTTCTTTGAGTACAATATATCAACCTTAGACAGATGGTCAATCAGAGCGTACCATCCAGACCTTAGAAGATATGCTGCGAGCATGTACCTTAGAATGGAAAGGATCATGGGTTAAGCATTTGTCTCTTGAAGATTTTACCTATAATAATAGTTATTATGCTAGTATTGTCATGGCACCATTGAGGCACTATATGAGGGTAGGTGTATCACTCCTTTCTATTAACAGGAGGTTGGAATAAAGGACCATTGACTCAGACAGAATCAAGGAGACACGGGAAGCTGTGGAGCTTGATTGAAAAAGGTTGATAATTGCCCAGAGATGCCCGAAGAGTTATAGTGATACTACACACAAAGATTTCGAGTTTAAGGTGGGTGAATTCATCTTTTTGAAGGTATCATCTATGAACGTATTACAAAGATTTGGCTTGTGAGGAAAGTTAGCTCTCAGGTTTGTGGGTCCCTTTGAACTTATCCAGCAGGTCAATAAATTTGAATATAGACTTGCATTTCCTTCTCATCTTTTTGGAATACACGATGCCTTTCACAAATCAGACCTTAGAATGCATGTTAGGTATCCATGGCATGGTATATGTTCTGTTGATCTACAAGTTGATCTAGAATTAACATACTAGAAATTCCAGTGTAAATATTAGATAAAAATGTCAAGAAATAGGAAAATAAAGAGGTGCATCTTGTCAAGTGTTGTGGCGAAGCCAATATTATGAAGAAGCTACATGGGAACCTGAGGCAAATATGAGAAAGAAGTATTCCTATCTGTTATGTAATAATATCACATATTGATTTGCATACGCTTGGCTATAAATGAAAACGAGTCATTCTCTCTAAGGTTTTTATGGCTTCCAACTTCTTTAAGGTTTTTATACCTCCATTCTAAGTCTCGAGGACAACTTTCTTTAAGCTTCTTATAATTGTAAAGTCCTAAAAAATCAACTTCTTTGGATCCTACCGTGCATAAGGGATATTAAATCCGAACCGATGATACAATACCAACAGAAGTAATTTCATCATAATCAGAGTTTGTTTAGAATTATTATGAATTTTAGGAAAAAAAGTTGACGTTGATTAAGATGTCATTAACCCTTGATCATTTCATAAGCACCAATTAATCATGATTAAAGAGACTAATGATGAGTAAAATTACTAATCATGATTAGTAAACATTAATCACATATTAATAGGTGTTAACCGTAGCTAATAATAATAATTAATTAATCATGACCAGTGATAATTATCATGATTAATGCTAATGAAGCATCATTATGGAAACCATGGGCTTCGCGATAAGCTTGGGTAAACAATAGACTGGATAGCCCATGGTTTTGGCGATGACGAGGCAACTAGAACCGTATTGCACAACAAGCTAACGATGATTCGTCGGTCCCGTTGACTGGGAGCTTACCGGGATAACATGCAAGCACCTCAGATGCCTATAAATATCCCTACCCCTTCATTCTCTATGACTTCCATCCCTCCATCACCACCCTAGTCTTAGGGCCAGTTTGGTTGCTGGGTTGGATTGGGGTTAGGGTTGAGAGGTTAAGAGAAGGGGAGGGAGGCATAAAAGAAGTGCTAGCGAATCACTGATGGAAAAAATAGGAGAAGGAAGACGATGCTCCTCTCCACGACGCCTTCGGGAAGGAGGTAAGTAGATCTTTTAATTTCACGTTTTGATCCATTTCTTTGAAGACATGTTTTCTTTTGAGTTTCTCTAGATATAAGGGGAAACTCTATCATATGATTTCTAGAAACTCAATAGGTGATGGGGAGCCATCATAAGGACCTTAATGAGCCTACCAACCAACCAACCATAGTAGCTTATAATATAAGGTTTGAGTTCTTTTCTTTCAGCTTGATATGCATGTAGAAGAATGTGATGAGACAAGTGTATATGTAAGCCTTATTTTGTGAATGATAAAAATGTGAGATGCTCTCTTTGAAGCATTTTTATTGCGACTTGTCTCTAAATATTAGCTATTATTACTAAATGAAGCTATTATTGAATAATCGGATCCGATAAATGGGAGGATCCGATGACTCGGAGCTAGGGTCATGACAATAAATTATAGGAACCCCAATGGGCTTTAATGTTATAAAAATATATTCAATTATGATTAAATTATAATTCAGTCCCTAGATTTATGGAAATTCTATTCGATGGTTTGATTTGAGTACAAATACCCCCAAACTCTTGCAACATAGGAAAAGATCAATGGAAGGGTGTTCTACCTTGTGGAATTGATGATGTACACCAAGTGCTTCTCAAATTTTGGTTGAAGCGACTCCCACCACCCTTATTAATTCGATCAAATTAATGATCAAATTAATTAATGATGTTCGTTGCAGTCGGATAATGAGAGCGGATCAAAAACCACTTTTAATTAGAACAAGTTAATCTCGAGCGGCAATTTTTTTTACTTGGGCAAGCCCAAGGTCGAACACAGGGAGGCAGTTGTCTCCTTAGGTAAATTATTAGCAAAGTCTAAGATTTGATTTTCGGGGAAGAATTTTTTTGGTCTTTTTCGGTTTTTTTATGCAAGACACATGCAAAATCTAGCCAGTTCATAGGTTAATTTAGAAATATGGTCAAAACAAGTCCAAAAATAATTAAATTTGGCCAGATGATGAAATGGAATGAAATTAGGCTACACTAATTTTCTTTTGGAATTTTCTGACACTAAATAAAATTACTGTGAATTAAAAATGAATGCAAGGTGATTTTAACTAAATTAATTTTAATAAATATCAAATCACAATATTTTTGGGAATAAAAATTATCCTAGATAGATCTAAAGGTGAGGAATCCAGGAAAATTATCAAACCTTAATTTTGATGTGAAATGAATCTATTAAAAATTAAATAAGAAATTCACCAAATGAATTATTTAGGCCTCGGGATGCGTGCAATGGAGATGAACTTTCTATGCAAGGTGAAGTTAATTATCATAGACTAATGTGATTTTTGGGGTATTTTGGAGTCACAAAAAAATTACTATTAATTAAGAGGTGAAAATGGGAAAAATATAGCAAAAATGAACCAATTAATTAATAGAAAATTCTACTGATATTACAAAAATATGCCACGTGTCACATCATGAAGAGGACAATGTAAGCTACACAATGCAATTTTCCAACTCAAAAATGAATTAATATGAATGCCTAAATATGCATGCAAAGACAGGGGTATAAATGCAATTACAGTAATTAAAATTTTTGAAAATAAAACGTGATGACAGGGACTAATATGCAATTACCTATAATGTAGAGGGGGTGGATGCAATTTCTCCATGGGACACATGCTCCTCACGTGGGGTCGCCTGTCAGGGATTAAAATGTAATATTGAAAACCTTCAGAGGCCTCGATGCAATTTGCCCTCACGTGGGGGGGTCCTAGGCTCGGTGGACTTCGGAGGCTCGGAGCGAGGCTCGGGATACTCTGGAGGTTCGGCTCTGGCTTGGAGAAGCTTCGGGTGATCTGAGCCTAGCGGTCGGGGAGAGGCTCGGATCGGGCAACGTGGATGAATCTGGACCATGGGATCGAGTGATGATCCAACGATGATGAAAGGCTGGCGCGTGGCGTGTCTTGACCTGTTGGATCAAGATCGATCCAACGGTCGTTGAAGCTCTATGAAGAGGGCGACGTGAACGACCGAGCGCCGCTGGATCAGGATGAATCCAATGGCCCTTGGATGCTCTGTATATTGGTGACGTGACAAGATCCTGACCGTAGGATCAAGGATGATCCAACCGTTGTGGATCAAGGCGACGTGGGTGGCTCTTGGTCGTTCGATCAGGATGATCGAACGACTGCTGGCTGTCATCCCCCAATGGCCCTCTGCCTTCTGCGGCGGAGAGGGCTGGGCTCCGACGAGGCTAGGCTAGTTCCGCCTCGTCCTCCCATCATCGGTGAAGGATGTTGAAGGCGCTGGCATAGCTCGAAAGATGCATGGAGGGGCGGTGAAGCGTCTGGCGGCGTTGGCTGAGACTGGAGTGACCTGGGGGCCACTGGCGATGGAGCTCGAAGAAGCGCCGGTGAAGTCTCCGACCAATTAAGAGATGGTACCTACAGGGGATTAGAGGATAGACGAAGCATGCGTTTTGACCGTGGAGTCAAATGGAGTGTGATGCGAGGCCGGTGGAGCAATGAGGGTGGCCGGTGGTCGAGCTCCGCCACGGTGGCAGAGCGGGCGTCGGTGGAAGATGAAGTGCGTCGTCAGATGAAGCTAAGGATAGCATGAAGATTAGAGCTCCTTTGCAGAGCTCGGGGAATGGACGGTGGAGCAAGAAGGTGCTCGTGGAGGGAGAATTAATTCAGAGAAGGAGAAAGAAAAGGAAGAAGAAGATCGGGAGAGAAATGGAGGAGTCTACCTGGGGTTAGAAGCTCCGGGAAAGCTTCCAGGTCTTCGCTCGAAGGCCGGTAGGAGGACCTGAGATCGTGCAGCGTCTGGGGGAGCTGCGGCACGACGTGGCAACGTCGTGGATCTCGCCGGAGGTGGCAGCCTGTCTTCACTCGATTTTACGCCTAATTGCTGTCACCAATGGGTGGCTCTGAGCTATAGGGTACCTCTCGTAGTGGCGGATAGGGGTGAAAGTGGCCGGAGGTGGCTGATTTATAGGATAAGGGTGACAACAGGGATGGCTAGGAGGTGGTGTTCGTGGAGATCGTGGAACGACTCTAAGGGTTGTCATGGAGATCGAGGGGGCTGGCAAGAATGAGGGATGTGTGGGCTCCATCGTGGTGGCGTCAGCGGTCGGAGAAGGTGGTAAGCGTGGAGCCGAAAATAGAAAGGGGGTGACCCCTTGCGCACAGTGGAGAACGTGGACACGGGGCGTGCAGAGGTTGACGGCAACGTCTCGACCGTTAAATCTCACGATCCAACGGTCCAGATGGAGGCGCGAGGTGAGGGCTGAGATCTAATCGATGTCGCGACATCGGAGGGCCCGCACCGCACCACGTGGCATGCTGAGGATGCGACGCTGACGGGCAGCTGAGATGGACTCCAAGGTTCGATCGAATGGTGGAGGGAGCGAAGTGTTTGAGCCATTGGATCTGGAGTGCATCGGATGGTTGAGGTGATGCCACATGGTGTGGACCAGATTAGGCGCGAGTGGGCGGTTGGGATGGACTCCTGAGATTGATCCAACGGTGTAGAATAAAGGCGGATGTGGGAATCACTGGGCCGTTGGATCTAGATGAAGATCCAACGGTCCAGGGCACGGGCAGATAGGTTAAAGGGAGCGGGCCGCGTGGCGCAATCAGAGGGTGCCACGTGGCCAGCTGTGAGTGGCTGAAGAGAAAAATAAGGTTTAAAGGAGAAGGAGGTCGAATTTGGAAAAACTCAAAACATGAAAGTTGTAGATCTCGATGAGATCTAGAAGTTTCGTGTTGACCAAAAACGGAGATAAGGTCAAATATGATACAAAAATACAAGAATACAAATATACATATGTATAGTATACAAGGAGGCCCAAAAACCCAACTTTTGCCTACGAGCTCCGAATTGAATGAAATTAGTCTCATTTTAAAGGTCTCTGGAAGTGTATTCATCTGGTTGTGATTAGAATTAATAGGTGGATATTTTATAGGTGGATTTTACACAAGGATTGGCTTCTTATTTAAATGCAAATATGGATGCCAAGATGCATATTTTGTGGATTGATGCATGAATGATATTTATGCAAGATAAAGGGAAATATGCTGCTAAATACCCGGGGACAAAGCTCATTCACAGATTCATCAACCCCCTATACTTAAACCTTGCTCGTCCTTGAGCAACTAAAATGAAATGCAAGAGTGAACTGATTTTGGGTTCCATAACCAAGATCATAAACACAAGTTGAAATTGGAGCTTGACTCGACCTTTGGATTAATTATGTGGCTGAACCTCATTGGGATCTGAACTTAAGACCTAACAGACTTCAAGTTCCACAAGTCTTCTATTCAAGACTCCTCAATAGTCAGGTCAGAACAAATCCTCAGACGCAAATTTCTGATGACTATAATTCTTACTTGTATTGTGTAAGTGAAATGTATCTCTCCACATTAGAGATGGCTTAGAAACAACCTCCTCTAACAATGTAACTCAAATAACCTGGTCCAACAACTCTTTCCTCGAGGAGCGGGGCATTACCTTCTAAGTTCAAGTGTAACCAGCTCAAGAGGAGGGGGTAGAGAAAAGAATGGATGGTAGCCAGTGTAGCTACCTATCCCGGGATGCCTGACCAATGTAGCCAAGTCATCAGGCTGCATTTCTTTGCCAATATACATACTCTGACATGTATTTTATTTTCACTTGGACCTGACTGATTTTTTTGGAGTTTTTGCATTTTTTTTGAACTATATACAAGGTGCAGCATGTACATCAGGAGTTTTTCTTCTTGAGCCAGTAGACTATCCCTCTTTTGAAGCATTATTGCAACTCACAACATCCCATCCTTAGATGTCAACACCACCAGACAAGGTTGAGATGCACTACCCTCCCTAGAGGAGGACAGACGTTTCCACCCGTGTGCTACTCTAAGTTAAAGGATTCTACCACCTCACCACCTCATCAATGAAGAGCTACATGCATTGTGCTTGTCCAATTTAGGTCATTATCTAAAAGAATCATGCGTGTGCATGAGATATTCTACTTAGACTAATAAAGATGACATGTGAACATAGACTTGCGGACTCAAAGAATTAAGTCACTTGACCTGAGAAATCTTAACTCCAGTTCCTATAAGGTTCCTCTGAAATTAGGTGGATTACGGTCAAATCAAGTCCATCCTCAATATCTACTCTTAACTTGGTTCAAAACCCACTAGCTTTTCACCTTGCATATGCAAGATATGCAGATGAGATGCATATGGCTTACTATGTAGATGAATGAAATGCAAGACTCTTTTTCTTTCTTTTCTGAAGTAGAGATGATACGCAAGAGTAAATAAGAAGCCTTTGAATTTTTCCCATTTTTTTTATTAGCAAAACTTTGGTAAACCTCCTATGTTACAGCAATTTACAGATTATACAAGTGTATTTTACAAAAACAATTCTCCATATTTTACCCAGCCCATAATTATTACGAAATATATACAGGATACGTGAAAGTATGAGCTATAGGTAAAGTATATATGTAATATATACACGCCCCCTATACTTAGCATGCGCTATGTCCTCAGAGCACGAAAAGCGAGGAAAAAGACATAGCTCGTGCTAAGCGTAAGAGAGCCAAAGAGAACGAAAAATGTAAAGAAGTCATCCTGCCCCCCTATACTTAGGCTCTGGCAGCGTAAGTGTAGAAGAAGGTCAAAAATGGGGCGGACAAGGTCAAGAAGAGAAGTTGATGAATATACAATACGGGCATCGGTCCCCCCCTATACTTAGGCTCAGGTCAGCCTAAGTATATGATGGAAGTGAGTATGAAGACCGATGTGATCTGGAGGATGTGCAGAGACTCGACTCGAGTGGCTCATCCCCCCTATACTTAGGATATGGTCATCCTAAGTATAGTCCAAGATGGTGATCAATGAAGCTAGGATGAGCTCGTGGGGGAGAAAGGTCAGAATGTACAGGAATGATGGTATATACAAGTGAGTCGGTCTGAATCTTTCAAGATGTTGCTGATGGATAGAGCTCACTGTTGCGAGGTCTTATGCGCAGCTCAAGGTGTATCTGCTGAATCTGTCTCGCAACGAATACAATCTCCTCAACATGGACTAACTGCTCATTGGATTCGGCGAAGTGCTTCAACAGTTGTCCATTCACTAGGAATGTCGGTGCATCATCTGCGAAATCTGAGATCTCGACACATCCACTATGGTGCACCGTACAGATGATAAATGGGCCTGTCCACTTGGACTTCAACTTGCCTTGGAAGATCTTCAGCCTAGAATTAAACAACCATACCTTCTGTCCAGGAACAAAGGTCTTTCGTCTTATATATCTATCGTGCCAATGCTTAACCTTGTCTTTGTACACCAAATTGTTGTCATATGCACGGTTTCTGACTTCCACAAGCTCATTCTGATCCATATCTCTCTGCTTCTGCCCAAGGTGTATGTTCCAATTGACCTTCTTGATTGCCCATTCTGATTTGTTCACTAGTTCTGTGGGCAAATGGCACGGCTTTCCGAATACCATTTGGAATGGGGAGATTGCTAACGGTGTCTTGTAAGCTGTCCTATATGCTCATAGAACCTGATCCAAGATCTGAGACCAGTCCTTCCTGTCTGGGTGGACAAGCTTTTTCAATATAGTCTTCACCTCCTGATTCGATACCTCATCCCTACCATTAGTTTGTGGGTGGTAAGGACTAGCGACACGGTGTTCGATGTTGTAGTCCTTCAGGAGTTTCTTCACCTCCTGATTTACAAAGTGGCTACCCCCATCTAATGTCATAATTTTGGGGATCCCGAACCTAGAGATGATGTGCTCTCTGATGAATTTATAGACAGTCCTGCTGTCTGCGGCTCGGGTCGGGATAGCCTCCACCCACCTGGATAAGTAGTCTACCGCAAGAAGGATGTATTCAAACCCATGGATAACAGGGAATGGGCCCATGAAATCGATGCCCCAGGTGTCAAAGACATCACAAATGATGACAGGCTGCATCGGCATCTCATCCTTGGAACCAACGGTTCCTCCCATTCTCTGGCATACTGGACACGACTTCGCAAAGGTGATGGCATCGCGAAATAGAGTCGGCCAGTAAAAGCCACACTGAAGTACCTTCCATGCGGTCCTCTTCCCGGAGTGGTGTCCTCCTGCCTCCAAGCTGTGGCATAAAGAAAGGATACTCTAGTATTCCTCCTGAGAAATACACCGTCTCTACACACAATCCAGTCCTTCAAAGAAAAGGATTGGATCCTCCCAATGGTAGTGTCTAGCATCCGACTTCAGTCGGTCGATGTGGCTCTTGGGCCAACCTTCGGGAACCTTCCTGGACACAAGATAGTTCACGATATTGGCATACCATGGGAGTGAGTCGACAACAAAAACCGACTCGTCAGGGAAGGAGTCTCGAATTGGTGAATCCTCGGAAGTATTGATATTTTCGAGACGAGAGAGATGATCGGCTACTACGTTCTTCTTTCTAGGTTTATCATGGATGTCCAAATCAAACTCCTAGATAAGCAAAATCCACCGAAGAAGATGCGCCTTCGCATCCTTCTTCTCCATCAAGTATCATAGCGTCGTATGGTCAGTGAACACGATTACCTTGGATCCAATTAAATGAGATCTGAACTTGTCCAAGGCAAACACTACTGCAAGCATCTCCTTTTCCGTAATTGTATAGTTACGCTGAGCGGTATCAAGCACTTTGCTTGTGTAGTGAATTGCAAACGGTACGCCTTCCCTTCTTTGTCCTAACACAAACCCAGCAGCAAAATCTGATGCGTCCGTCATGATCTCAAAAGGTAGAGACCAATCTGGGACTTGTAGGATCGGGGCATCCATGATTATTCCCTGTAATAGCTTAAAGGCCTCAAGACATTTGTGATCAACAACAAACTCCATGTCTTTGCCTAAAAGCTCAGTTAGCGGTCGGTAATCTTAGAAAAATCCTTGATGAATCTCCGATAAAATCCGACATACCCGAGGAACGACCGCTACTGCTTAATGTTGGTTGGTGGCTGGAGTCATCTGATCACAACCACCTTGGCAGGGTCAATCTCCATTCCTCTCTTGGAGATGATGTGCCCCAACACAATGCCCTCCGTCACCATGAAGTGACTTCTCTCCCAGGAGAGCACCAGATTGACCTCACAACAGTGTTTTAGGACTCGGTCCAGATTCCTAAGGCAGGAATTGAAGGAATCGTCATGGACCGAGAAGTCATCCATGAAGACTTCCACGAATTCACCGACCATTTCGGCGAATACAGCAATCATGCACCTTTGAAAAGTACCTGGAGCATTGCATAACCCAAAGGGCATGCGCCTGAAAGCATAGGTACCAAAGGGGCATGTGAGCATGGTCTTTTCCTGGTCCTCCGGAGCTATGGCTACTTGATTGTAGCCTGATAACCCATCCAAGAAACAGAAGAACTCCTTCCCCACTAGTCTCTCTAAAATCTGATCAATGAATGGTAGGGGAAATGATCCTTCTTTGTCGTAGCATTCAGGCATCTGTAATCCACACAGACGCGCCACGATGTGGGCACTCGCGTCACAATCTCCTCTCCATCCTCGTTGGTGGTCGTTTGAATTCCCGACTTTTTCGGGACCACATGGATCAGTGCCATCCATTTAGAGTCGGAGATGGGATAAATAAAACGTGCGTTGCACCATTTCTCTATCGCCTTCTTCACTACCTCTCGTAAATTTTGATTCAAATGACGTTGGATTCACGAGAGGATTTGGCTTCATTCTCCAAGTAGATATGGTGCGAACACAGCAGGATTTATCCCTTGGAGATCGGAAATGCTCCAGCCTATCGTCTTGTAGTTTTTCTCCAGGATCTCTAGCTAGCGAGATTCTTGCTCCTCGGTCAATCGCGAACTGATGATGACCGGAAATTTGTTTTCTTGACCTGCAAGGAAGGCGTAGTTTAGTGTTGTGGATTAAGGCTTGAGCTCAGGTATGGTGTGATCGTCTAGGAAATCTGGATCAATCAAATCTGGTTTGGTGTTGGAAGTGGCTGGATCTTTCTCTGTAATTACTGCCACCAAGTTATTCGGCTTTGGAGTCGGATCGTCAAAGGTCTCCTTGCAATCGGCAAAAGCCGCGTCCGACTCGTCATCCTCATCTTCCAATTGTCCTAAAGAGGGAAGGACTGACAGGCCCAGCTGGGCCTCTAAGTCATCGAAGATGTAGGGCAATGCAAGTTCTGAGTTGTACTCATCTCTGAGGACCTCGCAAACTGACTCATGCACGGGATCATCTCCAAAGGGGAGGGACTCATTGGTGTTGGCTGGGTTCTGTCTCCATGGACCAACTGTGTCTACATGATCGCAGTCTGCTTCGGTTGAAGAGTACTCGGTGCTAGATTCGGAATCCGGTCTCTGCCATCTGGTTTACTTCATCTCAATTTCCTCATCTCCGCCTGGAGTTTGGAACTGGATCTTCCCGATCTTATAATCAAACAAGGCCCTCGCTGTCCTGAGGAAGGGCCTGCCTAAGATGATATGGGAATCTCTCCAATTACGAGGGGTTTCCATATCTAGGATAGTTAAGTCCACCATGTATTCTTGACCCTCGACTTTGATTACAACATTCCTCAATTCTCCTTGGGACATCTTGGTTGATTTATCAGCAAACTGCAGGAGGGCTCTAGATTTCCTAAGAGGTCCGAGATTAAGCCGCTCATAGAGGGTTGTAGGCATTAAGTTAATTGAGGAACCATTGTCTAGGATAGTGTGTGCAAACACAATGTCATCGACATGACTCACTACATAATGCACACCCATGTCTCTTCGTTTCCCTAGAAACGAGTTCTTTAATGCACAAGTCATGGCTACTGAAAGAACATGTTTCTCAACACGGCTTTTGGTCTTCCTGCTAACCCTAGGAGGTGTGCATCTCACCTTAAGGTACTTCTGAAATGTAGGAGTCATTTCCACGTACTTGTCAAAGGGGATTGTAACCTTGATGTATTTGTTGCAGAACTCTTCCATCTTAGGGTCATCTTTTTGGATTTTTTTTCATTTTCTTTTTTCCACCCTTAAGAGCTCGGGGGACAGGGATTATTAACTTTAACTCATGTTCTGAAACTGAAATGTTTTCATTGAAATCTAGAACTGAGTTCTGTACAAGACTCGGACTCTTAAACAAACTCAGAGTCTGAATCTGACTAAAAGAAAAATGTTGCGGCAAAACCGGTGATGCGTCTTCCACGACTTCTGGACGATCCTCCTCAGATGGAGGTGTGGGCTCTTCGTTGGTTTCGTCGGACTCTTTGCTGTTGCGGGATTGCTGCTTCGAGGACCTAGAAGTTCTCTTCTTTTGTCGGTGGTGGTGATGGTGATGCTGCTCCTCTTCTTCCTCCAAGTTCTCCTCATGTAGACTTGGTGGATCCTTTCTCTGATGCCCGTGCCCGATCAGGTATGGTCATGGTACTTCCGCTCCTGAGGGACATATGATTCACATTATCATACGAAAGGATCTCATGTTCAGATAAAGAATTATCTGAATAATATACCTGATCACGAGATCAGTTCTGGCCTTGGATTAAGTTGTTCGGGTTGCTTGAACCTGTGCGGGAATTGGGGTCTTTGGCGCCATCTGTTGATCCTGGGTACGAGAAACACGATTCAGATCAGTTCTCATATCCAGATAGTCATTCTAGATTTGTTGGACCCAATCAGACAGGGTCTGGATCATCAAGGTGAGGGACTCCAATTCGGTGGGCTGGGCTGGCTGATGCTGACTTGTGGGTGAGGTTCTGTACTGGCCCTGTTGGCCATGCTGATACTGCTGCTGCTGATGGGATGGTGACGGGTCCTACTGGCCCGAGTGGAATGTGCGCTGCTGCTGGTGCTGCTGAGGCTGGTACCCTCATTTGGGCCTAGACTGAACAAAGCGCGGTGCGGGGACGGAGCTGGTTTCCTGGTAAGCTGGGGAAGGTCGGTGAGGCTGACCATTCCCCATCCCCGACTGTCTGCTGATGGGGTCACGGCTGTACCACAGCCTGTTGATCTCGAACACCTGCGGAGGCTCCTCGTATCCGGTCTCCACTTGTGGGGGTGCATACTGGTCCTGTTGGGTGTAAGTCCGATCCTCTACCCAGCCACTCTGAGGCCCCGATGCCTGCTCCTGTACAAGATGGACTCGATGCACAGGTGCGGGTGGTGTAGAAGGTGCAGGTAGATTCATCTTAGCTACCTTCGTAGTAAGTTCCTCCACTTGCTTCGGTAGATGTGAGAGAGACTCAAGGTAAGTGACCCTCTTGTGGATCTGCTCGACCATGGTTAACTTATCAGCTATCATCCCCATGCTGGGGATGAGGTCCTCTGTCAGATCCGCTACAGTCCTCCTGGTTATCTCATTGGATAAGATTGAGGGAGACAACTGATAGGCCCTGGTGGCCTGCGACCAGCCTGTTTCGGCCATCTACTCTAGTATCTTCCATTCGACATTCTCGTTCTTGTTCAGATAGCTTCCTCCACAGGCAGCACTGACTAACCCCTGCATCTCTAGGGTCATGCCAAAGAACAAGGTATGGACTAAGATCGCCTTAGAAATGCCATGGCAGGGACATTTCTGAATTAGGTCATTGAACCTATCCCAGGATTCATGGAATGGTTCACTGGGTCCCTGGGAGAAACTAGCGATCTTGGTTCTCATTTGATTAGTTCTACTGAGAGGGTAGAACTTCTTCAGAAATAAGTCCTTGAACTGCATCCAGGTGGTACATATCACCCCTAGGTTCTTCAGCCAATGTGCTGCCTTATCCCCTAAGGTAAAAGGGGTGGCCTTCAGTCTAATGTAATCCTGCCCAACCTTAGGATGGCTAAGGTTGTTGCAAACCAGCTCGAAGTCTCGGAGGAAGGCATATGGTTCTTCATGGGCATTTCCGTTGAACTTCGGTAGCAGGCTAAGGAAGTGGGGCTTGAGCTAGAATGATTCTGGGGGAACTGCTAGTGCCAACCAACTGTGCATCTCGTTCTCCGCTGGGTTGTAGGCATCAACCATTGGTCAGTCGATTCCTCCTGCTGCAATAATCTGTCCCATTCAAGCTGTGAGATCTACATTTTGCTGTTCGGCTGTGGCAAGGCGGTTAAGAATCTGTCGCAATACGTCCTCATCCGGTGGCTGCTTTGTGGCATCTTGTCCTCTAGTCCTGGGTATGAAACATGGTCTGTGTTAGAGGACAAATCCAGGAAGGGATTCTTACCGAAGCGATGGTCTTCCTCAGTGAGCTCGAAGGAGAGGAAAGGGTTGGTTTGAGAGTAACCACCATGAGTGTGAGGGAACCAGAACTCAAGAGGTTCATGAGTCCTGGGTGGTCCGAGGTGCGCTTGGGCCGATGAAGAGGAGTTTCGTGGGGGGCTCAAAGAGAGATTGGTGAATAAAGAGTCAATATCCCCCCAGTCACTCATATTGATTTGGTGAGAAGAATCGGGAGTCCTAAGTGAAGATAGGATTTGACTCCTACCTGAAGCGAACAATTCAATCCAGGACCCTGGGTTCACACTCAACACAGTGAAGGACCCGAAACTGAGTCCAATTAATCTTGTAAATTTTAAGTATGATTTTTCAAGCAAGATAGCAAGGATTACGCGGCCTAGAGGGAAGTCGGCTCAAAGCCGGATGCGCCTTCCCTATTTAACATGTCGCCTAAGATACCGTCGGTCCTTCCTCTCTTCGCTCATATCCCAAGTTGATGGATTCAAAGACCTACCCCTATCTACCTGCAAGCATGCAGAGGCTGACAAGGCCGGAACTTCACCCCGGGGGGTTACTGGCAACTTGTCACGAAGTACCGCAATTTCGCCCCTATCTACTTGAGACAGGCGGAGGATACTTGGTACTAGTCAATGAACCTTAAAAAATCGAATTGTGATTATTTCTAGGATTAGTCGGAACGTGATATGGAAGGCGGGGATTTGGGCTCTGCCTTAAGGTGTTCACACACACTCAAGTACCCTCACTCAGCCTGAAAACAAGGTCGGAGATTAGTCTCCCGCAAACAGATTTTCCAATTTTATTTATATTTTTGGTCGATAATGTTAGCAGTCCCAGTTTTAAGTTTAGTTCTCACTTGTTAGTCCAACCACACAACACGTCTATCGTCCAGTCCCAATTTCCGTTTAATTTAAGTTTGAAAAACAGAGGGGGAAATCGAGAAAAGCCGATGCATGAAATACTATGATGTGTATGCTGAGTAAAGAATACTTACAGTGATTCCTTTGCTTTTTATGTAGGATGCAAAACAGAATTGAAATCTTTTTTATACTAAATGCAGATGCAAGCAAAAAAATCTGCTCCTAGACAAGCAATTCTATTAGCGAGTGAAGCACATGTTATTTTGACTAGATCTACGGTCTAGGTGCGTCTTTTAATTGTAATGTGTGGTCCTAGAAATTTACGAGCACAAGAAAATCCTAGAGTGGCTCGAGGAGCTACTAGTGCAAGCCTAACTTACAATTCAATCCACACAGCACACGAGGACATAGTTTCACTATCTTTACACACGCGAGAACCCAAACGGGAACCGCTGGAAATGATGCAAAAATAAAGAATAAAAATAAATTACAAATCCTCTCAAATCACTCAAAGAATTAAAATGTCGATTCCTCGAAGCGTCTTCGACTCCTCGCGTTCCTCGCACAGAAATAATTTGAGGTCAGATAGGGAATGACAAAAAAATACAAAAATTAAAAGACAGAAAATATTCACAAGAATCCGGGGGTCAGACTACATGGGGACAGAAAATCAAACACTTAGAAAATACTGCAAATTAACCTAAGCTGTGCCTCCCTGGCAACGGCGCCATTTTGAAGCGACTCCCACCACCCTTGTTAATTCGATCAAATTAATGGTCAAATTAATTAATGATGTTTGTTGCAGTCGGATAATGAGAGCGGATCAAAAACCACTTTTAATTAGAACAAGTTAATCTCGAGCAGCAATTTTTTTACTTGGGAAAGCCCAAGTCGAACTTAGGGAGGCAGCTGTCTCCTTAGGTAAATTATTAGCAAAGTCCAAGATTTGGTATTCGGGGAAGAATTTTTTTGGTCTTTTTCGGTTTTTTTATGTAAGACACATGCAAAATCTAGCCAGTTCACAGGTTAATTCAGAAAGATGGTCAAAACAAGTCCAAAAATTATGAAACTTGGCCAGATGATGAAATGGGATGAAATTAGGCTACACTAATTTTCTTTTGGAATTTTCTGACACTAAATAAAATTACTGTGAATTAAAAATGAATTCAAGGTGATTTTAACTAAATTAATTTTAATAAATATCAAATCACAATATTTTTGGGAATAAAACTATCCTAGATAGATCTAAAGGTGAGGAATCCAGGAAAATTATCAAACCTTAATTTTGATGTGAAATGAATCTACTAAAATTAATTAAGAAATTCACCAAATGAATTATTTAGGTCTCAGGATGCGTACAATGGAGATGAAATTTCTATGCAAGGTGAAGTTAATTATCCTAGATTAATGTGATTTTTGGGGTATTTTGGAGTCACAGAAAAATTACTATTAATTAAGAGGCGAAAATGGGCAAAATGTAGCAAAAATGAACAAATTAATTAATAGAAAATTCTACCAATATTACAAAAATATGCCACATGTCACATCATGAAGAGGACAATGTAAGCTACACAATGCAATTTTCCAACTCAAAAATGAATTAATATGAAAGCCTAAATATGCATGCAAAGACAGGGGTATAAATGCAATTACAGTAATTAAAATTTCTGAAAATAAAACGTGCTGACAAGGACTAATATGCAATTACCTATAATGTAGAGGGGGTGCATGCAATTTCTCCATGGGACACATGCTCCTCACGTGGGGTCGCCTGGTAGGGACTGAAATGTAATATTGAAAACCTTCAGGGGCCTCAATGCAATTTGCCCAGGACATACATGGGGATCACGTGGGGGGTCCTAGGAATGGTGGACTTCGGAGGCTCGGAGCGAGGTTCGGGATGCTCTGGAGGTTCGGCTCTGGCTTGGAGAAGCTTCGGGTGATCTGAGCCTAGCGGTTGGGGAAGAGGCTCGGATCGGGCAACGTGGATGGATCTGGACTATGGGATCGAGTCATGATCCAACGGTGATGAAAGGCTAGCGCGTGGCGTGTCTTGACCTGTTGGATCAAGATCGGTCCAACGGTCCTTGAAGCTCGATGAAGAGGGCGACGTGGACGACCGAACGCCGCTGGATCAGGATGAATCCAACGGCCCTTGGATGCTCTGTCTATTGGTGACGTGGCGTGATCCTGACCATAGAATCAAGGATGATCCAACCGTTGTGGATCAAGGCAACGTGGGTGGCTCCTGGCCATTCGATCAGGATGATCGAATGGCTGCTAGTTGTCGTCCCCCAACGGCCCTCCGCCTTCTGCGGCGGAGAGGGCTGGGCTCCGGCAAGGCTGGGCTAGCTCTGCCTCGTTCTCTCGTCGTCGGCGAAGGACGCTGAAGGCGCTGGCGTAGCTCGGAAGATGCGTGGAGGGGCGGTGAAGCGTCTGGCGGTGTTGGCTGAGACTGGAGTGACCTGGGGGCCACTGGCGATGGAGCTCAAAGAAGCGCCGGTGAAGTCTCCGACCAATCAAGAGATGGTACCTACAGGGGATTAGAGGATAGCCGAAGCATGCGTTTTGACCGTGGAGTCGAATGGAGTGTGATGCGAGGCCAGTAGAGCAATGAGGGTGGCCGGTGGTCGAGCTCCGCCACGGTGGCGGAGCAGGCGTCGGTGGAAGATTAAGTACATCGTCAGATGAAGCTAAGGATAGCGCGAAGATAAAAGCTCCTTTGCGGAGCTCGGGGAATGGACGGCGGAGCAAGAAGGTGCTCGTGGAGGGTGAATTAATTCAGAGAAGGAGAAAGAAAAGGAAGAAGAAGATCGGGAGAGAAATGGAGGAGTCTACCTAGGGTTAGAAGCTCCGGGAAAGCTTCCAGGTCTTCGCTCGAAGGCCGGTAGGAGGACCTGAGCTCGTGCAGCGTCTGGGGGAGCTGCGGCACGGCATGGCAACGTCGTGGATCTCGCCGGAGCTGGCAGCCTGTCTTCGCTCGATTTAGGCCTAATTGCTGTCACCAATGGGTGGCTCTGAGCTCTAAGGTACCTCTCGTAGTGGCGGATAGGGGTGAAAGTGGCCGAAGGTGGCTGATTTATAGGATGAGGGTGACGACAGGGATGGGTAGGAGGTGGTGTTCGTGGAACGACTCTAAGGGCTTGTTTGGTTGCTGGGTTGGACTGGGTTGGGTTGGGGTACACCGGTGTACCCCTCCTTCCAACCCTCTCAATCCTCCTCACAGTTTGCTATTTACAGGGGTACAGTTTACTATTCACAGGGGTACCCAACCCAACCCAACCCAGTCCAACCCAGCAACCAAATAGGCCCTAAGGGTTGTTATGGAGATCGAGGGGGCTGGCAAGAATGAGGGATGTGTGGGCTCCATCGTGGTGGCGTCAGCGGTCGGAGAAGGTGGTCAGTGTGGAGCCGAAAATAGAAAGGGGACGGCCCCTTGCGCACAGTGGAGAACGTGGGCACGGGGCATGCGGAGGTTGACGACGACGTCTCGACTGTTGGATCTCACTATCCAACGGTCCAGATGGAGGTGCGGGGCAAGGGATGAGATCTGATCGAGGTCGCGACATCAGAGGGCCCGCACCGCACCACGTGGCGTGCTGAGGAGGCGGCACTGATGGGCGGCTAAGATGGACTCCAAAGTTAGATCGAATGGTGGAGGGAGCGAAGTGTTTGAGCGATTGGATCTGGAGTGCATCGGATGGTTGAGGTGATGCCACATGGCGTGGACTAGATTAGGCACGAGCGGGCGGTTGGGATGGACTCCTGAGTTTGATCCAACGGTGTGGAATAAAGGCGGACATGGGAATCACTGGGCCGTGGGATCTAGATGAAGATCCAATGGTCCAAGGCACGGGCGGATAGGTTAATGGGAGCGGGCCGCGTGGCGCAATCAGAGGGCGCCACGTGGCCAGCTGTGAGTGGCTGAAGAGAAAAATAAGGTTTAAAGGAAAAAGAGGCCGAATTTGGAAAAACTCAAAACATGAATGTTGTAGATCTCGATGAGATCTACAGGTTTCATGTTGACCAAAAATGGAAATGAGGTCAAATATGATACAAAAATACAAGAATACAAATATACATATGTGTAGTATACAAGGAGGCCCAAAAACCCAACTTTTGCCTACGAGCTCCGAATTGAATGAAATTAGTCTAATTTTAAAGGTCTCTGGAAGTGTATTCATCTGGATGTGAGTAGACCTAATTTGGAGTTTGTAAGAGAGAGATATGGGCATTCTATGGTCCAGGGGTTTTGGGACTTTATTGGGTATTTTACAAAGGTGATCTCTGGCCTTCTTCCCTATATTATTAATTAATGATGTACATACCATAAGGAAGGTGTTATTTTATTTTAGAGGGGATAAAATACACATTAATAGGTGGATATTTTATAGGTGGATTTTACACAAGGATTGGCTTCTTATTTAAATGCAAATATGGATGCGAAGATGCATATTTTGTGGATTGATGCATGAATGATATTTATGCAAGATAAAGGGAAATATGCTGCTAAATACCCGGGGAAAAAGCTCTATTTACAACTTTAAGAGTGGTGAATCACAGATTCATCAACACCCTATACTTAAACCTTGCTCGTCCTCGAGCAACTAAAATGAAATGTAAGAGTGAAATGATTTTGGGTTCCATAACCAAGATCATAAACACAAGTTGAAAATGGAGCTTGACTCGACCTTTGGATTAATTATGTGGCAGAACCTCATTGGGACCTGAACTTAAGACCTAATAGACTTCAAGTTCCATAAGTCTTCTATTCATGACTCCTCAATAGTCAGGTCAGAACAAATCCTCAGACGCAAATTTCTAATGACTATGATTCTTACTTGTACTGTGTAAGTGAAATGTAACTCTCCACATCAGAGATGGCTTAGAAACAACCTCCTCTAACAATGTAACTCAAATAACCTGGTCCAGAAACTCTTTCCTCAAGGAGCGGGGTATTCCCTTCTAAGTTCAAGTGCAACCAGCTCAGGAGGAGGGGGTAGAGAAAAGAATGGACGGTAGCCAGTGTAGCTACCTATCTCGGGATGCCTGGCCAATGTAGCCAAGTCATCCGGCTGCATTTCTTTGCTAATATACATACTCCGACAGGTATTTTTTTTCACTTGGACCTGACTGATTTTTTTGGAGTTTTTGCATTTTTTTGAACTATATACAAGGTGCAGCATGTACATCAGGAGTTTTTCCTCTTGAGCCAGTAGACTATCCCTCTTTTGAAGCATTATTGCAACCCACAACATCCCATCCTTAGATGTCAACACCACCAGACTAGGTTGAGATGCACTACCCTCCCTAGAGGAGGACGGACGTTTCCACCCGTGTGCTACTCCAAGTTAAAGGATTCTACCTCCTCACCACCTCATCAATGAAGAGCTACGTGCATTGTGCTTGTCCAAGTTAGGTCATTATCTAAAAGAATCATGCGTGTGCATGAGATATTCTACTTAGACTAATCAAGATGACATGTGAACATAGACTTGCGGACTCAAAGAATTAAGTACTTGACCTGAGAAATCTTAACTCCAGTTCCTATAAGGTTCCTCTGAAATTAGGTGGATTACGGTCAAATCGAGTCCATCCTCAATATCTACTCATAACTTGGTTCAGAACCCACTAGCTTTTCACCTTGCATATGCAAGATATGCAGATGAGATGCATATGACATGCTATGTAGATGAATGAAATGCAAGATTCTTTTTCTTTCTTTTCTGAAGTAGAGATGATATGCAAGAGTAAATAAGAAGCCTTTGAATTTTTCCTATTTTTTTATTAGCAAAACTTTGGTAAGCCTCCTATGTTACAACAATTTACAGATTATACAAGTGTATTTTACAAAACAAATCTCCAAATTTTACCCAGCCCATAATTATTACGAAATATATACAAGGATACGTGAAAGTACGAGCTATAGGTAAAGTATATATGTAATATATACACACCCCCTATACTTAGCGTGTGCTAAGTCCTCAGAGCACGAAAAGCGAGGAAAAAGACATAGTTCGTGCTAAGCGTAAGAGAGCCAAAGAGAACAAAAAAATGTAAAGAAGTCATCCTTCCCCCCTATACTTAGGCTCTAGCAGCCAAAGTGTAGAAGAAGGTCAAAAATGGGGCGGACGAGGTCAAGAAGAGAAGTGGATGAATATACAATACGGGCATCGGTCCCCCCTATACTTAGGCTCAGGTCAGCCTAAGTATAGGATGGAAGTGAGTATGAAGACCGATGTGATCTGGAGGATGTGCAGAGACTTGACTCGAGTAGCTCATCCCCCCTATACTTAGGATCTGGTCATCCTAGGTATAGTCCAAGATGGTGATCAATGAAGCTTGGATGAGTTACTAGAGTCGTGGGGGAGAAAGGTCAGAATGTACAGGAATGATGGTATATACAAGTGAGTCGGTCTGAATCTTTCAAGATGCTGCTGATGGCTAGAGCTCACTGTTGCGAGGTTTTATGCGTGGCTCGAGGTGTATCTGCTGAATCTGTCTCGCGCATGAATACAATCTCCTCAACATGGACTAATTGCTCATTGGATTCGACGAAGTGCTTCAACAATTGTCCATTCACAAGGAATGTCGGTGCGTCATCTGCGAGATCTGAGATCTCGACACATCCACTATCGTGCACCGTACGGACGACAAATGGGCCTATCCACTTGGACTGCAACTTGCCTTGGAAGATCTTCAGCCTAGCATTAAACAACCATACCTTCTGTCCAGGAACAAAGGTCTTTCAGCTTATATATTTATCGTGCCAACGCTTAACCTTGTTCTTGCACACCAAACTGTTGTCATATGCGCGGTTTCCGACTTCCACAAGCTCATTCAGATCCATATCTCTCTACTTCTGCCCAAGGTGTGTGTTCTAATTGACCTTCTTGATTGCCCATTCTGATTTGTGCACTAGTTCTGTGGGCAAATGGCACGGCTTTCCGAATACCATTCGGAATGGGGAGGTTCCTAACGGTGTCTTGTAAGCTGTCCTATATGCTCATAGAACCTGATCCAAGATCTGAGACCAGTCCTTCCTGTCTGGGCGGACAAGCTTTTGCAATATAGTCTTCACCTCCCGATTCGACACCTCAGCCATACCATTAGTTTGTGGGTGGTAAGGACTAGCGACACGGTGTTCGATGCTGTAGTCCTTCAGGAGTTTCTTCACCTCCCGATTTACAAAGTGGCTACCCCCATCTAATATCATCATTTTGGGGATCCCGAACCTAGAGATGATGTGCTCTCTGATGAATTTACAGACAGTCCTGCTGTCTGCGGCTCGGGTCGGGATAGCCTCCACCCACCTAGATAAGTAGTCTACTGCAAGAAGGATGTATTCAAACCCATGGCTAACAGGGAATGGGCCCATGAAATCGATGCCCCAGGTTTCAAAGACATCATAAATGATGACAGGCTGCATCGGCATCTCATCCTTGGGACCAACGGTTCCTCCCATTCTCTAGCATACTGGACACGACTTCGCAAAGGTGATGGCATCACGAAATAGAGTCGGCCAGTAAAAGCCACACTGAAGTACCTTCCATGTGGTCCTCTTCCCAGATTGGTGTCCTCCTGCCTCCAAGTTGTGGCATAAAGAAAGGACACTCTGGTATTCCTCCTGAGGAATATGGAGATGCAAAATGATAAATGATTAAGTTATCAAGATGTGTTTTGAAGGATATTTCGTGTTACGATAATATGTTACATATGTGTAAATTATGCTTTGATCTCCTTACCAATAAGACACTAGATTGAACTTTGGATATTTCGTTAGTGGTTCTTATATTGTGCTTACATGTAAAAGTTCTTCGAAAACTACATTTTAAGTGCTAATTGAGACTTTTAAATATATTCGAGGTATGTGGCGGATATTGTTTCATTTGGACTTCAAATTCATATTCTAGAATCTCACGAGAATATATAAATACGTTAGATTTGATGAAATAAGGCACTACTTGACATTAAGGGTGAAGTGATGCAATTGACACATGATTTCTTGAATGGTGTTTTGGAATTGTCAAGTATTTAGGATTACATCAATTATCACTGACTTCACTAGCTGAGTCTAAATTAAATAAGCTGATACAAGATTGCATCTATATGGTAAATAATTTCAGGAAAGAACAATTTCCATCACTTGTGGTTTGGATTAGATTAAGTCGATTCCATTGTTAGTTTACAACTCTTTAAAGTTTCACTCTAAAATAGTTCACTAAGACTGATTGATTTTTGAATTCCTTAAGAACAAGATACATGCTTCTAATTATTGCCTCTTGATATGAATATTGACATGTTTATAAATTTCATGAGATACACAATATTGTTTCATGCTAATATGAATTGAGATACTTTGTGAAGGCTGGGAGATGCTTTGTGATCCTCCAGGATGCTTTAAGTTTTGCAGTTTTGTGGATATCTTGTACCTAGTAAAATATCATTACTAAATGCAATCAATCAAATGCAGTGTGAGAAGTAGAGACATGAACTTAGATGTATTGGGGTACCGATGCACAGAGGGCCCTTTTCCCTAAGTTTTTTGGGTAATTCAGAACCATACCACCGAGAACATTGATTCTTTAAGTTATGGGCTAATCTTCCACTGCCTTAGCTAAATGGCATTGAAGTTAAGTTGAGATATTTCACTTAAACATTGGACATATCTTTAAATAAATGAGTGATAATTATGGATAAATTACAAAAAACCCCAATGGGCTTTAATGATGTAAAACCATATTCAATTATGTTTAAACTAGAGTTTAGTCCCTAGATTTTATGAAAATGTTATTCAATGGTTTAAATTTAGCACAAATACCCCTCAAAATCTCACAAAGTAGTAAAAGATTTATAGAAGGGGTGTTTGACCTTGTGGAATTGATTATGGCTTGTCAAACTGCAGAAATATACCAAGTGCTTCTCAAATGTTGATCATGTACTGATAAATGAGATTATACAAACACACACATGAGACTTATAATTAGCATCCTTACAATTGAATGTCATGATAAATTATCATTGAAATCACTAGCCAGTGATACAAAACTTTCTACCACTTAGTGACAACATGATACATTATTATAGATAATCTAGTGACAACATGATAAATTATTTTGAGACCTTTTGAAGACTATGTTGAGATGCAAAACATTACCAAGATGTATTTTGGTGGACATTATGTGTTGTAAAAAATATGCTACATGCATCTAAATTATGCTTTGATCTCCTTAAAAATAAGACACCAGATTGAATTGTGGGTATTTGGTTTGTGGTTCTTATATATTGTGCTGACCTTTAAAGTTCTTCGAAAACTACATTCTATGTGCTAGTTGGGACTTCTAAATAGATCTGAGGTATGCGATATATATTATTGCATTTAGACTTCAGATTCATATTCTATACCCTCATAAGAATACAGAAATATGGTAGATTTGGTAGAATAAGGCGCTACTTAAAATCAAGGGTGAAGTGATGCAATTGGCGCATGATTTATTGAATAGTGGTTAAGAGTTGTTGAATATTTGAAACTACATTAATTATCATTGACTTCACTAGTCGAGTCTAAATTAAATAAGTTGACACAAGTTTGCATCTATATGGTAAATAATTTCAGAAAAGAACATCTTCTCTCACTTGTGGTTTGAATCAGGTTAAGTCGCTTCCATTATCATTTTACAACTCTTTAAAGTCTCATTCTAAAATCATTCACTAAGAACTGCTAACTTTTGAGTTCTTTGAGAACAAGAAGCATGTTTCTAATTATTTATTCATGGCATATGAATATCGATGTGTCTCTAAACTTTGTAAGATACAAAATATTTTTCCATGTTAATATGAATTGAGATACTTTGTATATGCTTGGAGATGCTTTGTGCTCCAAGATGCTTTAAGTTTTGCAGTTTTGTGGATATTTTGTTCTTAATAAAATTTACTTAATGTATTCATCCAAATGGTGTGTGAGAAGTAGAGACAGGAACTTAGATGTGTTGTGGCACCGATGCACGAAGGGCCCATGTCTCTGAGTTATTTGGGAACTTGGAACTGCACCACATGGAACATCGATTATTTAAGTTATGGGCTAATCTTCCACTATCTTTACTGAATGGCATTGCAATTAAGTTGAGATACTTCACTTAAGCACTTGGACTAATATAACGATAATAACCCAAGGGAGTCATGAAACTGAGGGGCTTTAGGTAGATTGAGTGGTGTCTCAACTTAAACTTGTAATGGGGGAAGTAAAAAAGATTAGCTCGCACTATGGGGGCCTAATGATACATATGTACGTCACACTCGTGTTATCTTTCATTGGACAAGAGTTGCTTACTTAGTCACCGTATGTAGTCTCAAAGTGGCTAGCGACCCCTTGAATCTATATTCGTGGAATCCTTCATATGGAATTATGTTCAGAGTAGCCGCTTTATCGCGTGTAGTAAGCATAAGAAATCAATTATGTTCATGGATGCTCCAATAACATGGTAGTATTCTTCTTATTCATAGCAAATGACCAAAGTATAATTAATAACTGGAGGATAAAGAAAGAGATTAAGTTCAACTATTATTTCTTTGTTGTTGCATACTTATTAAGCATATTTGTTTGCTTTGTGATCCATTTCTTAGTGATGTGTTTCTTCTTAATTATTTTATTCTACTAAATGCTCTAGGTGATAAGTGATTATCCTATTAGTAGTTAATCTCGTTAATATCCAATGTGTTGTTTATATACTTGTTATTGCATTATGCTGCTTATTCTTATATAACAGTGTCTAAAAATGAATTAACACATATGCCATAGATTTGTGATAGTTACGCAATTTGTTAATAAATTTTGAAAACGACATTCATTGAGTTGCTCACTCCTAACACTATTTGATGTAATATAGCATGCACATTTGCTTTACTGGACTAGCTTTATCTCAATCAAATGTTGTGACACATCTCAAAGAATGTTGGAGCATATAATAAAGGGAATTGCATAGTGCGATAAGAGTTGACGAATTTGGTTGTAGATACTGGGTAGGAATTAGTTTATATCTCATTTTCTGTTTCATGTTTTTACATACATTTATCATATTATGATTGGTTGTGATTGGGCACATGGCATTGGTTGTATTCATCATTGGATGACCGATCTTGGTTAAGTGAAATGATGTATTTGGATATTAACTCCCTGCACAGATTCCTCTGTGTCGGATTCGGATTGGCTTGGGGTGGAGCTGTTACAAAGATGATATCATAGCAAGGTCATCCCGCCGAGTACGAACTTGTGTTCCATATATATACATTGTCTATATTGGTCAATATGACCAATATGAAACATCTCCTTGATCTTCCTATTGACTTCCTTTAAAAGTCCCTTAGACTCTTAGTTCCTTGATGACTTCCTACCTATACACATGGAATCACGATGGAGGTTTAGCGTACCCTTACAATTGTAGGCACCACCTGATCAATGGGTAATGCTAAAGGAGACATTTCAATGGATCATGGCCATGAGAGTTAAAGATGAAAGAGTATAAATGGTACAATTAAAAAGTAAGTAGACATGTAGGCATCAATGATCGACAAAAATATGAAAAAATGAAGTGGAATTAGGAAGTAATCAATGGAAGCTTAAGATAATGAATGAGGTATGAGGGGAAGAAGTAGTTTTAGTACATTCACTTGATTTATAAATATTGAGTGGAGCAATTCAAAGGAAATGAAAGTTTGATGAGGCTAAGAAATGTATTCTTTAGGTCAAAGGAGTATTCAAAGTAAATGCAACACCAGAAGAATTTGTAATGTTCGTCAAGAATACACTTATTTGAACATTTAAGGATGAAGGGAGATCGTCAAAAAATGGTTCAAGACGGCCTAGAAATGGTTGATATTTTGCGACATTTCTCAGTAGAAGGCATTAAGAATAATAGAGAAAAATAGAAAAATGTTTACTTATTTGGAACAAAGATTATTAGCAATAGAATGTATAGATTGAAGTTCCTGGATTTGATGTCGTTCATGGTTCAACAACTACTGAATAAGAATAGATGTACACATGCATGAATTATAAAGGTACTCCGAACAAAAAAAAGTGAGAGAGGAAAATAAAGGAACAAAGTTTCAACTGTTGAAAATAAAAGACATCATCATATATTGTATTACTAAACATCTATTAGCATTGCATATAGCTGAGATATTATAAAAAGGATTATCTATTTTACATGTGGATCGACCTAAGATGGCTATTGTGGAAACATCCAAACTACTTCAAGCATTGTGTATCAAGGTCATCATAGAGATCGAAGATGACATATCTGATTAAGAGTGCTCTTCTGGAGTTTGAGAGGATACTGACCTGTATGCCATATTAATAGGGAGTGAATATACATTCATTTTGGTTAAAAGAGATTTTCCTTTTACATATAGGAGTTCTGAGTTATGTCCGTTTCTTGATGCCAAGTGTACTACATGATTAATTGGAACTTCGTAACGACATGAGTCATTGTTTGGGAAAAAAAGAGAAGAAACAGCAGAGGATGTACATATATACGCAATGGATGTATGACTATATGAGATTCCTCTCAAGGACATTAGATGCATATTATTTTTGCCAAGCAAATTTGAGTTCTTTTGTTTTAGATAAAATCATACTATACGATTGATTTGGAGAATGCTATGTTAGACTTCATTATTTTAGAAAAGGATTGATTAGATGTTATAATGGATGCACATGGAGTGTGCAACCAAGCCTTAAGTTTTTCCTTTAGAAGAAAAGTACACCTTTGATATCTTTGATGCTTTTAAGATTGATTAACAATAGTCGAATTTGTGCTTTAAAGTTGACAAATCCATGATTTATCATTATATTATTCTTTTGTTATCCCTCTAACTTAAACAATCTAACAAGACTTAATAATAATTCACTAGCATTAACAATTAACCCCTTGCATATAATTAACTCTAATTATGGGTACACAAACAATCCTATTATTGCATTTTTATTTTATATGTTTTATTATTATAAAAAATATCATAAAATTTAGAATAATATTGTATATATTTGTCTTGACATTGTTTATAAAAAATACAAAAAATATCATTAGAAATTAAAATAATCATTTTTATTTGCTTAAAAAATAATGACAAAAAATATATCTATGTAAATATGATGTAATTTGGCTTTGAGTTCTACATGAAAGTTCTAGATCTCAAAAAGATCTACAGCTTCATATTGAACGTTTTTTTATTTGACACTTGTAAGTATTTTATTCTTGTTTATCTTTTAATTTATGTATTTCTTTTTTTTCTACTAGGCCATGTGGCTTCACCTCATTCCCTAACGTGGCTCGTCCCTTCACACCCACCCGCACTCACTTCCAACCATCTAATCGATCTGATCAGACGGCTGTGCCTCCATCATTTTGCATTTTCCTTTAACCATCTGATCACCTCATGAGATTCCATTAGTGCCCTTCTTCCGCGTCCATCCTTAGGCCATTGGATCAACATATCTAATGGTCAACAGTTGCTGTCGAGCTCCTGCACCCCTTCGACCCTCGATGCAATGCCTCGCAACCGGCCGACTTCCATGAATTACGCCAACCACCTCGAGTAGCCTCTCCAACTCCATTCAATGACAATCACTTTGCCAAACCATCTCTCTCTCACGCTAACCCCTTAACCTTCTAGAACCATAACTTACAGAGCAACTGGCAGTAGTTGAAACCATTGCATGGGCCGAGCAAGCACCATCACCTTCCTCTTCAAATAACCCTTCACCAGCCAAGTTTGTCCCGACCCGCCCTCGAAGGAAGCAACCCCTAGCCCTCCTCTCCTCTCCTTGACATGAAGGAGGTATGTTGGAGCGATATTGGAGTTCGAGCTTCTGGTGTTGACCCATTGCGTACATGCCATGCCATGGCATCTGATGACGGTTGTTTGAGCTCTTACATTGGTTGCGGAAGTGAAATGATGACCCGAGGTTGGTGACAACCTCATCCCAAGCCACCCTTCGATCATCTCCGATGAAAATCTTCATGTACATATTAGATAATGTAATTTTGCTTTATTTTCTCAGATTTTTCACAGCATGTATATATAGCATATCCCTCTACCAAATCGATCAAGTCCTCAACCTTCACCTGACATCACTGATTGTCACGATCCCAATTCTGAGCCATCGGATCCTCCCATATGCAGATCTGATTACTCAACAATAATTTATTCAACAATCACAACTAACATTTAGAAATAGACTACAATTAAAGATACTAAAAAGGAAGTATTTCAACACTTTTCCATTCACAAATAAAGTTCACATGATACATTGTCTCACTATAACCATTTACATGTACATCAGCTGGAAAGGAAATACATGAAAAGATTACTAACTACCTTACAGAGTGGCTAGCTGGATGACTATGTTAGCTGACTAGAATATTAAAGTCCTTGTGATGGCTCACCGACACCTGTTGGGTTTTCCATAAATTATAGGATAACAATTAGCGAGTGCTAAGTAACGAAGAAGAGAAAAGCAAACAAATGTATAATTTTTCAAAACTTGTTATAACAAAAAGTTTCATTCATTCTCATTAGTTTAAGTTCTATAACTTTCTATTCCACTTCAGGGATTAGTCCCGGGGAACCCCACCATTAATGGGCTCTGAATATGTGGATACTTCGGAATTGGAGATTTCGTTGATATGGTGAGCTTATGTTGCCACACATCGCCTCAACCAATCCTCCAATATCCTTTTCATTTATTATCCAGGGTTCCAAACCCTCTGCCTAGAAAACAAAGAATCACACCGTCCTCGAGGATTCGGTAGCTTAAAACCTCATGCTAACCTTTAATTCCATAAACCATCAGCTTTAAGAACATGTTATCATAGCCCAGTCGCTATCAAACCACTCGTGCTTACACATGGCACGACAACATATTCTGTCGTTCAACCGAATATATTGGCACCCAGTACCACGCGTTGCAACTTGTAAATCATTCATTTCGTGCGCACTTAACAAAGCAAGGCAACCGTGTACCACCTAGGTAGGGTCACGCCAATATGGGTTCCTTCCGACAAACCTACAGGTTGCATGCCCGACCTGTAGTTCTACTCCCAGACATTTCTTAACATAACACATGATCATTTTCAGGATCCAACTTAATACACATCAATTCCCATGATATAAATCTTTCATTAAGTCTTCAATATGCATAATCATCAACATTGAGTATAACCTCACACACATATATATATTAAATCATTTATTTATATACTCATATTTATGCTTGTTTTAACTTCCAAACCCTACTTTCCAAGCCACTGCATCAATTCGATGCTTAGACCTTATTTTAGCTGAAATCACAAAGCAGCTTTTCATATTTTCTAAAAAAATAGCCAAATTAGGGTTCTTCGTAGCGAAGAACATAAAATCAAAAATCTCAACGATCTCTTGTAAAAACCCAACAGCAAAAGCAAGGTTTTCGTTACCTAATAGAGCTCTCTCTCGCGTATGCAGTGCTTTATCATGATTCTTTTTCAAAATGGATGATTTATAACTCTTGAAACTATCGAATTTCATTTTCATGTCAAAAACGTTAAGAACAAGCCAAGAACGCGAAGAACGGATGAAGAACACGAAGAACATATTTTCTCTTGAAATTTAAACAGAGCTTTGCCTCATACGGGGTGATATTTCTTGAAAAATTTTGGTAGAGTTTCCCCTTATATTGGGACATATTTCTATAAAAATTTTGGCAGAATTTCCCCTTATATCGGGACATATTTCTATGAAAATTTCGGCAGAATTTTCCCTTATATTGGGAGATATTTCTATGAAAATTTCGGCAAAGTTTTCCCTTATATCAAGACATATTTTTATAAAAATTCTGGCAGTTCCCCTTATATCGGGACATGTTTTAAAGGAAAAATGGAAAGAGTTTCCTCTATAAAATCACTTAGTAGGAAACAATAGATAATATGAAAGAATATAATCAAAACGCAAGAGATGATGAATTGGTAGACACCACGCATCTTAAGTGAGTGAAGGTGTGACGACTCACAGGGTTCACTGACGTGCATAGCCTTCCGCACCTAAATAGGGTATTATACATATTTCTCCTTCAAAATAACTATAAAAGCAGAATCAAAAGAATAGAACTATAAGCGATTGGGAATTGGTAGACACCACGCGTCTTAGGTGAGTGAAAGTGTTATGAATCACATGGTTCACTGATGTGCATAGCCGCCCACACCTAAGTAGGTTGTTACACATATTTCTCCTCTAACCACAATAGAAAATGAATCAAAAAGAAAGATGAATCGAAAACAAAGCTGGAAAAAGAAGATGAATCGAAAATGTAGCTTACGAAGCAAACTAAGAGAGGATCATACCTTCCTCCTCCTCGTTCTCTTGGTAGCGCTTCGCTAACGTTCCTTCGTCGCCTCCCTCTCCTCCTCCCGACCTCTCGACCCTAGCCCTTGGGGTAGTGATGGTAGTCGAAATCGTAGCGAATGAATGGGTGGGGGGTATTTATAGGCTCTAGAAAACCACTGACCATGGTTAGTAGACCATGGTTTAGACCTTAACCGCGGATAGCGGCATATGGTTTTGGCCCATGGTTTTGGCATCACGATTTGTCTTTCGCAGCTCATGCTTAACTTTTTCTAACAATTGATTAGTGTTTGCTAATGGTCATTAATGGTATTCAATCTATCAATAATTTCTTTAATCATGTTTAATTAGTCTTAATGTCGGTCATTACGGGTTAATGATGTCTTAAACCTCCTTACTTCTCTTTCTTCCAAAAATCATAACAAATCGAACGAAGTCCGATTCACACCAAAAAATTCCATTGGTTTCCTCTTAACGAGCCGAATCTTATGATATAGGATCCGAAAGACGACCAAGTTCAAGGCTTTAAAATTATAACAACTTTAAAGGAAGTTTCTTCCTCGAGACTAAAAATGCAGGAATAACGATCTTAAAGAGGATAACAACCTTAAAGAGAATGAATGTCTTTTCATTTATAATAAAGATACACACAATAAATAGTGTTATCATTCAAACAAGTACGATATTTTTCTCTCATTTCTACCTCAGGTTCCCATGTGGCTTCTTCAAACTCTTGGTTGTGTCATAACACTTTAACTAGAGGTACCTCTTTATTTCTCAACTTCTTGATATCTTTGTCTAGTATTTGCACAGGTATTTCTAGGTATGTTAAGTCTGGCTGAACATGTAAATCATCATAGCTTATCTTATGCTCAGGATCCTTAATATACTTTCTCAGATTTGATACATGAAAAACATCATGTATTGCCGAAAGATGTGGAGAAAGGCAAGTCTATATGTGACTTTCCCAATTCGCTGAATAATTTCGAAGGGACCTACGAACCTGGATGCTAACTTCCCACGCAAGCCCAACCTCTGAACTTCCTTCATAGACAATACTTTTAGGAATCAAAGTCACCTATCTCAAAGTCAAGGTCTCTTCGCTTGGTCTTACTATAGCTTTTTTGGCGACTCTGAGCAATTATTAGTCTTTTTCGAGCAAGCTCTACAGCTTCCCGTGTCTCCTGGAGTCTATCTAAATCGTAAAGGTTCTTTATCCTGACCTCTTGCCAACACAAAGGAGTAGTATACCTTCGTCCATATAGTGCTTCAAATGGTGCCATGCCAATACTTGTATGGTAACTATTATTGTAGGTGAATTCTGCAAGAGGCAAATGTTTCACCCATGATACTTTCCATTCTAAGGCACGTGCTCGTGGCATATCCTCTAAAGTCTGATCGTATGTTCTGATTAGCCATATGTTTGTGGATGAAATGTTGTGCTCAAGCATAAATGTGTGCCTAAGGCTTTCATGAAGTTCTCCCAATAGTGCGAGGTGAATCATGAATCTCGATCGAAAAATACATCCTTTGGGATTCCATGCAGATGAATCACATGCGTAATATATAACTTAGCAAGCTGGTCTGGAGTGGAAGATAAGTTTATGGAATAAATTGTGCTACCTTGGTCAGACAATCTATTATAACCCTGGTATTATCTTTACCACCAGTCGTCTGAGGTAAGCTAGTAACAAAGTCCATGGAAATGCTTTCCCATTTCCATTCAGGTATAGGCAGGGATTGCAACAATCTTGGTGGCTTTGAAGTCTTTACCTGCTGGAAGGTAAAACATGAATTCACAAACTCATCATCCTTCTTCATTCCTGGCTACCAAAAGTTTGAATGAAGATCCTTATACATCTTCGTAATTCTTGGATGAATGGATAATCTAGAATAATATGTCTCACATAAGATTTCCTTCCTTAAGTTGGGCATGTTTGGTACACAAACTTTGTGATGGTTATACAATAACTCCGCTTATATATGGAATCCCTCTATCTCATTCTTCTCAAGTTGTTGTCTCAAGTCTTTAAGGACTAGATCATCCCCCTGTCCTTTCTTTATTCTATCCCAGATCTCTAATTTCTATCGGTGAGGAATAATTATAGTATCAACACTACTATCAGATGGTTTCCATTCACTCAACATTGATAGTAAACCTCAGAAGTAGATAACACTCACCAACTCAGGTGAATAAGTTCTTCTGCTAAGGGCATCTGCTATGACGTTCTCCTTACCAAGGTGGTAGGAGATGGTGCAATCATAGTCCTTCAACAACTCTAGCCACCGTCTCTGTCTCATATTGAGCTCCTTTTGATCAAACAGATATTTCAAGGTTTTATGATCGGTGAAGATTTCAAAAGTAATACCATAGAGGTAGTGTCTCCATATCTTTAAAGCGAAGACTACGATAACTAATTCAAGGTCATGTGTCGGGTAGTTCCTCTCATGTGTTCTGAGCTGTCGTAATGCATAAGCAACTACCTTACCATGTTGCATAAGAACTGCTCCAAGTCCTTTAGATGTGTCAGTGTACAATGTAAACCCTTCACTCCCAGAGGGTAGAGAAAGGATAGGTGCAGATGTTTGGCATCCTTTCAGTGTCTGAAAAGTAGCTTCGCATGCGTTAGACCATATGAATGGGACTTCCTTATGAGTCAGCCTAGTCATTGGCAATGCTAGTCGTGAAAAGTACTTCACAAATCTTCTATAATACCCAGCAAAACCCAAAAAAGATTGTATTTATGTGATAGTCTTCGGACGTTCCCAACTCATCACCGTACTAACCTTTGTAGGATCAACTTATATACCTTCCCCAGAAATAACATGGCCTAAGAAGGATACTTCGGACAACTAGAAGTCACATTTTCTATATTTAGCATACAATTTGTTCTTCGTTAATATTTCAAATGCCTGCCGAAGATGATGTTCATGTTGGTGCTTATACTTGGAGTAAATAAGCATGTCATCAATAAAGGCTACTGCAAAGTGATCTAAGAACTCCCTAAATGCTCTATTCATGAGATCCATGAAAGCTGCTAGGGCATTTGTTAGTCCAAAAGGCATAACTAAAAATTCATAATGTCCATATCTAGTTCGAAAGGTTGTCTTGGGGATATCTGCATCTTTAATCTTCAACTGATGGCATCCAGATCTTAAGTCAATCTTGGAATACACAGTTGAACCTTGCAAATGGTCGAAGAGATCATCTATCCTTGGCAGATGATACTTGTTCTTTACTGTCTTCTTGTTTAACTGTTTATAGTCAATGCACAGCCGCATTGACCCATCCTTTTTCCTCACAAACAAGACAGGTGCACTCCATGGTAAAGTACTAGGACGGATGAATCCTTTATCTAAGAGTTCTTGTAATTGTACCTTTAACTCCTGTAACTCAGCAGGTGCCATCCTATATGTAGGGATAGAGATAGGATGAGTATCAGGTGTGAAAGAGATTTCAAATTCAATCTCTTGCTCAGGTGGTAATCCAGGTAGTTCCTCTGGAAATATATCAGGAAACTCGCACACTACAGTATATCTTCTATCATTCTATCTGACCCTGATGTAGTGGTTACATAAGCTATATAGCCTTAGCACCCTCTCTTTAACAACTGTTGCGCCTTTAGAGTCGAGATGTATTAGACATTATCATTAGATGTCTTTCCAATGAACTAGAACTCTATCGAGTTAGGAAGGTGAAAAGTTACTGTCTTATGAAAACAGTCAAGGCATGCATGATGCCTTTCTATCCAGTCCATCCCCAGGATGAGATCAAAGTCCTCCATTTCCATTAGTAGTAGAAACAAGTAGCGGATGTCCTGCTATCAGTACTACACAATTATCCAGGATTTCTCGGATTATAAATACTTGTCCTCCTGGTCCCTTGATCAGATAAGACTGTTGTACTTCTATTGGTACCTTACCCAAAGTGGGTACTAACGTCGAGCAATAAATGAATGTAAAGCACCAGAATCAAACAAAGCATGTACTGAAAAGCCATGAATAGTAAAGGTACCTCGTATGAGCATGTCTGATGTGTAAGCTTGTTCTTCAATGATTGCATTGAGCTGGCCATTAGGAATAGGCAAGCTAGAACCCACAACACTTTGTGGTGGTTGGTTTGTAGGATATGCCCCTTGTTAGCCACGACCTCTACCAGTCTTCCTCTGCATGTTGCTCCTTTGCTCGGGGTGGATGTTATATTGTTAATTAGGGTTTATTTAGACTCTGAACCTCTCAAATTTGGTCAGTCTTTCTTGATATGGCCTTCCTGATAACAGTAATAACACACGTGTTCCTATCCGTGCTGAAGATCCAACTATAGCGGTACTAGTTCCTATTGTTGATTCGTAGGAGTATAGTGGATGTCTAGAGAAACCTCCTTTTCTCGATAATTCCTGGCCCAAAGTCTATGGCAAGATTATAGTAGACCCAACCGGATGATAACGGTTGTCTCTTCAGTTATAATTCACCTTACATTTGGATGGTCCACCAGTAAAGTGAAAGCTTCTTCTTTGGTGGTTTTCATCCCTTTCCATCTCAATACGAGAGGTGATGTCCATGGCTTCATCTATAGTGGTGCCTCTAAAACCAGCAAGCTTCTCTCTAAGATCTCCCTGAAGCCCACTAACAAATTTGGTAAGACATTCTTGCGGTGAAGCATCTAGAGTTGGGGAGTAACATAGCAGCTCCGTAAAGTGAATATGATAATCTCTTACATTCTTGGAACCTTCAGAGAAGCCAACTCCCTCCTCTTTAGTTCTTCCCAATGGGAGGGACAGAAGTGAGCTCGGAACCTTTCTTCAAGGATATCCCATGGAACATGATCTACTAATTTCTTGGAAATTGCTCTCCACCATCGTCTTGCGTAGTCTGCTAGGGAGTAATCAACAAATTGCACCCAAGTGTCTACTGGTGCGTGTATTATTCTCAACATCCTGATAACATCATCAAGCCATAATTCTGCTTCATTATGTGTATCTATGCCTTCGAATAGAGGAATCTTTCCCTTTCGGTAATTGTCCAGTAGTTTTTGGTGTCTAAGAAGAGCTCTCTCATTGCTCCTTCAGCTGGGATAGAAGCAGACTCAGTGGAAGGATGGTAACTAGATTCTTCCTCAAAAAGATGGACATAACCTTCAATCCTAGCATCCACATGTCTGGATGCCTCAGGTCTCTCAGCTTGTGCATTGATCATCTCCTCTAATGCATGCTTCTTTTGCCCCATTTCTTGCAGCATTGTCATCATAGTCGCTAATTGCCTAGACACGTCTTGGTCTGCCGTGATCTTGGGATGATCCAAGGACAAAGGTTAGGTCCTATACGTTTTAGCATGATGTACATAAGGCACAATGACTTGTGAATGGTACTGCAACCACTTATTAAGATCAAAGGATCTTAAGACAACTGATGAATCTCCATTTCATCACGTTTTTTCTATCATTTTGGCCTTAAAAACCCTAGCTATTGCATGTAAATAGCATTAATTTTCACATAATAGCATCAATTATTTATTGTATTTATTGTACATAAAATAAGGTTTTTAATGTCAAAATTATAGAATAAAGAGAAGAAAAGAAAAAGGAATAAAATATTGAAAATATTTTATGACCCTAAACCACGAGACCAAGGCAAGAATTGACTTGGTCGACAAGGAATAAAGTAGGGGGAGATAAGGGCCAAAAATAGAATAAATACCTCATTTATTCATTTTTTAATTATGCAGTTTTGACACCTATTTATTCTTTATTATATAGTTATCAAATAAAGAAATTTTGGACACAAAAGTTGTAGATAATAAGGTAAATAAAAATACAAAATTGTGTTTGCGCAAGAATAATATACATTGTTCATTCTATACCCAGAATAAAAAGCCAGAAATCAAACTTCACAGACCCATATCTTTCAAATAAAAACTTAAAACATAGCAAAATCATCTATAATTGTATATAACTTTTCAAGAGCTATTTAATGGTGGTGGTTTTATATTTTTTGGAGTTACTGTGTAGAAGTTAGGTTTTGGACCCCTATTGTACAATCTACCGATTAAAATATTCAATTTATTCATTATTCATTCTTTTTTTACAAATTCATATTTTTATAATTTTGTAAAAATTATTTATAACATATGTGCATATTAAAATTAGAAGGAAATCAAAAGGAAACTACAAATAAAATAAGTCTATACAATTATATAGGCAAAAGACCTATGTGTATAAATAAAAGGGGGAAAATATTCTTTAATTATTTATTCTTTCATATTTTTATAATAATGTAAATACTATTCATATTCTATTGAAAATACAAAACTAAAATAAAACTCAACAAAATACAATAAAATAAATAGTATACATAGTACATAGGTAAAATACCTATAGATATACCTACATAATGTACATACCTATTTATTAAAGTGTACAAATAACATCATAAAAATAAAATAAAAATATATTTATACTCACAAAAATAAGTTATAAATAGAAAAAATAATAGAAAAAATAAATTACACAAAATAAAATAAAATTGTATAAAATATAGGTAAATATACTTATAAATAAGCCATTAAAAATAAACTTGTAATAAAATACACTAAAAAATAAATAAAAATCATAATAAAATACTACATAAAATAATAAACATTTTTTATTTTATGATAAAAAAATAATACAATTACTCACTATTATTAAAGTAATTATTTTTGAATTTCCAGCCTGTTTTGTCTTGTAGCGAGCCTGGCTGGACCAATCACCGCGCGTCAAATATTGACCGCGGTCAACTCCCCCCTCTACCGTCTGAAGTGACATGACCTGTCAAGCCCCGCGTTTTCCACCATTTTTCATGGGCATCTCGTCCATTGATCGGTCTCATGTCCTGAAGATAAAATGATCATTGATCATGAGAGATCCACGCCACCTTCTTGGATCACCGAGAGACACATTCGAATCTTTGATTCACCTCGGTCAATAAGGGTGCATCACCATACCTATAAATAAAAAGCCCCGCCTCCTCTTCAAAATTTGGTCAACCTTTAGTCTTCTTCTACTCCAGTCTTCGGTCCAGATCAATTCTTCGTGACAGGGAGAAGCTCCGAGAGGCTGAAGCCGGTCGGAGAAGGCAGGGCTGTACCCATGGTGGCGCTCCGGCGTAGCCCTGCTCCCTGGTGTTCCACCAGGTATAAGATATGTTTTTCTTGCTTGTTTAACTAGGTTTTAATTCCCGCATTTCATTTGTGTAAGTAGTCTAGTGATTAGCGTAGTTGGTTAGCTTAGTTTAGTTAAATCGAAGTTCGCTGGAGCGGAGCTCCAGCGAACGATCTCATCGTGAACCATCTATGCTCTGACCCTCCTTTCACCCTTACTTCGTTCCCTCTCGCATTCTCCATCTCATGATCACCTTTGATCAACCAGAACCTTCATGGTTCTAAGAATCGAGGCTCACCACCTCCTCTCGTCGGAGCTTCGCCGCCCATCCCATTTTCATCGCGTAACAGCTTCAATCCAGGTTGAAGTCGAATCCCTCGAGCCACCCGTTCTTTCTGTGCAGGGTATGCACGCGAATGAGCCCCTCTGGGCTCATATTGGCCTAACACAAGGTTCTGGAGGTGCTCTTCTTCTCCGAGCTCGCCTGACCTCTTCGGACCTCCAGGCGCCTAGTTGAGTATATCAGCGGTTGCGGATTGACTCCCCGGACGTGTAGACACCATAGCCATCACCAAAAGCCACCGAAGGAGGGAGAGAATTGAAGATGATGCTCGGGGAGGATGCTCTTCTTCCCTATTCTTCGTGGACAACAACAACCGTCGGATGGAGCTCCCCTCCAATTTTGATCCTGTCCATTCAACCACGCCGTACCTCCAGCCGTTCGATGAAGCCTAAGATCTCATCCTCACCGCAGATTAGCGAAGGGGTATCAAGCCTCCAGGTCTCGCCACGTGTTTAAGTGGAGGAAGGAGCACCGTTGGATCCGCCTATATCAGGGGTAAATTGCATAATAAGCCCTTCCTTTCTATGCATTTAAAAATTAGTTCTTTTAATAAAAGTTGCATTGTAAATAATTAGGGAATTTTGCATATAAACCCCTGTACTTTTTATATTTGCATTCTGGTCCCTACCAGCGTCACGTGCAGTCCTCATGTGATACTGGAAATTTTGCATAGCACCCCCTGACATTTTTGAATATTGTAAAATAGTTCCCGAAAATTAAATAAACATTTTATTCTATTAGGTAAATTGCAATGTACCCCTGAACTTTTATTTATTTACAATTATGCCCCTACTAGGCAATTTATTTTTATGACTTTTATCTAATTATTAAAAATAGCTACATAGCTCCTAAAAATACAAAAAATAGGGATAAATGCTTCATCTATGTATTTTCACGCCCATATTTTTAATTAGCATTTTTTGCATTTTACCTATTTATAAAAATTCAAAAGGAGCCTAAATAATCCCTATCTAAATTATAAAATACAAAAAAATATAAAAACTTTTTGAAAAATTCCAAAAAATTATTGTTAGAGTTATTAGATTGACATTTATGTTTGTAACCCTTCGAGTTCCGTAACCTCCCGTGACCCTTCGGGTTCCATAACCCTTTGTGACCCTTCGAGTTATATAACCCATGTGACCTCTCGGGTTTCGTAACCCTTGTCCTCTCTAGGGTTTTCTCTCTATATAAGAGACCCTAGCTCTATGGAATAAACATCTCATCCATTCCTCTTCTCAACATGGTATCAGAACGACGATCCTAGATCGGAGCCTAATACCCTAAATCCGCCGCCACCACCAGCCCTCTCTCCGTTGACAAGGAGAGAGGGTTGGACCTCCTGCATCTCTTGTGGATTCCATGGTCTCGTGCAAGTTAGTCTGAGCCCCCAGCAGCACCAGCTGCCACCTCCAGCGATACCTAAAGCGTTGCCCAAGGCTCCAACAGCTCTCGCCGCTCCTCCGGCATCGTCGGCACTGCCTGGAGCCCTTCCCCCCTCCAACAGCTGATGCTTCATCACGACTTGTTTCTCCTAACTTTTTGTTTCTCCCAACTTCATGTTCCATGCTCTTTATTCTATCATGTATAGGAGAAAGGGGGAGTCAGAGATGATTTTTCAGGACGTCTATTGCCCTACCATAACTGACAAACCTCCGCTCCAGACTACTACTCAGATCATCCATCTTCACTGAGCATCAACTTCTTCGTTAGGGAGTATACTTCTTCTTTTACGACCCGACTACTACTTTGTGCTGGACTTCTTCTACAACGATTATTCTCCAAGCACGATAGAGATATGTTCCGGTGATCTGTAGGCACGACAGAGATATGTTCCGGTGACCTGATATCGTAGTGACTCTACAGGCATGGCAGAGATACGTTTCGGTTACCTGAAAGCCGCAGACCCATCCTCGAGCGAGGTCTTCTACCATTAGCGGACATATGTTCTTATGATGCTTCGTTTGAAGATGTGGTGTATACTTTTTCTTTTTATTACAAGGTACAACTTTCTCAGCTCCAGCTTGAGGGGGAGTGTTAGAGTTATTAGATTTACATTTATGTTTGTAACCCTTCGAGTTCCGTAACCTCTCGTGACCCTTCGGGTTCCGTAACCCTCTGTGACCCTTCGAGTTCTGTAACCCCCTGTGACCTCTCGGGTTTCGTAACCCTTGTCCTCTCTAGGGTTTTCTCTCAATATAAGAGACCCTAGCTCTATGGAATAAACAACTCATCTCATCTCATTTGTTCCTTTCCTCAACAATTATATATGTTATATTTTGATATTTATTGAGTCCATAAAACAAAATTCTCTAAAAATAGTAAAAGAAAAATTAAAAAAATCAGAAAGCTCCAAAATCCAACAAAAAATATAAAAATTCTACAAAAATACCAAAAAATGATTTTTCTACTTTATAATTATATATATTATTATTTATGTATTAAAATTAATTTGGGTAATTTTGAGACTTAAGTATTAATTTTAAAACCCAAATTAATTTCAGATTATGTATTAATCCCATAATTATGGTATTTTTTACTTTAAAAAAACGTAAAAGTTAGCAAAAATTTCTGGAAAAATACAAAAACATTAGAAAAATATTAAAAACCCAAAAATAATTTATTTTGTGAATTTTATTTATATTTATCAGTATTTATAAATATATTTCTATGTATTATGTAAATAAAGCCTTATATCGACTATATTGTTTAAAAAAAGAAAAAAAGAAAAGAAAATATAAAAAGATAAAATTATAAAAAGAAAAAAAATAGAATCAGAAAACTAAAATTCAACTAAAAATTATAAAACCAAAAATCAATTAAAAAAATATAAAATTAAAAACCCACAAAAAGAATTTTATGAACAAATGACTTGGTTGTACATAGAAAACCAAAGGCTACCTGTTTTGCTCTCTGTGGTTCGACCTCTACATGCTTATACACTATGCATTTTATGATAGAGAAAATAAATGTTAATTCCACTTTTTGGGATTCAGTTGTTTTATTCAATATTGTGGGTTAATTGCTGATCAACCGAGGAGTTTTGAGTGGTCACTTCAGTGATTGGATATTTATCTAGACCCTTGGAAAACCTCGGTTATCAGATGGCGCCGTTGTCGGGGAGCAATGAGCGTAGCCTATTTTGTCAGTCATTTTTGTAAAATAATTTATATGATTTATTGATTCATTTATTTATTTGAAAATTAATTCTTTAATATTCGTTGCAAATATTCATTGATTTTTACAGAATTTAATGTCTTGATTATTTAAAAATGCTAATGCCAATTTTCTTGCAACTTTGATGCGAGGGTCCGCTATGCGAGGATGACTTCCTATGAGGCCGATGCAGCCAAGCTTGGAGGAGACTGGTCTTCTCTTCTTGATCAGCTGGAGAGAGCACCAAGGGAGCAGATGGATGGATTAGCTTAAAAAAAATTCAATTTTTGTAATTTTATGGTGAGAGAGAAATTTTGGCATGTAATATAATTTGGACTCTACTCTTCACAACGAGGTCTAGTGCCCGAGTGTATGTTCACATGGGGGCCTCATCACAGTTTTCCGTGTTTTATTGACTTATTTTATTTTGTTTTCCGTTGTTTTGAGCTTTCCGCCTTCTTTTTCTTTGTTTTGTGTGCATGGAGCCCCTAGATTTAGGCTGCTTGACTCGGTAACTAGGTCCACACATTAATAAGAATGCTTGTTCCTATAGTCTACTAAGTATGGATCTAGTCAAATTAATAATGCTAGTATTTCAGATCTGAGACCGCGTGCCGCTAGAGGTCGTATACAGCGCATGTAGGACCCGTTGTGGCGGGCACCGATCGGCAACAGAGATCGGACCTTGGTCTCATTTCTGAATAACTAGCAATTGGTTCTTCACGATTAATAGCAGCTACTGTTTAGGGTGATTTTGTCGATTTCACACCGCCATGTAGATAGGTTTAAAAGTTATGTTTTGCATATCACATGGAGAGAGCTGGGATGTACGGTACGTCTTCTAACTCAGCATGCATCATTACGTTCAATGGTTAGATTTCCATCATCGAATTGACTTGCACGACTTTTCCGCTATCTCCCTCCGATTTTGAGCACCTAGGACTTAAATGAAAATTTACAAAAAAGTTAGGCGCTTGTATGAAAACAGACTCAAAAAAAGTGAAAACCAAAAAACTAAAACAAGGGAATGCTAAATAAACTTTGACCTTAATTAAAAACTGTAATGGATCATCATTGTACTGGGTTCATAAAGCCCTCATTGTTTTAAGTTACCTTCGTAGGGGACCAAAACCCCTCCCATGAGCGAGGCACGTCCCATAAGGAATCGATCCAAGATCCCAGTCTGTAACTGCCTTGTGTATCGTGTGGATTTCCGAAGTAATGGCGCTTCTATCGTCCGTGGCCGAGTAGAGCCTTGTCAACGATGATGTTCCCGCCTTGTGTGGAACATCGACATGGTCTGAAGTACTGAGCATAGGCCACGCCTTCATGGTGATGTCTGTCACATCGGTTTACATCCGAGTAGGTCCTTGCACGCTCACGGGTGATTCTATTCCGAGCAAGAACCGAAGTATTGGTTTTACCTATCGGCTTCCTCTCTCTATTTCTTTGGCTCGGTAAGGATCCAAGAAGGGTTACAAAGACCTCAAAAAGTGCAGACTACAGGTTACAAAGGAGGAGGACAAGTACGTGATACTTTTCTGGCAGTACTCTCTTTCCTATAGGGTTAGTGTGCTAAGGCCTTGTTATAAGATATGCCTGAAATAACAACTCTAAAAAGTGAAAAGATAATAAGTAGTTGAACCTTTACGGCTTCACATGGCATGAGTTGGTGAACCCAATTTTGTATTGCATTTGCATGGATCTATATTAAGGTTCAAAGATTGAGTCCCACACACTTGCACAAATTTTGTCATGTACTCTCTCTTTGACCCCCGCTCAGTTTGAGCCTTTCTACTGTTTTGCACTCTATTTTATTCCTCGTTGACCACCGTATTCTTCTTCCTACATCTACTCCTCTTTTACTTCATGAGGGCGATCCATGGATGGTTTAGTCAGGATCCCGCCGACACCTACATCGATTCCATGAACTCAACCTCGCCAATAATTCGAGGAGATTCCCGAGAACCCGATCCGGACCTTGCGGGTCGATCTCCAGACTCCTCGTCTTCTACCTTTCTTCTTGACCACCCAATAAACTGAGACCACTCTTGTCCCACTTTCGCCATTGTGAATGGAAGTCGATTACAGTCCATATCCTTATTCATTCACAACAATCTAGAATTGACCTTGATTCCAGATTCATCATGACAGCTAGATTTCAATTGCAAGTGGTCTGATTGGGATTCTCTCGTTCTGCAGATAGAAGATAAATCAAGCCCTGTATTCCAATCCAGAATTCATCTCCTTAGATTCAGACCCTGATATGGCTCCTCAAGGAAAGGGTAAGGGTCAGCAACCCCCTCAGCCAGAGCAAGGACATATGCCTGATCAGAATCAGGTCAATGCACAGTTGTTGGCATCTATCCAAGCTATCCAATAGCAGCTGACAGAGCAGGCCCTAGCACAGACTGCATTCCAGAAGATGCTTAATGATGTGATGAACAGACCCGAGGGATGAGGCGGACGAGGAGGTGGTGATCCTCCTAATGACGAGGAAGAGCTTGAATAAGGGAGGCCCAAACCGACACTGAAAGAGACATACAATCCTGGAGACAACCAGATGACCCAGTGGATCCTCATTCCACCGGTGCATGCTCACTTTGAGATGAAGCCTCAGTTTCTCGCTCTTCTTCCTTCTTTCCATGGAAACACCAATGAAGAGCCTTACATCCATTTGCAGCAATTTTCTCGCATCTGTCGTACTACTCACTACCCCAACATCCCCTTGGATGCTGTCAAGATGATGGCATTCCCCTTCATCCTGCAAGACAAAGGCCTCTACTGGGTTAACCATCTAGGGAAGGTTGTGACAACCTGGGAGGAATTGAAGTCTACTTTCCTGCACAAATTTTACCCTCTCGGTCGGCTCAACCAGATGCGAGCAAGAATTAGAAACTTCTCTCAAGGAGTGCACGAATCCATCCACGAAGCCTTGGAGAGATTCACTGATCTGCAGAAAAAGTTCCCTCACCATGAAATTCTGAAGACTAGCCTCGTCCAACACTTCTTTGGGAGCCTGAACATAGAAAGTCAAAGGCTCGTTGACGTAGCATGTGGGGGCTCACATTTCAACAGGGATGAAGACGTAGTCTGGCAGATATTTTAGGAAATAGTCGAAGGAGAGGCCACCCTCTCTTCATCCAAAGCAACCAGAAGCAACCCCAGATCCTCCAGGAGCAAGTACACATGGAAGCATCCTGCGAGGCGGAGAGAGATGAGAGCTCCAACCTTAGCATTATTGGGGGTCATCTCTTAAAGGTTGATATCATCGAGAAGTGATCATAGGACCTTGAGAAACTCGATGTGATCGAAAAGAGGACACAGAATCTTGACAAACTGGATCAGATCACCAAGCAGTTGGAACTGCTGGTGGGCACCATCAACTCTGTCCAGTCGGCACCACCATCTACAGATGCTCCAGCTGAGAAGAAGGATGATCCATCACGGCTGCATCAGCCTCAGTCGAGCCAGCAGCCATCAGCAGTCCAGCACGTATACTACGTGCAGGTGCCCGACCAGGGCCAGCCGCATCAACAGATGGTTGTGTACCAACCAAATTTCCTATCAGCATCCGATCCGGCATTCCCACCACCACCCCTGATTCAAGAAGTCAATGGGGTTTGGAGTAATGATACACAATCGGTATGTCCCACTGGACAACCTCAGGGCCAGCTATCAGCCAACCGGCAGTACCACCAACCTCAGGGTGGTTGATTTGGGCAGTCCTCACAGCCACCTTCGCAATACCATCAGCCTCCTCAGTATGCCAATCAATGGAGGCAAAACCATCACTATCAGTAGCCGCAGTACAATCAGCCACTGCCATTCCACCAGTATGCGGCTGCCCTACCTCAGTAATACAAGCAGTATCCTCCTCCCTCCTACAACCAATTTCAGCTTCCTCCACCACCGCAGCGCCATCAGCATATATTGCCTCAGCTCCCACATCGTAGCAACAACAAGGTATTCACGCTGAATCGTCTGAGGCCACTCCCGTGAACCCGACCCTGGACTGCTTGGCCCAGCTTGTCAAAGGGCTAGCAGATATGACGAGGAAGTTAGATGACCTGACTGCCACCAAGACTACCATCCCAGCTCAGGTCGAAGCTAACCCCAATAGCTTCAAAAAGAAGGAGCAGGTAGAATGTGATGTCCCATCTATGCCTATAGAGTCAGATGAATGTACTATTATTTTATCTAATGTTGTAACTCTCAGGAGCGGTAGGGCCTTACCTCTGCCTTCCATCAACAAAGGGGGAATAAAGCTTCAGGTGAATCGTCATCTTCTGCATCAATCGTGCCAGCTACAGGGACGGGTAAGGAAGAAGAAGAAGGAGGAGCCATTCCAGCAGCCGTTGACCACCATATCCACCAACAAAAACAACAAAAAATCAGCAAAAACAAAAAGAAGATCATCGCCAAAGTGAAGCTGCGCTGGCCTTGGACGAGCCACCAGCAGCAGCCGATCCCTCATCAGCCGATGGAGCAGAGGCCCCACTTTTTGCTCGTCCACCAGCACCAGTACCTCAGCTTCCACCTTGTACTCCTTTTTGTAGTCCGGATGTACACCAGTTTGTGGACGATGGTTTTGATGTAAATACGAACTCTAATTTCGATTGCAACAATGTACATATTCCTTTCACCGATGCAATAGAAAAATCCAAAAAAATGCAAAAAGAAAAAGTGTGTTATCTGATCCTGGAGTTGTGGATATAATTAGTAACTTAACTATTGAGATTCCTCTAATGAAGGCTATGGAGTATATGCCAGCTGTGAAGAAAGGTCTGAAAGAAGCATGTGCCAGCAAGCGTCGACCAGCACGCAAGAACAGACGCAATCAGGTTGAGAAGCATGTTCTCACCATGGCCACCGTAGCAGCCATCAGCAACCTCCCTCAGAAAAAACAGGACAAAGGAGCACCTCTTATCAGCTGTGAGATTTTTGATAAGGTCTTCAAGCGCACTCTTCCTGACATTAGGTCTTCCATCAACCTTCTGCCCTCGTTACTAATGCAAGAATTCGGTCTAGGTCCGCTCAAGCAGACATGAATGATCTTTCAGTTCGCTGGCAAATCCATCAAGTAACCTAGAGGTCTTTAGGATGACGTTGTGGTAAGGGTGCAGGAATTGCAGTTCCCAGTCGACTTTGTAGTCCTTGATATGGACTCACCCGCACCCTTACTTCAGACCCCTATCATCTTTAGCTGACCATTCCTTCGCACCTCAGAGGTCGTGGTTGACTACGGGTATGGCAAGATCACCTTCAGCTCGGGTAATAAGCGAATCACTATAGACAAGATCAACGAGCCGAAAGTCATGACTGATGAGAGCCGTGCAGCAACAGAAGTAGACTGTGACTTTATCGCAGAAATCAGAGATACACCACTTTCTTTAGATGATCCATGTACCCAAGAAATCCTCTCTCTAGAGGAGGACTTGGAAAGCACAATCGACACATGCTCCGATGATACTTGGGAGACAGAATCCCATTTATTGGTGCGCCTTTTTGACTCCAAGGATTCACTCCAGATCGAACACGATGAGCCTAGTGCAAAACTATTCAGCACATCACCAGGATCTCAACAGAATACTGAGGACAGTAGCTCTACCAAAGTGCATGCAGTGAATCCCACTACCAGTACAGTTTCTGAAGTGACTGACAAGTTGGCCAGATCAGGACCAGAACTCAAGCCACTTCTTGCAGGCCTGAAGTATGCTTTCCTTGCAGGTGAAGAAAACATGTATCCGGTCATCATCAGCAACATGCTGGACTTGGAATAGGAATCTCGACTTCTCGAGGATCTAGAAAAGAACCGCAAGGTGCTTGGTTGGTATGTATCAGATCTTCGAGGGATAAACCATTCATTGTGTTCACATCATATATATCTGGAAGAAGATGCTAAGCCGTCCCGTGAGTTCCAATGAAGGCTGAATCCAAACCTCCGAGACGTCGTCAAGAAAGAAATCACAAAATGGTGTGATGCAGGCTTCATTTATTCCATCTCTGATTCAAAATGGCTAAGCCCTTTGCATGTAGTTCCAAAGAAGTCAGGGGTTACCATGGTTACAAATGACAAAGGAGAGGAGATATCTACTCAGATACCGAAATCCTGGCGGGTGTTTGTTGATTATCGTTGTCTTAACGCAGCAACCAAGAAGGATCACTTCACCTTGCCATTCACTGATCATGTTCTGAAAAGACTAGCCGGTAAGGAGTTCTTCTGCTTTTTGGATGGGTACTCCGGGTATAACCAAGTGGCAATCGCCCTGAGGACCAAGAGAAGACTACCTTCACTTGCCCGTTCGGCACCTACGCTTTCAGGAGAATGCCCTTTGGATTGTGCAACGCACCTGCGACATTCCAGAAATGCATGCTAGCAGTCTTCGCCGAGATGGTAGGCAGTTTTCTTGAGATGTTCATGGACGACTTCTTAGTCTATGGTGACAGCTTCGATTCTTGTCTTGAGCACCTGGACATAGTACGTCAGAAATGTCGTGAAGTTAATCTAGTGCTATCATGGGAAAAGAGCCACTTCATTGTCATAGAAGGAATTGTGTTGGGTCACGTCGTTTCCAAACGTAGCATGGAAGTCGACCCAGCAAAGGTGGGTGTGATTGCCAATCTCGATCCACCTCAGATAGTGAAGAATGTGAGGTCATTCCTGGGTCATGTGGGATTTTACAGAAGATTCATCTGAGATTTCAGCCGCATTGCCGGACCTCTAATAGAACGATTATGCAAGGAGACCAAGTTTAATGTTGATCAGCAGGTTCTCTTTGCTTTCAATCAGCTAAAGGAGCTTATCACTCAAGCTCCAGTCCTACAGCCACTGGATTGGTCTTTCCCTTTCGAGATCATGACGGACGCGTCAGACTTTGTAGTCGGGACTGTTTTAGGATAAAGGAAAGACAAGGTGCCCTATGACATTCATTACTCTAGCAAAACATTAGATGAAGCGTAAAGAAATTACACTGTGATAGAAAAAGAGTTGTTGGTTGTGGTATTCGCCCTGGAAAAGTTCAGATCTTATTTGCTTGGATCAAAAGTTACCATCTTCACATACGACTCTGCTATTCGATATTTACAGCAGAAGAAGGATGCCAAGCCCAGACTGATCAGATGGATCCTTCTCCTCCTGGAATTTGATTTGGAAATCAAGGACAAGCCTGGAGTTCAGAATGTGGTAGCAGATCATCTCTCTAGAATTGAGCAGCAAGAACCTCCACTGAACAATGCACCCATCACAGAAACCTTTCCTAACGAATCAATCTTGGTTGTGGATTCACTCCCTTGGTATGCCGATATTGTCAACTACCTTATTTCGAGGGTAGTAGCATCGGATTGGATGAAAAATCAGAAGGACAAATTCTTGTCGACCATCCATTTCTACCAAAGGGAAGATCCCCTCTTGTTCAGGGAAGGGGCAGATTGCATTTGGCACATGTGTATACCTCAGGAGGAGCATCATAGTGTCCTCGAGCACTATCACTCGCTCGAGTTTGGTGGACACCACTCTGGAGATAGGACGACAACAAATGTACTTCAGTGTGGCTTCTGGTGGCCCACACTATTCAAGGATGCATCAACCTTTGTCAAACGATACATTGACTGTCAGAGATTGAAGGGCACACTCACAGCAAAAAACTCGATGCCCCTGAAGATCATTCAGATTGCAGACGTTTTCGATGTGTGGAGCATCGATTTCATGGGGCCTTTTCCTAACAATCAGGGTTATGAGCACATCCTTCTTATCGTTGATTATGTGAGTCACTAGGTTAAAGCTATCTCCGCTCGAGCCGTAGACAACCGGACAGTGTACCGGTTCTTAAGAGAAAATATCATTTCGTGGTTCCGGATTTCGAAGATTCTTATATCAGATAGGGGTAGCCACTTCGTAAACAAAGAGGTCAATAAGTTAACGAAGGAGTACGGCATCGACCATCGAGTCGCATCTCCTTATCATCCCCAGACTAATGACATACCAGAATTATCAAACAAAGAAATCAAGACGATCCTGCAGAAACTTGTGAGGCCGGATAGAAAGAATTGGTCACAACTCTTGAGCTTGGTCCTCTGGGCATACCAAACCGCCTACAAGTCTCCCTTGGGCATGTCGCCCTATTGTCTTGTGTACGGGAAGCCATGTCATCTGCCCATGGAACTAATTCACAAATCTTTATGGGCAATTAATATGTGCAACATGGACTCACGGAAAAGTGATCGGAAAAGGAAAGATGATCTGAACAGACTTTTGGAATTCCAAGACTATGCATATGATAATACATTGATGTACAAGGAGAAGGTAAAACGCTGGTATGAGCGGCACATCAGGCGAAAGACCTTCGAAGCTGGGCAGAAAGTGTGGTTATTTGATGCAAAGTTGAAGATATTCCTGGGCAAATTAAAGAGCAAATGGACAGGGCCTTTTCAAGTTCGTGAAGTGCATGACAATGTAAGTATCACCATATCAGAACTGTCTCGTGACGCACAGCCAATCGTCGTCAACGGTCAACTCTTGAAGCCCTACCTTGAGCATGATACTTTCTTGGCTATTGTCGACTCGATTCAGGTTCTGAGCTGTGAAGATACTTCTACGATACCAGCAGCATCAAAAGATTCAGATATTGCACCTCAAAACCATTTTCTCTGATTTCTCTTTTCTTCTTTTCTTCTTTCCGTTTTATTTTCTTTTTCTACCAGAAAGGTGACGCCCCTTTTTGTCAGTCTGCTATACTTAGAACGCACTTTGTCCCAAGTATGGGGGGGGTGTGCCTCGCGTCCCTTCCTTCTTTGATCTTCTCCGTTGTCTCGTCTTCTTGACTATACTCAGAAGTATCTTACCTTAAGTATAGGGGGAGACAACCTGAGTACGATCTGTCTATTCTTGCCCTTAACCATCCATGCCTTGTGTACAGTTTGCTATACTTAGGATTATTTGATCCTAAGTATAGGGGGGACGGTCAACTTCTTGTTCATTCATTTATTTCTTCATTCTTTAGACTTCTCTATACTCAGTCCGAGTTATGTCTTCTCTTTCTCTTTGATCTATGAGAACATATCTCGAGCTAAGTATAATGGGGTCGTATATACTATGTATATACTTTAAGCCATAACATGTACTTTCATATTTTAAACAATAATAATGGCTAAAAAATAATAATGATAAACTAGTCACACTATGCTAATAAAAGATGGTTGTAGCTCCTCAGACTCTTTTTGTACATTCTGATTAATAAATCAGGCAAAAATGTTTGTTGTGAAATGTTTGAAAAATAGTGTGAAAATCTTTTTTTGAAAAATCTTTTGAAAACAGTTTGGAAAATATTTTGTAAAAAGTGTTCAACCTTTGTAAATATTTTTGTTTGCAAACTTTTATTTTCTTGGTGTGAAATAAAAATGTTTGAAAAGTAATTTGCAAATGGTTGGAAAAATAGTTGCAAAAACATCTTGAAAAATCTATATATATTGTATGAAAAACCTTTGCAAAATTATTTTCAAATATGTGTAAATTTTTGTAAAAAACTATTTGTGAAAATTATGTTGGACTATAGTTTTCAGTTTTTTTTTGCAAAATGATTTTCAAATAAGTTTGAGGAATGTACACACTATACAAAAAATATTATAAATGTATAAAAGTGGGCAACAATCCCTTAAGAACTAAAACCCCTTCTATACATAAATTATATCCCCATGCAAAGATATACTATATACTGATTAATAAATCAGGTGAAAAACATTTTTGCAAAATGATTTGAAAATGGTGTGACCCGTTTGGAAAACTTTTTGTGAACTGTTTTCAACCTTTGTAAAAATGTTTTGAATTGCAAAAATTCTTTTCTTTGTGTGAAATAAAAGATTTGAAAACCTATTTGCATTTGGTTTGGAAATGTTTTGTAAAAATATTTTGAAAATTGTATATATATCGTTTGAAAAATCTTCAAAATGGCTTTCAAATGTTTGTAAAGGTTGCAAAAATTATTTTGCACTATATTTTCAAAATTTGCCTTCAAATAAATTTGAGGAATAAAGGTATCATTAGAAACATAAAAACGCCTAAGTAAATAAAATTCTCTCTCAATTGTGTGCATGTACCTAAATAAGTCACTTTGTTAAAACCTATGAATTCTTTGAAATCAGTATGACTGGTAAATAAATAAAAAGAAGCATGCACGCGTAAAGAGCTGTAAATATTTTATACTTTGTGTTCTTAAATTCTTTTTTTTGCAAAAATTCTTTTTGTAAAAAGATTCTTTGATTTTTAAATTCTCTGTGAAAAATTACATCATTCATTGTACATAGCATTTGCATATCATTCATATTCTTTTTGAGTGAGCTTGATGATTGAACTAGTCCGATAAAGTTTAAGATTGGAGTTGGGTTGGACCTTACTGCACCTAACTGCACTGGAACCTTATGGAAACTAGGTTTAAGGTACTTCAGGTCCATTAGGACTTAACTCTTTGAGACTCAGGGTTGGGTTCAAGTCACCTCAACTGATTAAATAGAACTTTTTGAGACGCATGCATGACTCTTGTCGGTCGTGACCTAACTTGGACGCTTGCACCTTTCACTTGGCTTAACTCAGTTGGAGTGGTGAGGGGGTTGGATTTACCAGTCTGAGATGCACACAGGTGGAAACATTCGTCCTCATCTAGGGGAGGGAAGTGCACCCCAACCTGGTCCAGTTTCAATGAAGTCTAAAGACAAGAGAGTGTGGGTTGCAATAAAGCTTCCAAAGAGGGATAGTCTTCTAGCTCAAGAGGAAAAACTCCTTATGTAAATGCTGTGGTGAATAGTATGTTTAAAAAAAACTCCAAAAAATGGACATGCTTGAAAATAGAAATAATGCCTGCCGGAGTATGCATATATGTTGTATAGAAAACAAGCAAGCTTGAGCATCAAAGTTATACCATGTGAGCATGCAGTTGTATGACTTGACTACAATGGTCTTGCATCCCATGATAGGTAGCTACACTAGCTACCATCCATCCTTTTCTCTACCTCCTCCTCTTGAGTTGGATTCCACTTGAACTTAGAAGGGAATACCCTGCTCCTCGAGGGCAGAGAGCTGGATTGGGGAATCGTCGGGTTGTCATTTTGGAGAAGTCAGTCTCTTTGTCATTTCAGTTGGGGAGAGCCACCATCACTTACACCGTACAAGTCAACTTCATAGTCATAAGGGTTTACGTATGATGTAGGCTAGTTCTGACCTGGCTATTAAGGTGGACTGAACCGAGTTCTGGGACTCTCGAAGGCTGTTGTTTTTAATTTGGTTCCCATTTAGGTTCCACACACCTTCGCACATCAAGGTCTAACTGGAGCTCCAAACTCTGATTTTGTAAGGACAAGTTTTACAACTGAAAGCAATTCTCTTCACTCTTTATTTTCCTTTCTCTTTTTCTTTTCTTCTTATTTTTTATTCTTTTTTGTACTTATTGCACAAGTACTTGCTAGGGACTAGCAAAGGCAAGTATAGGGGGGTGATGAATCTCCATTTCATCACGTTTATTCTATCATTTTGGCCTTAAAAACCCTAGCTACTGCATGTAAATAGCATTAATTTGCACATAATAGCATCCATTATTTATTGTATTTATTGTACATAAAATAAGGTTTTTAATGTCAAAATTATAGAATAAAGAGAAGAAAAGAAAAAGGAATAAAATATTGAAAATATTTTATGACCCTAAACCCCGAAACCAAGGCAAGAATTGACTTGGTCAACAAGGAATAAAGTAGGGGGAGATAATGGACAAAAATAGAATAAATACTCATTTATTCATTCTTTAATTATGCAATTTTTATACTTATTTTATTCTTTATTATTTACTATCAAATAAAGAAACTTTGTACACAAAAGTTGTGGATAATAAGGTAAAAAAATACAAAATTGTGTTTGTGCAAGAATAATATACAGTGTTCATTTTGTATCCATAAACCAAACTTCATAGAACCCATATCTTTCAAATAAAAACTCAAAACATAGAAAAATCACCTCTAATTTTATATGGTGGTGGTTTTATAATTTTTTGGAGTTACTGTGTAGAAGTTAGGTTTTAGGCCCCTGTTGTACAGTCTACCGATTAAAATATTCAATTTATTCATTATTCATTCTTTTTACAAATTCATATTTTTATAATTTTTAAAAATTATTTATAACATATGTGCATATTAAAACTAGAAGGAAATCAAAAGGAAACTACAAAATAAAATAAGCCTATACTATTATATAGCCAAAAGACCTATGTGTATAAATAAAAGGGGAAAATATCCTTTAATTATTTATTCTTTCATATTTTTATAATATTGTAAATACTATTCACATTCTATTAAAAATATAAAACTAAAATAAAACTCAACAAAATACATTAAAATAAATAGTATACATAGTACATAAGTAAAATATCTACAAATATACCTACATAATGTACATACCTATTTATTATAGTGTACAAATAACATCATAAAAATAAAAAAAATATTTATACTCACAAAAATAAGTTATAAATATATAAAATGATAGAATAAAATAATAAAATAAATTACACAAAATAAAAATAAAATTGTATAAAATATTGGTAAATATACCTATAAATAAGCCAATAAAAATAAACTTGTAATAAAATACGCTAAAAAATAAATAAAAATCATAATAAAATACTACATAAAATAATAAACATTTTTTATTTTATAATAAAAAACTAATAAAATCATTTACTATTTTTAAAGTAATTAATATTGAATTTCCAACCCATTTTATCCTGTAGCGAGCCTAGCTGGACCAATCACCGCTCGTCAAATATTGACTGCGATCAACTCCCCCCTCTCCCGTCTGAAGTGACGCGACCTATCAAACCCTGCATTTTCCGCCATTTTTCATGGGCATCTTGTACATTGATCGGTCTCGCGTCCTGAAGAGAAAATAACCATTGATCATGAGAGATCTATGCCACCTTCTTGGATCACCGAGAAACGCGTTCGAATCTTTGATTCACCTCGATCAATAAGGGTGCATCACCATGCCTATAAATAAAAAGCTCTGCCTCCTCTTCCAAATCTGGTCAACCTTTAGTCTTCTTCTACTCCAGCCTTCGGTCCAGATCAATTCTTCGTGACAGGGAGAAGCTCCTAGAGGTTGAAGCTGGTCGGAGAAGGTGGGGTTGCACCCACGGTGGCGCTCTGGCGTAGCCCTGCTCCTTGGTGTTCCACCAGGTATAAGAGTTGTTTTTCTTGCTTGTTTAGATAGGTTTTAATTCCTACATTTCATTTGTTAAGTAGTCTAGTGATTAGCGTAGTTGGTTAGCTTAGTTTAGTTAAATCAAAGTTCGCCGGAGTGGAGCTCCGGTGAACGATCTCGTCGTGAACCATCTGTGCTCTAACCCTCCTTTCACGCTCACTTTGTTCCCTCTCACATTCTCCATCTCCTGATCACCTCTGATCAACGAGAACCTTCCTGGTTCTGAGAATCGAGGCTCACGACCTCCTCTCGCTGGAGCTTCACCGCCCATCCCATTTTCATCGCGTAACAGCTTCAATCCAGGTCGAGGTCGAAGCCCTCGAGCCACCTGTTTTTTCTGTGCAGGGTATGCATGCGAAGGAGCCCCTTTGGGCTCATATTGACCTGATACAACGTTCCTGGAGGTGCTCTTCTTCTCCGAGCTCGCCTGACCTCTTCGGACCTCCAGGCGCCTAGTTGAGTATATCAGCGGTTGCAGAACGACTCCCCGGACGTGTAGACACCATAGCCATCACCAAAAGCCACTAGAGGAGGGAGATAATTGAAGATGAAGCTCGGGGAAGATGCCCTTCTTCCCTGTTCTTCATGGACAACAGCAACCGTCGGATGGAGCTCCCCTCCAGTTCTGATCCTGGCCGTTCAACCACATCGTGCCTCCAGTCGTTCGATGAAGCCCAAGATCTCATCCTCACCGCATATCAGTGAAGGGGTATCAAGCCTCCAGGTCTCGCCACATGTTTAAGTGGAGGAAGGAGCACCATTGGATCCGCCTATATCAGGGGTAAATTGCATAATAAGCCCCTCCTTTTTATGTATTTAAAAATTAGTTCTTTAAATAAAAGTTACGTTGTAAATAATGAGGGGATTTTGCATATAAACCCCTACACTTTTTATATTCGCATTCTGGTCCTTGCCAGCGTCACGTGCAGTCCCTAAGTGACACAGGAAATTTTGCATAGCATCCCCTAGCATTTTTGAATATTGTAAAATAGTTCCATAAAATCAAATAAACATTTTATTCTATTGGGTAAATTGCAATGTGCCACTGAACTTTTATTTATTTGTAGTTATGCCCCTATCGGGCCATTTATTTTTTGTGACTTTTATCTAATTATTAAGAAGAGCTACATAGATCCTAAAAATACAAAAAATTAGGGATAAATGCTTTATGCTATATATTTTCACGCCCATATTTTTAATTAGCATTTTTTGAATTTTATCTATTTATAAAAAATCAAAAGGAGGTAAAATAATCCCTGTCTAAATTATAAAATACCAAAAAATATAAAAACTTTTAAAAATTTAAAAATATATATATATGTTATATTTAAATATTTATTGAGTCTAGAAAACAAAAACCCCTAGAAATAGTAAAAGAAAAATAAAAAAATGAGTAAGCTCCAAAATCCAACAAAAAAATATAAAAATTCTACAAAAATACCAAAAAATGTTTTTCTACTTTATAATTATCTATATATTATTATTTATGTATGAAAATAATTTGGGTATTTTTAAGACTTAAATATTAATTTTTAAACCAAACTTAACTTCGGATTATGTATTAATTCCATAATTGGGGTATTTTTTACTTTAAAAATACATAAAAATTAGAAAAATTTTCTGGAAAAATACAAAAACATTAGAAAAATGTTAAAAACCCAAAGACAATTTATTTTGTGAATTTTGTTTATACATAATTGTGTTTATATATATATATATATTTCTATGTATTGTGTAAAGAAAGCCCTATATCAGCTATATTGTTTTTTAAGAAAAAAGAAAAGAAAATATAAAAAGAAAAAATTATAAAAAGAAAAAATTAAAATCAGAAAATTAAAATTCAACTAAAAATTATAAAACCAAAAATCAAATAATATATATATATATAATTAAAAACCCACAAAAAGAATTTTCTAAACAAATGACTTGGTTGTACATAGATAATCATAGGCTACCTGTTTTGCTCTCTGTGGTTCGACCTCTACATGCTTATACACTATGCATTTTATGGTAGAGAAAATAAATGTTAATTCCACTTTTTTGGGATTTAATTATTTTATTCTATTTTGTGGGTTAATTGCTGATCAACCGAGGAGTTTTGAGCTGTCACTTCAGCTTTGGATATTTATTTAGACCCTCGGAAAACCTCAGTTATCAACAACCTTAGTTTCTGAATACCGCCCATAGTTATCAATTATTGAGTAAATTACTTGAGTAACCAGACCCTGATACCAATCTGTCACGACCCCAATTCCAAGCCGTTGGATCCTCCCATATCCGAATCTGGTTACTCAGCAATAATTTATTCAGCAATCGCAACTAACATTTAGAAACAGACAGCAATTAAAAATACTCAAAAGGAAGTATTTCAACACTTTTCCATTCATAATTAAAGTCCACATGATACATTGCCTTATTATAACCATTTACATGTACATCAGCTAGAAAGAAAATATAGAAAAAGATTACTAACTACCTTACATAGTGGCTGGCTGGATGACTATGTTAGCTAGATGGATTATTGAAGTCCTTGTGATGGCTCACCGACACCTGTTGGGTTTTTCATAAATCATAAGATTACAATTAGCGAGTTCTAAGTAACGAAGAAGAGAAAAGCAAATAAATGTGTATTTTTTCAAAACTTGTTATCACAAAAATTTCACTCATTCTCATTAGTTTAAGTCCTATTCCTTTCTATTCCACGTCAAGGATTAGCCCCGGGGAACCCCATAATTAATGGACTTCGAAGATGTGGACACTTCAGGATTGGAGATTACGTTGATCTGGTGAGCTTATGCCACCGCACGTCGCCTCAACCAATCCTCCAATACTACATGACAGTTTCCTTTTCATTTATTATCCAGGGTTCCAAACCCTCAGCTTGGCAAACAAAGAAGCACACTATCCTCGAGGACTTGGTAGCTTAAAACCTCAGGCTAACCTTTAATCCCATAAACCAGCGGCTTTAAGAACATGTTATCGTAACCCAGCCGCTATCATACCACTCGTGCCTCCACATGGCATGACAACATCTTCCGTCGTTCAACCTAAATATATTGGCACCTGGTACCACGCGTTGTAAATCATTTATTTCATGGGCACTTCTCAAAATAAGGCAACCATGTACCACCTAGGTAGGGTCACACAAATACGGGTTCCTTCCGACAAACCTACAGGTTGCTTGCTCGACCTATAGTTCTACTCCCAATCATTTCTTAACGTAACACATGATCATTTTCAGGATCCAACTTAATACACATCAATTCCCATGATGTAATTCTTTCGTTAAGTCTTCGATTTGCATAATCATCAACATTGAGTGTAGCTTCACATATATATTAATTCATACATTTATATACTCATATTTATGCTCGTTTTAACCTCCAAACCCTACTTTCCAAGCCACTGCATCAATTCGATGCTTAGACCTTATTTTAGTTGAAATCACAAAGCAACTTCTCATATTTTCTCAAAAATAGCCAAATTAGGGTTCTTTGTAGCGAAGAACATAAAATCAAAAATCTCAATGATCTCATATGAAAACCCAACAACAAAAGGAAGGATTTAGTTACCTAATCAAGCTCTCTCTCGCATATGCAGTGTTTTATCGTGATATTTTTCAAAATGGATGATTTATAGCTCTTGAAACGATCGAATTTCATTTTCATATCAAAAGTGAAAGTGTGATGAATCACAGGGTTCACTGGCGTCCATGGCCTCCTGCACCTAAGTAGGATGTTACATAGATTTCTCCTTGAACCACAACAGAAAATGAATCAAAAAGAAAGATGAATCGAAAACAAAGATGGAAAAAGAATATGAATCGAAAACCTAGCTTACGAGGCAAACTAAGAGAGGATAGTACCTTCCTCCTCCCCGTTCTCCTGACAATGCTTCGCTAGCATTCCTTCCCCGCCTCCCTCTCTTTCTCACGACCTCTCGACCCTAACCCTTGGGGTAGTGGTGGTAGTGGAAATCGTAGAAAATGAATGGGTAGGGGGGGCATTTATAGGCTCTAGAAAATCACTAACCATGCTTAGTAAACCATGATTTAGACCTTAACCGCAGTTAGCAGCCCATAGTTTTGGCCAAGTTTTATCCAAAACATTAGACTAAAGTTAAAACTTTCCAAAGTATTCTATATTCATTAATGATGCTTAATTAATGCTAATCTTGATTAATTTTCACTAATCACGATTTATCTTTCGCAGCTTACGTTTAACTTTTGCTAACAATTGATTAGTGTTTGCTAATGGTCATTAGCGGTCCTCAATCGAACATTAGTTTCTTTAATCTTGTTTAATTAGTCTTAACGATGATCATTCTAGGTTAATGACGTCTTAAACTTCCTTCTTTCTCTTTCTTCTGAAAATCATAACAAATCGAAACGAAGTCCGATTCACACGAAACAAATTCCGTTGGTTTCCCCTGATGAGCCGGATCTTATGATATAGGATCCGAGAGACGGCCAAGTTCAAGGCTTTACACTGATGTTCATGGGGGTTAAATCCACCTTCTTCCTTCTTCCAGCTCCCCAATCACGTCTACTACTTTCTCCTCCTTTCATGGTGGAGGACCCAAAACAGGGCTCCACATTTTGCGCATGCACAACCCACCCTTTCACTCAGATTCACTCGAGGCATGATGCAGACATTGTATACTAACCCATGCAGGTCCGAAGCTCTTCAATGATTGGAATTCTGGAGCTCCTCATGTCTCAAGGATTTGCACCAATGAACCTTTGTCGACATAGGGATTCAACCTTCTTCATCAACTCTTCACAACCGCAGCTCCTTTGCGAGACCATCAGTAATGTGATCCAACATTTTGCAAGGCAATTAGAGCATGGAATAGTCATGTTAACACCCCGGGAGACCATGCTCCAAAGCAATGTTGCGGCATAGGAGGAGAACCAACAATGTAAATTGTAGTTGATTAAATCTTTTATATTTAATCGAACAACCAAGATGGATCTCCCGAAGCAACAGTTCAAGCGTCAGCCTTGGGTTTCTCCCAACCTCGACCAAAGCATAGAACCGCACCATGCGTACCTTGTCTGTGTCGTTACCCGAGCCATAATGCTGATCCTGAAGCACATGCGTAAGACACGTGACTGATGAATCCTAAAAACCCTTTGTTAATTCGCAAAAATTAAGAGTTAATTACATGCCAATAAAAAAATGTGTCGTTTGTATTGTAGTCAGGCAATCGGAATCAATCAAGAAATATAACCACTTAATTGATTAATCAATTAGGTTTTTATGTTTATTTAACCTGGGTAAGTCCCACGGTCGAATTTAAGGAGGCAAAGGAACAACCTATGTTAATGTCTATCAAATTTTATATGCAGTTTTCGAGGTGAATTTTTTGGTATTTTTATGTAATTAATGGATGCAAATGCAAATGTGGCCAATTTTAAGGACTAAAATACAATTTTCAGTTAAACAGAGTCAAAAAATTATTAAACTTAGCCGAGTTGTGAATAATGATGAAATGAATGCACTGTATTTTTTTTAAAATTTTATGATGCAATGTGATTATTTAATGAATTAATGAATGCAAGCAAGGTGAATCACAATAATTGATTATAAATATTAAACAAAATTATTTTCAAGAGATAAAATTATCTAAGATGTATCATTAAGTGTCTATCTCAGAAAAAATCCTAAACCATAAAAATGTGAGATTTAACACCTATTAAAAATTAACTATTGAAATACACAAAATGATTTTTACAAAGCAAATGATGCATGCAAATCAATTCTTTTTAGGGCACAAGGTAAAAAACAATTTATTCTACTATCCACGAATTTTTGGTAATTTTCTGAGTTATGGTTAATTTAATACAATTATTTTGAGCATAAATTAGGCAAAATGTGTAATATTCCGCAAAAACTTTTACTAATAATTAACCACATACCATAAAAATAAAACAAGCATGCCACAATGTAGGGAATTAATTGTATAATAGAATGCTATTTTTGAATAATAAAATGATGCAATGTTGATGATCAAAATACAAAGGAAACATAGGGATGTGTTTCCAATTACACTAATTAAAATAGAGCAAAAAAATGCAGCGCGGTTGCCTGAATGAAATTACCTAAAATTCCTAGGGGAGTTCTACAAAATTACCAGGATCATGTGTAAGCATGTGATACTAGTTGGCGGAGGGTGAATATGCCGAATCTCCATCGTGCATTTGCAAAATTCCTTCCCCCGCGTGCGTATCACATGCGGAGGGGGCTTCTACAATAAGGCTGAAGGTGGAGGTGAACCTTGCAAAGTTCCCTCCATGCACATGCTACGCACATAGGGAGGGCCTCGAGGCTCGAGCCTGGCAGCTCGTGGGTGACGACGTCGATGGTGCGGAGGTGCTCCTGGCACTGAATCGGTGAAGCATCTGGAGTAGCACCTCCTCCCGTTCATGATGAAGGAGTGAGTGATGACAAGAGTGAAACAAGAGTTCTGATGACAGGCCTCAGGCGGTTGATGTGGCGTAGCAGCCTGGAGTCACTGGTGAATGAGGTGTGAGGCATGTGCATCTGGGAGGTGTGAAGGTGTCGGGGAAGATGCGGTGGCGAAGTCGAGGTGGTGGAGGTTCTGTGAAAGAAGTGGCTCAATGGAGAAGAAGATGAAATGGAGGTCATAGCTCGACGGAGGAGATTCGGAGCAAGGAGCATCTCCAAGATTGGGAGGCTGTGACGAGGCCCCTTGGCCTCAGATCTCATCAAAGAAGGTGGGGACCAGCCTCTCACCACTGGTGCCCTCTTTTTTATGAAATTGACGGATGAATCATAGAGGGGTAGATGGAGTTAAATAGGGAAGGGAATGTCGTTTGATTTGAAGAGGGTGATCAGAGGCGAGGATCTGATGAGGCGGTGGTCTGTGCAATTGGAAGAAGGTGTTTGATTGAAGATCGGGTGGGGGTTGGCAGCTGATTGGAATTTGATTGGGGTTGACAGGATTCACGAGAATGAGGGAGGCGATGCGACTAATCAGGAAAGAGATCGAGTGGCGAGGTGATTGGATGAGGTAGCGACCGAAGATGGGATACGCGGGAGGCGGCGGTGAGATCCACGGCAGAAGGGGAAAGCAACAACCAGAATTGGGGAAGAAGGAGATGCACAATGGCCGTCCGAATGGCCAAGATCGGATGGTCCTGATGCGACCACATGGAAAAGATTTTTATTATTTTGTTATTTATTTTTTAAATAAATAAACTGAATTTAAATGCTAAAAATGGGTGACACAGGGGGGCTCCATGAGCTGCCACGTGTCACTCACAAAAAATCGAAAAATACAAATTAAAAGAAAAATAAAAAAGAAACAACAAATGACTTGGATCGAAAAATTTTCTTCAAGAAAGTTCCTTATCTCGACGAAATCTACAACTTTCATGAAGAGATCAAAACCAAAATAGGTCATTTGCACAAAGTGATATTTTTTGTGGTTCTCTAAGCACATAAAATACCTGATTTTTGGGTTTGTAATTTTTTATCATTTTTAATTAAATAAAAAATACTATAAAATCAAAGACAAATATTTACACATTAATTTATTTTTTGGATTTTTATTCATTAAGAAAATAAAATAAAGTACGATAAAGATGAATTTTGTACAGACCGTTAGTGAACACTTAGACTCAGTTAGTTTCTTTTATTTCAAGATAATCTTGGATTTGGATATTTACGTGTTTTTATAAAACTTTTGTCCAAAAAAATAAATGAAAAAGAAATAAAATAAGAAGAGTCAAATATGTACATAAAATAATAGGTCAAAATCGGGAAAAATACACAATGTACAAAAGAGACCCAAAACCCAACTTTCACATATGAGCTCCGATTCACTTGAACTTGTCGTGTTTTGAAGGGAATTGGATGTACATTAGTTCAAAATTGAGTAGGATCAAATCATACAATGTATGGGGAAAACGTCATCATTTTAGTTCGATTATCCTGAAATTAGGGTTTGGCTTTATGGACCACTTATTTATGTTAGTATTTTTTACATTTTTTCTTTTTTCTTGTTAGTAATATGCACACAATGGAGGTGGTTTCAATTGGTTTGGAGTTAGCATGAATTAAATAAAAATTAGAGAAGTTAGCTTATTTTACAGGTCAATTGGGATGGGACTTTTGGCTTCTTATTTTATGCAATTATGCATGATAAAATGTACTTATTATTTGTACATGCACGAATGTTAATATATTAATATAGGTGATAAAATGTAGATGAATTTTTGGGAACTGAGCTAAATTAATCTCTTTTAGAGTGATGAATCACAAATTCATCAACCCCTGTACTTAAAACCATGCTCATTGATGAATATGTGATTCATCACTCTAAAAGTTAAAAATAGAGCTTTGTTCCCGAGTAATTAGATGCATTTCATCACCTATATTGCATAATTAGCATTCATGCACGCATAGATAACATCTGCATTTTAGCATCCACATCTACATTAAATAAGAAGCCAAATTCACTTGTAAAAATCACCTATTTGTATATATATTTTATATTAACTCCAAATTCCATAAACTCAACTCTATAGTGTATATACTGCTAACACTAATACAAAAAATACTAAAAAATGCTAAGTTGTAAAATTGACCAATAAAACCCGAGTCCAAGTATGAGACCATCAACCTTAAAATACACATATCTCTCTCATACAACTTTCAATTAGGTCTACTCATTTTTAAAATAATATACATTCAGAGACCTTCAAAACAAGACCAATTTCATTAAAATCGGAGCTCTTATGCAAAACTTGGGTTTTGGGCCCCCATTGTATATAGTATGTATTTGTATTTGTACCCTTGTATGTTGTCACTTCATTTGATCTTGTTTCCATTTTTAGTCAATATGAAACTTGTAGATCTCATCTATATCTACAACTTTCATGTTTTGAGTTTTTCCAAATTCGGCCATCTTCCCCCTCTTATTTCGTTTTCTTCCTCGTAATAATATGATTGGGCCACGTGGCGCCTTCTGGTTGCGCCACATAGCCCATCTAACCACGTGTCACGTAGCCCATCTAACCACGTGCCACGTAGCCCATATTTTCCAGCCGTTAGATCTCCTACATGAGCTTCCATCGCAACCATTCATTTTCGCTTCAATTGCAGCCCTTGAATAAGATCTCAGATTGCATTTGAGCCGCATGCTAGCGCCCTCACCTCCTTCCTCCACGTGGCGCACTCCATCACCGCCCGAACATATCTTTCACCTTCAGATCCCAACCGATCATCCTACTTCAAATCCTGGCCCTTTGATCATGCTCCTGATTTAATCACCGTTGTCCGCTTCCGCCCGCACCACATCCCGCCACGTGGCACGTCCTTCGCCCTATGATCGCATCCTCCTGATTCAATCATGTACGCTCTTCATCGCCTAGACTTTAGCCGTTGGATGACAAGATCCAACGGCAGAGGACTGGTCTCCTACCTCCGAAAACTCCTCGACCACGTCGCTCCACCTCGCCAACTCACCATCCCCTTTTCATTTTTCCCTCTTTGTCAGCCACCATCTCCACTCGATAATCGCCCCACTATGGAGCCATACTCCCCTCATCCTCGCCAGCACCCACTCTCACCATGAATCCCTCTATCTCTCTCTATAATCTCCATGTAAACCTCGCCCTCCATTGTCAGGGCCCCCAAACTCCAACTATAAATACGACGTCTCCGACCATCGTCATCCCCATCTGCCCTTACACGAGAAACTCTAGAGCTCCATTCCACCAATCTGTGACATGGATTAGGCTTGAAAGTGAGCGACGGCAGCAGTTCTTCTCCGGTGAGATACACGGTGAATCTTCGTCGTGCTGCAGCTCCACCATCGAGCTGTTCGAGCTCGGGCACATGCCGACCCTAGAGCGACGACAGGCAGCTCCATTTCGAGCCCCAATTCCCAGGTAGAATCATCCATCTTCTTCTCCGATCTTCACCTTCTTCCCCTTCGATCTTCTTCTAATTTATTAGGCTTCTCCGCTCGACATCACCTTCCACTGACCATTGCTCAAGCTCCGCATCGGAGCTGCCATCTTCGCGCACCCCTCCATTCATCTCCACGACCTCTCGAGATCACCGATTACTCCGACCACTGATCCACCGATCGCGGCGGAGGAACACCTTGGCTCGTTCACCCATTCCGCTCTGCAAGGCCTCGACCTCCCCCCCCCAACTTCACGCACTTCACGTTGCATGCCTTGGATACGTTTCTAACGTTGCAGGAGCTTCCTTCGTCACTGGCCGGACCTCTCGCCGGAGCTTCTTAGAGCTCCTTCGTCTCCTACATGCAGACCACACTCGCCTCTTCCAGGACCACTGGCTACTCCGCCAAGCTTCGAAGAATCCAATCAGCCATTCAAGAGCAACCAGACATCTTCATCGAGCAATGAACAAGGCGGCGGAGCTAGCTACCTCTCGCCGGGGCCCAGCCTAGCCCGTTCGCAGGAGGTGCGGCAAGGAGGAACACGACGCACAGTTACCGTCCGATCCTCTTGATCGGACGATCCCCAACGCTCCACGTCGCCCTCTCCAGGAGGTACATCTACCGTTGGATCTTGGAGATATGACGGACCTCAGGCGGATACGTCGCCCGCTCCGAGCCTCTTCCTCGCCCCTTAGGCTCGGAGCAAACGATCCTCTATTCGAAGCTGCCCTGCACTTCACTGCTAGGCTCGGAGCACCCGAGCCACCAACGAGCCTGCTTTGAGCACCCGAGCCTCCATCATCGTCCGAGCCACTGTCCGAGCCTGCCAATCACATGGTCTTTACGTGATATCTGGGCAAATTGCATCCGGGCTCCTACAAGTTTCTGAAATTACATTTCAGTCCCTACCAGGCAAAGTCACGTGAGGCGCACATGTTCTAGTGGAGAAATTGCACGCATATCCTCTACATTATAGGTAATTGTATTTTAGTCCATGTACGCACGTTTTAGTTTTTAATCAATTTTAATTCCTGTTTGCATTTGTACCCCTGCATTTGCACGTTTGTTTAGGCACTCATTTAGCATCATTTATCAATTCCAAAAATTACATGTTGTAGAGAAACTTGTGCTCTATCATTGTGAAGACTTGTTACATTTTTTAGAGCTTCGAGGAATTTAATATTATTCTATTTGTGGAAAACTGCATAGTTTGCCTACTGTGTGACTTTAATTGCATATTAAATTATTTGTTGCTCCAAAAATCACCAAAAAATCACAATAGATCTATTTTAAGTAGTTCTACTTTATGCATAAAAATCACATCATTTGCATGCACAACGAGGCCTTAATAAATTAATTGGTATTTTACTTTATTTATTTTAATAGGTCCAAAATTCATCATTTTTGAGGTTTAATAATTTTCTTGGATTAATCTCACATAGAAGTATCTAGGTTAATTTTTGTATCTGAAAATGATATAATTTGGTATTTATTAAAATTAATTTTGCAAAAATCACCCTGCATTCATTTTAATTCATATTCAATTCATATAGAATCGAAAATTTTCAAAAAAATTACAATAGCTTAATTTCATTGCATTTCATATTCTGGCCAAGTTTCATCATTTTTGGACTTAATTTGACTATACTTTATGTTTTAACCCTCGAAATTGGTCCAGATTGCATCGCATTTTCTTAACTACATAAAAAACCAAAAAATATTCTCTCTGAAAACCGAACATCTGAATCGGCTTTAAATTAATCTAAGAAAAAAGCTACCTCCTTGAGTTCGACCTTAGGCTTGCCCAAGCAAATAAATTGCCGCTTGCATTTAATTTGACATTAATCAAAGTGGCTTTTGATTAGTCCGTCTTTACCCGACTACAACGAAAGCACATTAAAATTAATCATTAATTCGGTTGAATTAAGTAGGGTAACATCAGGCTCTTCAAATGGCACCATTGCTAGGGAGGCACAGCTTAGGTTAATTTCTAGAAAATTTAGATTTTAGGATTTCCATCCCCGGGTAGTCTGATTCTCGTTTTTTCTTGTGAATGTTTTTGTCATTTTTTGTTTATTTTGTGTCATCCTTTATCTGACCATCATTTATTTTTTTGCGAGGAATACGACGAGTCAAAGGTGCTTCGCTAAGCGATCCGAGGAACCTGCATCGAAATAAATTATGTGGTTTTTGAGAGGACTTGTATTTTTTTACACTTCCAGCGGTTCCTGTTTGGGTTCTCACGTGTGTAAGTCATAATAAAATGAGTCTCTCGGTGTTGTGTGGTTGCCTAACGTAGGATAGGACCTGCACTTGCGGCTCTTAGAGCTCTCTTAGGACTGTTTGTGCTTGTAATATCTAAGACCACACTTCACCATTAAAAGACGCACTTAGACCGCAAGACTTTAGCCAAATTTAACTTGTTCTTCATTCGCTAATAGAACTGCTTGTCTAGGATCGGCTTTTTTGCTTGCATCCATATAGTGCAAAATTTCAATTCTGTTTTGCGTCCCGCATGTAGAGCACGAGGATCAGTATAAGTCTTTTGAACTTGGCATACATCATTGTTTTATCGTGCATCAGCTTTTCTCGACTCCTTCTCCCTTGGTTTTCTAACTTAGGATTAAAGGAAATTGGGATTGGACGATAGGCATGCCTTCTGTGTGGACTAATCAAGTGGTCATCTAACTTAAAATCAGGACTGCTAAACAAATTGCCAAAAAATCAAAATAAAATTAGAAATTCTATTTGCGGGAGAATAACTCCGACCTTGATTTCAGGCTGAGTGAGGGTGCAGAGTGTGTGTGCATGCCCTAAGGTAGAGCCAAAATCGCCACCTTCCATATCATGTACCTCGATCCGAGCAAATATCACAGGCTGAACGATGGGTTCAACTGACCATCACCAAGTAGCCTCCACCTGCTCTGGTAGGTAGATAGGGGTGAAATTGCGGTGCACTGTGACAAGTTGCTAGTAGCCTCCGCCTGCTTCGACAGGTAGATAGGGGCGAAGTTAAAGCCTTGTTAGCATTTGCCTACTTCGGTAGGTAGATAGGGGTAGGTCTTTGAACTATCAGCTAGGGATTAGGAGCGAAGAAAGGAAGGGTGTTGGTATCTTAGGTGACATGTTAAACAGGGGAGACGCATCCGGCTTTGAGCCGACTCCCCTATAGGCCGCGTAATCCTTGTTATTTGTCTGAAAATCCACACTTAAAAATCAACCAGACTAAATGGACTCGGTTTCGGGTCCTTCACTGTGTTGAGTGTGAAAAACAGGGTTTGTGATTCATTTGCTTGCTTTAGGTAGGAGTAAAATCCTATCTTTACACACTTATACTCCTGACTCTTCTTTCTGCCATCAAAGATGACTGACTGGGGGGATATCTACTCACGCTTCGCAAATCTCTCCTTGATCCCCTCACGAAGTTCGTCTTCATCGGTCCAAGCGCAACTTGGGCCAACCCAAGCTCATGGCCCTCTTGAGTTCAGGATCCATCACTCTCAGGATGGTTACCCTCAAACCATCCTTTTTTTCTCCTCTCATCTCACCGAGGAAAACCATCACCTCGGTGAGAATGTCTACATTAATACATCCTCTAACTTAGACCAAATTCTTTACCCATGTAAAGAGGATGAACCAGAAACCAAGATGCCTCTGAAGAAATATCCAGACGAAGAGGAACCCAGAGATGATCCTATGCACCATGTCTTTGCCCTATTGGCTAGAGCCAAGCAGTTGAATGCAGAACTTATGGCTAGAATGGGACAAGTGATTGGCAGGTGGAATTGACCGACCGATGGAAGATGCCTACAACCCAGCTGAGAATGAGATACATAGTTGGCTTGTACCTGGGGTACCCCCAGAAGCGTTCGAGCTGAAGCCCCATTTTCTGAGTCTGCTACCGAAGTTCAATGGAAACGCCACTGAAGAACCATATGCTTTCCTGAGAGACTTCGAGATGGTTTGCAACAACTTTAGTCACCCTAGGGTTGGACAAGATTACATCATGTTGAAGGCTACCCCTTTTGCCTTAGGAGATAAGGCTGCTCATTGGCTGAAGAATCTCGGGGTTAGATGTACGACCTGGATGCAATTCAAAGATTTATTCTTGAAGAAGTTCTACCCACTCAGTATTGTTAGCAATGTGAGCCCGAGGCGAACCATTCCTACAATAAATGTTATTGTAATAAATGATTTATCAATAAAAGTTATTGATGTTTTGTTTCACTCCCTTTCTGATATTGAATGAATGAATGCACTATAAGGTCCCTCTGTACAATAAGGGTTATGTACCATGGCCAACTTGATAATCATACAGCTGTTGATTCAATTATTGAATCATAGAGGCTGATGCTTGGATGAATATCTAAAGAGTTAGATAGAGGACTCAACAAGCATCATCAATGATTAACAAGTAGTGATCTCCAGTCTGAGTGGGAGATGGCAATCCCATCTCATTAGACTGATATCTGATCGACCTCTTGATGCAGGTCCTCTGCATAGGAATATTGATTCGGAGGTATCAGATTAGTTAAGTCAATGAGTTGACTTAACAAGATCGAGATAACCAAAGACCTATGATGAATACTGTCACATCACAGGCAAACATCCTCTGACCAGAGACAGATATATTACTATATGTCTGAACATGTACATTTGGCAGACCAATAGGTTGATGACCTAATCAAGGTCTATACACCGGCGAGCTGGTGTGCATGTAAGGGCATATGAGTAATATGATCTCTCAAAGGGATCATACAGGTTCACTTGTGAATCGGGAGACATGAGCTCACTCATGAGGTATTGGGATTGACCAAATTCCATGCATGGTCATCATGCTTTAGAAGCATGATATGAATTTGAAGGTAAGATATATGCTTTGTGAAAGCATATGATCTGTACCATATCCCAAGGACCAAGATTGAGAAACTTAATGATCAGACTATGAAGATGACAGTGTAAAAGTGATCTTTATCTTCATGATGATCATGAGTCTTCCAGTATGTAGGATGTGCAGGTATTAGGAATACCTGAAGGGTGATTTGATCATAAACGATTGTATAACCATGACGCTTCCATTCCGAGGGAGTGATGAAACAGGTCTGGATTTTAGTGACTCCTCTCATGAGAGAAGTGACCTAATCTTGGTCCATGTACTGGACATTGATCTGAATAAGATTCAGATGCAATGAGAAGATTAGGTTTACGGTCTTGATTTAATCAAGCATCTATGAGAGGTCCATGGGATCTGGATATGACATGTGATCTCAATATCCAAGTCACTATACGTGGAACAATACAATCGCCATGTCCTTATCTCCAAGTATCTGAGGAGAAATAGCATTGTTCTTAAATGGTTTGAGAACAATTCCATAAGATCTAAGCAAAGAGAAGTTGATAATTAAATGTGATTTAATTATCATGATGTATGAGAAATTATCCAATATAATTAAATGCGATTTAATTATTATGGATAAGAATAATGTGGATAGTAATATCCAATTATTCCTAATATATTATAAATGTGATTTATAATGTATTAGAGAGAGTTCAATATAATTTATATTAGTAAATTAATTATTAATGTGTATTGGATACACATTGTTTAATTAATTGAAAATGTAAATTACATTTTGTTTTGGGTTGTGAATTTGATTCACAATATTCCAATGTCAAGATTGCAATATTCCCAAAATTAATTGAGAATTATTTTGGTGAATTAATATATCAACAAATTGTTGTTGGTAAAATAAGAAGAGAGAAAAATAAGGAGATTGAACTCCTCATTTGGAATGAGGGGGGCGGCACTCAATTCCCATGGGGAATTGGTGGCCGTCCCCTCTTCCAAATAAGGAGAGTATCTCCTTTGTCTTCTCTCTCTCTTATTTGATTGATTTAGATTTGGTATTAATATTTATTTGATTTATCAAATATATTTTATCAAATTAAATCACAAGTTGTTGGTTTTTACCAACAACAATCTTGGCCATTGGATTGTCATAAATCAATCTCAACCATTGATTTTATGTGACACATGGATTGAGATCCATGGATCCCAAAACCCTATAAATAGAGAGGCACCCTTGGCTCTCTCTTTACACATGCTATTGTAGCAAAACTCTCTCTCTCTTTCTCTCATACTCGACAGCCCTCTCTCCCTCTTCCTCTTGGTGGCCGTCCACCCTAGTGGAGGGAATCGTCGCCGCCTTCGCCTTCGTGCTACCGCTTCGACGCTTTGCGGTTCTCCGTCTACTTCGAGTGCTTCGCCTGCGAAGAAGACGTTCGATCTCGTGCGACGAGATCAGGAGCAACCACGCTTGGATCAACTTCTTGGATTGCGAGGACACCGCGGTTCATCCCCGCGCTCGCAAGCGATCTCTCCGACGATCGGACTTGAGACAGGAGGTCTCTTCTCTTAGAGACTCGATCAACCACGCTTCAAGAGGTATTGCATTATACTTGCTGTGGTTATAGATGAAACGATCCGAGAATGGTTCTTGGATCATGTGGTTTCATCGAATAAAATTTTTTTAAATTCCGCTGCACCGAACAACTAGTGCGACTAGTCGTTCTTCGTCGTATCCGATACGACGCTCACGCTTCCGTGATGCGCTTGAGGATCTCTCCATATCCTTCAAGTGGTATCAGAGCCTTAGTTCGATGGTTTCGAATAGTGATTCGTTAACCGAGGACGACTTGGGTTCGTTTAGGTCGCGAAAGTTTTTCATCGCATTTGATTTCGCAGATCTGTTTAGTAAATAAATTCGGCACTGTTTAAATTGTTTAAACACGAATTTTATACTTGGATTATGTTCCCCATTAAATAAGGAAACCATAGGATCTGAGTTTGCGTAAATCGGATTTCGTATGCTCGAGATATGGTCGTTTTAATGGACATGTATGCACTGTTGCGGGAACTGTGAATCTGGACGTGATTAAAATGTTAATTACTGTTTAGACTTGCCTCGAAATGCGTGAAACACCACTTAGGTTCTGTCCTAAATCAAATTAGCAAACTTTAGAAATAGACTTTGCTTAATTTGGATTTAATATGATTGAGATATGTCAATTTTAGTAAGTAGGGGTCACTGATGAAATTGCTTTCCTAATCTAGAACCAAGTGATTGTCAATTAGAGAAATTAATTGTTAATTTCGTGAAATAATCTTGAAAAATATTTGTGAAATATTGAAACATGATTATTTGCCTAATTGACTTGGCCCCAACCAATTAGATGATTAGATTTGATCTAAACCTTAATTGGAACTACAATCATCAAACTTCTTGCTTGAATAGGACTTGGGAATTTGCCTAGCAAATTTCCTTAAAATCAAAATTGTTTTGATTACTATATGGTATAATTTCGGTTGAAGAACCGATGATCATCTCAAGTACAAAATAATTAATTTGGCATTATCCTTTCCCGAGGTGGATATGGTGTCTAGTCGGGGATCGATGGGTCAGCGGGTTGCAACGTATGTGGTCCGCCCCACTCCCGTCGGTACTGGCCATGACAGCGGGTAGGGCCGGGATAATGTCCGAGGGATTATGATGTATTTTTCTAATTATTAAAATTCAAATTAATACGTACTTTGAGAATAATATCATATATGTATATTCAAGCATAAAATTAAGTTTGATTGATTGAATTGGATTGATAATTAATTTAATATGATTAAGTTAATTATATCCAATTGAGAATACTCTAATATGATTAGAGTTGATAATTCCCTTGGAAGAATTAATTATATGAATATGATTCATAGTAATTAATTGAATTTGAATAAGAGGTGGAGGATCACATAAGTGACATCCATGGTCTCCCGTCAAGGCGAAGGGTTTCCGTCGCCAGGGATTGTATATAGGAGACGCCTGTACGTAGTGACAGCTCCTATATACAAGCGCATCTGGATCGGACTCTTTGCTTCTCGAAAGAGTAAGGCCGTATGCGTAGTGACCCCAATATCGGATCCTCATATTATTGGGGCGATATTGGATTGCGTATAGCGAGTTCTAATCCTGTTGACGGTTGGTTCAATTAATGACAGGTCAACATCACCTTAGGGGTGGTGGGCCTGGGTATTAAAGACCGAATTGGGAATGCAAGTTGGACTTGCAAGGCAGAATGTGTTCCCGCTTCTCTTTATTGGAGTTACAGTTTCTCATATTATTGGGATGTAACAAAGATAAAGAGGAAATCCCAGTTCTTGCTTGAGATATATCGGTAAGTATATCTCCTACTTTGAAAGTGAATAAGGGAATAAACTTTCATAGTTGACATAGCAAGACTAATTTGATTTAAAATGCCTTAATCAAATAAAATTAAATTGAATATATGATTATATGTTCTAATATAGTGCATTCTCAATTTCATAAAATGAAGGCCATGAACCCACTGAATAGGCTTCTGGAGGTCAACCAATTGACCGGACCAAATTACTCGGATTGGATCCGTAATTTGGAGCTTGTGCTTTCGGCGGAGCGCATCAGTTATGTGCTCCATGATAACAAACTTGAAAACCCTAAATCTAAGGAAGACAAAGCATATAATGACAAGTATGATGAAGATCATGTCTTGGCTAGATGCTATATCTTGGGTTCTCTCTCCAATGTTCTTCAGAAGCAACATGTGGAGATGAGCACTTGCCAGGATATCATGCAGAATCTGAAGGATATGTTTGGTGACATTAACCGCACCCAGCGGTACAATGTTATGAAAGATCTTCTTCGCTGTAAGATGCAGGAAGGGACCTCGGTCCGCGATCATGTGCTCAAAATGTTTGGGTACTTGTCAGAGCTTGAGACTCTGGGGGCGACGATGGATGCAGACATGCAATCTGATTTCATTCTGCTGTCATTGCCCAAATCTTTCAATAACTTTGTAGTGTCATTCCACATGAATAAGCTGGAACTGACAAATGCTGGGCTTCTTGCTGCATTAAAGTCTGCAGAAGATGTAATGAAGAAAGATGGTCCCTCTGGCACTGCAATGGTTGCACAGGTCAAAGGGAAGCGCGGTCGGAAGCAAGGTTCTCGGAAGGGCCCGGCCCAGAAGAGAAAGAAGAAGGGACAAAGTGTTGCCTCGTCTTCCAATGCATCCACTTTAATGGCGTCGAAGAAAACCGACGTCTGTCACCACTGCTAGAAGCCGGGGCACTGGAGGCGTAATTGCCCGGATTACCTGAAGTCGGTCGACAAAGGTAAAGCCCCAGCAGGTATGAAATCTACATTCATCATTGAAACCAGCTTTCTCGTTGGACGAGAAGGAAGTTGGGTAGTTGATTCTGGTGCTTCTGTTCATGTATGCAATTTGTTGCATTTGTTTCAGGAAACTAGACAGCTTGAGGAAGGGGAGATAGTCATCCAGATGGGATCTGATGCAAGTGTTGCAGCAGTCGCCGTCGGGACCTGCAGACTATCATTATCTAGTGGTAGAGTCCTAGTACTTAAAGAGTGTCTTTATGTACCTGAAGTCAGAAGGAATCTAATATCTGTATCTAAGTTAGTTAGAAGTGGGTATTCATTCCTGTTCTGTAATAAATTAGTCATAAACCGTTATGATAAATATATTGCAGATGGTATTTTGACTTCTGGAGGACTCTATGAATTGTGCATTGATAAATGTGTTATGAATGTTACAAGCACTAATAAAAAGCCTAAAAGATCCAGGGAGAATGAAAATCTCTCAAATGAGATTTGGCATCAAAGGCTTGGTCATTTGTCTATTGATAAGATTAATAGATTAATTAAGGATGGACCTTTAGACTTTCTACAGGTTCAACCTTTGCCTACTTGCAAGAATTGCATTCAAGGAAAAATGACCAGGATGCCTTTTCGTAATAAGGTTACAAGATGTGAAGGTATTATTGACCTAATACATACTGATGTATGCGGTCCCTTCAGTACCGCGACCCGAAATGGATATCGATATTATTTGACGTTTATTGATGACCATTCGCGATACGGGTTTATCTTCCTATTACGTCATAAATCTGAAACCTTTGAAAAGTTCAAAGAATTCAAGGCTTTGGTTGAGAACCAAACCGATAGGAAGATTAAACGAATTCGATCTGATCGAGGTGACGAGTACCTATCAGATGAATTTAAGGAATACCTTAAAGAGAATGGAATTATTTCCAATCTCACTCCTCCTGGAACTCCCCAGCTTAATGGTGTTGCTGAAAGACGCAACAGAACCATCATGGATATGGTTCGTTCAATGATGAGTAAAGCACATTTACCACTTAGTTTCTGGGGATATGCAGTAGAGACTGCAATATATATCCTGAATAAGATTCCTAGCAAATCTGTACCTAAGACTCCTCATGAGCTCTGGTATGGAACCAAACCTAGTGTTAATCACTTGAGGGTTTGGGGTTGCTTGGTCCATGCAAAGAATGTGGATGCAAGCAAGCTAGAATCTCGCTCTCGTGAGTGTTACTTCATAGGGTATGTTAGAGATGGTATTGGATACCAACTCTATGACCCTGAGACTCAGAAGGTTTTTGTTTCTAGAGATGTAAAATTTCTGGAGAATGATTTCCTTAAGGGTCAAGATAAATATGAAGTAAAGGAACTCATTGAATCTCCTGAGGATTCTGAGCTTCCTGAACCAGAAACTGAAGAAGTAAATAAAGATGATACACCCATACCTCTTCGAAGGAGTTCGAGGGTGGTTGCACCACCTGAAAGGTATGGATTCCATGTGTCAGGTGAAACTGACAGTGATCCTACTTCATTTGATGAAGCACTCGTGGATCATGACATGGATAGATGGATGCTAGCAATGAAGTCAGAAATTGACTCCATGCATAAGAATGGTGTATGGACCCTAGAGGATCCACCTAAAGGGGTAAAACCCATTGGGTGTAAATGGATCTTCAAGAGAAAGAGGGGACCTGATGGGAAAGTAGAGACTTTCAAGGCACGGCTCGTAGCCAAGGGCTACACACAGAGAGAAGGCATCGATTACGATGAGACATTCTCGCCTGTGGCTATGCTTAAATCCATCAGGGCACTGCTAGCTATAGCTGCATATCTTGACTACGACATCTGGCAGATGGATGTCAAGACGGCTTTCCTCAATGGATACCTCGAGGAGGATATCTACATGGAGCAGCCCCAGGGCTTCATGACTGAGGATGGCAAAGTATGCAAGCTGAAGAAATCCATCTATGGGCTCAAGCAAGCTTCTCGTAGCTGGAACATCAGATTTGATGAAACCATAAAGAGTTATGATTTTGTACAGAATCCTGATGAACCTTGTGTGTACAAGAAGCTTAGTGGGAGCGCCATTGTGTTCATCGTGCTTTATGTAGATGACATCCTTATCATTGGGAATGATACAGGGATGATGACCAGTGTGAAGATTTGGCTGTCCAATACCTTTGAGATGAAAGATCTTGGAGAAGCCTCTTACATCTTGGGTCTGAAACTGTTCAGAAACTGAGAGAAGAGGATATTGGGATTGTCACAACAAGGATACATTAAGAAGATTCTTGAACGATTCCGTATGGATAGTTCCAAAAAAGGATTCCTACCCTTAAGACATGGTATCCACCTGTCTAAAGGAATGGCTCCTCAAACTGTTGAGGAAAAGAAGGCCATGGCTGGATGTCCTTATGCATCAGCCGTAGGAAGCTTAATGTATGCCATGATGTGTACTAGGCCAGATATCTGCCATGCAGTGGGAGTGGTAAGTCGTTACCAATCCTGCTATGGAGAACAACACTGGAATGCAGTAAAGAACATATTCAAATATCTTAGACGGACGCAAGATTACATCTTGGTCTATGGAGATGGTGATCTCCAAGTCTTGGGATATACAGATTCTGACTTCCAATCAGATATTGATGATCGAAAGTCGACATCAGGGTTTGTGTTCCTGTTGAACGGTGGTGTTGTGAGCTGGAGAAGCAAGAAGCAGGACACTACGGCAGATTCAACAACAGAAGCCGAATACATTGCCGCATCGGATGCTGCAAAGGAGGCGGTGTGGTTGCGCAAGTTCGTCCAGGAGCTTGGCGTAGTTTCCTCTGATACTCCCATCCCGCTACTCTGTGATAACACGGGAGCCATTGCCTTTCTGATATTGAATGAATGAATGCACTATAAGGTCCCTCTGTACAATAAGGGTTATGTACCATGGCCAACTTGATAATCATACAGCTGTTGATTCAATTATTGAATCATAGAGGCTGATGCTTGGATGAATATCTAAAGAGTTAGATAGAGGACTCAACAAGCATCATCAATGATTAACAAGTAGTGATCTCCAGTCTGAGTGGGAGATGGCAATCCCATCTCATTAGACTGATATCTGATCGACCTCTTGATGCAGGTCCTCTGCATAGGAATATTGATTCGGAGGTATCAGATTAGTTAAGTCAATGAGTTGACTTAACGAGATCGAGATAACCAAAGACCTATGATGAATATTGTCACATCACAGGCAAACATCCTCTGACCAGAGACAGATATATTACTATATGTCTGAACATGTACATTTGGCAGACCAATAGGTTGATGACCTAATCAAGGTCTATACACCGGCGAGCTGGTGTGCATGTAAGGGCATATGAGTAATATGATCTCTCAAAGGGATCATACAGGTTCACTTGTGAACCAGGAGACATGAGCTCACTCATGAGGTATTGGGATTGACCAAATTCCATGCATGGTCATCATGCTTTAGAAGCATGATATGAATTTGAAGGTAAGATATATGCTTTGTGAAAGCATATGATCTGTACCATATCCCAAGGACCAAGATTGAGAAACTTAATGATCAGACTATGAAGATGATAGTGTAAAAGTGATCTTTATCTTCATGATGATCATGAGTCTTCCAGTATGTAGGATGTGCAGGTATTAGGAATACCTGAAGGGTGATTTGATCATAAACGATTGTATAACCATGACGCTTCCATTCCGAGGGAGTGATGAAACAGGTCTTGATTTTAGTGACTCCTCTCATGAGAGAAGTGACCTAATCTTGGTCCATGTACTGGACATTGATCTGAATAAGATTCAGATGCAATGAGAAGATTAGGTTTACGGTCTTGATTTAATCAAGCATCTATGAGAGGTCCATGGGATCTGGATATGAGATGTGATCTCAATATCCAAGTCACTATACGTGGAACAATACAATCGCCCTGTCCTTATCTCCAAGTATCTGAGGAGAAATAGCATTGTTCTTAAATGGTTTGAGAACAATTCCATAAGATCTAAGCAAAGAGAAGTTGATAATTAAATGTGATTTAATTATCATGATGTATGAGAAATTATCCAATATAATTAAATGTGATTTAATTATTATGGATAAGAATAATGTGGATAGTAATATCCAATTATTCCTAATATATTATAAATGTGATTTATAATGTATTAGAGAGAGTTCAATATAATTTATATTAGTAAATTAATTATTAATGTGTATTGGATACACATTGTTTAATTAATTGAAAATGTAAATTACATTTTGTTTTGGGTTGTGAATTTGATTCATAATATTCCAATGTCAAGATTGCAATATTCCCAAAATTAATTGAGAATTATTTTGGTGAATTAATATATCAACAAATTGTTGTTGGTAAAATAAGAAGAGAGAAAAATAAGGAGATTGAACTCCTCATTTGGAATGAGGGGGGTGGCACTCAATTCCCATGGGGAATTGGTGGCCGTCCCCTCTTCCAAATAAGGAGAGTATCTCCTTTGTCTTCTCTCTCTCTTATTTGATTGATTTAGATTTGGTATTAATATTTATTTGATTTATCAAATATATTTTATCAAATTAAATCACAAGTTGTTGGTTTTTACCAACAACAATCTTGGCCATTGGATTGTCATAAATCAATCTCAACCATTGATTTTATGTGACACATGGATTGAGATCCATGGATCCCAAAACCCTATAAATAGAGAGGCACCCTTGGCTCTCTCTTTACACATGCTATTGTAGCAAAACTCTCTCTCTCTTTCTCTCATACTCGACAGCCCTCTCTCCCTCTTCCTCTTGGTGGCCGTCCACCCTAGTGGAGGGAATCGTCGTCGCCTTCGCCTTCGTGCTACCGCTTCGACGCTTTGCGGTTCTCTGTCTACTTCGAGTGCTTCGCCCGCGAAGGAGACGTTCGATCTCATGCGACGAGATCAGGAGCAACCGCGCTTGGATCAACTTCTTGGATTGCGAGGACACCGTGGTTCATCCCCGCGCTCGCAAGCGATCTCTCCGACGATCGGACTTGAGACAGGAGGTCTCTTCTCTTAGAGACTCGATCAACCACGCTTCAAGAGGTATTGCATTATACTTGCTGTGGTTATAGATGAAACGATCCGAGAATGGTTCTTGGATCATGTGGTTTCATCGAATAAAATTTTTTTAAATTCCGTTGCACCGAACAACTAGTGCGACTAGTCGTTCTTCGTCGTATCCGATACGACGCTCACGCTTCCGTGATGCGCTTGAGGATCTCTCCATATCCTTCAAGTATGACTAACCAGATGAGGACGAAGATCGCTATCTTTTTCCAGGGTCCCCACAAATCATATCATGAAGCCTGGGATAGATTCAATGATTTGACTCAAAAATACCCCTACCATGGCATTACCAAGGCGATCTTAATTCAGACCTTGTTCTGTGGCATGACCCCTGAAATGCAGGGGTTAGTGAGTGCAACATGTGGAGGAAGCTATCTCAATAAGAACGAAGATGATGTATGAAAGATTCTGAAGCAGATGGCGGAAACAGGCAGATCTCAGGCCACCAGGGCCTGTCAGTTGTCTCCCTCAAGCCTATCTAATGAGACAACTAGGAAGACTTTAGCGGATCTGACAGATGAGCTAATCCCTAGCATGGGAATAATAGCTGATAAGCTCACCATGGTAGAGCAGATCCACAAGAGGGTCACTGACCTTGAGGCGCTTTCACTATTGCCGAAATAAGTGGAGGAACTGACTGAGAAGGTAGTCAAGATACGGCTACCTACCCCTTTTGCACCACATGTACTTGTACATCGAGTTCATCTTGTACAGGAGCAGGTACAAGGGCCTCAGAGCAGTTGGGTTGAGGAACAACAGTACACTCAGCAGGAGCAACACGCACCCCCACAGGTGGAGTCAGTCTACGAGGAGCCTCCACAGGTGTTCGAGATCAACGTGCTATGGTACAACCATGACCCCGTCTGCAGACAGTCGGGGATAGGGAACGGTCAGCCACACCGACCTTCCCTAGCTTACCAGGAAACCAGCTCCGTCCCTGCACCGCGCTTCGTACAGTCCCGGTTAGGACAATGGTACCAACCTCAGCAGCACCAGCAGCAGCGCACATTCCACTCGGGCCAGCAGGGCCCTCCACCACCTTTCACCGCACTGTCCCACCTGCAGCAGTATCAGCAAGGCCAACAGGGCCAGTACAGACAGCAGAATCACTCATCCTCTAGTCATCAGCAGCAAGCCCAACCCACTAGTGAATTGGAGTCTCTCACCTTGGCCATCCAGACCCTGACTGATAGGGTCCAGCAGATACAGAATGACTACCTAGATATTAGAACAGATCTGAACCGTTTTTCACGTACCCAGGATCAACAGATGGTGCCAAAAACCCCAATTCCCGCTCAGGTTCAGGTCAACCCAAACAGCCTGAATCAGGGCCAGTACCGACCACGCGATCAGGTATACTATTTAGATTACTCTCTATCTGAACATGAGATCCTTTCGTATGATAATGTTAATCATATGTTCCTCAGGAGCGGAAGGTCTGTGACCATACCTGATCGGGCACAGATACAGGAGGAAGATGCCGTCAAGTCTATACCTGAGGAGAAATTGGAGGCAGAGGAGCATCACCACCATCACCATCACCAACAGAATAAGAGGATTTACATGCCCTCAAGGCACCATGGAAAGAAGAAGGAGAGGAGCACCGGCAATGAATTAGGCGAAACAGATGAGGAGCCCGTACCTCCATCTGAGGAGGATGTCCCAGAAGTCACGATAGATGCATCACCTGTTTTGCCACAGGTATTTCTTTTTCGTCCAAGTCCATGTCAGAGTCAGAGTCCTGTACAGAACTCAGTTTCCTGTTTGAATGAAAATCTTTCAGTTTCAAAATCTGAGTTATCGTTAATAATCCCTTTCCCCTGTGCTCTGAAGGGTGGAAAGAAGAAAACCAAAAAATCCAAAAAGATAACCCTGAGATGGCAAAGTTCTGCAACAAGTATATCAAGGTCACAATCCCCTTCGATAAGTATGTGGACATGACACCTGCATTTCAGAAATACCTTAAGGTGAGATGCACACCTACTAGGGTCAGCAGGAAAACCAAAAGCCGTGTTGAAAAACATGTTTTGTCAGTAGCCACTACTTGTGCCATTAAGAATGCATTTCCAAGGAAGCGAAGGGACATGGGTGCCCATTATGTGGTGAGTCATGTTGATGACACCGTGTTTGCACGCACTCTCCCTAGATAATGGATCCTCAATTAATCAGATGGTCACAATCCTCTATGAGCGGCTAAATTTAGGACCTCTTCGGAAATCCAGAGCATTACTCTAGTTCGCAGACAAATCAACCAAGAGATCCAAGGGATAATTGAGGAACATTATCATCAAAGTCGAGGATCGGGATTACATGGTGGACTTCACAGTCCTGGATATGGAGACCCCTCAAAATTAAAGAGATTCCCAGATCATTATAGGAAGGCCCTTCCTCAGAACAGTAGGGGTCTTATTTGATTATAAGATAGGGAAAATTCAGTTCCAAACTCCAGGTGGAGATGAGGAACTTGAGATGAAGCATACAAGTAGAAGAGGCCAAATTCTGAATCTAGCACCGAGTACTCTTCGTCAGAAGCAGATTGTGTTCATGTAGACACCGTTGGGCCATGGAGATAGAATCCAACTAGTACCGATGAGTCCCCTCCTTCGGAGAAGATCTTGTCCATGAGATAGTTTGCGAGAACCTTAGGAGCGAGTACAGCGCAGAAAATGCATCCTCCTACATCTTCGATGACGTAGAGGCCCAGCTGGGTCTGTCAGTCCTCCCCTTTTAAGGACAGTCAGAAGATGAGGATAATGAGTCGGGCATGGCTTTCGCTGATTGCTTGGATACTTTTGACGATCCGACTCCAGACATGAATGAGTTGGTGGCGGTCACTTCAAAGATAGATCCAACCACTACCAGCACAGAGCCAGAGTTGATTAAGCTAGACTTTCTTGATGATCAAACCTTACCTGAGCTCAAACTATTACCCACAACCCTTGAGTATGCCTTCCTTGCGGGACAAGAGAGGAAATTTACGGTCATCATCAGTTTGCGATTGACCGAGGAGCAGGAATCTCGCTTGCTAGAGATCCTGGAGAAAAATCGCAAGGCGATAGGCTGGAGCATCTCCGATCTCCACAGGATAAATCCTGCTTTATGTTCGCACCATATCTATCTAGAGAATGAAGCTAAACCCTCTCGTGAATTCCAACGTAGGTTGAATCCAAATTTACGAGAGGTCATGAAGAAGGAGATTGAGAAATGGTGTGACGCGGGTTTCATTTACACCATCTCCGATTCCAAGTAGGTGGCACCTATCCAAGTTGTCCCGAAAAAGTCAGGAATTCAGACGACCACCAATGAGGATGGAGAGGAGATCGTGACTCGAGTACCCACATCGTGGCGTGTCTGTGTGGATTACATACGCTTGAATGTTGCGACGAAGAAGGATCATTTTCCCCTACCATTCATTGTTCAGATCTTAGAAAGATTAGCGGGAAAAGAATTCTTCTGCTTCTTGGATGGGTTCTCGGGCTACAACCAAGTAGCCATTACTCTTGAGGACCAGGAGAAAACCATATCCACTTGCTCCATTAGTATCTATGCTTTCAAGTGCATGCCCTTTGGGTTATGCAATGCTCCTGGTATATTTCAAAGGTGCATGATTGCAGTATTCACCGAGATGGTCGGTGAATTCCTCAGTCCACAGCGATTCCTTCAATTCCTGTCTTAAAAATCTAGACCGGGTCCTCAAAAGATATTGTGAGGTTAATCTGGGGCTCTCCTGGGAGAAAAGTCACTTCATGGTGACAGAGGGCGTTGTGTTGGGGCATGTCATCTCCAAGAGAGGAATGGAGGTTGACCCTGTCAAGGTGGATGTGATCAGACGACTCCAGCCACCAACCAACATGAAACAGTTGCAGTCATTCCTCGAGCATGTTGGATTTTATAGGAGATTTATCAAAGACTTTTCTAAAATCGCTCGACCGCTAACTGAGCTTTTAGGCAAAGACATGGAGTTTATTATCGATCATAAATGTCTTGATGCTTATAAGTAGTTTCAAGGGATGATCATGGACGCCCCGATCCTACAAGCCCCAGATTGGTCTCTTCCTTTTGAGATAATGACAGACGCCTCAGACTTTGTTGTTGGGGTTGTGTTAGGACAGAGGAGAGATGGTGTCTCGTTTGACATACACTACGCAAGCAAAGTGCTTGATACCGCTCAGTGTAACTATACAGTTACTAAAAAGGAGATGCTTGCGGTAGTGTTAGCCTTGGATAAATTTAGATCTCATCCCATCAGATCTAAGGTGATTGTATTTACAGACCATACAACACTACGGTACCTAATGGAAAAGAAGATTGCGAAGGCGTGTCTTCTTAGGTGGATTTTACTCATCCAAGAATTTGATTTGGATATTAGAGATAAACCTGGAAAGAAGAACGTAGTCACTGATCACCTCTCCCATCTCGAAATCCTTGATACTTCTAAAATACCTATTCGAGACTCCTTTCCAGACGAGTCGATTTTTGTTATGGACTCACTCCCATGGTACGCCAATATAGTGAACTATCTTGTCTCCAAGAAAGTTCCCGAAGATTGGCCCAAGAGCCACATAGACTGACTTAAGTCGGATGCGAGACATTACCATTAGGAGGATCCGATCCTTTTCTTTGAAGGACCAGATTGTGTCTGGAGGAGGTGTATTCCTCAGGAGGAATATCAGAGTGTCCTTACTTTTTGCCATAGTCTGGATGCAAGAGGACACCACTCCAGGAAGAGGATCGCATGGAAGGTACTAGAATGTGGCTTATACTGGTCGACTCGGTTTCGCAATGCGCTCACCTTTGCGAAGTCATGCCCAGTATGCCAGTGAATGGGAGGAACCGTTGGTTCCAAGGATGAGATGCCAATGCTGCATGTCATCATTTGTGATGTCCTTGAAACCTGGGGCATCGACTTCATGGGCCCATTCCTGGTTAGCCATGGTTTCGAATATATCCTTCTTGCGGTGGATTATTGGTCAAGGTGGGTGGAGGCTATCCTGACCCGAGCCGCAGACAGCAGGACTATCTGTAAATTTGTCAGAGATTATATCATCTCTAGGTTCGGGATCCCCAAAGTGTTGATATCCGATGGGGTAGCCATTTTGTAAACAGAGATGTAAAAAAACTCTTAAAGGATGACGGCATCGAACATCGAGTTGCTAGACCTTACCACCTACAGACCAATGCATGGTAGAGTTGTCGAATAGGGAGATTAAGACCAAATTGCAGAAGCTTGTCCACCTAGACAGGAAGGACTGGTCTCAGATTTTGGATCAGGTCCTTTGGGCTTATAGGACAGCTTACAAGACACCTTTAGGAACCCCCCATTCAGAATGGTGTTTGGGAAGCCGTGCCATTTGCCTGCAGAATTAGTGTATAAATCCGAATGGGCAATCAAGAAGGTCAACTGGAACACACGCCTAGGGCAGAAACAGAGAGAGATGGATCTGAATGAACTTGTGGAGATCAGAAACCGAGCATATGACAATAGTTTGGTGTACAAGGACAAGGTAAAGCGTTGGAACCATAGCTATATCAGATGAAAGACCTTTGTTCCTGGACAGAAGGTATGGTTGTTCAATACGAGGCTGAAGATTTTCCAAGGTAAGCTAAAATCCAAGTGGACGGGTCCGTTCATAGTCTGTGTTGTGCGTGATAGTGGATGTGTAGAGATCTCAGATCTTATAGATGGAGCACAAACATCCCTAGTTAATGGACAACTGCTGAAACACTTTGTTGAACCTAATGAACAGTTAGTCCATGTTGAGGAGATTGTTTTCATGCGTGAGGCAGACTCAGTAGACACGCATAAAGCCACGCATGAGACCTTACAACAGTGAGCTCTCGCCATCAGCAGCACCGAAAAGATTTATATCATGATCCTTGTATATACTCACCCTTCATGTATATATTTTCTTTCCCTCCCTCCCGTGACTCCAGTCACTCACCCCGACTCCATATCTTTTCATTTTATGACTATACTTAGGATGACCAGATCCTAAGTATAGGGGGAGAGTGACCCGAGTCTATTAATAATTCGATGTACATCCTCAAGATCTCATCGGTTCTCACACTCACTCCTGTCCTATACTTATGTTGACCAGAGCCTAAGTATATGGGACCGATGCCCATCATATATATATATATATACATATATATATACTCCTCCCTTTTCCCTCTTAACCTCACCCGCCCCATTTTTGATCTTCTTCTACACTTAGGCTGTTAGAGCCTAAGTATAGGGGGGCGGAGCGACTTCTATACATTTTGTCGTTTTAGCTCTCCTACGCTTAGCACGATCTATGTCTTTTCCTCACTTTTCATGCTCTGAGGACATAGCAGACGCTAAGTATAGGGGGCATGTATATATTACATATATACTTTACCCATTGCTCATACTTTTGTGTATTTTCGCATATTTTTGTATATAATTACGGGGTGGATAAAAATTGATTTTCTTTGTAAAATACATGTATATTTTTAATACTCTTGTATAATTTTGTGAAAAAAGGCTTCTTATTTACTCTTGCATAAAATCCCTACATTTAAAAAAAGGGAAAAAAAGGAGTCTTGCATTCATCTACATAGCATGTCATCTGCACCTCATCTGCATATCTAGCATATGCAAAGTGAAAAGTTAGTGGGTTCTGAACCAAGTTATGAATAGATGTTGAGGAGGGACTTGATTTGACCTTAATCTACCTAAATTCAAATTAACCTTATAGGAACTGGACTTAAGATTTCTCAGGTCAAGTGACTCAATTCTTCAAGTCCGCAAGTCTTTGTTCACATGTCATCTTGATTGGTCTAAATTGAATATCTCGTGCACATGCATGATTCTTTTAGATAGTGACCTAACTTGGACAAGAACCATGCACGTAGCTCTTCATTGATGAGGTGGTGAAGAGGTAGAATCCTTTGGCTTGGAGTAGCACATGGGTGGAAACATCCGTCCTCCTCTAGGGAGGGAAGTGCATCTCAACCTAGTCTGGTGGCGTTGACATCTAAGGACGGGATGTTGTGGGTTACAATAAAGATTCAAAAAAGGGATAGTCTACTGGCTCAAGAGGAAAAATTCATGATGTACATGCTGCACCTTGTATATAGTTCAAAAAAATGCAAGAACTCCAAAAAAGTGGACATGCCTGATTGAAAATAAAATGCCTGCCGGAGTATCATGTATATTCGCAAGAAGCGTGCAGCTGGATGACTTGTCTATACTGGTCAAGCATCCGGGGATAGGTAGCTACACTGGCTACCATCCATTCTTCTCTCCACCCCCTCTTCTTGAGCTGGTCGCACTTGAACTTAGAAGGGAATACCCCGCTCCTCGAGGAAAGAGTTACTGGACCAGGGAATTAGAGTTACCTTGTTAGAGGAGGCTAGTTCTTTGCCATTTTTGACGTGGAGACCTATTTTTCTCTTACACAGTACAAGTAAGAATCATAGTCATCAGAAATTTGCGTATAAGGATTTGTTCTGACTTGACTGTTGAGGCGTCTTGAATAGAAGACTTGTGGAACTTAAAGTCTGACAGGTCTTAAGTTCAGATCCCAATAAGGTTCTGCCACACAATTAATCCAAAGGTCGAGTCAAGCTCCATTTTCAACTTTTGTTCATGACCTTGGTATGGAACCCAAAATCATTTCACATTTGCATTTCATTTTAGTAGCTTGGGGAAGAGCAAGGTTTAAGTATAGGGGGTTGATGAATATGTGATTCATCACTCTAAAAGTTGAAAATATAGCTTTGTTCCTGAGTAATTAGATGCATTTCATCACCTATATTGCATAATTAGCATTCATCATGCATAGATAACATCTGCATTTTAGCATCCACATCTGCATTAAATAAGAAGCCAAATTCACTTGTAAAAATCACCTATTTATATATATTTTATACTAACTCCAAATTCCATAAACTCAACTCTATAGTGTATATATTGCTAACACTAATACAAAAAATACTAAAAAAATGCTAACTTGTAAAATTGACCAATAAAACCCGAGTCTAAGTATGAGACCATCAACCTTAAAATATACATATCTCTCTCACACAGCTTCTGATTTAAGTCTACTCATTTTTAAAATAATAAACATTTAGAGACCTTCAAAACAAGATCAATTTCATTAAAATCAGAGCTCGTATGCAAAACTTGGGTTTTGGGCCCCCATTGTATATTGTATGTATTTGTATTTGTACCCTTGTATGTTATCACTTCATTCGACCTCGTTTCCATTTTTGCAACATGAAACTTGTAGATCTCATCAAAATCTACAACTTTCATGTTTGAGTTTTTCCAAATTCGGCCATCTTCTCCCTCTTATTTCATTTTCTTCCTCGTAATAATATGATTGGGCCACGTGGCGCCTTATGGTTGCGCCACGTACCCCATCTAACCACGTGCCACATAGCCCATATAACCACGTGCCACGTATCCCATCTTTTCCAACCGTTGGATCTCCTCCATGAGCTTCCATCGCAACTATTCATTTCTGCTTCAATCGCAGCTCTTGGATCGATGGAAGGTGAGCCTCCATCATCGTCCCAGCCACCGTCCGAGCCTGCCTATCACGTGGTCTTCACGTGATACTTGGCAAATTGCATCCGGACCCTTGCAAGTTTCTGAAATTACACTTCAGCCCCTACTAGGCAAAGTCACATGAGGCGTGCGTGTTCTAGTGGAGAAATTGCACGCATATCCTCTACATTATAGGTAATTGCATTTTAGTCCATGTACGCACGTTTTAGTTTTTATTCAATTTTAATTCCTATTTGCATTTGTACCCCTGTGTTTGCACGTTTATTTTTGCACTCATTTAGCATCATTTATCAATTCCAAAAATTGCACATTGTAGAGAAACTTGTGCTCTATCACTGTGAAGACTTGTTACATTTTTGAGAGCTTTGAGGAATTTAATATTATTCTTTTTGTGGAAAATTACATAGTTTGCCCACTATGTGCCTTTAATTGCATATTAAATTATTTATTGCTCCAAAAATCACCCAAAAAAACACAATAGATCTAGTTTAAATAGTTCTACTTTGTGCGTAAAAATCACATCATTTGCATGCACAACAAGGCCTTAATAAATTAATTGGTGTTTTTCTTTATTTATTTTTAATAGGTCCAAAATTCATCATTTTTGAGTTTAATAATTTTCCTGTATTCATCTCACATAGAAGTATCTAGGTTAATTTTTGTATCTGAAAATGATTTAGTTTGGTATTTATTAAAATTAATTTTGCAAAAACCACCTGCATTCATATTTAATTCATATAGAGTCGAAAAATACCAAAAATATTTGCAGTAGCTTAATTTCATTGTATTTCATATTCTGGCCAAGTTTCATCATTTTTGGACTTAATTTGACTATACTTTGTGTTTTGACCCTCGAAATTGGTTCAAATTGCATCACATTTTCTTAAACTGCATAAAAAACAAAAAACTATTCTCCTGAAAATCGAACATATGAATCGACTTTAAATTAATCTAAGGAAAAAGCGGCTTCCCTGAGTTCAACCTTGGGCTTGCCCAAGTAAAAAAAATTGCCGCTTGTGTTTAATTTGACATTAATCAAAGTGGTTTTTTATTAGTATGTTTTTACCCGACTACAACGAAAGCACATTAAAATTAATCGTTAACTCGGTTGAATTAAGTAGGGTAACATCAGACTCTTCACTCATCCATAAGTAACTAAAGAAATGAAATGAGGTGAAATGAGATCGGGTTCCATACCTAGACCATGAGCAAAAGGTAAAAATGGAGCTAGACCTGACCTTTGGATTATTAGTTTGGCGGAACCCCTATGAGAATTAGGGTTTTAAAATCAACAACCTCCAAGTTCTACATATCATTGTCATAGTTTCGGCTTAGAAGTCATCTTAAATCAATCCTCTTCCAAAAGCATACCCCATGAACATCGAACAATTATCTCATGTGTGTGAAAGGTTTTATTTCTTCCCATCAAGAATGCCGGACAAACCTCTCCTCCAATAACTCATCCTCAGGGAGTGAGGTATTTCCTTCTAAGTTCAGTTGTGATGTGTTCACAATCGGAAAGGGGGATAGATTTTTAGAAGATGGGGAAAAGAACTAGAGGGTGACCAGTGTAATCACCTCTCCTTATGAAGCCGTCTAGTTTAGCCAAGTCTCCACCAAGATCTGCAGGTTGTTTTGAATCTTGGACCTTTTTGGTCAAATATTTATTTGATAGTTGGCTTCTTTTTGTTTGGATTTTGGTTGTTCTGCGTGGATCTTATTGTGCCCCTACGGATATGGAATCTTTTTTCTGTACATATTTTGGGGTCTTAGAAAAAATTATGCCCAATCGCTCGTCCCTTATCTGAAGCTTTATTTCAAACCGTACTCTGGTCTCTAAATATCCACACTACCAGAAAAGAGATCACACATTCTTCCAACACCCCGTCTGAGTTGGCCTAAGTGCATAGTACAAGAGTGCATATTAATTCCATGTTCAAGAGTCGTACCCAGAATGAGGTGACCAGGTTAGACACTAGGAGTCAAATTCTACACATTGTCATGCGGAACTCGAAGAATTGAGTTAAAGACCGGAAGCTTCTAAAATCCACTTTTTCAGTGAAGTTCCTCTAAAAATTAGGCGGATTAGGGCTAAATCAAGACTACTTTCGGTTTCTACTCATAACTCGATTAAGAATCCAAGGGATTTTCACCAATGCAGATGCATGTAATGCGGGACTAAGTGCATATGTGTGAAATGCAAACACAAATATTCCTTTTTATGTTCTTTTTTAATGCAAGAGTTTTTTTTTGCAAAAATGAATAAAAAGCCAATTTTAAAAGCTTTTATTATACACATGATTAAACACAGATAATGTTAGTTGTAATTTTTTTATTTTGTTTTTTATTTTTTAAGATTTAACAAGTTAGCTACCCACCTAGTAAATAAAATATAGACTTACACGAAAGTGCGAGCTATGGGAAAAATATATACAGAGTATATACTCACCCCTATATTTAACGAGTGTTATGTCCTCAAAGCGCAAGAAGCTTAGATAAATAGCTCGGACTATGCGTATGAGAGTGAGAAAGAAAAAGAAGAACAGAATTCGGCCCGTCCCCTATACTTAGGCTCTGGACAGTCAAAGTATAGAAGAAAGGCGAAAATGAGGCGGACGAGGACGTGAGAATTGAAGAAGGAGAGTATATACAGCGGGCATCAAGTCCCTCTATACTTAGGCTATGTCCCCAACCTAAGTATGGTAGAAGGTTGGAATGGGGCAGTCGAGAGCAGACGTGGATGACGACCGTGGTATATACAGATTGCATCAGTCCCCCCCCCCATACTTAGGTCTTAGCCTAAGTAGAGGAAGAAGAAGTATAAGGGAACCAATGGGGTCGGGAGGGAGGGTGGCGATGATTAAGGAGGTTTTCGACAGATCTTTTTGTGAGCTTGTGGTGGGATGTCATAATGATAGGAAGAAGATGTTTCCGATGCCTCAGACGAATAACATTGGAATTGATGGGAAGAAGATGAAGCACATGAAGCAGATGATTCCCAGCCATCGTCGGTGTTATTAATAGAAGAATAGTACAAGAAGGTGGAGGCACTACAAGTATTCTTGTTCTTAAGTTGTTTTGTTAGAATGTGTTCATTCCTGTGGTCAAGCAATTCGTCCTCAGATGATGAATACTTTGAAGCACCAGTCTCAGTCTGGTCATAATAGATTATTCCATTATATCTAATGAGAACAGGGGGTCAGCTTTGGAGGAATAGTAGTGAGGAGCATGAGTCATCCAGCGAGGATCGATATTTGGCTGCTTGCTAAGATAGGGCTTCAGAGCTGTTGAACTGAGCTCACTCGTAAAGATCTCCTTATCCGGACTTGATTAGGAATCTTTAGAAGATTCCTTTTTCGTTATGTCAAAGGCGACTTTCATAGTCGGTTTTCTAGAACCTGAAGCAACAAGAAGAGGAGATTGATATGGCTTGAAGTGTTTGGGGGAGCACCTCGAGTAATCAATACTCTTCTTCTTCTCACCATATAACCAACTAGATGAAGGAGTAATCAGTTTAACAGGATTGGCCAATTTAGTCCTTATAGTCTGTGAAGGTCCTGGGGGTGAGGTGCTGACAATCGGGTTTTCATAGTAATATTCTTCCCTGGTCAGCAGACGTCTTGTGTATGTGTTCTCAGTTAGCTTGGTGTTGATGCATTCCTATGTCGGCTCATTAAACGGTTCAAGGCATCCAGAAAAGATCTCGTCTGACTTAGGGTTAGCCCATGATTGTGTGGTCCCCTTAGGATCACCATATAGCTGGTAAAATTCCTGCATCTGGTGTTCCTCCGTATGATTTGTCATGGTAGCGGTGGAGGTGCAAGCGGTGGGAAATGGGAGGATGGGGGAAGTTTTTGATCCAGTGGTTGGCTCAATAGTCGTTATCTCAAGTGTAGTAGCGGGGTAGGGCTCTTCTATCGCTTGATGGTTACATCTATTGACAGCTTTGTGGGTTGACTTAGAATATTGTGTTTCCTTAAAGATTGTGTGTTCAAGTGCTCTCAATGCGGTGAAATTGATTTCTCGGGTCTCGCAATCTATAGTGACTTAGTCAAGGCTAAGAACAGCTTTCTGAGAATGATTGGAGACTGGGTGCATTCTCCTTGATGCTCAATGTCAATAATCGTGAAGTCCACCTTGAGCATAGTATCTTGAAATGTAATGATGGCTAAAATAGTTCCTCTCGACCATTTTATAGATCAATCAGCCAGCTGAACGGTCTCTCTTGATTTCCTTATTGGTCTGAGTTTGAGCATGTCAAGCACGGAGGTCAGGAGGATATTGATTGGTGAGTCGTCCTTGATTCGAGCATGGGTAAATGTGGTCCTAACCCAAATTCTGTAAGTAGTGACACTGGTAGAAGGTTGATAGAAGACATGTTGTCAAGCAGGGTGCGCTCGAACTCCTTGTGCATCTGATGAGTGGTGATCCCTTGTCTTTCTTTTGTGCAGGAGATTGCTGATGGCATTAACGGTAGACATGGCGAGGATAAGCATCTCAAGTTTTCTGCGTCTAGTTTTATAGGGTTGACGCTTCATTGTACATACATCTTTAAGTCCTTTTTTTATACTGGGCATGCACTCCATGGCTTTTAGAAGAGGCATCTCAAGCATGGTGTTTTGCAACATCTCAATAATGCCAGGATTATATAAAGTATTTTTCATTTTTTACGGTTTTTGATTTAGTTGCATAAGGTAAAGGCACATGTACATCATCAAAAATGTTTTCACTTTAATTCAAATTTGTGTACATATCTTTCTATACAAGTAGATGACAAAATGAATACTTCATCTACATCTGGTGGATAAAATATGACAGGCTCGGCACCATCGGTTGGTTCTGGTTCTGCTGCATATGCAGGCATCTCCAAGGCTAGCACGTTTTCACCAGGACTGTTGATTTCTTTTTTTTGTTTTTGAATTTTCTTCCTTTTTTGTTTTTATATCTAGTGCTGCTCCAGAAAATTGTGATGACCCTGATGCCGGTCTGGCTGACGACTCACTGTCGGACGCTTTGCTCTTCCCTTTCACCATCACAAATGTTAGGAGTGTCCTGCCACTCCTGAGATTTACATCATTAGATAAAATGACATTATTTTCACCTGAATTGGGTGGAACACTGCAGGCTACCTGCTCCTTGTGGTGGAAGTTGTTTGGATTAGCTTCAACCTGAGCCGGAATGATAGTTTTGGTGACTCTCAGGTCGTCTATCTTCTTGATCATCTCAGCCATTTTCTTTCACAAGCTGAGCCATACAATCCAGGGCCAAGTTAACCGGGGCAACCTTAGAAAGTTCAGCCTGATGAGACCGTTGATTCTGATGGTAGGAGGGACATTGATTTTGGTAACTTTGAGAATAGTTAGGAGGAGGAAGAGAAGGGTACTACTGCTACTACAATGAGGTGTACTGGTGATGGTAATGATCAACTGACTATTGGTCCTGTTTATTGTGATATCCGGACTACTACTGATAATTGTTCCGCCTCCAGTTGTAACCATGCTGCGAAGGCTGCTGGTGATGGGCGGGGTTGGGTTGGAAATTTTGACCTCCATGTTGCTGATGATATGGCCGAATGGCATAGGGTTGACAGAAGGGTTGTACCTGAGGACGGGTCAATTGCAGATCATTGCTCCAGACACCATTCACCTCTTGAATGAGCAGGGGAGGTGGAGAACAAGGCTCAAGATACTGAGGTTGGAACTCATGTGGTTGGTAGACAATCATCTACATCTGTAACTATGGCTACTGCTGCTCTGAGGCCTATACGTAATAAACATGTTGGATCGGAGGTTGACTAGGGCTCGGTCGAGGCATTTGTATCTTTGTCTGCTCCTTCTTCTCGGTTGGAGGCTCAGATGCAGTGATCACTGCGTTGCATGCGTTGATGGTGTTTACCACCGGCTCTAGCTGCTTGTGATAATATCGATCTTGTCCAAGCCCTTCATTCTTTGCTCGATCCCAACAAGCTTCTCTAGGTTTTGCGACCTCTTCTCAATGATATCAACTCTCGACAGGTGGTTCCCAATGATGGTCAAATCAGAGTTATCACACATGTCGACTTCATGTCTATCCACCATATTTACGTTCTTATGGAGGACCTATTGTGGCGGTTGAATTTGAAAGGAGCGAGATGAGGATAACGTGGCATCTCCTTCGACCATCTCCTCAAAATCTACCATATTACGTCCTCGTTTGTGTTAAAATGGGATCCTCTGTAGGAGTCATCAACTAGATGTTGACTGGACTCTATCAATCTCCTAAAGAAATGCTGGACCAAGCTAGTCCTTGAAATGACATGGTGGGGGCATTTTTCAATCAGATCACTAAACCTCTCCCAGGTCTCATGAAAGGATTCTTGGAGTCCCTGAGAGATGCTAGCGATCTTCGACAACATGGGATTAAGATAGCCGAGAGGGTAGTACTTGTGTAGGAATGCAAACTTTAGATCTTCCTGGGTCATCACCACCTATCCCAGATGGTTGATCCAGTAGAGTGCTTTTCCCTGAAGGCTGAAGGGGAAGGCATTCATCTTGAATACACTCAACGGGATGTTGGGGTAGTGAGTTGTAATACCGATGTAGTCAAATTGACATAGATGGATGCATGACTCCTCGTTGGAAATCCCATGGAAGATGGGAAGGAGCGACAAGAGATGCGACTTCAGGTCGAAATGTCCATGGACCACTGGGATCTGGATCTACTCATGGATGTGGGCGGCTCAGGGTTGTACGACTGCTTGAGGGTTGGCTTGGGTTGGCCTCTCCTTGCTTCTCCCTTGCCTCTGCAAGGTCCATTTATAGAGTGATTGTCCTCATCATCATCGTGGATATCAACACCTCCTCCTTGAGGTGTATCCCTCTCTTTTGATCTACGCTTCAAGTCATTCAACATATCTTGAAAGGTGACCTAAGCTAGAGCTTGGTCAGTTAGTTGTTGCTGGATGGACATGATGGAGGCCAAGAGCTGATTGTTCACTTCATTTTGACTTGGACCAGATCCTTGCTCTGTGTCTGACTCTGTGTTCGGTTGATGTGGTCCCTTTCTTCTTCCTGTGGGAACCATCTCAGATGTTGATTATAAAGGTACGGGCTCAAGATCGGGGTCAAGATTTGTAATGGGAAATGCGCCCCGATCAGTCTTCATGCATGAACCAGATGGAGAAAATAATTCAGAATTATGGTCTGAATCTTATTAGAGATGGAGAGGAGTATTGAATGAAATCAATCTCCATCCAAAAGGGGCAGACCTCGGGAAGAGATTTTTCCCAGTCTGTAGGAGGAAGAAGAAGTGGAGAGTCCCGAGGGTGGCTCACGGAGTCTTAACCATGCACCTAGGAATCACTCGAATTATTGGAGATGCCGAACTCGAGGTGTCAATGTGGGTGTTAGCAAAGTTCCGTCTAAGATGTTTTGGAGTCATCATCTCAAAGAGAAGAGAAGATTTATTTGGAAGAAGGTTACAATGATGAATGAGCAATAGATGGAGTGTAAAATAGTAGAAGTCTCACGATGAGTGTGGGTCAAAGAGGAAGTGAAAAAAAAAAGAATGACAAAAATACGCAAGTGCGCAGGACTTTGATCTTTGAACCTAATCTAAGCATATAAACCCCAAAAAAATGGATTCACCAACTCAACTCAATGTGAAGTCGTAAGAGTTCGACTATTTTTATCTTTTCAATTTTAGAGTCGTGATTCAGGCAAAAATATTGTCAAGAGTCCTTAACGGCTAGCCCTAGAGGAGAGCGTGTAATTCCAGGAAAGTATCCCCGTACTTGTTCCACTTCCTTTTGTATCTTGTGATCTGCACTTTTTAAGGACCTCAATACCGGTCCTGGATGGCTACCTAGTGAAGCGACTCCCACCACCCTTGTTAATTCGATAAAATTAATGGTCAAATTAATTAATGATGTTCGTTGCAGTCGGATAATGAGAGCGGATCAAAAACCACTTTTAATTAGAACAAGTTAATCACGAGCAGCAATTTTTTTTACTTGGGCAAGCCCAAGGTCGAACTCAGGGAGGCAGCTGTCTCCTTAGGTAAATTATTAGCAAAGTCCAAGATTTGATTTTCGGAGAAGAATTTTGTTGGTCTTTTTCGATTTTTTTATGCAAGACACATGCAAAATCTAGCCAGATCACATGTTAATTCAGAAAGATGGTCAAAACAAGTCCAAAAATTATGAAACTTGGCCAGATGATGAAATGGGATGAAATTAGGCTACACTAATTTTTTTGGAATTTTCTGACACTAAATAAAATTACTGCGAATTAAAAATGAATGCAAGGTGATTTTAACTAAATTAATTTTAATAAATACCAATCACAATATTGTTGGGAATAAAAATTATCCTATATAGATCTAAAGGTGGGGAATCTAGAAAAACTATCAAACCTTAATTTTGATGTGAAATGAACCTATTAAAAATTAATTAAGAAATTCACCAAATGAATTATTTAGGCCTCGAGATGCGTGTAATGGAGATGAAATTTTTATGCAAGGTGAAGTTAATTATCCTAGATATAATGTGATTTTTTGGGTATTTTTAGCATCACAGAAAAATTACTATTAATTAAGAGGCGAAAATGGGCAAAATATATCAAAAATGAACCAATTAATAGAAAATTCTACTGATATTACAAAAATATGCCATGTGTCACATCATGAAGAGGACAATGCAAGCTCCACAATACAATTTTTCCAACTCAAAAATGAATTAATATGAATGCCTAAATATGCATGCAAAGACAGGGGTATAAATGCAATTACAGGAATTAAAATTTCTAAAAAAACGTGCTGACATGGACTAATATGCAATTACCTATAATGTAGAGGGGGTAGATGCAATTTCTCCACGGGACACGTGCTCCTCACGTGGGGTCGCCTGGCAGGGACTGAAATGTAATATTAAATACCTTCAGGGGCCTCGATGCAATTTGCCCAGGCCACACGTGCGGATCACGTGGGGGTCCTAGGCTCGGTGGACATCGAAAGCTCGGAGCAAGGCTCGGGATGCTCTGGAGGTTCAGCTCTGGCTCGGAGAAGCTTCGGGTGATCCGAGCCTAGCGGTCGGGGAAGAGGCTCGGATCAGCAACGTGGATGGATCTGGACCGTGGGATCGAGTGATGATCTAACGGTGATGAAAGGCTGGCGCGTGGCGTGTCTCGACCCATTGGATCAAGATCGATCCAACGGTCCTTGAATCTCGATGAAGAGGGCGACGTGGACGACCGAGCGCCGCTAGATCAGGATGAATCCAACGGCCCTTGGATGCTCTGGATGTTGGTGACATGGCGTGATCCGGGGGAGCTACGACACGGCGTGGCAAAGTCATGGATCTCGCCGGAGGAGGCGGCCTGTCTTCGCTCGATTTTACGCCCAATTGCTATCACCAATGGGTGGGTTTGAGCTCTAGGGTACCTCTCGTAGTGGCGGATAGGGGTGAAAGTGGCCGGAGGTGGCTGATTTATAGGATGAGGGTGACGGCAGGGATGGCTAGGAGGTGGTGTTCGTGGAGGTCGTAGAGCGACTCTAAGGGTTGTCATCGAGATAAAGGGGGCTGGCGACAATGAGGGATGAGTGGGCTCCATCGTGGTGGCATCAGCGGTCGGAGAAGGTGGTCGGCGTGGAGCTGAAAATAGAAAGGGGGCAGCCCCTTGCACACGATGGAGAACATGGGTGCGGGGCATGCGGAGGTTGATGACGACGTCTCGATCGTTGGATCTCACCATCCAACGGTCCAGATGGAAGCGCGGGGCGAGGGTTGAGATCTGATCGAGGTCGTGACATCGGAGGGCCCGCACCGCACCAGGTGATGTGCTGAGGATGCGACGCTGACGGGCGGTTGAGATGGACTCCAAGGTTCGATCGAATGGTGGAGGGAGCGAAGTGCTCGAGCCATTGGATCTGGAGTGCATCGGATGGTTGAGGTGATGCCACATGGCGTGGACCTGATGAGGCACGAGCGGGCGGCTGGGATGGACTCCTGAGATTGATCCAACGGTGTGGAATAAAGGCGGATGTGGGAATCACTGGGCCGTTGTATCTAGATGAAGATCCAACGATCCAGGGTGCGGGCGGATAGGTTAAAGGGAGCGGGCCGCGTGGCGCAATCAGAGGGCACCACGTGGCCAGTTGTGAGTGGTTGAAGAGAAAAATAAGGATTAAGGGAGAAGGAGCCCGAATTTGGAAAAACTCAAAACATAAAAGTTGTAGATCTCGATGAGATCTACAAGTTTCATGTTGACCAAAAATGGAGATGAGGTCAAATATGATACAAAAATACAAGAATACAAATATACATATGTATAGTATACAAGGAGGCCCAAAAACCCAACTTTTGCCTACGAGCTCCGAATTAAATGAAATTAGTCTCATTTTAAAGGTCTCTGGAAGTGTATTCATCTGGATGTGAGTAGACCTAATTCAGAGTTTGTAAGAGAGAGATATGGGCATTCTAAGGTCCAGGGGTTTTGGGGCTTATTGGGTATTTTACAAAAGTGATCTCTGGCCTTCTACCCTATATTATTAACTAATGATGTACATATTATAAGGAAGGTGTTATTTTATTTTGGAGGAGATAAAATACAAATTAATAGGTGAATATTTTACAGGTGGATTTTATCCAAGAAATTGGCCCCTTATTGAAATGCAAGGATGAATGCTAAAATGCATATTTTGTGGATTGATGCATGAATGATATTTATGCAAGATAAAGGGAAATATGCTGCTAAATACCCGGGGACAAAGCTCTATTTGCAACTTTAAGAGTGGTGAATCACATATTCATCATCCCACTATACTTAAACCTTGCTCGTCCCCGAGCAACTAAGATGAAATGCAAGAGTGTAATGATTTTGGGTTCCATACCAAGGTCATGAACAAAAGTTGAAAATGGAGCTTGACTCAACCTTTGGATTAATTGTGTGGCAGAACCTCATTGGGACCTGAACTTAAGACCTAGCAGACTTCAAGTTCCACAAGTCTTCTATTCAAGACTCCTCAATAGTCAGGTCAGAACAAATCCTCAGACGCAAATTTATGATGACTATGATTCTTACTTGTACTGTGTAAGTGAAATGTAACTCTCCACATCAGAAATGGCTTGGAAACAGCCTCCTCTAACAAGGTAACTCAAATAATCTGGTCCAGCAACTCTTTCCTCAAGGAGAGGGGTATTCCCTTCTAAGTTCAAGTGTGACCAGCTCAAGAGGAGGGGGTAGAGAAAAGAATGGATGGTAGACAGTGTAGCTACCTATCCCGGGATGCCTGACCAGTGTACCCAAGTCATCCAGCTGCAGACTTCTTGCTAATATACATACCCCGACAGGTATTTTATTTTCAATCTGGACCTGTCTGATTTTTTGGAGTTTTTGCATTTTTTTCTTTTTTTTTTGAACTATATACAAGGTACAGCATGTACATCAGGAGTTTTTCCTCTTGAGCCAGTAGACTATCCCTCTTTTGAAGCATTATTGCAACCCACAGCATCCTGTCTTTAGATGTCAACACTACCAGACTAGGTTGAGATGCACTTCCCTCCCTAGAGGAGGACGGATGTTTCCACCCGAGTGCTACTCCAAGCTAAAGGATTCTACCTCCTCACCACCTCATCAATGAAGAGTTACGTGCATTGTGCTTGTCCAAGCTAGGTCATTATCTAAAAGAATCATGCGTGTGCATGAGATATTCTACTTAGACTAATCAAGATGACATGTGAACATAGACTTGCGGACTCAAAGAATTAAGTCACTTAACCTGAGAAATCTTGACTCCAGTTCCTATAAGGTTCCTCTGAAATTAGGTGGCTTAAGGTCAAATCAAGTCCCTCCTCAACATCTACTCATAAATTGGTTCAGAACCCACTAGCGTTTCACCTTGCATATGCAAAATATGAAGATGAGATGCAAATGGCATGCTATGTAGATGAATGAAATGCAAGACTCTTTTTTTTAATGCAAGGATGATATGCAAAAGTAAATAATAAGCCTTTGAATTTTTCACACTTTTTTTATTACTAGAAAAACTTTGGTATACCTCCTATGTTACAGCAATTTACAGATTATACAAGTGTATTTTACAAAAAATTGTCTCCAAATTTTACCCAGCCCGTAATTATTACGAAATATATACAAAGATACATGAAAGTACGAGCTATAGGTCAAGTATATATGTAATATATACACGCCCCCCTATACTTGGCGTGTGCTATGTCCTCAGAGCACGAAAAGCAAGGAAAAAGACATAGCTCGTGCTAAGCGTAAGAGAGCCAAAGAGAACAAAAAATTGTAAAGAAGTCATCCCGCCCCCCTATACTTAGGCTCTGGCAGCCTAAGTGTAGAAGAAGGTCAAAATGGGGCGGACGAGGTCAAGAAGAGAAGTGGATGAATATACAATACGAGCATCAGTCCCCCCTATACTTAGGCTCAGGTCAGCCTAAGTATAGGATGGAAGTGAGTATGAGGACCAATGTGATCTGGAGGATGTACAGAGACTCAACTCAAGTGTCTCATCTCCCCTATACTTAGGATCTGGCCATCCTAAGTAAAGTCCAAGATGGTGATCAATTAAGCTGGGATGAGTTACTAGAGTTGCGGAAAAGAAAGGTCAGAATGTACATGAATGATGATATATACAAGTGAATCGGTCTGAATCTTTCAAGATGTTGTCGATGGCTAGAGCACACTGCTGCAAGGTCTCATGCACGGCTCGAGGTGTATCTACTGAATCTGTTTCGTGCATGAATACAATCTCCTCAACATGGACTAACTTCTCATTGGGCTCGACAAAGCGCTTCAACAGTTGTCCATTCACTAGGAATGTCGGTGCGTCATCTGCGAGATCTGAGATCTCAACACATCCACTATCGTGCACCGTACAGATGACAAATGGGCCTGTCCACTTGGACTTCAACTTGCCTTGGAAGATCTTCAGCCTAGCATTAAACAACCATACCGTCTGTCCAGGAACAAAGGTCTTTCGTCTGATATGTCAATGCTTAACCTTGTCCTTGTACACCAAACTGTTGTCATATGCGCGGTTTCGGATTTCCACAAGCTCATTGATATCCATATCTCTCTGCTTCTGCCCAAGGTGTGTGTTCCAATTGACCTTCTTGATTGCCCATTCTGATTTGTGAACTAGTTCTGTGGGCAAATGGCACGACTTTCCGAATACCATTCGGAATGGGGAGGTTCCTAACAGTGTCTTGTAAGCTATCCTATACGCCCGTAGAACCTAATCCAAGATCTGAGACCAGTCCTTCCTGTCTGGGTGGACAAGCTTTTACAATATAGTCTTCACCTCCCGATTCGACACCTCAACCATACCATTAGTTTGTGGGTGGTAAGGACTAGCGATACGGTGTTCGATGATGTTGTCCTTCAGGAGTTTCTTCACCTCCCGATTTACAAAGTGGCTACCCCTATCTGATATCATCATTTTGGGGATCCCGAACCTAGAGCTGATGTGCTCTCGGATGAATTTACAGACAGTCCTGCTGTCTGTAGCTCGGGTCAGGATAGCCTCCACCCACCTGGATAAGTAGTCTACCGCAAGAAGGATGTATTCGAACCCATGGCTAACAGGGAATGGGCCCATGAAATCGATGCCCCATGCGTCAAAGACATCACAAATGATGACAGGCTGCATCGGCATCTCATCCTTGGAACCAACGGTTCCTCCCATTCTCTGGCATATTGGACACGACTTCGCAAAGGTGATGGCATCGCGAAATTGAGTCAGCCAGTAAAAGCCACACTGAAGTACCTTCCATGCGGTCCTCTTCCCGGAGTGGTGTCCTCCTGCCTCCAAGTTGTGGCATAAAGAAAGGACACTCTGGTATTCCTCCTGAGGAATACACCATCTCCAGACACAATCCGGTCCTTCAAAGAAAAGGATTGGATCCTCCCAATGGTAGTGTCTAGTATCCGACTTCAGTCGGTCGATGTGGCTCTTGGGCCAACCTTCGAGAACCTTCCTGGAGACAGTATAGTTCACGATGTTGGCATACCATGGGAGTGAGTCGACAAAAAAATCGACTCGTCAGGAAAGGAGTCTCGAATTGGTGAATCCTCGGAAGTATTGATATTTTCGATACGAGAGATATGGTCGGATACTACGTTCTTCTTTCCAGGTTTATCACGGATGTCCAAATCAAACTTCTGGACAAGCAAAATCCACCGAAGAAGATGCACCTTCGCATCCTTCTTCTCCATCAAGTATCGTAGCGTCGTATGGTCAGTGAACACGATTACCTTGGATCCAATTAAATGAGATCTGAACTTGTCCAAGGCAAACACTACCGCAAGAATCTCCTTTTCCGTAACTGTATAGTTACGCTGAGCGATATCAAGCACTTTGCTTGCATAGTGAATTTCAAACGGGATGTCATCCCTCCTTTGTCCTAACACAGTCCCAACAGCAAAATCTGAGGTGTCCGTCATGATCTCAAAAGGTAGAGACCAATATGGGGCGTGTAGAATCGGGGCTCCATGATCATTCCCTGTAATAGCTTAAAGGCCTCAAGACATTTGTGATCAACAACAAACTCCATGTCTTTGCCTAAAAGCTCAGTTAGCGGTTGGGCAATCTTAGAAAAATCCTTGATGAATCTCCGATAAAATCCGACATGCCCGAGGAACGACCGCAACTGCTTGATGTTGGTTGGTGGCTGGAGTCGTCTGATCACATCCACCTTGGCAGGGTCAACCTACATTCCTCTCTTGGAGATGACATGCCCCAACACAATGCCCTCCGTCACCATGAAGTGACTTTCCTCCCAAGAGAGCACCAGATTGACCTCACAATAGCGTTTGAGGACTCGGTCCAGATTCCTAAGGCAGGAATCGAAGGAATCGTCGTGGACTGAGAAGTCGTCCATAAAGACTTCCAGGAATTCGCCGACCATTTCGGCGAATACAGCAATCATGCACCTTTGAAAAGTACCTAGAGCATTGCATAACCCAAAGGGCATGCACCTGAAAGCATAGGTACCAAAGGGGCATGTGAACGTGGTCTTTTCCTGGTCCTCTGGAGCTATGGCTACTTGATGGTAGCCCGAGAACCCATCTAAGAAACAGAAGAACTCCTTCCCCGCTAGTCTCTCTAAGATCTGATCAATGAATGGTGGGGGGAAATGATCCTTCATCGTCGTGGCATTCAGGCGTCTGTAATCCACACAGATGCGCCACGACGTGGGCACTCGTGTCACGATCTCCTCTCCATCCTCGTTGGTGGTTGATGAATCTCCATTTCATCACCTTTATTCTATCATTTTGGCCTTAAAAACCCCAGCAAATGCATGTAAATAGCATCAATTTGTTCATAATAGCATTCATTATTTATTGTATTAAATGTACATAGAATAAGATTTTTAATGCCAAAATTATAGAATAAAGAGAAGAAAAGAAAAGGGAATAAAATATTGCAAATATTTTATGACCCGAACCCCGAGACCAAGGCCAGCATGGAATTGGTCGACAAGGATTAAAGTAGGGGGAGATAAGGGCCAGTGTACAATAAATAATTCATTTATTTATTCATTCATTTATGCATTTTTGACACCTATTTTGCATTTAATTATTTATTCATCAAATAATAATGTAAATAAAAATACAAAATTGATTTTGTACAAAAATGATATACAGTGTACATTTTATACTCAGAATAAGAAGCCAAAATCTCAACTTCACAGACCCATATCTTGCAAATAAAAACTCAAAATCCACCAAACTCACCTTTAATTGTATAAAGCTTTCCAAGAACTATTTAGTAAAATTGGTTTCAGAATTTTTGGAGTTTATCTGTAAAAGTTAGGTTGTGGGCCCCTATTGTACATAATACCGATTAAAATATTCAATTTATTCATCACCCATTATTTTTACAAATTCATAGTTTTATAAATTTATATACATTATTTATAACATATGTGTACATTAAAACTATAATTAAACCAAGAAGAAACACACAAATAAAATAAAGTTATCTAAATACATAGGCAAAATACCTATGTTATCTATATGTATATAAATAAAAAGGGACTTCATTCTTTTATTCTTTATTCATCTATATTTTTAATATTTATTAAAAATGTAATCCCTAAATAAAAACAAATAAAATACATTAAATAAATAAAATGTATATATAATATAGGTAAAATACCTATAAGTATACCTACATATTACATAGACCTATTTATTTAAACATGTAAATAAACTCATAAAAATTAAATAAAAATAAATTTATAATCATAAAAATAAGTTTTAAATAAATAACATAAGAAAAGAAAATAATAAAATAAAAATACACAAAATAAAAATAAATACATGTAAATACACTTATAAATACATCATTAAAATAAATTCATAATAAAACACATCAAAAAAATAAATAAAAATCATAAATAAATAATACATTAATTAATAAACATTTTTTATTTTATAATAAAAATTAAATAAGGTCATTTATTATGACTAAATAATGAGTCAAATTTGTGCAGACATGGACCAATAGGATTTCAGCATTCGTTGACCTCGGTCAACTCAGCCCTCAGCCTCACCAGCCCGTCAAATCTGTCAGACATTGCGTTTTCTCCAAATTTTCCCGATCGACCCGTCGCTCCAATGACATCGGTCCCTTCACGGAAATTACTCCCAAAAAATTGTACATACACGCCCATAGCTTGTTTCCTTTGTATATAGCTTTGAATCCTTATTTTTGGCCGGTCAATAAGGGCTCCCATTATGTTCGAAAATAAATCAGCCTCCAGCCCGTCAGATCTGTCAGACCCCTCGTCTTCTCCCATTTTTCCCGGCCGCCCCGTCCATCGATCGCAGTTGATTCCTTCACAAGAAATGTTCCTGGCATATTGTGCATCCACGCCCAAGGCTTGTTTCCCTTGTATATATCACCGATTCCTTATTATTTGCCGGTCAATAAGGGCGCATACACATGTTTACAAATAAGTTTCCCCCCCTCCTTGGCCGAATTGGGCCAACTTACTTCCCCCAAAACTCCTTGAATCCGGTCCTAGACGAGCCCTTGTGACAGGAGGAGATCCATAGCACCGTGAAACGGCCGGAGGAGGAAGAAATTTTGTCGCGGCGGAGCTCCGACGTCCGTCCTGCTCCTTGGAGGCCCCCAGGTTTAAGAGCTGTGCTTTTACTTGTTTTAGATAGGTTTTCGTTTTAGTATTTCATTTCTATCTTTAGATTAATGTTTAGCGGTTAGAATTAGCATAGATTTGGTTACTCGTAGTTCGCCGGAGCTACGCTCCGGCGAATCCATTCACAGTACCCCCGCCGTGTTCCGACCATCCTCTCGCCTCCATCTCCTTACCCTTCCATTTTCCTACACCCCAGGCATTTTCATTCACCCAGATCCTCATCCGATCCAGAGATCTGATCTCTTCCTCCGCCCTTCGTCGGAGATCACCGCCCCGTGTCCCCCTTCGCTCATTTGACCCAAATAAGACCCCCAGCCCCTTGTCTTTGTGCCCTGAGCTTTCTTGCAGGTGCTGGGAGTCCAAAGGACCCCCGTTGGGGTCGATTTTGATTCTTCTGCAGGTACTTGGGAGCCTCGACCTTCACCGACTCCGCTGGACTGCTCCGGTGAGCCTCCGGCTCTCCTGAGCACCTCAATCGACAGAGTAGGCCCCCAGGAAGCTTTTTGGAGCATCAGAAGCCCGAGGGAGCGTCGGACGAGAGTGCGGCACCGGATCGAAGGTCGGGGAAGGGGGAGTTCTTCCCTGTTCTTTGAGCCTTCATCTTCACCGTCCGATCGTGGTCCCAGCCCAGATCAGAAGCTAGTCGTTGGATGGAGCTCTTCATCGACCGTCAGATCAGCTCGGCTGATCTAATCTCAGCCCTTCATCGGTGAAGCGTCATCGGGCGAGGAGGAGGCGATGCGTGTCAAGTGAAGAACGCCCAACCGTTGGATCGCGCGCCTGAGGGGGTAATTTTCACTTATACCCCCGCTTTTTGTTTTATTTATTTTTTAATGCTGTAAATAAATTTTTACGTTATAAAATAATTATAAATTTTGCAGTAGGACCCTTGTACTTTCCTTAATTGCATTTTGGTCCCTCCGCGCCTCACGTGCAGTCCCACGTGAGGCGTGTGAAATTTGCATGTACACCCTGGCGGTTTTTGTATATTGGAAAATAGCCCCAAAAATTTAAATAAATGTTTATTCCTGTTGTAATTTTGCACTGATGCCCCAGGTACTTATTTTATTTGCAAAAATGCCCTTGCCAGGCTGTTTTATTTTTGTGTCTTTTATCTATTTATTAAAAATACCTATGAGGCTCCTAAAATTCCACAAAAATTAGGTTAGATGTTACATGCCCCGTACTTTCACACCACATGTCCATTTTGCATTTTTTTTTTGCATTTTACCTAATTATTAAAAATGAAAAAGGAGCCATTTTTGTACTGTCTACTTTATAAAATACCGAAAAAATATAAAATGTTTTTGAAAAATTCTAAAAAAAATTATATATGGTATATTTATATATATTGAGTCCAGAAAATGAAAAACCCTAAAAATAGAAAAAGAAAATATAAACATTTCAAGAAGCTCCAAAATCCTAAAAAAATATAAAACCCTTGAAAACACCAACAATATGTTTTCTTATTTTATAATTATCTATATATTATTATTTACATATTAAAATTAATTTGGGTTATTTTTGGATTTATTTTATATTTTAAAAAAACCCCAAATTAGTTTCAGCCTATTTAATTAGTTCCATATGAGGGATATTTTTGAATTAAAAATGCATAAAAAATAGAAAAATCCTGAAAAATAACAAAAAAATATAAAAATATAAACAAGACAAAAAAATATTATATCTCATATATATATATATATATATATTGAGTATTTGCATAAATTTATGTGTGTATATATATATATCCATTTACTATATTTCTCTCTCTTCTCTTATACATATCTCTTTATATATAAATATATATCTATATTATATAATTAAAAAAAACTAAAAACTAAATAAAAATCATAAAACCAAAAATAATAATAATAAACATATAAAATTAAAAACCCACAAAAACAATAAAGAATTGGACATGGTCATTGAATTGAATTGCACCACCAATTTTCACCACATCACCATTCGCCTCCCAGTGTTCGACCTCTACTCATGCTTACACCTATACACACTTGCATGTAGAGTTATAATAAATTTTAACTCCATATTTTTTATACTTGTTGCATATATTTTATTGTGGGTTAATTGTTGATTGATTTGAGGATTATTGAGCGGTCACCGCATCGACTATTGATCTGCCTTGTGGATTAATACGACCCTTAAATTTCCTCATTCATCAGATGGCACCGTTGCCGGGGAGGCAACGGATTTTGTATAAATTTTGTGTGGTTTTTAATTCATATATTTAATTCTTTGCTCATATCCATCATGCACTTATTTATTTGCTTGGTTTTTATTTCTATTTGACATTATTTGAGTGACTGCTCTGACCATCTCTTTTCTTTGTCTTTGATGAGAGGGACCGCCAAGCGAAGGAGGACTTCCTAGGAGGGCCTATGCACCCAAGCAAGGCGGAGTTGGCTCCCTTATGCCAGCCAACAGGAGAGGGCATCCAGGACAAAAGAAAGAGAATTTTTGAAGACAGTCTTTATTTTTATGCATTTTAATTTATTTTAATATGTATATTTATGTGAGAGAGTGACACTTGAATTTTGTAATAATACAGGACTCTCACAGGTACACTTCGACTCCCGAGGTCCAGTGCCCGAGGGAATGTTCCCTTGGGGGCCTCGATGATTTTGACGCTTTTCCTTTTCTTTATTTTATTTTATTTTTATTATTTTGTGTGAATGAGCCTTAGCTTAGGAGTTGCTTGCTCGTAGAGTTAGGACCAAACACCCTAATATATATTTGCATGTACCTATAGTTCGCTTTAGACCTAGATCAAACTCTAAACAGTCGTGCATTTATCTCTTAGCCTGTGTGCCACAGCGAACCCCGCAAAGTGCTTTCTCCTAAACACAAGTGTGTTGAGCAGAGGAGGGGTGAGCCAAGACCGGACTTTTTGAGGCTAAAGATGAATGAGCGACTTGTGGTGCTTCACGATTATAGCAATTTCTGTACCTAGGGCGATTTCTTCGGCTTGCATTTGCATATAGCATAGGTTTCAAATTCTGTTATGCATCCCGCATGGAGAGAGCTGGGAGGCACTGTAAGTCTTCTTACTTGGCATGCATCATCGTTTTCCGACTTGCATGGCTTTTCCGATCTTCTCCCTCTGTTTTTGCCAACCTAGGATGCTTAATGGAAATTGGAACCTCGATAGGCACGTGCATTGAAAATACCCAAAAAAAGTGATAACCTAAATAAAATCGAGACTGTTAACTCTATTGGACTTAAAAATAAAACGTAACGGATTCCTTGTCTTGGGGAGCGCAACCCCCTCATTGTATGCGTTTTAAATTGCTCACGTACACACTAAGGAGTAGAGCCCAAATCCTATCAAGCCTCCTAAGTGTCTGTACAACTTTGTGATTCTCACCTCACTCTAAAAATGAAAAGATAAATGATTGTCACCTGACGGTCTTCACTGTGTCGAGTAGGTGAATCAGGGGTTTGCCTTGTGTATTGAATGGGACTTGGAGTCCGTTGTGTTTTTCATTCACTATTTGAGTAGCCGGTCCCATCGTGTGAGTCATGCATTTTTCGTCTTTGAGTCTCTCTACCTCTTATATATATATATATATATCCTCATCTGCATCAAGTCGTGATATTGGCGCTTGAGCTCAATCATTCTTCGCCAAGTCCGTCGTTTCCCTCTTCTTCACCACCTTCCTAGTGACCACCGTACCATCTCTTCTGTCCCCATCTTCACCGGTTCGAGGAGAGCATGCTCTTTGGACCATCATTTTGACGGTGTTCCCACCTTGTGTGGAACACCCAATTTTATCTATGTCCCGATCTTCTCGCTCGCCCTCCTCGTCCCCTCTGTGTTACTCTTCTACCACCCGTGATATTGGTGCGTAAGCTCAATCAGCTACTCCACCCCAATCAGCTACTCCATTGTGTTACCCTTCATATCCAGCTTCCTCGTGTTCCCCTTATCACCTCTTCCTTTACCCAGGAATGTTGTGCACATCGATGAGGCCCGCATCGAGGATTTTGACTCACATTGATTATTAGAGTTAGTCGGGCATGATGTTTGAGAATGCTGAGATGGATATACTACTCTTGGTGGATTTGACTTTGATACGTGCATAGAAGCTTATTGAGGATTTTTTTATGATGCACAATCATTAGGTGTGATTAATTATTGAGGAATTTTAGTTCTCGCACACCGGGTTAAGGATGTGGTTTGATGCGATGATTTGATGAAGATGTCATGAGTATTGATTGATCTATCTATCTTAAGGTTCCACCCATCTTGATTTTGAGGATTGATTGATTATTCTAATTTGGACTTCCTGATAAGGTGTGCGGATCCTGCATGATCTCTCATCTTCCTGTTTGACCCATCCTTGATCTCCTGACTCTCTAATCCACCGTGGCACTGAGAGGATTCCTGACTATTTTCGCGCCATCTCAGTTGATTGGATTGACCCGAGGGATGTTTTATGATTGGCCTGATGATTTTCTCCCTCACATGATCTTATGCCCTCCGGCTGATTGAAGGATTGAATGCTTTTGACGACCTGAGATGACTTGCCTAGACCTACATTGATATAGCTCGCATTCCTCCCCGAGGACTATCTGCAGGAGAATGCGACAATTTCTAGGACTATGGTTTCATCCACTACTTGGGTTGCCATTGTGATGGGACCCGGAACCAAGTCAGATGATATGCTTGATTGGCTTCCATCCTGCTTACCCGACTTGTCGGTACATGAGGCCAACTGACAGATTGCTCTCCTTGACGGTCCTCGCAAGGACGAGCCTTGATATTACTATTATTCATTGCCTAGATCATAGCTCTTCGAGGGTTATCTACGAGAGGCTATGACACATTGTAGCTTTCTTGTCTCTTCTGCTGGTAGACGACCTGCCGTCTATCGAGACTATGTTTTCTGTGGATCCGTCTGATGGATCCGGCTCCTTTGAGCCTTCTCTCTCCTTGACGACCCTCGTGAGGATGAGATGTACTCTGATTAGTCAATGTGTAGCTCACATCACGTCCCGAGGACTATCTGCGGAAGGATGTGACACTGTCTTTACGATCGGCTTCACTCACTTCTGGTGCCTCCATTTGTTGGGGCATGAAGTCGATTCGTCTAATATAGGCAGTTGGTCTCCCTTTCTGATTATGCGCTCGATATGTTGGGGCATGAGACCGACTTGGCTAGGTTCCTTTGAGTCCGCTCTCCTTGATGGTCCTCGCAAGGATGAGCTCTTTTCTGATTATTCCTTGACTAGCTCGTTGCTCCCCGAGGGTTATCTGCGGGAGACTATGACATATTTTCGATCTGATTGGTCTCTTTTCTTGGTAGCCGATTTGTCGACTACTGAGACCACTATGTGGGTCCGTCTGATGGATCCGGCTCCTTCGAGCCCATCTCTCTCCTTGACGACCCTCGCAAGGTAGAGATACAGTTTGACTATTCCTTGCCTAGATCGTAGTACTCTCCGAGGACTATCTGCGGGAGACTGCAACACTCTCTTTACGCTCGGTTCCCACTTCTGACTGTGTCTCCGATCTGCGGAGCACGGAATCGAGTCGTCTGATATACATGATTTTTGGTCCCATCTTGAGTGTGTATCTGATCTGCGGATCATGGGACCTATCTGATTAGACTCCTTTGAGTCTGCTCGCCTTGACGGTCCTCGCGAGGTTGAGCTTCTGATATCTGCTATTTTCATGCCTAGCTGGCACCACGTTCCCCGAGGGTGATCTGCGAGATGCTGCCACACTTTCATGATTTGACGGTCTCTTCTGCTGGTAGCCGATATGTCGCCTACCGAGACCATTTTTATGATCCGTCTGATGGATCAGGCTCCTTTGAGCCCGCTCACCTTGACGACCCTTGCAGGGGTGAGCTTCTGTTCTGATTATACATTGCCTAGCATGTACTACTCCCTGAGGGTTATCTGCGGGAGGGTACATCACCTTGTAGGTACTCGGTTTCACTTCTGGTGTCTCCTATCTGTTGGAACACAAAACCGAGTATTCTGAGCTTTTTACTCGGTCTCCTTCTGATTGTGTCTCCGATCTGCGGAGCACGGAGCTGATTTTTCTGATATGTACTTGGTCCCCCCTTTGATTGTGTATCCGATCTGCGGATCACTGGACCGAGTCTTCTGATTGGTATGATCTCTGGCTCCTTTGAGCCTGCTCACCTTGACGACCCTCGCAGGGTTGAGCCATGTCCTGCGGTATCCGATGTGTCTCCTGTGACCTTCCGACCTCATGACCATCGAATACCATGATGTCTTTTGATCCTTACCTTTCCATATCTTACTGAGACTCTGATTGACCGGAGGAGTCTGTACTGCTCCGTCTTCCTCCCGGTCTTACGGTATCCGCTCTGTTTCCCTCATGTTGACCATATGAGACGATCATCTGCTTCATGCCACCGGACCCGATATCCAACCTTTCGACCTCTTATCCCCGGTAGCCGACACCCACCTGACTGCATATCAGGGTGTCTTTTCACCTTCTGACTGCGTCCTCGTTCTCACAGGGAGACGACGACGAGAGTACGGTATTCAATTGTTAGGTACCGTCCTGTACTCCACTAGTTTCTTCACCACTTGTATATATGTGTGCCTTTTTCATTCTTTCTCCCGCATGTTATGTGTGCCCTAGATCTATCGCCATATTTTTGTGTCTACACTTAGGACGTACCTTGTCCTAAGTGTAGGGGGGTACACACCGCGTTGTTCTTCCGTTGTTCAGTTTTGTCACTCCTGTTGTTGCCTATACTTAGGATTATTTGATCCTAAGTATAAGGGGAGTGATGCGTATATTCTCCACGATCGTTTCATCTATCTGTATATATCTCTCTTCTCCTCTTTTCTTCTTTTCTTCTTTTCCTTTTCTATCTTTTGTATCTAAATAAAAGGTGTCGCCCCTTCCTGTCAGTATTCTGTACTTAGGACGTACTTTGTCCTAAGTATAGGGGGGTACACCTCTGATTTGTTAATTCTTTCATCTATTTATTCCCACCCTTGACCCTCCCTGCTTTGTATACAGTCTGTTATACTTACGATTACTTGATCCTAAGTATAGGGGGGACGGTCAACTTCTACTGTTTATTCGTATATTCTTTAGACTTCTCTATACTCAGTACGAGTTATGTCTTCTCTTTTCTTTTCGATCTATGACGACATAGCTCAAGCTAAGTATAGGGGGGTCATATATACTGTGTATATACTTTAGCCATAACTCGTACTTTCATATTCTCTTAATAATATGGCTAATAATTCTTTAAATTCGTTAAAAAACCTTGATAAAAAGATGTGATTATTCCTCAAATTCTTTTTGTATTTACTGATTAATAAATCAGGTGAAAATATTTTTTGCAAAATGTTTGAAAAATAGTTTGAAAATCCTTGTGAACATTTATTGAAAACTATTTTGAAAACATTTTGTTACATGTTTTCAACCTTTGTAAAAATGTGTCGTTTGTAAAAATTTATTTTCTTTGTGTGAAATAAAATGTTTGAAAAATGATTTGCAAAAGGTTTGAAAAATGGTTGCAAAAATATTTTGAAAATCTATATATACTGTTTTGAAAAACCTTTGCAAAAAGATTTTCAAATGCGTGTACATGTTTGTCAAAATAATTGTAAAAATTATTTTGGACTATAGTTTTCAAAAATTGTTTGAAAAATTTGTGTCAAATAAGTTTGAGGAATAGATACATCTAATAAATAAAAAAAACTATTAATAAAACTCTTTAATAAGTGTACATATATACCTATAAATAAAAAACTAAATTATAAATCCTGAATTCTCTTTAAATAACGCAACACGCCCGTGTAAATAGATGTATATATGTTACTTTAAGTGCCAAAATTGTTTTATTTTGTAAAAATTCTTTCTTTGCAAAATTTTTTCTTTGTTTCAAATTCTTTGAAAAATTGCATTATTCTTTGTATATTTAGCATTTGCATAGCATTCATATTCTTTGATTGAGCTTGATGATTGAACTAGTCCAATAAAGTCGACGATTGGAGCTTGGTTGGACCTTACCGCACCTAACTGCACTGGAACCTTATGGGAACTAGGTTTAAGGTACTTCAGGTCTATTCATACTTAATTCTTTGAGAAATCAGGGCTAGGTTCAAGTCACCTCAGTGGACTAACTAGAACTTTTCGAAACACACGTATGACTCTTGTCGACCGTGACCTAACTTGGACACTTGCACCTTTCACTTGGCTCAACTCAGTTGGAGTGGTGAGGGGGTTGGATTTGCCAGTCTGAGACGCACACGAGTGGAAACATTCGTCCTCGTCTAGGGAGGGAAGTGCACCCCAACCTGGTCCAGTTTCAATGAAGTCGAATGATAGGAGAGTGTGGGTTGCAATAAAGCTTCAAAAGAGGAATAGTCTTCTAGCTCAAGAGGAAAAGGTCCTTATGTAAATGCTGCTGTAAATAGTATGTTGAAAAAAAAGAAAAAGAAAAACTCCAAAAAAGTGGACAGGCTTGTAAAATAAAAAAAAAGTGCCTGCCGGAGTATGTATATATGTTGTATAGAAAATAAGCAAGCTTGAGCATCAAAGTTATACCATGTGAGCCTGCAGCTGGATGACTTGACTACACTGGTCTTGCATCCCAGGATAGGTGGCTACACTGGCTACCGTCCATTCTTTTCCTCCCCCTCCTCTTGAGTTGGATGCCACTTGAACTTAGAAGGGAATACCCCGCTCCTCGACAGTAGAGGGTTGGATTGGGGAATCATTAGGTTGTCATTCTGGAGAAGCTAGTCTCTTTGTCATTTCAGTTGGGGAGAGCCACTATCTTTACACTGTACAAGTCAGCTTCATAGTCATAAGGGTTTGCGTATGACGTAGGCTAGTTATGACCTGGCTATTGAGGGAATTTGAACCGAGTTCTGTGACTCTCGAAGGCTGTTGTGTTTTAAATTTGGTTCCCGACTAGGTTCCACACACATTCTCACACCAAGGTCTAACCTGAGCTCCAAACTTTGATTTTGTACAGATGAGTTTAATAATCATGATCAATTCAATTTATTCTTTGAATTCTTTATTTTTGCTTTTTCTTATTCTTTATTCTTTTGTACTTATTGCATAAGTATTTGCTAGGGACTAGCAAAGGCAAGTATAGGGGGTGATGAATCTCCATTTTGTCACCATTATTCTATCATTTTGGCCTTAAAAACCCCAGCAAATGCATGTAAATAGCATCAATTTGTTCATAATAGCATTCATTATTTATTGTATTAAATGTACATAGAATAAGGTTTTTAATGCCAAAATTATAGAATAAAGAGAAGAAAAGAAAAAGGAATAAAATATTGCAAATATTTTATGACCCGAACCCCGAGACCAAGGCCAGCATGGAATTGGTCGACAAGGAATAAAGTAGGGGGACATAAGGGCCAGTGTACAATAAATAATTCATTTATTTATTCATTCATTTATGCATTTTTGACACCTATTTTGCATTTAATTATTTATTCATCAAATAAAAATATTTTGTACATGAAAATTGTAGATAATAATGTAAATAAAAATACAAAATTGATTTTGTACAAAAATGATATACAGTGTACATTTTATACTCAGAATAAGTAGCGAAAATCTCAACTTCACAGACCCATATCTTGCAAATAAAAACTCAAAATCCACCAAACTCACCTTTAATTGTATATAGCTTTCCAAGAACTATTTAATAAAATTGGTTTCAGAATTTTTGGAGTTTATCTGTAAAAGTTAGGTTTTGGGCCCCTATTGTACATAATACCGATTAAAATATTCAATTTATTCATCACCCATTATTTTTACAAATTCATAGTTTTATAAATTTATATACATTATTTATAACATATGTGTACATTAAAACTATAATTAAACCAAGAAGAAACGCACAAATATAATAAAGTTATCTAAATACATAGGCAAAATACATATGTTATCTATATGTATATAAATAAAAAGGGACTTTATTCTTTTATTCTTTATTCATCTATATTTTTAATATTTATTAAAAATGTAATCCCTAAATAAAAACAAATAAAATACATTAAATAAATAAAATGTATATATAATATAGGTAAAATACCTGTAAGTATACCTACATATTGCATAGACCTATTTATTTAAACATGTAAATAAACTCATAAAAATTAAATAAAAATATATTTATAATCACAAAAATAAGTTTTAGATAAATAAAATAAGAAAAGAAAATAATAAAATAAAAATACACAAAATAAAAATAAATACATGTAAATACACTTATAAATACATCATTAAAATAAATTCATAATAAAACACATCAAAAAATAAATAAAAATCATAAATAAATAATACATTAAATAATGATCATTTTTTATTTTATAATAAAAATTAAATAAGGTCATTTATTATGACTAAATAATGAGTCAAATTTGTGCAGACGTGGACCAATAGGATTTCAGCATTCGTTGACCTCGGTCAACTCAGCCCTCAGCCTCACCAGCCCGTCAAATCTGTCAGACATTGCGTTTTCTCCAAATTTTCCCGATCGACCCGTCGCTCCAATGGCATCGGTCCCTTCACGGAAATTACTCCCAAAACATTGTACATACACGCCCATAGCTTGTTTCCTTTGTATATAGCTTTGAATCCTTATGTTTGGCCGGTCAATAAGGGCTCCCATTATGTTCGAAAATAAATCAGCCTCCAGCCCGTCAGATCTGTCAGACCCCCCGTCTTCTCCCATTTTTCTCGGCCGCCCCGTCCATCGATCGCAGTTGATTCCTTCATAAGAAATGTTCCTGGCATATTGTGCATCCACGCCCAAGGCTTGTTTCCCTTGTATATATCACCGATTCCTTATTATTTGCCGGTCAATAAGGGCGCATACACATGTTTATAAATAAGTTTCCCCTCCTCCTTGGCCGAATTGGGCCAACTTACTTCCCCCAAAATACCTTGAATCCGGTCCTAGACGAGCCCTTGTGACAGGAGGAGCTCCATAGCACCGTGAATCGGCCGGAGGAGGAAGAAATTTTGTCGCGGTGGAGCTCCGGCGTTCGTCCTGCTCCCTGGAGGCCCCAAGGTTTAAGAGTTGCGCTTTTACTTGTTTTAGATAGGTTTTCGTTTTAGTATTTCATTTATGTCTTTAGATTAATGTTTAGCGATTAGAATTAGCATAGATTTGGTTACCCGTAGTTCGCCGGAGCTACGCTCCGGCGAACCCATTCACAGTACCCCCGCCGTGTTCCGACCATCCTCTCGCCTCCATCTCCTTACCCTTCCATTTTCCAACGCCCCAAGCATTTTCATTCACCCAGATCCTCATCCGATCCAGAGATCTGATCTCTTCCTCCGCCCTTCATCGGAGATCACCGCCCCGTGTCCCCCTTCGCTCATTTGACCCAAATAAGACCCCCAGCCCCTTGTCTTTGTGCCCTGAGCTTTCTTGCAGGTGCTGGGAGGCCAAAGGACCCCCGTTGGGGTCGATTTTGATTCTTCTGCAGGTACCTGGGAGCCTCGACCTTCACCGACTCCGCTGGACTGCTCCGGTGAGCCTCCGGCTCTCTTGAGCACCTCAATCGACAGAGTAGGCCCCCAGGAAGCTTTTTGGAGCATCAGAAGCCCGAGGGAGCGTCGGACGAGAGTGCAGCACCGGATCGAAGGTCGGGGAAGGGGGAGTTCTTCCCTATTCTTCGAGCCTTCGTCTTCACCGTCCGATCGTGGTCCCAGCTCAGATCAGAAGCCAGCCGTTGGATGGAGCTCTTCATCGACCGTCATATCAGCTCGGCTGATCTAATCTCAGCCCTTCATCGGCGAAGCGTCATTGGGTGAGGAGGAGGCGACGCGTGTCAAGTGAAGAACGCCCAACCGTTGGATCGCGTGCATGAGGGAGTAATTTTCACTTATACCCCCGCTTTTTGTATTATTTAATGTTTAATGATGTAAATAAATTTTCAAGTTATAAATTAATTGTAAATTTTACAGTAGGACCCTTGTACTTTCCTTAATTGCATTTTGGTCCCTCCCTGGCGATTTTTGTATATTGGAAAATAGCCCCAAAAATTTAAATAAATGTGTATTCCTGTTGTAATTTTTGCATTGATGCCCCTTGTACTTATTTTATTTGCAAAAATGCCCATGCTAGGCTGTTTTATTTTTGTGTCTTTTATCTATTTATTAAAAATACCTATGAGGCTCCTAAAATTCCACAAAAATTAGGTTAGATGTTTCATGCCCCGTACTTTCACACCACATGTCCATTTTGCATTTTTTTGCATTTTACCTAATTATTAAAAATGAAAAAGGAGCCATTTTTGTACTGTCTACTTTATAAAATACCAAAAAATATAAAATGTTTTTGAAAAATTCTAAAAAAATTATATATGGTATATTTATATATATATATATAGAGTCCAGAAAATGAAAAACCCTAAAAATAGAAAAAGGAAATATAAGCATTTCAAGAAGCTCCAAAATCCTAAAAAAATATAAAAACCCTTGAAAACACCAACAATGTGTTTTCTTATTTTATAATTATCTATATATTATTATTTACATATTAAAATTAATTTGGGTTATTTTTGGATTTATTTTATATTTTAAAAAAAACAAATTAGTTTCAGCCTATTTAATTAGTTCCATATGAGGGACATTTTTGAATTAAAAATACATAAAAATTAGAAAAATCCCGAAAAATAACAAAAAAATATAAAAATATAAACAAGCCAAAAAAATATTATATCTCATAGATATATATATATATATTGAGTATTTACATAAATTTATGTATATATATATCCATTTACTATATTTTTCTCTCTTCTCTTATACATATCTCTTTATATATAAATATATATCTATATTATATAATTAAAAAAATATAAAATCTAAAAACTAAATAAAAATCATAAAACCAAAAATAATAATAATAAACATATAAAATTAAAAACCCACAAAAACAATAAAGAATTGGACATGGTCATTGAATTGAATTGCACCACCAATTTTCACCACATCACCATTCGCCTCCCAGTGTTCGACCTCTACTCATGCTTACACATATACACACTTGCATGTAGAGTTATAATAAATTTTAACTCCACATTTTTTATACTTGTTGCATATATTTTATTGTGGTTTAATTGTTGATTGATTTGAGGATTATTGAGCGGTCACCGCATCGACTATTGATCCACCTTGTGGATTAATACGACCCTTAATTTTCCTCATTCATCAGTGGTTGTTTGAATTCCCGACTTTTTCGGGACCACATGGATCGGTGCCACCCATTTAGAGTCGGAGATGGGATAAATAAACCTGCGTTGCACTATTTCTCTATCTCTTTCTTCACTACCTCTCGTAAATTTGGATTCAAATGACGTTGGAATCCACGAGAGGATTTGGCTTCATTCTCCAAGTAGATATGGTGCGAACACAGAGCAAGATTTATCCTGTGGAGATCGAAAATGCTCCAGCCTATCGCCTTGCGGTTATTCTCCAGGAACTCTAGCAAGCGAGATTCCTGCTCCTCGGTCAATCGCAAACTGATGATGACCGGAAATTTCTTGTCCTGACCCGCAAGGAAGGCGTATTTCAGTGTTGTGGGTAAAGGCTTGAGCTCAGGTATGGTGTGATCGTCTAGGAAATCTGGCTCAATCAAATCTGGTTCGGTGTTGGAAGTGGCTGGATCTTTCTATGTAATTACAGCCACCAAGTTATTCAGCTCTGGAGTCGGATCGTCAAAGGTCTCCATGCAATCGGTAAAAACCACGTCCGACTCGTCATCCTTATCTTCTGATTGTCCTTAAGAGGGAAGGACTGACAGGCCCAGCTGGGCCTCTAAGTCATCGAAGATGTAGGGCGATGCAAGTTCTGAGTTGTACTCGTCTTTGAGGACCTCGCAAACTGACTCATGCACGGGATCATCTCTGGAGGGGAGGGACTCATTGGTGTTGGTTGGGTTCTGTCTCCATGGCCCAACTCTATCTACATGATCGCAGTCTGCTTCGGTTGAAGAGTACTCGGTGTTGGATTCGGAATTCGGTCTCTGCCATCTGGTCTGCTTCATCTCAAGTTCCTCATCTCCGCCTGGAGTTTGGAACTGGATCTTCCCGATCTTATAATCAAACAAGGCCCCCGCTATCCTGAGGATGGGCCTGCCTAAGATGATCCGGGAATCTCTCCAATTACAAGGGGTTTCCATATCTAGGACAGTGAAGTCCATAATGTATTCTTGACCCTCAACTTTGATTACAACATTCCTCAATTCTCCTTGGGACCTCTTGGTTGATTTATCAGCAAACTGCAGGAGGGCTCTAGATTTCCTAAGAGGTCCGAGATTAAGCCGCTCATAGAGGGTTGTAGGCATTAAGTTAATTGAGGAACCATTGTCTAGGAGAGTGCGTGCAAACACAATGTCATCGACATGACTCACCACATAATGCGCACCCATGTCTCTTCGTTTCCTTGGAAACGAGTTCTTTATTGCACAAGTCGTGGCTACTGAAAGAATGTGTTTCTCAACACAGCTTTTGGTCTTCCTGCTAACCCTAGTAGGTGTGCATCTCACCTTAAGGTACTTCTGAAATGCAGGAATCATTTCCACGTACTTATCAAAGGGGATTGTGACATTGATGTATTTGTTGCATAACTCTGCCATCTCAGGGTCATCTTTTTGGATTTTTTTCATTTTCTTCTTTCCACCTTTAAGAGATTGGAGGAAAGGGATTATTAACTCTAACTCATGTTCAGAAACTGAAATGTTTTCATCGAAAGATGGAACTGAGTTCTGTACAAGACTCGGACTCTTAAACAGATTCGGACTCTGACTCTGACTAAAAGAAATATGCTATGGCAAAACCGGTGATGCGTCTTCCGCAACTTCTGGACGATCCTCCTCAGATGGAGGTGTGGTCTCTTCGTCGGTTTCGTCAGACTCTCTGCTATTGCGGGATTGCTGCTTCGAGGACCCAGAAGTCCTCTTCTTCTGCCGGTGGTGGTGATGGTGGTGTTGCTCCTCTTATTCCTCCAAGTTCTCCTTAGGTAGAGACTTGGCGGCTCCTTCCTATGGTGCCCGTGCCCGATCAGGTATGGTCACGGTCCTTCCGCTCCTGAGGGACATATGATTCACATTATCATACGAAAGGATCTCATGTTCAGATAAAGAATTATCTAAATAGTATACCTGATCACGAGATCGGTTCTGGCCTTGGGTTAAGCTGTTTGAGTTGGCCTGAACCTGTGCAGGAATTGGGGTCTTTGGTGCCATCTGTTGATCTTGGATACGAGAAACACGATTCAGATCGGTTCTCATATCCAGATAGTCATTCTGGATTTGTTGGACCCAATCAGACAGGGTCTGGATCGCCAAGGTGAGGGACTCCAATTCGGTGGGATGGGTTGGCTGATGCTGACTTGCGGATGAGGTTCTGTACTGGCCCTGCTGGCCATGCTGATACTGCTGCTGATGGGACGGTGACGGGCCCTGCTGGCCCGAGTGGAATGTGCGCTGCTGCTGGTGCTGCTGAGGCTGTTACCCTCATTCGGGTTTGGACTGAACAAAGCGCGGTGTGAGGACGGAGCTGGTTTCCTGATAAGCTGGGGAAGGTCGGTGGCTAACCATTCCCCATCCCCGACTGTCTGTTGACGGGGTCACGGTTGTACCACAGCCCGTTGATCTCGAACACCTGCATAGGCTCCTCGTATTCGGTCTCCACTTGTGGGGGTGCATGCTGGTCCTGTTGGGTGTAAGTCTGATCCTCTACCCAGCCACTCTGAGGCCCTGGTGCCTGCTCCTATACAAGATGGACTCGGTGCACAGGTGCGGGTGGTGCGGAAGGGGCAGGTAGCTTCATCTTAGCTACCTTCTCAGTAAGTTCCTCCACTTGCTTCGGCAGACGTGAGACAGACTCAAGGTCAGTGACCCTCTTGTGGATCTGCTCGAGCATGGTTAACTTATCAGCTATCATCCCCATGCTAGGGATGATGTCCTTTGTCAGATCCGCTACATTCCTCCTGGTTGTCTCATTGGATAAGATTGAGGGAGACAACTGATAGGCCCTGATGGCCTGCGACCTGCCTATTTCCGCCATCTGCTCTAGTATTTTCCATACTGCATTCTCGTTTTTGTTCAGATAGCTTACTCCGCAGGCGGCACTGACTAACCCCTGCATCTATGGGGTCATGCCACAGAACAAGGTCTGGACTAAGATCACCTTAGAAATGCCATTGCAGGGACATTTCTGAATTAGGTCATTGAACCTATCCCATGCTTCATGGAATGGGTCACTGGGTCCCTAGGAGAAACTAGAGATCTTGGTTCTCATTTGATTTGTTCTACTGAGAGGGTAGAACTTCTTCAGAAATAAGTCCTTGAACTGCATCCAGATGGTACATATCACCCCTAGGTTCTTCAGCCAATGTGTTGCCTTATCTCCTAAGGCAAAAGGGGTGGCCTTCAGTCTAATGTAATCCTGCCCAACCTTAGGATGGCTAAGATTGTTGCAAAGAAGTCTCGGAGGAAGGCATATGGTTCTTCATGGGCATTTCTGTTGAACTTCGGTAGCTGGCTAAGGAAGTGGGGCTTGAGCTCGAATGCTTCTAGGGGAACTGCTGGTGCCAACTAACTGTGCATTTCGTTCTCCGCTGGGTTGTAGACATCAACCATTGGTCGGTCGATTCCTCCTGCTGCAATAATCTGCCCCATTCTAGCTGTGATATCTGCATTTTGATGTTCAGCTGTGGCAAGGTGGTTAAGAATCTATCGCAATGCATCCTCATTCGGTGGCTGCTTAGGTGGCATCTTGTCCTCTAATCCTGGGTATGAAACATGGTCTGTGTTAGAGGACAAATCCATGAATAAATTCTTACCGAAGAGATGGTCTTCCTCGATAAGCTCGGAGGAGAGGAAAGGGTTGGTTTGAGAGTAACCACCTTGAGTGTGAGGGAACCAAAACTCAAGAGGGTCATGAGTCCTGGGTTGTCCAAGGTGCGCTTGGGCCGATGAAGAGGAGTTTCTTGGGGGGCTCAAAGAGAGATTGGTGAATAAAGAGTCGTGATCCCCCCAGTCACTCATCTTGATTTGGCGAGAAGAATCGGGAGTCCTAAGTGAAGATAGGATTTGACTCCTACCTGAAGCAAACAATTCAATCCAAGACCCTGTGTTTACACTCAACACATTGAAGGACCTGAAATCGAGTCCAATTAATCTTGTAAATTTTAAGTGAGATTTTTTAAGCAAGATAGCAAGGATTACGCAGCCTAGAGGGAAGTCGGCTCAAAGCCGGATGCGTCTTCCCTGTTTAACCTGTCGCCTAAGATACCGTCGGTCCTTCCTCTCTTCGCTCCTATCCCAAGTTGATGGATTCAAAGACTTGCCCCTATCTTCCTGCAAGCAGGCGAAGGTTGACAAGGCCGGAACTTCACTCCGGGGGGTTACTGGCAACTTGTCGTGAAGTACCGCAATTTTGCCCCTATCTACGTGAGACAGGTGGAGGCTACTTGGTACTAGTCAGTGAACCTTAAAAATTCAACTTGTGATATTTGTTAGGATTAGTTGGAAAGTGAAATGGAAGGAGGGGATTTGGGCTCTGCCTTAAGGTGTTCACGCACTCTCAAGTACCCTCACTCAGCCAGAAAACAAGGTCGGGGATTAGTCTCCCACAAACATATTTTCCAATTTTATTTATTTTTTTGGTCAATAATGTTAGCAGTCCCGGTTTTAAGTTTAGTTCTCACTTATTAGTCCAACCACACAGCATGCCTATCATCCAGTCCCAATTTTCGTTTAATTTAAGTTTGAAAAACAGAGGGAGAAATCAAGAAAAGCTAATGCACGAAAAACTATGATGCGTATGCTGAGTAAAGAATACTTACAGTGATCCCTTCGCTTTTTATGCAGGATGCAAAACAGAATTGAAATCTTTTTTATACTAAATGCAGATGCAAGCGAAAAAATCCGCTCCTAGACAAGCAGTTCTATTAGCGAGTGAAGCACGGGTTATTTTGACTAGATCTGCGGTCTAGGTGTGTCTTTTAAGTGTAATGTGTGGTCCTAGACATTTACAAGCACAAGCAAATCCTAGAGTGGCTCGAGGAGATGCTAGTGCAAGCCTAACTTACAATTCAATCCACACAGCACACGAGGACACGGTTTCACTATCTTTACACATGCGAGAACCCAAATGGGAACCGTTGGAAATGATGCGAAAATAAAAAATAAAAATAAATTACAAATCCTCTCAAATCACTCAAAGAATTAAAATGTCGATTCCTCGAAGCGTCTTCGACTCCTCGCGTTCCTCGCACATAAATAATTTGAGGTCAAATAGGGAATGACAAAAATTACAAAAATTAAAAGACAGAAAATATTCACAAGAAAACCGAGGGTCAGACTACCCGGGGATAGAAAGTCAAACACTTAGAAAATACTGCAAATTAACCTAAGTCGTGCCTCCCCGGCAACGGCGCCATTTTGAAGCGACTCCCACCACCCTTGTTAATTCAATCAAATTAATGGTCAAATTAATTAATGATGTTCGTTGCGGTCGGATAATGAGAGCGGATCAAAAACCACTTTTAATTAGAACAAGTTAATCTCGAGCGGCAAATTTTTTTACTTGGGCAAGCCCAAGGTCGAACACAGGGAGGCAGCTATCTCCTTAGGTAAATTATTAGCAAAGTCAAAGATTTGATTTTCGGGGAAGAATTTTTTTGGTCTTTTTGATTTTTTTATGCAAGACACATGCAAAATCTAGCTAGTTCACAGGTTAATTTAGAAAGATGGTCAAAACAAGTCCAAAAATTATGAAACTTGGCCAGGTGATGAAATGGGACGAAATTAGGCTACACTAATTTTTTGGAATTTTCTGACACTAAATAAAATTACTGTGAATTAAAAATGAATGCAAGGTGATTTTAACTAAATTAATTTTAATAAATATCATATCACAATATTTTTGGGAATAAAAACTATCCTTGAAGATCTAAAGGTGAGGAATCCAGGAAAATTATCAAACTTTAATTTTGATGTGAAATGAACCTATTAAAAATTAATTAAGAAATTCACCAAGTGAATTATTTAGGCCTCGAGATGCGTGCAATGGATATGTAATTTTTATGCAAGGTGAAGTTAATTATCTTAGATCTAATGTGATTTTTGGGGTATTTTTGGAGTCATGGAAAAAATTACTATTAATTAAGAGGCGAAAATGGGCAAAATATAGCAAAAATGAACCAATAAATTAATAGAAAATTCCACTGAAATTACAAAAATACGCCACATGCCATATCATGAAGAGGACAATGTAAGCTACACAATGCAATTTTTCCAACTCAAAAATGAATTAATATGAATACCTAAATATGCATGCAAAGACAGGGGTATAAATGCAATTACAAGAATTAAAATTTCTGAAAATAAAACGTGCTGACAGGGATTAATATGCAATTACCTATAATGCAGAGGGGGTGGATGCAATTTCTCCACGGGACACGTGCTCCTCATGTGGGGTCGCCTGGCAGGGACTGAAATGTAATATTAAATACCTTCAGGGGCCTCGATGCAATTTGCCCAGGCCACACGTGCGGATCACGTGGGGGGTCCTAGGCTCGGTGGACTTCGGAGGCTCGGAGCAAGGCTCGGGATGCTTTGGAGTTTCAGCTCTGGCTTCGGAGAAGCTTCGGGTGATCCGAGCCTAGCGGTCGGGAAAGAGGCTCGGATCGGGCAACGTGGATGGATCTGGACCATGGGATCGAGTGATGATCCAACGGTGATGAAAGGCTGGCGCGTGGCATGTCTTGACCCGTTGGATCAAGATCGATCCAACGGTCCTTGAAGCTCGATGAAGAGGGCGACGTAGACGATCGAGCGCCGCTGGATCAGGATGAATCCAATGGCCCTTGGATGCTCTAGTTGTTGGTGACATGGCGTGATCCTGACCGTCTGCAGCAGATCAAGGCAACGTGGGTGGCTCCTGGCCGTTCGATCAGGATGATCGAACGGTTGCTGGTTGTCGTCCCCCAACGGCTCTCTGCCTTCTGCGGTGGAGAGGGCTGGGCTCCAGCGAGGCCGGGCTAGCTCCGCCTCGTCCTCTCGTCGTCGGAAAAGGATGCTGAAGGCGCTGGAATTACTCGAAAGATGCGTGGAGGGGCGGCGAAGCGTCCGGCAGCGTTGGTTGAGACTGGAGTGACCTGGGGGCCACTGGCGATGGAGCTCGAAGAAGCGCCGGTGAGGTCTCCGACCAATCAAGAGATGGTACCTGCAAGGGATTAGAGGATAGCCGAACCACGTGTTTTGACCGTGGAATCGAATGGAGTGTGATGCGAGGCCGGTGGAGTAATGAGGGTGGCCGGTGGTCGAGCTCCGTCATGGTGGCGGAGCGGGCGTCGATGGAAGATGAAGTGCGTCGTCAGATGAAGCTAAGGATAGCGCGAAGATCAGAGCTCCTTTGCGGAGCTCGTATTGACGGCGGAGCAAGAAGGTGCTCGTGGAGGGCAAATTAATTCGGAGAAGGAGAAAAAATAGGAAGAAGAAGATCGGGAGAGAATTAGAGGAGTCTACCTGGGGTTAGAAGCTCCAGGAAAGCTTCCAGGTCTTCGCTCGAAGGCTAGTAGGAGGACCTGAGCTCGTGCAGCATCTGGGGGAGCTGCGGCACGGCGTGGCAATGTCGTGGATCTCACCAAAGGTGGTGGCCTGTCTTCGCTCGATTTTACGCCCAATTGTTGTCACCAATGGGTGGCTCTGAGCTCTAGGGTACCTCTCGTAGTGGCGGATAGGGGAGAAAGTGGCCGGAGGTGGGTGATTTATAGGATGAGGGTGACGGCAGGGATGGCTAGGAGGAGGTGTTCGTGGAGGTCGTGGAGCGACTCTGAGGGTTGTCATGGAGATCGAGGGGGCTGGCAAGAATGAGGGATAAGTGGGCTCCATCGTGGTGGCGTCAGCAGTCGAAGAAGGTGGTCGGTGTGGAGCCGAAAATAGAAAGGGGGCGGCCCCTTGCGCACAGTGGAGAACGTGGGCGCGGGGCGTGCGGAGGTTGACGACGACGTCTCGACCGTTGGATATCACGATCCAACGGTCTAGATGGAGGCGTGGGGCGAGGGCTGAGATCTGATCAAGGTCACGACATTGGAGGGCCCATACCGCACCACGTGGCGTGCTGAGGATGCGGCGCTGACGGGCAGCTGAGATGGACTCCAAGGTTCGATCGAATGGTGGAGGGAGCGAAGTGTTTGAGCCATTGGATCTGGAGTGCATCGGATGGTTGAGGTGATGCCACATGGCGTGGACCTGATAAGGTGCGAGCGGGCGGCTGGGATGGACTCCTGAGATTGATCCAACGGTGTGGAATAAAGGCAAACGTGGGAATCACTGGGCCATTGGATCTAGATGAAGATCCAATGGTCCAGGGTGCGGGCAGATAGGTTAAAGGGAGCGGGCCGCGTGGCGCAATCAGAGGGTGCCACGTGGCCAGCTATGAGTGGCTGAAGAGAAAAATAAGGTTTAAGGGAGAAGGAGGCTGAATTTGGAAAAACTCAAAACATGAAAGTTGTAGACCTCGATGAGATCTACAAGTTTTATGTTGACCAAAAACGGAGATGAGGTCAAATATGATACAAAAATACAAGAATACAAATATACATATGTATAGTATACAAGGAGGCCCAAAAACCCAACTTTTGCTTACGAGCTCCGAATTAAATGAAATTAGTCTCATTTTAAATGTCTCTGGCAAATGTATTCATCTGGATGTGAGTAGACCTAATTCGGAGTTTGTAAGAGAGAGATATGAGCATTCTAAGGTCCAGTGGTTTTGGTGCTTTATTGGGTATTTTACAAAAGTGATCTCTGGCCTTCTACCCTATATTATTAACTAATGGTGTACATATTATAAGGAAGGTGTTATTTTATTTTGGAGGGGATAAAATACAAATTAATAGGTGGGTATTTTACAGGTGGATTTTATCCAAGAAATTGGCTCCTTATTTAAATGCAAGGATGAATGCTAAAATGCATATTTTGTGGATTGATGCATGAATGATATTTATGTAAGATAAAGGGAAATGTGCTGCTAAATACCCGGGGACAAAGCTCTATTTGCAACTTTAAGAGTGGTGAATCACATATTCATCACCCAGCCATAGAAAGAGAGAGGAAGTCGGTAGGCAAAACCACTACTTCCCTTGCAAGTGAGGTACTCGGACGTAAACCGATGAGATAGACACACTCGTGACGGTGCAGCCTAGGCTCAATACTTCAGATTAAGTCGTATACTCCACACAAGGTTGGAACACCGTCGTCGACAAGGTCCTACTTTGTCACGTATGATAGAAGCGCAAATACTTTGCCAGTCCCAGGTGGTAATGAGGCCGCCAGAGAATGGGTTTTTGGCTTTATTCCATAAGAGTTGTTCCTCACTCAGTCTAGAATGTACTTGAATACAATGTGGCTTTTTGAACCCTAAACAATGATGTTCGTTATGATTTTATTTAGGTCAAATTTCAATTAGCAGTCCCCTTGTTTTAGTTTTGATTTTCATTTTTTTGAGTATTTTCAATATCAAAACGCCCAACGATTTTTTTGGATTTTCTTTTTACCCTAAATGCGCAAAATCAGATGGAGATAACGACAAAGCAATGCATGGTGACACTAAGACGGAAATCTCATCTTTGTCCCTAAACGATGAATGCTCAGATAGAAGACTTACAATGCTTCCCATCCCTCTCCATGCGGGATGCATTCGATAAGAAAACAAAGAAATTGTCATAAATAGGAATTGTTATTAACGTGAAGAATCAAATGCTAAATACTAGAAGAGAAACCTAAGGTTCAGTCTTGGAGGCTCCTCAGTGTTTACCACAGCGGGTCTTGCAAGAGATGTATGGATTCCTCTTATGGCACGTGGTTTCAAGTCCATGTATTCAACAAATAATTTTTGATCCTACAAGATATTAGGTGTATGACCTTATCCATGTATCCATATGTAAAAGCTATAGATACATGCAAGATATTAGGTGTTCGACCTTAGATTACCGAGCAAGAAATTCTACAAAACTAAGGGATCATTCCACAAAACAAATAAAAGGCAGAAAACTCAAAACACGGAAAAAAATAAAGGCGATAAAACACGAGAAAAACATGTGAGCCCCCAAGTGAACAAACACTTGGAAATTGGTTCTGAAAGTTCAAGTCCAAGTCCAAATGCATTGTTATGAATTAATTACGTAAAAATAAGATAACACCCTCCCATGAAAATGAAAAGAAAACACTATGCTAAAGGTCCTCCTCTCTCTCTCTCTTTCTTCCTTCAAGTAGCTCACAAGAGGAATATCTACTCTCCTCGCAGCTCGGATGCTACAACCACCTAAGCGGTCGCCGTCGCCTCGAGGTCCCTCACAAGAAAATAGATGAGAATATATTAGCACAATGGAATAATTATATCAAATGAGGAGAACATAAACAAAGAGAAATAATGGAAGAAAATAAACCCAAAAATCTATTCTACGTGTTGCTCCCCGACAATGGTGCCACTTGTTGAGACGGATTTAGCGAGGATATAAAATATCCTCACAAAGAGTGAAGATACAGTATCGTTGAGGAGACCACTCACTAAACCCGAATGCAACAACAATTAACCCACAAATGAATATAGCAATATAAAGCAGAATGTGGAGCTAAAATTTATTATAACTCAATAAAATATGTGTATAGGGCAAATAGTGTAGAGTGTCGGACACATAGAGCAAAAATTGGCAAAAGACAATAAATATTTTCGATTTTTTGTGAAGATTTATGATTTTTAGTGGATTTTTAATTATTAATTTTTAAGTTTTTATTTTTATATTTTTATGGATTTTTAATTCTATAATTTTTATTTTCTTTTTATGCATTCCGAGTTTGATTTTCATTTTTAAAAAGATAATATATCTATATAAGTAATAATCGATAGAATATAACTCCTATAATAAATATATAAAAAAGAAATAAAATTAGGAAAATACCCTAAACTATAGTCCTTTTAATTTAATAAAAATATTTTAAGTATTTATAATGATAATAATATTGTTAATAATATTATAAGTAAATATATCTATATATATAGATGTAGGCATTTATATTTATAAATAAAGCTATAAATACTAAAAAATGATAAAATAAAATGTTTTTTCTTTTAGGTTTTTCTCTATTTTTGGTAATTTCTTATATTTTTACTATTTTTTAATTTTAATTGAATTAAAAAGTCAAAAGAGTGACTATAAATAATAGATCGAATTGTTTTGGAATTTAAAAATAGCTAAAAATACCAAAATTTTCAAAACTATTTTTAATATATAGTAAATATAATAGATAAATTTTAAAAACAGAAACAATTATTTTTGGATTTTTATAGAATTTTGTATAATTTTTATAAGGATTTTGGATATTTTTAATTTTTAGTGGTTTTCTTTTGACATTTTTAGGGATTTTTGATCTGCAATTGTATAATACAATAATAAACAACTAATAATTTTTTGGATTTTTTAAAACAATTTTATATATTTTATATTTTTCTAAGTTAGATAGTGAAAAGTAGCTCGATTTTTTATTTTATTAAATTAAAATAGGAATAAATACTTTAATCAAAATATATGTGGTAGAATAATATATAAGGTATTTATCCTAAATTTCTACGAATTTTAATGCACATGAGCTATTTTTAACAAAAATAAAATCAACAAAAAGAAAATACAACATGGCATGGGTGTTTTAGCAAATATTTAAAGTTTAGGCACTACTTCCCAACACCCTAAAGAAATTTGGGGCTAAAAACACAAAAATACCAAATATTCCCAATAATATATACTCAGAGGGGTATTTTACAATTAATACACAATTAAGGGGTAGATGCAAATATTACACAAAATACTACGCTAATATTTCAAAAACTTGGACTAAAAATAAATACAAGATCACTAAGGGGATTAGGTGCAAAATGGTCACTCTCCACATGTGTACAGGCATGTGAGGTGATGTGGCCTGGACCTAAACACAAATAGCTCATAGTCCAGGGGCCAAAATTTAAATATTAAAAAAATATTTAACTACAAGTAAATATTTGGAGACTAAAAAGCAATTACAAAAATGCAAGGGTTAAATAAACAAAATACCCATGCTAGGCGATCCGATGACGTGTATATATTCATCTGACACGTGGATGACCGGGATGTAACACTAAAGCTTCGTTGATTAGCGGTCATGATCAGAACTTGGACTTCATCGAATGACCAAAGTGGGCTGTAATTGGAGGACCACAATCAAAACCGGGTTGCCTCTTCAATCCGATAGTTGCTGCTCTCCACGAGGAATAGGGAAGAACTTTGTGTGTTCCCTCTTTCAACCTCTCTATTATCCTTACCCCGACAACAATAGATGCTTTTGAGATGCTCGAAATATGCCTGGAGGGTGTCCGCGACTGATGGAAGCTTCAAAAGTAGCTGGGACCCATCTGTGGGGTTCTGTCTGCTCGGTAAAGAATGGAGCTCTAGGTGTCCTTTGTTCTGGTAAAAATCGCCTCTCGAGAGGCATTGGACCTCCAAACCCCACACAGGAAGCTAAGGCACACAAAAATGAAGGTTTCGAGGGTCTATTCAAGTCGCGAATGAGCGGAGATGAGGTCGGGTGGCATCCTCCGACGAAGGGGCAGAGGAGGAGGGCAACTCCTCGATTTGGGCAAGATCGAGGTGGATGGTGGTGCGTGGGGCATAGAGAAGCATCAGGGAAACAAACTGGAAGTGATAGGAGGGTCAGAACACAAGTGTAAGACGATGAACAGGTCGTTGGAGCTCAACTCAAGTGATCTACAGATCTTGAATTTAACACAAAATAGAGCAAAATTAAGCAAATCTAAAAGCTACTCTACTTTACTCTAAGTTCTAGAAATAAAAAAAGAAAAGCTAAACTATGGCCCTACCTGCATGAGCTGGGAGCCTGGTCAGAGCTCCGCCACTGAAGGTGGCGATTCTCGGATCGTCGACCTCTACTCCTCTTCCTCCACGCCAAAAGGTCCATCGACATTCCTGCTATTACCAGGAAGCTACAAGGCATGAGATTTGGAGATTTCGAGGGGCTAAGGGAGATCAAACTCCAAAGGTGGTCCGATGACTTGTTTTTATACATGGACCCTTGACTTTGGAAGATCACATGACTCAACGACCCATCGATCAAGGGATGATTCTAGCATGAAGTTCAAGGATCGATGATCAAAAGTCAAGAAGTTTTTTATAAGAAATAGTGAAATATTTGAGATGGAAAAACCAAGAAAGATGGTCGGTCAGCAAGGCTACAGGGCTAGGCATCAGAGGAGGGTCATCGACCGACAGGTCAACCAAGGTCCGCCTTTGATTGACCCACGTGGTCGCATGAGGACAAATTAGCAGAGACATTCAAAAAGATTCAAAATAAAATAATAAATGATTTATTTAATTTTTTATTAAAACATAAAAATTCTTTATTATTTTATGTAGTATTTTAATTCGATTTTTATTAATTTTCACAAGTTTATTTATGTTATGTAACTTTTACATGTATATTTATAAGTATATTTAAATGTATTTTATTTTTATTTTGTATTTTAGATTTTTTTTATTTTATGTAATTATTTTATATATCTATAACCTATTTAAATATACAAATATTTATTTTATTTTTCCAAATTAATTTGCATAATTGAATAAGTTATTTATTATATAGGTATACTTCAATATAATTAATCTATTTATTATAGTATACTTATTTATTTTATTATATTCTTGGTTGTTTTATTCTTGTTTTATGATGTATATGTATTTCATATAATGTTTACAAAATTATAAAAGTATAAAAATATGAAAAATATAAAGAATAAATAAATAATTATTTTATTTAGGTATATTGTACAATAGGGGTCTAAAACCTAAATTATGCATCTTAACTCCAAATTAGATGGAACTACCTTCATCAAAAAGTTGATTAAAAGTTATATACAATTAAAGGTGATTCTGGTGAATTTTGATTTCATATGGAGTATATACATGTCTAGAAATTTTGGATTTTTATTTTGAGTGTAGAAAGCATAATATGCATTATTTTTATGTAAAATTAATTTTATATTTTTTATGTATTTTTATCTACAACTTTCATGTACAAAGTTTATTGATTTGAGGTATAAATAATAAGGAATAAAATAGGTCCCAAACTGGACTTATTAAAGAATGGGAAATTAGGCTTTCTTGTATTTATTGGCCCTTATCTTCCCCTACTTTATTCTTTGTCGAACAAGCCATCATGATGCCTAGGTCTCGGGGTTTGGGGTCATCTAATACCTTTTGTATTTCATATCTTTTCTTTTCAATTCTTTATTCATTTATTTTAGCTTTAAATATAGTATTTTATACAATATTTACATAGTATATAATAGATGTTATTTTATGCAAAATAATGATATTTACATGAATTTAGCTAGGGTTTAAGGGCTAAATGAAAGAATAAAGGTGATGAAATGGGGATTCATCAGTGGCTCAAGCTTTGAAATGACCTCCATCTTGGTCGAGTCGACCTCCATGCCTCGCTTGGAGACGACTTGGCCCAACACCATTCCATCGGTCACCATGAAGTGACTCTTCTCACATGAGAGCACAAGATTCACTTCAAAACAACGTTGAACAACTCGGTCTAAATACTTCAGGAATTGATCAAAGCTATCTTCGTAGACCAAGAAGTCATCCATGAAGACATGTAGAAAACTGGCCACAATGTATGCGAACACTGCTAGCAAACATCTCTGAAATATAGTGGGGGCGTTACACAACCAAAACGACATCCTTCTGCATGTGTATGTCCCAAATTTACAAGTGAACGTGGTCTTCTCTTGATCTTCATGCGCTATTGCAACTTGATTGTATCCCGAGTAGCCATCCAAGAAACATAATATTCTTTCGTGGATAGCTTTCGACTATTTGGTCGATGAAAGCAAGTGGAAGATGATCCTTCTTGGTGGAAAGATCAAGCATCTGTAGGCCACACAGACGCATCATGATGTTGGTAATCGGGTCGGAATCTACTCTCCTTTTTCGTTCGTCACAATTGTAATTCATGATTTCTTAGGAACCATGTGTAACGAACTTGCCTATTTAGAATATAAGATGGGATATATGAAACCTGCATCGCACAACTTGGTGATCTCATTCATCACGACCTCCCAGAAATTAGGGTTCAGGCTACATTAAAATTCGTGGGAGGGTTTGTTGTCTTCTTCTAAGTAGATATGATTCGAGCACAATGAAGGGTTAATACCACTGAGGTATGATATCTTCCAACCTATCATCTTGCGGATTCTTTCAAGAACCTCAAGCAAATGAGATTCTTGGTCTTGGTTCAGTTGTGCGTTGATAATGACTAGAAACACATTTAGTGCACCCGTGAGGAAGGCATACTACAACATTGAAGGCAATTATTTCAGCTCTAGAGGAGTTGGAGTCAGCTCTGTGGCAATCTATGCAACCGCGGTAGGTGTATGGGCATTCAACAGAATACTGTCAACCATGGTGAAATTCTGCTCTGAGTTCAAAATCTCAAAAAGATCTGTGATGAGTTCTTCTTGATCTGAGTGGGATGGTGGTGTTTCAGTCAACTCAGTTAGCTTATCATCAGACAATTCTTCAGCATGGAGCTCAGGGAATTCGATTGTGCTATTCAGGGACTCCTCCTTGATCAGAAATAAGGCAGTGTCTCTGATCATTGCCAAAAAAGCCGCAGTCCTCTACTGCATTCGGCTTGGAAAAGCTCTTGTTTGACATAGATTCCAATGGCATCGGTGCTTGGATCGTCTCCATCTAGACCTTATCGTTGCTCGAGCGCAAGGTGATTGTACTAGTGCCATGGTCCACCGCTGCCTTGACAGTCCGAAGGAAATGCCATCCCAATATGATCGAGGTTTGGAGCAAGGGGACTTAGTGTCCATATATAGGACAATGGAGCTCAGGGAATTCGATTGTGCTATTCAGGGTCTCGTCATCATTCAGAAATAAGGCAGTGTCTCTGATCACTGCAAAAAAAGCCGCAGTCCTCTACTGCATTCGGCTTGGAAAAGCTCTTGTTTGACATTGATTCCAATGGCATTGGTGCTTGGATCGTCTCCATCTAGACCTTATCGTTGCTCGAGCGCAAGGTGATTGTACTAGTGCCATGGTCCACCGCTGCCTTGACAGTCCAAAGGAAATGCCATCCCAATATGATCGAGGTTTGGAGCAAGGGGACTGAGTGTCCATATATAGGACAATGAAGTCCACAGGGAAATGCATCCCTCAAATTTACAATGACATCCTCAAGAATTCCCCTTGACCACTTAACTGAAGTATCTACGAACTGCAGAATCATTCTGGTCGGCTTCTATGGTATTATTCCAAACTATTTGAGCAGTGAAGTATGCATAAGGTTAATAAACTATCCGCTATCCAGAAGTGTCCATTCGAACTCTTGGTCAAAAATCCTTCATCTGACGAGCAGTGCTTCCTTGTCACTTTTCTTAACTGGAAGATTGCAGATTGCGCTCATAGTAGCCATGGTAAGGATATGCTTTTCGGAATGATTGCGTTTGTTTTTGCATGGTTGATGCTTTGTGGTACATGCCTCTTTCAGACCTTTCTTTGCAATCAGCATGTATTCCATGGCTTTTAAGAGTGGTAATTCCATGACAATATTATGCAAAATTTCAATCATGCCTAAGATCAAACAAAGTAGTTTTGAATTTTCTATCTTTTTTTGTTATTTTTCAATGCATCTAGAAATGGAATATTTACATCATCCAAAAATTGTTCAAGAAAATTAGCTTTTACATGCAAATGATCAAAAGAGGTATAATCATTTGCTCTTCTATAAAAGCTAACAAAAGGGACATCTACATCATAAGGTCGCATTGGATCCACTGCAGTGCTAACGTCTCGTCGGACGCATCGGTGTCGCCCAAACTTTTATTGCATGAACTGGATTTTTTATTTTCTTCATGTTTTGGAATTTTTCTGACTCTAGTGATACTGTTTTTTCTTCTTCTTCTCCTTCTCATGCTCCTCCTAAACTCAATGCAGTCACAACTGATGAAGACGCACCTTATGAAGCTTCATTCTTGCCCTCCGTGGTGGCAGATGGTAATGAATCTCATATTCATCACTCTAAAAGTCATGAATTAAGCTCAAATCCCTAAAATTCATTTGCATTTCTTCATTTATATTGCATAATTAGCATTCATGCATGTTTTGATAATAATAGCATTTTATCACTCATTATTGCACAAAATAAAAAGCCAAAAATCCCAGCCAAAATGACCTGTAAATAGCCCAAATTCCTTGATTTTTAACTAATTCATGATAACTCCAAATGACTTGAAACCACTCTGCTGTGTACATATCACTAACAAGAATAATTGAAAAATAAAAAAAATCACTAGCTGAAATAAGTGGACCAAAAATCCAAAACCTACTTATAGGATTTATGGACTAAAACCTCAATATCTTCCGCATCCAATGTCTGAGTTGATCCTACTCCCTTTTGAACTAATGTGCATTCAGATACCTTCAAAACAAGGCCAAGTTCAAGTGAATCGGAGCCCATATGTGAAAGTTGGGTTTCGGGCCTCTTTTGTACATTGTGTATTTTAGCTGTTTTTGACCTATTATTTTATGTACATAACTAATTCATTTTATTTTATTTCTTTTTCATTTGTCTTCTTTGATAAAAGTTTTATTAAAATGCAATCCAAATCTAAACTGAGCTTGAAATCAAAGAAAATAACTGAGCCCAAGTCTTTACTAATAGTTTGTACAAAAATTGTCTTTTTCTTGTCTTATTTTATTTCTTCTTTTTCTTACTTAATAAAAATCCAAAAAAAGTGTAAATAATTATCTTTAATTTTATCATTTTTTTGGATTTTTATCTAGTTTAAAAATGACAAAAAAATTATAAAACCCAAAAATCAAGGTATTCTATATACATGGGATACCCCAATATCACTTTACACAAATGATCGATTTTGATTTTGATATTTTCATGGATAGATCTTGTCGAGATGAACAACTTTTGTGAAGAAAATTTTTCGATCTGAGATCGTTTACTATTTCTTTTTTAATTATCTTTTTATTTAATTTTTCGAATTTTCTGGAGGTTCCACGTGGCTGCTCCTGGAGCCGCCACATGGTAGCCATTTTTTACTTATTTAAATTCATTCTATTAAAAATTAAAAATAATAATATAAAAAATTAAAAAACAATAAATAAAATAAATAAGCCACGTGGCAGAATTATGGCCGTCCAATCTCAGGCAATCGGACGGTCGCTGCTTATCTCCCTTTTTCCAAATCGGGGCGGCGCCGTCGCCTCCCCCACGAATGCCACTCGCATGCCACCTTCCTTCCATAGCCGTTGCCTCCTTCTACATTGAGCGCCGACCACCTTCCTCTTCTATCTCCTCCGCGAATCACGGCACCACCCGCCCGAGAATCTTTTCTATTACGTCTCACCGCCTCCCTCCAATCAGACCTCCTCTTTCCTAGCCGAGCCAACCTCCGATCAGATGAAACCCATTCAAATCCCCATCAGTTCGCCAATTAGCTTCCTTATTTCATCACGTTGCTAGCCTATAAAAGCAGTGCCTCCGAACTGATGAAACCACCTATGTTGTGTGCATATCCACTAGTCGGGGATTGGACATTGCAAACTACCTACTCCTTGCATCGAAAGTTATTTAGATTTGCTTCAACCTGATCTAAGATTATTGTTTTTGTTGTGGTGAGGTCATCCAACATCTATCTCATTTCATTGAGGCTTTTCACCAACTACGCTAGGTAGTTGAGTGCGAGATTCACAGAAGCTGCCTCTGAATTCTCAACGTGATGAGACCGCTGAGGTTGGTACTGCTGCTAGTGCTAAGGTTGATGGCCCTGGTACCAAAGAGGAGGGAATGATTAGTGATTGTACTGAGGAGGGGTCTGGTACCGATTCTAATGATAACCACCCGGTTGGTGGTACTATTGCCAGTATGGTTGGTGCTAGTTCTCATATTGCTATCTCCAGGGTTGGGCATTCTATGGGGACCGATGATTCTGGTATGGATGGAAGCTCTGGACAAATCTCCCTCCTTAATGTTGAGGGAATGGATGATTGACCGGAGATTAGACCTGTAATGTCTGCCTGGACGGGCCAGTTGTGCATCGTTGGTCCATACACCATTCACCTCCTGAATGAGGGGTGGAGGTGGAGAACATGGATCAGGAAAAATCCAGAAAGGCTAGTAGACAACCAACTGTTGGCTCAGGGGCTTGCATGAAGTATACGTGTTGGACGACCAGCTGCCCTGGACTCTACTGAGGAGGCTAAGGCGATGATGACTCCTTCATCTCGACGAGATTCGTGGTTGATGTAGATATCAATTGTCAAGAGATAATTGTACTCACCAGCAGCTCCAGCTGCTTGGTGATTTGATCCAGCTTGTCAAGATTTTGCATCCTTTGTTTGATGACAGCTAATTTTCATGGTAATGTGATCGTTTCTCAATTATGTCCACTTTGGACAGGTGGCTCCCAATACTCAGGTTGGAGCACTCATCCTTGTCTGGATTATGAGATGTTGCCATATACTAGCTTCTGTAGACTATATGGCTGACTTTGATATGTACGAGATTACGACAAAGTAGCCTCTCCTTTGGCCATTTCCTCAAAGATATACCAAATGATGTCTTTGTCTTTGTTGAAATGTGAACCGCCACAAGCAACTTAGATGAGCCTCTAGCTCTCAAGAGTAAGTCCCCCAAATAAATGTTGGACCAGGTTGGTTCGAGGAATATTGTGATAGGGACACTTTTCCTGAAGATCTCTAAAATGCTCCCAATCCTCATGGATAGACTCGAGGGTGGCTTGGGAGAAATTGGCAATTCTGTCTCACATCTGATTGAACCAACCGAGAGGGTAAAATTTGTGCAGAAAGGCAAACTTGAGCTCCTCCCAGGTCATGACGACTTTCTCTAGATGATTGATCTAGTAGAGCGTCTTATCTTGAAGGCTAGATGGAAAAACATCATATTGACTACACCTAAGGTATGTTAGGGTAGTGTATGGTACCACAGATGCGAGCAAATTGTTGTAGATGGATGTAAGGTACTTCATTTGCATTCCCATGGAAGGTGGGAAGAAGAGATAAGACTCGAGTCTTCAACTCGAAATGTGCATGGATTGATGGAATCTGAATCTACTCGGTCAGCTGGCCTACGCTAGGGTTGTATGTCTCCTTGAGAGTAGGATTGGGCCTTTTTTCCCTTGGCTCATTTGTCGGCCCTCCATGGGCTCCATCTTCTCATTCTTCCTCTTCTCATCCTCCTCTTGGATTCTCTCTCCTTCTCCTCAGATCATTGAGCATGTCTTGGACGGCGACCTCGGCCAATGCCTAGTCTGTGAGATGTTGTTGGATTGCTTGGATAGATGCAAACAACTGGGCATTCACTGCAGTTTGATCTAGCTGCTAACATTGTTCTGGTTGTGTGGGTGTTAAGGTCCCTTCCTTTTTCCTATTGGAACCATATCTGATTCTGACAAGATCTCGAGCTCTAGATCAGGCTCTTGGTCTGCAAATGGAATAATTTCCTGATTAATCTGAATTGAAGCACCAGATGTAGAGAAGTATTATGTGTTAAGGTCAACACATAACTTTATTAAGGATGAAGATGTGTAGGGAGTGAAGTCTATCTCCATACAAAAGGGACAAAGTTCGAGATAAGGGTTATTCCGGATTATTGAAGAAGGCAGGGAGTTTGGATATCAGTTCGCAAAGTCCGAACCATGTTCTCGAGAACCACCCCGAATTATTGGAGATGCCAGCTGCATGGAATTGATGTAGGTGTCGACGGTTCTCAACCAAGCCATCCATGAATCACCATCTCGAAGATCAAGAGAGAGATCGAGAATGGATGAAGGATAAGATGATGAACGCAAAATAAAAGGAGTGTAAAATAATAGAAGGCTCAAAGTGAGTGGGGGTCAAAGAGAAATCAAATAGATGAAAGAAAAAATGACACAAATGTGCAAGACAGATCTTTGAACTTAATCTAAATCAAAACAAACACCAAACAAGTTGTGGGTTCACCAACTCAACATAAGTGAAGCCGTAAGAGTTCGATTATTTTTATCTTTCAATTTTATTTTTGTTTTAGAGGCAAAATATTTTCACAAGTCCTTAGAGGGCTATCCATGTAGGAGAGTGAATACTGTTGGAAAAGGATCCCATACTTTTCACTTCCTTTGTAACATGTGATCCGTGCACTTAGAGGTCCTTGATCTCGTGCCTGGGGGGTACTCATCCAAAGAAGTAGAGAGAGTAAGCCAATAAATGAAACCAATACTTCCCTCACAAGTAAGGTACTCAGATGCAAGACAATGAGACAGACACACCCGTGAGGGCGTGGCCTATGCTCAATACTTCAGATCAAGTCGGATTCTCCACATAAGGTGGTAACATCGTCGTCGACAAGGCCCTACTCACCTGGGTACGGTAAAAGCACCAATACTTCACCATACCAAGTTATTGTGAAGGTTGTCTTGGATTGGGATTTGGGCTCTAATCCTTAGGGGTTGGGCCTCACTTTGTATGAATGGTATCTGAAAACAATGAGGGCTTTATGAACCCAAAATAATGATGTTCATTAAGAATTTTAATCGAGGTCAAAGTGTTATTAGCAGTCCCCTTGTTTTAGTTTTTGATTTTCATTGTTTTATTATTTTTCAATAAAATGTGCCTAACATTTTTTGTATTTTCTTTTTGACCCTAGGTTAGCAAAAAATAGAGGGAGATAGCGGAAAAGTCATACAAGTGGATACTAGTGTGGAAATATCACCCTCGTATCAAATGATGCATGCAAAGTAAGAAGACTCATAGTACTTCCCAACTCTCTCCATGGGGGATGCAGGACAGGAATTTAAATATCTACATTACATGCATAATATGCAAACGCATGAAATCATCCTAAACAAGAATTGCTATTGGATGTAAAGAACCAGATGCTGAAAACCTAGAAATGAAACCCAAAAGTTTGGTCTTGGAGACTCCTCGATGTCTGCCATGAAAGATCCTACTAGCGTTGTATGGAGCCTCTCATGGCGCTCGATTTCGCATCCAAGCAAACAAAAATTTTTTAAGTTTGACTAGATCCAAGCAAAGAGAACTATATGCACATGATTCTAATTAAAATGTAGATCTGGGGGCTCAATCACATAAAACAAATAAAAGAAAGCAGAAAACTCAAAACACGTGAAATAAAAAAAATAAAGGCGATCAAAACATGAAAAATCTGATGAGGTCCCCTGCTGAATAGACAACTGGGCAGTGGACCTCGTGAAGTGGTAGTGTCCAAAAGTCCTGAGTTATTAAAAATAATATGAAAAAATAAAAATAAGACACTCTCTAATAAAAATTAAACTACTCCGAATCTACATTGCTCAGATGACTCCTTGTCCTCTTCTTCTGCTACTCTCTATCTCCTAATGGTGGGTGAAGAACCACCAACCTCCACTTCTCTCACGTGCAGTGAGCCTCCTAGGAAGCTCTCGCTCAATAGGGCAGCCCTCGCAACAAAGTCAAACAAGAGACTATGTCAGAACAATATAAATAGAGCATAGAATAAAGGGAGATATGTGCAAGCAATGATAATAGAAGAAAATGATAATAAAACTGGGCAGGTTAATCTACTCTACCTAATCGATGCTCCCTAGCAACGATGCCATTTGTTGACAGCGCTCAAGGTCGGTCTGCTGATCTAACAAGCTATATCAATGGTCACTGAGGTGACCGTACACGAGAGCGTGGTCAAACAACAATCAACCCACACTAGACAACGAAAGCAATCAAAATGAAGTGATTCAAAATTTATTATAACTCTATAACAAATGTATAATGGTAAGCAGTAGAGTGTCGAACACATGAACCAAAAAGGAAGGATAAAAATGAGCAATCTGCTTATAAGTTTTTACGATTTTTTAGCTTTTTATACATTTTTTGGGTTTCTTGATTATATTTAATTTTTATGTGTTTTTCTAAATTTTATATTTCTGTTTTCTTTTTATATTATCTGATTTCTAATTTCCTTTTTAATTTGTAATAATATATATGTGTGTGTATTAATATGGACAATGTATGTAATATAATATATATAAAATGCAGTAAATGCAAATAGGTACAATCCTTTTTATTTTTTAAAAGGTTAAAAAATTTTGTATAAATATTTATAATAATAGTATTAAGAGGTATATAATTATATATATATATGTTATATATGCTACTCTATTTATAAATATAGCTATATAGTCAAAAATTATGAAATAAAATTTTTTTTGTTTTGTTTTATATTATTTGTATTTTTCGTGATTTTTACTATTTCTATGCATTTTTAAAATTCAAAATATCCCAAATCAGGGAATAAATAAATAGGTCGAATTGTTTTGAGATTTAAAAATATAAAATGAGTCCAAAATTTCTCAAAACTATTTTTAATATAGAGTAATAATTATAATAAAAATATAAAATGAGTCCAAAAATTCTTAAAATTATTTTTAATATAGAGAAACAAGTATATAGAAAAATATAAAATAGAGAACTACTTTTTGGAATTTTTGGGAATATTTTCTATTTTTAGGGTTAGAGGGGATTTGCAATTTTTTTAATTTTCTTTTATACTTTTTTTTATGTTTTTTGTTTATAGTAATAAAATATAGTAACAAACAATCCTTATGTTTTTTGGATTTTTAGGATGATTTATATTTTTTATTTTTCTAACTAAACAGGGAATAAAGGGACCCCTTTTGATTTTTAATAAATAGAAATTCAAAAAAATGCTAAATAAAATGCATGGATTAAATTACTATAATATCATGCATTTTCACCTATTTTTGCAAAATTGTTGGAGCACGGGAACTATTTATACAAAAATAAAAAGCATAAATAAAAATACATAAGCCGGTAGGGGCATTTTGCAATATAAATAAAATATGAGGTTCTTGGTGCAAAAACCCAGAAATATTACACACATATTTGACTTTTCAATACTAAATTGAAATAAAAGAAGCCACGAGTCTAGATTGCCAAATTCCCACGCACATGGGTCGCAACGTGTGATGACATGGCGTGGACCAAAAGGTTCCAAGGGCTAAGTGCAATTATAACAGAACATTGCAACAAAATAGAAGTTTATAATACTAGTATTTAAATAAAAAAATGCGAGGCTTGCATATGCAATTTACCTCTAAAGAAACGCTCGCGGACGGTTGGATGATCTTCACTTAGCCACACATCACGCATATAACGTCAGATACCCCTTTGTTGGCGGATGCTCAAGATTAAATCCTCATTGAGGATCCGATGGTTGAAGATGAGCCCTTCCAATGGTGTAGATTAGAAGCGTGGGTGCTCTTCATCCAACGGTACATGCGTGATGTGGAAGACCGATGAAGAACTTGCCCCTAACGAGCTTTAATTCGATTGTTCTTGGCCCTCCGATGTCCTGGGAGGCTATTGAGGTGCTCCTCTCATTGTTGTTGTCATTCCACAGCTCCTAGAGGTACCAGGCAGGACCAAGACCCAGTGATGTGGTCTTGGGGGTCTTGAATGAACTCAGCCTCCTGGATGTGCTTCATGGTGATGATTAACCCCCATATGGAGTCCTTGGCCTTTGTTTTCTGCACATGAAGCAAGGGGTCCGAGGGTGAAGGTCTTGACCCCATAAATGACACAAAATGGAAGAAAAGCGGGTGGATTGTGGAACTCCTAGAGATGGTGATGGACAGAGCTCGAAACCTCGATTCGTGCAGAATCGAGGGTGTCCAGATATGGGAGAAGATGGAGAACACGTAGATGTATGAAGTGGGTGGGTGGCGGGTGAGGACAGGGTTTTAAATGACAGAACAAAGACCCTGAAAGCTATGGCTTTCATGTACAAAATTTTTGTATTTTTTTTGATTTCAAGGTAAATCAAAGCAAATGGAGAGTACGACAAAACTAAGATTTAAAAAATGAAGGGAAACGGCCTATATAAGGGGACTCACCAGACCGGAGTCATGGAGATAGAACCTCACAATGGAGCATTGTCGTAGATGGCTTATTCACCATGACCACACTTCCTCCCCGCCTCAAATCACATGGAAACTCTTCCTGACATGAAGAGATTTCACCTAAAGTGGATTCAAAGTGTTATGGTGTAGAATCTAGGGTTAAAATCAAAATGGAGGTGGAGGAAGGATATTTATAGATAGATCAAGGAGGGAAGTTGCAACTCTAATTATGCTCGAATCGATGATGACTGAATAGATATCAAGCTCTATAATGAATCAAGGCGATCAAATATCCTCAAATTGCTCAGCACGTCGAGCCAGATGATGATTAGATCAAGTGGAAAAAAAGGTGAAAAGCAGGCTCTGAAAATTCCAGTGCTCAAGAAAGAGTGAGGGGCTAGTTGATCTAGGGTCAACTAAGGTTTGATTCTGATTGGTCCACGTGAACCAACGAGATAAATCTTAGGCTAAGATCCTTTATTTAATAGATAAAATTATGATTTTATTAATTTTTGGTTAAAATATAAAAAATGTTTTAATTTTATATAATACTTTATTTCATTTTTTATTATTTTTACAAGGTCAATTATCACGGGTTAATATTTAATGCATAGATATAAGTAAATATACATGTATTTTGTTTTTTATGTTTAATTTGTATGTTGTAATTTATTAATATATACAAGTATTTTATTTATTTATAATTTATTGAAATACATATTTACGTATTTTTATTACATTTATCTAAGGTTATTTAGGTAACTAATCAATTATATACATAAATCTTATAGGTATATTATAGTGCACTTTACCTATATATTGAAGTATATTATTTATTTTACTTTATTTTCAATGTTTTTATTTTATTTTGATTATGTTCTTGGGTTTTAAAAATTATAATTTTATAAAAATAAAAGAAACATAAAAATATAAAAAATATAAATTGAATATTTTATACATGTACAATGCATAATAGGCCCAAAATCTAACTTCTGTATCTTAACTCCAAATTTAATGAACCACCTTCAATAAATAGATAATTTTATTTTATGAATAATAAAGGTGAGTTTGGTAAATTTTAAATATGTATGGAGAAGATATGTGCCTGCAAAGTTTTCTTTGCAGTTTTTTATTTTGTGTGTCTCAAGCATATTGTGCTTTATTTTTCAGTGAAATAAATTTTTTATTTCTTTGTATTTTTATCTACAAGTTTCATGTTCAAAATTTATTTATTTGAGGTATGAATAATAAAGAATAAAATGAGTCTCAAAATGCATTTATTGGGGAATAAAAATTAGGGATTTTATTTGATTTTTGGCCCTTATCTCCCCTACTTTTTTCTTGATCAACCATATCAATTCTTGATTTAGTCTTGGGGTTTAGAATCATTCAATATCTTTGGTATTTTATTTATTTTCCTTTTCTTCCTCAATTCTTTAATTTTACAATAGACGCAGTATTTTGTACAGTATTTGTGTATCAATAAATGAGTGTTAATTCATTCAATTTAATGCTATATACATGCATTTATCTAGGGATTTAAGGCCAAAATGAAAGAATAAAGGTGACGAAATGGAGATTCATCAGTGCCACATGTCGTCCTTAGTTGGGATTTTTTACCCAACGAACCTTAGAAACATGTTATATTTCCTCTACGGCATTCTGCACAACGTAATTACCACATCGACCCTGTAAATACCCCAAGAACGCCCACAAGCTTCAAAAAGATTAACCGTATGGTTCATGGGGGTAAGAGTTAGCAAGTTTATGGGGTCGAGGGGGGTGATATGTTTTTTCAAAGTTCGAGAAGATAATTTACAAAGCGTATAGAGTTCATGAGGTAAAAATACCAAAAATAAAGGTGACGAAATGGAGATTCATCAGTGCCACATGGCGTCCTTAGTTATCTCGTGAATATTTGACGACATACAATAACCTAAGTGAACAAACACCAACAGACAAAACTTGAGCATGACAAAGTTTTTAGAGAAATAGATAGTCAGCAATTGCAACGTAAGGATTTCACAGGGAACAAAGGGCAGGGAATGTGGGAGTTTTGTGTTTTTCTTGTTAGCGTGTTAGAGAGATGATGAACCACATGTTTTATTCTGAAAGACAACTAGAAGTAGCAGTGTAACGGAACGGGACGGGACGACCAGCGGAAGCATCAAACATTGAGTCACCCGACCGAACCATTACCAGAAACTTGCATGGTATTCAATGAGCAGATAAAATAATCATTCAAAAAAATTCCATTACTCTATAGAGTTCCATTCTTACATTCCAACAAGGAAAATGCGAAATGAACTACGGAATAAAATAACATAACAATGTTCCAGTGGGCAAAAGACATCCTTCCGTAAATAATCCATCATAGCCCGTACCGATTCAACTTCACAAAGATGGGTAGTTGCCTTGAACTATAAGTTAGATTACAGCTCGTGCTCTCCTGAAAAAAACAACAATACATGTCGTGAGCTAACGCTCAGTATGTGCCGAGTTGGGGTCAAGCCGGCTAGCGCGGAAAACAAGTCTCCCTAACCTAAGCTAACTTTACATCTTTAAAGCATCACCTCTTCTATACAATCAATTATCAATACAATTATACGATTTACATAATTATCTGATTGCATGTGATACTAACTTGTTCTCATGTACCATCATCACGCGACTCATAATTTCACATAAACATGCATACGGAAGGTATTCTTTGTGAAGACTTTCGTTAAAGCCATAATTACATATATACCCATAAAGTTTGCCATATTTGCATATATGCCTTATCATTTTCATAATTTCCACTTATACCCTCAGAACTTTTCTGGAGTTGCATATATGCCCCAGAACAATCATAAGACTTGCATAATGCCATTACTTGGCCATAGTTGCACACATGTGCCTTAGCAATTTCAGAAACCGTGCACATACCATTGGTTTGTTTAGTGGTTAAAGTGGTCTTAATTGTTACTTCTTAATGGCTTTGGTGGCTTTGCTGGCTTTGGTGGCTTTTCCGCTGGCATAAGCGGTTCATGACATACATGACAGTGTAGCTACAACTGTAGAGGACTTATCTTTCGCCTCAATCGGTTCCTTGAACCATACGCCCCTTGCGGCGTTGCCCTTTAGGCTTACGATAATTGGACTCTAGAGGTGGCTCCCACCATTAGGTGTAGCACTTAGCTCCGCTTATCGTCATCATGCCATTAATTATTTTAAGGAAATTTCAATTCTTTTAATAGAATTTCCTTTTCCATACAATAGTCATATACACATATACATATTCTTTCATTTCCACCAACTATCTCTTTCATATAGTTGAGAATAACTTTTCTTAATTTAAGTCGGTGCCAATATTTATCGTCAACTTTAATGACTTATTTATACTAACATTCGATATCAGATGTTATATGCATTTATAAGTTCTCCTCCGTACATAAACTATAATTAAAAGATATGTGGCTATGCATAAAAAAGTTATATACTTGGAGCCTCATGATTTCATATTAAAATTATATAGTAACGCATGGAATTATAATAATTTATACAATTATATGATACATGCATGCACTTATCAACTTTTTAAGGTAACGTTTGAATTTGACCAGTTTTGATTAATGGCCTTTGCATGTAGATTTACAAGAAGCATCAGCTTATAATGGAAATACAAATCTCTAAATTAACGTTTGTGCTTATACAAGGTCAATTTTTTTTTATGATTATAGTTACCAAATATGGATCTTGTAATTGATTTCCCATTATTATGCAACACCTAAAAAATGTTAACTCGGTCTTCTGCAATGTGAGTTTACTGTGTAAAAAAATTACTTACATGCAAACTTAAGATTATACTAAAGCATCTTGTAGGAGGATATGTTATATGTATTTTAGATTCGGATGGACTAACAAGAGGATAGATGTAATTAAAAAAACAATGGCCTATTGTGAGAATAACTTAACGGCACATACTATGGGCATGTCCAATGATGCTCTCAGTATTTTTGTTTCCTAATCCACGTGTGTAATGGATGTGTATAAGAGTTATACTAATGTTCAAGATTACGCCAGTCAAAGTTGATCCCTATGGATTAAACAAAATAAGGAATGTGTTTTATTTTTAAACACTTGGCGCTGTATTTAACATGTTGACATAACAAAAATCGAATTCATTTTTATTAAGTACATGACCCATTTTGCATAATATGTATAGCAAAATGATATAACTTAAACTAGGTGTAGGAATTAAGGTGGTCCATTTATTGGCGGACTTCAAAAGCATATTAGATGGAAATGTATACTGTAGACAATAAATAGTGAAACCATCACGATATCACAACCCCTTCCAAGTACGTATGTGCTCTCCTCTGGTTTCGAAATACTTTTACAATGACTAAGATTGATACACGTATACATACTTACATGGTTTGACAAATACTTTGGAGGCCTCTCATTAAAGTTATATGGGATTTCTACATTTCAATCTACGGTCCAACACACAATTAGATGCCATATAAAAAAAATAAATCATTATGCATATCTAGTATCATACGAAACCAACACATACATTTATCTAATCGTATCTCGGATTTTATCGTTGTTCAAAGGAATAAACCTAAGACGATACATATCTATCAAAATAAACTTTGAAAATAATATATGTCCGATTTAAAGCATTCCATATTGTACGAGTCCTAGGGGTTCGACACATACCTCGAGTTGACGAATATATCTATGGGCCTCTCCTTGCTCCTAAGCCGACTTGCTCCTCTACCGGATCGTCGCCGACGTTCTCTGCGACGGGAACAATTCTTCCGGTGAGATCTCTCTCTAACTCTTCTCTCTTTTTTTTTTGTAAGAAGCAAGTGACGTGGGGGAGGCTTCCTTTCGCTTTTTAAGCCTCTAAATAGGACAATCAATTGGGTAATAATACCCAATAAATTTTGCAATAATATCCATGCTATTCAATAGGAAAATAAAGATGGATTAAGGGCTGGAGGGGTTACAAAAAATCAGCCGTTACAATCTACCCTCCTTAAAAAAATTTCGTCCTCGAAATTTCTTAGAAATAGGGACATGCCGAAAAGCTGTGGATGCTTCTTCCGCATTTCGCTCTCCAGCTCCCAGGTGGCTCCCTCCTTCTGGTGATGATGCCAGAGGACCTTGACCATCGGAACTATACGTCGACGAAGATGATGGTCTCTACGATCGACTATGCGACAGGTTTCTCCTCAAAAGTGAGATTGGGCTGAATGTCGAGGACCTCGTGCTCGATAACGTGCGAAGGATCAGGAGTGTACTTCCTTAGTATAGATACATGGAATACGTCATGTAGCTTCGAGTATTGAGGTGGTAATGCAATACGATACGCCACATCTCCGATTCGTTGTAGAATCTCAAAAGGTCCTATGTATCGAGGAGTTAGTTTCCCCTTCTTGCCGAATCGTAATACACCCTTGGTTGGGGAGATCTTTAGGAACACGTGATCTCCAACTGCAAAACTCAACTCCCTTCGATGACGATCTGCATAAGACTTCTGCCTACTTTGAGCTGCCAACAATCTCTTCTTGATTAGCTCAACACCTTGCTTGCTGATCTCGATCAGTTCCGGTCCCAAAATATGCTTCTCACCAACATCGCTCCAACAGGAGGGTGATCTGCAAGGTCTCCCATACAGTGCCTCATAGGGAGCCATCTTGATGCTCGAATGATAACTGTTATTATAAGCAAACTCTACTAATGGAAGGTGTCTATCCCAGTTGCCTGTAAAATCTAGAGCACAAGCTCTCAGCATATCTTCCAGCGTCTGGATGGTCCTTTCTGATTGGCCATCAGTCTGCGGGTGGAATGAAGTGCTGAACTTCAATTGAGTTCCCATAGCATCTTGAAAACTTTTCCATAACGAGACGTGAATCTAGTGTCCCGATCTGACACAATTGATGTAGGAACACCATGTAATCTGACGATTTCATTCACGTACAATTCAGCTAGGCTATCTGTCGATTGATCCAAGCGGATAGGTAAGAAGTGAGCCGACTTGGTCAATCGATCAACAATCACCCATATTGTATCATAACGATGTTTCTTGGTCTTGGGTAGACCTGTAACAAAGTCCATCGTTATGTGTTCCTACTTCCATTCAGGTATATCTAAGGGTTGAACAGGGCCTGCAGGTCTCTGATGTTCAATTTTAATCTGCTGACATACCAAGCATTTAGAAACAAAAACTGCGATGTCATTCTTCATCTTCGGCCACCAGAAATTTCGTTGCAGATCCTTGTACATTTTTGTCGTACCTGGGTGGATGGTGTACATCGACCGGTGGGCTTCGTCGAGAATCTCCTGCCTCAGTTCGACATCATTGGGAACCCCTAATCTGTTTCGGTACCTTATAACTTCATCAATACCAATTGCGAAATCGGAACCTTCTTTCTTGGATGCCTCTATCATTTTAGGAAGATCAACATCAATTTTTTGTGCTGTCGTGATCTTCCCAATTACTTCAGGTTGGATTCTAAGGCCTGCAAAAGATATCTTCCTCTCCTCACTTAAGAAAGGTTTCCAGTCTTCAAAATCTTTCATCATCTTCCACTGAAGTTTCAAGCTAGATAGCTTACCTTCCCACCTTCGTCTTAATGCATCAGCAACGACGTTTGCTTTTCCAGGATGATAATTAATAGCAAAGTCGTAGTCCTTTAGGAACTCCAACCAGCGTCGTTGCCTCAAATTAAGTTCCTTCTGAGAGAAAATATATTTGAGGCTCTTGTGATCACTGAGCACCTCAAACTGTTCACCATAAAGGTAATGACGCCAAATTTTAAGAGCAAAGACTACCGCTGCCAACTCTAAATCATGAGTAGGGTAGTTTCTCTCTTGCGGTTTTAATTGCCGTGAGGCATAGGCAATAACTTTCTCATTCTGCATAAGGACACACCCGAGTCCCGTGCCTGATGCATCTGTATACACCACAAAGCCTCCACTGCCTGATGGTAAAGCCAAGACTGGAGCCGTAGTCAATTTCTTCTTCAATTCTTGAAAACTCCGTTCACACTCCTCCGACCATACAAACCTCGCGTTCTTTCGGGTGAGCTTCGTTAATGGTAGTGAGATCCTTGAAAAATTCTGAATGAATCGCCGATAATATCCGGCCAAGCCAAGGAAGCTACGAATTTCAGAAACATTTTTAGGCTGATTCCAATTCATCACCGCTTCTACCTTAGCTGGATCCACCTCAATGCCATCCTTGGATACCACATGACCAAGAAATGCAACTTTATTCAGCCAAAAGTCACATTTAGAAAATGATGCGTAAAGCTGGTGTTGACGCAGGGTTTCAAATACAATCTGCAGGTGCACCCGGTGCTGCTCCGGATCCGATGAGTATATCAAAATATCGTCTACAAACACGATGACGAACTTGTCAAGGTACTCTCGGAATACCCTATTCATTAGTTCCATAAAGGCTGCAGGTACGTTAGTAAGACCAAACGGCATGACCAAAAATTCATAATGGTCGTACCTCGTTCTGAAAGCGGTCTTTGATATATCCTCCTCTTTTATACGGAGTTGATGGTAACCCGTACGTAAATCGATTTTAGAGAAGACTGTTGCTCCTTGCAACTGATCAAATAAATCATCGATGCGAGGTAGCGGGTACTTGTTCTTCACTGTTACTTTGTTCAGACCTCGATAATCAATGCAGAGTCTGAGAGATCCATCTTTCTTTTTCACAAAGAGAACAGGTGCTCCCCATTGGGAAACACTGGGACGTAAAAATCCCTTATCCAGTTGCTCTTGTAGCTGCTTCTTTAGCTCCTCAAGTTCTGCAGGGGCCATTCTGTATGGAGCTTTAGATATCGGTGCCGTCCCCGGAATAATATCAATTGAGAAATCCACCTCTCTGTGAGGAGGTAGTCCAGGAAGATCGTCTGGAAATACATCGGCAAAATCTCGGACCACATCTAAATCTTCTAGATGTGCCTGCGACGATTCCGTGCTAATTATACTAGCTAGGTACGCGGTGCAACCTTTGGCTAGTAGTTGGCTTGCTTGTAGAGAAGAGATAACCAATCGTCCGCTCTTACTAGTGCCCCGGACGACTATCTCCTTATGATTTGGTCTGCTCAGGACCACCTTCTTCTCTCTACAATAAACTGCAGCATAATTCTCCCATAACCAATCCATGCCCAAGATGACATCATAGGTTGTGATGGGTAGTAGGATCAAATTAGCAGTGAGGGAGTCTTCTCCTATCACGACCGGTATGTCCTTCAAATACATACCCGTTGCTCTAATATCACCCATTGGTGAACAAACGGTAAGTGTGTATGGAAGCTCAACAGCTTCAAAGTTCAGTTTTCTTGCAAAACTACTTGAAATAAATGAGTGTGTGGCTCCAGAATCAAAAAGGACATGGCATAAATGACTTGCAATGAGAAGGGTACCTTCCACAGTTGTGTAAGCATCCTCTGCATCCTCGTGCGTAAGGGCGAACACCCTTCCTGGTATCTTCTTCTTTTGCTCGAATGGTTTTCTCTGATCCTTGAGCTCTTTCTTGCAGTCTTTAATGAAATGACCCTTTTCTCCACACCTCAAGCAAGCTCCTGTCACTTTGTAGCATTCGCCTGGATGTCTTCTGTCACAATGCGGACATACACCCAATACATTTTTCTGGTTGGTTGGAGCGTCATCAGTCCTTGTCTTCTTGACATTTATCGCATTGTGACGTCTCTTGTCATTGTAGCTTGGCTTGTGAGGGCGCTTTCGAGGGTTCACTTGATGCGTCCTTCGATATGCTGCATCAATTTCTACACTTGCTGCAACGGCATCAGATAGGGTCGTGGGACCCCTAGTGAGTACTCTAAGGCTCAAACCGCCATTCAAACCTTCCACAAACTTCCTCGCTCGCTGCTTTTCATTGGTACAGATTCCCTTGCCATATTTTTCCAGCTCCTGAAACCTTGCAGCATACTCGTGTACCGTCATGCTACCCTGGTGAAGATCTATGAACTCCTGACGTTTAGCATCCCTAGCATGCTCAGGGATGTAACGCTCAGAAAAACGCTCCACAAAGTCACCCCAGCTGATGACCGAAGTCTCGGCAAAGTGAATTCCCTTGCAGGAAGTCCACCACTCCTTAGCACTATCTCGTAGACGAAAAGTACCAAAAATAACTTTCTTTTCTTCCGGGCACTCGGTCGCTTCAAAAGCCATCTCCATCTCCCGTAGCCAGTGTTCGGCTTTCTCTGGCTCGTGCTCGCCCTTGAAGGTCGGTGGATCATGCTGGAGGAATGTTTTTAAAGTGAGTCCTCCAGAGCTCGATGGGCGGGTTTGCTGCTGCTGAGCCATCAATGCCATCAGCTCCAGCATCTGCCTCTGCATGTCCACAATGGTCTCCTGACTCGTCGATGACTCGCGGTCTCTGTTGGCTTCAATCGCACGACGAGGAGTCATCTAAATCAAATCCAAAAGCATCAATGAGTTACTATGTGGGGCTAGTTCACTCTAAACGCCTAGATCTATATCCTTAAAAAAATGTGGATATCTTATGCCCAGAGGAACTCTAGCTCTGATACCATTTGTAACGGAACGGGACGGGATGACCAGCGGAAGCATCAAACATTGAGTCACCCGACCGAACCATTACCAGAAACTTGCATGGTATTCAATGAGCAGATAAAATAATCATTCAAAAAAAGTCCATTACTCTATAGAGTTCCATTCTTACATTCCAACAAGGAAAATGCGAAATGAACTACGGAATAAAATAACATAACAATGTTCCAGTGGGCAAAAGACATCCTTCCGTAAATAATCCATCATAGCCCGTACCGATTCAACTTCACAAAGATGGGTAGTTGCCTTGAACTATAAGTTAGATTACAGCTCGTGCTCTCCTGAAAAAAACAACAATACATGTCGTGAGCTAACGCTCAGTATGTGCCGAGTTGGGGTCAAGCCGGCTAGCGCGGAAAACAAGTCTCCCTAACCTAAGCTAACTTTACATCTTTAAAGCATCACCTCTTCTATACAATCAATTATCAATACAATTATATGATTTACATAATTATCTGATTGCATGTGATACTAACTTGTTCTCATGTACCATCATCACGCGACTCATAATTTCACATAAACATGCATACGGAAGGTATTCTTTGTGAAGACTTTCGTTAAAGCCATAATTACATATATACCCATAAAGTTTGCCATATTTGCATATATGCCTTATCATTTTCATAATTTCCACTTATACCCTCAGAACTTTTCTGGAGTTGCATATATGCCCCAGAACAATCATAAGACTTGCATAATGCCATTACTTGGCCATAGTTGCACACATGTGCCTTAGCAATTTCAGAAACTGTACACATACCATTGGTTTGTTTAGTGGTTAAAGTGGTCTTAATTGTTACTTCTTAATGGCTTTGGTGGCTTTGCTGGCTTTGGTGGCTTTTCCGCTGGCATAAGCGGTTCATGACATACATGACAGTGTAGCTACAACTGTAGAGGACTTATCTTTCGCCTCAATCGGTTTCTTGAACCATACGCCCCTTGCGGCGTTGCCCTTTAGGCTTACGATAATTGGACTCTAGAGGTGGCTCCCACCATTAGGTGTAGCACTTAGCTCTGCTTATCGTCATCATGCCATTAATTATTTTAAGGAAATTTCAATTCTTCTAATAGAATTTCCTTTTCCATACAATAGTCATATACACATATACATATTCTTTCATTTCCACCAACTATCTCTTTCATATAGTTGAGAATAACTTTTCTTAATTTAAGTCGGTGCCAATATTTATCGTCAACTTTAATGACTTATTTATACCAACATTCGATATCAGATGTTATATGCATTTATAAGTTCTCCTCCGTACATAAACTATAATTAAAAGATATGTGGCTATGCATAAAAAAGTTATATACTTGGAGCCTCATGATTTCATATTAAAATTATATAGTAACGCATGGAATTATAATAATTTATACAATTATATGATACATGCATGCACTTATCAACTTTTTAAGGTAACGTTTGAATTTGACCAGTTTTGATTAATGGCCTTTGCATGTAGATTTACAAGAAGCATCAGCTTATAATGGAAATACAAATCTCTAAATTAACGTTTGTGCTTATACAAGGTCAATTTTTTTTTATGATTATAGTTACCAAATATGGATCTTGTAATTGATTTCCCATTATTATGCAACACCTAAAAAATGTTAACTCGGTCTTCTGCAATGTGAGTTTACTGTGTAAAAAAATTACTTACATGCAAACTTAAGATTATACTAAAGCATCTTGTAGGAGGATATGTTATATGTATTTTAGATTCGGATGGACTAACAAGAGGATAGATGTAATTAAAAAAACAATGGCCTATTGTGAGAATAACTTAACGGCACATACTATGGGCATGTCCAATGATGCTCTCAGTATTTTTGTTTCCTAATCCACGTGTGTAATGGATGTGTATAAGAGTTATACTAATGTTCAAGATTACGCCAGTCAAAGTTGATCCCTATGGATTAAACAAAATAAGGAATGTGTTTTATTTTTAAACACTTGGCGCTGTATTTAACATGTTGACATAACAAAAATCGAATTCATTTTTATTAAGTACATGACCCATTTTGCATAATATGTATAGCAAAATGATATAACTTAAACTAGGTGTAGGAATTAAGGTGGTCCATTTATTGGCGGACTTCAAAAGCATATTAGATGGAAATGTATACTGTAGACAATAAATAGTGAAACCATCACGATATCACAACCCCTTCCAAGTACGTATGTGCTCTCCTCTGGTTTCGAAATACTTTTACAATGACTAAGATTGATACACGTATACATACTTACATGGTTTGACAAATACTTTGGAGGCCTCTCATTAAAGTTATATGGGATTTCTACATTTCAATCTACGGTCCAACACACAATTAGATGCCATATAAAAAAAATAAATCATTATGCATATCTAGTATCATACGAAACCAACACATACATTTATCTAATCGTATCTCGGATTTTATCGTTGTTCAAAGGAATAAACCTAAGACGATACATATCTATCAAAATAAACTTTGAAAATAATATATGTCCGATTTAAAGCATTCCATATTGTACGAGTCCTAGGGGTTCGACACATACCTCGAGTTGACGAATATATCTACGGGCCTCTCCTTGCTCCTAAGCCGACTTGCTCCTCTACCGGATCGTCGCCGACGTTCTCCGCGACGGGAACAATTCTTCCGGTGAGATCTCTCTCTAACTCTTCTCTCTTTTTTTTTGTAAGAAGCAAGTGACGTGGGGGAGGCTTCCTTTGGCTTTTTAAGCCTCTAAATAGGACAATCAATTGGGTAATAATACCCAATAAATTTTGCAATAATATCCATGCTATTCAATAGGAAAATAAAGATGGATTAAGGGCTGGAGGGGTTACAAAAAATCAGCCGTTACAAGCAGTCATGTGACATGATGGGAACTTCGACATTGTGGAAGCGACCATGCACTTTACACACTCAAAGACTATAACATTTGCGCGGTAATAAGGAAAATTATGTTGATTGAACTGACCAGCATCTAGCCCACCAAGCAGTCGACGTTATATGCATTTCATGGGTGGGTGGTCGTGGAGTCCCCCACCAATATTCAACATGACATATGATGCATTCCCCATCATTCTCTCGCGGGCATTTCGGAAGATGTTGTTCTTTCGGAGTAGTGATTTCATCGTGTTACGTTGTTGCTGATCGAACATACGTGGGACAAGTAAAACCAATAAAATATTAAAAAAGTAGTACCGTGAGAAGCATCACACTAACAATTACGTATAAAATTAGGTGCCACATGTCGCCCTTAGTTGTCATGTGAATGTTGTACGACATACAATAACTTGAATGGACCAACATCTACAGAAAAAATGAGAGCATGACAAATTTTGAAGAGAAAAACATGGTCACTGTTTGCAATGTAAGGACTCCGTCGGGGAAGGAGGGCAGGGAATGTAGGTGTTGTGTTTGTGCGTGTTAGTGTGTTGGTGGGAGGATGGACCATGGGCTTTATTCTAAAAGACAACAAGAAGTAGCATTGATGTGACATGATAAGAACTTCATACATTGTGGAAGCCACCATGCAGTTTATGTGTTCAAACATAATTTTCTCTATGAAGTTTATGCGCACTAGGAATAATTGATGTTGATCGGCTTGAAGTGCATCTCGCCCACCATGCAGTTGACATGATATGCATGGTTGCATGAGAAGGTGGCCATAGAGTCCCCCACCGGTATTCGAAACGGCATATGGCACATTACTCATCATTTCTTTTGTGGGAATCGGGAAGATATTGTTCCTACGGAGTAGGGACTTCATCATGTTGCGCTTTTTTTTACCACATGTGGAACCGACAAAATATTATTAAAAGTAGTAACACAAGAAGACCCACACCAACATTTGTGCATAAAATCATACATCACATGTCGCCCTTGGTTGTCTCGTGAATGTTGGACGACATACAATAACCTGAATGGACCAACACTAACAGAAAAACTAAGAGCATGACAAAGTTTGAAGAGAAAAACATGGTCACCATTAGAGAAAGAAGCCATGAATTATTTATAGGTGAGACCAAACTTTGTTCAATCAAATTGAATTATATTATTATATTATATATATTATACATACGATATTATATATATTATATGAAAATCATCGGATACATATACATATATATGTGTTATCATATCTTTATCCTTTTTAAAATCTGAATGTAAATACAAATATCACATAAATATAAAAAATATATATAATCATATCCTCAAAATATGAATACGAATGAAAATAAGATATTGATAACTCAGATACATATATTTGATAGAGGAATTCAAATTAATTTAGGATTATTAAACATGTTCAAATTTGCTTAAAAGCTATATATTAGAGTTCCCAACAGTATCCAATACATACAAAGTACATTAAATATTTCAATAAGGAATATGAACATAAATATTAACTAAATAATAAAATAAGATTAAAAAATAACTAAATAATAAAAGGAAATCTTATCATATATATATATATATATATATATATGCATGTATATATGCAGGGACAAAAGCTATTGTTCCTTCGGAGTAGTGATTTCATTGTGTTGCGTTTTTGCTAACCCAAACATATGTGGGACATGCAATGCCAATAAAATATTAACGAAAGTAGTACCACGAGAAGCACCACACCAATCATTGAATATAAAATCAGGTGCCACATGTCATCCTAGGTTGTCTTTGAATGTTAGACGTCATACAATAACTTGAATGGACCAACACCTACAGAAAAAATGAGAGCATGACAAAGTTTGAAGAGAAAAACATGGTCACTAGTTGCAATGTAAGGACTCCGTTGGTGAAGGAGGGCAAGGAATGTGGGCATTGTGTTTGTACATGTTAGTGCGTTGGTGAGAGGATGGACTGCAGGCTTTATTATGAATAATAACAAGAAATGACATTGATGTTACGTGATGGGAACTTTGTACATTGTAGAAGCCACCATGCACTTTATGCATACAAAGATGATTTTCTTTATGAAATTTATGCGTGCTTGGAATAATTGGAGTTGGTCGGGTTGACCCGCATCTAGCCTACCATGCAGTTGAAGTGATATGCATATGAGAGGGTGGTCATTGAGTCCCCCACTAGTATTCAACACGACTTATGTTGCATTACCCATCATTTCTTTTGTGGGAGTCTAGAAGATGATGTTCCTACGGAGTAGGGACTCCATCGTGTTACACTTTTTTTGACCCGAACGAACATGGACCATGCGATACCAACAAAATATTAAAAAAACTAGTATCACAAGAAGATCCACACTAACAATTGCGTATAAAATAAGGTGTCACGTTTCACCCCCGTTGTCTCGTGAATGTTGGATGACATGCAGTAACCTGAATGGATCAACACTAATAGAAAAATTAAGAGCATGACAAAGTTTAGAGAAAAACATGATCACCATTAGGGGGAGAAGCATGAATTATGTATAGGCAGACCAAGCTTTGGCAAATCAAATTGAATTATATATATATTATATTATATATATATATATTATAAAAATCGTCGGATACAGATACAAATCTATGTGTTATCGTATCTTTATCCTTTTTTAATCCGAATGAAAATACAAATATCACATAAATATATAAAATGGATAATCATATCCTCAAAATACTAATACGAATGCAAATAAGATAATGACAACTAAGATACATATATTTGATAAATGAATTCAAATTAATTTAGGAATATTAGACATGTTCGAATTTACTTAAAAGCTATATACATTTTAGGTTCACAACAATATCCAGTACATACAAAGTTCACTAAATATTTTAATAATGAATATGAAACTAAATATTAATTTAATAATAAAATAAGCTAAAAAAATAACTAAATAATAAAAGTAAGCTTACCATACATATGTAATTAGGGAAAAAAACTATTGCTCCTTCTGAGTAGTGATTTCATCACGTTGCACTTTTGCTAACCCGAACATATGTGGGATAACTAATACCAATGAACTATTAACGACAGTAGTATCATGAGAAGCACCACACCAATCATTGCATATAAAATCACGTGCGACATGTAGCTCTTGGCTATCTTGTGAATGTTAGACGGCATACAATAACTTGAATTGACAAAAACCTATAGAAAATGATAAAATGACAAAGTTTGAAGAGAAAAACATGGTCACTAGTTGCAATGTAAGGACAAAGTAGGGGAGGGAGGATAGGGAATGTGGGCATTGTGTTTGTTTGTGTTAGTGTGTTGGTAGGAGGATGCACCGTGCGCTTTATTCTGAAAGACAACTAGAAGTAGCATTGATTACCGTGATAGGAACTCCGTACATTATGGAAGCTACCATACAGTTTATTCCTTGAAAGATGATTTTCTATATGAAGTTTATGTACACTAGGAATAATTGGTGTTGGCAGGTATAATCTGCATCTAGCCCATCATGTAGTTGACGTGATATGCATGATTAAAAAAGCATGAGAGGGTGGCCATAGAGTCCCCCACCAGTATTCGACACGACATATGATGCATTACCCATCATTTATTTTGTGGGAATTCGAAAGACGTTGTTCCTACGGAGTAGTGACTTCATCGCATTACACTTTTTTTAACCCAAACGAACATGGGTCATGTGATACTAACACTATATTATCAAAATTATTAACACAAGAAGACCCACACCAACAATTGCCTATAAAATAAGGTGTCACATGTCTACCTTGGTTGTCTCGTGAATGTTGGATGACAGACAATAACCTAAACGAACCAACACTAACAGAAACAATGAGAGCATGATAAAGTTTGAAGAGAAAAACATGATTACCATTAAGGGAAGAAGCCATAAATTATTTATAGGAGAGACAAAGCTTTGGTCAATCGAATTAATTTATATCATATATTATATATATTATATATGAAAATTATCGGATAAAGATATAAATATATGTGTTATCGTGTCATTATCATTTTTAAAATCCGAATGTAAATACAAATATCACATAAATATATAAAATGAATAATCATATAAATATATAAAATATATAATCATATCCTCAAAATACGAATACGAATGCAAATAAGCTATTGACAATTTAGATACATATATTTGATAAATGAATTCAAATTAATTTAGAATATTAGACATGTTCAAATTTACTTAAAAGCTATATATATTTTAGGTTCACAACAATATCCAATACATACAAAGTACCTTACATATTTCTGTAAGAAATATTAACCTAAATATTAAATAAATAAAACATGCTTAAAAAATAACTAAATAATAAGAAGAAGCTTACAATATATATGTATGCAGGGACAAAAGCTATTGTTCATTCAGAGTAGTGATTTCATCGTGTTGCACTTTTGCTAACCGAAACATATGTGGGACAAGTAACACCAATAAAATATTAACGAAAGTAGTACCACAACAAGTACCACACCAATCATTACATACAAAATCTGATGCCACATGTCACCTTTGGTTGTCTTGTTGACGGCATATAATAACTTGAATGGACCAAAACCTACAGAAAAATGAGAGAATGACAACGTTTGAAGAAAAAACATGGTCATCAATTGCAATGTAAGGACTGAGTTGGGAAAGGAGGCTGGGGAATGTGGGTGTTATGTTTGTGTGTTGGTGGGGGGATGGACTGCGGGAATTATTATGGTAGAAGTAGCATTGATGCAACATGATGGGAACTCTGCACATTATGGAAGCCACCATGCAGTTTATGCCTTCAAAGATGATTTTCTCTACGAAGTTTATACACACTAGGAATAATTGGTGTTGGCATGTTTGACCGGCATCTAGCCCATCATGCAGTTGATGTGATATGCTTGGTTTCATGGGAGGGCGATCATAGAGTCCCCCACCAGTATTCAACACGGCATATGACGCATTGCCCATCACTTATTTTGTGGGAATCCGAAAGACGTTCCTACGGAGTAGGGACTTCATCGCATTACACTTTTGTAACCCGGACAGTAATGTGTCGTGTGATACCAACAAAATATTATCAAAGTAGTAACACAAGAAGACTCATAATGAATCCCTGGTTCTCACTCTTTATTCTTTTATTTTAGCTATTTATCTTGGCAAAACATCATGTGAATAGGTGTAAATAAAATAATATAACAATCAACATGCATCTGTTAATATTGCATAATTAGCATGTATTTGTGCAAAAATAAAAGAATAAAGGAAAAGAGTGACCCGAACCTCAAGAGAAGGTCAAGCCTTGACCTGATCGCCAAATAAAATAAGTAGAGAGAGATAGGGCCTACTCTACGTTGTACATATTACCTATGTATATAAATAATTATTTTTGATAAAATAAAATATTCTTTTTACCTCCTTGTATATATTCTTAAAAATAAAACAAAAAAAATAAAAGTCAGAAAAATGAAATAAAAACAAAAATAAAATCCTTCTTACTTGTACAAAATACATATGTCACCTCTCCTATTTATTCTATACTTGTAAATAAATCATAAAAATAAAATAAACATTATTTTGAACTCGTAAAATTATGTTGAAAATAAATAAAAAACAAAATTGGGATATTTATGCAAAATAATAAAAATAAAAAATATTAGTACAAAATACATAGGTATATTATACCTGTATATAATACTATATATTGTATAAACACTATTTTATTTTTCAAAAAAATAATTAAAAATCACAGGAAAAATTCCTTGAAAAATAATAAACAATTTTCATATTATTTATTTTTCATTTAAATTCATTTATTATTTTTAATGTAATTATCTTTATTTTTCTCTTCTATTTTGTCCTGTAGCGTAGCTTGTCCTTATTCTATACCCCTTCTGATTGGTCCAGACCTGAATGTTGATCCAGGTCAACATCACCTCCCTGGGCTCACCCGACCCGAATGTTTCGCCGGACCTATTTCTCCTCTTTTTCTAGCCCGATTCCAGCTGCCTCTCGCCCTGATTTCTCACCCGTCGCTTCTCCTAGGATCTGTGATCCTCGCGGATCCCTAGGAAGGTGTGGATCTTCCTAGGGTTGTGCACTATCGATCGATCTTTGGAGACCCCTAGAGTCAGTTATAAAGCATCTCCTCCGCCTTCCTAGCATCGCAGCTCGTTCCTTTCTCCCACTTTGTCATCTAGCCTCCTCCAGCTGAGTGACAACTGCTCGGAGAGTCCCTTGGAGCTCGGCTTGGCGCAGTGACAATGCAGCTCACCCTTCGTGGTCGGAGATCCACCGTGAGCAGACTCCCCATCCGCCGCAACGTGGTTGAGGCCATAACCTCGACGACCATCATCGCCTGGAGATTAGGAGTACATGTGGATCTTCAGGTATCTATCATATCCCCCGCTTTTAACCTTTCAATTTCATCTACCTACTTAGCTCTGACGCCCATTTACTTTCTCCGACCAACCGGTTGGATCTTTGTTACCACCCTCTATCCTTAACGATCGAACCCTCTACGACCATCCCATCTCGCACCGCAGTCTGATCACCCTTGGGCTCGACCCTCAGGTTGAGATTGAGGCTAAGATCTCCCTATGTCGCCATCGCTGGATATCGAATCCCATCTACCCTTGTTTCTCCGTGTTTCGCCAAGCAATAACCTGACCGGAGAGTCCCCTCCGAGTCGCTCTCCCATTTGCAGGTCCTAACGCGTGCGAGGAGCTCATTTCAAGCCTCCAGGTGCTCCGTCGGAGCTGTTTCAGGTCACCCTTCACCGTCACGCTCATCCGGCTGATAGCTCCTACATCAGAGCCACTCGTCCGATGCAGACAACCTATATGATCTTGTCAGAGCCCTCAGATAGTTCATCGGAGTCTCATATTCCATCTGAGTCTCGAGTGAAAGTCACCGGGGCCCTGTTCTTGCAAGCCCGCTCCCTGCCGTTGGATGAGCCCATTCCTGCCAGATTCCATCAGAGCTGTCGACCAGATCAGCTATTGGGTCATTGGAACTAACAAACATGATGCATCTGCCCCGCACGTTCTAGACACCATCGGCACCGTCAGATCAACATCAGGAAAAAATTAGAGACGTTCGATAACGACAGCTTCCACGCGCGCTATGCATCCTCACGTGGTCCACACGCGCCCTGCAAGGGTATTTTGCCCTTTACCCCCCCCCCCTCCACTTTTATGTTTTATTATATAGTTCTGCAAATAAAGTGGTAGTTTAGACTTTTTACATTTTAGACCTCAATGTTTCCAGTATTTGCACTTTAATCCGGTTGAGTTGCAGTCACATATCGTCCCACGTGTTTATTTGGTGCTTTTGCATTTAGTGCCTCGAACTTTTGCTATGTTATGCTTTGAATGAAATATTTCTGATAATTGCAAATATGTCGCATGTGCATGAATTTTTGAGCATATGCGTGAATTAATTGGATAAATTGCAAGATTTGCCTTGAACTTTTTATGTATGCTATCTTTTGGCCTGGAAACTTTTGAAAAATTGCATTTTAGGTCCCTACCTGCTATGTGCTTTATTTTTCATCAAATAATTACAACTTAACTCCAAAAATCCCACAAAAATTTAATGTTAGCTCTTGCTAACATGTAATATTTATGGTGATTTTTGTGAAATAATTTAGTTTTATTTGATATTTTCTAAAAATTAAAAACACCTAAAAATTGTTCTATCTATTTTCTAAAAAACTAAAAAAAATACAAAAATTGTTTTAAAAATTATTTAAAAAATTAGTATGTGCTTGTTTCTGTGTGTTTTAATTCCAGTATCATTTTTGTTGCACTATCCTCTATAAAAACCCTAAAAAGCTAAAACTCTAAAAAACTTATAAAAATCATCAAAAATTCTAAAAAATCAAAAAAATAGAATTTTAGTTTTTGTAGTTAGATATTTTTATTTGCGTTTTCATAAAAATCACAACTAGGACATTAGGGAATTTTAAGTATTTTAAACTTGCATTTTAGTCCAGGTTGTACACTTCTTTCTTTTCTTGCCTTTGTTTGATTTTTATAAAATCATATAAAAATTGAAAAATATCTCAGAAAATTACCAAAAAATCTGAATATTTGAACAATATAAAAATATTTTTATTTCTGATTTTGACCTTTTTGACCCTAAATAAAAATTGTGAAAGCTTGCTTGCTCCTTAGTTCCTTGTCTTGTTTTCTCAAAATGAAAATATAAAAAAATGTAAATAAAAATAAATAAATAAAAATTAGCTTTTATTTCTCTAAATTCGAATACTTCGTAGGTTTCACTTGTGCTCCTTGTGTTCGACCCTGGTCGCTATACTATGTTAAATAAATAACGGAGACCACTAACATTGGATTTTGTGCTTTGATTGTCTCATTTGTGTGGTCTTGATTTTTTTTTTGTTGACTTAGCTTTGTGATTTGGGTCACAACGACATTTCATTTATATGATTCCTTAACCCGAGTTGCAAAGCTCGTCATCAACTCACACCAACAATTGCATATAAAATCAGGTGTCGCATTCTCCCTTGGTTGTCTCGTGAATATTGGACGACATAAAATGACCTAATTATACCAACACTAACAGAAAAATTGAGAATGACAAAATTTGAAGAGAAGAACATGATTACCATTAAGGGGAGAAGCCATGAATTATTTAAGGCCAGACCAAGCTTGTCCAATCAAACTGAATTATATATTATATATTATATAATACATATTATATATATTATATATGAAAATCGTCAGATACATATACAATATATGTGTTATTGTACCTTTATCATTTTTAACTCCGAATGTAAATACAAATATCACATAAATATATAAAATAGATAAACATATAAATATATAAAATAGATAATCATATCATCAAAATACAAATACGAATGCAAATAAGATATTGACAATTCATATACATATACTTGATAAATGGATTCAAATTAATTTAGCAATATTAGACATGTTCAAATTTACTTAAAAACTATATACATTTTAGGATCTCAACAATATCCAATACATACAAAGTATATTAAATATTTAATAAAGAATATTAACTAAATATTAACTAAATAATAAAATAAGTTTAAAAAATAAAAGAAATAATAAAAGGGAGCTTACTATATATGTAAGCAGGGACAAAAGCTATTGTTCCTTCGGAGTAGTGATTTCATCGTGTTACGCTTTTTCTAAACCGAACATATGTGGGACAAGTAATATCAATGAAATATTAACGAAAGTAATAACATTAGAAGCACCACACTAATCATTGCGTATAAAATCAGGTGCCACATGACGCACTTGGTTGTCCTATGAATTTTGGACGACATATCATAACTTGAATGGACCAACACCTACAAAAAATGAGAGCATGATGAAGTTTTAAGAGAAAAACATGGTGATCAGTTCAATGTAAGGACTCCGTTGTGGAAGAAGAGAGGGAATGTGGGCGTTGTGTTTGTGTGTGTTAGTGTGTTAGTGGGAGGATGGAATGTTGGCTTTATTATGAAAGACAATTGGAAGTAGCATTGATGTGATGTGATAGGAACTCCATACATTGTGGAAGCCACCATGTAGTTTATGCGTTCAAAGATGATTTGCTCTATAAAGTTTATGTGCACTAGGAATAATTGGTGTTGGCAGAGTTGACCTGCATCTAGCCCACCATGCAGTTGACGTGATATGCATGGTTGCATGGGAGAGTGGCCATAGAGTCCCCCATCGATATTCGACACGACATATGACACATTTCTTATCATTTCTTTTGTGGAAATTTGGAATACGTTGTTCCTACCAAGTAGGAACTTCATCGTTTGCACCTTTTTTGACCCGAACGAACATGGGCCATGTGATACCAACAAAATATTATCAAAAGTAGTAACACAAGAAGACTCACACCAACATTTGTGTATAAAATCAGGTGTCACATATCACCCTTGGTTGTCTCGTTAATGTTGGACGACATACAATAACCTGAATGGACCAACACTAATAGAAAAACTAAGAGCATGACAAAATTTGAAGAGAAAAACATGGTCACCATTAGGGGAAGAAGCCATGAATTATTTATTGACGGGACCATGCTTTAGTAAATCGAATTGAATTATATTATATATATAATATTGTATACATTATATTATATATTATATATTATATATGAAAATCGTCGATTACACATAGAAATATATGTATTATTGTATCAATATCCTTTTAAAAATACGAATGTAAATATAAATATCATATAAATATATAAAACAGATAACCATATCCTCAAAATACTAATACGAATGCAAATAAGATATTGACAGCTCAGATACATATATATGTTAAATGAATTCAAATTAATTTAGGATTATTAGACATATTCAATTTTACTTTAAAGCTATATACATTTTAGGTTCTCGATAATATTCAATACATACAAAGTACATTAAATGTTTCAATGATCAATATGAACCTAAATATTAACTAAAAGATGACTTAGGGAAGAGAGTGGAAAGGCCAAATATCTAGTTTGCAAGTTCGAGCTGAAATAAAATAAGCTTGAAAATAACTAAATTATAAAAGGAACCTTACCATATATATGTATGCAGGGAAAAACTATTATTCCTTCGGAGTAGTGATCATCATGTTGCACTTTTACTAAACCGGACATATGTGGGACAAGTAATATCAATAAAATATTAACGAAAGTAGTACCATGAGAAGCACCACACCAAACATTGTGTATAAAATCAAGTGTCACATGTCATCCCTAGTAGTTTTGTGAATGTTTGATGGGATACAATAATTTGAATGGTCCAACACCTACAGAAAATATAAGAGCATGACAAAATTTAAAGAGAAAAACATGGTGAACGGCTGCAATGTAAGGACTCCATTGCGGAAGGGGGTAGGGAATGTGGGTCTTGCGTTTGTGCGTGTTAGTGTGCTGGTGGGAGAGCCTAAAATGTTTTCAGTCATCATCGCTTCTGATCTAACCGATGAACAAGAATCTCGTCTGATGGTGATTCTTGAAAAGAACCGCAAGGTAATCGGGTGGTCAGGAGCTGATCTCCATAAGATTAGTCTGACTCTGTGCTCCCACCACATTTTTCTTGAGGATGATGCCAAATCATCTCATCAGTTTCAGCGCAGGCGGAACCCGAATCTTCAAGAGGTGGTTATGAAGGAAATATCCAAGTGGTGGAGCGCCAATTTTATCTATCCCCTCTCCGACTCTAAATGGGTTACTTCGCTGCATGTGGTACCCAAGAAGACATGTATCACTACAGTAATAAATGAAGATGGAGAGGAGATTGCTACCCGAGTACCAACTTCTTGGCACGTTTGTGTGGACTACAAACGTTTGAATCAGGCGACTGATGAATCCCTGATTCTCACTCTTTATTCCTTTATTTTAGCAATTTTCTTGGCAAAGCATTGTGTAAATACTTGTAAATACAATAGCTTAGCAAATTGCATGCATGAGTTATTATTGCATCTTTAGCATGCATTTTTGGCAAAAATAAAAGAATAAAGGAAAAGAAAAAGGAAGGAGGTATTTAGAATAAATATAGAGTGACCTAAACCCCAAGAGAAGGTCAAACCTTGACCTGATCGCAGAATTAAATAAGTAGAGAGAGATAGGGTTCACTTTGTGTTTGTGAGTATTGCATATATTTGTACATCTTTATTTTTGACAAAATAAAAGCAAATTACATATTTATTTTTGATAAAACTAAATTAAATTATTATTTCTACTCCCTTGTGTATATTCCTAAAAATAAATATAAAATAAAACAAAAATAAGAAAAGTTAAATAAAAATAAAAATCAAACCCTCCACTCATTGTACAAAACACATGTGTACATATTACTTATACTATTTATTAAATATCTTTAAATAATTATAAAAAAATAAAATAAAAATTATTTTGTACTCCTAAAACTACATTGTAAATAAATAAAATATAAAATAAGGTTATTTATGTAAAAATAAAATAATAAAAAATCTTGTACATAATACATAGGTATATTGTACCTGTACATAATACTATATATTGTATATACACTTATTTATTTTTCATAAAAATAATTAAAAATCACAGGAAAAATAAAAGTAAAAATAATAAATATTTTTTATTTTATACACTTTTTAATTTAAATTCATTTATTATTTTTAATTTAATTATCTTACTTTTTCTTCTCTATTTTGTCCTTTAGCCTATCTTGTCTTTTTTCCCCGTCGCTTGTGATTGGTCCAGGTCAGCTATGTTGACCCCGGTCAACTGGTCCTTACCAACCCCTTTTCTCCCAAATCGGGTTTTCGCTAATCTTTGCTGATTTCTTCTAACCCAATCCGATCACCATTCCCTCGGATTTCAAGCCCCGATTAAGGAGCACGGATCCCTAATCCACGCCCAAGCTTCTCCCTGTCGATCCGCACCTCGGATCGCGGGCTACACCCCTACTTTTTCGGACATGAAACCCTATATAACCTTTACATCCCCTCTCCTTTTCCACCACCTTTGTCTGCTCCACCACCTCTGTTACACCAGCATTATCCTTTCAGAGTGACAACACAAGAGGGAGAGGGAGAGGTTAGCATTTGGAGCCTTACAAACGTCAGGTCCAGCGAGATTCATCTCCGCTCCATCATGAGGAGTTGCGGCCTCTAGAAGCACCAGCCATCCAGGCTATCATCCCTGTGGACGTCATCCACCACCATCAGGCGACTACGTTCATCATTAGGTACTCATTCTACCTTCTATTTCCAGTTCAATTCGAGCATTCTCCCGCCTAATATCGCAACTCCGACGACCACATCTACCTACTATTGCCACCGCATTCCGACCTTAGCACGCCCTTACCCAACCTTCCTTCGCTTCTACGCGTGCTCCGCAATCTTCCCCTTGACTCCAACCACCGGGTTGGAGTAAAGCAGCAGGTCGACTCCCCTATTTCACTGGAGACCTGCCCCGTTCACCTCCCCCCTCTATTTTCGAGACCATTTGTGCTCAAGAGCATCCTCTCCGAGCATACCATTTCTCCTGCAGGGAGGAGCATAGGAGGGCCTCATCTGGATGCCAAGTAGGCATGACATAGGAGCTCCAAGCATCCAATCTGCTCCAGGACCTTCTCCTTGGTCTTGGACCCACCTGAGCCCACCAGCAGTTGTGGACCATCGTCGTCGATCTTTCACCCATCAGAGCAGCTCTGGAGGACGTTCCTGCAACCTGTATTGGCCGATCAAAACTCGCTAGAGGAGAGTTCTTCAGCGTTCTTTCAGGCATCTTCCCAGCCGTCCGATCAAGGCTCCCCCCAGTTCTAATATCAACCATCCGCCAACAGGGGAGTCTTGACCGTCAGATCTATCTGAGGATCGTGTCCGAGCCGTCCATTGTTGAAGAGGTGCCCGCAGATCTTCACCGTCCATCCATTAGTGGATCTTCCTCGTCCATTAGATCATGCTTAATAAAGGGTAATTTGCACTTAGTCCCTTCATTGTTTTGCTTTTAGTGTCAGGTCGTGTAAATATTTATTGCAGTTATTTTGTCTTGGATATTTTGTAGTGTAGACCTCGTATTTTCAAGTATTTGTAGTTTAGTCCAGTTTGTCTGAACTCACATGTAGTCCAACGTACCTCTCTGGGATATTCGCATTATCTGCCTTTACTTTATGGATGTTATGATTTCAATGGAGAGTTTTTTAATATTGCATTTATACCCCTTTGAGGCCGGTTCACGTGGCGTGCATGTGTTTTCCTAGGCTTTTTGCAAGTTAGGCCCTACATTTTTCATCTGTGTTATCATTTGGTCTGAAACTTTGTTTCAATTGCAAGTAGGTCCCTGTGAGCTGTCTGTCTTTTATTTAATTTAGTAAATACCAAATTAATTCCAAAAATTTGCTAAAAGTTACTATTGGCTCCTCTTGACACGTAGTACTTTTGGTGATTTTTGTGAGTTAATTTTGTTACATTAATTTTGTTACATTTAATATTTTTGAAAAATAAAAAACCATAAAAAGTGTACTGATTATTTTTGAAAATACATACAAATTCGAAAAAATGCCCTAAAAATTCTATAAAAATTCTTACTTGAGTGCTTTTGTGTGCTCTATCTCCTATAATAATTTGTTTTAAAACCATCATAAAAACCCTAAAAATAGCAAAAGACATGAAATCTTACAAAAATCATAAAAAATTAGAAAAAAATAAAAAAAATATCATTTAAGTTCATGTTTATAGGTTTTTGCTTGTATTTTCTCGTAAAATTCATAACCGGGACTTTAGAGCATTTTAATTATTTTTAGCTTGCAATAAAGTCCTGGTTGTGCACTGTTCACATTTTTAGCCTGTTTTTTATTTTTATAAAATAACAAAAATATCAGAAAACCCCCAAAAAATTAACAAAAACACTTTAAAATATTAAATATCCAAAAACATTTTTATTTGAATATTTTGAACATTTTTTGTCATAAAGATAAATACAAAAAGGTTTTGTGCATGCAAACCTTTGTATAAAAAATACGTGTACATATCATATCCACTATTTATTTCATACTCTTAGACAATCTATAGAAATAAAATAACAATTATTTTATAATCCTAAAATTATGTTGTAAATAAATAAAATATAAAATAAAGGTATTTATGCAAAAATAATAAAATAAAAATACCTATACAAAAAACATAGGTATAATATACCTATATATAATACTATATATTGTATATATGTTATTTTATTTTATTATAAAAATAATTAAAAATCACAAAAAAATAGCTTATAAAATAATAAACATTTTTATACATTTTTTATATAAATTTATCTACTATTTTTATTCTATTTTCTTTGATTTCTGTACATACTTTTTCTGATTGGTCTAACTCAGATCGTTGACCCCGGTCAACGTCCCCTTCTAGATCGGGTCGGGTTTTAGCCTCTCGCCGGAGCATTTTCTCCGAATTTTCATGCCCTAACCCGACCTCCTCATGTCTTGATATTCGGACCCGAGAATCCTCATACATTCGAGATTCTTGTGGATCCCTAGAATCACCTAGATCTTCCTAGGGTTGTGTTCAACCTCTCGATCTTTCCAGACCCTCAACCATGCCTATAAAAGGTCTCTTCCGCCTCCATAGCCCTCTAGCTTGTCCCTTGCGCCACCACAGACCATGATCCACCTTCCTCGTAGTGACAGGCGTAGGAGGAGTGCCTTAGTACCATTTAGAGGTCCTAGGAGGCTTGTATCTCAGACGTGGTCGGACCTCTCCGTCGCGTGAAGCCTCTCTTGCCCGTCGTAGCGGATCGAGGCCAAACCCATCAAATCACCTTCGCCTGGAGTTCGTGCATCCGCTGGTAGCTTCAGGTAACGCACCTTGCATTTGTATCACCCATTTCGATTCCATCTTTCCATTTCCTCTCCGTCGCAGTTCACTAGCTACGACCAACTGGTCGGAGCTTCATTTCGACACTTTGTATGCTCAGATCGACACTCCATTTCACCCCAACCTTCTCATGCAATCTGATCATCCTTAGACCAGCTCATCGGAGCTGGGTTAGGGCGGGATCTCCTTCCCCATGTCCACTGGAGATCGTACCACATCCCCCCATTGCTTCCTTCATGTTTGCATGCAATAAAATGACCGGAGCGCAGCCCCCGAGTCTCCCTTACATTCGCAGGTACCCTCGCACAAGGGGAGGCTCATTTGGACTTCCAGTTGCTCGGTGGAGCAGCTCCAGGTGGAGCACCTTCGCTCCAGCCATCTGACCATCATCACTCGCATCGACCTCCTTCATTCGACGTGGAGCACCCTTTCAGAGGTGCTGGACCTTCTAGAGGCTCGATCAGCCCAATAGAGTCGTGCCAGTCCCTGATCAAAGTTCCCCAGCCACCTGTCCTTGCACCATCACTCTCCACTATTTGGTGAAGAGCGCAACAGCACTTCGTATCTGAGCCGACCGTCAAAGCAGCTTTCCAGGCCGTTGGATCAGACCCGACACGTCAGATCCGACCACACGTCCCCGACATTCCCTAGACCGTCAGATCACTTTGCAGAGGAGATCAGAACCATCAGAGCCACCATGCGCACCTCACGTACCTCAGGGTATATTGCATAGTCCCCCTTGCATGTTTTGCTATTTTGCTTTAGTCCTGAAAATAAAAATTGTAGTTTAAAACATTTACAGTTTGGACCTCGTAATTTTTATATTCACAATTTAGTCCTGTCGAGTTGAAGTCACGTGTGTGTTCACGTGTATTTTAGGATATTTGCAGCTTCAACCTTGGACTTCTCCGTTATTATTAAATGAATGATATGTTTTAGAAATTGCAATTATACCCATGTGCGTGGATTATTGAGCATGGGCATAAATTAAGTGGAATTTTTGCATATTGGACCCTAAATTTTCTAATTGTGTTATTAATTTGGTCCAGAAAATTAAAGTATTTACGAATAGGCCCTTATAAATTTTGATGAAGTGCATGCTTTTCATTGGACTTAATAAATATTAAATTTATTTGAAAAATTACCAAAAACTACCATTGGCTCCTGTCATTGTGTAATATTTACTATAATTTTATTGGATTTATTTTTTTGCATTTTATATTTTTAAAAATTCAAAAATCTCTCAAAAATAGCCATGTTTGTCTTAGAAAATTTACAAAAATTCGAAAAAATATTAAAATTTCCATTAAAATTTCCGTGTGTGCCTTTTTGCTTGCTTTACCTTCAGGTATAATTTTGTTTGAAAATTCTCTAGAAAAACCCTAAAAATACAAAACAACCAAAAACTTATGAAAATCGTATAAAATCAAAGAAAAATCCAAAAATTGTAGTTTCAATTTTTGTTTGTAGGTTTTCATTTATATTTTATCATAAAATTGCTATCTAGGATTTAAAGCATTTTAAATATTTTATCTTGCAATTTAGTCCTAACTGTACACTGTTTTGAGTTTTAGGCCTTGTTTGATTTTTATAAAATCATAAAAACATTTGAAAAATCCAAGAAAATTAACAAAACAAAAATCAGAAAACCCAAAAATATTTTTATCTTAATTTTCTGACTAATTTTTTATTATTTAGAAAAATCCAAAAAGATTGTTGTGTTGCTTTCCTCTATTTTTGTTGTTTTGTTTTCTTATTAAAAATTAAAAATCTAAAAATTAAAAACACTAAGAATTGTGTTATTTTAGGAAATTTGACTACTTCGTATTCTTTTCGTGCTACTTGTGTTCGACCCTAGTAGCTATACCAGGTAAATAAAAATAGCGAGCTGCTTACATTTCTTGATTGCTTTATTTTTCGTTGATTGATTTTATTTTTCTCGTTGATTACGCTTGGTGATTCGGGTCACAACGACCCTTGATTATCTGCTTAATTAACCCCAGTGGCCAGGCACACCAACAGAATGGTGCCGTTGTTGGGGAGCACAGCTTAGTAGTCTTATTTCATTTTTCTTATTCCTCTTATCCATTTGTTATAATTGTTTCTGACATCTTTTCTGTTTTGCTTTTTGCGCGAGGAACCGCCCGAGGGACGTTTTCGGCTTTCTAGTGGAGGAACCTATACCTGAGGAGGAGCAGAAGAGCAAGAGGATTTAGTTATAGCATATAGATAGTTATTTTAACAAATGATTTTTATTGTGGTAATAATTGTGGACTTGGACATTTGGACTTCGTTGTCTGTTTTGCCGAGTACCGAATTACTCAGGGGACCTTATCGCGGTTTTTCGTGGTTTTGTTTTTATCTTACTTTTATTTCTTTTTGATTCTCGAGGTTTAGCCCCTAAACTAGGATTTTCTGTTGATTGTGACATAATTAGCTAAGGCCCTATATCTAATTGCTTATTTGTTCTTATAGATCATAATTAGACTTAGCTAAAATAAAATTAAAAAAATCAACTTATTGGGATTAGAGACCACGTGGCGAGAGAGGCCATATACAATGTCGACAGGTCCCATTGTGGTAGGCACCGTTGGCATCAGAGACCGGACTCCGGACTCTCTTCCCAATAGTTAACTATTTGTGCTTCACGATTAATAGAAATTGCTCGTCTAAGGCCGATTTCCTCGTGCATCATATAGGTAGTTTATTTCATGGCTTTACTTTTATGTGCGGATCACCCTGTAGGTAGAGTGCTGGAGTCAGGTACGCATTTCTATCTATGCAAGCATCATTGTGTTTGATCGCACATCAGCTTTTTCAAATTCCTTCCCCTATTTTATTGGACTCAAAATAACCAAGTAAATCGAAAAATTCGTTAGGCGTTGTCTTATGTCAGAAAAATACCTAATAAAGAAATAACCAAATAAAATTGGGACTGTGATGAATATGTGATTCATCACTCTAAAAGTCGAAAATAGAGCTTTGTTCCCGAGTAATTGGATGCATATTTTCCACTTATATTGCATAATTAGCATTCATGCATGTGTAAATAAGATGTGCATTTTAGCATTCATATTTGCATTAAATAAGAAGTCAAGTTCACTTGTACATATTCACATGTATATTAGCCAAGTTCACTTATTTCTATCTATTTTATACTAACTCTACATCCAATAAAATCAACTCTATAGTGTATATATTACTAACACTAATAAAGAAAAAATATCAAAAAAATAGTAACTTGTAAAATTGTCCAATAAGACTTAAATCCAAGTTTGAAATAATGAACCTTAAAATGTGCATCTCTCTCTCATACAGTGTCGATTTTGGTCTACTCACTTTTAAAGTAAATATACATTCAAAGACCTTTAAAACAAGACTAATTTCATAAAAAATCGAAGATCATATGTGAAACTCGGGTTTTGGGCCCCTATTGTATATTGTACAAAATACCCCTTATTTTATCTTTTTATTTTCTTAATTATTAAAATCCAAAAAACTAGATTGAGTTGTAAATATTCTTTCCATATTTTCTCTAGCTTTATTTAGATTTTTCTCTAATTAAAAAAATTGCAAAAGATAAAAATGCGGTATTTTATATCTTGAAAGTATCCCCAAAAATACCTTTTGTACAGATGACTTCCTTTGATTTTCGATCCTTCACAGAAGTTGTAGATCTCGTCGAGACGAGCAACTTTTGTGTTGACCACTTTTTGATCTGATCACTTTTGTTATTTCTTTTTTATTTTTATTTATATTTAATATTTGAGTTTTCTGGGAGTGACACGAGGCAGCTTCTGGAGCCACCACGTGTCACCCCCATTTTTATTATTTTATTATTTTTGTAATTTATTTTATTTGTTATTTATCTATTCATTTATTATTATTTATTATTATTTTAATTTATTTTAAGTTTAATTTTTATTTTTTTTCCATTTTATTTTTTTTCTCTTCTTTATTTATAGTAACCTACTTATTTTATTTATTTTTATTTGTCCTCTTTTACTTATTCTGCCTTTACTTGTTCTCCTCTCCAAGTCACCAACTCCCCATTCTTCTCACTTTCTCCACCTCTTTCCTAACTTCCCTCTACTCCTTTTTATTCCCTTCTCCTCTTCATTTCTCATCATCCGTCATTTCGAGAGAAGAGAGGTCGAGCCCCAATAACCTTCAGATGACAGTTGTAGGAGACGAGTTGAGCGACGACATCCTCAAAGGTGAGATTTGCGACACACTGTTGTTGTGTCGCGAGCTTCCAAACAGGCTCGCTTAGCTCTCGACGGATCCCGCCATCCTTCTCGAGGTGACGATCGGAGTTGCAAGATGGCTCCTCCAAAATTCGACGAATCACAGGTAAGTATCCCTCTCCTTTTCCTTGTCATTTTTTTCAATTATCTAACATTTTTGTTGTTCACAAACCATGTCATCAACACAAAACACATCATCATCACAACCATTCATTTCACTTTTTATTTCTATTTACAAAAAAATCAAAAAAAATATTAACATAAAAAACAAAAAAAGAATTCCAGCAGCATGATGAATCCATGATTCTCACTCTTTATTCTTTTATTTTCGCTCTTTTTCTTGGCAAAGCATCGTGTAAATTCATGTAAATACAATAATTTAGCAAATTGCATGTTCTTGTTAATATTGCATAATTAGCATGCTTTTGTGTAAAAATAAAAAAATAAAGGAAAAGAAAAAAGGAATGAGATATTTAGAATAAATACAGAGTGACCCAAACCCCAAGAGAAGGTCAAGCCTTGACCTGATTTTAATCAAATAAGTAGAGAGAGAGATATAGGGTTCACTTTGTGATTGTGTATACTACTTATATATGTACATATTATTTTTGGACAAATAAAATTAAATTATTATTCTGTAGCCCTTGTACATATTTTTAGAAATAAAATAAAATAGAATAGAATATAAATCAGAAAAAATAAATTAAAATAAATATAAAATTCTCCATTCATTGTATAAAAGACATGCGTATATATTACATCCTCCATTTATAACATACCCTTATTAATTTATAAAAATAAAATAAAAATTATCTTACACTTTTAAAATTATGTTATAAATAAATAAAATATAAATCAAGGGTATTTGTGTAAAAATAAAATAATAAAAATATGTGTACATAATACATAGGTATATTATACTTGTACATAACACTATATAGTGTATATACATTAATTTTTTTTCATAAAAACAACTAAAAATCACAGGAAAATACCTCGAAAAATATTAAACATTTTTTATTTTATACACTTTTTATTTTAAATTCATTTGCTATTTTTTATTGAATTTGTAATCATTTTGTAAATTCCTCTTTTTTGATTGGTCCAGAGACTTTGTTGACCCCGATCAACGCCTTCTCCTAGGTCGGCTCGGGTCACCACCTACTCGTCGGAGCCTTTTCTCCCATTTCTCCTTCTCGACTCCGATCACCACTCGCCTCGATTCTTGGACCCGTGATTCCTCGGACCTCCGTGATCCTTGCGGATCCCTAGGATTATCCGGGTCTCCTTAGGGTTCTGTGCCCCGCATCGATCTTTCTGGACCCTCACTTCACGTATAAAATCTCGCCTCTGCCTCCTGTGAGAGGCAGCTTGTCCCTCGCGCCCCATTTCTTCCCTACCCATCTTCGTTGAAGTGATAGCCATTGGAGGACCGACTTAGGATCTTCAGGGAGTCGCCTAGAGGCTCGTAGCTCGACTTAGCCGGACCTCTCCGTCGTGTGTAGCCTCCCCGCCCGCCGCAGCGTGGCCGAGGCCAAGACCCGACTTTCCACCTCCCCCTGACCTTGTTGAGCACGTCAGTAGCCTCAGCTATCGCCTATATCCACTACATCTCTCATTTCACTTCATCCTTTCGCATCAACGTTGTTGTGGTTTCTTACCTCCGACCATCTTATCGGAGCCCCATCCCACGTTCCCTTCCATTTCGATTGACGCTCCGCGTCACTAGCCACCCTCTTGCGCCCTTATTCCCCCTTAGACTTGACCTTCAGGTCGAGATTAAGGTTGAGACCTCCTTCCCCCATGTTCGCCGGAGGTCGAGTTCCATTCCCATACGCTTCTCTGTGTCTCGCCAAAAAATAACCCAACCGGAGAGAACCCTTCGAGTCGCCCTACCCTTTGCAGGTACCCATGTGTGTGGGGAGAACCATCTGAAGCCCCAACTACTCAGGTGGAGCAGTTGCAGGCGGAGCCATCGTGTCCCGCTCATCTGATGGCTTCCTCATCGGAGCATTCCACCAGACGTGGAGTACATTCACGACCTTGTTGGACTCCTTAGAGTCTTCATCAGAGTGTTGGATCCCCATCCTCACTTAGTTGAAGTTTGCCCTCGGTGAGTTCATCCAGGACCCTTCTCCGTTGTCGATCAGGGGTTTCGCCCTCCAGATCTGATCCAGAACGTACATCCACGCCCTATTCGTAATGGTCTGATCAAGGCTTGGGAAAGATCTGCGCAGTACGTCCGTGCCACTTCCAGAACCATCAAGACCATACTGTAGCAGCAAATCACAGACGCACGTCCCCGACCGTGCCAGAACAGTCAGATCCTTTCTAGGGGATAATCAGAGCCGCCCAAGTCTCGACGCGTATCGCACATGCCTTAGGCTATATTTCCTTTTAGCCCTTGTTTGTTTTCGCATTTCCCTTTAGTCCAGAAAATAAATATGGTAGTATAAAACATTTGCATAGTGGACCTCGTAGTTTTTTAGATTTGTATTTTATCATGTTTGTTTGAACTCACGTGCATCGTCACGTGTTGTCTTGGGATATTTGCAGTACTTAGTCTGAACTTCAATGTTATTATAAGTTAAATGATAAGTTTCTAGTATTTGCATTTATATCCCTGCGTGTATGGCTCACGTGTCTTGCGCATGATTGCTTGGATTTTTAGCATTTGAGGCCTGTGATTTCCATCCGTGTTATTGTTTAGCCCCATACTTTATTTTCATTGCAAGTAGGTCCCTGTGAGCAGCATGTCTCTTGTTTGATTTAATAAATATCAAATTAATCCCAAAGTTTCCCTAAAAATTATTGTTCACTACTGGTGACATGTAGTATTTAACGTAGTTTTTGTGGATTAATTTCATCGCATTTAGTATTTTTGAAATCAAAAACCTCTAAACGTGTTCTATCTATTTTGAAAACCCATAAAAACTTGAAAATTGTCTTAAAAATTATACAAAACTCCCTATATTTGTGTATTGATATGTTTTAACTTCAATAGCATTTTTGCTTGAAAACCCCTTATAAAAATCCTAAAAATTACAAAAGACCTAAAAATTAAAAAAAAATTCAAGAAAAAACAAAAAATTCTCATTTCAGTTTTTTGTAGCATTTTGTATCTATTTTTTCATAAAATTGTTCCCCGAACTTTAGGACAGTTTAATAATTTTAATTTGCAATTTAGTTCTAGATGCCCACTAGTTGTAGTTTTTTCACTGTTTGATTTTTATAAAATTATTAAAACGTTTGTAAAACTCTAGAAAATTACCAAAAACATTATAAAATATTAAAAACCTAAAAATATTTTTATATTAATTTTCTAAGCATTTTTAGCAAGAAAGAAAAATCCAAAAAGACTTGTGTGTTGCTTTATTTTCTTCTTCGTTGATTTTAGTTCTTTATTAAAAATATAAAAATTTGCAAATATAAAAACCACTAAAAAAGCATTCCATTTCTGAGATTTGACTACTTCATACATTTTAGAATAAATACAAAGTGACCCAAACCCCAAAAGAAGGTCAAGACATGACCTGATCGCAAAATAAAATAAGTAGAGAGAGATAGGGTCTACTATGTATTGTATATATCACCTATACTTGTGCATTTTATTTATCTATTTATTTATGACAACACCAAAATTATGTTATTCTTTTACACCCTTGTATATAGTTTTAATAATATTATAAAAATAAAATAAAATAATCAGAAAAATAAAATAAAAAAAATAAAATCATCAAGCCTTTGTAAAAAAGACACATGTACATATCACATCAACTATTTATTTTATACCCTTAAATAATCTATAAAATAATAAAATAAAAATTATTTTATACTCCTAAAATTATGTTGTAAATAAATAAAATATAAAATAAAGGTATTTATGTAAAATTAATAAAATAAAAATACTTGTACATAAAACATATGTATAATATACTTGTATATAATACTATATATTGTATGTATGTTATTTTATTTTTATAAAAATAACTAATCACAAAAAATATTTATAAAATAATAAACATTTTTTATTTTATACACTTTTTGATTTAAAATTTATATACTATTTTCATTATATTTTCTTTGATTTTTGTACATCCTTTTTCTGATTAGTCCAATTCGGATGGTTGACCCGGGTCAACGTCACCTTCCAGACCGGATCGGGTTGCAGCCTTCTTGCATGAGCGTTTTTCTCCTAATTTTCACGCCCGAACCCGACCTCTTCTTGCCTTGATATTCGGACCTGAGAATCCTCGTACATTTGAGATTCTCACGGATCCCTGTAATCATCTGGATCCTCCTAGGGTTGAGTTCCACCTCTCGATCTTTCTAAACCCTCAGCCTTGCCTATAAAACATCTCTTCCACCTCCATAGCCCTCTAGCTCATCCCTCGTGCCACCATGGACCATGATCCACCTTCCTCATAGTGACAGTCGTAGGAGGAGTGCCTTAGGACCATTCGGAGGTGCTAGGATGCTCGTAACTCAAACGTGACCGGACTTCTCCCCCGCATGAAGCCTTTATTGCTCGCCGCAACAGATCGAGGCCAAAACCCATCAGACCACCTTCGCTTGGAGTTCATGCATCCGCTGGTAGCTTCAAGTAATGCTCCTCGCATCTGTATCACCCATTTTTATTCCATCTTTCCATTTCCTCTCCGTCGCATTTTGCTATCTCCGACGAACTGGTTGGAGCTTCATTTCAACCCTTTATCCGCTCAGATCGACACTCCATTTGGCCCCACACCTTCTCCCACAATCTGATCATCCTTAGACCAGCTCATCGGAGCTGGGTTAGGGTAGGATCTCTTTCCCCCATGTCTGTCGGAGATCGTACCTCATCCCCACATCGCTTCCTTCATGTTTGCATGCAATAAACAACTGGAGTGCAGCCCCCCGAGTACCCCTTTCATTCGCATGTACCCTCACACGAGAGGAGGCTCATTTGGACTTCTAGCTGCTCAGCGGAGCAGCTTCAGGTGGAGCACCTTCGCTTCGTCCATCTAACCATCATCATTCGCATCGGCCTCCTTCATTTGACACGGAGCACCCTTTCAGAGGTGTTGGACCTTCTAGAGGCTCGATCATCCCAACAAAACAACGTCAGTCCCCGATCAATGTTCTCCAGCCATCTATTATTGCACCATCACTCTTCACCGTTGGATGAAGAGCACAACGCCAGTTCATATCTGAGTCGACCGTCAGAGCAGCTTTCCAGGTCGTTGGATCAGACCCGACACGTCAGATCCGACCACATGTCCCCGACATTCCCTGGACCGTAGGGGGATCAGATTCGTCAGAGCCAGCACGTGCACCTCACGTGCCTCAGGGTATATTGCATAGTCTCCCTTGCATGTTTTGCTATTTTGCTTTAGTTCTGAAAATAAAAATTGTAGTTTAAAACATTTATAGTTTGGACCTCATAATTTTTATATTTGCACTTTAGTCTTGTCGAGTTGAAGTCATGTGTGTGTTCACGTGTATTTTGGGATATTTGTTGTTTCGACCTTGGATTTCTCTGTTGTTATTAAATGAAGGATATGTTTTAGAAATTGTAATTATACCTTGTGCATGGATTATTAAGCATGTGCATGAATAAAGTGGGATTTTTGTAGATTGGACCCTAAGTTTTGCAAGTATGTTATTCATTTGGTCCAGAAAATTAAAGTATTTATGAATAGATCCATGTAAACTATGATGAAGTACATGCTTTTCATTGAACTTAATAAATATTAAATTAATTTGAAAAATTATAAAAATTACCATTGGATCTTGTTAGTGTGTAATATTTACTGTAATTTTCTTGGATTGATTTATTTGCATTTTTTATTTTTAAAATTTCAAAAAAAAACTCCTAAAAATATCTCTGTTTTACTTAGAAAAATTACAAATTCGAAAAATGCTTTAAAAATTCCGTAAAAATTTATGTGTATGCCTTTTTACTTGCTTTATCTTTAGTTTTAATTTTGTTTGAAAATTCACTGTAAAAATCCTAAAAATTACAAAATAATCAAAAAACTATAAAAAGCATATAAAATCAAAGAAAAATACAAAAATTGCAATTTCAGTTTTTGTTTATAGGTTTTCATTTTATTTTATCATAAAATTGCTATCCAAGATTTTATGCATTTTAAATATTTTTAATTTACAATTTAGTCTTGATTGTGCACTATTTTGAGTTTTGGGCCTTGTTTAATTTTTATAAAATCATAAAAACATTTGAAATTCCGAGAAAATTAATAAAAACACCTTAAAAATCAGAAAACCTAAAAATATTTTTACCTTAATTTTCTGACTATTTTTGGTTGTTTAGAAAAATCCAAAAAGATTGTTGTATTGCTTTCCTTCATTTTTGTTTTTTTTCATATTAAAAATTAAAAAACTAAAAACTAAAAAACACTAAAAATTGTGTTATTTTGGAAAATTTGACTACTTCGTATTATTTTCGTGCTCCTTGTGTTTGACCCTGAAAGCTATACCGGGTAAATAAAAATAGCGAACCGCTTACATTTCTTGATTGCTTGATTTTTAGATGAGTGGTTATATTTTTCTCGTTGATTACGCTTGGTGATTCAGGTCACAACGATCCTTGATTATCTGCTTACTTAACTCGAGTGTCCAGGCACGTCAACAGCAGACTACGAACCCAATCTGGAGCCAGAAATTCTCAAATTCAGAGTTAAAAACGGATATAGAGATGGCTCCCAGAAGGAAAGGGAAGGGAGCGCAGTTGCGCAGCACCCGTCGTAGCTGCAGCCAGAGCTAGCAGGGCCTACCAGACTAGAATGTCGAGAATGCATAGCTTCTCGCCTCCATCCAAGCGATACAACAGCAGCTCACCGACCAGGCATTGGTCCAGGTTGCCTTCCAGGATATGTTGGATGATCTTAGGAGAAGGAGAGATCAACCAGGAAGAGGAGGAGGAGAAGAAGAAAGAGTAGGTGGAGGCTATGGAGGCACAGCAGATGATCCCAGAGGAGAGCAACCCAAGCTGACTCTTAAAGAGACCTACAACCCTGGAGCCGATCAAATCACCGAGTGGATCCAAATCCCAGCGATCCACGCACATTTTGAGTTGAAGCCTCAACTCTTGGCGCTTCTACCTTGCTTCCACAACAATGCAAATGAGGAACCTTATATCCACCTTCAATAGTTCAGGCACATGTGTGGTACATCGCACTACCCTAACATACCATTAGGAGTAATCAATATGACGACATTCCCATTCAGCCTTCAGGACAAAGCACTTCATTGGATCAACCACTTGGGGAAAGTCGTCACGGTATGGGAAGAACTTAAGTTTGTCTTTCTACACAAATATTATCCTCTTGGGCCACTTAGTCAAATGTGTACCCGCATAGCAAACTTCACCCAAGCCGCACACAAATCCATCCATGAGGCTTGGGAGAGGTTTACGAAGTTGCAAGAGAAATGTCCCCATCATGACATTCCTAGGACCAACCTGGTCCAGCAATTCTTTGGGGGACTTACAGTTGAAAGTCAGAAGCTCGTGGATGTCGTGTGTGGTGACTCACATTTAAACAAAGATGAGGACATCGTCTGGCAAATCTTTGAGGAGATGGCCGAAGGAGAGGCCGCCTTCTCGTCATTTTGTTCCTATCAACGCCAAACCCACACTATCCAGAAGCCAATTCATGTGGCTTCTTCATATGAGCCATACAGGGACGAAAGCTCCAACTTGAGCATTATAGGGAGCCACCTTTCCAAGGTGGATATCATAGAGAAATGATCGCAAGACTTCGAGAAACTTGTTGTGATTGAACAGAGGACACAAAATCTGGACAAGTTGGATCAGATTACCAAGCAGTTGGAGCTGCTGGTCAGCACAATCAGCTACTGCAACTCCATGTCTGCATCGACTACTACTCCCACTGACTCGAAGGAACCAGCATCATCGCAACCTCCTCAATAGAGTTAGACCCAGCCAACGATCCAACACATCTACTATGTGCATGCCCCAAAACCAACATCTCCGCAGCAGCCACAACAGCAACTGGTAGTCTACCAGCCTGAGCCCCAAACTATGTAAGATCCATGTTTCCCTCCCCCACCTCTCATTCAAGAGGTGAATGGTGTATGGGCTAACGATGCACCGCCAGCCCATCCAAGCGGACCTCAACAGGGCCAGCAGCCAGGCAACCGTCAGTTCCCTCAGCAACAAGGAGGGAGATTTATCCAGAATGAGCCTCAGCACCACCAGTAGTCTCCGCCATACCAGGAAATTGGAGATAGAATTAGTATCAACAAGCATAGTACCGGCAATACCTACAGAACCAACAGTACTCGGTTGTGCCATATCACCAAGCTCCTCAACAGTACCAACAGAACCACCCTTCTCCTCTCTGCCAAAACCAATATTCTCACTCGCAGCTTCCACATCATTTCCAGTATCAACGTGGCCAATACACTGAACCATCCGAGACTGCTCCTGTGAACCTAGACTTGGATTGTCTGGCCTAGCTAGTGAAAAACCTAGCATAGATGAGCTAGAAACTTTATGACCTGACCACCTCGAAGACCTCCATTCCAGAATAAGTGGAGGCCAACCCCAAAAATTTTAGAAAGAAAGAGCAGGTAATTTGTGATGTTTCAACCGGTCCAACAGAGTCAGATATGCTTGATTTGTCTTTATCTGATGTTGTCACTCTCAGGAGTGGTAGGACCTTGCAGCCATCGGCCACATGCAATGGGAAGAATAAAGCTTCGCTTGCTTAATCATCATCTTATGCATCAATCAATCCAGCATCCGGCCCGGGTGAGGAAGAAGAGGAAGGAGAAGCACCATAAACTAAAAGTCAAAAAAATCAGCAAAAAACAAAAATGCCAAAAAGATAGCATCAGCAGCAGTAGCTGCAGGAGTACCAGCAACCTGCCTTGGAGAAGACCACACCTGCAGTTGATCCAGTGCCAACAGATGGAGTCCCACCTGCAAATTGGTGATGCCCACCGTTATTGGATGACCCTACTCATTTTAGTCATCCATTTGTATAGCCAGAAGTGGGCACACATTTTGATGTAAATAAGAACTCTATTTCTACTACTGCTTTTGATTCTGTAAATATATTGTTTTCAGAATTCTTAAGAAAAACCAAAAAAATAATAAATTGAAATCAACCTTGTCTGATCCAGATGTTGTTGAGATTATTCAAAATATTGTTCTTGGAATGCCCTTTCTCAAGGCCATAAAGTGCATGCCTAACATCAAGAAAGGTATGAAAGAAGCATGTACTTTGAAAAGACAGTTGCGTCGTGCTAGAGAAAGAAATGTGAAGCATATTCTGACTGCGGCTATAGTGAATGCAATCGGCAATTTCCTGATCAAAACAAAGGTAATGGGAGCTCCTTTAGTCAGATGTCAGATGTTCGATCAGGAGTTCAATCGAACTCTACTCGACAGTGGATCCTCAATTAACCTGATGCTCACTTCACTACTCAAAGAGTTTGGGTTGGGACTGCTCAAGTCTACAAGAATGATTCTGCAATTCACATGTACATCCATCAAGAGGCCCAGAGGAATTTTGGAGGATGGCATCATCACCATTCAAGGAATGCAGTTCCCTGCGGACTTCATCATGCTAGACATGGACACCTCAGCTCCTCTTCTGCATACCCTGATAATCCTTGGGCTATCGTTCCTTCGAACAGCCAAAGCATTGGTGAATTATGGCACTGGGCAGATCACCTTCCGCTCTAACAATGACAAGGTGCCTATTGAGATGATCCAAGTACAGAAACCGTCAAATCTTGCATAAGACGAGAGTGAGCCGACAGAGTAGCGAATAGAAAATTGTGACTTTCTTGTTGAAATATGTGATACAAATCTGTTTATGGACAATATCGAAACCCACGAGTTCCTCTCCACAGAAGAACTAGTGGATAGCACAATCGAGTCCCCAGATGTCCTTGATAATGAGATTTTCGCTGAGTTGCATGATCAATACATCTATGACCACTTGTCCTTGATAGAGCAAGAGGCAATCATTGAAGACTTTTGTGAACAAGATTATGTGATAGAGAATTTTGTGCAGCATTGAATGCAGAACCAACAATGACAATAGTGGACATCGTACAGTTGAAAGATCCAACACCCTCGCCCTTTACAATAGTTGAAGTTACCACCGAACTGAATCGGACCTCGCCTGAGCTCAAATCACTTCCAACAAATATGAAATACGCCTTCCTTGCGGGTGCGCAGAACATGTTCCCTGTAATTATTAACTCACAACTAACATAGGAACAAGAATCTTGTCTGCTCGAGATTTAGGAAAGAAATCGCAAGGCCATCGGTTGGAAAATTTCAGATCTCCATGGGATCAACTCCTCATTATGCTCGCATCACATATATCTTAAAGGAAATAGCAAGTAGTCCAATGAGTTCTAGTGAAAATTGAATCCAAATCTCCGGGAGGTTGTGATGAAGAGATCACGAAATGGTGTGATGCAGGATTCATATTTCCAATCTCCGACACAAAATGGGTGAGCTCCTTGTATGTTAAGCCAAAGAAGTCAGGGATCACCATGATCAAGAATGACAAAGGAGAGGAGATCGCAACCAGAGTACCAACATCTTGGCGCATCTTTATGGACTATCGACGCCTGAATCTAGCAACTAAGAAGGACCATTTCCCGCTCCCCTTCATCGACCAGAACGTTGAACAATTGGTCGCAGAGAAATATTTTTATTTCTTGGACAGATACTCTGACTACAACCAATTTTCTATAGCTCGTGAGGATCAAGAGGAAACAACCCTCACTTGTACATTTGGGACATGTGCCTTCCACAGAATGTCATTTGGGTTATGCAATACCCCGACGATATTTCAGTGATGCATGTTGGTTGTATTTGTAGATATGGTTGGAAGTTTTCTTAAGGTTTTCATGGATGACTTCTCGACCTACGGAGACAGCTTTGATCAATTCCTATCTTAATTAGACCAAGTCTTGAAGAGATGTTGTGAAGTGAATCTTGTGCTTTAATGGGAGAAGAGACATTTTATGGTGATAGAGGGTATTGTGCTAGGTCATGTCATGTCAAAACGTGGCATGGAGGTAGACCCTGTGAAGGTAGACGTCATTTCTAAACTTGAGCCACCAATAAATCTAAAGCAAGTCTGATCATTTCTAGGGTACGTCGATTTCTACTGACAATTCATCAAAGACTTCAGTAAAATCGCCCAACCACCGACTCTTCTGGGCAAGGAGGCTGATTTTATCTTTGATAATAGAGTCCTCCAAGCATTCAATCAACTGAAAGAACTGATCATCCAGACCATGTCCATCAACCTCCAGACTGGTCTCTCCTGTTTGAGATCATGACTGATGCATCAGACTATGTCATTAGAGAGGTTCTAGGACAACGAAGAGACAATCTGACATTTTCAAATGACTATGCTAGCAGTACTTTAGGTGAAGCTCAAAGAAACTACATTCTCACTGAAAAGAGTTGTTAGCAGTCATCTTCGCCCTAGAAAAATTCCAATTCCATTTGCTTGGATCCAAAATGATAGTGTATACAGACCAATCTGCCATCAAGTACTTGCAGGCTAAGACGGATGCCAAATCTGGACTCATCAGATGGATCCTTCTCCTCCAGGAGTTTGACCTAGAGATCCGAGATAAACCTGAAGTTAAAGATGTGGTGGCAAGTCACTTGTCAAGATTACCAGAGTCGAATACTTCTGAGCAAAGCTTATTGTTGATTACAAAAACTTTCCCAGATGAAGCCATTCTGTCAGTTACTTCGCTCCCATGGTTCGTTGATATTTAGAGGACAGAAAGCTTTCGTGAGGGGACAAATTGCATCTGGAGGAGGTGCATTCCTCAGGAGGAAATCCAAATTGTCCTAGAGCATTGCCATGCCAGAGAATCAGGAGGATGCCACTTTAGGAGAATAACGACATCAAAAGTTCTCTGATGCGGTCTTTGGTGGCCAACTCTAATAAAACTGCAGAAAACATTGTTAAACACTACACTAACTGTCAGAGTGGGCGGTAATATTGGAATGAGAGACACAATGCCCCTTAAGTACATTTAAATTTCATACGTGTTTGATGTGTGGGGCATTGACCATGGGCCAGTTCCCCAACAGTTAGAGTTCTGAGTATATTTGGTTTGCTATCAATAATATGAGTCATTGGGTGGAGGCTATCCCAACCCGAGCTGCCAACAGTTGCACCATCTACCAGCTCCTAAGGGAAAGCATCATTGCACGGTTCAGGATCCGCAAAATTCTTATATCATATGGGGGTAGCCATTTCATCAACAGAGAGGTGAAAAAGCTGACATGGGAATTCTACATTGAGCATTGTGTCACGTCTTCGTACCACCCACAATCCAGTGGCCTGGATGAATGTTTGAACAGGAAGATAAAAACAATTCTGTAGAAACTTGTGCGCCCTGACAAGAAGAATTGGTCACAGTTGCTTGATTCAGTACTTTGGGCCTATCGAACCACGTACAAGTCCCGATTAGGAATGTCTCCCTGCCGCCTGGTGTACGGCAAGCCATGCCATTTACCCATGAAACTCATTAACAAATCCTTTTGGGAAATTAATGTATGTAATTTGGATCCCAAGAAGGTCGAAAAGGACAGAAAGCTGGATCTAAATCGACTCCTCAAATTCCGTGAATATGCATACGACAACAACCTGGTGTACAATGAGAAGGTCAAAAAGTGGCATGACAAGCACATCCGTCGTAGGACTTTCGAATCGGGTCAGAAGGTTTGTTTGTTGGATGCAAAGCTCAAATTATTCCCAGGGAAGTTGAAAAGCAAGAGGACCGTGTCGTTTATAGTGAAGCATGTGTATGACAATGGGAACATTGTTATATCTAGATTATCAGCTGACGCATAGCCTTTTGTGATCAACTGACAGTTACTTAAGCCTTATCTTGAACATGATACATTTGTATTTGTGGTAGATTCGATTCAGGTGGTCTACGATGAAAAATTCACAGCCGCAGTATTAGCACAAGCAGACGAGGCCATCAAAAACATTTTTGAGTAGTTAATCATTTTCTTCTTTTTTCTTTTCATTTTCATTCTTCAAATTCTTTCTTTCGTGTTGCTTTTACCCCCATTCATCTATGTTACTTAGGATATGCTCCATCCTAAGTATGGAGGGTGAGCGCCCTTGAGTTACTCATTTTTTTGATCCCTCACATGTCTCCTCAATTCTTGATAATCTTTCTATACTTAGGGATATTTCACCCTAAGTATAGGGGGAGATAGGCTGAGCCGATGATTCATTTATCGTTCCTACCCTCAGCCCACCCTGCATGTAGAATACAATTGCTATACGTAGAAGTAATTGATCTTAAGTATAGGTGGGATGGTTGACTTCTTATTCTTTATTGAGTCATTGTATTATAAACTTTTCAATACATAGTACGAGTTATGTCTTCCCTTTCTCTTTGATCTATGAGGACACAACTTAAGCTAAGTATAGGAGGGTCAATATATAGTCTGTATATATTTTAGCCACAACTCGTACTTTCGTATCTTCAATAAGTATGGATAAAATCCGTTTAAACAAATAATAATAATAAAGAAAATACTTGTATAAAACTCATTAAAATTCTTTGTATAAAGCGATTAATAAATCAGGCAAAAATGTTTTGCAAAAAATTTGAAACTTAGTTTGAAAATCTTTTTGAAAAATTATTTTGAAAATTGTTTGAAAAATGTTTTGTAAAACATTTTCAACCTTTGTAAAATATTTTGTTGTAAAAATTTCTCTTCTTTGTGTGAAATAAAATACTTTGGAAATCTATTTGCAAATGGTTTGAAAAATAATAGCAAAAATAGTTCGAAATATATATATACCATTCTAAAAAATCTTTGCAAAATGATTTTCAAATTTTGTAAAATATTTCCAAATTTTTTTCAGAAGTAGTTTATAAAATAAAGTTTTCAATAGGTTTGCAAACAAACTTTCTAACTTGTAAATATTTTTAAATACCTCCTGTAAATTCTTAAATCCTAACCTGTGTAAATAAGAAGATACACTCCCATGTAGTATATGTACCTATTGCTTTTCCCAAAAAAATGTTTTGAAAAATCCTCATAAAATAAAATTCTAAAAAATAGTTCCAAAATCTTTTTCAAAATTGCATAAAATTTTGCAAAACTTTTTCACAAAAAATCCATAAAAAGTTCAAAATCAAAAACTGCTTCAGAAAAATATTTCCTTGCATTGACATAGCATTCGCATTTTTTGGAATGACTTAAATAATTGAACAAGTCCAAATAAAGTCTGAACACTGGATCTTGGAATATACCTTAATACACTTAATTTTAGAGGAACCCATTGAGGACAGGAAGTGGAGACATTTCATGACACTGATGAATACCCATTCATCACTCTTTATTCTTTTATTTTAGCTACAAAACCTATGCAAAACACCATGTAGATATGTGTAAATAGGATAAAATATCATCTTGCATGCATTGTGTAAATTACAATAATTACCATGTTTTTGTGCATAAATAAAAGAATAAAGAAATAAAAGAAAAAGAAGGAAATATTTAGAATAAATATTGAGCGACCTAATCCCAAGGGAGAGCTCAACATGGGCCTGACCACAAAAGAATCCAAGTAGAGGGAGATAAGGTCAACCTCATGTGTGTACATATACCTATGTATATAAATAAAATTATTTTCCTCTAAATAAAAAAAAATGTGTTTGTGTTAATTTGTACATATTTGTAAATATAATACTAAAATAAAATGGGAAAACCAAGAGAAAAATAAAAATAAACAAAATATCTCTCATCATTGTATATAGACCTTGTACATAGAATAATATATCAATTTATTTTCCCCTTGTAAATAAATAATTAAATTCCATAAAAATATCTCTATATTCCATATTTCATGGTGTAAATAAATAAAATAAAAATCAGAAAAATAAAAATAAAATAAAATAAAAAGAAATAAAATACAAATTCACCTTGTATATATACCACGTAAATATGTAAATAAAAGTATTTATTTAACCTATGTAAATAAATAATAAAAATAAAATAAAAATACCCTTTTATTCCAAATTTTATGTTATAAATAAATAAAATATAAAATTCGAATAAATGTATAAAAATAAACAACTAAAAATTAAAATCAAAAATACATATATGTATATACCTATATATAATAATATAATGTAAATACATAAATTATATTTCAAAAAAATAAATAAAAATCACTAAAAAATTATTTGAAAATAAATAAACATTTTTTATATTTTAAGTTTTTCAAAATAAAGTCATTTGTTATTTTTTATTTAATTTACAATTATTTAATAATTGGCGGCCTATGATTGGTCCACAGGGGATTGTTGACCCCCGATCAACTCCCCCCTGGACCAGTCAACTCGGATCTGTGTGCCCAACCCGCTTTTCTCCAAATTTTCCCCGCTTGATCCGAGCCCCAAATACCCAAACCACGGGTCCTAATCATACTAGATCCGTTCCTAATCCACGCCTAGTGGTTTTTCCTAGGGATCCGAGCTCCAACAACCATGCCCGACCCCTTCTTCTCGGACCCCTAGCCATATAAAGCTCCACCTCCGCCGGACATTACCCGCCATCTTTGGCTTTCCCCCTCGACGCCGGTGAGCTCCTCGCCACTGCCTGAATGACAGCCATGCAGAGAAGGGTTGCATCGAGGCCGGGCAGCCGGGAACCACTGATCCGGCGACGATCATCGCCGTGCGCCGTCGTGAGGTGCGCTCAGCCTCTGGAACCGTCGATCCATCGAGGCCATGACCCCCGGAGCTCCAGCAGCTCCAGCCCAAACGAATGCGCCCGCCAGGTAGCTTAGATAGCTTGTAGGATAGCTTAGATTTCGATTTTTAGGTTTCAGTTCTTTTAGCTTCGCCGCCGTCGCCAGCCATCTCCGACCACCCATTTGACCATCCGACTCGACCTTCACGTCCACCAGTCTCCTCTCCACCTTCTTCACCCAGCCACCTCCCCTGACTCGCCCCGGAGCAGGTACTTCACCCTCCTCCGCCGTCGCATCGCCGGAGGGTGCCGCCCCGACTCCTATACGCACCCATTCCACCCCTAACCGGGTCGAGGCAGTTTGCCCTCGACCCAGGAGCTCTCTCGTGCGGTTTTGTGGGTCAAAGGAACCTCATCTGGAAGTCCAAAGTTCGAGCACAGGAGCTTCCTCCCTCCGCCGTCGCCGGGCCACTCCGGTGGTCCCCGGCGTCATCGGAGGCTACCAGTAGTTGCGGATCATCGCCAGGAACATTTCGCCCAACATAGCAGCTTCAGAGGACCTCTCCACCGCGAGTATCGAGCCGGCGAACTCTGCCGGCGAGCTGTTCTTGGAGGATCCTCCGTCACCATCCGATCGTGCCCGCTCGCCCAGTTCCGATCTAGATCGTCCATCTGCCAGGAGCTAGCAGCCGTCGGATCGTTATCTGGAGCTCATCTGGAGCGTCCATCGACAAAGAGGTGTGCACACATATCATCCCTCTGATTCTCCATGTGGCGCCTTCTCGTCCGTCCAATAATAAAGGGGTAATTTGCACTTAGGCCCCTGTCTCTTTTGTTTTTGCTATTTAGTCCTGTAAATATTTTTCTACGTTGTTTTTAATTAGGTTAAATTGCACTCTGGACCTTCATGTTTCTGTTATTTGCATATTAGTCCTTCTATATGTGGGCCATGTGCATCGACACGTGAGGACTTGGTCTTTTTGCACTTTCTATCATATATTTCTTGTGTGTTATGGTTTGATCTTTTAGAAATAGGAATTACAATTAGGTCCCTCCGTGCCTGATTCACGTGCGTTGCGCATGACTTGTTGGACATTTTGCACGAGGGGCCCGGGGTTTCATTTAATTGTTATTGTTTGGCCCCTAGAAATACTTTTTCTTGCATTTAGGTCCCTGTGCACTTTGAGCCTTTGTCTATTTAAATAAAATAGCAAATTAAGTCCAAATTGCGTAAAATTTGGATATGTGGCTCCTGCCACTGTGTAAAAATTTCACCAAAAAATTGGTACATTTTTTAGGCTTTTTGATATTTTTAATAATTCAAAAATAGTTGTTATTGCCTCTGTCTAATTTAGAAAATCATAAAAAAATATAAAAACTATTTTAAAAATTCTGAAAAAATTAGGATTTGTTAGCTTTCATGTGTTTTATTTTCTGTGAAATTTTGGTGATTTTTGAATATATATATATAAATCTTAAAAATTAAAAAACTTTAAAAAAGCTTATAAAAATTCTAAAAAATTGTAGAAAAATCCAAAAAATATAAACTCTTTTTTTGAATTTTAGTTTTTGTTTATACTTTTCATAAAAATTAATGTAGACTTTTATAGTCCATTTTGTATTTTTAATGGACCTTTCAAGTCTGGTTGGACAGTGATACATTGTTTTTGCCTTTTTTGATTTTTAGAAAAATATAAAAAAAATGGAAAAATCTGAAAAATTCACCAAAAACATTAAAAAACCTAAAAAAACATAAAAATATTTTTGTTTGAATTTTTGGAGTTTAATTGAGTGTTTTTATTATTTATTGAGTGTGCTTGTTTTTTTGTCTCTTCTTATTTTTCTTTATTATGAAAAAATCCAAAAAAATATAAAAAGAATAGAAAATCCACCAAAAATACTTGTTTTTATTTTATTTTATTTTTAGACTACTTCGTAGGCCGCAAGGCCAATTCGTGCTCCCTGAGACCGACCCTGGGTGCTATACCAGGCTAATCCCATAGCCAGGACCGCTATTTTGGTTTTCATTGATTTTCTATCTTTATTTGGTGGTCTGATACACATTTTTTCTTGATCGAGCTGACTCTCTGAGATCCGGGTCGCAACGACCCTTGTCTTATCACACCTCTCCCGAGTCTTAGGGATTATTCGGCTCATCAATCACCCTGACTTAATTATTTAGATTCCATGAGACTATGTTCATGAGTCAATTCAGTGTCCTTAAATAGAACCTTCTATATCATCTGTAAGACTCTTGAGATAGTGACTTGACTGGAAACCTCACACCTAGCACTTAGATCAACTCAGATGGACTGTTGAAAAATCTTTGAGTCTAAGTGGGGAAGATGCAAGGTCGCTTCGTCAAGAGTGACTCAGGAACCATTCTTGGGGATTGCTGATACCGGTACTCTAACCCACTTCTTTTGATAATAATGATATCTAAAGATTGGAGTTGGATTGAAATAATGCTTCATATGGAGAAAGGTCTACTGATGCAACATTTTCCAAGACCCCAAGAAAAGTGGGTGGAACAAAAGATGCTATATCCACCGGGCACAAACAAGAATGCAGAATCTATACAAAGTCAATGAAAATATCCAAAGAAGCCTACACCCAAAATTCCACAAAAATTTGAGATTTAGAAAAGCATGTTTCTTGGTGAAGGATCAATTACACTGACCGACTTCACAAGGGAATGAAGACTACACTGGTCCATTCCCACTTCTCGTCTCATTCTTCTAACTTCTTATCCCATTCGATTGCAAAGATAGGGAGCACCTGACCTTACAAGGAAATATCTATCTCCACGAGGACGAGTTATCAGAAGAGCAGATGCCTTGGTAGTTCAATGGTTTTGTCTGGGGAGAGCTGAACAATTTCACACACATGGTCCCATCATTTCAAGATAGCAAGAGCATGCGACTGAGAGGATGGTTTTGACATGGTTGTGAATTGGGCTGGAAGATAGGATCATGGAACCTAAGGGTTGTTATGTCACACCTCCTGACTTCTTTGTGGTTTCGAACACACTATTAATCCAAAGGCCTTTTTGAGCTCCAAACTTTGACTTTATTAAGACAAGTTTTAAAGCAAAAAATTATTCCAAGTTATTTCTTTTTCTTTTCTTTATTTTCTTTTCTGAACTTATAGGCATAAGTGTTTGCTAGGGACTAAGAAAGGCAAGTATAGGGGGTGATGAATTGTAAAGCCTTGAACTTGGCATTTCTCGGATCCTATATAATAAGATCCGGCTCGTCAAGAGGAAACCAACAGAATTCGTTTCGTGTGAATTGGACTTCATTTCGATTTGTTATGATTTTCGTAAGAAAGAGAAGGACGTTTAAAATGTCATTAACTAGTAATGATTGTCATTAATACTAATTAAGCATGATTAAAGAAACTAATGATGGATTGAAACCGCTAATGACCATTAGCGAACACTAATCAATAGTTAGCAAAAGATAAATGTAAGTAGCAAAAGTTAAATTGTGATTAGTGAAAGTTAATCACGATTAGCGTTAGTTAAGCGTCATTAGCAAATCTAGAATCCTCTGGAGTGTCATTAGCGAATCTAGAATCCTCTGGAATGTTCTAACTTAAGCCCTAAGTTTTGGATAAATTTTGGCCAAAACCATGGGCCGCTAACCACGATTAAGGTCTAAACCATGGTTTTCTAACCATGGTTAGCGATTTTCTGGAGCCTATAAATACCTCCCTCTACCCATTCATTCTCTACAATTTCCACTACCACCACCACCCCAAGGGCTAGGGTCGTGAGGTCAGGAGGAGGAGTAGGAGGCGAGGAAGGAGCGCTAGCGAAGCGCTGCCGGGAGAACGAGGACGAGGAAGGTACGATCCTCTCTTAGTTTGCTTCGTGAGCTAGGTTTTCGATTCATGTTCAGTTTCCTTGTTGTTTCCTTTTGGTGATTTTATAGAGAAAACTCTTTCTGCTTTTTAGAAATATGTCCCAATATAAGGGAAAACTCTGTCGAAATTTTCCTAAAAATATCACTCCGTATAAGGGGAAGCTCTGTTGAAATTTCAAGAGAAAATATGTTCTTCATGTTCTTCTTATTCTTCATGTGTTCTTCGCGTTCTTCGTTCGTTCTTTGCATTCTTGGCACGTTCTTAGCATTTTTAACACGAAAATGAAATTCGATCGTTTCAGGAGTTATAAGAAATCTTTTTGATGGAGAATCATGATAAAGCACTACATACAAGAGAGAGAGCTCGATTAGGTAATGAAATCCTTCCTTTTGATGTTGGGTTTTCATACGAGATTATTGAAATTACTGATTTTATGTTCTTCACTATGAAGAACCCTAAGTTTTGTTATTTTTTGAGAAAATATGAAAAGTTGCTTTGTTATTTCCCACTAAAATAAGGTTAATCATCGAATTGATGCAGTGGCTTGGAAAGATAGGGTTTAGGTGTTAAAATAAGTATAAATAGTGGTGAGGCGACGTGTGGCGGCATAAGCTTACCAAATCAACGCAATCTACAATCCCGAAGTGTCTACAACTTCGGAGTCCATATAGTGGTGAGGTAATTCCCTGGACTAATCCCTGACGTGGAATAGAAAGGAATAGGACTTAAATTAATGAGAAGGAATGAAACTTTTTGTGATAACAAGTTTTTTAAAAATTACACAATTTATTTGCTTTCCTCTTCTTCGTTACTTAGCATTCGCTAATTGTTATCCTATGATTTTTGGAAAACCCAAAAGGTGTTGGTGAGCCATTGCAAGGACTTTAATAATCCAGCCAACTAACATAGTCATCCAGCCAGCCACAGTATCTTTATTCTGTAAGGTAGTTAGTAATCTTTTTGTGTGTTTCCTTCCAACTGATGTACATGTAAATGATTATAGTGGGATAATGTATCATGTGAAATTTAATTTGTGAATGGAAAAGTGTTGAAATACTTCCTTCTGAGTATTTTTAATTGCAGTCTGTTCTGAATGTTAGTTGTAATTGCTGAATAAATTATTGCTGAGTAACCAGATCGGGACAAGGAGGATTTGACGGCCCGGGAATCGGGGTCATGACAGTTTGCTATTAGAGAGCGGTTAATCTAGTAATTTATTTAGTAATTGACAACTATGAGCGATATTCAGAAACTAAGGTTGTATTAAGATCCTTTGATTTTAATAATTGACTGCAGTACCATTCACAAGTCATTGTCCCTTATGTACATCATGCTAAAACATATAGGACCTAACCTTTGGTCTTGACTCATCCCAGGATCATGGTAGACCAAGACGTGTCTAGGCAATTAGTGTCTGTGATGACAAAGCTCCAAGAAATGGGGCAAATGTAGCATACATTAGAGCGGAGACTCAATGCCACAATGAGAGATCAAAATCATCCAGACCCGTGAATGATAAGGGTTATGTGCATCCATTCTTAGAAAGAATATAGTTACATAACTCCATGGAGTAGACCCCTACTCCTATCGAAGAAGCCATGTAGGAGGCCCTCCTTAGGCAAAAAAAATGCTTGAATCCTACCATAAATATAAGATGTTGATAGAAGTACAAAACCATTATTTGAATAAAGGAAAAGGAAGTAAAGTACTCATAATTAAAGAAGATCTTAGATGATTGTGTGGGACAGATTGCAGTACATCAATCACCTACTTATCTGTTATTTATCGAAACGAATTATTTTAATCTCATCCTAGGGATGGATTGGTTATAAAGGCATCATGCATGCCATAATTGTTACCAGAAGACAGTAACTTTTCACATTCGTAACTCGATAGAGTTCCAATTTATTGGAAAGACATCCAGTGATGATGTCAAATACATCTCTACTCTAAAGGCTCAACAAATGTTAGAATAAGGGTGTCAAGGCTATTTAGCTTATGTATCCACTACATCAGGGTCAGATAGAATGATAGAATATGTGCATATAGTGTACGAGTTTCCTAATGTATTTCCAAAAGAATTACATGGATTACCAACTGAGCGAGAGATTGAATTTGAAATCTCTCTCACACCCGATACTCAGCCTATCTCTATTCCTCCATATAGGATGGAACCAGCAGAGTTAGGGGAGTTAAAGGTACAGTTACAAGAACTGTTAGAAAAAGGCTTCATTCATCCTAGTACTTCACCATGTGGTGCACCTATTTTGTTTGTAAGGAAGAAGGATGGGTCGATGCGGTTTTGCATTGGCTATGGACAGCTAAACAAGAGGACAATAAAGAATAAGTATCCTCTACCAAGAATAGATGATCTCTTTGACCAATTACAGGGTTCGACTATGTATTCCAAGATTTATTTAAAATATGGATACCATCAGTTGAAAATTAAAGATACAGATATTCCCAAGACAGCTTTTTGAACTAGATACGGGCATTATGAATTTTCAGTTATGCCTTTTGGACTGACAAATGCCCCAGCGGCCTTCATGGATCTCATGAATCGAGTATTCAGGGAGTTCCTAGACCACTTTGTAGTAGTCTTCATTGATGATGTGCTTATTTACTCCAAGGATAAGTACCAATATGAAAGGTACTTGAAACACTAAGGAAGAACAAAATGTATGATAAATATAGCAAATGTGACTTCTGGTTGACTGAAGTATCCTTCTTAGGTCATGTTATTTCAGAGGCTAGTGTATCAGTTGATCTTGCATAGGTTAGTAAGGTGATAAGTTGGGAACGCCCGAAGATGTCATAGAAATACAATCTTTACTGGGTTTAGCTGGGTATTATAGAAGATTTGTGAAGGACTTTTCACGAATAGCATTGCCAATGACTAGGATGACTTAGAAGGAAGTTCCATTCATATGGTCCAATGCATGAGAAGCTAGTTTTCAGACACTGAAAGAATTCCTAACATCTGCACCTATCCTTACTCTACCTTCTGGGAGTGAAGGGTTTACAGTGTACAGTGACGCATCTAAAGAAGGACATGGTGCAGTTCTTATGCAACATGGTAAGGTAGTTGTGTATGCATCACGACAGCTTAGGACACATGAGAAGAACTACCCAACACATGACCTTGAATTAGTTGTCGTAGTTAGCGCTTTAAAGATATGGAGACACTACCTTTATGGTATTACTTTTGAAATCTTCATTGATCATAAAAGCTTGAGATATATGTTTGATCAGAAGGAGCTCAATCTGAGACAGAGACGGTGGCTAGAGATGTTGAAAGACTATGATTGCACCATCTCCTACCATCCTGGTAAGGGGAACATCATAGCAGATGCCCTTAGTAGAAGAACTCATTCACATGGGTTGGTGAGTGTTATCCACTTCTGGGGTGTACTATCAACGTTAAGTGAATGGAAATCATTTGATAGTAGTGTCAATACTATAACTATTCCTCACACATATAAACCAGAGATCTAGGATAGAATAAAGAAAGGACAAGAGGAGTATCCAGTCCTTAAAGACTTGAGACAACAACTTGAGCAGAATGAGATAGAGGGATTCCAGATACAAGATGGGTTACCATATAACCATCACAGAGTTTGTGTACCAAACACACCTGAATTGAGGAAAGATATCTTACGCGAAGCGCACTGCTCAAAATTATCTATTCATCCCAAAACTACGAAGATGTATAAGGATCTTCATTCAAACTTTTGGTGGCCAGGTGAAGAAGAATGTTGCTGAGTTCGTGAATTCATGTTTTACCTGCCAGCAGGTAAAGGCTTCACACCAAAAGCCACCAAGATTATTGCAACCCATCCCTATACCAGAATGGAAATGGGAAAGCATTTCCATGGACTTCATTACTGGCTTACCTCAAACGACTGGTGGGAAAGATAGTATATGGGTTATAATAGATCGTCTAACCAAGGTAGCACACTTCATTCCAATAAGCTTATCTTTCACTCCAGACCAGCTTGTTGAGTTATAAATTACACATGTGATCCGTCTCCATGGCATTGAAGTGGTTTCCGATCGAGATTCACGATTCACCTCACATTACTGGGAGAACTTCATGAAAGCCTTAGGTACACAACTTACTTGAGCACATTATATCATCCACAAATAGACGGTCAGTCAGAATGTACGATTCAGACACTAGAGGATAGGATACGAGCATGTACCTTAGAATGGAAGGGATCATGGATTAAACATTTGCTGCTTGCAGAATTCACCTACAACAATAGTTACCATGCAAGTATTGGCATGGCATCATTTGAAGCACTATATGGACGTAGGTGTATTACTCATCTATGTTGGCAAGAGGTCAGGATAAAGAACCTTTACGATTCAGATAGATACCAGGAGATACTGGAAGCTGTAGAGCTTACTCGAAAAAAAAACTAATAACTGCCCAGAGTCGCCAGAAAAGCTATAGTGATACCAGGCGAAGAGACCTTGAATTTAAGGTAGGTGACTATGTATTTCTCAAAGTATCACCTATGAAGGGAATTCAGTGGTTTGGCTTGCGTGGGAAGTTGGCACCTAGGTTCGTGGGTCCTTTTGAAATTATTCAACGGATTGGAAAAGTTGCCTATAGACTTGCACTTCCTCCACATCTTTCGGCAATACATGATGTTTTTCATGTAACAATCTGAGAAAGTATATTAAGGATCCTGAGCATAAGATAAACCATGATGATCTGCATGTTGAGCCAGACGTGACATACCTAGAAATACCTGTGCAAATACAAGACAGGGATATCAAGAAGTTGAGGAATAAAGAGTTACCTCTAGTTAAAGTATTGTGGCGGAACCAAGAGTTCGAAGAAGCTACATGGGAACCTGAAGCGGAAATGAGAGAGAAATACCCCTATTTGTTCGAGTAATAACATTGTGTGTTATATGTCTTTATTATAAATGAAATGACATTTGTTCTCTTTAAGGTTGTTATGTTTTCAATCCTCTTTAAGGTTGTTATGCCTGCATTTCTAGTCTCGAAGACGAAACTTCCTTTAAGGTTGTTATAATTGTAAATCCTTGAACTTGGCGTTTCTCAGATCCTATATAATAAGATCCGGCTCGTCAAGTGGAAACCAACGGAATTCGTTTCGTGTGAATTGGACTTCGTTTCGATTTGTAATGATTTTCAGAAGAAAGAGAAGTAAGGAGGTTTAAAATGTCATAAATCAGCAATGATTATCATTAAGACTAACTAAACATGATTAAAGAAACTAATGATGGATTGAAAACCGCTAATGACTGTTAGCGAATACTAATCAATAGTTAGCAAAAGATAAACGTAAGCAACGAAAGTTAAATCGTGATTAGTGAAAGTTAATCATGATTAGCATTAATTAAGCGTCATTAGCGAATCTAGAATCGTCTGAAATGTTCTAACTTAAGCCTAAGTTTTGGATAAAGTTTGTCCAAAACCATGGTAGCGGTTTTCTGGAGCCTATAAATACCTCCCTCTACCCATTCATTCTCTATGATTTCCACTACCACCACCCCAAGGGCTAGGGTCAAGAGGTCGGGAGGAGGAGTAGGAGGCAAGGAAGGAGCGTTAGCGAAGCGCTGCCGGGAGAACGAGGAGGAGGAAGGTACGATCCTCTCTTAGTTTGTTTCATGAGCTAGGTTTTCGATTCATGTTCAGTTTCCTAGTTGTTTCCTTTCAGTAATTTTATAGAGGAAACTCTTTTTATTTTTTAGAAATATGTCCCAATATAAGGGAAAACTCTGCCGAAATTTTCCTAAAAATATCACGCCGTATAAGGGGAAGCTCTGCTGAAATTTCAAGAGAAAATATGTTCTTTGTGTTCTTCGTGCGTTCTTCGCGTTCTTCGTGTTCTTCTTCGTTCTTCGCATTCTTGGCACGTTCTTAGCGTTTTTGATATGAAAATGAAATTCGATCTTTTCAGGAGCTACAAATCATATTTTTGAAAGGGAATCACAAAAAAGCACTACGTACGAGGGAGAGAGCTCGATTAGATAATGAAATCCTTCCTTTTGTTGTTGGGTTTTCATATGAGATAATTGAAATTCCTGATTTTATGTTCTTCGCTATGAAGAACCCTAAGTTTTGCTATTTTTTTAGAAAATATGAAAAGTTGCTTTGTGATTTCTGATGAATCCACGATTCATCATCTTAATATCTTGATCTTAGCAAAATCCCTGAGTAAAATCCCAAATAAATGTCCATAAAATCAATAAATTAACAAAATAACTCTTGTAAATAAAACTCACTAATTATTGTATATAAGATTGTACAAAATAAATTACACATAAAAAGCCGCAAAAATAAAGGAGTTTTATACTTGTAAATAGCCCAAAACTTCATGTATTTTTAATAAATCCATTTCAACTCCTTTTTGCCTAATTCTTTCTCTAACTTGTTTATAAAAATGTATATAAAAATACAAAAATACAAAACAAATTTTACCTTAAATAAATGCTCCTAGATCCCAATGGGAAAAAGCCGTAAAGACCAACTTCCAAGCTAAATTCTCGCTCCGTATGAACTCCAAATTCACCAAACTCACTTTTAAAGTTCAAGTTAGAAAATTATCTATCCAACGGAAGTGGTTTCATTAAAATCGGAGCTCATTTGCAAAAGTTGGGTTTTGGGACCTAGATGTACATTGTACATTATGTATATATTCATACTTTCTTCATTTTTTATTATATCTTTCTTAATTATTAAAAATACAAAAAAATCATACTTGTGTTGTATTTTAATTATACTATTTTATTGTATTTTTTCGTTGTAAATATCTCTTATTAAAAAGACAAAAAAATTACATATTAGAAAAGTAAAAAAAATGTACATGTTGTTTGTCTTCCCTTGTAAATTCTCCACCATTCTTTTCTCTTTTTATTTTATTGTAAATAAAGTAGCCAACTTTATTTTATCTATTTATTTATTTTATTTTTTACATTCTCTACAATAACCACCAATTCAACTCCATTATTCCACCATTTTTCTCAACTTCCCATTCAACCCCATTAATAAATCAACTTCCCATTCAACTCCACCACTTTAATAACCTCTCATCCCATTCTCTTTATATACATGTCATTCTCCTCATTTTTACCTTTGATCCATCTTTATGTGAGGAGAGCCCAGTTCCCTGAGTTGAATCGGTGACAGCGACGCAACCGTGGTCGAGCGACGACGGCCCTCTCTCCGGCGTGATCCGTTGGTTTTTTGGCCAACATCGCAGCCGCAACCGCGCGCTGCTCGAGCTCATCGCATGCCGGCGATTTGAGCGAAGACCGTGCTCACGAGAGCACTTCATAGGCGCCCGCGTTCGTCGTAGGTAATTTTATCATTTTGGTATTTTTGCAATTTTTATTTTAGCACACCACATATCACCACCATCATCACCATTTTTTTCCCATCTATCTAGTTCATTATCACCGCCAATTCATCTTTTTTTTATCATGTTCCCTGTTTAAAGAAATTAAAAAAAATTAAAAAAAGTTTTTTTTTGAAAAAAAGAAAAAGCCTTTATTACAGCAGTTAAAAAATCAAAAAAATTAAAAAAAATAAAAAAACGGAGGGAAGCAGCAGCACCGCCGCCGCCCCCCTCCCCTCCACAACCGCCGACAGCCTCCCGCGGCTCCGCTTGCCGCCGCGGCCTCGCGGCGCCGGCCGCGACCTCCGCCTTCACGCGCGGAGCCCAACCGCCACCGCCTTCAGCCTCTCTCGTCGTACGGAGCCCAACGGCGTCGGCGCTTCTCCGCGGAGGAGCTTCCTCCAGCGGCCCCCCTCGTCGCCGACTACGTCCTCGCCGCCCGCCACCGCCTTTAGCCTCTCTCGCCGCCGCCAGAGCGCCGGCCCCTCCTCCGCCACGGCCGCGCGTGGGCGGCGCCGCCCGTCCAAGTGTTGGGTTCACCTCCCAACCCAATCCAACGAGGAAGAAGGTCCATTTTAATTATTTTTTTTATTGTAAAAATTGCACCTTTTATTTCTTAAGTTTTTGTAATTACGGATAGGTCCCTGTATATAAATGCTTGTTTATTTCAGCTTTTGTATTTGCACAAACACCCCTGTGTTCTCTTGTTAATTTGGACATCAATCTTGCATCGTTTTACTCAATAAAAAATGGTATTGTGACGAGCAACTAATTCTCTATATTGTGGGTATTTATTTGTATTTTTGTGGTCTTTGGATAATTAATTAAAAATGTTCAACTGAAATATTACATAGTTTACCCATTCTGTGCCATTAAATTAATATCTCACACACGGGTGCTCCAAAAATTCCACAAAAAATATGTGATGCTTTGATGAGTGCTTAACATACTGTCCAAATTTCATCCAAAACGGAGTTGTTTTGTGCCTTAAATAAATTATTGAGTGATTTTCGTATTTGATTTTTAATTAAATCCACGTGTATTCTTTTTGCGAAATTTCAAGTCTCCTGGATTGTACATGAAAATATCTTTTTGGGATAATTTGATCTCTAGCTAATTTTATAATGTGGATTTATTAGAAATTATTTACTTGCTGTCACTCTGATTTCACTAAAAAATTCATAAAAAATCATAATTTGTCAGAAAATTCTAAAAAAATTACTGTCGCTTCCTTGCATCATGTTTTTATTCCAATAATTTTTTCATAATTTTTGCTTGCTGCTTGTGTGAAAAATTGCGAAAAAACCCATAAAAAGTGTGCATTTTTATTTATTGCATATTAACCCCTAAAATTCTAAAAAAATGTGTTTTGTGTTCATCACTGGATTAGAATTCTAGGAAAAATATAATTTGGCTAATTTGGACTAATTTAACATTAAAATTAATTTGGCCTTGTTGTATGCTTTCTTAGTGTTCTTATTCAGTCGCATTTGCATTTGCTTTGATTTTTTGCATTAAAAAATCTTAAAAAAAATACCACTTGGAAATCTGAAATCTTCATTTTCAAATTAATACCTAGGTTGTTCCTTTGCCTCCCTGAGTTCGACCCCGGACTTGCCCGGGATATAAATTAAGCCGAGACACTCTTCACGGAGATCTTCTCTCTGTTCTGACCGAATCGCTGAGTACACGTGCTACAACGTGACCGAATTAAACACCGTATGTAGCGGCTCGTCAATTTCCCACTAAAATAAGGATAAGCATCGAATTGATGTGGTGGCTTGGAAAGATAGGGTTTGGGAGTTAAAATAAGCACAAATGTGTGTGTGTGTGTGTGTGTGAATTAATATATTTATGTGGGTTTATACTCAATATTGAGGATTATGCAAACTGAATGCCTAACGGAAGAATTACACCATAGAAATTGATGTGTATTAAGTTGGAACGTGAAAAGGATCGTGTGTCACGTTAAAGATGACTGTGAGTAGAACTACAGGTCGGGTATGCAACCTGTAGCTTTGTCGGAAGGAACCCATATTGGCGTGGCCCTACTTAGGTGGTAGACGGTTGCCCTGTTATGATAAGTGTGCACGAAATAAATAATTTGAAACGCATGGTACTGGGTGCCAATATCTTCGGGTTGAACGACGGAAGATGTAGTCGTGCCATGTGGAGGCACGGGTGGTTGGATAGCGGCTGGGTCACGATAACATGCATTTAAAGCCTCTAGGTTATATGATTAAATGTTAGCCTGAGGTTTTAAGCAACCGAGACCTCGAGGACGGTGTGCTCCTTTGTTTGCCAGGCTGAGGGCTTGAGACCTTGATTAATAAAAGAAAAGAAAATTGTCAGGATAGTATTGGAGGATTGGTTGAGGCGACGTGTGCTGACATAAGCTTATCAGATCAACGCAATCTCCAATCCCGAAGTGTCACTTTGGAGTCCATATAGTGGTGAGGTAATTCTCTGGACTAATCCCTGACGTGGAATAGAAAGGAATAGGACTTAACATAATGAGAAGGAATGAAACTTTTTGTGATAACAAGTTTTGAAAATTACACAATTTGTTTGCTTTTCTCTTCTTCGTTACTTAGCATTCGCTAATTATTATCTTATGATTTTGGAAAATCCAACAGGTGTCGGTGAGCCATCGCAAGGACTTTAATAATCCAGCCAACTAACATAGTCATCCAATCAGCCACAGTATCTTTATTCTGTAAGGTAGTTAGTAATATTTTTGTTTGTTTCCTTTCATATGATGTACATGTAAATGATTATAGTGGGATAATGTATCATGTAAACTTTAATTTGTGAATGGAAAAATGTTGAAATACTTCTTCTGAGTATTTTTAATTGCGGTCTATTTCTAAATGTTAGTTGTGATTGTTGAATAAATTATTGCTAAGTAACTAGATCCGGATATGGGAGGATTCAACGGCTCGGGAATCGGGGTCGTGACTAGGGATGAGCATTGGACCGGGTCGGGTCGGGCCCAGTATGGCCCAACCCGAACCCGATCATGACTGCGGGCCTTATGGGCTGGGATTGAGCCCGATTTTTTTGATGCTTTGAAGCCCGAGCCCGGCCCGCAAGGGAATGGGCCGGGCCTGGGTCGGGCCAGCCCATTACCAGTTGTTGTCATTCCATGGACAGCAAAGATGAAACAACGGTGAGAGAGAGATTAAGGGGCAAGGACACGATTCTGACTTATGAATATTTTTACTTAAAATCCCACTTAAAAACATCAACAGAAGGTTAATTATATTTTGTATTAATAGTCATTATTAGGCATTTAACTGTATGAAAGATTTGGCACGGAATAGTAAATTATTTGTTATTTGATTTTTCTAGTTGTACAGTTAGTAAACCCTATAACAATGTTTAGCTTTTGAATTTTTTTAATCGTCACTAAATTAGTATCAATTACGATGATTTTTTAATGAAATTGTTAATGGATAATAATCTTTGTATAAACTTTTAGCATAGAATATGGCATTCGTCATAGATTACATAAACAAAACATAATCTTACACCGAATAATATTCTTGTTAGGCATTTAACATTGACGATATGACAATAAATATTTAAATAATATGCTGACGTGTGCCATTTTTATGGTATAGTTTATAGTGAGTTCATGAAATATTTAAAAATTATAGGATTATTTGACATATATAAAAGTCCATGGGAATATAATTCAAACAGGCAGTATAATGCTCAAAATTTGAGTACTTCTTGAATACTGGTATCACTATTATCATATTATAATTTGTTATTCATCCTTCAGGTGGGGTGTGAAATCGGGTTGGACTCCTGACTGAGAAATCGGACCCATTATACGGGTCGGGCCTATTACGGGCGTCTATTCAGGCCGCCCAACGGGCTTCGGGTTCGGGCCCATCTTAGCCGAGCCCGGCCCGAATTTCAAAATGGGCCAAATTTAAGGTCCAAACCCGCCCGTCAAATGCTCGGGCTCGGGCTTGGGCTGGGCTTAATCGGGTCGGGCACCGGGCCGGACCGGGCCGGCCCTACCCAATGCTCATCCCTAGTTGTGACATGAATCCTCATCTAATCACCTTTATTCTTTGATTTTGGCCTTCAAACCCTAGATAAATGCATGTATATAGCATTAATTTGCCAAAACAAATACTCTATAAGTTGTACAAAATACTGTAGGAAATACTGTATTTATTACCAAAATAAAAGAATAAAGAAATGAAAAAAAGAGAAATGAGACACCATAGGTGTTGAGTGACCCTAGTCCCTGAGATGTTGTCATCATGATGACTTAGTTGACAAGGAATAAGTAGGGGGAGATAGTGCAGCGAATTGTACAGTAAATACTGTTGGAAAATCCTACAAAAATAGGCCAATAATTACCTTTTAGGATCTATTTTATTTTTGTATTATTTATTCATCAAATCAATAAATTTTGTACATGAAAGTTATAGATAAAAATATAGTAAAAATACAAAATTGATTTCATAGAAAATAATATACAATGTATTTTTATACTCAAAATAAAAAAACCAAAATCCAAACTTCCCATACCCATATCTCACCAATAAAAACTCAAAATGCATAAAATCACATTTAATTGTATATAAATTTTTATAAGTTATTTAATAAGATGGTTTCATTTAATTTGAAGTTAAGGTGTGAAAGTTAGGTTTTGGACCCCTATTGTATAGTTTACTTAAATAAAATATTCATTTTATTTATTCTTTATTATTTTTATAATTTATAATTTTTATAATTTTGTAAATATTATTTATAATATATGTACATATTTAGAATAGAATGAAACCATCCAGAAAACACAAAAATAAAATAAGTATACAAAATACATAGATGAAATACATATACTTATACCTATATATTATATACCTACATTTTTAAATTGTGCAAATAATATCAAAAAATATAATAAAAATATATTTATGTATATTTAAATAATTTATAAATATATAAAATATGTGTATAAAATAATAAAATATAAAACACAAAAAAATAAAATACATAAAATATAGATGAAAATACCTTTATTTGTACTTGTAAAGGTAACATATAATAAAATACCTCCAAAAAATAAATAAAAATATGTAAAAAATATTACATAAAATTAAGATTTTTTCATGTTTTAATAAAAAATTTAATTAAATAATATTATATTTTATATTCATTTTCCAAGGCATTTTGCCTTGGAATTTCCTGGTTGGTCCACATGGACCAACCAGGTGCGAGTGTTGTTGACCTAAGGTCAACTGTACCCTGCCTCCTCTGACTTCTGTCAGAACTTCATGAGACCCCCAACTTCACCCAATTTCCTACGTCGCCTCCTTCACATTCTCATCTCGAGCCATCCACCTCTGTACAGCCCACTCATCCATGATCGTCGCCCATGCCCGAATCATTACCAACCCTCGCCCAAGCTCAAGCCATCGCTCCTTGAAAACCGTCAAAAAATCACCTATAAATAGGACCCCAGATCCTCTTTTGATTTTTTTGATCGCTTTTAGGCCAAGCTCAACCCCTCAGATGACCACCAAAAGCCTCTCGTTCGTGACAGGAACTCGAGGCTTCGATTTGCAGCGAGGAAGATCGATGGAAGTGGCGCATCCACCTATCTCCGGCCATCTGCGGCCGTGAGGACCAGCTCCTTGCCTCGGTCGAGTTGTGCCCCATTTCCTGCACTTTCTAGGTAATATCTTTAGCTTAGTTTCCATTTTCGGTCTTAGTTTTAGGTATAATCCTCGTGTTTTATCCTAAATCCAATTCGTTCAGAAACCTGGAGCTCGTGCTCCAGGTTGATTTCACCGTAGAATAGGCCCTGTTCTGACTCATTGACATCTTTATTCCGTTCCCCTACACCTTCTCTGTGTTTCGCACTCAAAACCCCCCTCGATTCTGCACGAATTGAGGTACTTCGAGCTCCTCTTCCTCTACTTCGCTGGAGCTCCATCGCTCAGCATATCCACGCGATCCCTAGCTACGATTCTTGGGTCGAGACGTTTGCCTCGTGCCTAATAATGTTTTGGTGATATTTTGCAGGTCTAAATATGCATCTGGAACCTTGACTACCACCTGGAGGATCTCCGTGCACTATAACCTCATTGGAGCGCCTCGAGTCCCCTCACCATCCTTGGAACCTGCCGTTGCATGTGGAGCACCCCCAGCTCACTACTAGGATTTTTGGAGGCACCATTCATCGCCGGACGACAGAGAGCGGCCTAATCAAAGATCGAGGTGGCTGAGTTCTTGGATGTTCATCACCCCCTTATGCTTGACTCTTGCTAGTCCCGAGCAAGACAATTTATTGAAAACCAAAACAACCAAAATGATGGAACTCTGATCTTCTGAGGTTTTCCATTGAGTAAACCCATTTCATATTTCTCTACTTAGCAATAGATGTGATTTTGAATCTTGAACTAAGAGTGAGGACGATTTATTTACATATAGTAGGGTGATGGATTCTCTAAAGATGGATGTCGCTTAGGTCAAACAACACCTGAGTATCAAATTGAGCTTAGAATCCAGTTGATCTATGAACTCTCATTTTACATTATTTCAGACCATGATGAACGGTAATGATCTACAACTTGAAGTCTCCCAATTGTCCAAGTGTTCGGTTCGTGTGCAAGCCCAATATTCTCTTAGCACTGACACTAACTGTGGGAGGTACAACTTCCCTTCCAAGTCGGATCACCCCCGTTAGCTTTATTAATGATTTGGTTGGCATTTGTAAGATTTATTGAGTAGGGTTCGAACAGCTGCGTTCGAGATACGCCAACTCTGGCCCTACTGATGCCCTTTATCCACCTGCTCCTGTGGATTTTTAAATAGCCTCGACTATTAGCACTAGTTTTCTGCCAATTCTGGCACTGCTCAGGAGTAGTGGAAGCATCTTTATTATTAAAAGTAGAGCGTACTTACATTATGTATGGAGGTATTTTAAAATACCTTCAATGTACAAATACTTTAGCTTTGCCAACTTAAAGATATAGCTTTTGGGGTCATGTTTCTCCCTTGGAAGGGCCCAACTCCCTAAGTATACGGACCAAGAGTCATGGGTGGTAAGGGATGAACACTTGTCTTTCTAGGATCCCTCAATTTGATAGAAGTGTCAAGTGTACTTGACAATGTTGTTCAGATGGTTATCTTCATGTCTAACAAGGGATTCAAGGTCATCTGGTTTCTAATCCAATTTGTCTCTCGGGTAATTAAGCTAAAATAACCTGAATGGCCTAAGTTACATCAACCTCTTGAGACTCCTATATAAAGGAGAGGTGGGGTCCTCAACACAATTTCATGGATTCAAAATCTCATCAACTGCTTGGGTAAAAAAAATGAAGATAGATGTGCCCAAATGGAAAACAAGATAGATCAGAATGTAAAGATTTTCGGCTCAAAGATAAGTTTTGGAAAAAATTTTGAAAAATTTTGCAATTTTTTTGGGATTTTTTTGGTAAAACAAAAAAAACGAAACAAGAGTTAGGAAGACTCGAGGAATCCTAACTACCCCCCTTATGCTTGAGATGTGCCGTGTCCTCATGGTGAACTATATGGAAGGTAAACACAATAGAGGACTCAGAATGCAGATGAGGCAAGGTGGTTTGGAGATCCAAGGTTCCATGCAAACTTTGAAAGACATTTTTTTTGAAAATATGCAAAAAAACAAACTATGTACAAGGATGGACGAAGATGGGTGGAATTCTTTTTCGTGGATTTTTTTCTCTCTCTCTCTCTTTTCTTTTTTATTTTATGGGATTTTGGTGAAGAATGAAAGTGAATGGAGATATATACAAGTGAACGAGAGAAAAAATGAGAAGCGAAAGTTCGATGAAGAAGAAGAAAGAAGGGGGTGTCTAGATCACCCCCTTATGCTTATACGTGACTTAGTCCCAAGGGACATAAGTTAGCATAATTGAGGTGCAGACACAGGATAAAAAGCTGAACAGAAATGAAAAGGGATAACTATGGGGTGCCTCCCACAAAGCGTTGGATTTCACGCCCCCAGCTGGGCACACAAGTTAGAGGTACACTTTACCTCGAGTGTGTGTTGCATCCATATTGAATTGATCGCATTGCGGCTGGAGGTCTAATTTGGGAACCATGAAATTGAGTGGAGCACCCGGATGGATCTTAGTGTGGGTGCGAATAGTCGGAGGAATGAAGGTGTGAATGAATTGCAGTTCCGGAATCACAAATGAATTGTCTGGTATACATGATGGTAGTAGAGAGGGGTGGACTTGACCGAACATCCTGAAGAAGGTAAAGGAGTGTTGCGAGATGGGATGAGGCTCCTCTATGGGTAGAATGAACTCTGTCTGTTCCGATGGGTCATGATTGTAGTTGGGAAGATTGAGGACTTTCATGATGTTCTCGGATTGAGTATGGTTTATTTGTGTTGTGGCACCCTCGAACATATGTGGTGGTATCTCTTTCTCTACCTTGAGATTATAATCAATGTCCATAATGGTCAATATGTCATCCTCAAATTCTGAAATTTCCTTCGACCATTTAAGGCTATCCTCAAAAATTGTATTATGCAGTAGATGTGAGGATGTATAAACAGATGATGTCTCTTTGTATGAGTGAGATTCTGAGAAAAGTAACTCAAGACAATGGTCTTCCCCCTCATGGGCCAAGCTGACATCTAGCAATAAAGAACTCATACCCGAATTATGTGATTTATCAAACCATGGTGGAACGGGTTTGGGAAGGGAATGATCATACCCAAATGGATTGGGGAAGTCCTCAATTTCACTCCAAAATGAATCAGGAGAGAGTGACTCATCCTGATCTGTAACCGTCTTGATGATCAAGGGTGGGAAATGAGGGTTGGTCATCTTTGTTGGCAATTCTTCTTGATCAAGTTGGTTTAGAAAAAGTTCAGAGATGTCATGTATGGGCTCGTCCATGCGAGATTCAGCATGAAGGACTTCTGACTCATGGTCAGGGGTACAAGGAGAGAAAGTGGAGAGGGATTGCTCGTCCCTGGAAGGAAGGTCAGGGGCAAGGTGGTAAGTGTGGTTTTTCACATGATGGTTCAATTTTTGCTTATTTTGCGCATAATCACAGTATTGGTCACTCGAGATGGATTGGAACTTCTTATCTGGGAGCTTATCTCTATCCATAACTTTAGGCAGATTGGATTGGAATTTAGGGATCGAAGATGTAGGGGTGAGGTACTGTAAATATGACTCTTCAGCTTGTCTCATTCTGAAATCTAAAACCTCGAGTCGTTGATCAAATTCCTTAGGGCTTATACAGTCGGGTGAGGTTTGTTTGAGTATTCTGAGTTCACGAAAATCCCTAGTCATGGCTTCTATTTGAGCTAGGAGTTGAAGGCTGAATGGGGACCGTAGAGGTCTAAATTTTGCTCAAAATCTTGGTTTCCTTCATCCTAAATAGGGTAGGTGACAACGAGGAGGAACAATTGACAGAAAATCCAAGATGAATTCACACACCTCTCGCTCACCCGTCAAGCAAACACACTAATCAAGTTCCAAACAATTTATGGGCTCTATTTTATGGTGACCACTTGAATTTAGTCCACTTTCAAATTATGAATTTTGTCAAGTTGATTAGGACCAATTCAAATAAGCGCAAATTTAGTGATCTTGATTCTTTAAGGGAAAAACCACAAAGATGCAAATGATGCGTGCACAGTTAGAGATACATACCTGGATCCAGCATCTACAATGCAATATGCTTCACAGAATATTAAATCTAATCAGGCACATGCAATCCTAGAATGCTATGATCCTAGATACATCTAGCAATATGAGTGCACGTAAGTATTTTTGGTGTTTTTTTTTATTTTTTATTTTTTTATTTTTATGTTTTTATGTTTTTATTTTTTTGAGAAAACCGCCCAGATTACAAAAAAGCTAATCTAAATGCAGGGCAAAAATAAAACCTAAGTTATTACAAGAAATAATATGGAGGGGTTGAGAAGAGAAGAATGTCTAGTCTAAATTACAGATCAGTAGAAAAATATAAGGAATTTTAAATTAACTACGAGATAAAAATAGCAGTAGGAAAAAATGATTCGTTAAATTGATGTGCTGTCCTAGAAAGGTGTGCCTGGTGTCAATGGATAAAAAGTGGTCGTCGGGCGGTTGGACAGGCTTATGCTAGTCACTTCGCAGTCGAACCGAGTTTCCTTCGAGCGTCAGGTACCTGAAAAGAAGAGCGACGTCAGATTGACAAATCAAAGTGCAAAAGAAAAGAAAAACAGACACATACGCTTCGCCTCCCCGGCAACGGCGCCAAAAATTGACCGTTGAAAATCGGAATGCGTAAATCGATGTAAAAACCGAGTCGTTGTGCACAAGATAGAGGACGAATCAATAATAGAATTTATATCCGGAACTCAAATAACAGAACACACATGAAATGTGTGAGTGTATAGTGAAGAGTCACGGGTCGAACACAGGGAGGCATGATGGGCACATGTCAAATTATCATTATAATGCAAAAGATCTGAGAACTAAAGACATGGAAATGACTGCATTAAATGAGGGATCGGATATGAAAGATAATCTTTGTTAAAAGAATACTTCTAGTCTCGGATAAAGTCTGAAATTGTGTGTATAATAGATAAAGGGCGGGCATGCAAACAAGGACAAGAAACGATAAATCACTTGTAGAAGAATAATGAAGATTTCAGACCAATCTTCGTATGATGTGTTGGTAACCAATGGATGCCATAGGGAAGATTGAATGATAGATGCTTCTTTTGAATTTCTTGTACACACAGAGTCTTGAATTCCAAGTTGTCCTTCGAAGTTGTTGCGATATGTTGTCTCGGCTACATGTTCTTCAAGTGCCTTCCTTTCCCCCAAAATGTATCAGTTCAAATGCATTGGTGTACTCCTTCTCAACCTATTTCCTTGCTTCATGTGTAACTTAATTGCAAGCAATTCCTGTAGACAAAATAATGCACAAAGTAAATAGCAATGTATTGAAACTAAACGACAACAAAGGGAGCTTATCAAACAAGGAAAAACAAAAAGATAAATGAGCAGAAGGTTTCAGGTTTGAGTTGCAGTGGACTGTGAGAAGCCAAGAAATCAACTCCATGTACGGCATCTATCCGAAGGTGGAGGCACATTCGGTGGCGTTGTAAACATAGCCCTAACTCCCTACGTATCCCTCGCTGCCAGGTCTGCTCTATGGTTGTGCTTTTATCACCGAGAATGTGTGCGATAGTCCCGACACGATGGATGGTCGTTTCCCCATTTATGACGTGCGCGATATCAAAGGGATTGAGATTTAGCGTGTAGTGTGTCGCTCTGACTCGGAGATAATCACAGTCTTTATGGTTTTAGAATGTAATCGGGTCAAGGATAAGACAACGAGATCTTGGTATGATAGACCATGATCGGATCACAACAACCCTTCCGTAAAGAGAGATCACAGGATAAGAAATATGAAATTGATCGACTGTTGTTGTACTGGATGCCGAGTAGATTAACAGAATCAGATATAATTTTGCCATTAATCCAGTTAGCAGATATAGAAATATGAACCCAGCAGTGAAATGCCAATCATGCATTAAGGATATTCTAAGACAATTGTCGAGATTCCTATTCAGAATGCTAATTGATCGAAACTTGTTTTCACATGATTTGTTCTTTTTGCATGGAATGCACAGCAAATTAAGTGGGCCAAATGCCATGTCGCTGTAACATAAATGGAAAGGGGAGGAGAGAGAGGGAGCTCTTTACGTGCATGGGATTGAAAGGATTTTAAGCCATGCCATGTATTCAAGTAATTGGGAATTTTGCATTAAAGTTCAAAGAATAGGTGAATAAGTTGAAAAGGCCCTGAGATTCCTTGATATTTTGCAAATAGATATCGTGGGATGATGTGATTAAAGTCAAATGGGATAGAGTCATGTTGAGATAAGGTTGAGTATGATGAGAATAGTAAACGTGAATGGTCTCAAACCTCAAATCAAGTACGACACCTGAAGTTGACTTCAACTGAGTGAAGTGCCCATCAAATCCCAATCTTGTGAAATTATGCTCAGATACTGACAATCAACTGACAAATTAAATCAATGACAAGTGTAGTGAAAAGCACAGAAACTCACCATGATACTTCTCAAGAAGATCTTATTTGGACCCTTTATTGTAATGAATCGTAGATTCATCAAGGATCTCCGTGCACTTCAACCTCATTGGAGCGCCTCGAGTCCCCTCACCATCCTTGGAACCTGCCATTGCATGTGGAGCACCCCCAGCTCACTACTAGGATTGTTGGAGGCACCATTCATCGCCGGACGACAGAGAGCGGCCTAATCAAAGATCGAGGTGGCTGAGTTCTTAGATGTTCTCCCAGATGGGCTCAGCACCGGTCGATCAAGAACTAGGGCCCAGGTCTAATCCTGGCCCTTGGTTCTAACCGAAGTGCTACCCAATTCAAGCCACCCGATCTGCCATGTGTCAAGCAATGAATGGCGTGATTCGAAGCATTAAGTGAGTAAACTTCAAAGACCCCCCCTTCAATTTTTGTAATAGCTAAATACCCTTGTAAATATTATATGCAGTTTCAAAAAGTATTAGATAATTTGGATGTAACCCCCTGACATATCAGATATTACACCTTAGTCCCTGGCCACATCACCTCATGTGACGACCCACGTGCTTAGGCAAATTGCATGTATAACCATGCATCCTTTGTAATTATATTTTAATATAAAACTTTGAACATTAGTTATAACTTTCTGGTATATTTGCATAGTACCCCTTGTGTTTATTTTTTATTACAAATATGCCCCTACTAGTGAATTAATTTTTGTGTATGTTTTCCATTTATTAAAAATAGCATCTGTGCTCCAAAAAATAGGGTTATAGTTCTTGCTTGCTTGCTTGTAGTTTCATGCTATAATTTTAGAACATCATTTAGGACTTTTTCATATTTTATAAAAATCAAAAAGAGCTCAGATATTTCCTATTTGCAGTATAAAATACCAAAAGGATACATAAACGTTTTGAAAAAAATCTCAAAAAATAGGGTGTGTTTATTATAGTATCTAGTACCCCCAGAGATCAAAAATCCCTAAAATAGAAAAATAAAATGATAAAAAATTAAAAAGCTCCAAAATCCTAAAAAATATAAAAACTCGTTTAAAAATCCAAAAATATTTATTCGTGTCCTATATTTTTACTTATATCTATTAGATTTAAAAATAGTTTTGGAAAATTTTGACTTTATTTTCTATTTTTAATTTCCAAAACGATTCTACCCATTCAAAAGTCCATGTTTTGCTTTATTTTGGACTTTAAAAATACTTAAAAATTAGCAAATTATTTGAAAAACCACAAAGATAGTAAAAAGTTATAAAAAAAATCCCAAAAATATTGGGTTTTGCTATTTTTTATTATTTATACTTATATTTATAAGTTACTTACCCTATAGAGTATTATATATACTAATATGTAAGTTATCATATTATTTATTATTATAAATATTTTATAATTATTTTTAAAAAAGTATATGTTTAGGATATATATTTAAATAAGAAATTAAAATAAAAAATATTATTTAAACCCACATTCTTTGATTAATAGTGTTCATACCTATATATATTTATACACATATTATTTATATATTATTTATTTATAAATAATATTAAGTGCTACACCATGCGTTCCCTGTTTTTGACACCCTGCTATGTTTATCACTATACACATTTATTTGTAGGGTTTATAATAAATTTTGATTTACACTTGTTTCTTCATTGATTGATATCTATCGTGTGGGTTGATTGTTGATTTATCACTTGGATTGAGTGAGTGGTCGTCGCATCAACTTCGCTCCCGCCTTGTGTTGTGCGTAGACCCACCTCCCTTGATCTCTATGTTGTTTCAGATACTGAGATGCCCTCGAGGCTGAGATTTACTCCATAATGTCGTCCTGGCATGTTCTAAGTGGATGTGTCAACTACTTAGGTTAAGTATCGTACACATCCCTGGTTGAGATACTGATGCACCCTCAAGACTGAGATGTACACTATACTACTCTATAATACTAAGACGCACTAAAGGTTGAGATACACTTTATAAATTCAATATCATCGTGAGGAATCTAGTTGAGATATTGTGACACCCTCAAGCCTTCCCATGTGTATAATCGAGAAAGATAGGAATCTCAGGCAATGAAGGCATCAGATGCAAGGCACGTCTTGTTGTGAAAGGTTATAGTTAGAAGGAAGATGTGGATTATATAATACACAGAAGGAACGCATGTCATGTGCTCCCTATGCCAATGCAGTTGGAAGTCTTATATATGCCATGGTATGCAGAAGACCTGATGTCGTTCATGCTATGAGCGTTGTTAGTAGATTCACAGGGTATCTAGTTAAGGAGCATTAATAGGCAGTGAAGATGATATTTCACTATATGAGAGGAACATCTAACATAGGCCTATCTACAAAAGCGATTTAGAGTATTTTGTTGCCGGATATTTAGATTTATACTATGTTGTAGATGTTGAGGTGAGGAGATTAATGACATGCTACGTCTTCACTTTGGGAAGTTTTATCACTAGTTAGAAGGGTATGTTAGCCATGTGAGCCCGATACGAACAATTCCTACAATAAATGTTATTGTAATACTTGATTTATCAATAAAAGTTATTGATTTTTTCATTCACTGGCTGAGATTAAATGGATGAATGCACTATAAGGTCCCTATGTAGAATTAAAGTTATGTACCATGGTCATCTTAACAATCATACAGTTGTTGATTCAATAGTTGAATAATAGAGGCTGGTGCTTGGATGAATATCTAAGAAGTTAGATTGAGGACTCATCAAGCACTGTCAAATGATTGTTAAGAGATGATCTCCGGCCTGAGTAGGAGATGGCAATCCTTTCTCATTAGATTGTTATCTGATTGACCTCTTGATGCAGGTCCTCTGCATGGGAATAGAGATTCGGAGGTGTTAGATTAGCTGGTTAAAGAGTTGACTTAACGAGAGCGAGATAACCAAAGTCCTATGTTGTATATTGTCACGATACAGGCACACCTCCTCTGATCGGAGACAGATGTGTTACTATATGTCTAAGTATGTACATTTGGAAGACCAATAGGTTGATGATCTAACAAAGGTCTATACACCGGCGAGCTGGTGTGCATATAAGGGCATATGAAGTAGAGGAACTCCTTAAAGGTCTCTAGAGATGTGAAATGTCTAGAGGATGACTTCCTTAAAGGTCAAGATAAAAATGAAGCAGAGGAACTCATTGAGTCCACTAAGCATTTTGAGCTTCCTGAACTAGAAACTGAAGAGATAAATAAAGATGAAACACCCATACCTCTTTGAATGAGTTCGAGGGTGGTTACACCACCTGAAAGGTATGGATTCCATGTGTCAGGTGAATCTGGCAATGATCCTGCTTCATTTGATGAAGCACTTGCAGATCATGACATGGATAGATGAATGCTAGCAATGAACTTAGAGATTGACTCCATGCATAAGAATGGTGTATGGACCCTAGAGGATCCACCTGAAGGGGTAAAACACATTGGGTGTAATGGATCTTCAAGAGAAAGAGGGGACCTGATGGGAAGTAGTTCAAGGCACGACTTGTAGCCAAAGGCTACACACAGAGAGAAGGCATCAACTACGATGAGACGTTCTCTCCTGTGTCTATGCTTAAGTCCATCAGGACCCTACTAACTATAGCTGCATCTCTTGACTACGACATATGGCGGGTGGATGTCAAGACAGCTTTCCTCAATGGATACCTCAAGGAGGATATCTATATGGAGCAGCCACAGGGCTTCATAACCGAAGAAGGTGAAGTATGCAACCTGAAGAAATCCATCTATGGGCTCAAACAAGCTTCTCGTAGCTGGAACATCACATTTGACAAAACCATACAGAGTTATGATTTATGCAGAATCCTGATGAACCTCGTGTGTACAAGAAGCTTAATGGGAGTTCCATAGTGTTCATTGTGCATTGCGTAGATGACATCCTTATCATTGAGAATGATACATGGATGATGACCAGTGTTAAGATTTGGCTACCCCATACTTTCGAGATGAAAGATCTTGGAGAAGCCTCTTACATATTAGGTCTGAAGCTATTCAAAAACTGAGAAAAGAGGATATTAGGATTACCACAACATGGATACATTAAGAATGGAACATTTCCGTATGAAGAGTTCCAAGAAAGGTTTCCTTCCCTTAAGACATTGTATCCATTTATCTAAAGGGATGGCTCCTCAAAGTATTGAGGAAAGAAAGCCATGGTTGGATGCCCCTATGCATCATCTATAGAAAGCTTAATGTACGCCATGATGTGTACTAGGTCAGATATCTGTCATGCAGTGGGAGTGGTAATTCATTACCAATCCTGCTATGGAGAACAACATTGGAATGCAGTGAAGAACATTTTCAGGTATCTAAGATGGACACAAGATTACATCTTGGCCTACGAAGATGGTGATCTCCGAGTCTTGGGATACACAAATTCAGACTTCTAGTCGGATATTAATGATCAAAAGTTGACATCAGGGTTTGTCTTCTCGTTGAACGGTGATGTTGTGAGCTAGAGAAGCAAGAAATAGGAGACTACAACAGATTCAAAAACAGAAGCCGAATACACTGCAACATCGAATGTTGTAAAGGAGGCAGTGTGGTTACGCAAGTTCATCCTGGAACTTGGCGTAGTTTCCTCTAATACTCCCATCCCGCTACTCTATGCTAATGCGTGAGACATTGCCTAGGTGAAGGAACCCAGATGGAATCAAAAGGGAAAGCACGTGGAAAGGAAATACCACATCATTAGTGAAATTCAAAAGCATGGTAACATCATCACCAAGATGGCATCTGCCGACAACGGTGTTGATCCTCTTACCAAATCTTTGACACAGAAGGTTTTCGATCAGCATGTAATGAGTCTGGATTTACTGATTATACCTGAATGGTTTTGAGGGCTAGTGGGAGATTGTTAGCCATGTGAGCCCAAGACGAACCATTCATACAATAAATGTTATTGTAATATTTGATTTATTAATAAAAGTTATTGATTTTTTCACTCCCTATCTAAGATTAAATGGATGAATGCACTATAAGGCCCCTCTGTATAATTAGGGCTATGTACCATGGCCATAGTAATGATCATACAATTGTTGATTCAATAGTTGAATCATAGAGGTTGGTGCTTGGATGAATATCTAAGGAGTTAGATTGAGGACTCATCAAGCACCGTCAAATAATTGTTAAGAGATGATCTCCATCCTGAGTAGGAGATAGAAATCCTTTCTCATTAGGCTAATATCTGATCTACCTCTAGATGCAGGTCCTCTGCATGGGAATAGAGATTCGGAGGTGTCAGATTAGTTAGGTCAAAGAGTTGACTTAACAAGATCAAGATACCCAAAGTCCTATATCGTATACTATCACGATACATGCACACATCCGCTGACCGAAGACAGATGTGTTACTATATGTCTAATTATGTACATTTGGCAGACCATTAGGTTGATGACCTAAGCAAGGTCTATACACCCTGCGAGCTGGTGTGCATATGAGGGCATATGAGTCATACGATCTCTTAAAGGGATCATATGAGTTCACTTGTGAACTGAAAGACATGAGCTCATTCATGAGGTATTGGGACCGATCAAATTCCATGCATGGTCGTCGTGCTTTGGAAGCATGATAAGAATTTGTACGTATGATATATGCTTTTGGAAAGCATATGATCGATACCAACTCCCAATGACCAAGAATGAGAAACATGATGATGAAACCCTAAAGATGATAGTGAAAATTGATTTATATCTTCGGGTTTATCATAGGTCTTCTAGTATACATGATGTACATGTATTAAGAATACATGAAGGTGATGTGATCATAAACGATTGTATAACCATGACGCTTTCATTCCAAGGGAGTGATGAAATATGTCTGGATTTAGTGACTCCTCTCAGTAGAGAAGTAATCTGATCCCGGTCCAAGTGTTGGACATTTGATCTGAATGAGATTCAGATGCAATGAAAAGATTCGATTTACGACCTTGATTTAATCAAGCATCTATGAAAGGTCCACGAGATCTGGATTTGAGATGTGATCTCAATATCCAAGTCACTGTATATGGAACGTACAACCGTCATATCCTTATCTCTAAGTATGTGTGGAGAAAGCACATTATTCGTGAAAGAGTTCAAGAATAATTCCATAGTTGAATTATATCTAAGCATTGAAAAATGGTTTTAACTAATTTTATTTAATTATCATGAATAATGTGAATTTGATTCATATTATTTTGATGCACAAAAATGATTATCTAATATAATTAAATGTGATTTAATTATTATGGATAAGAATAATGTGGATTACATTATCCAAATGATTCATAATGTGATTTATAATGTATTAGATATATTTGTTGATTAATTATTAATGTGAATTGAATTCACATTGTATAATTAATTAAAAATATAAATCACATTTTATTTTAGGTTGTGAATGTGATTCACAATTTTTCAATGGCAAGATTGCAATATTCACAAAATAATTATGAATTGTTTTTTGCAAAATAATTTACAACAAGTGGTGTTGTAAATCGTGGAGATTCCCATGGAATAATGTAATCTCATGTGATTACATGAGATTGGCTCCTTCCCAATTGGGAGGGTGGACGGCCGCCAACTCCCATTAGGAAAGAGTGGTCGTCCACTCCCATATCATGGAAGGAGGCAATCTCCATTCCATGATCTACATGCTTGATTGATTTAATTTGGGATCAATTATATTGATATATATATAATCTAAATTAAATTAATTGTTTTGTGTTTTTACAACAAAATCTTGGCCATTGAAAGAAACACAAATCAATCACATCCATTGATTTTGTGTTATCCATGGATTGAGATCTATGGACTCCCAAAACCCCATATAAGAAGAGGCACCTCTTCCTCTTCAAAGTTACAACAATTGCAACATCAAGCTCTCTCTCTCTCTCTTTTTCTCAACCCCCCCTCTCCTTGAGTGGTCGTCCACTCAAACCCTAGAGAGAAGGTCGCTGCTGATGTCGCAACGCCGTTGTGTTGTCACCTCGACTGCCCTTGGTTCTCCGTCTTCTTTGGTGTGTTACACTCTTGAATAAGACGTTCGATCTCGTGTGACGAGATCAGGTGTACTTTTGCTTAGATCAATGACTTGAATTACGAGAAGCACATGACTCATCTTCGCGCTCGCAAGCGTCTCCTCCGACGGAACGGACTTGAGACAGGAGGTCTCTTCTCTTAGAGGCTCGATCACAACCATGCTACAAGAGGTATTCCTTAATCTACTATGTGGTTAGATGAAACGATCCAAGAAGTATTATTGGATCATGTGATTTCATCGATTAAAAATTTTTTAAATTCCGTTGCACCGAGCTATTAGTGCGACTAGTCGCTCTCAATCATATATGATGTGATCCTCACGCTTCTGTGATGCGCTTAAAGATTCTCCTATATCCTTCAGGATACATTACAACGACCAGTTACTTTGTCTACCACCGAGGTATAGTATTTGGATTTGATGGAATTTGCAAAGTAAGACATATGGTGGAAGGGCTTAGTTGAGGATCTCGATGCACAACATGATCAATTATATATTGTGATCATCTCGATGCAATATGATTAGCCAAGGACCATGTGCATCACAAGAGGACCAAGCACATAGATGCCAGATATCACTTCATTCGTTCTGAGAAGTGAGAAGAGGATCAAGGCGAAAAAGGTTGGCGTCATAGATAATCCAACCGATATGTTCACGAAGGTAGTTCCCTAGAGTAATTTCAAATATTGTTTGGGCTTGCTCAATGTCGAAGTTGGCAGTAGCCCATGGAAGGGCTAGAAGCGACACGTCGAATCTTGGCAAAGTTTCTCAGATAATTAATTCAAGGTGGAGACTGTTAATATGCTTTGAATCATAACCATTCATTCTACTGGACCCAATCATAAGCAGTCTAATGCAACCCCCACTCCTCACCACGCCACCACACCCTAAAATGATGAATGCAAATCATAATAGCACTTTATTTTCTAAGAAAAATGATGTTGGCGGAGGGACTGGGGTGCTGGCAACAATGATAACCAAGGCCTTTCCCGAGATCAAGTGCACGGTTCTGGATCTGCGTCATGTTGTTGCTACAACTGTGTCAAAGAGTCGTTGAGAGGTTGATACAACTGATGCCATTCTTCTTTGTAGAAGAACAGTTTTGGATTATTTATTTGAATTAGCGTCAGCTAATTACGGAGGTAAGGCTTTGGTCAGCCATTAATTATATTAAACATGTTCACGTGCAATAAAGTTTACACGATTGAACTATGACAACTGTGCGAGGATTCTGAAAAAGCACAGAGAAGCCGTCCCTCCTAATGGAGGAAAGGTCATCGTTTTGGATGTGATGGTTGGCTTCGATACGAAGTATAAAGAACTCCTCAAAGCACACCTCTTTTATGATATTTTCATGATGATGATGTTCTCTTCTTCTGAGAGAAAGATGAGAGAATAGGAAAACATATTCTTAAGAGCTGGATTCAGCAGCTTCAAGATCAAGCATGATTTGGGCTTCAGGTCATCTGTGGAGGTTTATCCTTGAAGCGATTCACCGCGGTTCCATTGGTCTTTGTCACCTCCACCTTCTTTCCATGGATCTTATTTCACAGGCATCTCCACAAAATTAGTATACTTTATATATGCATAATTCACATATCAAGTCCTCTGGACTCAATCCCAATACGGGTCCTGATATTTCAATCATAGAACCAAACGGTTCTGATTCCGTTTTCCAGACAGTAGAAGAGGCTACAGTTAGTAAAATTTAATGATTGGACTAAATTGCCCCTTTATTATTTAGAATTCTCATCCCTATCCTCCTCTCCCTTTGGAAACTCGACGCCCATCTGACCTTCCCTCCTCCAAGAGAAGCAAACCCCTCTCCTCCCGGTACTTCGGCCTCCCCTCCTCTCAAAAGTTATGCGACCCCCACTCCTCCAAATGATCAACTAAATTTCAATAGCCAAAGGATCATATTGAGACAATCGTAAATATCAGATACCACATTGTTTCCTTTTAAAATTCAGGTGCAACATTGAAATTGGATATATAGTCCAGAGATTTTTGTGTAATTTCTCAAAAATGGAAGAGGAGAATAACCGAAGCAAAGAAGAGAGAGGGATTTTCTTATGGTTCCTCTTTTGGCATATTCATTATAAGTCCCGTATTCATCCGCTTTACCTAATGATAACGTCACCACGAAAGTAACTCAAGATCATAAAAAGGGTAATTTGATGATATATTACTTATATCAGTAAAACTAAAAAAGTATATAGTTTTTATTTATTTACTTGTGGATGTAAGCTGACATTGGCAACTTCATTTAAAACCACATGAAATTCGAGTTTCGGTAGCAAAATCAAATGAAAGTATTTCATGCCAGACTATGTTTACAGTGTTCCGATCATTATGAGAACTGCTCACCTTGCGGCGGTGACAGAGAACCTCCACGATGGTTGGTGGTGGTGCAGGTCCATGGTGGTACAATACTCTTAACAGCGCATGAGTAACGCAGCAGCACGTCGAACTTGTCATAGAGCGTCGAGAGGAAAGGGTGGTCGAGGCACCGGAGCACTCTTCTCTCGGTGTTCGACTTCTCAGCCTTCTTCTTCCTCCTATCCACCTTCATCCTACACATGAACTTCTCCTCCCCCCCACCCCCACCCCGCCGACAGCAGAGCTCCGTCCTAGAAATTCTCTTTCTCGTGGTGAAGGAAATTTTTTTCCTTGATGTTGAAGTAGAATTAGGCCTAAAGTAGACTATTTTAACATAATGTCCATGAGAATAAGTAATTGACTAGTTCGCTGGATTTTGAAAAGGTAAGGGACCTATTCTATTTTGATTATCATCAAATATTGTTTAGTTGATTAATTAATATAAAAGGGATCGTTTCTTCCCTTTTTTATTAATCCGTCACGACCATATCATTGCAGTACATTTTCAACTATAACTAATCTACAACTAAGATTTTCAAAAAACAAATATCTGTATGAATCAAATCATCTTGGAATTCAAAATTGATAGATATTTTTGTGATAATATGCATGCTTGCATTTTATGGAAGTACACCACATTAAATTGTAGGAAATGAATTTCATTTTATTCGTCTCATCATGTCAATCGTTCCAAAGTGAAAAGAATATGTCATACTCAAAATTTTAGTTGAAAAGAGAATTTCTGTTTGAAAGATACATGTAACTCATCTTGTCATATATTATTTCAACCACATGGATGGATCAATATACGTATATATTCAAATTTTATAAACGTCCTTCTTGGTACCTATGTATCCCACTTGATTGGAATAGATTTGATGTTTTGATCAAACACAATCAAATAGTAAGCTAACTAACATGTAACTGTCGATAATAATGGATGATGATGAGGAAATGTTGATTATACATAACAACAAATTATTATAGCAATAACTGCTGATACACAATTCCTGATAAGAGAGAAGATCCTTTACTATATAAGTGGTTCTACAACATAGGATGCTGTGACATCCTTGGTATTATATTTGCAGATGCTCTTACAACCAGAGATATTGCAGCTGTTTGCAGATGATTTAACCATTCCCATATTTCCCTCAAAATATTATAGAAGGTATTTTAGGGATCATCGGATGACCAAGACTGCCGCATCATCTAGTGTTGTAATCCACCCACAACATAGGATCTCCCAGCAGAAAGCAATGTTTTGAAACTAGGTCAGTTCTACCGATTCAACCGGTTTAACCGGTGAACCGCACCTAGGCTAGCCCAATTATCTAGATTTGTGTGATTAGGTTCAAATAGCTAGTTTTTTGGTCCAACCACCGATCAATTTTGTATATGAAATCCACTTCAATTGAATTTGTACTGAAATTAAAAATTAATTTTATTCAAAAATAACCTTTTTGAGGAATTGAGCTCAGTGCCTTTGGTTACCCAACGAGTAACAAACTATACCTGACCAAAATGCGGATCGGATCAGTCCATGGGCCTAGTCGAATGGGTCGAGGTTCCGAAACCTCTATCCAAAGCCCACCACAGACAGGCCTATAGACCCGCTTTATTTTTTCCATTGATTTTAAGTATAAATGAATTTATTATAACCATTTATACTTTATATAACTACTATATGTAATATACATGTTACTTGACATGTAAACTATTGAGTTTAATGTAAAACTAGTATCGCATATGAAAAACTTGAAGTATATCATATTAATTATTTACTTATCTAGACCCTCTCTCTCTCTCTCTCTCTCTCTCTCTCTATATATATATATATATATATATATTGTTTTTCCTAGCCCAAGCCCAACCTATGAGCGAGCGGGCTCCTGGCCCATTGACCAGGTCTATTAGAAACTAACTCAACCACAACCACTTCTTGTAAAAATTTAACCCAGATATAATTATCATGTTATAAAATATACAGTATTTAGTTGCAAATATTATATATGTAAAGTATCTTTGTAAATATATATATTTGTCTGTATTTTATTGGGGTGACATGCTACTTTAGTGGTATTCTAAATGTTTATTTCATGCATGATTTTATTTATTCTGATTTCATTAGTTGGTTCAACCACTTTTTCTTCATTGATTCGATTTTATCCGATTAGAAATGATGATATCATCATCCAGTTGAAATCAATTTAACTTCATGCATGGACGGATTCAAGGGGGGGCATGGAGGGGCACTCCCCCCCCTTAATTCTTAATATATAAAGTTCTACTTATATGTATTAATATAAAATATTTTATCTTTTATTTTATATATTAACATTTATATCTTAATCTATGAACAATGCAAAAAAAAAGGAAGCATAATTAAAAGATTTTTTTACAATCACATACAAATAAGGTTGAAAAGGACCAAATTAAATATAGATATAATTATTATCATATTTTTATGTATTTTAAAATATGAATACGTAGGTATAAATATTGATGAAAATGAAAATTGTATTATCATGTTCTTAGAAGCGGATACAAATGTAAATGAATATTTATGTGAAGCGGATAATTTTAGAAGAATATGATGGATTAGAAATAAGGTGAGATAAGGGATAAATATGTTTATCCTTCTTTCTTGTTCAGTTGATTTATGATAATAGATAAGTAGGTTTATCCTTCTTTCTTGTTTAGTTGATTTAATGGATGAGGAAGGGACGCATATCGTAGATAATAACATAATACATGGTGTTTCATGGTGTGACCACTTGACTCGGATCACTTATCATGAAATAAAGTTCCTTTTATCTTTCATCCCAACGCTTCCAATAGATTAGCTTACATATACGTATAGGATGGTTTACACAACAAATAAATGTATTAAATGTATATAATTCGTAACAAATTATATCCAATATGGTGAAATAAATCATAAAAATTTTGTATTTAAAAGTATAATAAAGTAAAATGGACATATCAATATAGATAAAAATATTTGTGAATCTCAAAGTGATACCAACATCCAAAACCATTATAAAATGAATACGTGTCAAAATCTAAAATCGATACAGTAGCAATTCCCATATAGAAATATCCTTATTTGATTTTACCCTACATGAAATAATTGGTTATACATAATTGATGTGACTTTTAAACTTCAATTAATTTTACATCTTTGGAATGTGATGATTACCTCCATGATATTTATTAACTAATCCATATATTAAAAATACAAATAACAACTTCATTATCTTCAAGTTAATTTATGAATCTGTATTATCACATAAGAAAAATTTAAAGGTTCTTTAGATACAAAGAAAAAGGAAAATAGTCATTTTTATATTTATGAAAACATGTATCTTTGATATTTTAAGTAAAGTATGAAGCCTTCATTACCCATAATAGTTGGTGCCATTTATCCATTCATTGACATATTTTACCATTAATTTAAAAAATCTTGTTATTAAACTTATAGTTTTTGAGATCTAGCTATCAGTAATTATAGAAATTCGACTTTCATTTGTAAATTGAAGTCACATATTAATATTTTTGAATTTGACTTACTTGATGTAATCAAGAATGTTGTTCATTTTCTAAATTACTTCGATGTGATTTTTAAGCTTTATAAGCTAGAGATGAATATAAACAATATATAAAATTTCATTTCAATTAGTTATTTTTTGATTTTTTTTTAAATTTATGAAAGTAAATATTTGTGATTTTAACAATTCAGATGTGCTAAATATTAACTTTTTAACGAAGGAAATATCTACTTGAAATGAAACAAGATTAACGTTTTTATCTTGACATTTAGCTTTCTATCCACCAAATTTTGTTATGGAAAAAGATCAATAGATCTTCAAAGAATTTAGTAGTTTTTGTACTTGTTTTGTATCTAGTAAGCATATCTTTCTCTTCCGGCAGAACAAAAGTTTCATTTAGTTGGTAATGTGTTGCATGATGTACATATACTTCTACAATTTTACAACTATTTTGTGCCCCTCCTTACATAATTTCCTGGCTCCATCACTGACTTCATGGTCCATCCGATTTGACTTGTTCTGCAGGGTTTCCAATTCGACCTCTAGTTGTGTTTGAAAAAAAACTGACAGAAAAAACTACTATGAGGAAGAACAATGTCTTATGTTAACTATTGTGAATGATACTTAGCAGAACATCAAGGGATACATTTTAATCGATGATCAATTAGAGAAGTAAAATACTATCAAAATACAAACAAGTAGTAAAAGTCATCAAAATATAAACAAATATCAAATTACGATTGTTAATATTATTGTAAACAAGACATGTGATGAAAATACATGCTTCAAAAAAACATGTATTCTTTCGACTTAACCACAATCACTATCAAGACAAACAAATTTCCATTGCAACGTTTTACTTCATGGATAAATTTTTTAGACACATCTTCATTTCATGGATATATTTCACGAGGGGAAAGATAGGGTAATATCGAACTTGTGTTTCCATCAATCTTAAAATATGATTTTTATCAGTTGTACCCCTTCGAGATATTGCGATTTCAATTATGCCTCTCCCTTTTGGGAATATCAATTGTGCCCCCGATGAATCCACGATTTATCATACTAAAAGATGAAAATAGAGCTTCGTTCTCGAGTAATTAGCTGCATTTCATCATCTAATCTGTATTTTTACCATTCATGCATTTAAAATTAATATTTGCATTTTAGCACTCATAATTGCATTCATAATCATTTTCACATTTGCACCCAACTTCATGTACTTTTAGCTAATCCATGCTAACTCCAATTAATCTCAAACCACTTCCATTGTGTACATATTACTAACAAGATTAAAGGGAAAATATAAAAAAAATTACTAACTGAAATAATTTGCATGTGAGACAAAACTCCAATTTTAGATCAGACAAACTGAAACGCTCATATCTTCCTCATACAGTGTCTGATTTAGGTCTACTCACTTTTAAAGTAATACATATTCAAAGACATTCAAAACAAGACCAATTTCATAAAAATCGGAGCTCGTGTGTGAAAGTTGAGTTCTGGATCTCTTTTCCGCGTTTTGAGTTTTCCCTTATTTTGACTTGATATTTTGTGTGCATAATTAACTCTTTTTCTCTTATTTCCTTTTCATTTATATTCTTTGATGAAAGTTTTAATAAAATCCACAAACCCCCAAATTTAAATCAAGACTAACATAAAAGAAACTGACTGAATCCGAGTGTCCTTTACGAGTCTGTACAAATTTCTCACTTTTTCTTCTTTATTTTATTTCCCTATTTTCTTATTTCTTAAAAATCTAAAAAATATTATTGTATAAATATTTGTCTTTGATTTTCTCATTATTTTTCTCGATTTTTCTCTTCATTAAAAATCACAAAAAAATATAAAATTCAAAAATCAAGGTATTTTTATGTACAGAGTACCCCAAAAATATCATTTTGCACTGATGACCTCCTTTGCTCTTGGTCTCTTCATAAAAGTTGTAGATCTCAACGAGACGAGCAATTTTTTCATGTTGAGCACTTTTCGATCCGAGAATATTTTCTATTTCTTCTATATTTTTCTTTTATTTTTTCTGTCCAAATTTTCTGGAGCTGACATGTGGCAGCTCTTGGAGCCAACACGTGTTACTTGTCACGACCCGCCCCGCTTACCAAGACGAGCGCGACATTTAAAACAATCCGATCTTCTTTAGCATGTAAAAAAAATCCGACAGCAATTCCTCTATTTTATGGACTCCCAAACGCTACCATGTACCTGAAACAATCTATATAAAACTTTTCATAAACAAATCCACACCATTCACTAACACTACCATCTAAGTCATTATCTATATCTGCAATATCAAAAACATCTCCATAGTTCCTTATATACAACTGTCAGCTACTATCACAAGTTCGGATACAACTCCTTTAACTTAACAGAACATTACACTTTCTAGGATGTTAACTATTTACCTGAAGTACAAAAATACGCCACAATAATAGAAATGGAGTTGAATGTCCCAACACTATCTGCAAAAAGCTTAATTCATTCCCTCCCATCCTCTACATCTCCTCAAGTGTGTCTGTAAATAATATTTAATAATAGAGGGTTGAGCCTAAACTCAAAATGAGCTTAGACCCAGTGAGTGGGTCTCAAGCACTTAATAAGAAAATATATTGGCTATATAAAAAAATAACTTTGTTGGCTAGTTCTATAATAGGGTAATTTCATAAAAAAATGAAGCTTTGCGAAATAATGATGTTGTACAGAAATTGAAATACTATCTAGATGTTGAAAAAATCTTGCAGAAATGAAAATATCTGTTTTTCGACTGTTATAATGACACCACTGTGGCTAGCGTACTAAGTACATGAACGCTGAAACAAACTGAGTCATACGCGTAGACAGCCCCAAAGGCAAAAGAACACCCTGCATACGGCCCAAAGCCTATGTGTATACAGAATGCGGACCCAAAGTCCTCTGAACCATGTCTGATGGTTGCCATATCTGATGGCATGTTTCAGGGTCATTTCTGATGACGTCACCATATCTGATGGCTAGTTCATGACCATATCTGAGAGCTACTATGGTGGTCATTATTCCTGACATAAATTCTGATACATAATAATACAACTGTAAACTGAGGAATTTATGATATCTGAATCAGATCACCATACTGAACTTATCCGTAATGTCTGAAAACTTCTATGGTATTGAAACAACATAATTGAGTACTGAAACATAAAACTAAGTTTTACGATACATTACCGACTATACTAAGATGCCATCATCTTGGATAAAACAACTTAGTTGGTGACCAAATTAGACTATCATGTACAATAGCATATTCAAAAGGTATCTGAAACTGTAATATTGCAATGTATATGTGAAAATAGGGTTTATATCTTAAGATAAGCTTGAGACCACTCACCTTGGTATAACAACTACGAACTTTAATTTTTCTTTTTGCTATTTTTCCACTTGTCTTGTATAACTTTTGTACTTGCACTTTTCCCTGAGTTCCATACATCTGAGGTTAATATGAGAATTTAAATTGATAGCAACAATTGTACCCATCTATATTGATATATTATCAGTGTGTAATCTATTTTATATCTAAGCTTACCATGCACTTTAGTTCTAAAAGACTACCTAATTAAGGGACGTTTCTAACTCTTAAAACAATCCACTATCATAGTTACATCTAAATTTTAATTAATGTTCAACACAAAATTACGAATTTACTTTTCATAAAATAGAAAATCTCATCACACCCAAATCCCACATCTCACGAAATCACCCTTCAAATATATTTTTTTCCCAATAACTGTGCTGGAAAAGTATCCTCTACATCTACATACTGGAAAGTATCCTCTACATGTACATGTCATTCTCTCTACATAAAACAATTCTATCAACTTTATAGGCATTTGAGACCGTATCTAATGAGCATCTATATAAGAATCTGACTGTTGTTCTTTAGAGATCCATCCGACGAACAACATACCTCAGATTTTCTCTGTTAGAATCGTCGCAGATTTCTTCCAACAGAGACCGTCTCTCCTTTGGCATATGCAGACAGCTTTCTAAATTATAAATGAAAGGTCGGTGAATGTGAATTGGCGTAATGTCCTATATATATACACGAAGCGCCTGGGATCTCTTTGTACTCATCCAATTTGTTGTTTTATTCTTCTTTTACTTCCTCTATGGACACGTACGTGGGGATGGTTCTGCATATCAAAATCCAATGGTCATACACTGTAATATTACATCCTTCTCCACCGACTAACACTTCATGTAATATTTTAATAACCCTCCAATTCTTGTGCTCCACTCAAAAGATGCAACGGATATTTTCTAACTTTAAATTTCTTGGATTTCATGATATATAACTAAGCTAACTTTAACATATCCCATGTTTTCAACTAAACTAACGTGTAACTTTCTCCCTCTTCTAATTATATATCACGTTAATTCTAGACAATAATATTAGATTAGATTCAAATAGAATAACATGAGTAAGTATTAAGCCTAGTACATGCAATTGGAGAAAAGGAAATGACTATATCTTTATATCACATCTGCTACCATATTCACGTTCGTTTACAATATAGATGTCTGTAGATGTGTATATAAATCTGCATTCCCATCGGTATGAGAACGTATCGTTTCCATCAGTCAATATATGTATTCACAATTGAAATTTATGCGGTATTTGTACCTGGCATTTCATTTCTATATATAGTACTATTTCCATATTTTATCTGGAATGAATGTTACAACTCTCCTCAACTTAAAATAAATTTCGTCCTCGAAATTTACATACCTCTATCAATTTGAGAACAACTGTGGGTATTGGGATCGCATTTCCTCTTCTCTTTCCCACATGGCTTCTTCTAGTGCATGGCTCCTCTAAAGGACTTTTACCAGTGGTATCCTTTTCGTCCAAAGTTCTTGCATTTTATAATCTAGAATTTGTATTGGAATCTCTTTATAGGAAAGGTCCTCCTTCAGTTGAATTTCTTGCGGTTGTATAATATGTGATGGGTCTGAAATATATTTCCGAAGAGTAGAAACATGAAAAACATCATGTATCCTGGCTAACTCTGACGGATGTCGAAGGCGATATGCTACATTGCCTATTCTTTCTATAATTTCATATGGACCAATGTAGCGTGGGCTTAGTTTTCCTTTCTTTCCAAATCTGATTATACCCTTCCACGGAGATACTCGTAAGAATACTTGCTCACCCACTTGAAATTCTAAATCTCTTCTTCTCTTATCTGCATAACTTTTCTGTCTATCTTGTGCAACCTTCAAATTTTTCTTGATTTCTTCCATTTTCTCCACTGTATTTTGTACTAATTCCGGTTGGACCAATTTACGCTCTCCTACTTCGGTCCAACAAACAGGAGTTTTGCATGCTCGACCATAAAGGGCTTCATATGGCGACATCCCAATACTCGCTTGATAACTATCATTATACGCAAACGTCATAAGCGATAGATGTTCATCCCAACTATCTTTAAAACTCAATGCACAAGCTCTAAGCATATCTTCCAAAGTTTGAATAGTTCGCTCAGACTGCCCATCAGTTTGTGGGTGAAAAGCAGTGCTGAATGCCAATTTTGTACCCATCGTTTTGTGTAAACTAGGCCAAAATCTAGAGGTAAAACGTGGATCTCTATCAGACACAATTGAGACAGGTGTTCCATGTAATCTTACTATTTCATCCACAAAAATCTTACCCAAGCGATCCAATGTGTAAGTCATATTGACCGCTATGAAATGAGAGGATTTAGTCAATCTATCCACAATTATCCAGATTGAATCATGACCTCGACGAGTCCTGGGCAATCCAGTAACAAAATCCATGGTAATATATTCCCGTTTCTACTCTGGTATCGGGAGAGGTTGCAATGCACCAACTGGTCACATATGTTCTGGTTTAGTTTGTTGACAAATCAAACATCGAGATACATATTCTGCAATCTCTCTTTTCATTCCTGACCACCAATAGCATGGTTTCAATGTTCTATACATATTTGTACTTCCAGGATGCATTGCGTACATAGAGTTATGTGCTTCTTCGAGAATTTCAGTTATAAGCTCCGCAAGTTGTGTGACACACAGTATTTGCTTGAAAAATAGTACTCCATGCTCATTTACTGTGAACTCAGGCATTTCTCCTCTCTCCACTTTCCCTCGTATTCTTTTAATTTCTTGATCAGATCCTTGAGCCACTCTTATTTTATCATATAATATAGGCCTAACTTGTAGGGTGGCCAATAAAACCCCAGAATCATGTACTGACAAGTTTACACGTAGTCCCCTTAATTGTGCCAATAATGGGTATCGGTCGGTCTTTATATATGTCAATCTCCCACTAGACTTCCGACTAAGAGCATCTGCTACTACATTTGCTTTTCCAGGATGATACTCAATGGTACAATCATAATCTTTCATCAGTTTCAACCATCTTCTCTGTCTAAGATTCAATTCTTTCTGGGAGAATATATATTTCAAGCTCTTATGGTCGGTAAAAATTTGACATGTCTCACCATATAAATAATGCCTCCAAATTTTCAAGGCAAATACTACCGCAGCTATTTCCAAATCATGTGTAGGATAATTCAGCTCATGCGGCTTAAGCTGTCTGGAGGCATATGCAATCACCTTCCCAATATGCATTAAAACGCATCCCGAACCTTGACGTGATGCATCGCTATAAATTATAAATCCGCCATTCCCAGAAGGAAGGTTAAGAATTGGAGCGGAGGTTAAATGATTTTTAAGTTCCTGAAAACTCTCTTCACATTTATCATCCCAGATAAATTTCACTTCTTTCCTAGTCAATTTTGTCAATGGCGATGCAATTCGTGAAAAATTTTCAACAAATCTTCTACAGTATCCTGCTAAACCAAGAAAACTCCGAATCTCTGATACACTTGCTGGTTGTTTCCATTTCATAACTGCCTCTATTTTACTTAGATCTACCGATATGCCTTCTCCTGAGATAATGTGTCCCAAAAAAAAACAACCTTCTTCAACCAAAACTCACATTTATCCAATTTTGCGAATAGTTGATGGTCTTTCAAGGTTTGTAATACAATCCTCAAATGATTTTATGCTCTTCCTCTGACTTCGAGTATACTAAAATGTCATCAATAAATACAATTACAAATTTATCCAAGAAAGGACGGAATACTCGATTCATCAAATCCATAAAAGCAGCAGGGGCATTTGTCAATCCGAAAGGCATAACCAAGAATTCATAATGTCCATACCGAGTTCGAAAAGCTGTTTTAGGGACATCTTCGGCTTTAATCTTCAATTAATGATAGCCCGATCGCAAATCTATCTTAGAAAATACAGAAACCCCTTGTAATTGATCAAACAAATCATCTATTCGAGGAAGAGGATAATTATTGCGGATTGTCACTCGATTCAACATTCGATAATCAATACAAAGTCTCAAAGAACTGTCTTTCTTTTTGACAAAAAGAACAGGTGCCCCCCATGGAGAAGTACTAGACTGGATAAGTCCTTTATCCGTTAGTTCTTGTAATTGGATCTTCAGTTCCATAAGTTCAGCTGGAGCCATTCGATAAGGAGTCAATGCAATCGGGGTAGTACCAGGTATTAAATAAATACTGAATTCAATTTCTCTATCTGGCGGAAGTTCCGGTAGTGCATCAGGAAATAATTCAGGAAATTCTCTCACTATAGGAATATTTTCTAAACATATAGATTCCGCTTTTGTATTGTATACAAGGGCAACAAAAGACGATTATCCCTTCCTGAGTAATTTATGTGTCACTAGACTAGAAATGACACGGGTAGGATATACACTCCTTTCTCCATAGAATACAAACTCTGTCTCACCTGGCATTCGAAAAATAACTTTCTTCTGAAAACAATCTAGTAGAGCATGATATGATGTCAAACAGTCCATCCCTATAATGGCATCAAATTCTTTAATTTCCATAGGGATAAGATTCACAATAACCCGACCTCCTCCTATCTCTATCAAACAATTTTTAAAGACATTCCAAACAATCTCAGGCTCTCCTTTAGGTAAGGAGATTGATAATGCATGATCGAGTGTACCAATTTCTCTATCCGCAAATACTGAGAATCTTCGAGAAATAAATGAATGACTGGCACCAGAATCAATAAGAGTATGGGCATTTTTGCCAAAAATAGCAGTGGTACCTGAGACCACATCGTCAACAGAGATGGCTTCTTGTAGTGTCATTGCAGAAGCTTTTCCCTGGTTTTGTTTAGTTCCTTTCCTTGGAATATCATTTTTCTTTTCTTCTCTCTTTGGATGGGGTTCTTGCGTTAGGGCACTAGCATGGATATTCGGTTGAGCCGGTCTCCTTGCATTTCCCCAGTTTGATACAAGATTTTGGCAGTTTCGACGGATATGGCCTGTTTGGCCACAATTATAGCAACCGGACGATCCACTGCGACATTCTCCTTGGTGACGCTTACCACATGTATTACACTGCGGGTTAGAAAATCTTTGATTTTTAGAATTCTCTTGAGTAATTCCACACATTTGATTTCCTCTGTATGTTTGAGCAGATAAATTGTATTGCCTTGGATTTCCAAAATTTCTTCTAACTTTGCTCTCCGAACCTCTCCATATTGGTCTATCCCCAAATCTTTTTCTATTGTGATCATTACATCTTTGCCTTTCTCGTACCACACGCTCAGCTCTACGGGCAGCTTCCACTAATTTACCATACTCAATATATCCATTGGTTGAGACCATTGATTTAATATCTATAAGGAGTCCATCTTCGAAACGTCGGCATTTATCTTCTTCAGTCTTCACTAAAGAGGCTGCAAACTTTAATAATTCTGTAAAGCCCTTCTCATATTCATCAACCGAAAAACTTCCTTGAGTAAGGAATAAGAATTCCTTACAACGATCTTCTTGATATACCCTAGGGTAATATTTCCTATTAAATTCCTTTTCGAATATCTGCCATGTGATCTCGGATGGATCAGTGTATTTCATCTTCACCGACTTCCACCAATCATCAACATTTTCTTTTAACAGAAATACTGCATATCTCAACTTTTGTGCTTCAGTACACTCCATCAATTCAAATATCTTCTCCATGTGTTCAAACCCGTCTCTGGCCACCTTTGGATCTGTCGTGCCCACAAAATCTTTTGCACCCAATTTCCGAACATGCTCAAATGGCAATTGATTTTCAAATTCAGGCGGTCTCAGATCGAGCAGCCATGCTTCCCAAGGTCTGTGCTATTAATGCCAAAGTTTCTTGCATATTGTTATTATTACTCCCATCATGTCCACTACTTGGTCCTTGTGAGGTCTGAGAAGGTTGCTCAGTTGCCATTGTGTCCTACATAAATAAAATTCCTTAATTAGCTCTTCTCAGAATTATCAACCCTCAAAGCTCATGGCAAAATTAAGATAAATACTCAACAACAAGAATATCATTACTTCCCATATCATTTTCACTTTATATCGAAATCCAATACATAAATCATAACCACCAAGGGATTCATATATCAACCTCGAATATCAAAAAAAATTTTTGATCAAATTTCATAAACCGTTGCTCTGATACCACAAGATGTCACGACCCGCCCCGCTTACCAAGACGAGCGCGACATTTAAAACAATCCGATCTTCTTTAGCATGTAAAAAAAATCCGACAGCAATTCCTCTATTTTATGAACTCCCAAACGCTACCCTGTACCTGAAACAATCTATATAAAACTTTTCATAAACAAATCCACACCATTCACTAACACTACCATCCAAGTCATTATCTATATCTGCAATATCAAAAACATCTCCATAGTTCCTTATATACAACTATCAGCTACTATCACAAGTTCGGATACAACTCCTTTAACTTAACAGAACATTACACTTTCTAGGATGTTAACTATTTACCTGAAGTACAAAAATACGCTACAATAACAGAAATGGAGTGAATGTCCCAACACTATCTGCAAAAAGCTTAATTCATTCCCTCGCATCCTCTACAGCTCCTCAAGTGTGTCTGTAAATAATATTTAATAATAAAGGGTTGAGCCTAACCTCAAAATGAGGTTAGACCCAGTGAGTGGGTCTCAAGCATTTAGTAAGAAAATATATTGGCTATATAAAAAAATAACTTTGCTGGCTAGTTCTATAATAGGGTAATTTCATAAAAAAATGAAGCTTTGCGAAATAATGATGTTGTACATAAATTGAAATATCAAACTGACCAACTGAAATTAATATACTATCTAGATGTTGAAAAAATCTTGCAGAAATGAAAATGTCTTTTTTCGACTGTTATAACGACACCACTGTGGCTAGCGTACTAAGTACATGAAAGCTGAAACAAACTGAGTCATACGCGTAGACATCCCCAAAGGCAAAAGAACACCCTGCATACGGCCCAAAGCCTATGTGTATACAGAATGCGGACCCAAAGTCCTCTGAACCATGTCTGATGGTTGCCATATCTGATGGCATGTTTCAGGGTCATTTCTGATGACGTCACCATATCTGATGGCTAGTTCATGACCATATCTGAGAGTTACTGTGGTGGTCATTATTCCTGACATAAATTCTGATGCATAATAATACAACTGTAAGCTGAGGAATTTATGATATCTGAATCAGATCACCATACTGAACTTATCCGTAATGTCTGAAAACTTCTATGGTATTGAAACAACATAATTGAGTACTGAAACATAAAACTAAGTTTTACGATACATTACCGACTATACTAAGATGCCATCATCTTGGATAAAACAACTTAGTTGGTGACCAAATTAGACTATCATGTACAATAGCATATTCAAAAGGTATCTGAAACTGTAATATTGCAATGTATATGTGAAAATAGGGTTTATATCTTAAGATAAGCTTGAGACCACTCACCTTGGTATAACAGCTACAAACTTTAATTTTTCTTTTTGCTATTTTCCCATTTGTCTTGTATAACTTTTGTACTTGCACTTTTCCCTGAGTTCCATACATCTGAGGTTAATATAAGAATTTAAATTGATAGCAACAATTGTACCCATCTATATTGATATATTATCAGTGTGTAATCTATTTTATATCTAAGCTTACCACGCACTTTAGTTCTAAAAGACTACCTGATTAAGGGATGTTTCTAACTCTTAAAACAATCCATTGTCATAGTTACATCTAAATTTTAATTAATGTCCAACACAAAATTACGAATTTACTTTTCATAAAATAGAAAATCTCGTCACACCCAAATCCCACATCTCACCAAATCACCCTTCAAATATATTTTTTCCCAATAACTGTGCTGGAAAAGTATCCTCTACATCTACGTACTGGAAAGTATCCTCTCCATGTACATGTCATTCCCTTTACATAAAACAATTCTATCAACTTTATAGGCATTTGAGACCGTATCTAATGAGCATCTATATAAGAATCTGACTATTGATCTTTAGAGATCCATCCGATGAACAACATACCTCAGATTTTCTCTGTTAGAATCGTTGCAGATTTCTTCCAACAGAGACCGTCTCTCCTTTGGCATATGCAGACAGCTTTCTAAATTATAAATGAAAGGTCGGTGAATGTGAATTGGCATAATGTCCTATATATATACACGAAGTGCCTGGGATCTCTTTGTACTCATCCAATTTGTTATTTTATTCTTCTTTTACTTCCTCTATGGACACGTACGTGGGGATGGTTCTGCATATCAAAATCCAATGGTCATACACTGTAATATTACATCCTCCTCCACCGACTAACACTTCATGTAATATTTTAATAACCCTCCAATTCTTGTGCTCCACTCAAAAGATGCAACGGATATTTTCTAACTTTAAATTTCTTGGATTTCATGATATATAACTAAGCTAACTTTAACATATCCCATGTTTTCAACTAAACTAACGTGTACATTTCTCCCTCTTCTAATTATATATCACGTAAATTCTAGACAATAATATTAGATTAGATTCAAATAGAATAACATGAGTAAGTATTAAGCCTAGTACATGCAATTGGAGAAAAGGAAATGACTATATCTTTATATCACATCTGCTACCATATTCACGTTCGTTTACAATATAGATGTCTGTAGATGTGTATATAAATCTGCATTCCCATCGGTATGAGAACGTATCGTTTCCATCAGTCAATATATGTATTCACAATTGAAATTATGCGGTATTTGTACATGGCATTTCATTTCTATATATAGTACTATTTCCATATTTTATCTGGAATGAATGTTACATTACTTGTTTTTCAAACCCTTTTATTTCGTTTAAAAAAATATTTTCTCTCCTCACGTGCCATGTACGTGAGGCCCTTATTCCCCTTCCAATCAACGCCCTTCTTACCCGCACATGTCTTCTCCACCAAACCTTCGTCTTCTTCGCACCCAACTTCCACCCCCTTATCTCGTCACCGGCCTAACGACCACCCTCACGCAAAACTCGCAACCGTCGGGGCTGCCTCTCCGTTATCTCCTCCTCAGCCTCCTATAAAATCTATCCTCAACCCCCAGGCTTCGACATCCGCCAACTCCAATGAGAGAGAGAGAGCTCCTCGATTTGATCCGGTGACAGCGGAACCAAGACCGAGTGGAAGCGGCGATCCCTTCTCTTCAAGGCGTGATCCAAGGCCCAGTCCAGGACCTTGCTGCGGTAAAGTGATATTGCTGCACGAGCTTCCTCGAGCTCATCGCTGGCTCGAGTAGAGGTGACGACCTGAAAGCTGCTTTGACGAGCAGCGCCCCAGGCGAATTTTCAGGTAGTTCCTCTAGTCCTTCTTCTTCTCTTCCCCTCTGCTTTCTCTTCCATCCGTCCCCTTCGTCTTCCTCACTTTCCAAGCGATTCTACACCCATCATCTTCTTCCCTTGTTATTTCTGTAATCCTCTGTTCTTCTAATCGCCTCCCTCGCATCAACACACCCCCTAAATTCACTTCCCATGTTTTCATCAAGATCCTCTATTATCCCTATCTCTCTTCACTGTAATCGACCAGCTTCATCTCCCACACTATCGCCGCCTAGCACCGCCATTCGCAACGCATACAGCCGACCATCTACAGCTGAGTCGGTCGTCTGCATCACCTCTAGGCCAAAGCCCCTCCGCAGAGGTCAGCCCATAGGCCTCACTGCAACCCGCTGCCATCATCCATCCGTAGCCACCTACAGCCTCCTGCCCGGCCGCACGAGAGCCTCTCTGTCTACGACTCCAGACCGCACCGCCCAAGAGGTCCTTCGTCGTCTGTTCCTCGCCGTGGTTTCCCGCCTTCTTGCCAGCACAACAACGACCGTCGAGGGCTTTCTGCCGCATCACCCGCTCGGAGGTACACCGCCAGCGACGTCCTCGACCCCCTCGCTCCAGACCTCTCCGTATCACCACCCCCACCGCGAAGCAGCCACGTCGCCCGCCTTGTCCTTAGTTCCATCGAAGAAGAAAAAGGAAAGCCCCCTCATGTGAGGTGCACCCCTCTTCGTAAAATTTACAGATGATACCCTCCAGAATCCACCCGTTGCAAAGGAGACCCCAGCCTACGTGATCTGCACGTGTGGTCTGGGGAAATTTCTAGTAGACGCCCCTCCCCCCAATCTCCACAAATAACAAAAGGGCACCGCATTTAAGCAGGCACGTGCCATGCGCGTGCTCTGGTGGAGAAATTGCATCAGATCCCTCTCGGGTCTAGGTATCTACATTTTAGTACCCGTTCACTTTAGTTAGTTTATTTTATTTATTGTATTTACATTTAGAATCTTGAGTTTTCTATTTATTTCGGACATCATTCTGGAAATATTTTAATTATTTAAAAATTTCATGATGTTTTACAATTAATTCTCTACATTGTGGTGTATGCTTTATATTTTATCCTTTATGGTTAATTAATAATAATTGTTCTTTCGAAAATTGACATATTTTACCCAATCCGTGCTTAAAAATTCATAGATAATTAACCACAGCACCAAAAATCGCCAAAAATTCATCTATCGTAGAGATAATTGTTAATAACATTATACCCCAAAAAGAATTGCATTTGCATGCATAGTTTTCTCTCTAAAAATCATTTCATGCATTTCACTAATTATTTTTTAATAGGTATTACATCGAACATATTTAGGGTCTAAGATTTTTCTGAGATAGATCACCTAGTGACTTATCTTAGTAATTTTATTTCCTGAAAATAATTAGATTTAATATTTATTATAATTAATTATTGAAAATCAAATTGTTTGCTTTTATTTATTCACATAAAATTCATTTTGCATATAAAAATCCCAAAAAATTGTAGTAGTCTAATTTCATTGCATTTCACATCCTGGCCAAGTTTGAGGATTTTTGGACGCAATTTGATCAACATTTACATTTTAGTCCCTAAACTTTACCAAAATTGCATATCATCCATTTATCGCATTTAAAAATATCGAAAAAATCCTCTTCAAAAACCTAACTTCAAGATCGACTTTTGACCAACCTAAGGAGACAGTGGCCTTCCTAAGCTCGACCTTGGACTTACCAAGTAAAAAATTTTGACTGCTCACTTTAATTTGACACTAATTAAAATAACAGTTTTTATCAACATTCGAATTTATCTGGCTGCAACGAAATCGCTAATTCGACATTATTAAAAGGGTGAATTTTGGGTTTGTCAGCCTCTGACTTCTTGTCATTCTATCACTTATGCCCCTCGGGTTAGTTGGCATCCATCTGCAACGCAAATGGACATTAACTTTGAGGACATAACGGGAATTGGTTTTAAAAAGGGCTAAAATGTCCATCCCATTCCTCCTCCTCCTCCTCCTTCCCTGTCCTTTTCCTCCCCCTTCTCTTCCTCCTCCCAGTCTCCTGCTCCTCCTCCACCTCCTCCCCTCGCCCCAGCCCCTCCCTCCGCCCCCCATGCCTCCCCCTCCGTCCCGAGCTCCTCCCCCTTTGCCCCGAGCACCTCCCTCGGCCCCAAGCTCCTCCCCCCACCCTTGTGCCTCCCCCTCCGCGTCCAAGCTCCTGCCTTCGCCCCGAGCTTCTTCCCACCCCCACCCTGCCTCTCCCTCCACCCCTACCTCCTCCCCCCAGCCCTCGCTCCTCCTCGCCCCCTCCTCCCCCTACCCTCGCTCCTCCTCGACCCCCTCTGCCCCCCAGATCCCCCTGCCCCTGCACCGTCAGTCTCAAGCTCCTCCCTCCACCCCCGAGCCTCCCCCTCTACCCTGAGCTCCTCCCTCTGCCCCCAGCCTCCCTACTACTCCTCCCCCTCCTCTCCTCTACCCTGTTGGGATGTGGGTGGGATGGTGTTAATGGGTTCAAGAACTTGACCATGACTTGTGGCCTCGTTGTCAACATGCTGCTGCTACTCCTCTATGCAGTAGCCGAGTGAGGGGTGCACTCAAGGGACCGGAGAGGATGAAGAGGAGGGACAAGAGGGGGAATGATGGAGGAGAAGGCGCTGGAGAAGGTGGTTGGAGGATGAGGAAAGGTTGGAGGGTGAGGATGAGAGAGGCAGAGTGATAGGGAGGTGGGGGCTTTTCTTTCAAGCTTGAACGCTTTTAGATAATCACCCTTTTTTGAGCAAGAATCATCCCTCCTCTTTCTTCCTGAATCCTTATCATACTCTGGTGACGGTAGAGGTGATTGTTTTTCTTACTAAAAGAATCTCATCCTATCGTGGTAAAGAAGGAAAAGTTGATGTTTTGACGCATCTTCGGACATCTAATCCTTTTTTAAGGAGTACAGGTTACCATTTCGAGCCCACCCCATTTTTTCAATGGAAGGTTGACTTCGATCCCCATTCTATATACATGATTGATTTTTCGCTTTTTTAGTAAAGATGAGGGTAATCCCTGTCAAAGCACCTCATGCTTCAGAAGCCTTACTTTTATGCTACAAGAACTTCGAGCTTTCTCTGATCGTCTTTGAGCAAGTCCTCCAGTCAGATGAGGCAGTCCCTATCTCTTTTTTACCATTAAGACTCTTCTCGATCCCCCCAAGCCTTCCTACCTCTCAATTTCTTCTTGAATTCTACAGAGAGGGACTGCAACCAACTCGCTCTTTTATCGGTTCAAGAGAGCCTAGGATCGCTTCCTCAACCTTCCCAGATCTCAGTGCAAATCCTAAATGAAAATTCTGCTCTGACCGAGCAGAATCAGAATTGAGGACCCCTCTAGACCTGCTTTCAGATACCTACCTAGTCTGAGGGGTTCTTCTGGTCAAGCCTACCTACTCCTATCCTAATACAAATGCACCACACCGAGAATGCAAGTATAGACCCGCCTCCTCTGCCTTGATTTCTGTTCCTTCTTCCGAGCCCAGCTTCCATCTGCTCATCCGAAGTCATATGGTTAAGCACAAATTCAAGCAAGATGTTATATAAAGGAATTGAAGACTCGAAGGAGAAGTTATGAATGTTCTTCAGCTATGTAGTTCTTTTTCATTTGATCTTGGCACCAATTCTAAGGCCATTACATACTACTACTTCCCAATGCACATATGTATCACATACTTTCAGGTGGAAAGTAATGGCCCATCAGACTTCCCTTATCTTGTAGCACCTCCCTCGAGTTCTTCCCTGTAAAGCCACTGTTGATGACGAGGCTTCAATGTTATTAGTGCAAACCTGAGAAATGACTACGAAGGATGGAAGAGGGTCTTAGTGGGCACATCGACCACTGCCTTCCTCGAAAGTCATCATGGTTGAGAGGGACAAGACCTAGCGACTACCTTTCTTGAAAAAAGGCGATTACCTCTACAATGCTGAGGGATTTGCTATAGGGACTTCTAGAAACTTATCACCTTATTTTCCATAATGTAATGCTTGCGGTAAATGTCATCAAGGAGAATGCCGTAGAAGGACTTCTGGATGCTATAATTGTGGCCAAACACGCCATTTGCAAAGAAATTGCCCTTCTCTGAATTCAAATCATGGAATGCACGAGGTCCAGGTCTGAATAATGTTCTGGGCAAAGTTGTGTCTCATAAAAACACAACCATGGAAGTAAATAAAAGAAACGATATTCAAGGAAGGCGAAAAAAGATGGAACAAAATGCAAGGAAAGCCTTTGGAATGACTTTACAAGAAGTCATCGTTGATGATGATGTAGTATCAGGTACCATTGTCATTTTTGGTAAAAAACGCGCATACACTTATTGATTCTGGAGCTAGACATTCTTTTATATCTAGAAGATTTTCTACATATGTTGATATATAAATGGGTACTCTTGAGCATGCCTTGTCCATCTCCTTACCAAAAGGAGAACCTAAAATTATCTGCAATGTATTTAGAGATTTCTTAGTAGAGATAGGAGGATGCCAAATTTCTGTGAATCTAATACCTATGGACATCAAAGAATTTCATGCAATTATAGGAATGGACTATTTAACTACTTATCATGCGTTAGTAGATTGTTATAAGATGGAAGTCATCTTTCAAAGACCCAGTGATATTGAGTTTGTATTATATGGGAAGAGGAGAGTATACCTGACCCATGCCATTTCTAGCATGCTAACACGGAAATTTCTTAGAAAGGGATGTTTATCTTTTGTTGCAATTGCATATAATACAAAAGCAGAATGGCTAGTCTGGAGAATATCCCCATAGTGAAAGAATTTTCTGAAGTATTTTTGAAAGAGCTACCTGGACTTCCACTAGATAGAGATGTTGAATTTGTTATTGATCGAATACATGGTACCACTCCTACTGCTTTAGCACCATATCGAATGGCTCCAGTTGAGCTTAGGAAGCTTAAGATTCAGTTGCAAGAATTGATAGATAAGGGGTTTATTCAATCTAGTATCTCTCCTCGGGGGACTCCAGTTCTTTTTGTCAAGAACAAATATAGATCTTTGAGGTTTTGTATTGATTATCGAAGGTTGAATCAGGTGACAATACATAATAACTATCCTCTTCCTCGAATAGATGATTTATTTGACCAATTACAAGGGATCTCTGTATTCTCCAAGATTGAATTGAGATCAGTCTACCATCAGTTGAAGATTAAAGCTGAAGATGTCCCTAAATATGCATTTTGAACTCGATATGGGCATTATTAATTCTTGGTGATGCCTTTCGAATTAACAAATGCCCCTGCCGCTTTTTATGGATTTGAAGAATCGGTATTTCATCCTTTCTCAGACAAGTTTGTGACTTTGTTTATCGATGATATTCTGGTATACTCACGGTCAAAGGAAGAGAATAAAGAACATTTGAGAGTTGCACTGCAAACTTTGAAGGATCATAAATTATTTGCAAAGTTTGATAATTGTGAGTTTTGGTTAACAAAGGTTGCATTCCTTGGGCATGTCATTTCAGAGAGGTATTTCCGTAGACCCAAGCAAAATAGAGGCAATTCTAAATTAGACGCAACCGACTAATGTTACAGAGATCCGAAGTTTCCTGGATTTAGCATGTTATTATAGAAGATTTGTTGAGAACTTCTCTAAGATCGCAGCTCCATTGACAAGATTAGCTATAAAGGACGTGAAGTTTGTATGGGATGAGGAATGCGAATAGAGTTTTCAAGAACTTAAGAATCGACTAACCTCTACATCGATTCTTAGCCTTCCATCTGGAAAAGGTGGATTTATGGTCTATAGTCATGCATCTCGCCAAGGATTAGGATGTGTCTTGATGCTGAATTGAAAAGTGATTGCATATGCCTCTAGACAACTAAAGTCACATGAACTGGATTATCCTATCCATGATTTGGAATTAGCTATTGTAGTATTTACCTTGAAAATTTGGATGCACTACCTATATGGTGAGACGTGTCAAATTTTCACAAACCATAAGAGTCTAAAATATATTTCTCTCAAAAGGAGCTGAATATGAGACAAAGAAGATGGTTGGAGTTGACTAAAGACTATGATTGCATCATTGAGTACCATCCATGAAAGACAAATACTATAGCAAATGCCCTTAGTCGGAAGACAAGTAATGGAGTGTCATGCATAAAAGCCGGAAGAAATCCTTTATTAACACAAATTAGGGGATTGTGTGCAAGCCTATCCGTAGATGATTCTGGAATTTTATTAGCCACTTTTCAAGTCAGACCTATACTATATGATAGAATAAGGGAAGCTCAAACACAAGATTATGATATTAGAAGAATAATAGACAAAGTAAAGGAAGGAGAACCATCTGATTTTACCATTAATGAGCATGGGGTATTATTTTTCAAGCAAAGATTGCGTGTTCCAAAGATTCCAGAAATTAAAGCTGAAATTTTAGAATAAGCACATAATTCGGTGTATGCAATGCACCCGAAAAGCACAAAAATGTATAGAACATTGAAGACATCGTATTGGTGGCCTGGAATGAAAAGGGAGATAACAGAATATGTCTCTAGATGCCTAATTTGTCAGTAAACTAAACCACGACACATGAGACATGCTCGCGCATTACAACCACTTCCAATACCTGAGTGGAAGTGGGAACATATTACTATGGACTTTGTTACTGGATTACCTAGGAATCGTCGAGGTCATGATGCCATTTGGGTCATTGTTGATAGATTGACCAAGTCATGTCACTTCATAGCAGTCCACATGATATATACATTAGATCTCTTGGGCATGATATTTGTGGATAAAATAGTGAGAATGCGTGGAGCACCAGTGTCTATTGTATAATAGAGATCCCCGCTTTGCCTCTAGATTTTGGCCACATCTTTACAAAGCAATGGGTACATAATTAGCATTCAGTACAACCTTTCACCCATAAATAGATGGTCAATCCTAACATACTATTCAAACCTTAGAAAACATGTTGCGGGCATGTGTATTAAGTTTCAAGGATAGTTGAGATGAGTATCTATCACTCATAGAATTTGCATACAATAATAGCTATCAAGCTAATCTTGGAATGGCTCCATAAGAAGCACTATGTGGTCAACAAGCAGAACTCTTGTTTACTGGAATGAAGTTGGCAAACGTAAATTAGTTGCACCAGAATTGATACAAATTCAATCGAAAAAGTTGAGGAGATAAGGAGACATTCGAAGATCGTACAAGATAGATATAAGAGTTATGCTGATAAGAGAATGAGAGATCTTGAGTTTCAAATAGGAGAGCAAGTGTTCCTATGAGTATCTCTATGGAATGGTTTGATCATACTCGGAAAACAAGGAAAATTGGGTCCAAGATACATTTGTCCTTACGAGATTACAGAAAAAATAGGCAGTGTAGCATATCATCTTCGGCTGCCACCTGAACTGGCAAGGAGTACAATTGAAGGAGGACCTTTCTTATGAAGAAACCCCTGTACAAATTTTGGATTCCAAAGTTCAAGAATTTCGAAAAAAGACCCCTTTAGTGAAAGCCTTAGGGAAAGATCATGCTGTAGAAGAAGCCACATGTGAAAGAGAGGATGAAATGCGATCCCAATACCCACATTTATTTTCAAGTTAAATGAGGTATGTAAATTTAAATTTCGAGGACGGAATTTATTTCAAGTAGGGGAGAAATTGTAACGCACGTTTTAAGCAGTTTGTGAGTCTTGTACACTATCACTATATATACTATGTTTTGAATGTAAGCATTTTAGAAATAATGGATTGATAGCATTCACACATTACGTTTGACACAGTCAATAGATTCATCTTGATGAATGATTACAATGAAACTTATTTCTGGTAAATCAGAGACTATCTTGAATTGTTATGAATTTAAAAAGTTCTATTTGATTTTGTAGCACATCAAACATAGTAGCACATCTAGTATTTTGGAAGTGTGGTAGTAGCTTATAAGTAGTAGAAGCTACTACTAGTTAACCGGGGCTTAAGAATTTTGGGCTGTGATTGACGGCTCTAGTTGAGTCCAAGCCCAACATGTGTGAACGGGCCAATAATCCCCAATAATGGATCGGGTGGACCGGTCTAGGGCCTGAGACGTTACAGATTTGTGCTCATTAGACCATAATCATGTCATTAATATTAATTAAGCGTGATTAGCATAAATTAACCGTGATTAATAATAATTAGTTATCATTAGAAAAAGTGGGACACATGGAGGGCAAATCATGGGACACATGTCGTTATACATACAGGACAAGTGTCAACACACACGAGTACCATGTGTCATCATTTAAGAATAGCATGTGTCCTAGTATGGCATGTGCCCTCATGCATGAGAGATACGTGTCATGGTACATGGATGACAAGTATTGTCGTATGTATTTATGCAAGAAAGAGAGGTGACATGTGTCTTAGAGCCTCCCTTGAGTGGTGACACATGTCACAGATGTAAGGGGGTTGGAGGCTTATATATACTCTATAACCTCCTCATTCCTACCCATTCAACCCCACACCACACACTCACCACCTCAGAGCCAGAGAGACGTGTAGAGTATTGGAGGAGCACGGTAGAAGTCACAGTGAAGCTCTGTCGGTTACCGGGAGCACGATAAGCCGTAACGAAGTTCTGTCAACCATCAAGCGGTAGTCAATTTGAGACGGATATAGGAGGTATTGTTTAAAGGAGGCGATACCGACTCGAGTTAGATAGCGATCAGGTGAGGGATTCTCAAGTGCTACTTTAAGCAATAATTTTTAGCCTTTATGCGTGGTTTTGACAAGTATTACATAGTAAGTATGCAATCGTGTTTTCTAAAGCTTTTACGTATGAATTGCAAGTACAATATAGTAGATATGCAATCAGATGTTTAGAAAGTATTTCAAACGTCGTTTCAAGTGTTAATCTTGATAGCACGTTTTCAAGCATATAATTCTTTTCGAAACACAAAATATAAGTTTCACTACTCAGATTTTGAGCTTTATATAAAGAAATATATTTTGGACAGTTACTATGCAATATGTATCGGTTTTCAAGCTCTTAATAGTTTCTAGTTGCAAGAATATGTATGCTATGTCGAACTTTTTTCAATTCATGAATTAACTATTATGAGCATGATTTAGCTAATACGTATTATTAGTGGCAGGAAAAAAATCAGAATCAAAAGTAAGCACCACAGTAGCTATTTTATACAAGGCATGAACTAACCATTAGATATGGTGATGTCTTTAGATACGATCCTGAAATAACCATTAGATATGGCAAACCATTAGATATGGTATCAAGAGTACTTTGGGTCTGCATTCTATATACATATAGGCTTTGGTCCGTATGCAGGGTGTCTTTGGTCTTTGGGACCGTCTACGCGTATGACTCAGCTTTGTTTCAACGTTCATGAGCCCAATAAATTAGTCACAGTGGTGATTGATGCAAAAAGCTTAATAGTGATAATTATGTTTCCGTTTACTTCTTTTTATAAAGATGAAGTGATTTCAGTATTTGATTACAAACTAGCATGTTTGAATCTCGATATTATCATAAAGTCTATTTCAAGCTATTTGAAAGCATTCAGCTCAAGATTTTGGTATGATATTTGTATTTATCTTACAAGTTTTTTAAGCATTCATCTATGCAAGTTATTTCAACATTTGGCTAATGTATGTGGACAACTTGAGATCCATTCATTGGGTCTAAGCTCATAAATAGGTTTAGACTCATCCCTCCATACAATTATTAGGTACAGATCAGTCGAAACACGATCAGAAGAAGGAAGGACTATATATACACTAACAGGAGGTGGCCTCGTTTTGTTTTTTTTCTTGTATTGTTTGTTGTTTTCTAAGGAGATGTAATAGAACTTGTGTAAGATACTTCTTTGTAAAGTAAATTTTAAATACAATGATGATGTATTTGATGAGATTTGTCACATGTGTATTTTGAGGAGACAAGCAAAGAAAGATCTTTGTCGCGACACGTCCCGAAAGCGGAACGGGTAGCGATTCAAAAATAATTTATCAAACAGTTATTAGAGGCAGGCTTATATGAAATCTAAATATAAAATAGCAAATATAAACTATATATTTGAGATAATTATTTGATTAAACCATAGTTAAGTTCAACGACAACAAGTTAGGAGTACAAATAAAAGAGAAAGGTAGAACTGATATTACAATATCTCGGAGGGCACAAATGATATTTTTTTTTAAAATCCACTTTTCGAAAAGAAAAGCCTGCCCTTTTTCCTCCGTGTCCCTCCTCTCTCCCAAACACAAAAGCTTCCATTTCACCTCCACTTCTCCCCTCTCCCATGGAGGTCAAGAGTTCTCGTTCTCCATTAACCAAAGGCAACTGCTTCTTACGCAACTCCCCCGGCCACTGGAAGGATAGTTGCCCTTCAAGGACTCAGAATAAGAAGCAGCAATCCCAAGTTCACGACTTTGTGTACCCCTCGAGGATGTGCCCATGTAATGGGGGACCTTGCGTCGTCAAAACCTCGTTCACCGATGCAAACCCCAACAGGGCGTTCTATAAATGCCTCGAATGTGAGGTATATACCGTAAAGTTCGAATCTTTTTTGGTGGGCTGTGGGAATTAGGGGTTGTTTTGGATGTTGTGTGTTTCGTGGGTAAGGAAAATATCGGATCTTTTCTGCTTATGGTTGCTCGTTTTTCTGAAGTTCTAACATTTATCTTCTGTGTGCCTGTTTGTTGTGATATTTGGAATCTAGAGCATCCATCTTCGGTCATGAGTGCAGATGGAAATGTTCCGAATTTCTTTTATGGGAAAGGATAGTATGTGGATTGCATGATCTTTATTGCATGAGTGGAGTGAAAGGTGACTTGGGAACGGAAAGTTTGTAGAGAAAAACATGATTGAAAAGAGGCAGATAGCTTCCAAGATAAGCAAATTCATGCAACCTTCAAAGGTTTTTTTGAGGTAAAAATAAGGTATGACGTCGAGAAGACGCCTACCCTTCAGTTTCTATATACTCACAAGTGAGAAAACTAAACAAAAATTACAAAGACCAAAATATCTTTAGAATTTTTCATGTTCAATTACATTTTCTATATACATACATTCATCTCGGAACACCGATCCATTCTACACTAGCCACATAGACCACAAGATATCATCCATCCAAATCTTGGTGGGACTACTCCCATCTCCTAAGACGTCCAGTGAAACCCAAAAGTCACCCTCTTAGATGTATAAACCCCATCGAGTAGCGTCGATTCCCACACCTCCTTTGCAACCGAATACCCATCTCTTCCATCGAACAAGTGCCATCGCAACCAAGAAAGAAACTCCCTCTTCCCTCACTCGTCATCAGACTAACCCTTCTAAGTAGCCAAATGAAAATTCGGATCTGTAATGGAACCTTCCACCTCCAAATGTTAATGAATTAATTTGTAGCAATCATCAAATAAAAAACCTCCAAAGAATAGAAGAATAAATACGCCTTCCGTACCGTGAAGTGCCCATTAACCCAGGACCAATGGTCCGCAACATTCTCCTTCAAAGGTGCCATGCATACATGGTTCAAATATCATGCATCATAGTTTATCGTAGTTGTCTTCCCCCTTTCATTTAGTAGGCTGTTGCTGTTAGTTTTTTCTTTTAGGAAGACCGATTGTTGATGTATATGTTAAATCAACGTTGCTAATTTTGTACGTATTAAGAGCATAGGGGTAAGTTGAAGTTCCAATAATCCTCCCCGTCACCCTAACTCTAGCATTGTTGTATAAGGGTGCTCTTGGGGCCAACCACTCAACGTACTCCTACATATTGTTTTTCGAAAAGAGGAAGGAGAGAGCTTGGTGAGACCAATGGATATAGGCACATTGCAGAACTACTATATATCATTGTGTTGTGCGATTATACATATATTCTTTTCTTGATCATTTTCTGCTTGTGTATTGTTGATGGGATCTGTCTCCAACTGATATTAAAGTCATGGTTCGAAGATCAAGCTCTACACAAATGGTCGAAGATCTAACGATTAAGAAATTCAATTGGTCGATCTTCGTGTTTTGGAAGATGCATATCAAAGATATGTATCCGGAAGATCTTCTGACTATCGAAAGGAAGAAATCTGAAGACATGAAAGAGGAAGATCGAAAGATTCTAGATTGAAAGGCCCTAGTAGCGATAAGGTTTAGCCTTACTCCATCGATAGCCTTGAACATCGTGAGGAGACGATGACTAATCTTTTTAAAGCTCTTGAAAAGATATAAGAGAAGCCTTCCTCGCCAAATAAGATGTATATAATGAAGACACTTTCTAATTTGAAGATGAGTGAGAACTCCATGGTGGCCGAACATCTGAACGATATAAACAAAATCATCAATCTATTGGAGTCAATGGAGATCATATTCGAGTACGAGGTAAAAGCTCTATTACTTCTCTGTAGTTTACCTGACAATTGGAACGTGTAGGTTATATCTGTTAGCAATTCCTTCAATTTTGCGAAGCTGGAAATGGAAGATGTTATTGTCCTTCTCATAGGAGAAGAGACACAACTAAATAGTAAATATATTTAGAGAAGATACTATGCCAGGCTTTGCCTTGAATACAGAAAGAAGGCGCATGAAAAGCTACATGAATCAAAAGAACTTCAGAGGAAAGTCATAGAAAAGGGAGATTAAAATCTAGGGACTTGAAGAATGTAGTTTACTTAATAAAAATGGGCATTACAAGTATAATTGCAAGGTTTAAGAAAACAAAAAGGAGAAATCGATGGAGGTAAGAACACTATAAATCCTATTAATGATGCGGGCAATGATGCCTTGATATTTGTTGCAGTCTTGCAGATGATAGATATGACTCGTAATCTAGACTTTGGTGCATCATCCCTTACAACCCAGAATGACATTCTCCAAAATTATGTGAAAGATGAATTTGGAAATGTATGCCTTGGGGATGACGAGTGCTACAATATGGCCGTGAAATACGATGTTGATATCACCCAATCCAATGGTATCGTTACGAGATTGAAGAATGTTAAACATATACCCAATTTAACTATGATTCCTATATTAATTAGACAACTATCAGAGAGTGGTATGGTGACATCATTTCATAAAGACTTGGAAGATGTCCAAAGGGTCAATGGTTCTAGCTCAAGGCAAGAAGGAAGGTACCCTTTACGTTTCTTTCCTCTCCCGCCCCTCATCCTTGACCCACCTTTCGTATCCGGCACAAATGCTAGGTCATCACTCATGTTGGGACCAACTCTTATACAGCTTAACTCAACTCACCGAATTCTCTCGCCAATATATATTAGCCTGACCTCTTTCCACTTGACAAGTGTCGATTCAATGAAAAGAGCTGGGAATGCTAGAAGGCTAGTGGATATCAGAAAATGTTGGTTGGGGACCGCACCAACTTTTCATTTGTGGATTCAAAAAGTTCTTGTCAATAACCACGTCCGCTGAATAGAAACATGAAACTCAAAGGCCAGACAAAATGAGCACCCAAGAAAAAAAGACCATATGCGGATAATGAAGAACCATAAGACTGAATTACCTGAGACACCTGTGGCCATAAGAAATCTCGAAGCCTCCCATTAATAGTAATGGAACTACAATACCCCAAACATCCTATTCTACTGCGGAACATCATGCTTATATGGCAACATGGAGGTGGCTTCTTTTGGCTGTGATGTTAGCACATGGTATAGAAGGCTTGGTCACATGGGCGAAAAAAGAATGAAGATTATGTAGAAGAGGGAAAACTTAAAGGATTGCAGAATATTGAGTTGGACTTTGGTGAATATCGCATTTAGGGGAAATAGAGGAAAGTTAGTTTCAAAAAGTTTGCAAAAACAAGAAAGTTTGAAATGTTAGAGCTGGTTCGTATAGATGTATTAGGACCATCTCAAGTATTTTATCTTAAACGAATCTCATGTTTTTCTACTTTAATTGATGTTGCTACTATAAAATTATGGCTTTATTTTTTAAGCATAAATACGATGTATTCGGAACATTTAAAATTTGAAAGGCTTTATTAAAAACCAAGTTAGGTTTAAAAATGAAATGTCACAAGTTAGATAGTGAGGGAGAATACCACAATGCGGAGTTGAAATTCCACTACGCTAGATTATGGGATCATGATGTAGAAAATGATCCCAAGAAAGTCCAGGCGGAATGATTTCGTCGAACACATGAATAGATTCATTTTGGCGCATGTGAGAAGCGTGATAATACATACCAATTTACCAAAGCAATAATAGAGAATGTCTCTACTTTAGGGAATGGAGTATTTAGGTCTGTGAGAGCATGCATATAGATGGGAAATTAGATCTCTCCAATTTGGATCTTTCCAAGCTCCAATTACACTAGTCTTCTTTTAGTCCCATATTCTCGAAACTTCATCCTGCTCCTCTGGAGTAATGTTCTACATGAAATCTAAGTATTCTTTTTGTTCTTTGATTCCGGTATATATATATATATCTATCTTATTTACATGGTATTGGAACAAGTCATTCTTGAATTTATTTATCGACTTCAAGATCCATTTATCATATCAATTATATTTTGTTTTCTAAGTTTGTGAAGATCATCATTCGCTTGACATCGTTCGTAGAGGAGGCAATATAATGCATGTTGTATAATTTTGAAGGAGGCAACACGACGAGATGTGCTGTATGGCAAGGCAATGCCACAAAAAAGACTCCGTGATGAATGTTTGCACATAATCATATGAGAAGGTTCTTCTTCAAAGGAGATTCTGAACCCCCAAGTTCATATCAGGCATAGTAACAAAAGAAAGGGGTAGCGACGCCACACCTTGATTTATTTTGCCTCTAGATCCCATTGTCCCTTCCTATTACATCGCAGGAACTTGCGAGTATCACTCTGGAGACACGATGTGCTGGGTACACGAGGCAACACCATATGCATGAACAAGTGCCCCTTCCCCCACATGGCTGCACTGCATGATGAATAGGTCGCAGTGCTGCGAGACCAAGCTGCAAGTACCAGCATCTCTGATCGTTGTCATCATTGTTGATATATATCTTTAGTGATGCCACATCGACAACGTCTGTCCACCAATATCTCCAAATGTCTAGCGAATCTACCTCTAAACTATGCAAGGCCACTTGATTGGCTCCCTTTAACATACCACGACTGCACGGGGAGTGATGTGGGCGGCGACGAAGAGTCCCATGAAACCTTACCATCTAAGAAAAGGTAAATATCCGTCATTCTCCCCGGTCTCTCTGTGGAGAATGGAAAGGGTCGACCCAATAAGTTGGGTAATTGCAAGAAACTAAACAATTATGCCCTACTTTCATGTCCCTCTTTTCTCCCATACCTGTTGGAAAAATGAGAATAATAAATCCTTCGAGCCCTACGAAGAGGAGGAAGGGGTTTTAGCTCGATGGATATACTTATTTAATATGGGCATGGGTTTGAATTTCTTTTTTTTTATAATTTTCTTTAATATATGCATATTCACAACCTTATAAAAACAAGCTAAAAAACATTGAGTGGTCGCAGAAAAGAGAGGAGTGAAGTGAAATGAAAAAAATGGAAAATATGATGAAGAAGAGAAAATCAAGTTTTTTTATTATTGAAAGGATGTAAAAAATCAAAAGAGTGAAATAAACAAAACAATCCAAAATAAGATTGTAGACAAGAAAAGGAGAAAAATGATTCAAAATAGGGAGGAAAGACCACTCAAAGTAAAAAAAACAATGATAAAGTTTTGCGTTTTTATCACTTAATGCCCTATTGAGATATTATAATATCAGTTATGCCCCTCCACATCCCCTCCCTTTTATGGAATACCAATTCTACCCCTTACTTCTTGCATCGTTTTCACTCGTGTCCTTTCGTTAATTTGTCCGCCAATAAGATGACCTAAACCATAGTTTATTTAAACCATGGTGTCGTTAAGAGGGGCATTATAGTAACAAAATCAACACCCCTCCTCCTCATCCGCTGACCTTGCCCTCCTACGCCGACCTTGCCTTCCAGTCCCTTCCTCATCCTCGGTCAACCTCGCCCTCCAGCCCTATCCTCCTATTTCGCCGACATCCCCCTCCATTACCTTCCTCTGTCGACCTCTCCCTCCAGTCCCTTCCTCCTCCACCGACCTCGCCCTCCAGCACCTTCCTCCTCCGTTGCTGACCTCGCTCTCCAGCCCCTTCCTCCTCCGCTGACCTCACCCTCCAGCACCTTCCTCCTCCGCTGCTAATCTCCCCCTCCAACACCTTCCTCCTCCTTCGTCGACCTCACCCTCCGACCCCTTCCTCCTCCTCCTCCTCCACTGACCTCCCCCTCTAGTACCTTTCTCCTCCGCTGCCAACTTCTCCCTCCGGCCCCTTCCTCCCCCACCGTTGACCTCACCCTCCAGCCCCTTCCTCCACTGCCGACTTCGCCCTCCAGCCCCTTTCCCTCGTATGAAGATGAGCATAAGGAACCCTAGCAGATTTGACCATGCCTACTATGGTGGCAAGTGGTTCTAGTGGGTGCCACTGGACGACTTCCGCTTGGGCCGCAAGAGCACCACCATGCTGAGGGCTGTGATGGCAGGTGTGATCCCGATCAACTTCGGGGCCTCCGAGGTGGAGCTTAATAGCAAGCAGAGGAAAGCGGGGGCATTCAACCTAGAGATAAGGATGTTATTGCGAAAAATCAAAGAGTTGTTTATTCCTGGGAACCCTAGGCTCTCTTATATAGAGGAGAGACCTATGAGTAAATTACATAAGATGAACATAAAGAAATGAAATAACAGAAAAGTACATAGGAACATAGAAATATTTCTACACTCCCCTTCAAGATGGAGCATAGATATCAATCGTGCTCAACTTGGAAGAACACTTCTGAAATGGCCCTCTGAGCAATGCCTTGGTAATGATATCTGCCGTTTGCTCTCATGAACTGAATGGGAGGTAAAAATCAAACTCTTCTGAATCATATCTCTAGTATAATGACAATCTACCTCAATATGCTTCGTTCTTTCTTGGAATGCATGGATTATTCGTAATGAATAAGGCAACCTGATTATCACATTGTAACTTCATGGGTAGAGGTCCATTTATATGCATGTATGCTAACATTGCTCGAACCCACATCATTTATGTACTTGCTTGTGCCATAGCCCTATACTCAGATTCGACACTTGATCTAGCCACAACCGTTTGTTTCTTGCTTTTCCAAGAAACAAGAGACTGCCAACAAACATCGCGAAGCCCGAAGTAGACTTCCTATCCTCAGGACACCCTGCATAGTCTGCATCAACGCATGCAGAAATAGAAATAGTTGATCCTTTCTGAGTAGTAATCCTGTACATGGAGAAGATTTTAGATTTCTCAAAATCGTGTACATAGCATCCATATGTACCTGTCGGAGCTGCTTCATGAACTGACTCACCCGACTTACTGCGAAAGAGATATTAGGTCTAGTAATAGTAATATAGAGGAGCTTTCTCACCATCTCTCTGTATCTCCACCTGTCGACCTCATCTGTATCGTCATCATATAACTCCATGTTAGGATCCATAGGAGTAGTAGAGGGTCGACACCCAATCATGCCCGTCTCAACAAGCATGTATGTAACATACTTCCTTTGGGTCATCACAAGAACCTGTGCATTCCTAGCAAATTCTAACCCTAAGAAATACCTTAGGGTGCTAAGATCCTTGGTAATAAGCTGACGACCCAGAAATTCTTTTACCATCTTGATCCCCTGCTCCTCATCTCTTATAAAAGTATATATCATCAACATAGACCATAACGAAACACCTCTAGGTGTTCTCTGCATAAAAAGTGAATGGTCTGCATTTGATTTCTTGAATCCCCGTCTTTCAATCAGATCCGAGAGCTTCTGAAACCATGCCCTTGGACTTTGCTTAAGGCTATATATTGCCTTACGGAGTCTACAAACCTGCTGACACTCCCCCTCAACAGCAAACCCCGGAGGCTGCTGCATGTAAACTTCCTCCGGTAGATCTCCATACAAAAATGTATTTTTAACATCTAGCTGAAACAAAGGCCAATCACGTACCACTGCAATTGAAAGTAGAATACATAGAGTGGAGTAACGAGCAACTGGAGAGAACGTGTCCATATAATCCATGCCATAGGTCTGAGTAAATCCTCGTGCCACCAATCTTGCCTTGTAACGATCAAAGCTCCCATCTGCATAATTTTTAACAGTAAACACCCATTTGCAACTGACAACAGATGCCCCGGGAGGAGCAGACACCAAACTTCAGGTACCACGTAATTGCAAAGCAGCCATCTCTTCCTCCATAGCTAAGCGCCGTCGACTATTGTTAGAAAATAGGAAGCGGAAGCGGAATCAGAGAATAAAGGAATAAAAATTATTAACACCGGGATTTTATGTGGAACCCTACTCCCTATGGAGCGGGATGAAACCACAGGAGACGCCCTCAAAGGAGCGGATATTCTATTAAACTTTCTCTCAATGGATACAGGAGGTCTGGGGCTCCTTATATAACCTCCACATAGCCTCCAAGTCCCACCACTGGTAGATGTAGGACTAAACATATGGATGGGGTAAATGGATCCTGGAGGTATCCATTTACTCATCTACAACTCAAGTGGCGCACAACCAAATACTCCAACACTCTCCCTCAAGCTGGAGCATGCAATGCTCATCTTGGACAAACAGAAAGAAACGCAACTCACAATACATGACACTACGGACAATATCAATTCAATGCGCACAACTGTCGGCTGCTGTCGAGGACGTTGCTTCTCATACCGTGCAGGTGAGGAGGATGAACGGGCTGGAGTGCGAGTCAACTGAATCTCCTCATCGGAGAGCATGTACTTTGAACCAGGCCTTCAGATTCACTGCAACTGGAATTGAGTCTCCTCATCGGAGAACTCTGGCCTGCCACAATAATGTGGACAACTGCCCCATCTCTGAAAAGGGCCGAACTGAAAGGTCGTGGAAGTGCAATCCTCGTCGGAGTCCACGGTCGCTGGAGAATGGAGTATGAAAGTCTTCTCGTCAGAGAACTGGGTTTCTTCCATCTGGCACTGAGCATGGTACTCTACTCTGGAGTCCCTATGATATCACATGGAAAATCCTTGCCCACATGGCATATGGAATGGTCCTCTACTCTGGAGTCCCTATGGCTCACATGAAAACTCTGGCCGACAAAACAAGAAAAGATGGGGAACACGACAAAAGATGGCAAACATGTACACATTTGAAAAGACCACATACAACAAGAAAAGATGGGGACCACGACAAAAGATGGCAAACATGTGCACATCTGAAAAGACCGCATACATATGCGTATCTGAATGAAGACTCGTAACCAATTTGACGTCGAGTCTGATCATCGGTAGAGTCTGAACAATCCGGCTGGTCTGGAGAATCTGAATCTGATATCTGAATTTGGAATAAGACATGTGACTCTACACAATACTCCCCCTTTCTCCCATACTTGTCGGAAAATAGTGACATCGATAAAGTTGGGAGAAGACAAAATAATGCATAAATATGGGGAGAAAAATAAAACATCACAAATTCTGAATTCAATCTTTTTTTTCCGGCTTCTCAAATCATCAATCAAATTTTTTTGAAACATTTTTTAAAGCCGTTTCAATATTTTTTATCGGCTTTTCCCTCTTTTTTTCCAAATCACGTACGACTCTTTTTTCTTTTTTTGTACGTGCCTTTTCATTTTTTTTTGCAAAAATTGTCTTCCTCCCTTTTATTTTAAAACAATCGGTCCCCTTAGGCTTTACAATAAAAAACATTTTTTAAACAGGACATCGGCCCTTTAGGGCCCCTGTGCGCCACCTGTCATTAGGGTTCCCATTTGCGGGAACCCCCTCGTATCCCAGCGCCGCCCCCGATGGGGGGTCTTTCACTCACGTGCAACTGCCTGGGAGATTGCGGGCGGCACCGACTGCGCGTACGATCGCGTGATGCAGGGATGTAGGTGCCTGCGCGAGGAGGGAGGTCGGTTGCCGCCTGTGTGCGAGTCCCATCGCCGCCAGGGGTACGTGCCCTGTGCGCGCGATGTGCGAGAGGGAGCCCGCGCGCATAGTTGCTGGTGTGCGAGAATAAGGTGGAGCAGGGGTTGCCGCCTGGAGGCTCCTTGCGGTCGGAGATGGTGGCGCCCCCTGGGGTTGCTCCTCCTGCGCGAAGCCAAGGGCTCCGCCTGGAGATCACGCCGCCGTGCTCGTGTGAGGGCATCACCTGGAATTGTTGATCTAGGAGGAGGGACTGGGAGGAACGTCGTCTACACAAGGAAATCTGAGCATCGCATGAAGCATAGATGCGGCATCGCCTGGAGCAGAAGGGGCTTCAAGCCCTTCGAGCTCCGCTTGCAGGAGGGGAAGACTTTGCCTGGAGCTGCTAGGGTTCCCTGGAGATGAGGCACTGCTGCCTGGAGGGTTGTTTGCGTGCGGCACATGATATAGGGTTTCTCCAGAAACCCTAGAACTTCTCAAACTTGAACCGATCATAAAAGATAGAACAAAATAATCTTCAAACATAAATTTTCAAGAACAAGAACTCCAACATCAAATCTCGAACAAAAATAATGAATGAACATAGATTCCTCGAGAATCGACCCGCTCTGATACCATGTTAGAAAATAGGTAGCGAAAGCATAATTGGAGAATAAAGGAATAAAAATTGTTAACACTGGGATTTTACGTGGAACCCTACTCCCTAAGGAGCGGGATGAAACCACGTGAGAAACCCTCAAAGGGGCGGATATTCTATTGAACTTTCTTATAATGGATACAGGAGGTCTGGGGCTCCTTATATAGCCTCCACGGAGCCTCCAAGTCCCACCACTGGTAGATGTGGGACTAAACATATGGATGGGGTAAATGGATCCTGGAGGTATCCACTTACCCATCTACAACTCAAGTGGCGCACAACCAAATACTTCAACAACTATCCTTCAAGGCTTTCTGATAATTTCGTGGAATTTCCGTGACAGATAGAGCCACTGCAAACCTCTGAAATTCCCCTGTCAGATGACGAAAGGAGACCTGGGAAGCAAGAGGATATGAAGCACAAGTACGCTTCTGCTTCCGAACTGCAATAGGTATATCCAGGTCATTAGGAACCTCCTCCATCCCTGGGCTCGTCTCCTGCAATGCAATAATCCTTGCACATATATATCTCCAGACCCATCGTTAGAAATCATGTTATCAGAACAATCCTGGGGCATGCTGGATTACAGACGATGACTATGAGCAGAAGCATGCCGTCACGTATAAAATTTTGGTAATGGTGGAACAATGGGCATATGCTACTGGGTAGAAGGAGGAGGTGAAGGAGTTGGTGGTGGTGGCGTTGGTGTAACAACAAGCACAAGAGGAGAAGATGACAGACTCGTAGGAGGAAGTGGCATGTAAACCTCATCATCAGAGTCTGTTGACGCCAACCTGTCACCTATAGGGGAGAAATACATCACAAACTCAAAAAATGTGACATCAGCACTGATATAGTATTCCTGCGCAATGGATCATAACAACGGTGTCCATTATGGGTCCTGGAGTACCCAACAAACACACATTTGACAGCCCTCGGAGAGAGCTTGTCAAGACTTTGAGTCAACTGGTGAACAAAAACAACCGAGCCAAATACACGAGGAGTAAGTGAGAACAACTCCTTCTCAAGGAAAGCTATAGAGAAAGGAATATTCTCACCCAAGACAGATGATGGCATGCGATTCACCCGATAATATGCCGTAAGGGCTGCATTACCCTAAAACAAATGTGGGGCGTGACTCTGAATGAGAAGAGTCCGGGTGACATCAAGTAGATGGTGATGCTTTCTCTCTGCAACACCATTATGTTGAGAAGTGTAATCACATGTTGTTTGATGAATAATTCCACGGGATGAAAAGAAATATGATAGAGCACGGGTACATAATTCCAAAGCATTATCATTTCGTACAAATTTCACAGAGGAAGAGAAAACATTCTGCACTCCATTGATAAAAGTTTTGATCACATCCCCTGCTTCAGATTTATTCTTCAATAAAAAGATCCATGGCAAATTAAAAAAATTTCCAACAGCAACAAGATAAAATCGGTGTCCCTGGTGATCAGGACACGACTCAGGCCCCAAATATCAACATGAAATAACTCAAAAAGGGAGCCACTGCTCCGATTCTGACGACTAGGAAAAACAAACCGATGATGCTTTCCCAACTGACACGCCTCGCACTGGAAGGAAAAATCCGATGAAATTTGCTGCAAAATATGACACATCTTCTGGAGACGGAGGTAACCAAAGCGCAGGTACCAGTTAAAGGGAGAAACTGGTCCTGTTGAATGAGAGGGTACACTAGCATAGGGAGTTCGGACCAGGCGATAAAGACCATCCTGCTCATGGCCGCACTCAATTACTCTGCCCTTAAGAATGTTTTGAAAAACAAGAGACATGTCAAAGATAGCTCTACAATGCAAATCCTTCGCGGTCTGACTAGTAGATGATAAATTCATAGAGAAATCAGGAGTATGTAACACATTCTGCAGACACATCGAAGGCGTCAAACTAATCTCCCCCTGTCCGGTGATCGAGGAATGAGTCCCATCGCCTATCACTACAGTTCTCCCTAGTCGAACCTATCTATGTGCTGTAAGCTAAACTCTGTCCCCGCATAAATGATGCGTCGCCCCAAAATCCATAATTCACTCAGTAATCTTACATCCTTGACAAGATGTAAAAGCATAAGTGCTACCTGAGGTACTAGCCGTAGCAGAAGTACTGGCAAATGCGGATGCTGCTACATCTGAGTGGCCTCCTGAAGATGGTAAAGAAGCAGAAGGCATGGCATCCCGCAGTCTGGCTACAAGGTCATTAAACCTCTAATCTGAAGTAGGAGCAGCTGGAGACTCAACCTGTTCCGCTACACGGGCTGATGCCAGAAAACCATGATTGGAGTAGCATGTATCTTCAGTATGAACTGGACGGTGACAATACATGCATGGCTGACGAATGCGACCTCCTCTACCGCGAGGTCCGCGTCCACGAAAAGAAGAAAAGCCTCGTCTGCCGCAGGAGTCTGCCATCACCGAAGAAGTTTGGCTAGTAGCTGTGGAGTGTGGACTGAACAATAATCCTGCTGAGCCTGCGGAAAGCTTCCTCTATAGGAGGAATAGTGGTATCCGCTAGAATCTGGGAGCGAGCAACTTCATATTCAGGGTCAAAAGGGCTGCTAGGAATACACCAACCATGGTGGCATTCCTATATGTCTTCTGCTGCTCTGGAGTCGCCGTGAGAGGCATGAAGCTGTGGAGCTTCTCAAACATCCCACACAAGGATGTATACAACGAATGAAGAGGCCGGCCGTTCTGTTTGATAGTAAATATATCATGTTGGAGTTGGAGGATCTTGGTCTCGTTCCTTGCTTGAGAATATGTTGCTGCGAGGATATCCCACACCGCCTTAGCAGTGGGTTGATGTAACACAACATTGGCGATCTCCATCGTCAATGTACCAGAGCGCCAAACTTTGGCATATGCATCATTCGCCTCCTACGAGGCGTTAACTCCAGTTTTCTCCATCGACTCCTCCTCGGTAAGAATGTGTTTCTTACCATTAGACTTCATAAGTCTCATGAACTGCATAATGCATAGATCAGAGCTCGTAGTTTGTCCCGTTCATTTTGACGATAGGCGCTGGACCTTCAAAAGCGCCTGTGGCGGGTATGTTGACTTTGTTTTTTGAAATATTGTTGGATGTAGATATCTGGGTTTTGTAGACCAATGGATGAATGTTTATACAGACATACATGGATTTGAATGCATATGTAGACTTGTACACCCAAATCCATCAACCCAAAAAAGGAGCTCGATACAAGCGAAGAAGGCTGAAGATAAAAGATGGTCGTGATGACACCGACAGTGCCGCTTGGTGGCGACGCAACGGGTAGACATCGACTGGAGAGGCGGTCACGACGAGGAAGGTGGCGAGCGGGTAGGCGGCGGCCTGGAGCCAGGGCTGCTAACGGCGACGGAGTCGGAAAGAGGAGGGGAGGGTGGGGCAGGTGTCGGTTTAGGGTTAGGGGGTACAGAGCTTCGGTCTAGGACTGCTGCTCTGATACCATGTTGGTAAAAATCAAAGAGTTGTTTATTCCTGGGAACCTTAGGCTCTCTTATATAAAGGAGAGACCTATGGGTAAATTACATAAGATGAACATAAAGAAATGAAATAACAAAAAAGTACATAGGCATGTAGAAATATCTCTACAGATGTAGATAAGGGAGAGGCACAAGTCCTGGGCCTCCAAGTCCATCCTCGTATATCTTCTTGTCCTCATTCTCCATGAATGTCCCCCAACCCATCACCATCCTCGCAAGTACATGTTCCTCTCGACGCAAATGCAACAAGATTGTGTGCATCATGGCTGCGGTTCGGGTATAGAACTATGACACAATTGATGCCTAAGTATGAGAATATGAACCTCCAATTGAACTCGATCAGAGGGGAAAATGGCGTAGAAGATTTGAGAATAAGAATTGGATCGATCAGAAGGTAGATAGGGTGAAAAGAATGAAGTAATCAGTAAGGAAAGTGGGACGGCTATAACGGTTGCTATGTTTAAAACGTGAATCTGGAACGAACTTGAATCAATTGGGTGAAAATAATGAAGCTTCCAGTCCCATTGTTATGAGATTATACTCGACGATTGATTGAACGCTGAAGAATGTTGCAAATGTCGATGAAAGTGGGGAGGTTGCTGATTGCGAGGACCTTCTCGCTGGACCTTCAATAGCGGAGGAGGTTGGAGGATTTGTAGGGGCAACGATGGAGGATGATGAAGGAGGAGGGAGGCAGAGGAGGTGAGGGGAAGCGGAGGAGGGAGGCGAAAGAGTTAAAGACACATTTGCCCCAATTATTCAATCTAATTACTCATATGTCTCAGAAGTTAACATCCATTCAGGATGTGGGTGAATGGCAACTAGCCTGAGGGGCACAAATGATAGCAGTGCAAGAAGTCAGGGGTAGAATTGTTATTTCAAAAAGGAGGGGCATAATTGATATTGCAATATCTCAGAAGGGCACAAGTGATAAAAACCCTAAAATTTTATTTACCTCACGTATTGTCTTAATTTAATTGATTATCCTCATGTTTGTAGATAAGTATGGGAGAAAGGGGGAGTATGAGAATAGGGCATAATTGTTCAACATCTTGAGATCACCGATAAAAATTTCTCTCATATTCATCATCCTCTGCTTGTGGCCCCAAAAAAGAGATATCCTCTTTGAGGTTCCTATGTGAGAGGGCATACTTCTTGAGGTCCTTATATGCGAAAAACTCATTTTTAGGTCCCCATACGAGAGAAACTACTCTAGATCATTCGAAAGAGGCACTTACTATATAAGAAATGCATACTTTCAAGATTTTCATATGGGAGAGGACCACTTTACTTTTGATGTTAGGCATTGACTCATATTTCTTTATATGGACTTCTTCTACTACAATTAGGGAATGTCTTAGAATTTTCCAGCGCATCAACTTTATTGCAAGAAGAACAACGCTCTAGCCTATCTACGTATAGACATCCATCTTCATCAAGCATCCACTCTAGGCACAAGCCTCTCAATAATATCCTTTATTCATGGGTCTCCTCTTAACAACGAGTACTTTGCCCATTTCTTCAAAAGATGTATCAAGTGAAGATGTATGTGAACCCCTCAGGATCCGGGTACCCGTTTACAACAAAATTCGCAATATTATATTCACATGAGATCACACAAGTCGCATAAAAACAGGGAAAATTTTTCGCAATGAATATATTTGCAAGTGACATTCGACATTCACATTCACAACCACAAGTTAATAGAGACAATTGGCACCAAAATCTTATTTCATTAATTTCCATACGATTTTACAACATGTACAATGTGTGTCTGTACATACAACATCCCAAAAATTTGACTGAAGAGAAGAAGCATTTAAAATATCAATTGAACTAAAAATTGTAACAAAAACCACATACCGTCTAGTATAGACCTTGTCTCTTGGAACCATGTATAGCTACTAAACAACAGGCTGTTTGCCTGCCAAACATGTTAGGAAAGAACGGAGTCACAAACGTGAATACAACTCCGTAATTTTAAAAATAAATGACAAGTAATTTATTATGTGCAAAAGAGAGCAAGTAGAAAGGTGGAACAAGTAAAATTTATATCTACTTGCGTAAGTAAAAAGGTAGTCAGGCTTGTAAGCATTTCTCATAAGCACCCATTATTCCAACACTTTTCATATTTAACATATTTATTTTGTAATCAAATGTTGATAATTATAGGAGTATGCATATATGTATATATCTCTATTATTATATTGACCAGATATCAAATCTGTGGATTTGTCAATGTGAAAGATGGAATTGGAAATGTTTATAGATTACTTGATTCCTAAGTTCAATAGGTAGGCATTTCCTATCAATACATCTTTTGATCATAACTTCTCCAATTCTTAACTTCAATTGTTTCAGATATAACTCCAGATGATGTAGATAAAGATCATGATTTTAGGTCTTGGAGATCATGTCGTGGAACTTGATGGCACATGAAATTGCTAATTTCTTGTCATTGAGATTATATCATGGTTTTCGATATAGGATGATATGATGATGATGGATTTGATCCTTAATGCTATTTACTCCTTTTAAGTTAGTGGATAGTCTGTGGTCTTGGTCTGTGTGTAACCTCACACTATGACTCTAAGGTATTTAAAAGTACCTTAGGGTTGGGGTACCTCCGTAGGCATGCGGTGTTGTATAATGCATCCTAACTAAGTTCCCAACACGTCCACTAACTTATACGGATTTCGAATCAGATTAAAGTCACCTCCAATCAACTTAATCTTAATTATAATTTCCTCCAAACCTTAGCTATAACTCTCTCAGATGTTACTCTCGATGTTTTAGATGTAGATATGGATGATCTTGATGTAGAATCGCCAAGTCTATTGGCGAAGTAAACTCAAGCGGTGAAGAAGCCTACAAATGGCTCTTCCGTCTCGCCCTCTAGTTGGAAGGACGGTCCAATAGAGGGATAGTTCTATTCCCCAACTACGCCACTGAGACGGATGAGAGAGACTTCCCGGAAAAGTCACTCTAGAAAAACAGCCCGACCGGTAACGGGCAACCGAGCTCGTACGTAAATCTGAAAACCAAGGATCCCCCGCCTGGGTGTCCTAAAACAGAGGGTCAGTGGAACTGGTCCAAAGTCGGGATCCCAACGAGGCGTAAAAACACTGCGAGCTCGCGTAAAAACCGAAAAAGGACTGGGATCCTAGACCCGCGCATTAAGCGGTCGCTGCCCTAACTGGGCTTCCTATTCTCCCACCCAGTTGAGGGTCACCGCGCCCTCGCACGGTCAGGTGTAAAGGCTACCATGACCGGCTCAATTAATCGTCTTTACTAATTGATTATCATCCCAATATCTTACATACTCCACAGTAATGTATGCCACTTAAAATTCCTTGATTGACTAAAGGATCAAGTTTCTTGGATTGGAATGGTTTGATATGTAACTTAGAGTTAAATTCATGTACCCTCCCAAGGCTCTCTTCTTTACGGTCATGAGATAGAAGGACCTCCTAATACTAAATGTTTGCAAGGTGTTAAGAGTTATCAATAAATAGATGGGGACAAACATAAAAAAGTTTTTTTTAATAGGTATACATAATGGGGTGATGCACCCAATCGTACTGCAATTGGATGATGAGACTCTTCACATCCACTATCCTCTTAAGAGAGAGGTTAGACTTTCAAGTTGAACGAAATCAAGATCTCTATTTCGACCTCTAGATAGCTAGCAAGAATTCTCATTCTTTGATCGGTCCTCCTCTTCCTTTGAAAACTACCTTCTCTTTCTATAATGTATCCTAAAGAAGATAAGTCCTACGAAAGTGTTGAACACACTTCTTATATTATGCCCGTCAGTTATATGCCGTAGATTCTATTTGTATATGCAGGTTATCATTGTCTGCCAAATGTTGTGCTTCTAAGGAGAGTTTTGGAAATAAAGTAGATATAAAAATGAGCCAAAAGGTGTTAGCAGTTGGTATTTATTATAAAGGATGAGTACATAGCACACAAAGAGGCCGACTGGGGAAGGAGTGCTTGGTTGAGTTTATGACTGCCCGCAAATGAGTTGAGAGTTTTTACTATCCAATGTATCCTTTTGGTGGCATAGGAGATTATTTTGATACATCCATCGATGTGTTAATATCTCTGTAATGGGTGGTGCTAACAATATGTTTAATTTGATATATATGTTATATGTGAGTCAACTGTTACCAAGAAATTGTAACATTTAAGAATCTGAGATAAAGATGTAGTACTTCACTGTTTGAAGCAATTTGGACAAATTGTAGAGAACTACAAGTCATCGTGAATTTACCAACCCAAATCCTAAATCTCTATTTAAATATGATAAAAATCTTTGCTCATCTTATATAAGTACAAAAGCCTGCCATCATACAGATAACTAAAGTTCCCCATCCATTTATAAACTACCACTAAGTTTCAATAACAGTTTAGTTACGAAAAAAAAAGTCCAACATTTAGGAACATAGAAATAAGATCCAGTATCCATAGTTCATGACTTTTATTGATCACTGCAACATTTAAAAGATAAGGGTTTGGATATGCTTTTGGATAAAACATAATTAATTTAAAAGAGATGACAAAAAAAATTGGTCTGAGCTAAGATTCGAAACCATATGAAATCCCTATTTATCATCTTTTAAGTTTATAATTAAAAGTCAAGAATCTCATGCATGTATAAAGAGCATGAATAATTGCAGAATAATGAAAAGATTTGAGATCAAAAAGGGGAGAGGAACATGAATGGCAGCAAAGAGGAGAGCTGAGGAATTGTACCTCTTGATCTCTCCAATTTGGAGATTAAGATCTTTGCATGCAGTTGCTAGAAGAGCAGAGTTGCTGGAATTCAGCAAGTGAGCAAGGAGATGTGCTCATGGAGAAGCTCCAGCAGTTGGAGAAGAAGAGGCTCACAGCTGGACCTTTTTAGGAGGAAAATTGGGGATGTTTTTGGGGGAAAGAAGAAGATAATAGGAGATGGAAATGGGGGTTACGGCTGGGACTTTTTGTGGAGATTGGGTTTATTTATATAGGAAAAGGGGGAAGTGAGGAAAGTGCAAGGAAGTTTCCTCTAGAGTGATGTTAGCCATGACATCATTTGCATGATGTCACATGCTAATAATTAATAGTGACACCATTATTATAATAGTTGTATATATATATTTGCTGGAATTTATTTATTTTTTTAAACAGAGTCTGTCTGCTACTCTGTCTGCTACTGTATATACCGAACTAATAAATTTTTTTTACCAAAAATTCAGTTCATTTATCGTACTTAAAGCAGACCGTAGTCACGTCTCGGGCGTCGGATTTCGACGTGCAACATCATATTTCGATCGTCTCTAAACGACGATCAAAAAGAGTATAATATTCATATACTTTCAGTCGAGTTTTAAATACTCGAAATTTTCGGATACGATTTTTGTTTAAGATTAAATTTTGTAATTTAAAAATATCAAACGACCTCCGATTGACGAACGGTCGATTCTGTTGGTCTTGTTTCGTCGAATCGGATCTAATGACGGTCTCGGTTCGTTTTGCGGTTTCCAAATTTGCGTCGCGGCTTTTTCGCGGCACGTATTACTATGCGACCGATTTTCGGTCGATTTCGCCCGAACGACTTTTGATTCACGATCAATTGATCGTTTTAGGTTATCTAATATTGTCAGATAACTTAATTGGGTTATTTGGACCTTATTCGGGTCAAGTTCGGGTTTACGCGGATCCCAGATGTTACAATGTATTACCTATTTTCTTTACAAGTTGTAGCCTTTTTAGCTTCAACTTGAGGAGTGTTTAGAGTATGTATATAAATGGGTAATTGGATCTCTCCTAGATCCATTTTCATTGCATTTTGTTAATTCCATATTGCTTATTGCTAGAACTTTTGTGTATTGGTGGGGCTATACAAAAAGCTGCAAACCTATTGCAATCCTCAAGAAATATTGTAGAATACCTAACTTATTGGCTTTCTCTTGTGCTTTCATTCCGCTCCTTTGGAGTATTGTTCCACATGTATGCAAGTAATCTTCTTATTCTTTGATTCCACATTATATATTTCATATTTGCAAAAGGTGGATCTTCAAAGGATAGTGACCATCTCAACCACAAAGACAGAATATGTGGCTGAAGCATGCAAGGAAATAATATGGCTGACATGCCTAATGAATGGACCGAATAAATGGACTGGAGATTGTCAGATATTCAAAGATAGTCAGGTTGCAATTCATCTTGTAAAGAATCATGCATATCATTCAAGGGCTTATCACATTAATGTAAAGTATCATTTCATTAGGTACAATTAAAGGACATTCAGCTTGACTTGAAGAATACCATGCTTTGGACAATCTTGCGGATATGTTTGTTGAGTCTATTTCAGTGGAGAAGCTAAATGCATATTCAACTTTTGTTGGTCTTTAAGCATAGAAAAGAAGAGAATTTTTAAATCAGCACAAATGATGATTAAGAAAGCGCAGAATCAATTTACAACCTCTACTACAAATTAGCCTTCCATTGATAGTTTATTAGGTTCTCTTCTATGAAGACTGATTGGTGAAGTAGATATTGAATCAACATTGATCCAACTGCAGCAACTATTTTAATATACTAGGGGTATAAGAGCACCCTTGGGGCCAGCCGCTCATTATACCCTCATATCGTATTTCGGAAAAGAGAGCTTGGTGAGAGCAATGGATGTAGGCAGAACTGCTATGTATCCTTGTATTAAGTGATTGTGTGTGTTTTTTTCCTGAACAGTTTTTGCTTTCTTTTGTTTATCGGATCCTTCCCAACAATTGCTTTCTTTGCTCCATTTCTAAGGCTGTCCTGGTTATTTCGTGATTTGTTAGTTTCGTTTCAAAATTTTGACATATAGACCTTTTGTGACTAGTTAGTTTGCCTTCTAAGACGATTACTCAAAGTATTAGTACTGTACCCACGTAAATGGTCTGGTGGTAGTGCAGTGTGCCTACCACCCAAAAGATCAGAGTTCAATTCTCCCCTTGTGGTGGGTGCGTTTGGAAGTCGACAACTATCGTAAAAAATAGACGAATCTTTCAACATGGATTTGAGCAAGAATCCATGTAGCCGGCCCTACTTATAGTGGGAGAAGGCTTCACCAGTTTACTGGACGTATTAGTAATCTATTTGTTTTCATTCAAACTGAACCATCAGACATCTAAAGATTTGAACATGAACGAATCATGAAGTATTGTTGCTGAGAATTGTTGTTGGCTGCTTGTACGAATAACAACCAACAACTGTGGTAAATGTTTCAGATAAAGAAAGGAATGCGATGGGAATGCATAAAAATATATTGTGGGCATGGACTGTATATATTCACTGAAAAACCGGGGCATTTATTTTTATTACCCTCGTCTGTTGGCAGGACACCCTTTCCATGATTTATGGACACATTATCTATTTTATTAGAAAATTGTAGCTATATTTTATAGCACGTCTTGTAAACAATAGTTCTAGGTTTTTTTTAGCTCGTTCTGTTGTACCTGATATCCTTGTATCTCTATAACCTTACAGCAGTTTAAATGGTGTGATGATCTACTGCGTTCGGCCATTAAAAATCTTGAGAACAGGCAATGCCCATGTGGTGCTGGGTGGTGCTTCCGGCAGATGCGTGAATCAGGGGAGGATGCTGGGACAGAGTATTTTGTTTGCCCCTACAGAAAGGTAGTACTTATGTTATTATATGTATATATATGTATGTATGTGTGTATATATAGCTTGTTTTATATAGCTAACTACTGATTCTCAAACAAGGACTTGTGAAAGTTTATTTGCTGTTAGCTTTGTGGACAAATTATTACCAGGCCTTATTAGCCGACCTGGCAAAGCATCCCGAACTGTCTTCTATAGTTCTATGTAACAGCCTCTGGAACTTGAGAATGCTTTTTCAGAAGAACAGGTACATAGTTCTTTTTACTAAGGAGGAAGCATCGATGATCAGAAGTCATTACTCTTTGGGTGAAAGACTTTTAGGGCAATTGGAAGTCAGTGTAAATATCTCCCAATAATGCTGATAATTGCCAATGTAGTTATGCTGCTGCTGTTTATTAATTATTATTTAAAACAAGTTATTCTTCTCCATTTCCCTCAGAAAATGATGCAAATAAAAAATTGCAACGGTGAAAAAAAATAAATTTTATCGGTGAAAATACTTGGTGGAGAAAAAAAGTGGAAGAAAAGAAAAACTCGCCGGATGTGAGGGATTTGGGAAGAAAAGCACGGAAATCGCGTGGAGGGAGAGGGAGAGAGAGATGAGATAGATCTCAATTTTAATCGACTCTGAATTGAATTAAACATATGATATGACTACCATCCCCTTTATATAAGAGGGGTAAGACTACAAAAATAAAAAGAGAAATAAAATCAAAATAAAATAAAATCCTAAAGTGGACTCTAAATATATCTAACCAACTAACTAATCGATTAGAGATCATATGCGATATCTTTATTTAAAATTGCAACGGACTCAATTAACTTAACTTGACCCTAATTTAATTAAACTTAATTAACGGACGAAAAAATAAAACCATATTTATTTGTTTCACGCTGTATCAGGAAAGACAGTAAAAAAGAGGTGGGAGGATATAGACCAAAGTCCACCATATAGTGAAAGAGAGCCACGACTTGTGACTTAATACAAAACAGAAGCAAACCAAAATTCCAAAATTTAGAAATGCTAAAATGTTAAAAGCAATGTAACACAGTTCTTTGTCCAACTATACAAGTCCATTGAAGCGGCAAAAAAATGTCCTGGCACGTAAGGCTCCTACCGAAGATAAAATCCTTACTCAATATTTAAACTCCCTTGGCCACCCTGCTAAGATCACTCAAAATAAAAGGGTCAGTAAAGAAACAAGAGGACTAAGGCAAGGTCATATCTGCTTTACCCAGAAAAAGGAGCTGATTTTCTTCCTCAAGCCAAGTAAACAAATGTTGGTAGTCGTTCCAATTAAGGTTGCTGTTCAATGAGTACTGCTTGTGAATGATGCCTATGCAACCACCGTTTCTTTTTGCATATCTGATACTGCCATAACCTATAATTGAGCATTAAAACCCTTGTAATTCAAGTGCATGGCTTCCCCATGAAATTACATTTTGTTGTCCCCAATGACGAGTCACCCGGATCCAGCACCCCACCCAAAGTTAAAATAAACAAATCAAGTTACGTATGGTCTAGAATCGAGACTCACACTTTAGAACACCTACCCTTGTCTTCCACTTGGTCCTTATTAGATACACTAACTCAGATTTGACTTGAGCAATCTGCATTCAGCCCCAGTTTATTGACCAATTCTTGGTCAATGAGTCCTGGCTGCAGCCTGAATCAATAAGAATCTGTAACTGGTTTTCTTTTTACCTAGCAGGTAACACAAACACTCACATTATATGTCAAAACGGTACCAGTAACTGTTTGATTTATTCGGGGGGCTGAGTTTATTCAATTTTAGATATCTGAAGTTCATCTGGAGGGTCCAGATTGTTGCATTCCTCATCAGGAATGATAATATGAACAAATTTCCATTTGTAGTCTCCGCACAATTTCTTCCCGTAACCAAAACATAACTCCTTCACCATTCTTTTCTCTTACTGAGAATTTTATTAGTTCATGCACAATTATGCATATTTTTTGACAAACAAGGGGCAAATTCCTCAGTATTGTATAGGGACAATTAAATTCCCTGTTTGTCCTAATTTTTTTCTATGAATAGTGGAACAACAACGTTCTCTGAGAATGCAATATATATATATCGCATCACTAAATGACACTATTGTCAACGCATTTATATGCGGTATACATAAATGAAATGTTATAATATTATAAACTAATACAATGTTCATAAACTTATGGGCGCATACAACTATGTGCTCTTGCTCGAGCCTTTAAAATATTCATTGACGATCAGATTTATACTCTGATGGATCTATAAAAGAAACAACTGGCTAAGCGACAACTAGCATGTCATGATATAGATGGCCAACAACATCGAGCCCAACATCGCAACCAATCTCCAGTACAAGGAGACGACCAAAAACATGTACAATGAGCTGGCTTAGGCATATTATCAACAAACAATCAAATCACGCTTTGCAGATATCTACATGCAGATTTGGTCCGCTTCTCAGAAGGATTTCTTGGTTGTGGAGTACTACTAGCAAACCATTGATCTATATGAGGAACTCATCATTTTCCAACCCGCTTGTTGTCCCAAACAGGTGGCAAAATGATCTGAGTGGCAAGTTTACATGTTCTTGAAGGGATGGAGCACTGGTGGAGAGCAAAAACGAGTGCGAGAGAGGGTGGAGCTTCCGAGGGTCGAGGGAAGAACAAAGTCTTTTCGGTGAGTGCAGCTGGGGGGGGGGGGAGGTGGCGTCGGGGGAGGGGAGGAGAGGAAGAGGGCTGTGCTGGGAGGCGACGATGTTCGTCCGTTGTGGGAGGATGTTCGAGTTCGTGGGGAAGGTGGCGAGGGACGGGGAGAGCAGGGTGGTGAGTGGGTTCAGGTCTCTCACAGGAAGCCTGGAGGCGTTGCTTCAGGTGTGGAGAGCATGGGCACGTTGCTTCGGCCTGTGGGGTTCCCCCTAGATGCTTTGGGTGTGGGAGGATCGGACATCGGAAGGCTACTTGTTGGTTCGGTTCTGGCCGTGGCATCTCCTCCTTCCGTTCGGCTGGTCCTTCGACGGGAAGTGCTAGAGCGGTTAACGTGCGGGCGGCTGGTCCAGCGCCCTTCGAGGGCCGGGGGGTGAGGTCGTTTGCGCAAGTTGTGGGAAGTGCTAGAGCGGTTACCAAGCGTTCGGGTGGTGTTGGAGATGGTAAGGAGGGCGGCGGCGGTGATTCTTCCGGGGCGAAAGACGTGATGGGGGGCTGGTCGCATGCCGAAGTCTTGCATGGGAAGGCCATGCAGGGGGGAGAAGAGAGAGTTGCGGCTGTTGGGGTGGCTTTGCGGGGAGGCGTTTCTTGGGAAGAGGTTAGAGCCCATGTGCATGGCTTCCTGGGTCCTCAATTCGCTGGGAACTTTCTGACGTTGGATGCAACTCGGTGCTGTGTTCGTGGCCTTTCCCCGGATCAATGGGAAAGGCTTATTCGGAACGATGCGACTGACGAAGTTTTTCAGAGGCTTATTCGTTATGCAGATGGTGCCTGCTCGAGCGTCGAAGTTTGTGTTGCGGAGGTGCGGGGGGTTCCCTTCCTGTCGAGGACTGTTCATTGCCTTGGGCGGGCTCTCCGGAGATGGGGTGTGGTGCTTGCGGTCGTGGAGGATGGTCTCAAGCCTGGCTCGGACGGGAGGGTCACGCGAGTCTTGATGGAATGCAGCGTGGGGTTTCTTGACGATGCGGTTGGCAAGGTCTTCTATGAGTCCTTGAAGGTTGGTCGTTTCCCATATCAGGTGGAGCTGTCGTTCATCGACCCTCCTGCTCCGCCGGTGATGGCGATAACTCCAGAGTTTCAGGTCGCCGGCCCGTTGGTCCCTTGGGGCGTTGGTGCCGTTTCGTCTTCTGAACGCCAGGTGGCGTTGCATGGGGGTACTTCCAAAGCGTCGCCCTTCATTATGGGTTCCCCACGTCCTTTCGGGGTGCAATCTCGGGCGTCGTGTAATTCTCTTGCAAGAGAAGGATTGCGTGCTGAGGTGGCATCCGAGGTTGATTCTCTCTTTGCTTTACGGTCTTCGCAGTCGGATCGGGCTTTCCAAATATGCTTTGCGGGCCCATTATCGGGTCAGGCGGCGGTGGACTTCTGCGGGCCTTTTCGATTCGGGTCCAGGGCGCGGGAGGATCTAACCCGCGAAGCAGTTCTCTTTTCGGCGGCTGATGAGGGTGTGGCCTTCAGGATGAGCCTTCATGGTTTGGCTTCCTCATCGGCGGTGGATCACTCTTCCGCTAGTGGATTCGATAGTGCGCGGGTCCCGGCCTTCGTTGGGGGCTCCTCCAACCCTGTGGATAGGCTACCTAGCTGGGGTGCCGGCCTTCGTCGGGGGCTCCTCCAACCCTGTGGATAGGCTACCTAGCGGGCACTCTATGGGCCCTCTTCTTTTGGAAGATGGCGGAGATTCTATGTTACCATCCTCTCCAAGCTCTTCGGTCCCCCTTTCGGACGAGGATGGCGTTAGTGTTGTGGGGAACCTGTCGGACAGGAGATCGGGAAAAAAATATCGGAGTTGAAACAGATCTCGGGAGGGCATGGTTAAACAACTCTCATGTGCGTCTTTGCAAGATTCGATTGTGGCAGCGGCTGGACTCATTCCCGTTGTGGGTCAATTACATTTGTCTTAATGAAGGTACTCTCCTGGAATATTAGGGGTCTGGGGGAGGTGGATAAGAGAAGGACGTTGGGGTCGAGATTCTCTGAGTGGGGGTGTGATATTGTTCTCATTCAAGAGACGAAGCTGCAGGGATCGATAATATCCTTTGGCGTTCTTTTGGTGCTGGTAGCCTGAATGAAGTCCGGGCGTTGGATGCGGACGGGTCGGCGGGTGGTATGCTGGTAGCGTGGAGTTCGGCGACGTTCTCTTTCAGCTCGGAGCTTAGGGGGAGGCATATGTTGTCGGTTCTGTTGGTTCGGAGTGATACTGCTATGCCCATCACGTTTTCGTGTATTTACGGCCCCTGTTGCCACATTAAAAGAAGGGAATTATGGGATGATTTGCGCGATGCGGATCGTACTTTCGAGAGGATTCCTTGGCTAATTGGGGGTGATTTCAATGTTACGCTCCATCTGTCGGATCGTCCTCGATCCAGGGGTGGACAGGACCCGGGCTCCCTTGATTTTGCGGAGGTGGTTGAGGTGTTGGCTTTAGAGGATCTGGTGGCGGATGATGTCAAGTACACTTGGAGGAGTAATAATTCCCGCTCTCGGATTGATCGCTTCTTGGCTTCTGGGGAATTCCTGGAGGCGTTCCCTCTTTGTTCGGTTTCCTCTCGCCCTCGTTCGTTGTCGGACCTTTCGCCCATTATTTGGGAGTCCGGTGAGGTCTCGACGGTGAGGGGCTTTTTTAGGTACGAGAAGTGTTGGTTGCAGGAAGCGAATTTCAAGGATTTGGTGACAACGCATTGGTCTCAGTTGTGTTTTGTGGGGTCTGCGGCCTCCAGGTTAGATCAAAAGCTCTCGTCACTGCGGAAGAAGCTGTCTTTATTCAAAAAGGAGTCGAGGGTGGTGAGGGTCGCCGCCAGGAAGGAGGCTGAGGAGATCATTGCCAGGTTTGATGTAATTGAGAAAGACAGGGAGTTGCTGCCTGAGGAGTTGCGTGAGCATTCTCTTGCGCAAAGGACTGTTACGGACGAGGATAGGAAGCGGAGCTCGGAGTGGCGGCAGAGGTCGAGGATGAGGTGGATTAAAGAGGGTGATGTCAATACGGCTTTTTCCCACCATGTGGTTAGCGGACGGAGGAGATCTAACGCTTTGTGCTCTATTCAGATAAATGATGTTAGGGTTGTGGGGGACAGAGAGATGGGGCGGGCCATTGCAGCTCATTTTAAGGACTTCGCTTCGAGACGCTCACCGAGGGTGTGGCGTTGGTCGGGATTTGGGGCTCCGCTCATTTCTCATGAGGCGAGCGAGGAGTTGACGCGAGCGGTATCGATGGATGAAGCTAGGGTGGCCGTGTGGGACTTGAACGAGGATGGCTCCCTGGGTCCTGATGGTTTTCTGGTTGCATTCTATCGGGATTTTTGGGAGGTGGTGGGCGAAGATGTGCTGGAGGTTATTTCGGAGTTTTGCAGTGGGAACGCTGGGTTTGATCGGATCAATCGTGCCATCATTGTGCTTCTTCCTAAATCCTCTGCGGCGGAGCGTATTGACGAGTTTCGTCCCATTTCGATATCCAATGGCATATATCTTATTGTAGCCAAGGTTTTGGCTCGTCGGCTTGCTCGGGTATTGGATTCGATTATTTCTCCGGTACAAACGGCTTTTATTCGGGGCAGGCATATTTCAGATTGCATTACGGTGGCGTCAGAGTTGGTCGCTGATTGGAAGAAGTCCGGAAAGCAGGTGGTGTTGTGGAAGGTCGACTTTTCCAAAGCGTACGACTGCCTCGACTGGAGGTTCTTGTGGTCGGTTCTGACAAGGCGTGGTTTTCCTGAGGTTTGGATATCTTGGATGCGGCGTTGCTTGACCACGGTGTCCTTCTCTATGTTGATCAATGGCCGCACAGATGGGGGTCTCTTCCAGCCCCGGAGGGGGGTGCGCCAGGGCTGCCCCCTCGCTCCTCTTCTGTTTGTTGTGGCTGCGGATGTCTTGGTGTGCATGGCGGATGGTGTGATTAATGCTGGGCTTACGAAGGGGTACTCCAAGGACGGGATGAGCGTGCCTTTATTACAGTTCGCGGATGACACCATGTTTTTTATTGAGGGAGGCTTGTCTGAGGTCTCGGGGATGGCGGCGACGCTTGAGCTATTTAGCGAGGTCTCCGGTCTTTTTAAGAATGATAGCAAATCTAAGGTGATTACATTTGGCCTGTCTGAGGCGGAGGCGTTCGATTGCGGATGTGTCTTGGGATCTCCTCCGGGTGAGTTACCTATTGACTACCTTGGTATGCCATTGGTGGTTGGGAGGGCCAGGATCAAGGATTGGCTTATGGTCGTCGAGAGGGTGGAGATGCGCCTTGCTAGGTGGCGGTCGGCCATACTGTCGAGAGGGGTCGGCTTGTTCTTCTCAAGGCAATGCTCTCCTCGATTCCGGTGTTTTTCTTATCTCATCGTCGCATGCCGGTGGGGATTCGCGTCCGTCTCGAGAAGTGTATGCGAAGATTTCTGTGGGGAAGGAATGTACAATCGGGGAGAGGGCTGCATTTGGTGACGTGGGATGAGGTCGCTAGAGGCAAACTTGAAGGGGGGCTGGGCGTGCGGAGATTGGATCTCGTTAATGATGCTTTCCTTCTCAAATGGGAAAATAGGATTTGGGGCCAGGACAATGACTTTTTTACCAGAATATTGCGGGCGATGCACGGCGAAAGCAGGGAGTTGGAGGCGCGGGGCGAGGTGCTTGGAGCCCATACTCCGTTTTGGCGGGGGGTGCTGGAAGTATTTGGAAGGAATTTGTCGCTGTTTGTTCCTGTCCTGGGAAATGGTGAGTCCTTTAAGTTTTGGGATGACGATTGGACGGGAGGGGGGTCCTTGAGATTGCGTTTCCCCCGCTTGTTTGCGTTAGCGGCTGAGAAAGATGCAACTGTTGCATCTTGTTGGACGGATGGGAGTTGGTGTCCACCTTTCTTGGCTAACTTCTCGGATCAGAGGCTTGATGATTTTCTGGCCCTGTTGGGCGTCATCAGGGACACTGTTAGGCCTAATGCTGGTCGTGATCATTAGGCCTGGCGTGGTGGTCCATTCTCGGTTCGGAAAGCTTACGGGGCGATTGCTCGGCCCCTGCCGGCGCGGTCTGACATGTTGGTGCGCGATTGTGGTTTTTTCTGGGGCCTCAGGATCCCCGAGCGCCTTGGCTTTTTCTTATGGCTTTTCCGCAGGCAGAGATTGTTGACGAGGGAGCGTTGTGCAAGGCAATTGGGCAATATCTCTAATACATGTGTGCTTTGCAATTCGGCAGTGGAGACCGTTGAGCATTTATTCTTCGGTTGCCCCAGGGTCAGAGGAGTGTGGGAGGAGGCGGATGTGGCTTGGGTGTGCACGGATGACATGTCGGCCTTTTGTGAGTCGCTAGTGATGAACAGAAACAAGACAAGAAGGGACATCTTGCTTCCCATTGCGAGACTGTGGTCGATTTGGTTGGGGAGGAATGAAGCCATCTTTTCGGGACAACGTTTCTACAAGGAAAACGTGCTTCTGCAGTGTGCGAGACTAGTGGATGATTGGTCTTTGGTTTAGACCATAGTGGGTTGCTCCTTTTTGAGGCCTGTGGCGCTTTCTGTACAGTTTTTGTCTTTCCCTTTTGTTCTCTTTTTGTAATTCTGCTTATTTATGTTTTTTTTCCCTCTTTCCTTTATTTAATATATTGGGGCGAACACCACTGAGTGTGTCCCCCTTTTTCTTGGCGTCAAAAAAAAGTTTACATGTTCTTTGCCAGACTGGATTGATTCCTTACATTTGATACCATCCTTCCATCATGGTGATTTTTGGTCATTTGTAGCAACTCGAGAGTTCAATTGGACAATCGAGTCCTACTCATGCTACATATAACACCACCTTTCTTGTGACATCTGAGCTTGGTGGTCGCCACTATTTTAGAGGAGGATGATGATGTGACTCTGGTCGTACTTGCCCTCCTTGTACTCACTATCACTGGTCTAATCACCCCTCTGGTAGGTGTTGGGCAAAGTTTAAAAGCTCTCTACATGCCAATTTGGCATCTTCTATTGATTATGTTGCATATGTGACAGAGATAACCCCTGGTTAGGGGCCAACGTGACATACTGTTCGACTTTAGTTGCGGATTACTCACTGCTTACGTAGGTTTTATAGAGCTCTCTCACTCCTGACAGTACTACTGCGAACTTGGTCACAAATCTCGGGTGCAATCGTCAACTCTACTTCTTCCTTTCACTTGCATGGATAACTGGCTTTGGTACATCTATGCTTACTTGAGAAGGTAGCCCCATGACTTTTCCTTGAGCTTACCATATGTACATATATTATGTTTGGAGTTCTATTGCAGAGCGATTTTTGAGTGCTCTTATTCTTTTTAGGACATCTGAACGACACAAATCTTTGGTAGGGGACATAAGATAATGTGCTACACTACCTCAGTATTCCCGTAGATTTTGTTTTTGTTGGTATGGTCTCTATTTTTGCTAACATGTTCCTCTAACACTTGCATGTTGGTCACCCTTCTGCCAGAGCTCTCTCTCAGATGTTTCCTGAACTATTGTTGAAGACTTTTCAGTGTGAAGCACACCGATTTGGTAAACATCACCGAGCGTCATTTCCTCAGAGGACCAAACCTTGTTTTTCCTTGCCTTTTCCTTTAGTACATTGTGACATTTGCGGGTCCTGTTGGGACTGTATTATGGGTGGTCAAAAGTACTTTGTTATTTTTGTTGATGATTATAACATATCTTTTGGAGTGTATTTAATAAGGAATGGTTAAAGATAAATAAAATTGTCAAAGTTCTTTTTTGAGTTTATAAAATCCTCCTCAAAGAGCATTACATTTTTTAGAATTGACAATGTTCTTAAGTTTGTTCAACGAGACTGACAACCTTTTTTGCCTCTCAAGGTACCCTCCACCAGACTTCCTATTGTACACCTTGCAACATAACGAGGCGGAGACGGGACACCATCATCTTATAAACATTGCTCGTACCCTCCTTACACGAAGGTCCCTAAAACCTTCTTGAGAGACTGCATTTTTACTGCTACGTACTTCAACAATTATGTACCTTCCGTTCTCAGTAGGATAACTCCGTTCTCCTTACTACATAAAGATGAGAAACCCTTCCTTTTGCGATTGAGGATCTTTGGTTGCACTCACTTTTACTCATAACTTCCATACTTCAGATAAATTATTTGCTCGTGCAATCAAGTGTGTCTTCCTTGGTTATTCTTGAATCCAAAAGTGTACATATGTTATGTCGTTAGTCATCGCTATCATATTTCAGTTGATGTCACCTTTTTTGAACAAACTAGTTACTTCTATAAGTATATCGAAAAGATCCCCGTGGAGTTCCCTTCACCTCTCCATGTCTATAAAAAGAAACATATATACCACCCGAGTCTGTCCCTTTGCAGAATGATGAGCCCTTTTCAAGTGGCCCCACCACTGCAAATACGGATGCTCCTCCAAAACTTTCTGTTGTGCTACAGAGTCCAAAAGGTAATGTATGCAACATTCGTTGTCACATCTTATTTCTATTGATAGACTATGCAACTACGTCGAGAGTTTTGCAAATGTTGTTATGATGACAATTGTTTCTCGATATCATTACATTGTTCCTCGAGATCATGGTTGAAAACATGCCATAGACGAAGAGATGGATGCACTTACGTCTAGAGGTACGCATGACCTTGTACCATGTCCATCAGGTGCGACCACTGTTGCATGCAAATGGGTCTTTACAATCGATCATTACTCTAGTGGATCAATCAACACATTAAAAGTCATAATAGTGGCAAGGGGGTTCGCTCAAACTTATGGCGTCGATTATTTTGAGACATTTTCCCAGTAGTACGGATGAGGTCAATTTGCATAGTTCTATCAGTTACAACCAACACGGGTTGGCCTATTTCTCATCTATATGTGAAGAATGCATCCTCTATGGTGATCTAGAGTTGGAGGTGTATAGACACAACCATTGTAATATGCCATTTAGAGGAAGTATGCATGCTTACTACATAAGGTTATTTATGGCCTGAAGTAGAGTCTATGAGAATGGTTCGACAGATTCACTCTTGAGATAATCTTATTTGGTTTCTATATGACTATATCTGACTAACTGGTGTTCATTAGATGAAGTACCTAATGTATCATGATTGTATCTTACGATGTTCAAGAGATATAAATCTAGAATAATTATGAGCAAATACATCGAAAACTCTATAAACCTTCTCCCCATGATCCGAACAAATACTAGAAATCATAGCCTAATAATAAAAAAAACTCAAGAACAAGTAATAGAGCAAGAAACATGCAAAATATTTAAGAAATCCACCTCTAAATGCATTTAAAATGATGAAAATCACCTTAGGGAAACTCTATCTAAAACCAAGAAGAAGTTACATGCAATGACAACTCGATATGGCGAGATATTGACCGATATTGGCGATATCTGTCGATATTGGAGAAAGTTGCATTCAAAACTTCAGGTTTTGATCGATACCATCGATATTTTGATCTATTGATGATATATCTACCGATATTTGAGAAAACAACACACACACACGCATATATATATATACTATGGGGTTGATGGGGCTGCCTCATGGCTGCCCCGCCCCCATTTTGGGCAATTTTTTTTTGAAAAATATCACCATGTATATTCACCCCTATATCCCTCCTATATGTCATTCGAATTTCGTCAGAAACAGAGTTTCCTACGGCCTCCATCCAGACATGGTCGATTTAAAAAATCCTGCGATCGTTAAAAAAATGACGTCTGGATGGAGGCCGTAGGAGTCTCTGTTTCTGACGAAATTCGAATGACATATCGGAGGGATATAGGGATGAATATACATAGTAATATTTTTCCAAAAAAATAAAAAAAAATTTGCGAAAAATGGGGTGGGGGCAGCCCCATTTTTCCCATATACTATCGATATTGGTTGATATCTGATACCCGATATATCGTCGATATATCGAGTGATATATCATGATATTTAAATCTGTGGATGTGACAACATGGCAACTATGTACATTGCCAACAACCCCATGTTTTATGGACACATAAAACATGCATAGGTTGACTATCATCACACTAAGGACCTCAGTTTGAGAGATGTTATAACTTATAACAAGCTGAGTGTGATAAATATATATGCTCTAGCTTGAGGGAGAGTGTTGAGAGACATTTATGTACACCCTAACCCCAGAGGGTATTCATATACTCTCTCTAGAAAGACGTTTCTTATTTGTAACAATAACTCTACAACTCCATTTAATAAAAAAGCATATGACTAATTTTAATCTAGAAACATTGATTCTAGGTTTCAACTCTATGAAACCAAGATGGAGAATAGGAAGGAAGAATAAGAGTCAAAGAAGAAGAATATTGTCTTTTTTATCAGCCCAAATGCAAAGAGTATGATCAAGATAATGACAGGGATATATCCTTAAAATCACACAAAAGCTCAAGATGTTCTTCAAAGGTAGAAAAAGAAAATGATGAAGCAAAATGCTTCTAGGGCAATAAGCAGTGTCTTTGAAGAAGGGTGGTCTACGGTTAAAGAGGAGCTTTAGAGTTGAGAGAAGACCTAAGAAGAAAGCTACCAAAGCAACTTGGGGACGATTTAGGCAGCAATAATGGAGATGGGGAAGCATGCATGGGAATCGTCAGGATAATAGTTGAATCTCAGCTCATCCGACTTATACGACAAAGTTAGTAACCTACTTATGAAGAACATTATAGTACTTCTTGTTTAGAGATATATTTATCTTTTCATGTTAATGTTTTATGTATTTTCTTTTTCTTATGTATCTAGTATGTAACTTACCCACCGAGGTTTTTCCTCTCTATATAAGAGAACCCTAAGGCCTCATGAATAAACAAGTTATCATTTCCTTTCCATATGGTATCAGAGTGACGTTTCCAGACTGGAGACTTGTGCCCTAATCTCCTCACCCACCCATGAGCCACCTCTCCGATTGTGTGTGCGTATCACCACCGCTGGCCGTGGCATCGTACACCCCCACCACTATAGCTCGAGGCCCTAGTTGTGATGCCTCGGGATCCGGGTTACCCATTTAGACATCATTCATAATATCATATTCATTATTGTTCGCATTATGTTACAGAAAATGCGGGAAAATTATTCGCGATTCGAATGATATTCGCAAATAATGAATAAACAACCACATAACTAACAAGTGTCACCAAGAGATATTTGCATTAATTTCCATATAACATACATATGTCAAAAGAAACTGGCATCATGTACATGTATCCCAAAATGTAACAGAAGAAAAAGGAAAAAAGTATTTACATTATCCTGTACAAAAACTATAACATGTGTACCGTCGAAAGTAATTGCGAAAGCTCAAGGTCCAGCTGTCAATCTGCTGAGTCGCAGACGCCTTGCCTGCCATTCATGTTAGGAAGAAAAGGGTATCAACAAAGGTTGAGTACAATCTAATTTATTAAAAATAACTGACATTTCAGTGGTTTCAAAAGAAATCAAGTAGATAGGTGTTGACATGTGAATTTAATAAGCTACTTGCATTGAAGTTGGTTTTCAAGTTGTTTTATATATGAGTTTTCTTTATTACTCACCACCTTAACTATTTTCACTTAATGTTCTTATTTAATTATAAGATTCATATTTAGGCAAACATCATTTTATTATATATAAGATATGTTGACGGATATGAGAAGATGTAGATGACGTGTTTCTTGTTCTGATATTTGACCTTGTCTAATTCCTCAAGCTTTGTGGGTAGTCTGTGGTCTTGGTCCGATTGAGACCTCACTATGATTGTAAGGCAAGAAGAATGCCTTAGGGTTGGGGTGTCTCCGTAGGCATGCAGTGGAGTGTAATGCATCCTAACTGAGTTCCCAACACATCCACTAGCTTTACCTAACAACTAGTAGTAGTAACTCTCATTCTAGTGCAGAAGATTTCCGTGCCACGATTCTTTGTTCCTTTTTATTGTTGTAAGATATCGTATGTGATAATGGATCATATTAAATATTGATGATTGAGGATTGATGATTGATAATGTCCAAGATCTAATTTTTTTTCCTTGCCAGCAGCTACTGGTGGAACAATAACCACAACACAACTCCATCTAATAACAATCTTTTCTTCGTTAGGACCCTACTGGCGGAATAATAACCTAAAACTCAAGTGGTGAGGAAGCCTCCTAAGAGACTCTTCTGTCTCGCCCTCCTAATGGAAGTGCGGTCCAGGAGAGGGCTAGGCACACTCCAGAACTACGCCCTTGAGATGGGTAGGAGAGACTTTCTGGACTAAGTCACTCCAAAAACCGACCCGACTTGTATGGGAAAAAAGAGCTCGAAAATCAAAACCAAGGGTCCTCCAGCATAGATACCCTACTGAAACATGTTCAGCAGAACTGGTCAAAAACCAAGATCCCAACGAAGCGTAAAAACACTGCAAGCTCACGTAAAAACCGTAAAAAGGAATGTGATCCTAGACCCACGCACTATGCAGCTGCTGCTCTAACTGGGCTTCCTATCTCCCACCCAGCTGAGGGTCACCGCGCATTCGCACAGTCAGGTGTAAGGGTCACCGTGACCGGTACTATTAATTATCAGTCATCACTGATTCACCAACACTTACTTGATTCCACATTCTTTCTCGATCTCTGCTGTGGTTAACTTTATAGATCTAGGCATCTGGTCAATGATATTATTAATAGTGATTGTTGGAGTATTTGGTCATGCGTCACTTATGCGAGAGATGGGTAAATGGATCTCTCCAGGATCCATTTACCCCATTCAGTTGTTTAGTCCCACATCTACCAGTTGTGGGATGCAGAGACTCAGTGGGGGCTATATATAGACCTCCCACACCCATTGTATCCAGTGAAAAAGTGCAATGAACACATCAACCCTTTGAGGGATTTTCTCGTGGTTTCATCCCACTCCTTAGGGAGTAGGGTTCCACGTTAAAATCCCACTGCCCTTCAAGTTTATTTCTTCTCTGATCATGCTTTCAAATTCTTATTTTCTAACATGGTATCATAGTGGGTTCGATTCTCGATGTTTTCAATATGTTAACAATTTGTTCGAGATTCGATTATCAGGAAGAGTTGATTCTTGAAGATTATTTTTAATAAAGTTCATTTTGTGATATCAAGCTCTAGATTCGGTTCTTGGGTTTCTTCTGAAACCTAATTTTGCATATTTTTGAAATTTAAAAGTTCTGGAGATTTAGTTCCAGGCAACTAGGGTTCCCGATGGAACCATGCATGTTCGTTCGCCCCCGATCTTGTTCATGACTTTTTGTTATGCATCTGTGCAACCATCATCAATGACCATCAGTTCTATCTCCGAAATTTGAGGTTCCCGTTGTGTTTCTGCATTGCATATCGGTTATCCTGATCGTGGTTATCAAAAAGAAAATAAAAGAACTCATCTCGCGTTCGAGGACAACTGCACAAACACAACTGGAGAGGACCTCGATTCCTCTCCCTCCTCTCTTCAACTCGTCCAGATCTCCATCTCGCAGCAACAACATCGAGCCACTCCCCTCCAGGACAAGGCGGCTGCGCGCACCATGCGAGCCCTCCATGCCACCTGCTCCGTGCGCGAAGCCCGCACGAAGACACCTCCCATGGCGGCGCATGGCGAAGCACTTCGGCAACCCATATCCCAAGCGTGCCTTAATGGCGATGGCAGAGCCCCATCGCGACCCATATCGTAGGCGGGGCCCCAGGCACGCGCCGCCAACCCCTCGAGCTGCCCTACTTCTGCGGCACTCCCCCCTTCTGCTGAGGCGGCCCTCTCCAGTGCCATGTCCCAGCTGCGATCTGGGTTTCTCCAAATCCTGGAGGCGGCTCCTCCCTCCATGTACATAGGCGGAGGCAAGAGGACCCTCAGTGGCCTTCGGTGGCATCCTCACTTCGTTGCATCTAGGCGGCGACAGAGTAGGGTTCCCGTTGTGGGAACCCTAGCAGGAGAGGCACAAGAAAGGGGCCCTGATGGTCGTCAGTATTTAAAAAAAATGGATGTACTGCAAATTTTCAGCGAAGATGGGCCGTGAGAGTTAAAAAGGGTGGGGGATTGGCTTCATATTAAAAAAAAGAAGGGAGATATTAAAAAAAGGTACGTATAAAAAAACGTACGAGGAAAAAATGAGGAAAGCCAGAAAAATGTGAACGGCTTATTGAAAATAAATGATGACTATAAAAAAAGGAGGGAATGAAATAGACGAGAAAAAATGATTTAAAAAAGGAAAATTTTGATTTAGAAAAACCGAGAAAATGTGATGGTTTATTTGGTTTTATTTTCTCCCCACCTTTGTTGTCTTCTCCAAACTTGATCGATGTTTGTCATTCCGACAAGTATGAGAGAAAGGGGGAGTATTGTGCAGTCTTACATGCTACATTGTCAGATTCTCCAGATTCCAGATTCAGATGTTAGAGGCCAGCCAGATTCTCAGACTCTACAGTTCAGTTGTTCAGACTCGACGATTGGTTCTGAGTTTTTAGTTTCTGATACACACATATATGTGATCTTTTTCAGATGTGCACATGTTTGCCATCATTGTTTGTGGTCCTCATATTTTGTGTTTCAACCAGAGTTTTCATGTGTTCTATAGGGACTCCAAAGCAGAGATCCCATTTCCTATGCCATGTTGGCTAGGGTTTTCATGTGAGTAGAGTAACATTCTCTGAGCCAGATGGGAGAGACCCAATTCTTCGACGAGGAGACTTTCAAACTCTATTCTCAAGCGATCGTGAACTCCAGTACGAGATCCTTCTGAGGTTTCTATAAGAGAGAACCCACTTCAAGGTCCCTATGAGAGAGACCCATCTTCAGAGATTTATGTATGCATAATTAGCGATGCTCTTTTCGGCCCTTTCAGAGATGGAGCAGTTGTCCACATTGTTGTGGTGGGCCAGAGTTCTCCGTATAGAGACTCATTTCAGTTGCAGTGACTCTGACATGCGCAGTATAGAGCACATGCTCTCCGACAAGGAGATTAAGTTTGCCTCACACTCCAGTCGTTCGTTCCTTCTCACCTGCACGGCATGAGAAGCAACGTCTTCGACAACATCTGACAAGTTGTGCGCGTTGAATTGATATTGTCTGTGGTGTCATGTAGCGTGAGTTGAGATTTCTTTCTGTTTGTCCAAGCCACTGTTGCAAAAGTCGGCCGACTAGACCGACTAGTCGGCCCGACTATGCGAATCGAGGGTGCCCGACTTGAATAGGCCAACTCGGCCTGTAGTCGCTCGAGCCTGACTAGGCGGGTGATTAGTCGGTGTATGCGGCCGAGTAGTCGGCCGATATCTTCATAAGGATCCATGGCCAGATCCGATTACTTTATCGAAATGACTTGAGGGTTACTGTCTAACAGTAACCCTCCCCAGTCTCGACAACCCCAGAAACCCCGACCCCTCTCGGCTCTCTCGATACCCTAGCCCTGTCCCCGCGCGAGTGACTCCCTTCGCCGCTCGCCTCGCCGGCGCCAGCTTCAGGACTCGCCGCCCCGATGCCTCCAAGCTCCAGCTCCAGCGCCTCGCCGCCCCCACGCCTCCTGCGCCTCGCCGCCCGCACTGTAGGTTAAGTTTTTTTATTTTGGATTATTTTTCGTTTTCTTTTCTACTTTTTATAGGTTGATAATGTTGAACATAAATGTTAATGTGTTATTGTTAGTAAATATGAAATAATAATGTTAGTTTATCTTTTCTTCATTTTTTTTGCTTAGGTTGATCTTAGAAGTAAGAAGTTGACATGTTATTGCTTAGATTTGCTTAGGTTGATGATGTTGAACTTAGATGTTATCATGTTAATATGTTATTGTTACTTGTTAGCCAATAACAATGTCAGGTTAGGTTTTCATCTTTTTTTTGTTTTTCTTAGGTTGTTTTTATTTATTATTCCAAATGGTTAGTTAATTTAGATACTTGTTGTTAATTAGATACTTGTGTTTGATGATTAGTAATTTGTGAGTTTGTGACTATGTAGATGGATACACCTCCCGCGAACGTCGCTTCTGGTAGCGACTCGTCTTTTTACGTGCCTCCAGGATCAACTGATCCTGCATGGCAATATGGTTATTGTTAGAGTATTTGGAGCATGCGTCACTTATGTAATAGGTGGGTAAATGGATCCCTCCAAGATCCATTTACCCCACCACTGAGTTTAGTCCCACACCGCCTAGTGGTGGGACTTGGAGGCCCTGTGGAAGCTATATAAGGAGCCCCAGGCCTCCTGTAACAGATGAGAAATTCCAATAGAATATCTGCCCCGTTGAGGGCTTCTCCCGTGGTTTCATCCTGCTCCTCACGGAGTAGGGTTCCACGTAAAATCCCGCGTTCTTATTCTTTGATGTTTATCTTTTTCCATGTTTATGCTTCCGCTTCCGATTTTCTAACATGGTATCAGAGCGGGTCGATTCTCGAGGCATTTTGTATTCTTTTTTCATTTTATTCGAGATTCGATATTGAAGATTGTTCGAGAGGAAAATTGTTTTGATTTTTTTAAGTTCTAAGGTTCCATTCTGGAACCCTATTCTCTGTTCATGGCTCCTGCAGCGAGATCCAGGAACCCCTCTCCATAGAAGGCGCCGCGTTCTGTGAAGCAAAAGCAAGGACTTCTGTTGTCAACTCCATCTCGCGCGCCAGACCCATGAAACCCTAGCCGCAATTGTTCTCGCGCGCCAGACCCATGAAACCCTAGCCGCAGTTGTTCGCACATGCCTCCAAAGCACACACCCAAGCTATGCGGCCCGTTGTTCCTCTCCTGGCGGTGCCCTTGGCAGCGTACAAGCCTCCCAGGCCGCGCTCCTCATCCCCGATTCAGCAGATGTAGACCTCGAGCAGCGTAAGATCCAGGCAGGAACCGCAACAGACCCTATCAGACCACCAGGCGGCGCCACCTGGTCCCTCGCGACTCTCTCAGGCGCGCATCCCCCGCAGGTTCCCAAGCCCTAGATCCCAAGCCGCATGCGGCGGCATCCTTGCGCCTTTCCCTCACCATAGCGCGCAACCCTCCAGGCGGCGAGGTCCTCCAGCTGTGAAGCCCCAAGCGCCGCTCCTTGCGCCGATCATGTTCCAGCCATCGCACGCGACCTCCTCTCGCCGCAGGCCATCTCCAGCGCGCGGCACTCCCCAGCGCGAGCGCACATCGCGCACATCTCCACCGCGATGCTCTCTCTATCTGTTGCGGCGGCCTTCGTTTCAAGAGAAGGGTTCCCCGCTGGGAACCCTAATAATAATAGAAAAGGGGGCTGCGTTGGTGGGCCCAGATATTGGCCAAAGAAAAAAAGAGAAAAGTCCAAGGGGCCTGCGACAGAAAAAAAGGGGAAAGAGGTGTGCTGTATTTGTTAAAAGAGAGAGAGAGAGAGTTGAGAGATGTCTTTAAAAAAAAAAAGAGAGAGATTGAGGGCTGCGTTGTGGGCCAATTTTGGCCATCTGTTACCAAAAAAAATGGGGGCGCGTACAAAAAAAAGTCATGTACAAAGAAAAGCCGTACGCATAAAAAAAGGGAAGAGGCGCGTACAAAGAAAAGCCGTACGAAATAAAAAAAATTGTGGTTCAAAAAAAAATTTTTTTTAGATAAGAGCCGAGAAAAAAATTTGGAACGACTTATATATATATAATGTTTGAAAACAAATGGACGGCTTATTACAAAAAAAAGAAGAAGAAAAGCCGCAAGAGAAATTTTTTGATAATATTCATGTTCTTTTTTCTCCATATTTATGTATTATCTTATCTTCTCCCAACGTGGTCAACAATGTCATTCCGACCAGTATGGGAGAAAGGGGGAGTATATATAGAGAGTCACAGGTCTTGTTCTAAGATTCAGATATCAGATTTTCCAGTCCGGTCAGATGTTCAGACTCTACAAATTTCAGACTCGATGATGACGCATGCTAATCATTCTTGTTGGTCGGCCAAGAGCTTTCATGTGAGCCATAGGAACTCCAGAGCAGAGGACTATTCCTTATGCCATTAAGGGCAAGGGTTTTCATGTGGTATCATAGGGACTCCACAGTAGAGTACCATTCTCTGAGCCAGATAGACACTCCAGCCCCGTTCGTCCTCCTCACATGCACGCCATGAGAAGCAACGTCCTCGACTGCAGCAGTTGTGCGCGTTGGGTTGATATTGTCTGTAGTGTCATGTATTGTGAGTTGAGTTTCTTTCTGTTTGTCCAAGCTGAGCATTGCATGCTCCAGCTTGAGGGGAATGTTAGAGTATTTGGAGCATGCGTCACTTATGTAATAGGTGGGTAAATGGATCCCTCCAAGATCCATTTACCCCACCACTGAGTTTAGTCCTATACCGCCTAGTGGTGGGACTTGGAGGCCCTGTGGAAGCTATATAAGGAGCCCCAGGCCTCCTGTAACAGATGAGAAATTCCAACAGAATATCTGCCCCGTTGAGGGCTTCCCCCGTGGTTTCATCCCGCTCCTCACGGAGTAGGGTTCCACGTAAAATCCCGCGTTCTTATTCTTTGATGTTTATCTTTTTCCATGTTTATGCTTCCGCTTCCGATATTCTAACAGTTATTTTTCGAACCATACATATCCGAATACAGTTACTTGCAGATTGTGCAAGAAGGTTGTCAAGGGAGGTGTGTACATGTTCAAGCAACATCTAGCACACCGTAGAGGCAACATGGCTGCATGTCCAAAGGTGGACGAAGATACAAAGAAGAAGATGATCGCATATCTTGATGACGTTGCAAGGAAGAAGAGCCAGAAAGCTGCTGATGTTCAAGAGCTGAGAGAGGATGTTGATATCACTGGAGATGCGGGTTCGGCGAAGAGATCACGAGCATCTGACTCGTTGGAGCAGAATGTCGCATTGGAAGGACCATCGCGTCAGATGACCATAAAAGATGCATTCTCCAAAGAGCATCGTGATAGGGTCACCCCATAAATAGCCAACTGGGCATATACATCGGCGATTCCTTTTAATGCACTGACGACGAAGCCCTTCATGCAGATGGTGGAGGCGATTGAGAAGTATGGGCCTAGACTAAAGACTCCCACGAGGTATGAGCTTAGTGGTCCACTTCTGAAGGATGCGGTGAAGAAAATACACGATGACTTGCAATGTCATCGTGATACGTGGAAGTCGACAGGATGCTCTTTGATGACCGATGCGTGGACGGACATGCGCGGAAGAAGCATCATCAATTTTTGTGTTAATTGCACCTTGGGGACTTCATTTTTGAAGTCCATAGATGCCTCAAATGAGGCCCATACTGCGGAATACATCTTCAAGCTGGTGGATGAGTGTCTTAATGAAGTGAGCATAGATAATGTGGTTCAGATTGTGGCGGATAATGCATCTGCTAATGTAGCAGCGGGAAGATTGCTGCTCACCAAATATCCACGGATTTGGTGGACTCCATGCGCCGCGCACTCCCTTGATCTTGCTTTGGAGGAGATAAGCAAAGAGACGAAGGTGAGGAGTGCAATCACAAAGGCAAAGAAGCTTACGGTGTTTATATACTCTCACACCAAAACTCTAAGCTTGATGCGTAAGCTCACCAACAAGAGAGACATTGCAAGGCCTGGCCAAACAAGATTTGCAACCACTTTTCTTACTCTTGAGAGCCTGAATGAGAAGAAAGACAAGCTTAGATTGATGTTTTCCTCAGAAGAGTGGAGAAATTGCAAATGGTACAAGATAAAGAAGGGAGAAGCAGCGAGTTCTATTGTATTCAGCCTTACATTTTGGAACCACATTGCATACGCCATCCGAGTTTTCACTCCATTGGCTTTATTGCGTGTTGTTGACGCAGATCGACGTCCATCTATGGGTTTTGTGTACGGAGGGCTTGAAGAGGCCAAACGGGAGATAATTGCATCATTCAATGGCGTGGAGTCATCTTACAAATTTTTTGTGAATGGTGTTACCTCCAAGACCAAAGGGAGGCTCGATACTCCATTGCATCTAGCGGCTTATTACTTGAACCCATTTTCTTCTACATCGAGTCTCGTGGTGATCCGGATGTTGTGGTGAGGAGAGGGTTTAAGGAGTGCATGGAAAGATTTTATCCAGATTTGGATGTACAAGATGCAATTACCAGGGACGAGCCTCCAGCATACAGACTTGGTCGCGGTGATTTTGGCAAGCCTTTAGCTGTGAGACAGAGGATGACAAATGACAACAATTATAACCCAGGTATTTCATGCTGGACAATTCTCTCTTTGGCAATATTATATTATAATTATATTGACGAATTCTCTATTTAAATAGCTAACTGGTGGTATAATCATGGAGATGACACGCATCATTTGAAAGCCATGGCCATCAAAATCTTGAGCTTGGCGTCTTCATCCTCCGGATGTGAGCGTAACTGGAGTACCTTTGACTCGGTAATGACTCCATTCTACCGACCAAATTTGATTACTAATAGTAAAGTATAACGTAGTAATTGATATAAATTTAAAATTTGAATTTTGATGTTCAGATCCATACCAAGAAGAGGAACAAATTGGAGACGAAGAAGCTGAATGATCTTGTGTATGTTCGTTTCAATTCAAACCTGCGGGAACGTCGTGTTGAAAAAGAAAAAGATCCTCTCTCATCTCGTTATCGTGCATACATGGCTGAATGGACTGGAGGTGTCGATGCTCATGATGAGGAGGTTTTTCCAGGTTCCGGATTGACATGGAGTGCTGTAGCACATGCTAGTGGTGCTGAAGAGAATTTGGAACCGAGAAGGAGCCAGCGAGTTGACCGTAGCAAGGGAGCTTCATCTTCGAGCTCCAATGCTACGCCGATGAATGAGAACGAGGAGTTACATCTTGATGATATAGAAGAAGAAGAAGAAGATGATGATGACGACGACGACGAAGAAGAAGAAGAGATGGACTTGGATAATGACATTGATGATTGATTCGATTGACTTGTCTTCCTTCCTACTTGTAGTATTTTTTTGGACATGTTGTATGTGTTTTTGAACATTTGCTAGTGTTATGTAACAAATATTTTGAATGTTTGATCTTAACTTCCTTCATTTTTCCTTCTCTTGCTGTAATTTCTTAAGCTCTTGAAAATATTACAACAACAACAACAACAACAAAGCCTTTTCCCACAATTAAGTAGGGTCGACTACATGGATTCTTCGCCTCCATTCAGATCTGTCTTGGGTTAATCTCGGACTTATATCCAAAAAACTAAGATCCCTTCGTATAGTCTCTTTCCAACACTTCTTGGGCCGTCCTCGCCCTCTCTTGGCCGGCTCAACATCCCAACACTCGCATCTCCTAACTGGTGCATCAGTTGACCTTCTTTGCAAATGACCAAACCATCTTAAACGGTTTTCTCGCATCTTATCCTCGATCGGAGCTACACCAACTTTCTTTCGGATTGCATCATTCCGAATCCGATCTTTACGTGTATGTCCACACATCCATCTTAGCATTTTCATTTCTGCTACAACCATTCTCTGCACTTGTCTATGGTTCACAGGCCAACATTCAGAACCATAAAGCATAGCAGGTCTCACGATTGCTTTGTAAAACTTTCCTTTAATTTTTAAAGGAATTTTCTTATCACAGAGAACAACGGAGGCTCCTCTCCATTTTAGCCAGCCTGCATTTATTCTATTAGTAAGATCTCCATCAATTTCCCCATCATGTTGCAAAATAGATCCCAGATATCTAAAAGAATCTCTCTTCTGAATGTTATCGTCACCAATCTTCACCTCGATTCCTTCACCATTGCTTCCATCAAAGGTGCATTCCATATATTCCGTCTTAGCCCTACTTATACGAAAACCTTTAGTCTCCAATGCATGTCTCCAAATCTCAAGCTTCTCATTTACTCCATCTTTAGTCTCGTCAATCAACACAATATCATCAGCAAATAACATACACCAAGGTAACTCATCTTGAATGTGACTTGTCAACTCGTCCATAATCAAAGTAAAAAGAAATGGACTCAAAGCTGAACCTTGATGTAAACCAATGTTGATATCAAAATAGTCAGTCTTCCCCGTCGGGATCCTTTCACAAGATAAAGCCCTATCATACATATCCTTTATGAGATTAATGTATAGGACATGTACTTGTCTCTTCTCTAAAACTCTCCACAGTATCTCTCGTGGGACGGAATCATAAGCCTTCTCCAAATCAATAAAGATCATATGGAGATTCTTCCTTTTAGCTCTATAAATCTCCATTGTTCTCCTCAGCAAATGGATGGCTTCAATAGTTGAGCGACCTGGCATTAATCCGAATTGGTTTTCTTTTACTTGGGAAACTTGCCTTAACCTTCTTTTGATCACACGTTCCCAAAATTTCATAGTGTGACTCATCAGCTTGATACCTCTTGAAAATATTAAATTTGCTAAAATTATGAAGATAAATGATAGTATATATATATTAAAATTTGATTTATATATTAAAAATAATTAAAAAAATCAAAACCGACTAATGCCCGACTAAATCTGATTACTCTCCCGACTGCCGATTAATCCTTAGTCAGTGACCCTGCCGATCGAGTACCGACTGCCGACTTCTGCAGCCTTGGTCCAAGCTGAGCATTGCATGTCCAGCTTGAGGGGGAGTGTTGGAGTATTTGGTCATGCGTCACTTATGTGAGAGATGGGTACATGGATCTCTCCAGGATCCATTTACCCCATCCAGTTGTTTAGTCCCACATCTACTAGTTGTGGGATGTGGAGACTCAGTGGGGGCTATATATAGACCCCCACACCCATTGTATCCAGTGAGAAAGTGCAATGAGCACATCAACCCTTTGAGGTGTTCTCCCGTGGTTTCATCCCGCTCCTTCGGGAGTAGGGTTCCATGTTAAAATCCCGCTGTCCTTCAAGTTTACTTTTTCTCTGATCATGCTTCCGCATTCTTATTTTTTAACAGCGATCAATAGTTAGTAGAGTATATCTAAATGATGATTTTATGAAGATGATCAATCCTTGTGATCACATGCTATTGATCGCTGTTAAAAAAATCATAATTAATTAAATAAGCACGGAGGAAAAAAATTTAAAAAAATAGGTATCGATCGGCACCTGAGGTGCCAATTTGGGGCGCTCCCTCCAAATCGGCACCTGAGGTACCGATTTGGACAGAGGCTCCAAATCGGCACCTGAGGTGCCGACTTGGAGATGGCCATTTTACAAAACACACCCTGTTAATACTTTAATTCTATTTCAATACTACCGGATACTACAAATTATTATTATGTTCATTAGATGTGAGTGAGGACATTTAAGGAATTTTGTAAATAATTTTAAAAAATAAAATAAATTTAATAGGCTTTCAATATTTTCCTTCATCACAATTTTTTTGATCTATCAGTAGAGCTTCGTGCTCTCATCTTCTTCCCGATAACGTTATTGTAAAATGTGAAGTATATCTCTATTTTTAATTATATTCTTCATTATTGATACATACTTAGAATATTTATAATTGACATATCAACAATATTATAGTAAATATAAAGAAATTGAGAGTGTGCTCAACATCATTTACCATTGACATATGCAAACTCAACAACGTACAACTTGACATGAATTAATTTTAAAAAAATTACAAGTATTTTATTAAAATCATAAGAGAAGAAAGATGAGTTTACAAATAATAAGAAAAAATTTTACAATAACTTAAACTTTCCATATCTTCAGAAATCCCTTCAGACCTCCTCCTCCACCTCCTGCACCTCCTCTTTTGTCGTTTCCTTTCCCTCCATCTCCTAATTTTTTGTGAGTCTCCTCATGTGTTGTCTTCTTCTTCTTCTTCTGCTTGGCCATTTGTTCTGAATGCGTTGGAACGTGCCCTGGAGGATGCGGTCTAGCTGATGACTTCCGTGGCGGTTCGATTGTTTGGGATTCCTGATTTCTTGACGTTCGTACACTTGTTGAATGGCGAGGCAGCTCTGATGGAGGAGGCTCAGTGATCCTTACTCTGGGAGAAGGTCTTCGAGGCAGCTCCGGACGTTGTTGTGGTATTATCGTGGATATACCAAACAACTGTCTATCGAAATCAGTTGCCTCCATTTGCCGAACACTATCAAATATCTGCGACTGCAAATCTCTTGAACTATATTGAGTAGACGGTATGAGCTGAGAGGGTACAGAGTCAAATTGGCTCGAAGGTCCAACAAGCGATGGTCCTACAAGGTTGAGACATTTTCATTGTTATAAGTATCACAAAATTTAAATATAACGTATTGAAATGAGTTCGTATATTCTATAATATATTTATACATGAACCTCTAAATCCGGCTTCACCGATTTGAGACCCTCTAAAGCCATACTCGATATAGCTCATACCTGAAAGATGTTAATTACATTATATACCACATAAATTAAATAATAAGTAAGAGGAGAATGCAATGTAATAATTTTTTTTGAGACTCAAAAGAAGGGGGATACACTCGTTGGTGGTCGCCCCAAAATTATATATAACTAAAAAAGAGAAAAATGAGAGATACTTACAAAGGGGTGGTGGGATAGGAGGAAAAAGAAGGCGAATGCGAATACAAGAAGAAGAGCTGCTACAGATAGGCCATTAACCTATCGAGTACAACAATCGGTGCAATGTAATAAATTAACTACAATTTTACCTGTAGATACGAATCCTGATTGAATTGGTGGAACTTCCTGCCCGCTGTATCCCTGACTCGAAGGACCAGCAAATGATGATCCTACAAATTACGATTGACTGAAAGCTTCTCTATATCCTGCAAGAATGAGATATTCATCTTTTAGAAAATACTACATAAGATAAAAATTAGTTATTTTATTTAGTCAATTTATTACCTGAAGCTCCAAATCTGGTTTGGTCATATTGAGATGCGAGTCCTTGATGACCTGATGAGTACCCTTGCCCGCCATATCCCGCAGACGTCATTCCTGAGGTGCCAAATATTGACTCCTCCATTGTCTGACCCTAGGAAAATGCCTGCTCATCGAGTCCTGCTATATTTTATGAGGAACTGTGTTTATATGTCTAAAAATCGATATATGAATAAAAGTTTACTATACATAAACAAATAACTAAAACCTGAACTACCAAACATCGGCGGTGGTTGCGTCCCCACCCCACCATATTCCGTCTACTCCTTTCCTGTACAATTTACAACATATAATTTTATAAATTCACGATTCTAAGAGAAAAATTTAGTTTACATTTGTAAGAAAGAAATCACAAAACCTGATACTCCCGAAGTATGATTCTGCTGTGATGGCATGAACTGTTGCTGCTCATATTGATGGAAGGGATACATCAAGGAGAACATGTTGAGTGTTTCATCGAACATGTTAATTGTATTTTCGACCATTGTCCTCATGTTGGTAGGTAAGTCCGTTGATCGTCTAAGTTGTTCCAGACCGTTTCTTCATTGTACAATCGTATCCACCTAGTCCATTTACAAATATAATAAGAATAATTTAATAGATTCTAAGTAGAATAAGTAGACTTTTTAAACATACCAGACGTCTTTCCATTGGTCCGTGTGGTCGGTAAGCTACTACAGGAGGAGGAATCTGTGTTTGGATCCATCTTCTGGTTATATTCCAATACCATTGCATATAAATATCGTTATTGGAATCCGGGTGCTCATGAACAACTGCGGCTTCACTGTCCTCCCAACGATCTACGTACTGTCGATGTATAGTAGCCCAGTTTAAGATGTCCCCACTTTGGGTTTTGTTACGTCTAGATACAACGTTTATCCTCTCCACGGAAACAGGAATGTGCTGACGCATCCCAAATTGACGCATCACACGATCAGGTAGGTGCATCACTACAAGATCGTAACAAATAAGTGGAACTCGGCTCATCCATACAGCCTGGCCACTTCTACAGATAGGATGCAGTTGTGATATCTCAACTTCAGCGTATGGTGTCCAAATCATCTGTATTTTATTAAAAAAATTAGATATTGTAGTTTACAATAATTTAAAATTAATATGAGCATTAAAGTTTTTTTACCTGATGAGGTTCTTGTGTATCCAGCTCGTTACGATAGAATGCTAATGTTGCCGTATGCACGTTCTCTTTAAAACTGTGCACTCCTATCCACTTCAACGCTAATGCACCTCCAGTTATCTGAGCACCAACATGTACTATCGGCCGTCCAATATGTACATGTTCCCATGCCCAAACCTGTATTTGAAAATATTAGAAGATGTAAATAAACCAAATTGAGACGTGTAGGGGTACTCTACATACCTGTAAAATTGAGAAGAAACCATATATCCTGGACGTGCCGATCTTTGCACCCCTATCGAGTTCTGAATACATATGCGCCAAAGCAACATCACCCCAAGCCAGTTGAGCACATTCTTGCAGTTCACGTAAGTGTAATAGGTACCTAAAAAATTAATCAAACCTAAGAATACAACAACAATTAATAATGTAATACTTTCAATCATTAGCGCATACCTTAGAGGCACCATATCCGTAATTTAAATGTGATTAATTTTACCTCGACGACGACGGCATATTTTCCATATCAAAGGGAGTAACTTCTACGAAAAGATGAATAAATCTCACACCGATGATTGATCTCAACATTGCTAATGTGGATTCATCATCGTGAATCGGTACTGCAAAGAAAGTTGATCCCTCGTACAACCACTTACACGTTAATGTAAGTATATACTTGTCGAGCGGGAGATCAGTGGCTTCAGATACTCGAGACAGTAAACTAATGTATGTTAATTGGCATGGTAATATAACCATCCGTTTCTTTCCTCCAATATATTCTACGTGGTCATCAGAGACATCAACCGATCCTCCCCAATATAATAAGACATGAGCGGTGTTGGAAGCCATCTATACGAATAAAATACATGATTTAATTAGTTTATTTAAATGTAACAATCGTTAACATTTCAGTCGGATATTATCTCTATTAAACGATTATTTAAATGATATACTAATCACTCAGATATGGAATCCAAAAGTCCGGTCTCGGGGAATCATCGATGCTCACCACAGTGAGTCCTGTCAGCGCTGTATAGAGACCCTCTCGGCGCTCGATTCCAAATCTTATTGAGAAGTAATTTTAACATGACTATATATACTTTTAAATCTAGATTAATGCAATGATAATAAGGTATTTAACCTTAATGTAATTGACATTAAAAAATTTCATATTACAACATTGTAGGGTACTTCATACAAAGTTTATTACACAAATGATTTCCATTCAAATATATACAAGAATTTTTTTTTAAAAATATTTTAATTAAGTATCAATTTTGGACATCTAATTACCGATTAAAACCTCAAAAAATTTAATACAAGTAAAATTACCTGAAAGATGCGTGTCTTCGAAAAGAAATGTTATCCAATAAGACAAGAATATAATTTGGTATCCGAAGGTATATATCGCCTTCACTGATAAAAACCTGCAAAGAAAACACAAAAATATATCTAAAAAAAAATCTTATTCTTACTTGAATAAGATTAGCTGATCAAGAGAAGAAATCACTTTTCAGAACACCGAATAAGTGACTTAAGAGAGGAGGAGTAAGGGGAGAAGATGAAGAAGGAGAGGGGATGCAAATGTGTGGAGAAGTGAATGAGGGGGGGGGGAGTTTATATAAGAAGGGGAGAGGAGGGGACCGTTGGTAATTTTCCAACGGCTCTCTTCCAAATCGGCACCTGAGGTGCGAATTTGGGCTGGGCGCCCCAAATCGGCACCTCAGGTGCCGATCAATACCTATTTTTTTAATTTTTTTATCCGTGCCTATTTAATTAATTCCGATTTTTTTAATAATTATTTAGAAAAAAGTCCACAATCATGTGATTAGAAGCTACTCTGGATCTAAGTTCAAATCAATGTAATTCCCAACTCTTTTCTTCTTTAACTCATGAGATTTATGACAATTTAATAGGTCTGAATTTGGCATAAATACATGCATAAACAACAAATTTCTAAAATTCTAAAGCATGCATTTTATCATAACGAAGAAGTAAGAGTTTTAAAAGTAAAAAGAAGCCCACAAGTCTTATTTTCACATGATTAAGGACAGCTACAAATTTCAGATTACGTTAACCTGATAGCCCATTTTATTTATGGGTTTTTATCAGTTGTACCCCTCTGAGATATTGCCATTTCAGTTATGCCCCTCCCTTTTTTGAAATATCAATTGTGCCCCTACCTTCTTGCAAAATTCACAATTCTGCCCTTTGTAATATAAATTATGCCCCTACTTTACCTTAACAGAAGAGCACAACTGTGAATTTTGCAAGAATGTAGGAGCATAACTGATATTCCAAAAAAGGGAGGGGCATAACTGAAATCGCAATATCTCAGAAAGGCACAACTGATAAAAACCCTTTATTTATTTGTATAAATTCTTGGTCATCAGTCTTCAGCACGCAAGTAAATTCTAGTGTGTCTTGGCAAACTTAAGAGTATTACTAGAGGACTGATTTGGAAGTATAATTGGTGAGGATCAAGTTCCTAGCAGGTAGTGGTTAGCTTTTTAAGTTGAAAACTGGGGCATGACTAATAAAGATTTGTTATTATGGTTGGACTATTACTCACAATGTGCATAGGCCCATGCAATGCCAACCCAACCTGTCAGTGCCAGTTAGAACTCCATTAATTTCTCAATATAAAAATGGGGACCCCCAAACCAACCAAGAACGAAAACAACTAACTTTAAGCAGAGAGGTTCATATATTTGCTCATCATTCTGCAACCTTGTCCGTTATCTTATAAGATTAATCTCTACAGAGATACTCTATTTTTCATTATAGCCCTTGTAGTATCTAATCTATGTTCACATATGCATGCTGGCATCAGCTTATATTTATAATGCCCTTTTGATCCTACATATCCCTAGAGCATTAAGTTACCACTGCACATTTCTTCTTAATAATTTCATGTAACTTGAAGGATCAACTTACTATAATTTAGTATTCCTACCAGCACATGCATTCTGAAGAAAAGAGATTGATTGAGGGGTATGTTTCCATTTCCCTCCTTTTTTTATTGCCTTTGTAGCCACTGATTGGATTTTGATCAGCATTTTGTCACACCATTTTTTTAAAACTACTAGATTTATTAAACCCTACTTAATTGTGGGAAATGGCTTTGTTGTTGTTAGTTGTTACTAGATTTATTAAAGAATTTATATTTGTGATTACTTCCCCAGGTAGTTATGATTGCCTGTATGATACCACCTAATTTTATACCCAAACAAAATTTTTTCTGCATATTGGCTAATCTGGCTAATGTTAGCAGTAGAGTGATCTAGGACTCCTTGTCAAAAATCCGGCCATCCACAGATCCCACCAAGAACGAATGTCAGAAATGGCTGCAAGGAAGGGAAATTTATACAAGAATGGCAGCAAGAGGGAGGTTGAATTGTATCTATGGATCTCCTAGAATTGGAGATCAAGAATGCACGCAGCATGGAGTGTTGGAGCAGCAATTGCACTTCAATTTGGGAAGGAGAGAAGCTCCAAGATGTAACACCTACAGTTGCTAGAAGCAACAACTATGGCTGCTTTGGGTTGCAGCTTGCAGCTGCTGGAGAAAGCTGCAGCAGAGGGCTGCTTGGAGCAACACAGGGCTGCTGCTATGCATCAGCTTGAAGCTTCACCTGCAACAACTGCAATTGGAGGGAGGGGCTTCAACAAAGGAGAGGGCTGGGGGCTGCTAGAGCAGCGCCAGCTGAATGTTGAAGGAGAGATTTGGGAGAGAAAATAGAGAAAACAAGATAGAAATAAGAAGAGGGTTGGGAGTTATAAATAAGAAGAGGGGTGGCTTAAGGCGTTACCAAGTGGAAAAGAAAGGAAGAAAGAGTCAAGTGGAGAGCTGTTGTGTGCTGGAAATTTTTGTATTAATTTTTTAAACCATTATCTCTCTTATCCAGAATACTAAAGTCATCTACATTTACACCTTGATTCTCCGATTCTGATGAACAATAACTCGTTTCGACCATCTCGGAATGACGATCAAAATGAGTATAAATATTCATATACTTCTGATGTGAATAACTCAGGCATGGTCGGTCCCAAGCCCATGTAAATGAGGAGGGTTGCGTTAGGTAGCCGACAACCGGCCTAAAACAGTTGGAGACAACTCCCTAAATACTATTTTTTTTTAAAATACTACTTAAGAAGTTGTCTCATGACAATCAGATCTTTTTAACATGGATTTAAGCAAACATATAGATTTCGTTGGTACGTTCCCTACTTACGACTCGTTGCATCGACCGAATGCAATGAAAAATTGGTAAGGACCACTACATCGCTGCCTGGATATAGGTCAAAATCTGCAAGGATTCTTGCATGAGGAACACATGCTGCATTACCGTCCGGATGCAGTCCAAAATATGCAAGGGTTCTTGCATGATGGACGAATGCGAGTAAATAAGTTAGTCCAAAAGAGGCTGCAAAGTAAGTTGCGGATATGTAGTTGGAATATTGGCACTTTAACTGGAAAATTGTGGAGATAGTGGATACGATGGAAAGAAGGGAGATTCAAATACTATGTCTTCAAGAGACTAAATGGATTAAAGAGAAAGTAAGGGAGATCGAGAAGACATGCTTTAAACTTTGGTATTTAGGTAAAGATAATGGAAGAAACAATGTTGGAGTGGTTGTCCATAAGGATTTGAAGGATTGTGTGATTGAGGTGCAGAGATTCGAGGACTGGATTATATTGCTAAAATTGGTGCCTGAAGAAGAAATTCTAAATATCATCTCAGTTTATGCACCATAAATTGGTTTAGATGAAGGGACTAAACAAGCTTTTTGGGAGGATCTGGATAAGATTTTGCAAGGAATCCCACAAAGAGAAATGATTTGCCTAGATGGAGATCTTAATGGACATGTGGGAAATGATGCTTCAGAGTATGCTTGTGTTCATGGAGGCCATGGTTTTGGGGATAGGAATTAAGAAGGAAAATCATTTTGGATTTTATAACGGCATATGATATTTTCATAGCAAATACTCTCTTCAAGAAAATGGAGGAGCATTTAATTACCTATAAGAGTGGCCCGACTAGAACACAAATAAATTAGTTTGCGTTGAGGAGAAGAGATCAGTTATATTGCAAAGACTGCAAAGTAATCCCAGGAGAGAGTTTGACAACTCAACATCGCTTGTTAGTCATGGATGTATAAATAAAAGGGCCGGTAAAGAAAAGGAGGGTTCTCAAGATCACTCGAACTAGATGGTGGAATCTTCAACTGAAGCAATCAAGCTTCAGGAAGAAGGTTTTTGAAGACTTATCTTGGGATTGTAGCGGAATTGCAAACGAGATATAGGAGGCGATAACATCTTGTATCCGAAAGGTGGCCAAATAGATGCTAGGCGAGTCAAAGGGAGGAGCTCTAGGCCAAAAGGAGGCTTGGTGGTGGAGTGGAGGGGTGCAAGAGAAGCTCAAAACGAAAAGAGCATGCTTTAAAGTTATACCTAAGGATAAAACAGAGGAAATTGTCACAAACTACAAAATAGCGAAGAAGGAAGCAAAGAAGGCTGTAAGCGAGGCTAAGTCAAAAGCTTAGGAAGTTTTGTACAGAAGTCTCGACACTAGGGAGGGTCAGAGGGATATATTCAGGTTGGCTATAGCAAGAGAAAGAAAGACCACAGACCTTTCTCAAGTGATATGCATTAAGGATGAGGAAGGTCATGTGCTTGTTACTCAGAAGGATATATAAACTTGATGGAAGCAATATTTTCATAGACTTTTCATTAGGGAAGGAATAGAGAGATCACTTTGGATGATCTAGCTCGTAGTGAAAGTTACTTGAATCGTACACGCTATAGACACATTCAAAGAAAGGAAGTAGAGGAGGCTTTGAAGGTTATGATACCTGGGAAAGGTGTAGGACCGGATGACATCACTGTAGAAGTATGGAGAATTTTAGATGAGCGTGGTTTGACTTGTCTTACGAATTTATTCAACGTTATTTGGCGAAGCAAGAAAATGCCTGAAGATTGGAGAAGTATCATGGTGCCTCTTTATAAGAACAAATGAGATATTCAACATTGTTCAAATTACATAGATATCAAGCTGATGAGTCACACTGAAAATTTGGGAACGTGTGATTGAAAGAAGGTTGAGGCAGAGGCAAGTTTCTAAAGTAAAAGAAAACCAATTCAGATTCATGCAAGGTCGCTCTGTTATTGAAGACATCCATTTGCTGAGGAGAACAATGGAGATTTATAGAGTTAAAAAGAAGAACCTCCATATGATTTTTATTGATTTGGAGAAGGCTTATGATTCTGTCCAGAGAGTTTTGGAGAAGAGACAAGTACCTACCCTATACATTAACCTCATAAAAGATATACTTGATAGTGCTTTATCTTGTGTGAGGATACAGTCTGGGAAGAGTGACTATTTTGACATCAACATTGGTTTACATCAAGGTTCAACTTTGAGTCCATTTCTTTTTACTTTGATTATAGATGGGTTGACAAGTCAAATTCAGGATGAGATACCTAGGTGTATGCTATTTACTGATGATATTGTGTTGATTGATGAGACTAGAGATGGAGTAAATGAGAAGCTTGAGGCCTGGAGACATGCATTGGAGACTAAAGTATTTGGTATAAGTAGGGCTAAGATTGAATATATGGAGTGTACCTTTGATGGCAACAATGATGAAGGAATCAAGGTGAAGATTGGTGATGATAACATTCGAAAGAGAGTCTTTTAGATACCTGGGATCTATTTTGCAACATGATGGGGAAATTGATGGAGATGTTACTAATATAGTAAACGCATGCTGGCTAAAGTGGAGAGGAGCTTCTGCTATTTTCTGTGATAAGAAAATTCCTTTAAAAATCAAAGCAAAGTTTTATAAAGCTCATGTGAGACCTGCTATGCTCTATGGATCTGAATGTTAGCCTGTAAACCATAGACATGTGCAGAGAATGGCAGCAACAGAAATGAAAATGCTAAGGTGGATGTGTGGACACACACACATACGTAAATATCAGATTCAAAATGATGCAATCAGAAATAAAGTTGGTGTAGCTCCGATCGAGGATAAGATGCGAGAAAACCACATAAGATGGTTTGGTCATTTGCAAATAAGGTCAGCTGATGCACTAATAAGAAGATGCGAGTTTTGGGATGTTGAACCGACTAAGAGAGGGAAAGGATGACCTAAGAAGTGTTGGAATGAGACTATACGAAGGGATCTTAGTTTTTTGGATATAAGCTCGGGATTGACCCAAGATAGATCTGAGTGGAGGCATGGAATCCATGTAGCCGACCCTATTTAATTGTGGGAAAAGGCTTTGTTGTTATTGTTGTTGTTCTGATGTGAGATGAATTCAGAGATTGTCGAGATACAATTTTGATTTTCGATTAAATTCTACGATTTTAAATTGTCAAACAACCTCCGATCGATGAGCGATCAATTTCGTTAGTCTTATTTGGTTGAATCGAGTTTTACGGTGGTCTCGGATTATTTTTACGGTTTCCGATTGTGTCACAACTTTTTCGTTGGCACGCATTACGATGTAATCGATTTTGATCGATTGATCCCAAACAAATTTCGATTTACGATCTATTAATCAATTTTGATCATTTAATGTTGATTAATAGTTTTATCAGATCAAATAGACCATAATCGAGTCGGTTTCTGGTAATTCGGATTCGGATGTCACAATCACAAATATAAAAATCTCAAAGGGAATCTCGTCTTCGAGACTTGGTCAATGTCATTATGCGTTTTATCTGAGATTCATCTTGCCATAAAAACCTCAAAGGGTTTTGAATCCATAAAAACGTCAAAGGAAAAACAAGCCATGTTCTTTCAACATGTATATAATTAAATAGGCTTGTTTTGATGATTACCTGAACAGAGCTGAAGGTATCTTGCCCGCATGTCTGCTTCAATCTCTCATGTCGCTTCTTTGACACCATGTCAGTGCCATAACACCTTGACTAGAGGAGTCTCTTTGTTGTGAAGCTTCTTTACAACACTGTCAAGTATCTACACTGGCTCTCCTCGTATTTTAAGTCGGACGCCACGTCAAGATTCTCGTAGCTGATGACATGTTGAGGGTCGCACACGTACTTCCTCAGGTTGGATATGCGGAAGACATTGTGAATGGCTGATAGGTGTGAAGGAAGGCTACTCGATATGCCACCTTCCCTATATGAGCAATGATCTCAAATGGTCCAACATATCGTGGCGCCAACTTGCTACCTACGAACAAAAAATCTCCGTACTCCCTTCATGGGAGATACTCGTAGAAACACCCGATCTCTCACCTATATTTCAGGAAATTCATCAGTATGAGAGATTATGTTGAATATTGATAAGTCATTTTTGAAAATAGATGAAGTGAAGCTGATCAGATTACCTAAAACTCTAAATCTCTTCTCCGAGGTCTGCATAGCTCTTTTTTTGGCGGCTCTGTGCCGTCAGAAGCTTCCGTCTCACAAAATCAACATTCCTCGCAGTCTCTTCCAAGAGATCGATGGAATAAAGAGGATGATCAACTGCCTCATGCCAACTGAGAGGTGTGAGGCATCTTCGCCCATACATGCTTCAAATGCTGCCATGTTGATACTGGAATGGTGGCTATTGTTGTATGCAAATTCTACCAACGACAGACGGTCCTTCCAGGTCCCTTTCCACTAAAGGGTATATGCACGTAACAAATCCTCAAGTATCTGAATGGTACGCTCACTCTGTTCGTCGGTTTGCAAATGGTGTAAAGAACTTATCTTCAGCTCTGTCCGCAGTGCTGGCATGAACTGGTGCCAATAATGAGATGTAAACCTTGAGTCTCTGTCAAACAGTACCTCACGTAGTGTACTATGAAGTTTGATAATGTTCTACACATAATTTGGTCAATGGAGTGTAGCTCATGCTGACATGTATGAAATGTGCTGATTTAGTTAACCTGTCAACAACGACTCAAATAGCATCGTGGCCACCTGGTGTCCTCTACAGTCCAGTGACAAGATCCATAGAAATACTCTCCCACTTTTAGTCAAGAATGGGGACAGACTGTAATAACCCTGGTGGTCTCCTGTGCTCAGCCTTGACCACTTGACAAGTCAAGCATCTGCTGATATGATGTGCCAGATCGCATTTCATCCCATCCCACCAGAATTGTCAGCGTAGATCATGATACATCTTTGTGTTGTCAGGATGAATACACAATCGTGAACTGTGTGCCTCATCAAGAATGTCTTAGCGTAACTGCTCGTCGTTGGGCACAACGACCCGATCAACTTTCCACAAAATGGGCTCTGTCACTACAAAATTATCAAATTCATCCTTGATGGCACTGATATATCTGTCTTGAATCCAAGGATCTGTCCTCTGTCATTATATTCTGCGATCCCAAAGACTGCTGAATCGTGGAGGTACGGTAGTAGATATGGATGCACTCTTATACGGATGCCAATCAATCAAAGCTGCGAGCATATCCCACGTGTATAACCAGTTTGCTGTACCCTCTGCATGAGCTCTCCTGCTAAACGCATCAACCACCACATTTCCCTTACCGAGGTGGTAAAAGATCGTACAATCGCAATCTTTTAGTAGCTCAAGCTACCTACGCTGTCTCATGTTCAACTCCTACTGATCGAAGATGTATTTCAGACTCTTGTGGTCTGTGAAAATATCAAAGTTCACCCCATAGAGATAGTGACGTCAGATTTTTCAAGACGAAGAAAACTGCTACCAACTCCAAGTCATGGGTGAGGTAATTCTGCTCATGTAGCCGCAACTGACGTGGAGCATATGCAATCACGTGACCTCTCTGCATTAGTACCGCTCCTAAACCTTCTCCTGAAGCACATGTATAAACTGCGTAATCCTGAATAGCATGAAGGAAGTGCAAGAATGGACGCAGTAGTCAATCTTTCCTTCAATGTCCTGAAGGCCTGCTCGCATGAATCATTCCAAATAAAAGGTTCTCCCTTCCGTGTCAATCGTATCAATGGAAAAACTACTCGGGAAAAACCACTGATGAAGCATCTGTAATAACCCGCTATTCTAAAGAAGCCACGAATCTGAGTGATTGTCTTGGGCTGTTACCAAGACATAACTGCCTCAATCTTTGCAGAATCAACTGCGATATCTGCTCCAGAAATGACGTGTCCAAGGAATGAGACATGGGATAATAAGAACTCACACTTGCTCAGCTTGGCATACAACTTGTGCTCTCAGATTGTGTCAAGGAAAATATTCAGATCTGTTAAGAAATGTAAACTGTGTGTTTATTCTGTGAGGTCTAGGGGTCCTTATATAGGACTAAACCCTAGGGTGCTCAGAGGATAACTTACATAAATACCCCTATGGGGTTACATAGGGAAACAATTCATAAGGAAACAGTGATACATGGAAACAATGCATAAGGAAATAGATGTAAATAAAGAAGCAACAATATATGGTATTCTCTAACACTCCCCCTCAAGTTGGAGCATATCCATCAATCATGCTCAACTTGGAAGATATCCATAAAAGACGCTTCTTTGGTAGTGCTTTAGTAAATACGTCTGCGAGTTGAAGATCTGTAGAGATATGTGGTGTGACGATCTGCCCTCCTCGTATTGCATCTCGAATGAAGTGACAGCCAACTTCAATGTGCTTTGTCCGTTCATGAAATACAGGATTGGTGGCAATGTAGGTAGCAGACTTGTTATCACAGTGTAGTGGTATAGGAGTAGTAGTAGGGAACCCAAGGTCTCGTAGAAAAGATTCAAGCCACGTAATCTCACAAACAGCATGGGCCATTGCCCTATATTCCGCCTCTGCACTTGATCTGGAGACCACGGTTTGCTTCTTGCTTCGCCATGAAACAAGGTTACCACCAACAAACATAGCATAGCATGTAATGGATCGTCTGTCCTCAGGAGAACTGGCGTAATCAGCATCTGCATAAGCAGTGATATCAGTATGACCGTTGACCCTATAGATGAGTCCTCGCCCTGGTGATTCCTTCAAGTATCGAAGGATCAGAAGGACATCCTGCCAATGACTGTAAAGAGGTCTCTCCATGTGGCGGTTGGCTCTGCTTACAGCATAAGATATATCAGGCCTGGTTACGGTGAGGTAGATCAGTTTACCCACGAGGCTTCTGTATCGTGTAGTGTCTTCAAACTTAGAATCGATGGATGTAGCGTGTTTTCGTACCTCTGCAGGGATGCCAGATGGTTTGCATCCTTGTAAACCGACTTCCGTAAGAATATTCAAGCAGTATTTCCGTTGTGATAGATGTAACCCTTCAGCAGTGCGTATCACCTCGATACCAAGAAAGTACCGGAGTTGTCCAAGGTCCTTGGTGATAAACACCTTCTGAAGGAAGGCCTTGGTCTCTAGAATTCCGTTGTCGTCGTCACCAGTGACCACCATAACATCAACATAGACAACAAGTATCACAGTGCCAGTGGATCGTCGTCTAATAAACACAGAGTAATCGGATGTTGTCTTATGAAAACCAAGAGAGCTGATTTCAGTGGTAAGCCTGTCAAACCAGGCTCGAGGACTCTGCTTTAGGCCATAGATGGCCTTACGAAGTCGGCACACATACTCCCCCTCGACGGAGTAACCCGACAACTGCATCATATAGACCTCTTCTTCGAGATCACCGTATAGGAAGGCATTCTTTATATCCAGCTGATAAATTGGCCAATTCTTGTTAGCGGCAACAGAGAGAATTGTGCGAATGGACCCCATCCTAGCCACAGGAGAGAAGGTCTCAAAGTAATCGACTCCATATGTCTGGGTGAATCCTTTTGCCACAAGTCTGGCTTTAAGTCTGTCAATAGAACCATCTGGAGATTGTATGGTCGTAAAGACCCATCTGCAAGCAACATGCTTAATACCTGTAGGACATGGCACAAGATCCCATGTACCCCTGGATATGAGTGCATCTATTTCTTCATTCATGGCCTGTCGCCAACTTGCATCTTGGAAGGCACTGTGATGATCTTTCGGAACGGAGATAGTCATTAGTGCATCGGCATATTGTTTGTCAGTGCACGAAAGTCCAGCAGCAGTAGTAAAGTTAGACATAGGATAAGTGGTACACTTTCTCTTTTGCTTCCGTAATGCAATCGGCAGGTCGTCTGGATCATCCGGGACAGTAGTGGAGGGGACTGTTGAAGCTGGCATATCATCCTGAGGCAGAGGTATGGGTAGAGGGACATCTGGTGATGAGGTCCGAGAATGATGGGTATATATGCTTGGTGTTGGAGGAAGATCTAGAGGGACATTGGTGACAGGCTGTGTGAAGAAGCTGGTTTGCTCAAAGAAAGTTACATCTGCAGAGATGTAGTATCGACTGTCAATAGGATCATAACATCTGTAACCTTTTTGAGTGTAGGAGTAACCAATAAAAAACATTTGATGGTACGAGGGGATATTTTGTCCTTGGTGTTAAAATTGTGTACGAAGGAGACACACCCAAATATCCGTAGAGGTAGAGGAAAGGGAAGATCATTAGGGTGAAGTAAAGAGAATGGTGTAGAGCCTTTGAGAGTAAGAGATGGAATCCTGTTGATAAGATGGACTGCAGTGAGAACAGCATCACCCTAGTATATTTTGGGAACTTTCGTCTGGATGAGAAGGGAACGAGCAATGTTTAAGAGATGACGGAGCTTGCGTTCAACAACCCCATTCTGCTGAGAGGTATAAGGACAAGAGGTTTGATGTATTGTCCCATGGGAAGCAAAGAAATCAGAAAGATCTCGTTGAGTAAATTCCAAGGCATTGTCTGAGCGGAAGACCTGAATATTAGATGAAAAATGATTTTTGACATAAGCAAAGAAGCCTTTGACAATTTTATTGATTTCTGAGCGTTCTTTAAGAAGATAGACCCAGGATGATCTGCTGTAATCATCCACAAAGACAACAAAATAGCGGTGTCCACCAATGGTTCGGACAGGACAAGGTCCCCAAACATCACAATGAATTAATGACAACGACATAGCACGACGGGGTTCAGTCCTAGCAGGAAAAGATGCACGGTGATGTTTTCCGAACTGACATGCCTCACACTCGAAGGGTTTAAGCATGGACAGTTTAGGGAACATTAAGGAAAGAGCTTTAGCAGAGGGGTGACCCAGACGAAGATGTCAGAGAAGAGGATCAGCAGAGATGGAAGTTGTGCCAGCGAAACCAGAGTTGGAAGGGATATCAAGATAATATAAGCCGTTCTTCTCATGTCCCCCACCAAAGATCTGTCTCGTCCGGATGTCCTGAAAATAACAGCATAAATCATCAAATATCACACGACAGTTGAGTTCTGTACATAATTTGTGAACAGACAACAGACTGAGGGGAAAAGCAGGAGCACAATAAACATCCGTTAGCCTAAGTTTGGGGCTAAATTCCATGGTCCCCACACCAGTGATAGGTGAGTAGGCGCCATTGGCCACACGAACATGCTTCACCGTAGAGGGTTCCCTGGGAGAGGTGAGGAGACTACATTCTCCTGTGAGGTGGGTTGAGGCACCCGAGTCGATGATCCAGGTAGAAGTAGAGGTGGAGGCAGAACTGGCAATTGTACCTGTGGTGGCTGCTAGAGTCGCAGTAGGCCCTGAAGGTGTAGTGTCAACAACTGGGTTTTGAAGGAGTTGGCGAAGACGAGCATATTCTGCGGCAGTAAAAGACACTGGAGCCTCTGTGGGAGACTGAGCTTGGGAGGTCTCCATAGTATCATAAGTTGTGTCATAAGACGTTGCCTCATATGCATTATTAGCTTTGGGCATGCCAAAGGTAGCCCAGCATTTGTCAGACGGATGGTTCCAGCGGCCACAATGAGTACATGCTGGATAACGAGCATTAGAAAAATCACGACCACGGCCGCGTCCTGAGTCACGTCCCCGTCCCTGCTCTCGTCCTCGACCGCGACCAAACGTACGGCCTCGTCGTCCTTGGAAAGGTGGGCATCCTCCAACAAAGTGAGCAGTCGTGTCTGTAGGTAGCGATGGGTTGGGTGACTCCAGCTCCTGTAGTCTGCCAAAAATAGTTTCAAGAGACGGTAGGGCAGCCGCCGTCAAGAATTGATCTTTGACAGATTTATATCGAGGGTGTAAGCTTGAGAGAAAACGGTACACCTGCCATTCTGCTCTTTCACCTATTTGCTTGTCACAGCAGGCAGGTTGAAATATAAGCAGTTCTTCAAATAACCCTGTGAGGAGCCTATAATATTCTATCAAAGATGTTTGTCCTTGATTTGCAGACCAAATCCTTGTGTAAATGTCAGAAAGCCTGGATTTGGTTGTTTTATGGGAGTATGTTTTCTCAAGACTCTCCCACATTTCTCTTGCAGTTGTTTTGTATAGCAAATTTGACGCAATATTAGGATCAACACTATTCGTCATCCAAGTGATGACCTGGCAATTGTCGACGTACCAGGTGTCATAGTCGGCGTCTGTCTCGGCAGGCGGAATGGTAGTGAGAATATAAATCTTGCGTTGGCCACCAATGAATATTTTGAAGGATCGAGACCATAGTACGTAGTTCTTTGAGCCCTTCAGTTTGATAGAGGTGCCCTGTACCATCATAGATGAGGTAAGATACAGTGGCTTGGAGTCCGAAGACGCAGGAGCAGATGTCATGGTGACCGCAGTGGTCAAAATACAATGACCTAGTATGCAGAGAAAATAGAGATCATACGCAACTAGCAAACCATGCCGATGTAGTCCGTGCAGAAGACCATCAATCTACGGTTGGGAGCCTAGGGCGCAGAGAGGCAGGGGCCTTGCGGAGGGCCTTTGGGCGCAGGAAGCCTAGGCCTTGCGAGGAGGGCGCTGAAGAGGGCGCTGGAGCCGTGGGGCCGTGTAGCAGGAGCGCTTGGGGCAGGGGCCGTGGGGCCGAGGGAAAAGGGCTGCAGGCCGTGGGGCTGGAGGCCAAGGCGTCTGGAGGCCTCGGGGCTCGGTCCGTGGTGCAGGGGCGCCTGGATGCAGGGCCCTCCGGCGGGATGGCAGGGAGGGCGACGCAGGATGCAGGGCTCTCTAGCGGAGGGCATGGAGGTCGGCGCGGGAGGCGTGGGGGTGCAGGGGCGCCTTGCGGAGGGCAGGGGCGGCGCGGGAGGCGCGGGGGCACCTGGTGACGTTGGGGCGCGGGAGGCGCGGGAGGGCGGTGCGGGAGGTCTGGAGAGGAGGCGCGGGAGGGCGGTGCGGGAGGTGCGGGAGGGCGGTGCGGGAGGCCTGGAGAGGAGGCGCGGGAGGCGCGAGAAGCCTGGAGAGAAGACCTGGTGGCCTAGGGCGGCGGGTGCCCTAGGGATCGATCATGACGAGGCTGGCGGGTGGGGTAGGGATCGAACATGCCCTGGGAGGAGACCAGTGCCCAGTTAAGACCTATGCTCTGATACCATGTTAAGAAATGTAAACTGTGTGTTTATTCTGTGAGGTCTAGGGGTCCTTATATAGGACTAAACCCTAGGGTGCTCAGAGGAGAACTTACACAAATACCCCTATGGGGTTACATAGGGAAACGGTTCATAAGGAAACAGTGATACATGGAAACAATGCATAAGGAAATAGAGGTAAATAAATAAGCAACAATATATGGTATTCTCTAACAAGATCATTCGCGTGATCCCATTCATTTCGAGAATAAATCAACACATCATCAATGAATACCACAACAAACTTATTCAAGTATGGACGGAAGATCTTGTTCATCATGTCCATGAGTGCTGCAGGGGCATTTGTGAGCCCAGACATCATTGCAACAAGCTCGTAGTGCCCATATCGAGTCCTGAATGATGTCTTCGAAATATCTGACTCTCGAATCCTCAACTGATGGCAGCCAGATCGAAGGTCGATCTTCAAAACACCGAAGATCTCTATAACTGATCAAACAAGTCATCGATGCATGGTAGAGGATAACAGTTCTTCACCGTTCTCTTGTTCAACTACCTGTAATCAATGCACAATCTCATCAATCCATCCTTCTTCCTGACAAAAAGAACTGGAGCACCCCAAGGTGAAGTGCTCGACCCCACGGAACCCAAGTCAAGTAACTCATGCAACTAGTTTGTAGAAGTCGGTATTCGGTATTCAATCGGAGGGGTCACTGAATAGAGAACAATCGGTATTCAGACACTATTTAGAATTATTTGTTTTTGTATTTTTTAATTATTTTTAATATAAAAATGATTCTTAATACGTATATTTTATATATTTATACATATATTATCATCAATAAGAATCCAACAAAAAAGTATCCATTAACAATATACATATACAAAGCTTTGACATTTTTGGTAATATCATGAGAAATGGTAACTCTTGAGAATTTAAAAAAATAATAAAAAATTTCCAGCATTTAACTATCAGTCGGTCGAATAGTCGGTTAGTCGGCCGAATAATCGGACCGACTATTGGTCGACTAGAGGTTATTCAGTCAGGGACCCCCCGTACCTCATAGTCGGGCCGAATAGTCGGCCTAGTCAGCCGACTATTGCAATACTCCATGCAACTGCACCTTCAGCTCTCTCAACTCAGATGGTGCCATGTGGTAAGGAGCCATCAAGATTGACTGTGTATCTGGTATCAATGTGATCTCAAACTCAATCTCTCTCAGGCGGCGAACTTGGCAAATCATCAGGAAACACATCATGGTACTCTGACACTACTCTGATGTCCTAGGTCATCGGCTCATGATCGGATGTCTCTCGAACAGATGCTAAATATGAATCACATCCCTGATCAACAAGTTTCTGAGCTCTCAACACCGAGATATAATCCATTTTGGAGTCTTGTAACGTACCCTAAAAGGTAGACTCGGGTAAGTCTGGAATCATGAAGACAATCGTCTTCCTAAAGCAATCAACTAAGGCATGATGAGCTGTTAAACAAAACATGTACAAAATCAAGTCAAACTCATCAAGCTGTATTAAGAGACAATCTGCGATCATTTCGTGACTGCCAATCAATACTGGTAACCCTCTGACTATCAGTGAAATGGCGAACAACTGGCAACTAACCCATGGATGTGGTAAAGAGGATAGTGCCTCTGCAACTCTACCTAATGATGCTAGTAATCTCAAAACAATGAAGGAATGCGTTGCTTCAGAATCAAATAAAATATGGAAATGTTAGCTCAAGACTGAGACCATACCTTTCACCGCAATGTCGCTGACCGTGCCTGCTCCTCAATCATTGCATGCAACTGACCCTATCTAGCTGGTACAATACTCAAACCGGCCACGCTCTGTGTCTGTCTTGGCAGCTTTCTGAAGTTGGAGTTCCTGTCACGGATACTCCCAGTACTCTATGCCTGCGGCTGTGAAGGCTGTGGCTACGGTCGAGGCTCACCAGAAGCTTGGGGGCACTGATATCAGTAATGACTCCACTCATTACATAAATGACATCATACAGACGGGGTAGGCGTGATAGTCGTGTCGGTGCTCCGAGTCGGTCCTGTCAGGGGTCTCTCCACTCTCTGCGACCCAGATGGTCGTGCTGAACGGGTGCCACGTCCGGCAAGTGCTCCTCCTAAAGCAGTCACTGGAGATGAGCAAATATTGCCTGAAAATGCTGAACCTGAAGGGTAAAACTGCCTGGCTGATCTCTGCTGCTGAAACGTCATCGAACCGGTTTGAATGACCGTTGTGGTGTGGATACTGCTCTAGATGAGCTCCCCAAACATCTCTATCTAGTGTCGTCAAACTTCTTCGCTACATTAGTAACCTCGGAGATAGATGTGAGACGTAGTCCGACTAGCTTTTCCTGCACCTCTTCCCCCATACCTCTAATGAACTTCTCCAAATTCTCTTCTGGAAGGCAATGACTGCTAGTGTGTGTCGTGATAGCTCGATGTAGCGAACGAAGTACTGTCTAGCTGTCATCCACCCCTGTCGAAGTTCTACGAATAATCGGTGCTAGGACTCCTTCCACTTCCCAAAAAAGAAGCGAGATCTGAATCTCGTCTCGAAATCGTCCTATGTAGGCTCGCATCCCATCTCAGAAACTATTGCCTCCCACCATCTCTCGGCGAATGCTGTCAATGAATATGCTATAAAAGATAACCACGCGTCTCGTGGTACACGAATCATTCGAAGTACCTTCATCACCCTCTTCAGCCACTGGTCGACCTCATCTGAGGTCCCGGTGCCCTCGAATATGGGCACATTGTCTTGCTTATAGGAAGTAAATATCGATTGATGCATGTGAATGGCAGAGTGGTCGGGCGCAAACTTGTCAGCAAAAGTTACAAGGTCTTTTTCCCTGTCATGATCTCCATCCTCTGCTCCATGTGCTGGCATCTTCTCATGTGGATCATCAAACTGAGGTTGTTAAACCTATACAGACTGGGGCTGGTCCTGCCGCGTTCCATCCTGAGATGGATAGTAAGTGAAATCAGAGAGCTCCTCGAATCTCATCTCGATATCATTCCGTCTGTCTGCAATCTCGGTCTGCTGGACCAAGATCTGGTCCTGCTGACCTCGCATAGCAGTCTGCTGTTGCATCAGTGAGGGCGATTAGGATGCACTCCAAACAATCCACCATCTCCTGGACAACTTTAGACGTCATGGTTCTGCACGAGAACCAATATCATTAGTCATAAAAATTGATGTCTGTAGATACCATCAACTGTGTTTTCTCTTCTTGGGATACGATATGAAAATTAAGTGCAAAAAGGTGACACCTATGGTTGTTGAAATTGCATATCATTCTTTCCCTTCTCAGACTCACGACAAGTTGGAGGACTGCCATTATACGAGTACTTAATACGATTGGAATTTTAATACTGCGAATGTGTATAACGGGGTACCACTGCTCTGATACCAAACTATGACGCCTCGAGATTCGAGTTACCTGTTTACACAACATTCGCAATATTATTTTTGCTATTATTCGCATTAGGTAAGAGAAAATGAGGAAAATTTTCGCTATTCGAATGATATTTGCAATAATGATAAACAACCACATAACTAACAAGTGTCATCAAGAGATATTTGCATTGATTTCCATGTAACTTAATATGTCAAAAGAAACTAGCATCATGCACATGTAACCCAAAATGTAATAGAAAAGAAAGGAAAAAAGTATTTATATTATCCTGTACAAAAACTATAACATGTGTACCGTCGAAAGTAATTACGGATGCTCAAGGTCCAGCTATCAATCTACTAAGTCGCAGGCGCCTTGCCAGCCATTCATGTTAAAAAGAAAAGAATATCAACAAAGGTTGAATACAATCTAATTTATTAAAAATAATTAGTATTTAGTGGTTTCAAAAGAAAGCAAGTAGATAGCTGTTGACATGTAAATTTAATAAGCTACTTGCATTAAAGTTGGTTTAAGCTGTTTTATGTATGAGCCCTCTTAATTACTAACCACCTTAACTATTTCCACTTAATGTTCTTATTTAATTATAAGATTCATATTTAGACAAACGTCTTTCTATTATATTTAAGATATGTTGACGGATCTTAAACGATGTAGATGATGTGTTTCTTGTTCTGATATTTGACCTTGTCTAATTTTACAAGCTTTGTGGGTAGTTTGTGGTCTTAGTCCGGATGAGACCTCACACTATGACTCTAAGGCAGGAAGAATGCCTTAGAGTTGGGGTGTCTACGTAGGTATGCAGTGGAGTGTAATGCGTCATAATTAAGTTCCCAACACGTCACTAGCTTCACCTAACAACCTGTAGTAGTAACTCTCATTCTAGTGCAGAAGATTTCCAAGCCACGATCCTTTGTTCCTTTCTATCGTTGTGAGATATCATATGTGATGATGAATCTTATTAAATATTGATGATTGGTGATCGATAATTTCCATGATCTAATTTCTTTCCTTGCTACTGACAACGATCTTTTTTCGTCAGGACCTACTGGCAGAATAGTAACCAAAAGCTCAAGCGGTGAGGAAGCCTTCTAAGAGACTCTTCCGTCTCACCCTCCCAGTGAAAGTGCGGTTCAAGAGAGGGCTATGCACACTCCCGAACTACGCCCCTGAGATGTGTGAGCGAGACTTTCTGAACTTAGTCACTCAAAAAATCGGCTCGATCGGTACTGGCAAAAAGAGCTCGAATAGCAAAACCAATGGTCCTCCAACCTAGGTGCCCTACTGAAACAGGGTCAACGGCCAACGAAGAGCAGTGTTGCAGAAGACGGTATTCGGTATTCAGTCGGAGGGGTCACTGAATAGAGAATAATCGGTATTCGGGCGATTATTCGGAATTATTCGGTTTTGTATTTTTTAATATAAAAACTATTTATAATACATATATTCTTATATTTTTATACATATATGGTCATTATTTAACATGAATCCAAGATAAAAGTACCAATCAATATAATAGACATATAGAATTTGACATTTGTGGCGATACCGTGGTAAAATGTAACCCATAAATATTGAAAATTGAAAATAAAAAAATAAAAATATGAAGAGTCAAACTCCAGTCGGCCTCATAGTCGGGACAGTCGGCCGAATAGTCGGCCGACTATTGCCCGACTGGAGGTCTGTTCAGTCGGGTACCCCACCGCACCGCATAGTTGGACCGACTATTCGGGATAGTCGGCCGACTATTACAACACTGACGAAGAGTAAAAACACTGCGAGCTCGCGTAAATACCGTAAAAAGGACTGGCATCCTAGACACGCGCACTAGGCGATCGCTGCATAACTAGGCTTTCTATCTCTCGCCCAGCTGCGGGTCACCGTGTCTTCGCACAATCAGGTGTAAGGGTCACCGTGATCGGCACTATTATTTATTAGTCATCATTGATTCACCAACACTTGATTCCACATTCTTTCTCGATCTCTCCTGTGGTTAACTTTGCAGATTTAGACATCTGGTCAACGATCTTATTAATAGTGATCAATAGTTAGTAAAGTATACCTAAAGGATGCTTTTATGAAGATGATCAATCCTTGTGATCACAGGTTATCATTTTAACAATCATGAGATTAGAAGCTACTCATTGGAGCTGGATCCAAGTTCAAATCAATGTAAAATTTCCAACTCTTTTCTTCTTTAACTCATGAGATTTATGACAATTGAATAGGTCTGAATTTGGCATAAATACAGACATAAACACTAAATTTCTAAATTCTAAAACTTACATTTAGCATAACGAAGAAGCGCGAGTTTTAAAAGTAAAAAGAAGTCCACAAGTCTCACTTTCACATGATTTCAGGACAATTACAAATTTCTGGTTAATCTGATAGTCCATTTTATTTTATTTTTATAAATTCTTGTCATCAGAAGAGTCTTCTGCATGCAAGTAAATTCAAGTTCGTCTTGGCTAACTTAAGAGTGCTATTAGAGGACTGAGTTGGAAGCATAATTGGTGTGGATCAAGTTCCTAGCCGGTGTTGGTTAGCTTTTTAAGTTGAAAATTGGGCATGATTAATTAAGATTTGTTATTATGGTTGGATTATTACTCACTATTGGAGTATTTGGTTATGCGTCACTTATGTGGGAGATGGGTAAATGGATCCCTCCAGATCCATTTACCACATCCAAGTCTTTTGTCCCACATCAACCAGTTGTGAGATATGGAGACTCAGTGAGGGCTATATAAAGAGCCCCTCACCCCTTGTACCCATTGAGGATTCTAATAGAATATCCAGCCCCTTTGAGGGCTTCTCCCGTGGTTTCATCCCGCTTCTTAGGGAGTAGGGATCCACATTAAATCCTTGTTCTTCATGTTTATCTTTCTTGTTTTATCTATTCCGCTTCCGCATTTCATATTTTTTAACATGGTATTAGAGCGAGTTCGATTCTCGAGGAATCATTTTATATTTTTTTAGTCGAGTTACGATTCAATTATTGTTTGTGGTTATTTTCTTGGGGAATATTCAAGTTTCTATTCAATTCTAGGGTTTCATTCTGAAACCCCAGTTCTCCATGGATACAAAGAAGACAATGCCGCTCCAAGCCCTCCAGGCTCCATGCACATCTCTTGCTTTGAAGGCTCCATTATAGACTAACTACTTCCCAATGCACATATGTATCATATACTTTCAGGAAGAAAGCAATGGCCCATACAGACTTCCCTCATCTTGTAGCACATCCCTCGAGTCCCTCCTGGAAAGCCATAAAAAAATGGGTGAACAGCTTAAAAAAAGGGGACAACTATTAAAAAAATGAACGAAATAACTAGAAAAAATGATGAAAACGAAGAAAAAGAAAAGCCGAAAAATGGAAACGGTTTATTTGATTTTGTTTTCCCCATTTTATTGTCTTCTCCCAACTTTGTCGATGCCATTGTTTTCCGACAAGTATGGGAGAAAGAGGGAGTATTGTGTAGAGTCACATGCTACATTGTCAGATTCTCCAGATTCCAGATTCAGATGTTAGAGGCCAACCATATTCTCAGACTTTACAGTTCAGATGTTCAGACTCGACGTCAAATTTCGAGTCTTCAGTTTCAAACACGCACATGTATGCAATCTTTTCAGATGTGCACATGTTTGCCATCATTGTTTGTGGTCCCCATCTTTTGTGTTTCGACCAGGGTTTTCATGTGATCCATAGGAACTCCAGAGTAGAGATCCCATTCCCTATGCCATGTGGGCTAGGGTTTTCATGTGGTTTCATAGGGACTCCAGAGTAGAGTACCATTCCCTTAGCCAGATGAGAGAGGCCCAGCTCTCCGACGAGGAGACTTATTCAGACTCTATTCTCCAACGACCGTGGACTCCGACGAGGATTGCACTCCACTGCCCTTTTCAGTTCGACCCTTTCAGAGTTGGAACAGTTGTCCACGTGTTGTGGCTGGCCAGATTTCTCCGTGTAGAGACTCATTTTCAGTTGCAGTGATTCTGATAGGCGCAGTACAGAGCACATGCTCTCCGACGAGGAGATTCAGTTTGACTTACACTCTAGCCCGTTCGTCCTCCTCACCTGCACAACATGAGAAGCAACGTCCTCGACAACAACCGACAGTTGTGTGCGTTGTGTTGATATTGTCTATAGTGTCCTGTATTATGAGTTGAGATTTCTTTCTGTATGTCCAAGCTGAGCATTGCATGCTCCAGCTTGAGGGGGAGTGTTGGAGTATTGCATGCTCTAGGATCCATTTACCACATCCAAATCTTTAGTGCCACTTCTACCACTTGTGTGATGTGGAGACTCAGTAAGGGCTATATAAGAAGCCCTACACCTCCTGTATCAAGAGAGAAAATCAATAGACACATATGGCCCTTTGAGGCCTTCTCCTGTGATTTCATCCCGCTCCTTAGGGAGTAGGGTTCTACGTAAAATTCTTTGTATCAAGTTTATCTTTCTGTTCTTTATGCTCTGTTTATCAAATTGCTTCCGCATCATATTTTTCTAACACTCACAATGTGCATGGGCCCATGCAATGCCAACCCAACCTGTCATTGCCAACTACAACTACATTAATTTCTCAATATGAAAATGAGGACGTCTAAACCAACCAAGAAAGAAAACAACTAACTTTAAGCAAAGAGGTTCAGATATTTGCTAATCATTCTGCAACCTTGTCCATTATCTTATAAGATTAATTTCTACAGAGATACTCTATTTTTCATTATAGCCCTTGTAGTATCTAATCTATGTTCACATATGCATGTTGGCATCAGCTTATAACGCCCTTTAGATCCTACATATCCCTAGTGCATCAAGTTATGGATCTCCAAGAATTGGAGATCAAAACATGCATGCAACTGGGAGTGTTGGATCAACAACTGCACTTCAATTTGGGAAGGAGAGCAGCTCCAAGATGCAACACCTACAACTACTAGAAGCAACAACTATGGTTGCTTTGGGCTGCAGCTTGCAGCTGCCGGAGAAAGCAGCAGCTGAGGGCTGCTTGGAGCACCACAGGGCTACTGCTATGCAGCAACTTGAAGCTTCACCTGGAGCAACTGCAGCTGGAGGGAGGGGCTTCAGCAGAGGAGAGGGCTGGGGGCTGCTGGAGCTGCTCCGGCCAAATGTTGGAGGGAGGGCTTCCTTCGATTGAAGATTTTGGAGATAAAATAGAGAAAACAAGATAGAAATAAGAATAGGGTTGGGAGTTATAAATAAGAAGAGGGGTGGCTTAGGTATTGCCAAGTGGAAAAGAAAGGAAGAAAGAGTCAAGTGGAGAGCTGTTGTGTGCTAGCAATTTTTGTATTAATTTTTGAAAACCATTATCTCTCTCTTATCCGGAATACCTAAGTCATCCGCATTTGCACCGTGAATCTCCGATTCCTATGCACAATAGCTCGTTTCGATCGTCTCAATATGACGATCAAAATGAGTATAATATTCATATACTTCTGATCTGAGACAGAATTAAGATTGTCGAGATACAATTTTGATTTGCGATTAAATTTTACGATTTTAAATTGTCAAACGACATCCGATCGACGAACGGTGGATTTCATTGGTCTTATTTTGTTGAATCGAATTTTATGGTGGTTTCAGACTATTTTTATGATTTCCGATTGCGTCACGGCTTTTTCAATGATGCGCATTACGATGTAATTGATTTTTGATCGATTGATCCCAAACAAATTTTGATTTATGGTCTATGGATCGATTTAGATCATTTTATATCGAGTGATAGTTATATTGGATCAAATGAACCATAATCAAGTCGGTTTCGGGTTATTCTGATCCGGATGTTACACTAGCGTCGTCCCCAGCGGAGTCGCAACCACTAGCAGGCCCTAGTGGTGCTTTGCTAGAATGACTGCATGACATCACCGCTATCGACTAAGGTCCTCCACCGGCCTCGTCATCTCTGTCTAGGGTCCCCAGAGCCCCGACATCTTCGCCTGGGGCCCCCAAATGCCCACTCGCTTGCCGTTGACGGTCCACATCATCGCCTCAGATTCTAGGGCCAAGTCCTTCTCCTTTCGACACCTTTTCAGCATCACATGACTGTTTATAATTTGATTTTGGCAGGAAAAGGGTGATGCCTGACTAATAATTCACCCCACCAACCTTAACGTAGACCCGTTGAGGGGGATGGTTGTGGTTTGAGTCTGCATCTACAACCAGTTTCCCATATGATTGTGTAAACACCTTCAGATCGGTTTGCAATCTCAGTCGAGTTCTATCACAACCTCTTTATTATCATGTTAGAAATCAAGAGTGACTTCTCCTTGTTCGGTTCCTTGAAGGGTCTAGAGCCAATTGTGAAAATGGATGGACCGAGCTATGGTCCATGTAGTTTAGTACCCTGGTGCAGTGCAATAATAAGGAACACATTTCGACGAAGCCCGAGCTGGCAGACAAGATTGGGATCAATGCTTTATGGAAGCATGATAATGCGTACACACGTGTATGGCTCTCTGGGACTTTGGCTACAGAGATAACCAATGATATTTTGTATCTGTCTATTGTCAAGACAATGTGAGATATCCTTGTTGCCACCTATGGTTAGGCAAAGAATGAGACCAAGATTCTCCAACTACAATATGATATCTGCACGACCATATAAAATGGTCATCCTCTGCACTCCTCTTCGCTTCATGGCATGTTCGAGAAGTTGCACAACTTCATGCCTATGATCACATCTACAGAGCAATAGATTCCATATAGGAACACCACGATGGTTAGAGTTTTTCTGGCAGCTCTTGACCCTGAGTATGATGCAACACACACTCAACTCCTCACGGGTGCATCTATACCCCAGATGGAGGAGGATTACAACCATCTTAGCATGATCACCATCCCATCTACTGCTATTACTCAATCGCTCCTCAGTAATGGCTGCATCTCGCAATAGAGGAGGTATGTCTCAATTCAGAGTGTGAGGTGCCAGTAGCAGAGGAGGTGGATGTCATCGTGAACCATTCACTTACTGTCATCAACCTGGTTGTCCAGAGCAAGGCCTTAAAAGTCGGATTTCGGTTTCGTTTCGTTAAGTAACCGAAACAAAATTTCGACCGAATTTCGGTTGAAATTCGACCGAAATTTTGGTCATTTCGATTGTTTTTTGAACTAGCCCCCTCCCCCCCCTAAATTTCGACCGATATAGGCATTTCGGTCGAATTTCGGTCACCCACCGAAATCGAAATTCGGCAAAATTTAAGGCCATGGTCCAGAGGAGAGCTGCTAATTGAAGCATGGCTACCCTGTATTTACTCGTGTGACCGAGCAGGTTGAGCCTATTATCACTTTTGCGCTTACTATTGATCAGAAAGTGGATGATATTAATACCTGTCCGATGGTGATCATGACTCATGCTGCCGCCTGCCACCGCTACTGTGCTCCTACATGTCCTTCTGACACCACTACCACAACCAGAGCCTCTTTTAGCACCTCAGGTATTATCCTATGCCCTTACTAGTTGTCACAAGGCATATATGATGACTGGGTGAATTATGGATTCTGGGGCATCCCATCATTTGTGCAGTGACAAAGCTCAATTAGCATCATACATATTTATTTCTCCAGACAGATCAATCGTCATTGTAGATGGAACTCATTCTGCTATTACATGACAATGGAAGATCTGTTTGAAGTCGTCTCTACTTCTGTAGAATGTGCTTCATATACCTGAGTTTTCGATGAATTTATTATCTATTAGTCAAATCACTAAGGATTTGCATTATCATACCGGTTTGACCCCCTTTTTTCTCTTGTGTTTCATGGCATACTCACGAGCAAGGTGATTGGATATGACTGTGAGCAAGGGGGTTTCTATAGACTGGTCCAGTCTCCATATGCTGATGCTTCTTCTGTTTCTACCAGATCCGTCTTTCTGTAATGTGACATCTTCGGTTTGGCCACCTTCCTCTACAAAAGCTGTGTCATGTCGTCCCACAGATATCTTCTCGATCAATCTTTTAGTGCAGGGCTTGTCTGCTTGGGAAGCATCACCGGTCTACTTTTCTTGGTCGTCAGAGTCGTAGTAGCAGTAGCTTATTTGAGTTGGTACACTTTGATATATTGGGTCCTAGCCGTGTTCCTGACCATCAGGGGCACATGTTCTATCTTATAACAATTGATGATTTTTTTAGACTATCATGGGTTCTTTAGAAAACAAGTTTGAGGCCAAGTATGTTATTCAATCTTTTATTCATGAAATAAAGAATATCTTTCTGCTCCTATCGGTTATGTTCTCTCTGACATTGCCTTAGAGTTCTGCACTTTATAGCTTTCTCGGTTCTTCAATTCCCTTGGCATTATGCACCTGACTTCTTGTTCGTATACTTCCCAGTAGAATGGTGTTACTGAACGTCAATATTGTCATTTACTTGATGTAATTAAATACACCGGATTTAAAGTCGTGCTCCCCACTCTTTACCTCACTACTTGTTATCTGGTGAATCGTATGCCGTCCTCTGTGTTGGAAAGAAGATTCCTTTCTCGGTTTCATTTCCCGAGAAGGATCTTTTTTCTTTTACACCTCGTGTCTTTGTTGCATTCGTTCATTATTTGACTCATGGTTGTGGCAAGCTTTCCCCCTGAACTGTCAAGTGTCTTTGTGGGCTACTCTCGAACCTAGAAGGGGTACCGGTACTTTAGACACGTTCGACAGAAGTACTACGTTAAGACTGATGTAACCTTATTTAAGCTGGTTATGTATTTTTCTCCTAAACATGACATGTTCACTCTGTCTGACTCTGGAGAGGAGGTCTGCATGCCTCCTTCTATGTCACCATCACCTCCGGTTGTGGTTCTTCCTACTGTGAGGCCCGCTCCCGCGGATCTGGGAAACCCGTTTATATATCAGTCGTAGTATCATGTTCGCTAAGGACCACATTAGAGTACTGAAAAATAGGGAATTTTTTTAATGACATTCACATTAACTAACAGGCCACAAAACTATAACATGTCACACTTATATTGCATAAATTCCATAGCAGTTAACATGTAACAACAGAAATTGCATTATGTACATACATCCCAATTTTATCATAAGAGAAATAAAAGCATTTATAATATCCTTGAACAAAATTATAACATACATACCTGGTATATTTTGCTTCAGAAACTGACATTCAACTCTCCCAATACAATGGTGCAGGTATTATGCCTGCATTCCATGGAATAGGGAGAAAAGAACATCAACAAATGTTGAGTAAATCTTAATTAATTAAAAATAACAGGAAATTTAGTGGCTCCAAAAGAAAGCAAGTAAAAGGGGCTTTGACAATTAAATTTTTAGAGCTACTTGCATTGAAACATGCTTTCAAGTTGTTTGGTATGTAAAACCCCATTCTACTCATCCTACATTAATTACCCATATTAATCATTTTTATACAAAGATTATAAGATCCATATTTAAACTGTCACCTTTTAATTAATTATAAATCATGTTTAATGGATCTTGAGATGTGGATGTTGAGTCTTTGTTCTTGGTTTTTATCCAATCAATCAGATTTAGTGGACAATCTGGGATCTTGATCTGAGTGTGACCTCATATTATGATTCTGAGATGTGACTCCAGTATAAAACTGTATATGATTTCCATTCTTCCCCATCAATTTCATGTTCCAATGATTTATTCAATGGCTATCATGATTGAATTGATCATGATATATTGAGTATTTAATGATTGACCTGGTCGAGATGATTCGGGTCTCTTTTGATGTTTGTGAGTCATGAGGATAGACCATAGTAAGTGTAAATGATGAGTCTGATGTTTTGATTCTTTTCATATTGAATTTCTCAAGCTTAGTGGATAGTCTGTGGTCTTGATCTAGATAAGACCTCACACTATGACTCTAAGGCAGTAAAGAAGCCTTAGGGTTGGGGTGCCTCGGTAGGCATGCGGTGGAGTAAAATGCATCCTAACTAAGTTCCCAACACGTCCACTAGCTATTTCGAACGGATGTGGTAGTAGATCGAAATCTGATAAGGATGATTTTCATAAACTGATCTTTTCTCTTCATCAAGAATTACTGGCGGAAAAGTAACTAGCACAACTACAACCAACTTAACTGTAACCAAGCTTCCATGAAACCAACTCAACTGTAATTCATCTCAACTTTAGCCAAACTCATTTGTGACTCAATCCAATCTCAAATGTAACTTTTCCAAATTCAACTGTAACTGATTCAAATGTAGCCACAGAGGATTCAGATGTATACATGGATGATTCGGATGTAGCATCGCCAAGTCTGCTGGCGAAAAATAAACAAAACTCAGGCGGTGAAGTAGCCTACAAAAGGCTCTTCCGTCTCGCCCTCTAATTGGAAGGCGATCCAATAGAGGGATAGGTATACTCCAAAACTACGCCACTAAGACGGGTGAGAGAGACTTTCCAGAAAAGTCGCTCTAAAAGAAAAACCGGCCCAACCGGTACGGGCTAACGAGCTCAAAAAACTAAAACCAAGGGTCCTCCAGCCTAGGTACCATAAAGAACAAGGGTCAGCGGAACTGGTCTTTAAAAGAAAACCTGTGGATCCCAGAGAGGCGTAAAAACTGCGAGCGCTCGCGAGAAAACCGAGAAAAAGACTGGGATCCTAGACCCGCGCACCAAGTGGCCGCTGCCCTAACTGGGCTTCCTAATCTCCCGCCCAGCTGAGGGTCACTGCACCCTCGCACAGTCAGGCGTAAAGGTCACCATGACTGGCACTCTTAATTATCAGTCATCAATGACTTGATCCCTCATCCTTTCTTAATCCTTTATGTGGTTGATTGTATAGATCTAGGTCTTTTTGATCAACGATCTTATTGATATAATGATTCAGCATTGATTTCACTTATTCATCTACCCCATCATTTCTCAATCTCTTCAATGGTCGACTTTACAATTCTAGGTATTTTGTCACTACCTATCTTTGATGATATATATAAATAGTAGAGTATACCTAAAAGATTAATTTATGAAGATGATCGGTCTTTTTGGTCACATCTTATTATTTCTAAATCATAAGATCACCATCTACGCTTTGGATATGGATCTAGCTAGTCTTTATCATTTTGTTTTATATGGTACCTAAACAAGAATCATGTCTCAATTGTACCAGTTCCAGTTGAGACATCAAAAGAGGGGTGTTTTCTGATCATTTGCCATAACATCCTATATATATAATAGATTGTATGAATAGTAGACTATACATAATGATCAATTGATTGATGATTTCTTATTCGTAAAGATCTTGAGAAATCATTTATTGACTTTGAGAGAAGAGTTCTAATATTTTAAAAGATGAATTCTCAGAAGATCATCATATGCTCCTATATAAGTAAGATATTAAATCCGATCAATGTTTGTACATGTGAAATTAACCAATGGCATCAAGGAGATTGCCTATGATGATTAAGCCCTCTTATTCGAGCAGTGTCTCATAGGTAGATAGAAGTCGATCATAATAAGGCCATCCATAGTCTTTTATAAAAAATGTGGCAGCAGGGTCATATAATGCAAGGCTTACAATGTTCATTTGTGAAGCAAGAGTTTCACTAATTGAACAATCCTCAGCAGATTTTGATTTCGAGCGATTGTAGCTAATGGACATATGCATCTAATTTCAAACTTCTATCCAAAAATCTGTTCAGAAGGTATCACTCCCCCAACCTAGTTTACACAAAGTTACAATGGTATAGATAAACGTGATTAAGATTTCTACATGTGGTGGGAATGTGAACTTTCAATAGTGCAGCATAATCATAATTCATAAACAATCCAAATCTAGCCCTTCATCAAACATTGCTCAAGATGCTTCTTTACCTCAGTTGGTTTCCCTATGTGAAGGGGTGAGATCATGTGTTCACCATTCTATCTCTAATTATTACGAGTAATGACTTATCTGATCCCGAATGCAATCCATTGATGTATTGTTAACTGTATTGATTCTAAGAGATTATATTGATATATTACAAAACTCTAACTGAAGTCAGGTCATGAATGATAAGAAGAATGCTCCTCTAACCTCATGCCCTTTATTTTGAATGTCACTCTTGTTCCCTGTCGGTGGTTATTTCCTATAGAGCATACACTTGATGGTAAGCTTGATTGGTTTAAAGAGGGTCTTTCAGTAAAAGAATTCTCTTATACGTATGGAGTTGATTACATCAAAGCCTTTTCTCCATTAACCAGTATGAAGTCCAGGTGAACCAAAAGTTGGCTTATTTGTGAGTTTGATATGACCAATACTTTCTTATAATATAATTTCAGTTAGGAGATTTTTATGTCCCAACCCCAGGTACCTAGAAGGTTTTTGTAATAAAAATTTTATAGGCTAAATCATGCATGGAAGGCAGCAAGAGGAGGGAGAAAGATTGTACCTTTGATCCTCTAAGTTTGGAGGGATTTGTGGCTTTATCTAACATACAACAATAGATAAAATACCTGATGGATAGCAACATAAAAAAAACTGAATTAGAAACTTCAGCATTGACTTTAATGAGAACAAAGCGGAGAGAGATATATACCTTTGAATATCTCCACTTTGGAGATCCAAACTTGCTTGCAACATCCTTTTCTTGACAGGAGCTTCAGTTCATTCGGATCCGGATGTTACACCTACGCCACCACAACCTCTACCACCTCCACTAGTTTCACTACCTCCACTACTCACACCGGATGAGCATGTGCCTCCTTAGGTGGATACTTTACAAGTTACAGATGTTATAGAGGATCTTGATGTGCCCATTGCTCTCCGGAAGTGGAGGTATACACATGCCACGTATCCTCTCGCTACTCATGTTTCTTTGAGGTGTCTTTTAGCAGATTTCAGGAGGTTTGTCATGGGTCTATCAGTTGTGGAATCCCACGAGCATATCCGGAGGTTATGTGAAACAGTCACCAACGTCTTGCTATGGAGGAGGAGATATCACGCTGCAGTCATCGTCACATGGAGCTTGGTCACTACTCCTACATGGGCTTCTGTGGTTGGCTGTAAATGGATTTTTTATGTTGAAGCACTATGCAGATGGCATCATTGATCACTACAAGGTTAGGCTTGTGGCTCGAGGATTTTCCCAGACTTATAAGGTGCACTATCAATATATGTTCTGTCTTGTAATACACCATTCTACCATTCGGATCCTTCTCTCCATTGCAGTGGTATGGGATTAATTCCTGTCCTAGTTAGACATTAAGAATGTTTTTTTTATGGTGATATGAAGGAGGATGTCTACATGCAACGACCACCTAGGTTCGTTACTGAGGGGGAGTATCAGAAGGTTTGTAGACTTCATAAGGCTATCTATGGTTAAACAGAATCCTAGAGCATGGTTCCAGAAGCTCTCGGACATGAAAGAACAACACGACTTCATAAGATCAACTGCAGATCATTCACTGTTTGTTCAGAGGACTTGGAGAGGTACCGTTGTTATACTGGTCTCTATCGATAGTATCATTATTACATGAGATGATGTGCATGGTTTTATCTCTACTTCACACATCAGCTTAGGGGGGAGCATACAACATATATTTTCACCAAGGCTCTAACTAGAGGGCCATTTCAAAGATGTTCAAATATTGAGATATATCATCGATATACCGGTATCGGATATCGAATGATATCAATACTACTATGCATATTGTTTTCCCGGATAATGGTTGGTATATCGTCGATATATCAGAGGATATCGATGAGTATAGATCAAAACTTGAAGTTTTAAATGCAGCTTTCTCCCATATCGAACAATATCTCTGATATCAGTTTTTATCTCATCATCTCGACCTGTTATTGCACACAACTTCTTCTTGGCTTTAGATAATTCTTTCCTAAGATGAATTTCATCATTCTAAATGTATTTAGAGGTGGAATTTTAGGGGGTTTTGTATATTTCATGCTCTCTTATTTGAACTTGATTTTTATAGTGCCATGCTAAGATTTCTAGTGTTTATTAAGATCTTAGGGAGATGGTTTTAAAGGTTTTCAATTTATTTAACTATTCTAGATTTTTTATTTCTCTTGAACATTCCATGATATCGATAGGGTTTCGATATTCGAGTGTATACCCAATTCCAAGATATTACCAGATATTTGATGAGATATCAATGAGATATCGGCAATTCGTTTCATAATGGTAAAAAGCTAATATTTCAATGAGCAATTTCCTAGATATCTCGATTGATATCGACCGATACCATCGATATGTGGTTGATATCACTCAATATCACCTGCTTTTTAATTTTTAATCTATTTGTTTAGGATTTTGCTTTTGTATCTACCCCCGACATCAAAAATATATTACGAACCCTATTTTGAACGAGGGAGCTTTATCCCCTTTTGGCGATGGAGATAAAAATAGAGATGATTAAGGAATATCTGCTTACATATATATTATTATGATCATTAACTTGTTTATATGATATTCGATATAGATCGACAATTTTTATATATAATATGCAATGCGATGTAAAGTTAATGTGCTAAATATAGTTCCTTGATGCCACTAAGCTGTTATTATTTGAATATCATCGTTCCTTTCTAGTATCTCTCAGCAGTCGACAATCAACAATCATCCAAGGTTTAAAAAAAATTAAAAACGGAACGAGGCGGTTTTCCTGGAATCAAGGCGTAATCCTCAGTTTATAAGGATAAATACCTATAAAAACACATAAAATATATACTAATGAAATTATAGGTATAACACTATAACATATGATGATATTATAAAGATAGGAACACCGAAAAGAAAAGATATACAATTGTATATGCCTTTTTACTAAATTTCCATCCAATCAGAGAACGAGTCTATTTGATATCCCCCTGAATTCTAACCATCTAACCCATGTTGAAGAATCGTCGTATGTACCCCTTCCTACCTTACCATGCCACAAGAAGATGAGGGTCTCGCTGTCCGGTCAACGAGCCGGGGGGGGGGGGGAGGGGTCTAAGGGGAGAGCAGGTGCGCTCCCCCCCTGTCGGGGGTTTGGGGGCAACACCCCTACGGAATTTTTTGTTAACGATTTTATTTCTATTATGGTACATGGATTTGTTTGTTCTTCTCGATATATTACATAACTTATTATATAACACCACTCCATAAAAATAAGTTTACGGATAATGTTTTCTATGATATTTGCGGATTCGTATATTTAAGGGTATAATGGTAAGAGCTTATTGACATAATTGGACATGTTTAATGGTAAATATGAACATGAAAGCGAGCAAATTTAAGCATTCATCTTGTATAATTATATCCTAAATAACTAAACCTTTATAAACATCTGAAATTGCCAATATGACAAATGATTTCCATAAAAATTCTTTGAAAATAAAAAAACACCTCGAGGACTGCCTCACCTTTGCTTCGACCAACTGAGGTGGTCGCCTCTCAAAGCCCTGCTGAGGAGGCTGTTCTGGGGCGATTCTGGGCCGCCTCGCCTCGAGGCATCGTGCGTCTCGATGTGTATGCCTCGTGCGCCTCGAGGTGTGTTTTTTCAAACCATGCAATCATCATTGACAATGACGATATGCACGATATAATGTGTATTGGTGTACTAAATACACCTTATTCTTGCATGTAAGTGCATTTGTATGTTATTTATGGTTTTAAGAACTAGGATGATCTTAATTTGCAAAAAAATATATTTTTTGTGCCATTTCCAAATATTTTCAAAGATATCATCGGTATATCCCAATATATCCACGATATATCTCTTTTCGGACCCCGACCGATACGATATTGATATTTCAAACCTTGAGCTAAGCATGATAGACATCTATGCTTCATCTTGAGAGGGGCTGTGGTGTTGAGAGATATTTATCTTTCCATGTTTATGTATTTTCCTTTTCTTATATCTCTAGTATGTATTTGCTCACAAGGGTTTCTCCTCTCTATGTAAGAGAACCCTAGGGTCTCATGACTAAACAAGTTATCATTTTCTTTCCATACTTCTCAAATGTTACTAAAAGATTTTTTAAAATATAAAAAGTAGAGCCATTAAAGAAGATTAACAATAAACTGGTAGAATATAAGTCTCTCTTGTTAAATGACTAGAACTTATGAAGAAGGAAAACGATTTACTTAAAAATGACATGTAGTTTCAAGACTAAAACTCCTTGTATGGAAAAAGTAATTAACGAGTTTAGATGAAAGCTTACCTTATTACCCAATTTTGGAAAAGGAGAAGGAAAGTTAAATAAGCATGCTTATAGTTCTAACTCTAGCTCTACAAAGAAAATTAAGTGGATTTGGATTCCTAAAAATGAAGTAAAAGCTAACCCTCAAGGACCTAAAAGTCAGTGTACCGGAAAAGTATTCTAACAAATAGAAGGAAGAGAAATAACACATAAAGGGGGTCATATCAGCATCTGAGATGGACCAGTTGAGATCAAACATTTATTCGACGTAGAATTTAATGCATCCACTATGGATAAACTATGGAAAAATTCATCTAAAAAATACTAGGTGACTTAATTTTTTTCTTACCTTTTTATGTATATCATGCATTTGCTTATGAACCCTCGAGTCATATCTTAAGGGAGGATCCTCTAAGTAAAGATTAAGGAGGATCTCAAAGGTTGGGGGAGCTTTTTATAAAACAAGGCTATAAGAAAATCACTTCAAAAAAACATTTAATTTGTAACCTTTACTTTAATTTCTTTAATATTTTTTGCTATTCTAAACCTTTTTAATAATGTCATAGAAGGGGGAAAGTTGCAAAGTGTTCTCAATATTTAAGGGAGAAGAATTTCGAAGTTCTGAAAAATCTTAAAAGTTGAACACACTTCACTTTCTCTTTGTGTGAATGCTAAATATTTTGTCATCATCAAAATAGAGGAGATTGTTGAGTTTTGCATACACATGCATATTTTGCTGATAATAATACTTGTGAAATTAGCTTGTAGCTAAGACAAGAGTCAAGGAAAAATTAAGGGAAGAGCTCAATCTTAAGGATGAAGCTTAAGAAGCATATTGAAGAAGGACGATAATCCCGTTCAATGAGTTCTAACTCATACAAAGTGAAAGATTCGTACAGATTTGAGCCAATGATTTCAAGAAGATCAAGTCCTAGATTCTAGTCTTGTAATTATGCAATTTTTATTATTACAATGTGCAAACACCTCAAGATATCACACATCATGAATTTGCACTCTTAGATTATGTTCCAACCTTGGATCAATTAATTAATTCTGATTCTAATCGACCGATTGCTTCATTAGTCGAGTAATCTTTTTACCAATCGTTCAATTGAAACCAAGAAGCGAAAAACATATTGTCTGATCTGTTTAATAGATTGAATCACAATTTCAATCGACTAATGGACCTTTCAGTCGACTAATTATTGCATCGGTCAACTACTCATGTTCCGTCAGTCAAATAAGATGTCTTGACAATTTTGGCATTTCCAGCCTACTAACCAAATTGGTTAGTTTGCTAATCTGGTTATCCTACTGTCCCCTTCAGTCGACTTACAATTAGTCGGCTGCTTTTTCACAAGGTTCTTAATTTAATGGCAACATTTACTTTGTTCAACCATCACATCCATTTCACATAACACATATATGAACTCACTAAAGCAGCCATTTTTTGTGGCTTATAGAAGGAAAGCCGTTCCCTTTGGTTTCATTTCACTCTACATTCATTCTATGTACTCATTCCCTCATTCTCAATTGTAGAGTTTACTTCTACCCTTATTCTTCACTCCCAAAATTGTGAGAAGTGTTCTCATGAGCTATTCTGTTGTGCATCACATTCTAGATCTCTGAAGTTCGGGTGATCGTCTTATGAGCGTGCTACTTGCTTAGTAAGATCATTCCTTAGTTACCTCGCACTACATTGCGTACATATTTATTATCGAGGTTCATAAGAGCGCTGTACTTCTATATTTACAGTTAAAATTGTCCATACAAACAACTTGTTATGGTTATAGTTGTTTACATGTAAACAATTTGTTGTAATACGATTGAACTATTCATTTGCTTAAATCCATGTTGAAAAGATCCAACTGTCTTGAGGCAACTTCCTAAATAGTATTTTTTTAAAAATACTATTTAGGAAGCTGTCTCCGACTGTTGTACCTAGCTGTCGGCTACCTAATGCAACCCTCATCACTTTACCCAGGCTTGGGGCTAGCCATGACTGAGTTCATTTGCTGAGGAGAACAATGGAGATTTATAGAGCTAAAAGGAAAAACCTCCATATGATTTTTACTGATTTGGAGAAGGCTTATGATTCTGTCCCATGTTAGATATTCTGGAGAGTTTTGGGGAAGAGACAAGTACATGTCGTATACATTAACCTCATAAAGAATATGTATGATAAAGCTTTATCTTGTATAAGGATCCAGTCTGGGAAGACTGCCTATTTTGACATCAATATTGGTTTACATCAAGGTTCAACCTTGAGTCCATTTCTTTTTACTTCGATTATGGACGAGTTGACAAGTCACATTCAGGATGAGATACCTTGGTGTATGTTATTTGATGATGATAGTGTGCTGATTGATGAGACTAGAAATGGAGTAAATAAGAAGCTTAAGGTCTGGAGACATGCATGGGAGACTAGTGATTTTGAAAAAGTATGGCTAAGACTGAATATATGGAGTGTACTTTTGATGGAAGCAATGATGAAGGAATCGAGGTGAAGATTGATGACGATAACATTCAGATGAGAGATTCTTTTAGATACCTAGGATCTATTTTGCAACATGATGGGAAAATTGATGGAGATGTTACTAATAGAATAAATGCAGGCTGGCTAAAGTGGAGATGAGCCTATGCTGTTCTTTGTGATAAGAAAATTCCTTTGAAAATCAAAGGAAAGTTCTACAAAGCAGCCATGGGACCTGCTATGCTCTATGGATCTGAATGTTGGCCTGCAAACCATAGACATGTGCAGAGAATGACAAGAACATTAATGAAAATGCTAAGGTGGATCTGTGGAGACACATACACACGTAAAGATCGGATTCGAAATGATGCAATCAAATTGAAAGTTGGTGTAGCTACGATCGATGATAAGATGCGAGAAAACCACTTAAGGTAGTTTGGCCATTTGCAAATGAGATCAGCTGATGCACCGGTTAGGGGATGCGAGTTTTAAGATGTTGGACCGGCTAAGAGAGGGCGAGGAAGGCCCAAGAAGTGTTGGAATGAGACTATACGAAAGGATCTTAGTTTTTTGTATCTAAGCCCGAGAATGACCCAAGATAGATATGAATGGAGGCAAAGAATCCATGTAGCCGACCCTACTAATGTGGGAAAAGGCTTTGTTGTTGTTATACACTTGGTCTGCTTGTTTAAGCAGTCCGTATAGTGAAAAGGGCCAAGTGATTCGGTCAGGTTGAAAGTTCGAGTCAGTGAGACTTAGGTCGTGGTTTTTATTTGAAAGGGTTTCCACGTAAAATCTCCATATCATTTGTAGTAACATTGTTGCTTGATCTTTTTGTGGTTTAGTGTTGCTTGACGTTTTGATTTGTTTGCTATTATTGTGATTGCAAAAATCTTAAACGTTCCCATTTGAACTCTTGGGTTATACTTCTGGTTAGGTCCCTACTTGATGGTCTTGCCCCCAATGTTACGAGATAGAAAGGAATATTACTCCGTGATATCGACCTGGAAGTTAGTGACCTGACCTTCATAGCCCGTTGCCTAGTTTCACTAAGTGAATGAAGCTTGTCGAAGTTGTGAATTTGACTACGAACATTTTTATATATTGGGTTGAAACCTCTAAGGAAAATAAATGTGCAAGTCTTCCAAACCCAATCCTAATGACACTTCCGATCCTTTGAATATTCACATTCCTCATCTGCATCGTAATCCAAGCTCTCCTACTTTGATTCAAGAGCTCCATCGTAACCAGCCACTATCAGCCTGGAGAAGACACACCCGATGAAGATGGGTTCATCTGAACCCTAGCGGTCACCGCCAGGGCCCGCCTGGAGCTGCACGAGGATGCGCGCACGAAGAGGATTGCGCGAGTTCTGGAGCGGCGTGAACAAGATGATAGCATCTCGCGAGGCGGTGCTGATAGCATCTCGCGTTGGGTTGAACTTGCTGCCGCCTGTGACAGGTCTTGCCTGTGCGCGAGGGGGAACGAGAACTTGCTGCCGCCAGAAGGTTGTGTTGAAGCATGAGTCTTCGCCAGGAGGCAGGATGAGAGAAATAAACAACAAGAACAACGGGATTTTACGTGGAACCCTACTCCATGAGGAGTGGGATGAAACCACGGGAGAAGCCCTCAAGGGCTCGTTTGGATTGTGGGTTGGGGTGGGTTGGGGTATCCCAAGTTTGAGACGGGGTTGGGGGAGGATAACCCTATTGCAATAGTAGGTGTTTGGATAGAGGGTGGGATGGATTGGGGTGGATGTGGTATAATTTGATGTGATGGATAAATGTCCTCTTTGTCATTAGGATGATAATATTAAAAAACGTTGGCCATATTTCACTATAGTACCCGTTCTATACTCGAATTGTTTCCTGTAATTTACTTGTAAACCCCCAAGAACGAACGAGTTATTTTGTATCATAGAATTCCAAGCAATTTCCCCCTAATGCCCCCGCAACATTTCAATAGTACACGCTTTATAATGGGAAACTTTCTTTTCAGTTAACCATAAAGCCCCACGTTTAAGAACATGTTTTCCGGTAACATATAATTCCAGGCAATTTCCCCCTTATGCTCCTGCATTATACGGCAATTTTTTTAAAACCCGTCTTTAATGCGAGATCGTTATCGTCTGAAATAATCAGGGGTCAGGTACGCAGAATTACAAATGCTGTGACAAACCTTCGCAACCATCTATTAGAAAGCAAGAGTGATGGAAATTGCATAACGAAATTCAGTTGTACCTTACAGACCGTAGCAGACGCTAGTTCCTTACCCATGCAAACAAGATTGGAATTGGTAAAGTAGAGTAGTAACGAAATACAGATGAAGTCATACCATGTGCTTGTCAATCACGGCATCGTCAACCACCTCTAGTCCTGCACCTCGTAGTTGGATAGTCAGGGTGTCCACCATATCCCGAAGCGTAGCTCTCGAGCCTCCAGCATCATCTAACTCGGCGTACATAGTAGCCAATTCGCTTTCCTTGTCGCTTAAGTCTTTGTGCGCGATTTCCAGTTTTTGACGGAGTTCTCGATTTTCCCTTTCCATTTCCCATAAACGATATGCAAAAAAGAAATACTCGTCTGCCATATTCTCGTCTGTCCTGGGAGCACGTGTGTGAGGAACACGATGATCACAACGTCCTGAAGAACAAACATAGAATAGGCGTCGAAGCGGGTTTTCTTGTCCATCTTCGTAGCGCAGAACCAAAGGTGTCCCACAACGACATCGGTCATTTGGATGCATTGCTGTTAAACTACGAAATTAACAAGAACTTTCCATTAACATGACTGAACATGAAACTGCAATATTAACATAACGACAAAAACATTAATGCAGCAAGAATAGATATCGTAACACAAAGAAAGGAAAGCTACGACTGCCTCCTTCTTATGTTATTCCACATTGCGTGCGCGATCCTGTCTCGCAGGACCTCCCCCCGACGGATATCATCACGAAGTATGGCGACGCTCCGATTTTGCTCCTCGTCAACCTCCTCGGGCAGGTTGTCCTCCTCTTCGGTGTCAGATAGCGAATCACCGCCGTTGACTCTGATTAAATTGTGAATAATGCAAGTTGCCCTTACAACATCCCGTTGTATGTCGAACGAGTACGATGGCATATCACGCAGGCAGTGGAACCTATTCTTCCACACACCGAAAGTCCGCTCCACCACATTGCGCAAACATGCATGCCGGTGATTGAACAGATCCTTATGATTTTCGTACTGACAGCCACGGGCCCGCCAAGCTGGGAGATGATATAGGGCGCCTCTGTACGGTGCGATGAACGTGTCTGTGTTTGAGTATCCACAGTCCACCAAATACTTGCAACCCTCTGGGACGACCAACGACCCACTCTCAACGGAATGTCGAAGCACGGTCATATCCGCACAAGAACCTTCCCACCCTGTGACGACATAAGTGAAACATTGGTTAAAGTCAACCGCTGCCATAACATTTTGGGCTGGGAAAAGCTTCCTGCAACGGTAAGTTCCTTCCTCCTCGTGCTTTACATGAGCTGGGATGTATGTCCCATCGATAGCTCCTATAACTCCCTGAGGAAACGATTTAAATTTAGCATCAAATGGGAAAACTTTGAGTAATGTTTTGCTTACATTAAAGTAGCGCTTACTTTGAAGTATGGATAGAAACGTGGGTTCGAAGTGATGACATCCGGTGTGACTGGTGGGGATAGTCGAATATACTCTTGCTCAAGTGAGATGACTTTCGAGAGTACCCTTTTAATATGGCGGGATATGGTCTCCGCGCTATGTTGGAAAGCTTCCTGGATGATTCTATTTGAATGCGCATTCGTGAACGCGTATAGGAAAATACACACTTGCTCCATGACGTCCATGTACCTGGTATGGGTTAATCCATGATCACTGAGCACACGAACGAACCGTCGGAGCATGGGAGGTCGCATGCGGAAGTTTTGGAAAGCCCTGTCGTCATGGTACGCAAGCATCTCCTCCACCCAGGCGCGTCCGCTGAGAGGCCATGTATGAAGGGGTCTAGGCACTCGTCTGGTGGAGGACTCATTCTCCATCTGCTCCACTGCCACCACCGCCGCTACCCCAATGCAGGCTATTACCGCTTGCTCCATGATGTCATCGAACGGATTGTACCTACGCAACACCATCGGTGACCGCAAAATCCCTACAATGACGGATATCTATGGTAACGTCGATGTTCTTGAGTGTCAATAAATTTCACGACAATTTCATACAACGTGAATTAGGTACTAAGATGAGCGCTTCCATTCCTATGTTAATGCTAGGTACAATCCAACGCAACCAATGTACGACTTTTGAGCCTGTTAAATAAATTCATTCCCTGCACAAAACTGATTCGTCGACAAACTATTCTTTTTACACAACCACACGACAGATTGAACATGTATGCCCTGCAAACCGAATTCACTCCCTGCAAACAATTGAGTACTCGATATAGTAGTCTTCATATACAACCACACGGCAGAATGAACATGTATCATGTTGTATATTCCCTGCATTAAAAATCGTTACATTTATTCACCAGCACCTGTGGACATAGTAACATTATTTTTATTCGTCAACACCTGTGCGTTTTTTTCCTGCATAAGACACCACTAATTTTATTGCGCATCGCCGGCGGATATATTACCTGCATAAAAGAACATTAACTTTATTCGTCAACACCTGCGGATATAGTACCTGCCAAAATGACAATTACCTTGTCTAAATCTGCTACCAGATACCTGCGGATATAAGTTGCTGCCTTAATACTTGCGTAAACAAAGTACGCCAAATATTCCTAATACAGCTTTGCTTTCGTCGCATCGCTGTTGTTCGCTATTTAAAGTGCTACTACAAGAACATAATTAAAGACTGCTTACGAATTAAAAGCGTAGAGTTCGAAATTATTAAAAGTAAAAACATGCGATGATGATGTCCGTCAACGACCAATGGTCTTCTCAACCCATTCGTTCAGCTTCACGGGGTCCCCTTTCATGTGGTAGAAGACATGTCTACCAGTCGGCGTAGCTAGCGTCTCTGCGACCATTCGGAACTGTTCCATGTCAAGGTCAGGTCTGAAGGCGCTGACCTCCCTACATGCTTCCCTCGCTAGTTCATCAGGATCGGGTCTCTCCTCCGCAAATTTCTTGGGGAGGGTCGACAGGAACTTCTCAATCAACTCTTGCCCTGTTTCAGACATCCCCCCTCCGCCCTTGCTCTTCTTGGAACTTCCTGCTCGATTCCCAGTTGACCTCTTCCTAGAGGAAGGGGTGGGAGTGACATCCTCGCTGACCTCGTCATCTATCGGGTAATATGGCCTACACTCATCCAGATCTTCGTCGAAGTTTAACTCTCGTTGCCTTGATGATTGCCGCGAACTAGAGGGCCCCATAGGTTGCTTGTCCCTTGCCGGTCGTGACGAGTTCGCATGCACTCCAGTGGCGATGTCCTTCGACAGAAACCTCTGTATGTCGCCGAAGTACAAGAAAGGCTTGTTCCGATACTTGCGATATCGATCTGCAAACTGTTTAGGTCGGACATAAATATTCCATGTTATGATCATTATCGAAATGTGAAGTGAGAAATATTACCTCACACCACGCGTCATCTGAAGGTGGAATAGGCCTGTTATATATGGTATCCCAGCCCCAACCAGACTTGTTGCGAAGATATAGATATGAAGCGTAGTCCTTCTTCATGTTCTTCCAGCGATGCTGTATTTGCACCTTCGTGTAGCACAATCCGGTTTGTTCATTGAATCTTCGAACAATGGAGTGCCAACCAGGAAGTGTGAACGTGCTCCCCGCCCAAGAGGACTCGTGCTCTAGCATGGCATCAACGAAAATCCTGTCGAGCGCGGAATTCCAATGTGCAATTTGGGGTGACCCAACCGGGGGTGCCTGTGACTGTCCATCCATCCCTCTCTTTCTACGAACCCTCAACGCATACATAAATATACATTTAATTTGCTAACTATAAAAAATACCATGTCGAATGCTTATTCATAAAAGCAAATAACAGACTAGTGTTTGTGGGAATGCTGAAAAGATTGATTACACCGTATAGTTCCAAGCTTTTCCCTTTCCCTCGTATGTTCATCTGATACAGAGCACGTATCTAAACATATGACACATCACGTATTTTTAAATATTAGCAATTGTTTATGCTACTATGGAGACATATTCCTAAATCTACTATTTCTAAGCTGCTTCATAATCAGTAGTAGCTATTCCTCCTTAGCAGTTATGCAATGGGAAGTGCTTATGCCACTATGCAAAGTCTCTATTCCACTATGCAAGTGTTTCTGCTAGTATGCAAGTGGTTAACATCTTTTTATGCTACTATGGAGACATATTCCTAAATCTACTATTTCTAAGCTGCTTCATAATCAGTAGTAGCTATTCCTCCTTAGCAGTTATGCAATGGGAAGTGCTTATGCCACTATGCAAAGTCTCTATTCCACTATGCAAGTGTTTCTGCTAGTATGCAAGTGGTTAACATCTTTTTATGCTACTATGCAAGAGTTTACCCAAGTGGTTATGCTAGCGTTTTATCAACTCCCTTATCACATTAACATACTAATTAACTAAGTCAAAGTGACTGATGCGTGCTTTAGTAGTGGAAAAAAAGCCAATCCCCATCTGTTATCTAGGGTATTTCTAATGTGATTCTTCCTTATCAATTAGCTATGCTAGCAGACATATGTTCATCATATTTTCTTCCTCCTTATCACCCATTAATTCCCTGCTACTATGCAATTGCAAGGTTGAATTCCCTGATTACTTCATTATTCCAGTAACGTACTAATAAGTAAAAGTGAACGATGTCTGCCTGCTTTAGTAGTGGAAGAAAATTCAATCCGCCGAGCCCCAACCTTGACAACTTGGTCAAGTTATCCCTCATCCATATTTGACATTAATTTCACAGTGAAGGGGAACCAAACCAATAGCTAGACATATTCTTCCTATCACACTGTTTAAGCAAGTGTTTTCAGAGGGTTACTCATATTTTTCATCCTATAGTTTATAGTGTTGATCATAGTGTTGACGCAGGTGTTAGACATATTGCCAATGCTTGGTTTTTTGCTAGTGTTTTTGCAAGTGGTTATCATTTGCTTATGCTAGTGTTCATAGTGGTTTTCTAATGTTCCTCCTCTTATATTATCTATGCTATTTCTAATTCTGCTATTTCGAATGTGCTTCCTCCTTATCTGTTATCTATGCTATTTCTAATTTGATTCCTCCTTATCAATTACCTATGCTAGCAGACATATGTTCATCAAATGCAAGTGTTTATGCTAGTGTTTTTGCTACTATGCAAGTGTTTATCACCTATTAATTTGATTTTCTTCGCCCTTATCACCCATTAAAGCCCTGCTACTATGCAATTGAAAGGCTGAATTCACTGATTACTTCATTATTCCAGTAAGTAAAAGTGAAAGATGTCTGCCTGCTTTACAACTTGGTCGAGTTATCCCTTATTCCTATATGACATTGATTTCACAGTGAAGGGGAACCAAAACAGCAGGTATTTGACATGAAGCACTATCAAAGTGCAGGGAAGGGTAACCAAAATAATATCATTTTGACCTTGGTACACAGATTCCAGGCCATGACACCTTGGTCGAATTACCAGTAACCACCAAATGATATCTGACATCGATTTCACAGTGAAGGTGGTGTGTCAACTTAACTGGTGCATATGTGATATTAAATTAACATGGGAGTTCATATATTAATCATGGCCTCAAATTTCAGCGAAATTCGGTCGAATATCGATATCCAGTCGAAACCGAAATTCGACCGAAATGACCGAAATATGGGGGTCCTAGTACAAAAAATGGCCGAAATGACCGAAATTTCGGTCGAAATTCCACCGAAATTCCATCGAAATTCTTTTTTGGTCGATACCGAAATGGTGACCGAAACCGACATTTAAGGCCTTGATATTAATCCATACAACCGAATATATCCCAACGTAGATCAAGCACAAGGAAAGCAAGCAAAGGCAACATATATACCCCCAAATTAGAAGCCGAAGTACGCCAATCCATTACAGCATTGCCCCATGGTTGGGTTTAAAATTAACATGTGTATTTATACAAGAACGATCGACATTCGATCAGGGAAACATTGACCCAACTGAAAACAACAACAATGGAGGGAAGAGGGCGAAATCAAGCACGGGAGGCTTCGATGGTACCTTCTTAGCAGCAGTTCGAAGCCGCGACGAAGCTCCTCAAACTCGGCCTCTCGGACAGGGACCTTGGCCAACGATAGGGCATGCAAGGAGAGAACGACTTTGAACACCAATTTAAATGGGTAGATGTGGTCGACTGGTGCCTGAGGCCACCTTCCTCCACGCAAGGGCATGGGGGAGCGGGCCGGTGCCGTCGACTCACACGACGGGGCCTGCTCCTCCATCCCTTCCGCCACTGTGGCTTGATGTGGTCGCACTGGAGGAGATATGAACGCCCCGAGGTTCCCTGTGCACCGTGTTGTCGACCTCCGCCTCTGCGATTGATGAGGCGAGCAACACATGGGAGGAGACTGTACCTGAGGCTCGACGGGAGGAACAGGGGCATGTCGGTGTTGAATCTTGCCTTTGCGTGGAAGACGACACACTCGCCTTCCAAAAGTGAATAACTTTATTGGGTCCTGCCCCTGTCAGACATGTCAGGGGACTCTTCATGACAATCGCGGGCGGAAATTGGGGTTACTTTTCAAACCTCCCCTCGCACGAGAGATCGTGGGGTGCCCCTGATCCCAAACGCGGGTCGAACACCGGGGTATCCTGCAAACCCGGGTTCGAACCCGCAATCCAAACGAACCCCAAAGGGGCATGCTATGCATTACTTTTTCTCATTTGTTACAGGAGGCCTGGGGCTCCTTATATAGCCTCCACAGGGCCTCCAAGTCCCACCACTGGACGATGTGGGACTAAACTACTGGATGGGGTAAATGGATCCTGGAGTGATCCATTTACCCTTCTACAACACAACAGGCGCATACAACTTATACTCCAACAGATTGTAGCATCCTTGTCGCAATTAATATCAACCTTCTTGTACATACTAATCGATCACGAAAGTATGCGATGGGGAGTGATCGATAATGTTGGTCTCGATAATTGATCACCCTTAAAACAAAGCCTGATGTGATTGGTCACATTGGTATGAGACTATGAGTGATTTATGACACCAAAAAACATAAGCTCTGAAAGATACAGTGGTTGATCAACCCCCAAATAATAGTCTTGCATTGAGTGATCAATCACAAAATCTGTTTGAAAGCATTTGAGGTTGACGACTCGTGGGAAGATGACTGGTGACAACGTTGGTTCCAACAAATGGAGCAAACGAACAAAGAATACACTGGATTTATGTGGAAATCTTCTTCCATGAGAGGGAGAACACCGCAAGAACAATGACCTAGTGGCTTCTCGCGGATGGTTAGAAATTTCTGTCAGAAAATAATGGAGGGATGTGTACGGTAAACCTATACACACTGATGGTCCTTTTAACCCAGTACAGTACTTTCAACACGGATGGCAAATCAATGAAAATATGATTTGTCAGAAGTTAGTTGAATGGCTATCCGGGTGTGGATTGGCATAGCCCAGATAAATGTACTGAGTAGTTTTGAAAGGAAACTGTCAAAAAAGGTCTGGCTTGTTTATAACTAGGTCTCATTACAAGCTCATAATATACCTACTTGGAGGTGACACATCCAAATAATCAACCCCTCCTGACATGATGAAGCTTGATTTATCATTTGCTTTGGAAAATTCTTGCTCTCATGCTAGGTTCAGTCTGAAATAACAAGGAATTATATGCCTGATTCTTGTTTCATTAAAATGCACTCCTTCTGGCATAGGTATTTCCATTTAGATACTATTACTTCCTACTCGCAACTGCTATCATGGTATCTTTCTGATTCTAGTTTGATATTTATTCTACAATACGGGTCCTCTCACATTTAGATTTGCAACTACAGATTAATCAAATGTCACTTTTTCAGAATCCTTGCAGCTATATTGCGCGCGCTGTTCAATATGGTTTCCCACAAACATATCCCATGTGCCCCTGTCGTGCTGGAAGGTCCAGACTCTATATAGAATCAGGGCGTTTGTATTTTGGGTGCACAATACTAAAGGTGACTTTACCAATTCCCTGGCTACCTGATATTCTATCTTGGTTTCTTTTTCCCTCTTTTCTGCTTTTAGCGAACTCTTTCAGATAAAATCTTACAGTTGATTACATGAAAACTTTGAATGTGATAGTAGCCTTATATGGTGAATTTTGATCTTAGTGCAGCCCACCTCTTATAAGATGATGTAGATGCTCCCATTTCCAAATCTGAGCGCGTGTCTGCTCTTGTTCTGAATACTTTTTCTATCCTGCAAGTTTAGGAGGTAAAAGGAGTTCTTATATTCTATTCAGTAGTCAGGCATTGGAAAGTTCTTTTCCCTGAAGGAAGATATTTGTTTGGCAATTGACAAAAATCTGATTGCGAGGATGGAAGGGAGAAGTGCATGAGGCTTGCAAGAATTGGAAGTTGTCTTTTCATTTTCATACTAACTACTTTGTTGGGAATGTGATGGATACAGAATATTTAAATCTCATAATATTCCAATCTCATCAGTTGAGCGGGGATGTAATTGATACAAGATTCTCCAATCTTGTTATCAGACCTTTTAATAGTAATTGTCGAAGTCTAAAATAACAAGATAAACACAGCAGACACTATATCAAGACGTTCATCTAGGTGGTTTGAGACAATCATGATGCCATTACTACTTCATGGGAGGAGGGTTACAATAGCCGTGTTTGTAGAATGATTCTTTTCACTAAAACCTGCAGTACAAGGCTCTATATATAAGTCCCTCTCTTACCCAATTCTCCAGGAAAAGATGATGTGAAACTAAACACCTGAGTCATGACCCCAACGACACAATATATGGATCTTCCACAAGTTTTGTTAGAAATCGATAATGCGGAAGCTTAATACCAGAGAAATAGAATAAACATGAAGAACACCGAAATTTTACGTGGAACTCTACTCCGTGAATAGCGGGATGACACCACGGGAGAACACCTTAAAGGATTTGTGTTTTCTATTCAATTTTCTCTCTCATCTGATACAATGGGTGTGGAGCTTCTTATATAGCCCACACTGACTCTCTAAGTCCCACAGATAGCCGAGTGAGACTAAACCACTGGATGTGGTAATTGGACTTTGGAGGGATCTAATTACCCGGCACTAGAATGACGCATACTCCAATATTCCCCCTTAAGCTGGAGCATGCAATGTTCAGCTTGGACAAACAAAAAGAAATCTCAAACTCACAATACAAAACACTACAGACAATATCAACTCAACACATACTCTACTTCGGTTGTTGTCGAGGACGTTGCTTCTCATGCCGTGCTGGTGACGAGGAACTAATGGGTTGGAGTGTGAGTTGAACTGGATCTCCTCATCGGAGAACATGTACTCTGTACTGCGTCTGTCAGAGTCGCTGAAACTGGAATGAGTCACCACATGGGAGAACTCTGGCCCGCAACTGCTCCATCTCTCTAAAGGGCCGAACTGAAAAAAGCTGTGGAAACATCCTCATCGGAGTACACGATTGCTGGAGAATGGAGTCTGAAAGTCTCTTCATCAGAGAACTGGGTCTCTCCCATACTAGCTCAGAGAATGAAATCTCTATCTAGAGTCCCTATGAAACCACATGAAAACCCTAGCCCACAATGACAGAGAATGAGATCTCTACTCTAGAGTCCCTATGGGTCATATTAAAACCATGAGTCGACCGGATCAAATATGGGGACCTCTTAAATAATGATCGCACATCTGCAATCGAACGAAACACTTTGAAAACCAATCTGAATGTAAAGTCTGAAATGAATTGTAGAGTCTGAATCTGAAGAATACGGAGAACTGGAGAGTCTGAATCTGACCTGTAGACTCTGAATCTGAAGAATACAGAGAACTGGAGAGTCTGAATCTGACCTGTAGACTCTGATTCTGAATAATCCGTAGAGCTCTACATAACACTTCCCCTTTCTCCCATACTTGTCGGAATAAATGATATCATTTTTCAGCCTTTTCCCTTTTTTCTTGTAAGCTTTTTTTGAATATTTTTTTCTCTTTTTGCGCACGGCTCTTTTTTTATACGCGCCTTTTACAAAACAAATCTTATTTTTTTGAAACACAACCCAAAGGTCCCAAAACTGCACCTCATTTTGTTTTGTTTTTCAGCAACCCCCTCTCTCTGGGCATCTCCTCCCTCCTTTTTTTAAATATATCATCCCTCTTTTTTTCCAGGTCCCTCTATTTTTTTGAACATGTAGCACTCGCACCTTTTCTTAAACTAAAAAAGAAATGGGCCAAACACGCTGGATTCGTAACCCTTTATTTAGGGTTCCCTAATTGATAACGCCTCTCATGAAGGACACCACCTCGATAGGCTCCTTCTTCTTGATTTCTGCCGCCGATGGAGAAGACCCATCACCTGCAGTGATGCTAGATGCTGCAACAGCTTCCTCCTGTGCGATCTCCACTTGGAGATGGGGGAGCACAACAGTACGAGGAGGGCTTTCCGCCTCCTGTAGATGCCTTCTGGAATGAGGATGCGGTGTGACTGAGATCGGGTGGAGCTATAGATCGGAGAGGAGGTCCGCAACCTCTGCCTGGAGGTTGCGTGCGCAACCTCGTCTTCTTCCACTTTTTTTCTCGCGAGCGCTGGATAACATCTGGAGATCGCCTGAAAATGGATTTCACAATGATGTCTATATCGCAACCTCCTGTAGCTTCTTTTCATCATCGACTTAGGTTCCCAGATGGAACCCCAATACGTGCAGATATGGCACCACCGCTTGTGGGCCATGATCCTTCCTGTAGCGGGATTTCCCGTGCTTACTGTTTGGCTTTGATTGCTCTGAATTGCCTTAAGATAAATGCGTGTGGAAAAGATGATGATCAGAGGCATAACCTGTTGCTGGAAAACCTTGATCATAGGATTTTGTGAATTGAAAAAACCCTAGCTGTCGTGCTGAAATAGGGTTCAGCAGAAACCCTAAAACTCTCATAAATCTCGAACATAAACAGATCTTCAACAATAGATGATCATAAACTCAAGAATTAAAGCTGCTATGTCAATCGAATCTCAGATAAATCAAGTGGGATTTGCCGTTCTTGGTGCGATGAGCGGGGGTCGTAGGACGCGCGAAGTTCGTAGGGAGCGCCGGGGGCGTACGACTGATGGGACTTGAGGGTCAAGTCGGGAGCGACGTGTGGATGAGTTCCGCAGGCCTTTGGGTGTTCGGTGGCTTCCAAATCCCCGGAGGGCGTGGAGACCTAAGACGCGGGGTCCTGTAGGTGTTTTTGGTAGGGAACGCGGTGCTTTCTCGAGGTCTCGCGCTGCTATGGATGCCGCCGGTGATGACGGTTGGACCCGGGTCTCCCATGCTAAGCCGGGTAAGAGGTGTTTCCGTTGTGATTCTCGGGGACATTCTGCGTCCGAGTGCTTTGTTCCCCCTCGGTGTTTTCTTTGTGGTAAGCCCGGTCATCAGAGGGCTTCCTGCTGGTCTTCTTCGTCTGGTTCGGGGTCGCGGTTTGTTGCTGAGCCGGGGCGTGCTTGTGCTCCTCGCAAGCATGGCGGTCGCGACTCTCGCTCTTTCGCTCAGGTGGTGGCGGCTGGTGAGTGTGCTCCTCCCTTGCATGGGGTGGATGCCGTTGCTCAGGTGGTGGGTCATGAGGCTTTTCCTCCTTTCTCCTCTGGTTCGGCCTTGCATGGCTCCTCGGCGGGTGTGGAGGAGCCTCTTGCTGCTCAGAAGGGTGTCCAAGTGGTTGGTGCTTCTGCTCGGTTGGATGGCGTGGTGTCTCACAAGGTGGCGGTGCATTCGTGCTCGTTGGGAGGGGGGGCTCTTTTGGATGATTCGGCGGGGGGAAGTGGTTCTGTTGAGGAGACCCTGGTGTCGGGGAAGGCGGGGGTGGAGGGCTCGCGCGTTCGGTCGGGTCCGGTCTCTGCTCCCTCCGTCCTGGTTGGGGTGCTTCGGGGACGTGCTGACGACTGGGAGTCTATTCGAGCTGCGACGCTGGACTTCCTGGGCGATGGCTTTGGTGGGGATCTCCTCCCTCTCGATGCGGTGCGGTGCTGTGTTCGGGGTCTTTCCCCGGAACAACGGGAGAGACTCATCCGGTGCCAGGGTATCGGTGGCGTGCAGTGGCGTGGCTTGCGGGTTTCTGACGGTGGTATCTTCTCGACGGAGGTCCGACCTGCTGTTGTCAGAGGGGTGCCCTTTCTTTCCAGGACGGTTCATGCCCTATCAAAGGCTTTCTCCAGCTGGGGGCAAGTCCTCCAGATCCTTGATGACGGCCTCGCTCCTGGTTCTGACTGGCGGTGTTGCCGCGTGCTTGTCGAGGCTCCTCCAGCGTTCTTTAAGGAATTGGCGGGGAAGACCCGCTTTGATCAGATGTCTGTGGGCCGCTGGACTTTTACTCTGGAGCTCTTTCTTCTTCCTCCGCAGACGAGGCCGTCTCCCCCTTCGCCGGTGGTGGAGCGGCGGGATCTCTCCGACGCGATTCCGGCTGTCCGGGAACAGATGCATGCGGAAGTCGGTTCGTCTACTTCGTGCCACGTGGTCCTTTCCGGATCCCTTCCCGAAGCGGTGCCATGCACGGTAATTTCGTCACGTGGGTCTGAGGAGGCTCTTCGTCTCCCGCAGTCGCGGGGGACTTCCCATGAGTTGGTGACGGTTCAGATCCCGGAAGTCTCTTCGTATGCAGATGCTGTTATCCTCGACATTGATTCGTCCAACCCTGAGATATCCTTTATGCAGGCCGATTTATTGCAGGTGGTCCCCGCCCAGGTCAGGACTTTTATTCCGTACGACCCCATGGTAAATTCTATTTGGGCCCCCCTTCAGGTTTCGTCCGAGCAGCCCCTCTCGGATCCGCTTTCGGGCTCGGATTTTCTTCTCGATTCGGACCTTCTCTTTAGGCCTTCCGATGTGGTTTGCCCAAGGCCTTTACGTGCCGTGCCTTTTGCCGGTCACCTGGAAGGGTCATTCTCTCCTTCTTCTCCGGTGTCTCCACCGCTGCTGGGTTATTCCGACTATATTTCACAACCGATGGCTGGAGGGGACGCTGTGGTTCTCCATCCTGTTGCTATGAGCCACACTTCAATCGTGAGGAATTTGGATCCTCTATTCTCTGGTTTTGATGCGGCATCGTCCCCGATTCCTGATGTTTCTATGGCTGTCGATTTTTCTCCTTCGTCCTGATATGGCCGAAGTTACTCTCGGAGGCGTCAATTTTTATCCAGTCCCGCTGCGGTTTCTACTTGCAAATCATTGAGAGGCGACTGGACTTGAACGCGTGGCTGACCGGAGCCATACCGGTTGCTGATGGCACCGCTGCTTTTTGGTGTTTTTTGGGGATATCCCTTTTTTTGGGCCTTCTATTGTTTCTTTTGAAGATTGTCTCCTGGAACGTACGTGGATTGGGTGATGCGGATCGTAGACACATTTTGGGTTCGCGGCTTGTTGATTGGTTTTGTGATATCGCCTTCTTCAGAACGACGCTCCGGCTTTGACGCTGTTTTATGGCGCTCATTTGGGGCTGGTCAGATCAACGATTTCCGTGCTCTCGATGCTGTGGGTGCTAGGGGAGGTGCTTTGTTGGCCTGGCGTTCGGATCGTTTTTCGTTCTCCTCGTGAGGCTGGGCCGTCACTCAATTTCGGTGCTGTTAATGTGTGTGCGGACTAATATTTGTATGGCCTTCTCTTGTGTTTATGCCCCTACCTGTCATGCTGCCCGACGTGAATTATGGGAGGACCTTCGGGAGGATGCTGCTGCTTTTGGTGACGCTCCTTGGTTAATTGGCGGGGACTTCAATGTTACTCTGCACGCTACGGATCGCCCACGTGGTCGCGGTGGTCTAGACCCGGGTCCCGCGGATTTTCTGGATTTCATTAACGAATTGGCTCTTGAATCGTTGGTTCCGAACGACATTTCTTACACCTGGCGGAATAACTCCTCGCGGTCGCGGATTGACCGCTTTTTGGCAAATAACTCTATGATGGATTCGTTTCCCTTATGCTCTGTCTCCTCGAAGCCGAGATCTTTCTCGGATCACAATCCTATTTTCTGGTCGAATGGGGTGGAGAACCGTCCTCATGGCATTTTCCGATTTGAGCAATCTTGGTTATTGGAGACTGGTTTTAGAGATTTGGTTCGACAACATTGGTCGCAGCTTTCCCCGTCTGGCAGTGCCGGCTCGACGTTTTGCTTTTAAAATCTCTTCCCTCAGGAAGATGCTGGCTTCGTATAAGAAAGATATTCGCTCGGCCCGAATTGCCACACGCGTGGAGGCTGATGAAACTATTTTGCGACTCGACCGAATTGAGAATGATCGTGACCTTAATCAGGATGAATTGTTAGCCCGCGCCAACGCTATGGATAAGGTGAGGTGTGAGGATCGGAAGCGTGTGGTTGAATGGCCGGCAACGCTCTCGGATGCGTTGGTTAAAGGAGGGAGACGCAAATACTTCGTTCTTTCACAGGGTCGCCTCGGGTCGCCGGCGTTCCAACTCTATTTCATCTTTATGTATTAATGGTTCTCAGGTGCAGGAGGAACGTGAGATGGGTATGGCTGTGTGTTTATATTTCAAGGATTGGTATGGGTACAGGGCTCCGCGCCGTTGGCGGTGGTCGGGTCGGGGCGCCTCTGTTCTCCCCCAGGCGGATGCTAATCTCCTTACTCGTCAGATTTCTTTGGAGGAATTGAAAGAGGCGGTTTGGGCTCTTAACTCGGACGCTGCCCCTGGCCCGGATGGTTTTCCCCGTTCTCTTCTATCGGGAATTTTGGGATGTGATCTCCCAGGATGTTTTGGATGTCGCTCGCGAGTTTTGCTCTGGCAACAATGGTTTTAATAACCTCAATAAGTCTATTATTGCTCTCATTCCCAAATCCTCTTCTGCCACCCGCATTGAGGAGTTCGGCCTATTTCCATCTCTAATGCCATATATCTGATCATTGCTAAGGTCTTGGCTCGTCGGCTGGCTCCGCTTCTTGACTCCCTCATTTCGCCCTCCCAGGCGGCTTTTATTAGGGGACGACAAATTGGTGATTGCTTCGCGGTGGCGTCCGAAATTATCCATGCTTGGCACAAGAACGATGTGAAGGGGATTCTTTGGAAAATTGATTTCTCAAAAGCCTATGACTCTCTGGATTGGCGGTTCTTATGGTCTGTTCTTAAGAGGAGGGGATTCCCCTCATTATGGATTTCGTGGGTGAGACGTTGCGTGTCGACTGCCTCCCTGTCGGTTCTTCTCAATGGCCGCTTGGCGGGGGCTTCTTCCAGCCTCGTCGGGGGATTCGGCAGGGATGCCCCCTTCGCTCCTTTACTTTTCGTCCTGGCAGCTGATGTCTTATCCGTCATGACTCGTAACGTGGTCGAGGCTGGTCTGTCCAGTGGCTGTTCCATTGGGCCCTTCTCTATGCCGATTATTCAATTCGCGGATGATACGATCTGCTTCATCGAGGGTGAGGCGTCGAATATTGCCGGGATGGCTACCACTTTGGAGCTTTTTAGTGAGGCGTCGGGCCTTCTTATCAATTTTTCTAAATCCTCTATGGTCCCCTTTTCAATTCCCACGGAGGAGGTTGAGATCTGTTCGAGGATTTTGCGGTGTCCCGTGGGCGTTCTTCCTCTGGATTATCTTGGGCTCCCGCTTACCATTGGCCGTGCTCGCTTACGTGATTGGCAGACGCTGGTGGATCGCATGGTTTCTCGCTTGGCTGGCTGGCGCGCCGCTATCCTCTCTAGGGGTGGCCGTCTGGTTCTTCTCAAGCTGTCCTTTCTTCCTTGCCAATCTATTTCTTCTCTGTGAAAGGCATGCCCAAGGGGGTCCGTCGGCGGTTGGACTCTTGTTTGCGGAATTTTCTCTGGGGGAAGAAGGGGGATGCGCGACGCGGTGTTCCTCTTGTTGCGTGGGATGAGGTGGCTCGGCCAAAGAAGGAGGGGGGGCTGGCGGTGAGGCGGTTCGAGGTCATGAACGAAGCTTTTCTCCTAAGATGGGTGACCCGCCTGTGGGGTCCGGAGGATAACCTTATGATAAATTTCTTGAGGAGGGCAGTCGGTGTCGACCGGCTTTCGGGTATGGATCCTCGCCTTCTGGGATCTCTCTCTCAATTCTCCCGTGATATTGGGAATATTCTGATCCGCAACCGTGCTCTTTTCGTCATTAAGATGGGGGATGGTTCGCTCCTCCAGTTCTGGGGCGACGACTGGACTGGTAGGGGGGCGCTTAGGGATGCTTTCCCTCGCCTCTACGCGTTGGCGGATGATAAGGAAGCGACGATTGCTTCATACTGGGACGGGGCCGCTTGGGGGCCTAGATTTATCGCCAACCTCTCTGATCAGCGTCAACTGGATTTATGGCTTTACTGGAGGTTCTTGAGGCCTCGCCCACACCTTCTGTGGGTCGTGATCATCTTTCTTGGAAGGACGGCTCTTTCTCCATTCGCAAGGCTTACCGGGCTCTTCTTCCGCCCTTGGTGATGGCTGATGATTCCTTGATTAGGGATTGTCAATTCTTTTGGGGCCTCCGGGTTCCCGAACGAATTGGCATTTTCCTATGGCTTTTCCGTCGTGGGCGTCTTTTAACTCGTAGCCGGTGTGCCGCTATCTTCCCTTCCGTTTCGCCGATCTGTGGTCTGTGCAATCTGGAGGTCGAGTCTATTGACCACCTTTTCTTCCGTTGTGGGAAAACTCGTGACATTTGGGCGGATTTGGGCTGGCTGGACATCGCGGACTCCTCCGCCTTCTGCGCTTGCTTGGTTCATTCTCGGGCGAGGTCTAGGAACGACATTCGCCTCTCTATTGCGCGGTTATGGTGCATCTGGATTGCTAGGAACGAGGCTCTGTTTGCTGGCCAGAGATTTAATCCGGAAAACGTTCTTATATCTGCGTCCCGTATGTCTTGTGATTGGTCTACTATGTAACATGTCCTTGATGTTGTGGGGGTATAGTTTGGTCATACCTACGTTTTCTTGCTTTCTCTTTCTTTCTCCCTTCGTCTCTCCGTCTACCCGCTGTAAGTCTTTTTCTCAATTTTGTTTTTTAATAAATTTGGGACGAGCACCAACGAGTGCGTCTCCCGTTTTTGAGCTTCAAAAAAAAAAATCAGAGAAATAGAATAAACATGAAGAATGGCAGGATTTTACGTGGAACCCTACTCCGTGAGGAGCAGGATGAAACCATGGGAGAACACCTCAAAAGGCTTGTGTTTTCTATTCACTTTTCTCTCTCGTCTGATACAATAGGTATGAGGCTTCTTATATAGTCCACACTGACTCTCTAAGTCCCACAAATAGCTGATGTGGAACTAAACCACTGGATGTGATAATTGGATCCTGGAGGGATCCAATTACCCATCACTACAATGATGCGCACTTCAACAAGTTTCAATTACTCAAGTGACTTAACCCTTCACTATTCTCAACAATAGTTAATATTTTTCTTAGCTAAGGCTTCTTGACATTCATTATGGTGCTATGTATTGGGGTTAGCATCTTTTAACATGCGTTGGGGTTATATCTTTTAGCTTTTCATGTTCGTATTTCTTCCCCGGTTCCTCAAACTTAATAAGAGCGTAGTTTGTTGGAGTATTTGTTGTGCGCCTATTGAGTTGTAGGAGGGTAAATGGATCTCTCCAGGATCCATTTACCCCATCTATATATTTAGTCCCACATCTACCAGTGGTGGGACTTGGAGGCTCTGTGGAGGCTATATAAGGAGCCCCAGACCTCCTGTATCAGATGAGAAAAAGCAATGCAAGATATGCCCCTTTGAGGGCTTCTCTCGTGGTTTCATCCCGCTCCTCACAGAGTAGGGTTCTACGTAAAATCATGGTGTTCCATGTTTATTCTTTCTGTTCTTTTGCTCTGTTTGTCATTCCGCTTCTGCTTTCTATTTTCTAACATGGTATCAGAGCGGGTCGATTCTCCAGGAGTTTTGTTATTTATTGTTTTATTCGAGAGTCGAAGTTGCAATTATCATTCTTGAATATTTCTAGTTCAAGTTTTTATTCAATTACAAGTTAGGCATATTTGAAAAATCTAGGGTTTCTTTCATGAAACCCTAATAATGCGCAGTCCAGATTCGCGATGTTTTCATCTCTAAGAGAAAACCCTAGTTCCTCCTTTGTGAAGTTCTTTCCGTGAGTATACAAGTCTCTCATATCATGTCCGTGTCGAAGAACCAGATCCAGGCTGCACTTGACCTTCATGCCGATGGCGCACTCTACACACCTTCCAGATGCGTTTATTCTCACGCAGATCCAATGCGGACAGGAGAGGCCCAAATCTTGAGCTCTCCGTTCTCGCGCAGGCGACACCAGCCATCTGTCGCAACCCTCCAACGGCAGGAGAGCGACATGATCTTCTGATCTGCTGCGCTCCCCTCCAGTGGCGTCGCCCCATTCATCATCGACATCAGATACCGAGTCCTGGCGCATCCCCGAGTCCAGTCGAGCCCTGTCTTCATGGCTTTAGGCGGCATTCCCGAGTCCAGGCGCTCCGTGCGGCGAGCCCTAGCCCAAGGCACCGATCTCCATCAAGCTGGTGGCGCTCAGGCGACTCCATCGTGAACGGCAAAAGCCTCGCGCCCACCTGCGCATCTGCGCCCAGGCGTGAAACCCTTGCTCAGGCGCGCGAAACCCTTGCCCAGGCGACTAAGCGGCGCATCTACGCGTGCTCCAACTCCTCCTGGCGACGTGAACCCCAGCGTGCCTCCACATCGGGGGTGACGCCCCATCTTCTCCCATCTCCTCACAGGCGGTGCTCGCCTCCTCTTTCCAGGCGACATGCGGCCGCATCCCGATGCTCTCCCCTGCCGCGAGCTCTCTCCCATATCCACTCCAAGGCATCGGTATCAGTTTTCCTTGTGGGAATCATCGGGTTCCACAGAACCCTATTCCTGTAGCGTTGATAGAAAAAAGGGTTTCTTTTGAAGGGATATATGATCCCAAGGAAAAAAAGGAGGGAGATGAAATTTATGCGTGGGTTGTCTATAGTTTAAAAAAAGACCGTATGATAAAGAAAGGAGGAAGTTGGCCTGTCTTAGAAAAAAAGGGGGGCGAAGAGATTTATTTAAAAAGAGAGGGAGAGAGAAAAATGTTTTGAAAAATGGTTTAGCCGGAAAAAATACAAGGAAAGCCGAAAAAAAGTTAAATGACTTTGAAAAAAATATATTTAAAAAAATGATTTGAAGAGCTGTAAATAACAAAAAAAATTGAAACGGCCAAATGTTATTCATAATTTGAGAAGCTGAAAAATTTGTGAACAGACTTATTGGTATTTTGTACCCCTATTTATTTTGTCTTCTCCCAACTTTGTTGATGTCATTTTCCGACAAGTATGGGAGAAAGGAGAAGTATTGTGTAGAGCCACATGTCTTCTCCAGATTTCAAAGATATCAGATTCGTCAGACCAGATAGATTTCCAAACTCTACAGTTTATCAGATTCGACATTCAGATTTCTGACTCGACATTCAGATTAGTCAGAGTCCAAGTTCGAGGCACTCCATGTTGAGAGGCCCATTTTTTGAGTTCTCCCAGAGAGACTCGGTTTCAGACATGCACATGTATGCGGTCTTCTTTCAGGTGTGCACATGTTTGCCATCATTTGTTCGTGGTCCCCATCATTGTTCTTGTTTTGTCGGCCAGAGTTTTCATGTGAGCCATAGGGACTCCATAGTAGAGGACCATTCCCTATGCCATGTTGGCAAGGGTTTTCATGTGGTATCATAGGGACACCAGAGCAGTGTACCATTCTCTGTGCCAGATGGGAGAGGCCAGTTCTCCGACGAGGAGACTTTTTTCAGACTCCATTCTCCAGCAACCGTGGACTCCGACGAGGATCACACTTCCACAGCCTTTTCCAGTTCGGCCCTTTTCAGAGATGGAGCAGTTGTCCACATGTTGTGGCGGGCCAGAGTACTCCGACGAGGAGACTTATTTCAATTGCAGTGACTTCGACAGGCGCAGTTCAGAGCACATGCTCTCCAACGAGGAGATTCAGCAGACTCACACTACAGCCCGTTCGTCCTCCTCACCTGCACGGCATGAGAAGCAACGTCCTCGACTGCAGCAGTGTGCGCGTTGAGTTGGTATTGTCCGTAGTGTCATGTAGCATGAGTTGACTTTCTTTCTGTTTGTTTGTCCAAGCTGAGCTTGCATGCTCCAGCTTGAAGGGGAGTGTTGGAGTATTTGGTTGTGCGCCTATTGAGTTGTAGGAGGGTAAATGGATCTCTCCTGGATCCATTTACCCCATCCATATGTTTAGTACCACATCTTCCAGTGGTGGGACTTGGAGGCTCTATGGAGGCTATATAAGGAGCTTCAGACCTCCTGTATCAGATGAGAAAAAGCAATGCAAGATATGCCCCTTTGAGGGCTTCTCCCGTGGTTTCATCCCGCTCCTCACGGAGTAGGGTTCCACGTAAAATCATGGTGTTCCATGTTTATTCTTTCTGTTCTTTTGCTCTGTTAATCATTCCGCTTCCTCTTTCTATTTTCTAACATGGTATCAGAGCGGGTCGATTCTCCAGGAGTTTTGTTCTTTATTGTTTTATTCGAGAGTCGAAGTTGGAATTATCATTCTTGAATATTTCTAGTTCAAGTTTTTATTCAATTACAAGTTAGGCATATTTGAAAAATCTAGGGTTTCTTTCATGAAACCCTAATCATGCGCAATCCAGATTCGTGATGTTTTCATCTCCAGGAGAAAACCCTTGTTCCTCCTTTGTGAAGTTCTTTCCGTGAGTATACAAGTCTCTCATATCATGTCCGTGTCGAAGAACCAGATCCATGCTGCACTTGACCTTCAAGTCGATGGCGCACTCTGCGCACCTTCGAGATACGTTTATTCTCGCACAGATCCCATGAGGACAGGAGAAGCACAAATCTTGTGCTCTCCGTTCTCGCGCAGGCGACACCAGCCATCTGTCGCAACCCTCCAGCGACAGGAGCGCGACATGATCTTCTGATCTGTTGCGCTCCCCTCCAGCGGCGTCGCCCCATTCATCATCGACATCAGATACCGAGTCCTGGCGCATCCCCGAATCCAGTCGAGCCCTGTCTTCATGGCTCTAGGCGGCATTCCCAAGTCCAGGCGCTCCGTGCGGCGAGCCCTAGCCCAAGGCACCAATCTCCATCAAGTTGGTGGCCCTCAGGCGACTCCATCGTGAACGGCAAAAGCCTCGCGCCCCCTGCGCATCTGCGCCCAGGCGTGAAACCCTTGCCCAGGCATGCGAAACCCTTGCCCAAGGGGCCTAAGCGACGCATCTACGCGCGCTCCAACTCCTCCTGGCGACGTGAACCCCAGGCGCGCTGGCAGCGCGCCTCCACATCGGCGACGACGCCCCATCTCCCATCTCCTCACAGGCGGTGCTCGCCTTTTCTTTCAGGCGGCCGGCGGCCGCATCCTGATGCTCTCCCCTGCCGCGAGCTCTCTCCCATATCCACTCCAAGGCGGCGGTGTCGGTTTTCCTTGTGGGAACCATCGGGTTCCACAGAACCCTATTCATGTAGCGTTGATAGAAAAAAGGGTTTCTTTTGAAGGGATATTTGATCCCAAGGAAAAAAAAGGAGGGAGATGAAATTTGTGCGTGGGTTGTGTATAGTTTAAAAAAGGCCGTATGATAAAAAGGGAGGAAGTTGGCTTGTCTTAGAAAAACAGGGGGGGGGGTGATATTTATTTAATGAGAGAGAGAGAGAGAGAAAGGTTTGGAAAAAAATTGTTTAGCCGGAAAAAAATGCAAGGAAAGCCGAAAAAAATGTGAAATGACTTTGAAAAAAAATATATTTTAAAAAAATGATTTGAAGAGCTGTAAATAACAAAAAAAATTGAAACAACCAAATGTTATTCATAATTTGAGAAGCCGAAAAATTTGTGAACGACTTATTGGTATTTTGTACCCCTATTTATCTTGTCTTCTCCCAACTTTGTCGATGTCATTTTCCGACAAGTATGGGAGAAAGGAGAAGTATTGTGTAGAGTCACATGTCTTCTTCAGATTTCAAAGATATCAGATTCGTCAGACCAGATAGATTTCCAGACTCTACAGTTTATCAGATTCGACATTCAGATTTCAGACTCGACATTCAGATTGGTCAGAGTCCAAGTTCGAGGCACTCCATGTTGAGAGGCCCATTTTTTGAGTTCTCCAGAGAGAGACTCAGTTTCAGACACGCACATGTATGCGGTCTTCTTTCAGATGTGCACATGTTTGCCATCATTTGTTCGTGGTCCCCATCATTGTTTTTGTTTTGTCAGCTATAGTTTTCATGTGAGCCATAGGGACTCCAGAGTAGAGGACTATTCCCTATGCCATGTTGGCAAGGGTTTTCATGTGGTATCATAGGGACACCAGAGCAGTGTATCATTCTCTGTGCCAGATGGGAGAGACCCAGTTCTTTGACGAGGAGATTTTTTTCAGACTAAATTCTCCAGCAACCGTGGACTCCGTCGAGGATTGCACGTCCACGGCCTTTTCCAGTTCGCCCCTTTTCAGAGATGGAGCAGTTGTCCACATGTTGTGGCGGGCCAGAGTACTCTGACGAGGAGACTTATTTCAGTTGTAGTGACTCTGACAGGCGCAGTTCAGAGCACATGCTCTCCAACGAGGAGATTCAGCAGGCTCACACTACAGCATGTTCGTCCTCCTCACCTGTACGACATGAGAAGCAACGTCCTCGACTGCAGCAGTGTGCGCATTGAGTTGGTATTGTCCGTAGTGTCCTGTAGCATGAGTTGAGTTTCTTTCTGTTTATTTGTCCAAGCTGAGCATTGCATGCTCCAGCTTGAAGGGGAGTGTTGGAGTATTTGGTTGTGCGCCTATTGAGTTGTAGGAGGGTAAATGGATCTCTCCAGGATCCATTTACCCCATTCATATGTTTAGTCCAACATCTACCAGTGGTGGGACATGGAGGCTCTGTGGAGGCTATATAAGGAGCTTCAGACCTCCTGTATCAGATGAGAAAAGGCAATGCAAGATATGCCCCTTTGAGGGCTTCTCCTGTGGTTTCATCCCGCTCCTCACGGAGTAGGATTCCACGTAAAATCATGGTGTTCCATATTTATTCTTTCTGTTCTTTTGCTCTGTTTATCTATCCGCTTCCGCTTTCTATTTTCTAACATAGTTTTATGTTTATGATTATATATGTATATTGGGTGTTAGTAGACTTAGTACCATAGATCTGTTAGAGTATGTAATAAATGGTAATTGGATCTCTCCAAGATCAAATTACCTTGATCTTTAAAAGTCCCACATCATTTATAAGTGGGACTCAGGTACGTCTCTGGGGCTATATAAGAAGCCCCACACACTCTATATTCATTGAGAGATTCACAATGGAAGATCCGGAGTTAGAGGCCTTCTCCCGTGGTTTCATCCTGCTCTTCACGGAGTAATGTTCCACGTAAATTGAGCGTTGTTCCATATTTTTATGTTCTTGTTCTAATTATGATTTCTCATTGTTTATTTCAACATGGTATTAGAGCAAGTCATTCCTGGATTTGTTCATAGATTTCAAGATTTTTTTGATTATCATGTTCTGGAACTTGCTAAAGCGGAGAGGAGCCTCTACTGTTCTATGTGATAAGAAAATTCCTTTAAAAATTAAAGGAAAGTTTTACAAAGCAACCGTGAGACCTGCTATGCTCTATGGATCTGAATGTTGGCCTATGAACCATAGACATGTACACAGAATGACTGTAGCAGAAAATGAAAATGCTAAGGTGGATGTATGGACACACACGTAAAGATCGGATTCGGAATGATGCAATCAGAAAGATAGTTGGTGTGGATCCGATCGAGGATAAGATGCGAGAAAACCGCTTAAGATGGTTTGGTCATTTGCAAAGAAGATCAACGGATGCACCAGTTAGGAGACGCGAGTGTTGGGATGTTGAGCCGACTAAGAGAGGGCGAGGACGACCCAAGAAGTGTTGGAAAGAGCGGATCTTAGTCTTTTGGATATAAGCCCGAGATTGACCGAAGATAGATCTGAATGGAGGCGAAGAATCCATGTAGCCGACCCTACTTAATTGTGGGAAAAGGCTTTGTTATTGTTATTGTTGTTGTTATTTGTTCTGGAACTTGCTGCTATAAAGTCCATCATTATCATGTTTCTCGAAGTACGTCATGGAAAATCAAAGGGTTTTCCGAAACCCTAATTTAGCTTGGCAGCATCATAAAGATCTTCGTTCCAGGCAAGGAAGTATGATTGGCTTTGAGATCATAGATGGGTTCTTCTTCAACGGCCTATGATTATCCACAAAGCAATGATGAGTTCCTACTAGGAACCCTAATCTCATCCAAAGAGGAAGAAGGGAAACTCGATGACCTCCAAGCCACAACCATCTCCATGTCTCTCCCCGCATGAGGTCTCTACAGCAATGGGTTCTCTGCCAAACCCTACTCTAGCAACCCAAAAGGGACTCCCTCACGAGAACCAACCTTCCCCCTCATCGCAAGTGATTCCAACGACACCCAAATCCCCTTTCTAAGCGTGAAAAGCTATACTAGTTTGGGAGTCTCTTATGTATTTCAATTGCGAAAGTGTGGCAGGAAGGCATTGGTATACAAAACCCTCCGATATCTGTGCTTGATCAAGCACCCTCCGATCTTCTTAGGCGACACCGTAATGACGAGTCCCACCATGTTCTCAGGCGATGGTGAGGAGCTACGAAACCGTGCACGATGGCAAGTACATCTTAGTTTGAAACCACATCTCCCTCCTGTTGGCACAACCAAGACCCTCCAATAGCGGAGGCGCACCTTCAGGTCATGGGTTCCCATCATTGGGACCCTCTTCAGATGAGGAAGAGAAAGGGGATGCTCGATACCCCTTCTCTTATTAAAAATAATTTAGGCCCTATATGCCCTTTCATGAGTTCCTCTAGATCTCTAAATAAAATGGCTCATAAGATAATAATCACTACATATACAAGCAAGCCACCAAACAAGAACAACTACAAGAGACAAGTATTTTAGCGTGGAAATCCCACTGGATAAAAACCACAACATGCGTCACTTGACTCAGAATTTCTCGATTTACCGAGTCAATCCGAGGCAAGTTCTTAATTAGTGTTCCTAAAAAAAATAGTTCTACGGATAGGTTAACATATATTTTAATTCTCTGGATAGTTTAGTTATATCGCATATTCAAAATGCACTATCGATAACCCATTTTAAAAATACGTCAATAGTTTAGTTATATCACATATTCAAAATGCACTATCGATAGCCCATTTTAAAAATACGTCAATAGTGTTATTTATAAATATGGTAGGACATCACAGGAAATGGAGATTATATATCACATTTATGAAATGCGTCACCAAAGCTTTACACTTTTAATAACACATTTCGTAAATAAGTTACTCATTGGACATTTGGAACTGACAAAAAAGTGGTATATATAACACATTTACAAAATGCGACATTGATAGCGCATTTTGAAGATGCGATATAACTACATTATTTAGGGAATTAAAATATATGTTACCATATTCATGGAGTTATGTTTTTCGGGAAAACTAGTTAGGAACTTGCCTCGAGTCAATCAACTATTCCAGTATCTCAAGTTATTTCCCTACGGACCACTCAACCGTTTACAGATGCTTTGAATCACTCACCAAAGTTTTTCCCACAAGATAGATCAAACATCAAGTCCTCTGCACCTTGGATCAAACATCAAGCGTTACAGTACAACAGTAAAGTAAATATTACAATAATATATAAAGTCTCAAATATAAATATGCAATACGAATAATAAGGCTAAAAAATGCATACTGGAATACATAAAGAATTGCAAACCAAGCGTGTAGATGACTGGCTCTCAAGATGTGATCTTGACGTAGAGCGAGAGTGACGTCCTCAAATAGAGCTTTGAGAGATAGAGATTGCCTTGGAATGTGTTCTCCACAATGGGTCGAGGGTCATATCCACAATAGTGGGGCACAACCTCTCAAAAATATAATCATGGGAATCAAATCCGGAAAGAAATTATAAAGATTTGATACACATGATTGTTCATACAAGGAAGGTGATTGATTATCTCAAGTTGATCGATCATAATATAGTCATTGGAGGTTTCCATCAAAGTCTAATCGATCAGAAAAGGTATCTAGCCGATCAAGGGTGATCGATTAGGTCAAGTGGGTTAGTCGATCAGTAATGATCGATCAAGTCAATTAGGTTGGTCGATCATCGATTATTGATCAGTCGGATTAGGAAGGTTGAATGATTAATTGGGCCTGGACTCAATTATGCTTATATGCCACACATGTATATATATTTGAGATTTTTTGCATATGCCTATTACAAAAGTTTTCTTTCTTCACTTTATCCTCAACTTTCAACTTGTCCACAACTTTTGTGCCTCATACTTGGAGTGACTTGTCATGAAATCTACAGAGGTATCTGTACTCACAATGACTTATTATCATCAAAATAATGATATAATTAGTATGCAATCAAAATGTTAACATTCTCCTTTTTGATGATAATAAATAAATAAAACTTGAAGATTAACATCTCCACTTCTCTTCCTTTTGACATATCAAAAAGAATTCATAAAAAAGTTTTCTTTGAAAACAATTTTCTCTCCCTTTCAAAAATACAAAATGCTTCATCCATTTGTTTTGAAAACATATTCCCCCCTTTCCCTTTGAAAAATATTTTTAATTTTTAAAATCATCTCTCCCTTTCTAATGTACTATATGATGCATAACTAGTAGTAAAAACCATAATACGGCCAAGGGGGGGTTAGCCATGGTATGATGACGGAGGTGGCATCCATCTATTGAGGTTGTGCCAAGATCCATGGGGATCTTTTCTGCCTTCCTGCACATAGTTTCTCCAAGTCGGGGCTTTACTTCTCGTTGTTTGAGGTATTCTTGTATACCACTACGCACGATTTGGAGTTCTCCTGTAGCTTTTCTTGATGGCTCTTCTCTCGTTGATCTCCATCCACCTGCATAATTTTTTTGATTTCCCTTTTTCGTTGGATCAGATATGATTAATTTTATAGTTTCTAATTTCACTTTTGGGAATCTACACCTTCTCTTTTGGATAAAAAAGTGCTAGATGCATGATGCTGGTTTGTTGGATTATATCATATTCTAAATTTATTGGAATTTGATGTAGGAGTTCCTTATAACATATTTAAAATTTCCTTTCCATTAGTGAACTCAGCAAGTCCATCCATTATTTTTTTATATTCATTTTCTAACATAGTAATTTGATCCTTTAAAGAACTAATTTCTTTCTAGTGAGATTCGTTTTCCTCTTTACTATATTTCCTTAAAACTGTATTTTCACTAACCAATTTTTCTTCAATGCAATTCTTAAAAAGCAGTAAATAAGTCATCATAAGATAAGTTTACCTCATTGTCGTCTCGTGCATTTTCTTTTCCTTAGAATCGTGATTGATGAAAAATCAAACATGGGTTTTGTCGTTACTTGTATCAGAGTTCTATTGAAATACTGTGAGAGACTTTTCCTTTGTACGAACCTTTCTTTTTGGTTTCTTGAGAAGATGACATTCCCATTTGATGTGTCCTTTTTGTTGCAGTTGTAACAAATAATTACTTTTGCATCCTTCCCTTTTCTCTTCAATTCATGTTGCCTCTTCCAATAATTCTTGAAATGACGAGTGATGAAAGTCATTTTTTACTCTTTATTTGCATTGGAGGTTGAAGCTACTAGATCATTTGAATAAGCTTCCATTTTCTGTTTCTTTTCAGCTTCGTAGGTTGAAGCGTATCTGTATGTCGTTTGCTTCCTTGATCACTATGATCGTGGTCCTCCACTCCGTAGTAAGTGATCTAAGGAGCTTCTTGATGAATATTGCTTCCTTTATCTCCACATCCAATTTTTGGAGTTCACAATTTCCGTGAAACGAGTATACATCTCCCTGATACTTTCTCCTTTCATCCTGAAAAGCTCATATCTTTGTTGCAATAGACTAATTCTACTTTCTTTCAACTTTGACGTACCTTCATATGTTATGGTGAGTCGGTTCCAAATTTCGTAGGCAGATCTGCACGTGGATACTTTATTGAATTCTTCCATGCTAAATCCGCAGAATAAACTGTTCATCACCTTTGAGTTGTTCGTTGCATGCTTCTTCCCCTTATTGGTGGTGATGGTTTCCTTGGGCCTATGATATTAGCCTCAATGTCATCCCATATCTCCTGTCCCATGCTTTCCAAATGAATCTGCATGCATATCTTCCAATAAGAAAAGTTGGTACCATCATACAAAAGGTTCTTACCGTGAATTATCCTTCGTTGGTATTGGTGATGGTGGCCATTGCGTGGATTTCAATTATATTCTCTGTGTGGGCCAGACTCTGATACTAAATGTGAGTTCCTCTAGATCGCTAAACAAAATGTTATCGTCAATAAAAAAGATAATCGATAATAATCACCACAGATAAAGCAATTAAGTCACATAATAAGAGCTACCACAAAAGACAAGGATTTTAGCATGGAAACCCCACTGGCTAAAAAATCACGACCTGAGTCACTTGACTCATGATTTCCCAATTGATCAAGTCAATCAACTATTCCACTATCTCGAGTTATTTCCCCACAGATCACACACCAAAGTCTTTTCCACAACTTGGATCAAATACGTCCTTTGTATGTCTTGGATCAAACACCAAGTGTTATAGTACAACAATAAAATAAAATTACAAACAATCTATAAAGCCTCGAGTATAAATATGCAATGCGAATAATGAGGCTAAGAAAATGCACATTGTGATAAATATTGAGTTGCAAATTGACCGTGTAGACGATTGGATCTCAAGATGTGATCTTGAAGTAGTTGGCAAGAGAGACGACCTCGAATAGGGCTTTAAGAAAGAGAGACTTTAATTTGGGATGTGTGTTCCCAACAATGGATCTAGTGTCCTATTTATAGTGGTGTGGGACGACCTCTCAAAAATATAGTTGTTGGAAACAAATCCGAAAAGAAATCATCAAGATTTGATACATGATTGATCATATATAAGGAAGGTGATCAATCATCTCAAGTTGATCGATGATGTAGATCAAGGCGATCGATCATAATATAGTCGTTGGAGGTTTCCATTTAAAATCTGATTGATCACAAAAGGCACCTAGTCGATCAAGGATGATCGCTTAGGTCAAGTGGGTTGGTCGATCAAGTCAATTAGGTTTGTCCATCAAATGTTGTTGATCGATCAGATTTGGAAGGTTGATCAATCAATTGGGCTTGGACTTAATTATGCTACACGAAACACATGCATATATGTATATATATTTGAGAGTTTTTACACATGCCTATTATAAAAGTCTCCTTTCTTCTTCACTTTATTCACAGCTTTCAGCTTGTCCACAACTTTTCCACTTTATACTGGAGCGCTTGTCATGAAATCTGCAGATGTATCTGTACTCACAAAGATTTATTATTATCAAAATAATGATACAATTAATATGCAAGCAAGATACTAACACCTTGCATTGCTGCTAATTATAAAGGAAAGGGGTTTCTCAAAAAACTATAAAGGATGGGGGGGCATTTGGGCCCATTGGGTAGCAAAAAAAGGGAATGGTTTATGTAAAGAAATACAACTTATTAAAAAAGAAGAGCACAACTGCGGTTTAGAAAAGAAGAAGAAGAGGGAATACAACTTGTCCGGGGCAATTATTCATATCTAAGGCGATTATGACAATCTGGTGTGCTCTCTCATCATGAGGATTTATGGTCCGGGCTTTGCCTTGCCCGGGGCAGGGGGCCTTGGGCATGCACCATCTTATTTTTGGTGTGGAATTCGCAATGTGGCATGAGAGACTCGTCCGCTCTTTCGACTGTTTTTTGGCGATAGCACCGCTTTCCGATTCTGGACGGACAATTGGAGCGAAAGGGGGGTTTGGGGGGATGGATTTCCTTGCCTTAAGGCCCTGGCAGTTGATCCCGATTGTACGGTGGCAGATGTATATGATGGGCACTCCTTCCCCATTCTCAGATCTGATTTGTCATATCAAAGACTGGTGGAGTTAGTTACAATCTTGGCGGAGTTGGGTGGTGTGGAGGGTCCCAAGGATGATAGAGACTGCTGGAGCTGGTGTGAAGGGACATTTTTGGTTAACAAGGTATATAAAATGCTGAAGGGCCCTGTGATTTTTGACACAGGGGGATGCATAGCGGACTGCAGACGGATTTGGAGCTAGAAAATTCTCGTACGTATAAATATTTTCTTGTGGCTATTCATAAGAGGGAGACTACCCACAGGTGCGAAACTGGCGCGATTCATACACGAGGTGGATCCTCATTTTTCCCGTTGTCAGGTTGAGTTGTAGGAGGCGAATCACCTTCTTTTCAGGTATTCGAGTTCTATGATGGCATGGAGCTTGTTAAGTGTTGGAGTATTTGTTATGTGCGTCTATTGGGTTGTAGGAGGGTAAATGGATCCTTCCAGGATCCATTTACCCCATCCAGTTGTTTAGTCCCACATTGTCCAGTGGTGGGACTTGGAGGCTCTGTGGAGTCTATATAAGGAGCCCCAGGCCTCTTGTAACCATTGAGAAAAAGGAATGCAATATCCGCCCCTTTGAGGGCTTCTCCCGTGGTTTCATCCCGCTCCTCACGGAGTAGGGTTCCACGTAAAATCATGGTGTTCCATGCTTATCTTTCTGTTCTTTATGCTCTGTTTATCATTATCGCTTCTGCTTCCTATTTTCTAACATGGTATCAGAGTGGGTCGATTCTCGAGATTTTTACGTTCGTTCATCATATCGAGATTCGTTTGTTATTTTTGAGGATTATTACGTTCGTGATTTGTTCAAGATTAGAGATTCATTATTCTAGGGTTTTACTGTAAATATGAAGGCATGCCTCTCTTGAGTTCACACATCTCCAAGTTCCTGGGGTGCAAACGACACCCCTCCCAGTTTCCAGACGGCAGCACACCGCGCGCACCATGCGCATGATGAAATCTCGTGGCAATGGCGTGTGCCTCTCACCTTCCTTCCAGGCGGAGATCTGGCTCCTCGCTAGATGCGCCTTCCTCCAGATCTCGAACCCCCATAGCGAGGGGGCCACCAGGCGAACCCCTTGGCAGCACGTGCGACGCCTCCTTGCGCGCCCCCTCGATGCCGAGCCCTATCTTCATCGGTCGGGATCTGGCAGCCCCTCTCCCAGTCCAGATGATATTCCAGGCGCCTTCTCCCTCCAGATCGAGTCCCGAAGGCTGCAGATCCCAGCCACATACGACAACGCAGATCAACGAAGCTAGCGCTCCCAGGCGACGCTCCAAGCGATTCCTCCTTCATCACGCAAGCCCTGCGCACGAGCCCCCATCTCGTGATGCTACCCAAGTTGCGGCTCCCCAGGCGACATCCAACATCGCAAGCTGCACTAGGCTGCGTGATAGCTCCATGCGCGATAAGCAGACCTCCCCGCGCTACACCATCTCACGTTCTCAACAATATCACACCTCCTGATGGCTGTCCCATGCAGGTTTGGCAGCCGCATCTCCTCCCGACGCGGATCTCCTCTCCTCAACACCTCCAACCGGCAACAGTGCAGCCCAGGCAACGGCGAAGAAGCCCCGCTCTTGGGCGGCGGCAGCACATAAACGATGGGTTCCCAATTTTGGGAACCCTAACGCGTGTAGAATGGGGGACCCGATGCCCTTTCTTGTATAAAAAAAGAGAAAGGGGCTTTTATTGTAAGGCCCAGTTGGGCATTAAATAAAAATAATGAGGGAAAGAGAAAGGAGAAAGAGGCCTCATTGGCCCGTATCAGTTGAAAAAAAAAGGAAAAAAAAGAGGGAGTAAAAAGGGAGAGAGAGAGTGTTTTGGGCCCAGTGGGCCTTATGTTAAAAAAAAGAGAAGACGCGTGCAAAGAAAAGTCGTACGCAAAATATTCGGAAAAAAAGAGTTGCAAAGCCGTATAAAAAAAGGGTTGAACGGCTTAAAAAATTGGAAAAAAAGGGTCCGAATTTTTTTGAAACGGCCAAATTTTATCCATGTTTTGTGAAGCCGGAAAAAAAAATTTGTGAACGGCTTATTGGTATTTTTGTACCCCTATTTATCTTGTCTTCTCCCAACTTTGTCGATGTCATTTTCCGACAAGTATGGGAGAAAGGGAGAGTATATATATAGAGTCACATGTCTTGATCCAGATCCAGATGATCAGACTCTACAGTTCGGTTTCAGACTCGACGATCGTTGTTCCGAGTCTCCAGTTTCAGACACGCACAAGTATGCAGTCTTCATTCAGATGTGCAGATGTTTGCCATCTTCAGTTCATGGTCCCCATCAGTCTTGTTGGTTTCGGTCAGAGTTTTCATGTGGTATCATAGGTACTCCAGAGAAGAGCACTATTCTCTGAGCCAGATGGGAGAGACCCAGTTCTCCGACGAGGAGACTCCAGGCGCAGTTTCAGACTCGATGGTCAGATTTCGAGTCTTCAGTTGACTCACACTCCAACCCGTTCGTCCTCCTCACCTGCACGGCATGAGAAGCAACGCCCTCGACTGCAACAGTTGTGCGCGTTGGGTTGATATTGTCCGTAGTGTCCTGTAGCGTTGAGTTGAGTCTCTTTCTCTTTGTCCAAGCTGAGCATTACATGCTCCAGCTTGAGGGGGAGTGTTGGAGTATTTGTTATGTGCGCCTATTGGGTTGTAGGAGGGTAAGGATCCATTTACCCCATCCAATTGTTTAGTCCCACATTGTCCAGTTGTGGGACTTGGAGGCTCTGTGGAGGCTATATAAGGAGCCCCAGACCTCCTGTAACCATTGAGAAAAAGGAATGCAATATCCGCCCCTTTGAGGGCTTCTCCCGTGGTTTCATCCCGCTCCTCACGGAGTAGGGTTCCATGTAAAATCATGGTGTTCCATGCTTATCTTTCTGTTCTTTATGCTCTGTTTATCATTATCGGTTCCGCTTCCTATTTTCTAACATTAAGAAATCAGGACATTTCCCGTGTAGATAGTGTTGGTTTTTGGAACTCCATTAGCACTTGGAGAGGCACAACAAAGAGAAGAGTGGAGTGTATTGCGATGGCTTGGACGATTTGGCTGGCAAGAAACGGTGTGGTATTCAGAAACGAGAGATTCTATGTTTAGAATTTGGTAGCTCACGCCAAGTCCCTAACGGAGAGGTGGTGCGTGTAATTTTGTTCTTTTTTCCCTTTTATTTTTCGCAAAGACTGGTGTATAATATTTTATGCAATCAATGGTGAATTTTTTTGGGCACACACCTATCCAGCGGTTGCCCTTTTTTCCTTTAAAAAAACAAACACAAATTGCAGTTAGAATTAATTCTAGTTTCACAAGATATTATAATGAGATCCAATTGCAAACCAGTCATTCAATTTCACATCATGGATTATCCAGTGCTCTTAGATAAGTGAAATTCATTTAAAGCAAAGCCACACAAGTAATATTTTTGCACAATTTCAAGTCACAAGGATGAATCAATACTGAAATTAACATACCAAAATACTGCTTGCATTCAATAAAATGGCAAAGCCTTCTCTCACTATAAGTAGGGCCGGCTATATGGATTCTTGCTCAAATCCATGTTGAAAGATTTGACTTTTTTTTACACTGACTGTCGACTACTTAACGCAACACCCACAAGTGGGAGGATTTGTACCCTGGTCTTTTGGGTGATAAGCACACTGCACTACCACCAGACTATTTAAGTGGGTATACTGCTTGCATTCAATAATTCACAAATATTGCTATTATACTCCAGTTCATAAATGAAACATGTCTCTGATTAGAGGATGAAACAAGCTTTAAAACCACACGAAAACTATGGAAAAAAACTCTCAATAAAAAATTATTCAAGATGACTCCAGTGGTATATATGAAATTAAATTAAATTAATAATTACCAAATTAATCTAGATGAAGGCTTACCTTGCAATTTGCCCAAGGTAGAGGGCTTTCTTCGTAAATTACCCCAAGAGATGGTGTTGGCATGACTTCCAGAAGGTCTAGGGGTATCGCTAAAATATGCAGGTTCACGTACAAAATGCGTATGCCCTGGTGCCTGGATATTGTAGTTGAAAAGGTTCCCTTTCATGCAGGTCGTAGGGCCACACCTTGGCCATGTGGCTGGCTTATATGCCGTCGGATAAGATGCGAACCAAAGGTGGATGTGAAGGGGTTGTTTGACATCTTTGATTCAATCCAGTGACATGATCTAATGGTTGATGTTGTGGCATTGATGGACGGTGGAGATGGAGCACTTCAGATGATCGGATGATGGAGCGTAGATCAATGGCCTTGATTATGGCCGTTCTTGATTGGACGACAACTGTACACTTGGAGGTCGTATTCTCCTTTATATAGATACCCAACAACGATTCTTCTCTGATGTAGGTAACTCCGACGATGGAGTTCTGTTGGTGATGAATCAGCAAAAGGGATGCTCGCGATTAGTATCCATGAAGTCCCTCATACCTGCAAGTTAGAAAGGGAGACTAGAGGGTAGTCGTCGGCCCAGCGTGAAGCTTTAAAGGGGAATACATGCACAACTTCGATAGATAGAGAAGGAAGGAGCTGATCTCTAGTGGTGACCTCCACCGAAGTTGGTAGGTAGATCAGAATGTGAAGGGGTGAAGAGGATGGTGATGAGATCGTTTGCGATTTTTATTTTGTTGGGTTTGATTCACCATTTATTTTGATTATGAATGTAGATAAATAGAGGGAATAGAAAATATGAATAAGAAGAAGAGATGAAGAAGATGATACCTGCAGAGAAAACGAATGGGTAGATGTCTCCTGAAGGTGGTCACATCCTCGATGCTCTGCCGGAGGGAGAGGCTCAGACATCGAAGATCGAGTGCTTTAGCCGTAGGATCTCACTGGAGGGACGCTCAATGCTTAACTGGGATAGGTTCTGTTTCATGTTGTCACCTTGAAGGCAGATCTCTTGCTTAGGTACATGTGGTTAAGCCCTAGATTTGGTGGATCGACTTGCGATGGTCAACAGAGATGGGTTTAAATAGATTCGAGTTCGGTTATGGTGACCAGAAGATGGGTTGGATGCAAGGGTAGTTGGAGATGATTCATGAGTTGGAGATAGGTTTGTTTGGTTTTGAATCCATTAGGGCCCGTTCGATTCTGGAATAAGCAGGAATAAGGATGGGGAATAAGGAGAATAAGGGTCTATTCTTTGTTCGGCTGAAGGATAGGAATAAGGAGAATAAGGTGAAACAAAGGTAGGTAAGGTGGGATAAAGATAGGAATAAGAGTGAAATAAGATGGAATAATGGGGAATAGTCGTACCACTGGGAACCGTGTCGGGAGGAGAATTGGCCCCTTATTCTAGGGCTTATTCTCCTACCAAACAGGGCCTTAGGGTTTAAGATCATCGGAGAGGATAAGGTAGAGACGATAGAAAATGGGTGATTTTACTGGAGATAAAGTTGTAAAGCAGATCGATTTCAAGCTAAGGGGTTCTTATGTTGGAGAAGATAATGGGCGAGTGGCAAGTTAGGTAGTTTTATGGCTGTTGGGTTTCATTCGCATGTGATTTAGCGATTAGGGTTTCGTCCGCATGTGATTTAGCGATCGAAAGAGGATAACATGATAGAGGGAAGGTAGTTGGAATTGTGGTCAAAGGTGGAGTGTGATTAGGTTTTGTCCAAGTTGGTTGCATGCGATAAAACTCAGCCATAACTGGTCCTAAGCTCAGGTAAATGAGGAAGGTTGCATTAGGTAGCCGACCTCCAGTGTGAAGCAATCGAAGATAAATTCCTAAACAGTGTTTTACCAAAAAAATACTATTTAGGAATTTGCCTCAAGACAGCCGGATCTTGTCAATATGGATTTAAGCAAATATTTAGATTTCATTGGGGCATTTCCTACCAGCTATGCGTTGCATCGCAGAATGCAATGAGAAATCGACAAGGGCTGCTACATCGTTGCCTGGATGTAGTTCAAAATTTATAAGGGTTCTCGCATGAGGAACACACGCGAGTATGAGTTTGTTTCGCTGCATCGCCTCCCGGATGTAGTCCAAAATTTGCAAGGGTTCTCGTATGAAGAACACATGCGAGTAAATGAGTTAGTTCCGCTGCATCGCCGCTCGGATGCAGCCCAAAATTTGCAAGGGTCCTCGCATGATGGATGCATGCGAGTAAAGAATTTAGTCCAAAAGTGGTTGCAAAAAAGTTGAGGATTGGTAATTGGAATATGAGCACTTTTACTGGCAAATCGATGGAGATAGTAGATACGATGGAAAGAAGGAAGATTCAGATACTACGTCTCCAAGAGACAAAATGGGTTGGAGTTAAAGCCATGGGGATTGAGAAGAAAAGCTTTAAATTACGATATTCAGGTAAAGAGGGGTAGAAATGGTGTTGAAGTGGTTGTCCGTAAGGATTTGAAGGATAGAGTGGTTGAGGTGCAAAGATTTGAGGATCGTATTATTTTGCTAAAATTGGTGCTGGAAGAAGTTATGAATATAATCTCAGTTTATACCCCACAAGTTGGTTTAGAGGAAATGATTAAACAAGCTTTTTGGGAGGATTTGGATAAGATTATGCAAGGAATCCCACGAAGAGAGATGATTTTCCTACGTGGAGATCTTAACAGATATGTGGGCGTTGCTTCAAGGTATGCTAGTGTTCATGGAGGCCATAGCTTCGGGGATACAAAGGACATGGGAAAAGTCATTCTGGATTTTGTAACGGCTTATGACCTTTTAATAACAAACACTATCTTTAATAGGGAGAAGTATTTAATTACTTATAAAAGTGGCCCGGCTAAAACACAGATTGATTACTTTGTGATAAAGAGAAGAGACCAGTTGTGTTACAAGGGCTGCAAAGTAATCTCATGAGAGTGCTTGACATCTCAACATCGCTTGCTAGTCATGGATGTGTAAATAAAAGGGTTGGTAAAGAAGAGGATGATTCCCAAGATCATTAGAACTAAATGGTGGAATCTTCAATTGAAGCAATCGAGCTTCAAGGAGAAGGTTTTAGAAAACTTATCTTGGGATTGTAACGGAAGTGCAAATGAGATGCGGGAGGCGGTAGCATCTTGTATTCGAAGGGTAGCCAAAGAGATGCTAGGCAAATCTAAGGGAGGAAAAAGGAGGCTTGATGGAGGAGAGAAGGGGTGCAAGAGAAGCTTAAAATTAAAAGAGCTTGCATTAAAACTATGTATAGAGATAGAACGAAGGAAATTATCACAAACTACAAAATAACGAAGAAGGAAGCAAAGAAGGCTGTAAGTGAAGCTAAGTCGAAAGCTTATGAAGTTTTGTACAAAAAAAATTAACTCTAAGGAGGGCCAGAAGGATATATTTAGATTGGCTAAAGTAAAAGAAAGAAAGTCCAAAGATCATTCTCAAGTGATATGCATCAAAAATAAGGAAGGACATGTGCTTGTTACTCAAAAGATATAGAGACCAGATGGAAGCAATATTTCCATAAGCTTTTTATTGGGGAAGGGAATAAAGAGATTACTTTAGGAGATCTTGCTGATAGTGAATGTTACCTGAATCATGCTAGCTATAGACAGATACAAAGGAAGTAAGTAAAGGAGGCTTTAAAGGTTATGAAACTTGGAAAAAGGGCAGGACATGATGACATTCCTATAGAAGTTTAGAGAGTTCTAGGTGAATGGGATTGAACTTGGCTCACGAAATTAATTCAATGGTATTTGGCAAAACAAGAAAACATTTGAAGGAGGAGAAGCATTGTGGTGCCTTTTGTAAGAATAAAGGAGACATTCAAAATTGTTCGAATTATAGAGATATCTAACTGATGAGTCATACTATGAAAATTTAGGAATGTGTGATCGAAAGAAGGTTGAGGGAAGTTTCCAAAGTAACTGAAAAACAATTTGGATTCATGCCAGGTCGCTCAACTATTGATGCTATCAACTTATTGAGGAGAACAATGAGATTTTAGAGCTAAAAAGATCCTCCATATGATTTTTATTGATTCGAAGAAGGCTTATGATTTAGTCCCAAGGGAGATATTGTGGATAGTTTTAGAGAAGAGACAAATACATGTCCTATACATTAACCTTATAAAGGATATGCATGATGGGGCTTCATCTTGTCATGGTCTCAAATTGCAGCGAAATTCAGCCGAATTTATGTCGAATATCAATATCCAGTCGAAATCAAAATTCGACCGAATGGCCGAAATGACCGAAATATGGGGGCCCTAGTATAAAAAATGACCGAAATGATCGAAATTTCGATCGAAATTCGATCGAAATTCGAATGAAATTCCGTTTTGGTTAATCACCGAAATGGTGACCGAAACCGACATTTAGGGCCTTGCATTTTGTGTAAGGATCCAATCTGGGAAGTCTGACTATTTTAACATCAACATCGACCTACATCACGGTTCAGCTTTGCATCCATTTATTTTTGCCTTGATTATGGATGAGTTTACTAGTCACATTCATAATGATATACCTTGGTGTATGTTTGTTCGCTGATCATTTTGTGTTGATTGATGAGACAAGAGATGGAATAAATGAGAAGCTCGAGGTTTAGAGACATGCCGTAGAGACTAAAGAATTTCATATAAGTAGGGTTAAGACTGAATATATAGAGTGAACTTTTGATAGAAACATCGGTGAGAGATTCGAGGTGAAGATTGGAGGCGATAACATTAAGAAGAAAGATTCTTTTAGATACTTGGGATCTATTTTGCAACAAGATGGGGAAATTGATGGGGATGTTGCTCATAGAATAAATGCAGGTTGGCTAAAGTGGAGAGGAGCCTCTACTATTCTTTGTGACAAGAAAATCCCTTTGAAAGTTAAAGGAAAGTACTAGCAGCTGTGAGACTTGCTATGCTCTATGGATGGGGATATTGGCATGTGAAACATAGATAATGTGCGGAGAATGACAGTAGCAGAAATGAAAATGCTAATGTGGATATGTGGTCATACGCGAAAAGATCAGACTCAGAATGATGCGTTCATAAGTGTTAGAAAATCGGAAGCGGAAGCGTAACATGGAAAAATATAAAGAAGAATAAAGAACAGCGGGATTTTAACGTGGAACCCTACTCTGTGAGGAGCGGGATGAAACCACGGGAGAAGCCCTCAAAGGGGCATGCTATGCATTACTTTTTCTCAATGAGTACAGGAGGTCTGGGGCTCCTTATATAGCCTCTCCAAAGCCTCCAAGTCCCACCACTAGGCGGTATGGGACTAAACACTGGATGGGGTAAATGGATCTTCTCCATGATCCATTTACCCTGTTACAACTCAATGACGCATAGAACTAATACTCCAACACTCCCCCTCAAGCTGGAGCATGCAATGCTCAGCTTGGACAAACAGAAAGATACTCAACTCAACACTGTAGGACACTACGGACAATATCAACCCAACGCACACATTGCTGCAGTCGAGGACGTTGCTTCTCATGCCATGCAGGTGAGGAGGACGAACGGGCTGGAGTGTGAGTCTTCTAAATCTCCTCGTCGGAGAGCATGCGCTCTTAACTACGCCTGTCAGAGTCGCTGTAACTGGAAATGAGTCTCCTCGTCGGAGTACTCTGGCCTGCCACAATAATGTGGACAACTGCTCCATCTCTGAAAAGGGCCGAACTGAAAATGGCCGTGGCTGTACAATCCTCGTCGGAGTCCACGGTCGCTGGAGAATGGAGTCTGAAAATAGTCTCCTCGTCGGAGAACTGGGTCTCTCCCATCTGGCTCAGAGAATGGTGCACTGCTCTGGTGTACCTATGATGCCACATGAAAACCCTTGCCAACATAGGGAATGGTCCTCTACTCTGGAGTCCCTATGGCTCACATGAAAACTTGCCTGACAACTAGAAGAATGATGGGGACCTCTGACAATGATGGCAACATATGCTCATCTGAAAAATGACCGCACACTCGTGCGTGTCTGAAACTGGAGACTCGGAAACAATGATCGTCGAGTCTGGAACTGAACTATAGAGCCTGATCAACTGGCTGGTCTGGAGACTGGTATCTGAATCTGGAATCTGGAATACGAGACCTATGACTCTACATATATACTCCCCCTTTCTCCCATACTTGTCGGAAAACATGGACGTCGACTAAGTTGGGAGAAAACAAGAGATACATAAATGGGGGAGAATAAAACAAGATAAGCCGTTACAAATTTTTCGGCTTCTCAAAATCATGAATTTTGGCCGTTTCATTTTTTTCTTCACGGCTCTCTCTCTCTCTATTTCTTTTTTTTTTGAAAATTGCATACGGCTTTTCTTTGTATGCGACTCTTTCAAAGAAAACTCCTTTTTTTTAACCATGCGTACGGCTTTTTCTTGTACGCGCCTCTTTTTCTTCTTTCCCTTTTTTTTTCTCTCTCTCTTTTTTTAGGGCAGCCCACTTGGGCCTAAAATGACATCAGACCCCTTTGTTTTTTTTTTCAATACATACGGCCCACATCGGCCTACTGCACAAGCCCTCCCCCCTTTTTTTTATTAACGCTGGACCCCTTTTTTTTGGTCAAAACCGTACAACGGGTTCCCCATAGGGAAACCCTTCGCAACAAGCGCCGCCAAGGGAAGCCGCTGCTTCACGGGGCGGCATCGGGAGGAACCGGAGGTCGAGAGAGCGCCGCCACGACTGGAGAGCGAGGAAGGGTGCCATGGCTGGAGCGCGAGGGAGGGTGCCATGGCTTGATGGAGAGGCGCGCGGGGGCTTGGAGCGCGCGAAGAGAGGCACCGCTGGGCAGCACCGCCGCTGATGAAGAGGTGGCGTGTTGGGGCTGCGCCTGAAAAGGAACAATGCCAGGAGGTCGAGGGAGGGGCCAGAGCGCGTGGGGCTGCGCCGCGAGGGGAGAAAGGTCTCGTGCGATGCCTGCTGGTGCGCACCTCCTGTGCTGATAAACAGAGCATGGAAACAGTAGCTCCTGGAGTGTGCGCAAGCCAAGGGTTTAGAACTGGAGGCCACAGATCTCTATTTGCATCGCCAGAACTTCGACTGGAGGAAAACGACCTGGCAGATGCGGCTGGAGGTGAACGAGGGTGTCGCCTGTTGGGATTCGCATGCGCGAGACATGGAGCATCGCCAGATTTTAGATGCTCCGCCTGCTAGGGCTCCCTGGAAGGTTGCATGCTTCGAGCGTTTGATACCCGCTGGTGATTAAGATGCAGCATGTTGTTGAATCGAACGTCGTCGCTGCTGTGCGTGAAGAAAAGAAGGGAATGGCCCTAGAACTGATTGGGGTTTCAAAAGAAACCCTAGAACATGAAACTTGAACAAACTACGAACATGATCTCCATAAAACTGATCTTCAAGAACGATGAACAATGAATCTGATAATCGAATCTAGAAAAATAATGAGAATATAAAAACCTCGAGAATCGAACCCGCTCTGATACCATGTTAGAAAATCGAAAGCGGAAGCGTAACATGGAAAAATATAAAGAAGAATAAAGAACAGCGGGATTTTAACGTGGAACCCTACTCCGTGAGGAGCGGGATGAAACCACGGGAGAAGCCCTCAAAGGGGCATGCTATGCATTACTTTTTCGCAATGAGTACAGGAGGTCTGGGGCTCCTTATATAGCCTCTCCAAAGCCTCCAAGTCCCATCACTAGGCGGTATGGGACTAAACACTGGATGGGGTAAATGGATCTTCTCCATGATCCATTTACCATGTTACAACTCAATGACGCATAGAACTAATACTCCAACAATAAGGAAAGTTGTAGCTCCGATAAAGGATAAGATGAGAGAAAACCACTCAAGATGGTTTGACCATATGCAAAGGAGGTCGGTTGATGCACCATTTAGAAGATGCGAGATTTGAGATGTTGATCCAGTTAAGAGATGGTGAAGAATGCCCAAAAAGTATTTGAATGAGACTATCTGAAGGGATCTTAGTTATTTGGATTTAATCTCGAGAATGACCCAAAGTAGAATGGAGGCAAAAAAATCCATGTACTCGACCCTGCTTAATTGTGGGAAAAGGCTTTGTTGTTGTTGGTGGTGAAAGGTCAGGCTTAGGTTTTATTCTCTGATCTCGGGTCTGATCAGAAATGTCTGACATGCAGATGGACTTGGGATCATATCATGGTGCTTCAGTGACATGTAGGTGGTGGTGATAAAGAGGGATAGTACAATAGAGATGGGACTAGAAGAAGAAGAGGTGGGAGGCTCTTTTGACCCACCTGGTCAACACACCGGGTTCTCTGATTGGGTGGTAGTGAGAAGGTGCAAGGGTTGACCACGTGTGAGTGGCATTGATGGCGGCTAAGGTGGCTGCAGAGTGTTCCAATCCGGACGAGCCACACATATTTTTGACTTTGATCAAGTGCATAAAGTGCAAAAAATAGTATAAAAATAACATATGAATGCCAATAAAAATGATGAAAATGAAACTTGTGGATCTCGTAAAGATCTACTATGTTTGTGAAGGACCCAACTGCTTCTGAACTAAAAAATGAGGAATATGATTTTTTATTGATATTTTATATAATATAAAATACTGATTTTTGTGTTTCATTTTTTTTGAGTTCTGTGAATGCATGTGTGCATGATAAAATTAAATATGATGCATAAGTCGTGAATGCGATTTTTTTTCTGGATTTTACGAGTTAAGAAAAATGAATAAATAAATTAAAAATGTGGATTATGGATAACTGAATAGGTCACAAAATCCTTTTCTTGGCTTTTCTGGTTTTTCTAGATTATTATTTTTACGCAATTAGTTAAAACATGAATGAAAATAAAGAATGAAAAGAAATAAATGAAAAGGAGTTAAATATGAACCGAAAAATAATAAGGTGGAGTTAGTATTGTGTACAATGTGCAGTTAGGTCCCAAAATCCATTTCACAAATAAACTCCGATTCCTTTGAATTTGATCTTGTTTTGTAGAGAATTTTATGTACTTAAATTCAAAATGAGTGAAGTTGAATCAAACATTGTATGAGGAAGATATTCAGTTGTATGGCTTTCTATCCTTGAAATTAGGATTTGGTTTTTTGTGCAATATATACAAGTTAATATTTTTTAGGATTTTTCATGGGATGAGGTTAATAATGTTTACACATTGAAGTTAGTTTTATGTTAATTGGAGTTGGAATGAATTTGTTAAAAATGTTAGAAGATTTACGATATACGAATAAACATCTCAATTTCTCATCATTTTATGTGAATTTATCCGTGATCCCAAGATGAGTTAATTTTCTTAAATTAATTCACTTTTATTGCGTGAGATGATTTTGTAATATTAGTTAATTTGGATTTTTGTATGCGTTACTCGGGAATTTAGGACAAAATTTAGGAATAAAAGAGGTGAACTATAGGTTCATCACGTATGTAGAGAGGGGAAGCCATAGGGTAAATTATGTAAGAAAGAAATAAGACAGATAAATACAAATACCTCTCAACACTCCCCCTCAATATGGAGCGTAGATGCATGTCAATCATGCTCAGCTTGGAACAACACTTCTAAAATGCCCCCTTGCTAGGGCCTTGGAGAAAATATTTGATGTATATTCCCCTTAGCTGACGTAGGAGTTAGAGGTGAAGCTCTCCTGTATCATGTCTTATGTGTGTTGGAGTATTTCTGTTATGCATCACCTATGTTGTAGATGGGTAAATGGATCTCTCCAGGATCTATTTACCACATCCAGAGTTTAGTCTCACATCTACCAGTGGTGGAACTTGGAGGCTCTGTGGATGCTATATAAGAAGCCACAGACCTCTTGTATCAGATGAGAAAGTGCAATGCATACATTGCATTACATCAGCCCTTTGAGGCGTTCTCCCGTGGTTTCATCTCACTCCTTAGGGAGTAGGGTTCCACGTTGAATCCCGCGTTCTTCATGTTCATATCTTTATTTCTGATATGCTTCTGCATTCTTTATTTTCTAACATGGTATCAAAGCATGTTTGAATCTCGAGGATTTCATGCTCGTTGTTTTATTCAAGAGTCGAGATTCGAGTCAATTATTGTTCATGAAGATTAGTTATTCGTGATTATGATTCGTCCAAGATTCAAGAGGAGTTCTAAGGGTTCTTTTGAAACCCTAATGCTGCACCAACATTCTAATCATCTTCAGATTCTGCAAGCATCTCTAGCCATAACTCGCATAAGGTGGCAGCATCTCCAGTCAAATCGACAACTAGCCTTGTTCTAGGTCGATGGCATGCATCGCATTTCCGCCGAACACTATTCCCAAAGCACCTTTGCTCAGCGCGCAACGCACGCATCCTTACGCACAAGATCCAGTCAGCATCACAGATACTCGCGATAGCCCAACTCCCCGCGCAACTCCAGACGGTGCTCGATGCAATCTCCTGATCCATCCAGATCCTTGAGAAAAGCTCACAGTGCTTGATGCAACCTCCAGACGGTGCTCGATGCAGAGCTCGCACCCCCTCTCCAGTATAACACGCCATATCGAGTAGGCGACATATAGCATCCAAGTCAAGCTCCAGATGGAGCCCTCTCGAGGTGGCAATTCCCTTCCGTGAAAACATCCCAGACAGCGTGAGCCCTCCCTCGCAGCCCACCTTCTCCATCGAGGCCTTCCCTTCGTCACCAGGCGGCGGCTCTGGTTACTCCTCTCCATCCTCAAGCTCCAGGTGGTGACGTCGTTCGAGCGACAATGTCCTTCGAGAGATGGAAGGATTCCCAAGTGGGAATCCTATAAAGATCCCAAGGGCTACGGATGATTTAAAAAAACAGAGAGATAGAGGGAGCAGGCCCAGTGGGCCGATCTGTTAAAAAAAGGTAGAGAGGGAACCCAGTCCGTATTTTTTTAAAAAAGAAGAGAGAAAGTGTTGGGCCTTTTGGCTGAGATATTTTGTTCAAAAAAGAGAGGTCGTACAAAAAATCCGTATGAAAAAAAGCCGATTCAAAAAAAAAAAGAAAAAGGAAAAGAAAAATGAATTGGCTATTAAAAAAAGGGGGGGAAAATAGCCAAGAAAAAAGGGAAAAGCCGTAAAAAAAGGAATGACTTAATTGATGTTTTGTTTCCCATCTTTGTTGTGTTCTCCCAACTTTGTCGATGCCTTTTATTTCCGACAAATATGGGAGAAAGGAGGAGTATTGTGTAGTCACTGGTCTATTCCAGATGTCAGATTCCAAGCCAACCAAATTGTTCAAACTCTAGAGATTATTTCAGATTTCTGACTTGACGTTCAGATGTTTTTAGAGTCTGCAGTTCGATGTGCACATGTATGCCATCAGTTCAGAGGTCCCCATCTTTCTGCTTTTGTCGGCTCATGGTTTTCATGTGTGCCATAGGGACTCCAGAGTAGAGATCCCGTTCCCTATGCCATGTGGGCTAGGGTTTTCATGTGGTTTCATAGGGACTACAGAGTAGATATCTTATTCTCTGAGCCAGTATGAGAGAGACCTAGTTCTCCGACAAGGAGACTTCTTCAGACTCCAGTCTCCAGCGATCGTGGACTCCGATGAGGATATCTTCACGGCTTTTTCTGTTCGGCCCTTTCAGAGATGGAGCAGTTGTACACATGATCCAGTCTTCTACATGTGACGGGCCAAAGTTCTCCAGATAGAGACTCACTTTCAATCTTAGTGGTTCTGACAGGCGCTAACAAAGCACACTCAGTTTGACCCACACTTCAACCCGTTTGGTCCTCCTCATCTGCACAACATGAGAAGCAATGTCCTCGACAACAACTGGCAGTTGTGCGCGTTGCGTTGATATTGTCCGTAGTGTCCTTTAACGTGAGTTTGAGATTTCTTTCTGTTTGTCCAAGTTGAGCATTGCGTGCTCCAGCTTGAGGGGGAGTGTTGGAGTATTTCTGTTATGTGTCACCTATGTAGTAGATGGGTAAATGGATCACTCCAGGATCTATTTACCACATCTAGAGTTTAGTTCGACATGTATCAGTGGTGGGACTTCGAGGCTCTGTGGAGGCTATATAAGAAGACCCAGTCCTCCTGTATCAGATGAGAAAGTGCAATGCATACATCGGCCCTTTGAGGCATTCTTCCGTGGTTTCATCCCGCTTCTTGAGGAGTAGGGTTCCACATTAAATCCCGCATTCTTCATGTTCATATTTTTATTTCTGATACGCTTCCACATTCTTTATTTTCTAACAATGTATAATAGCAATCTACCTGATGTTTTTTGTCTTCTCCTGAAAAGCAAGATTGTTGGCAATGAATAAAGAAACCTGATTATTGTAAAGCAATTGCGTTCGAAAAGGTATGCCAGTAGTAAGGTGACACGATCTCTCAGAACTGTTTTGACCTACATCTTCACACTATTCCCCTGCATCATAACTCTGTATTCGAACTCTACACTCGATCTAGCAATCGTAGTCTGCTTCTTGCTTTTCCATGATACTCCCTATGAATACTGCAAGCAAGAGGTACACTTCCTGCCTTTAGGACTTCACACATAGTCAACATTTGCACAAGATGTGATGGTTAGAGATATCCCTTTGTTGAATAGCAACCATGTATCTGGAAAAGACTTCATATACCTTACAATCATGTAGACTACATCCATGTGAGATTGTTGTGGCTGCGCCATAAACCGACTGACTTTGCTCGTTGCGAAGGAGATATCTGCCCTGGTATTAATCACGTAAAGAAGCTTCCTAACAAGTTCCATGTACATCCTTTTGTCCACCTCATATGTGTCATCATCATAAAGCTTCATGCTATGGTCCATAGAAGTGGTGGCACGTCTGCAGTCTACCATACTTGTCTCTAGAAGGAGATCTCTAACGCACTTCCTTTAGATCATCACAAGACCTCTTTGATTCCTTGAAACTCAACCCTAAGGAAGTATTGCCATGGTCCTTGTGACAAACTACGATCTAAGGAACTCGTAGCCTTGTTGATACCCTGTAGGTCATCTCCTGTAATAATGATATCATCAACATAAATCAGAATGACAACAATACCTTTATGTGTTCTGCGTACAAAGGGCAAGTGATATGTAAGTCAATCTCTTGAAGGTTTGCTGCTCTATCCATATGATATCTTCTGTGTCAAAATAACGAATGCGGAAGTGAATCGGTAATCAGAAATCAAACAAACATAAACGTCTTGATTTCCGTGGAACCTTACTCCCTAAGGAGTGGAATAAAACCACATGAGAAGACCTCAAAAGTTTGGATCTTCTATTAGAATTTCTCAAAGGTTATATGGGGTGTGGGGCTCCTTATATAACCCCACCAATATGACCAAGTCTCACCTCTCATATGTGTGGGAGTGAGACTAGACAACTCCCTAAAGGAGTCTCAACAACACGACTATCTCAACACTCCTTTAGCTGGAGCATGAAATGCTCAGCTTGGACAATACAACATACAAGCCGAGACAAATATATGTTCATCTTCTCACACTTGTGATCTGGGGAATATGCACCTTTTGTTGTCGGGCTCGTGAATACTCTATATATGGAAGATTAAAAATAGATCTCTTCAACAGAGACCACTATGAGCACCACCACCATATGATGATCTGAAAAGGACTTCAATAATGAAGCCGCTGCAATAGGTCTATCACCATGAAAACCTCGAGCTGGGCCTCTCCCACTTGGTTCAGAGAATGGGATCTCTAATCTGGAGTCTATACGGATCTCTTCGTATCGAGCATGTACCATGGGTCTCTGTTATACGTGGTCCACTTGAAAATTCCGAGATCGAATCAATAGTATGGGGACCTCTCAAATAAATGATCAGTGATCACATATGTGCGCGACTCAAATAAAAATCAAGGATGGCGTCATGAACACTCCCCTTATCTCCCTTATCCTTGTGGCAGATACAAACAAATACTCAGTTTTTATTATGTGTTTTTTTGCACAAATCATTTTTTAGCCGTGTCTTCCTTTTTTTTCTGACTGTTCTTTCACCTTTTTTGCAAATCATGCTTCTTTTTTCGTCTGCAGGGCCATCTTTCCACTTGGGCTCAAACTTCTTCCTCCTTTTCGTAGCAACCCAGTCCAATATGGGCCCAACTTTCTTCTGCTTCTCTCTTTTTTTTAACTGCAGCCCAATTTGGACCCAAAACATATGTTCCCTCCTTTTTTTCTAAATAAGCCCAATGGGACCAAGAAACATTCACTTTTTTAAAAGCAAGGGGTATACAGACCCCTTTTCCGTCTTTTACTCAACCCCTAGGGTTCTCAGATGGGGAACCCATTGCTGACACAACTCGATTGGAGTATCTTTGCCAAGGCCTTAAATGTCGCATTTTTTCATTTCAATAAGCCTGGAAAGAGAAATTCAGTGGAATTTCATTGAAATGGCCGGAAAATGGAGAAATTACTTGAAAAATCATTTTTTTTCTAAATTTAAGATTTTTAATATTCGTTAACTCAATAAATGAGATAGAAACACATAGTTTTTTGCTAATAATAAGATATTAACATGATATATTACATAAATTTTCTCCCAACTACTTTAACAGTAAAAAAAGTATGCAACTCATAACCAGGACTGGATTTGGAACTGAAATTAGAAGTCATTAGTTTCACCTCTTGAACACGAAGAGAATGTTGACCCACGCAATAATAGTAGAGAAAAATGAGGTCGACAAAGAGTGCTAGAAAAATATAGAAAAATGATATCTTATGTAAGAAATTGAAGATCGAAATGGTAGATTAGAATTTGTATCTAACCGAAGTACTTTCAACTTAGAAAAATATTTAATTTTAGAAATAAAATAAGACACACATACACACAAACACAAATCATTCTAACATGTATATCTAAAGATTCATTGTATATCTTGTGATTGTAAAATATATGCTATACAAGATACAAACAAATCAATTAACACTGAGAAACTACATAGCATTCACAAGCACCACCTATATCCAACTTGATAAGTTGATAGTAGGCAAATACTTGAAATGTTGCTAACTTAGCACTCGCATAACCACATGCACTTAGTGTAGTAGAGAGAAGCCATAAGAAAGCAAGGGCATTAAGTTTCAGATTTCGATTTCCTTTCGCCAAGTTTGAAAAGAGAAATTTCGGAGAATTTCGATGAAATCATTGGAAATCTTGGAATGAGTCTAAACTTGACTTTTTCCAAAAACTAAGGTTCTTAATATTCCTAAGTCAATAAATAAAAAAGAAATACACATGTATTTGTAAAATAGAATTGTAAATACAAGTTTTGAAGTAGTATTATCATCATAATCATCACACATGTTGATATGAAGAGCAACATGTTGCCTACATATCAAAATAAACTAGAAACAAAAGCCATGATAATCAACTCTTCAATAAGAATGAGGTGACACATATAATAATTTATAATCAAAACATACATATCAAAATAAAGAAAGAATAAAAAATATAAAGCTCTTCGCTTAAAACTTAAATTTAACTCTTACATATTGTATTTAATTAATTTGGTTTGAATTTAGATCTAAAGTTTAGAAACTAAGTAAAGTAACTTCTTGAAACAACGTAAAGAATTTTAACAACTCATCACATTGGCGAATAAATAAGTGAAAAATCATTGATATATGTAAATTTCAATGAAAGCGAATGGTAGATTCCCTTATTTTTGTTGTTTCGTCGAAATGACATGCAATTTCGATGATATTTCGTTGAAATCCTTCAAATAAGGCAGTGTTTTGATTTCGGTGACCTAGAGAAATGAAAATTTCAAAGAAATTCGGTGGAATTTCAGTTAAATTTTAGGCCATGATCATCGCTGCTTGGAAAGCAGATCACCGTTGTCACTTCTTTATCTGCACAAGATGGTGTCCCGGATGTATGCATGGAAATGCGGTCTATGGTGGAAGAAGCTCGCTATCGCCGGGGTGCTGTGGACATGAAGAGGAGACATGGAAATCGTGCTTAGAGGCATCACATGTATGAAGGATCACACAGTGGCGTACGTTGTAGTGTTGGGCACCGCTTCGTCTAGGGTTTTCACGCGTAACGATGCACCTTCAACGCTAGCCGCCTGTAGGATCAACTATAGCTTGGACTGATGCCGTAAATGAGTTGTCGTACGTGACGTCGCAAAGACCTAATGGGCATCGCCTCAAGCCTAGATGAATAGAGACGAGGGTTTGCGGCTGCTTGGAGGAGCATCTACGGTTGGAAATCGGAGAAGAAGGCCTGGATGCCATCAATAAAGTAGAGTTTCACGTTTGGAATCCTAGTTGTCATGTGGGCAACCATTTGACATTGAGATTAGGGTTCCAATTCGAGAATCCTAGTTTCCTTCTGATATTGGACGATCTTAAACAAAACAAGAACATATTCCTCATCATGAACAAACTAATTTTTAAGAAGAAAATCTGAATCGAAACTTTGAAAAATCAATCCACCGAGCTTGGTCTGATACCATGTTAAAAATAAAGATACGGAATTGAATCGGTATTCAGAAATCAAACAAACATAATCATCTTGATTTACGTGGAACCCTACTCCCTAAGGAGAGGGATGAAGCCACAAGTGAAAGCCTCAAAAGGTCGGATCTTCTATTAGAATATCTCAAGGGTTACATGGGGTGTGTGGCTCCTTATGTAGCCCCGTCAATATAACTAAGTTCTACCACTCATCCATGTGGAACTGAAGAATTCTCTCATAGAGGCCCAACACCACAACTATCTCTACATTCTAGAACCATGCTCTATGTCTCTACTTAAGGTCATAAATAACCTTTTGAAGTATGCATATCTTCTGACACTCCTCCTTAGCAGCTAACCCCTGTGGCTGTTGCATATAGACTTCTTCGTACAGGATACACGAAAGCATTCTTGATATCAAGTTGGGAAAGTGACTATCCCTTTCCACTGCAATATAAAGGAAAATCCCAAGAGTAGAATGATGAGCCACATGGAAAAAGTGTCCTGATAGTCTACCCCATATGTCTGAGTGAGCCCATGTACCAAAAGTGTAGCCTTGTAGTGATCAACATTGCCATTTCCCTCTGCTTGTTGTAAAGATCCATTTGCACCCAGCCACCGCAACCCTTGCTGGAGTAGTAACCAAGCTCAATGTGCCACGTGACTGCAGTGCAATCATTTCCTCCTCCATAGCAAGATGCCACTTACTGTCTCGCACAGTCTCCTCATATAGGCCCAACGAAACATGGGCACAAGAGGATATGTAGCACAAGTATGCTGCTCTTCTGAAGAGCAATAGGCTGACCAAAACCCTCTGGATGATCTGTCCTCTATACCACACTCTCTTGAGGTACTGCAAATCTCGAACTTGTCTCCTGTTGTACATACATATCAACAATGCAATTAGTAGAAACCATGTAGTCAAAATTCATCCGAGGCATACTGGATAATGGGGACGCTGCATGAGCATGAGGTACAATAGTTAGCCTACGAGTGTAGTAACGAGGTAAAGTCTAAGCCACAAGAGGGGGAGGTGTGGTGGGAGATGAAGGGGAAGGAGGTGGAATGTAAACATCTTCATCAAACTTAGATGAAGTCATCCTATCATCGGTACGAGAAAAATACATAACAGACTCAAAGAATGTGATGTCAACATTGACATAGTACTTCTGTTTGAGAGGATCAAAGCAGCAATCACCTTTCTAGGTCTGGGAGTAGCAAACAAAGACACACTTGACAGCTGTGGGGGAGAGCTTGTTACGGTCAGGAGTTAGGTGATGAACAAAAGCCACATAACTAAAGACATGATGTGTTAAAGAGAAAAGATCCTTATCGAGAAACTCAATTGAAAAAGGGACCTTTTCTCCTAATATGGAGGATATCATACGTTTGACCAGATAGCAAGTTGTGAGGATGTCCACCCAGAAAGAGTGTAGAGCATGACTCTGGATAGGAAGAGTACTAGTAACATCAAGAAGGTGACAATGTTTGCGTTCTACAATACCATTCTGCTGGGAAGTGTAGGCAAGGGAGGTTTGATGTAGGATGCCAAGGGACTTATAGAACTAAGAGAGATGAATATTACAAAAATCCAAGGCGTTGTTAGAGCGACATACTGAACAATAGCAAGAAAATCTTCTTTATTTCAGTAATGGAAGTTTAAATAATAAAACGAGCATTAGGCTTATTTTTCAGAAGAAAAACCCAAGAAAGTCTCACAAAAATCATCGACATCAACTATATATAACTGAACCCCTCTAATGGTCTGGTGGTAGAACCAGTGGCTCCCTCTTTAAAGGACCAGGGTTCAAATTCTACTATAAAAAATTTTTTTAAAAAAAACTATATATAACATATGCCCTTGGTGATCAGGAACACGACTAGGACCTCAAATATCAAAATGCACTAACTCAAATAAAGAACTACTGCTATGACCCAAACAACTAGGAAAACCGGTATAGTGATGCTTCCCAAGCTGGCAAGTCTCACATTAAAAATGGAATGAGAAGGAACCTGTCAGAGGATTCTATACATCTTTTGTAGCTGAAGACGACTGGACCGAAGATGCGACATGTACAAAGGATCTGATCCAGTGGGAATGGAAGATTTACCTGCATATGGAGATTGTTCTACTTTGTAAAGACCCCTGGCTCACGACCACATCACCTTGATCATGAGTATATCATGAAACACAAGAGAAGATGGGTCAAATATGTCATGACAATTCAAATCCTTGGTAATCTGACTAACAAATAATAAGTCATGGAAAAATTAGTTGAAGCACATTCAGGAGACACATGGACATTGTCAATCGAATCTCTCCATGTCATGTAATACGAGAATGTGTCCCATATGCAATGCATATAGATCTGACATGTGAACTAAACTGTAGGACATGAACTGTACTCTGTCTCCGCGGAGATGGTGAGATGCTTCGGAGGCCATGGTCTACTCTTAAATGTCTACCCTGTGACTAGTAAGTGCATAAATTGTACTTTTGTACTAGTAGAGGTTGCAGCGTCAAATTGGGTCGAAGGCGTTGTGGAAGGAGTCATAATCTCCCTCAAGTGGGAGATAATAGCATCGAACTTCTGATTGGTAGATGTGGGAGTAGGCTCAATGTGCTTGGCAACACAAGCAGACGTGGGATGACCATGCTTCTGGTAGCAAGTGTCCTCAGAGTGCTTGAAACAATGGCGGTAATTGTGCCAAGCTTCCCCTATCGTGAGATACGACCATCATAGAGGACGTCTGAATAGTACCTACAAGAGGCACCGTGATCCTGCTCAATCGACTGTAGGCCTCCATGGGAGGTATAGACACACAATGGTCCTGTTTGGTTGCTAGGTTGGACTGGGTTGGGTTGGGGCACACTGGTGTACCCCTCCTTCCAACCCTCTCAATCCTCCTCATAGTTTACTATTCATAGGGGTACAGTTTACTAGTCACAGGAGTACCCCAACTCAACCCAACCCAGTCCAACCCAGCAACCAAACATGCCCAATAAGAAGTTGGCTATGGGCGGAATCATACTGTGCATCAAGTGCTGCAAGAAACACACCTATAATCACGACATTTCTGTATGCCATCTGCTGCTTGGTGGTAATGTTAGAGGCATGAAACTATGAAGCTTCTTGAACATGCCTCTGAGCCATGGAAGGTTGTATCACGATATATCGGCGATATATCGCCGATATATCACTATTGGTGGGTCAGGGATATCGATATTACTATAAATATCTAAATACCGGGTGTCGGCGATATATCGTCGATATATCGGCGATATATCGTTTGTTTGCGATATATCGCCGACACTTGGCATATTCGTTCCTTCACTTGCACGAAATTGAGGGGTCATTTTGGTTATAAAAGTGTCATATCGCCTCATTTCGCCCACACCGAAATCTGAAGCTCCCAAGCTCCCTTCTTCCATCTCCATTGCATTTTGAGGTATGATTCTATGATCTTCTCTTAATTAGTGAATAAAATTTCAAAATTTATTAGGGCTTTTATTCTTGATGGTTATTTGATCCATAATCATCTTTTTTTTTGTAAAATTTGGAATGAGTATAGTTGGATTACATGTTTTAACCTTAGGAAACAATATTCCATGTTGATTTTTGTTAAGTCTTGTTGTGTAATTAATTAAATCTGAAAATAGTAGAAATAATACTTTAAATTATTGAGTAATTTGGCGTTGAATTTTGGGGCTTTTTGTTTTTTTTGGGTTTATTAGGTGATGTTATGGTAGGATGGACTTGGATCTCATGATTTAGCCTTATTTAAAATTTTTCATGGTGATTTATGTTAGGTAAATTGGGGTAATTAATTAAATCCGAAAATAGTAGAAATAATACTTCAAATTAATAAGTTATTTAGTGTTGAATTTTGGGGCTTTTGATTTTTTTGGGTTTATTAGGTGATGTTATGATAGGATGGACTTGGATCTCATAATTTAGCCTTTATTAAAATTTTTTCATGGTAATTTATGTTAGGTAAATTAGGGTAATTTATTAAATCCGAAAATAGAAAAAGTAATTCTTCAAATTATTGAGTAGTTTAGTGTTGAATTTTGTGGCTTTTGGTTTTTTTGAGTTTATTAGGTGATGTTATGTAAGGATGGACTTGGATCTCATGATTTAGCCTTAAATTTTATTCATGGTGATTTATGTTAGGTAAATTGGGGCAATTTATTAAATCCGAAAATAATTGAAATAATTCTTTAAATTATTGAGTAATTTGGTGTTGAATTTTGGGGCTTTTGATTTTTTTGGGTTTATTAGGTGATGTTATAGAAGGATGGACTTGGATCTCATGATTTAGACTTAGTTAAAATTTTTTCATGGTGATTTATGTTAGGTAAATTGAGATAATTTATTAAATCCAAAAATAGTAGAAATAATTCTTCAAATTATTGAGTAATTTGGTGTTGAATTTTGGATCTTTTGTTTTTTTAGATTTATTAGGTGATGTTATGGAAGGATGGACTTGGATCTCATGATTTAGACTTAGTTAAAAATTTTTCATGGTGATTTATGTTAGGTAAATTGGGATAATTTATTAAGTCCAAAAATAGTAGAAATAATTCTTCAAATTATTGAGTAATTTGGTATTGAATTTTGGGGCGTTTGGTTTTTTTGAGTTTATTAGGTGATGTTATGGAAGGATGAACTTGGAAGTTGGATCTCATGATTTAGACTTAGTTAAAAAATTTTCATGGTGATTTATGTTAGGTAAATTGGGGTAATTTATTAAATCCGAAAATAGTAGAAATAATTCTTCAAATTATTGAGTCATTTGGTGTTGAATTTTGGGGCTTTTGATTTTTTTGTTTGTTTTTTCAGATCAAGGATTCAACTCCGGTTCAGACTCTGATGTTTCTCGTGGACAGATGGATTTCGAGAGTGGAGAGATTGGTTGGAAGTATGCCACCGATCCAGATGGCAACAAAGCGAAACCGCTATGCAACTTCTGTGGTAAGAGGCTGGGAGGAGGGGGTGTTACTAGACTGAAGCATCACCTTGTTGACAGCAATAAAAATGTTGCCAAGTGCACTCGATGTCCAAAAAACGTGAGGGACTTGGTGAAGGCCAGCATGGAGTGGGAAAAGGAGAAGGATGTGGAGAGGTCAAGACAGGATGAACAGTTCAAGGAGTTCATGGTTGAGAAGGAGTTCAATGTCCTCTCAGATTCAGATGACGAGGACTTTGTCTACCCCGATGACGTTCAGATCGAAGCGGAGATTAGGGCGTATAGGAGGGCGACAAAAGAGTCCATGAGGAGCAAATTTGAGAGGAGAGAACTCGCTGGTGCACGCGGCGGCTTCCCTGGTGCTGGTGGCAGTGTGAGTGGTTCTGGAGGTGCACCAGTACCACCACCCACTAAGAAACACAAGGGGAAGGGTGGTCCATGCAGTACAAGCCAAGCAAGGACCCTTAGCAAAAGACGGTGAAGGGGATGTTCACCAATGCACGAGAGAGAATGGGCAGGGTCATCGACAAGCTCTTATTTGGGGAGAGCATCCCAACTTTTATCGCTAGTGGACCTTTCTTACATCACGCCATTGATGTGATCGCCGGAGCTAGACCGGGAGTGAAGGCTCCAAGTGCCAAAGAGTTGATGAACAAGTATCTTGCGCAGGAGAAGGAGGAGATGAATGAGTACTTCTCGGACCTGAGGAAGAGATGGCCAGAGTACGACGTGACGTTGATGTGTAATGGCTGGACAAGTTATACGAGGAAGCAGATCATCAACTTCCTTGTTTACTGCGACGGTAAGACGATTTTCCGTAAATCCGTCGATGCTTCTGAACAGGTCAAGGACTACAAGTACTTGTTGAAGTTGCCGAAGGACGTCATTATGGACGGTGGGAAAGAGAACATCGTACAGATTGTGACGGACAATGGCAGAAACTTTAAGAAAGCAGGAGAAACAATAATGAAGTCCATCAGCTACGGCATTTTTTGGACACCGTGTGCTGTGCATTGCATAGATCTGATTCTGAAGGACTTCGGTAAGAGGAAGCTCATCGTGAAGGTGATGGAACAAGCACGCGGGCGATCATGACTTTCATTTACAACCATTCCAAAGTGTTGGCTTTGATGAGGCGGACATGCAATGGTAAGTTAGTGAGGCCTGGGATCACACACTTTGCAACCAATTTTATAGCATTGCAAAGCCTCAAACAACACAATGTAGGGTTGAAGAACATGTGCTGCCAAGGTGAATGGTTCAAGAATCCATAAGCTCGAACTGAAGGAGGAAGGAGAGTGGAGACAATCATCAATGATCTCCATTTCTGGGATGACGTGACAAGGGTCACGAAAATAATGGAACCTGTTGTCTCTGTATTACGTATCGTAGATGGGGATAAGAAACCAACTATGGGAGTCATCTACGAGGCAATGCGCTGCATGAGGGAGAAGGTTAGAGAAGTAGTTGGGAGAGGATTTAAAGCATGGTTGGACATCATAGACGAACGATGGTCCAAGATGCTCTCACATCCTCTTCACAAGGTTGGTATGTTTTATTATCCATTTAGTTTTTTTAATCCATTTCCCTAGGTATGTACTTTTGAATGATTAAAATTTGAGAATTGTTCGTCTCCAGCATATTACTTGAATCCGAAGTACCAATACAAGAACAGTCTTGGTACAAATGTTGACCTTCTAGCAGTTGTACAAGTTGTGGTGGAGAAGCTCGTCAAGGACGAGAAGGCACAAACCTCGTGCATGAATGAGGAAAGACCGTAAGAACGCTTGTATAATGTACAATCTATAATCGCATATAGTACTACAATCATACAATGTCTTTAAGCAGAAACCATGTTATGACTTAAAGTTTTGATTAATGTGCAGATTAAATATTTTAGGGATGCCTTGGGTTCTTTCGGTAGGGTAACCGCGGTTAATGACGCGACAGTACTCTTCCTGGTAAGGACTAAGTCTACTGATTGAGATGTGTAACAATTTGACTATTATTGATTTATGATTTATCTCTTTTGGATTTTCCGCAGCCGAATGGTGGTTACTGTATGGGATGGAAGCTCCCAACCTCCGCAAAGTGGCAGTGAAAGTATTGTCCCAAACAACATCTGTCGGTTGTTGTGAGAGAAATTGGAGCACATTCAACTTGATCCATTCGATGAGACGGAACAAGTTGGGAGAACGACTCCACGATCTTGTTTTCGTGCACTACAACTTGAGGTTGAAGATGAAACATGCAAGAGAGGGGCATGACAGAGAGGACTACACAGACCCCATGGATCTTGCATATATTTTCAAGATGCACGACGACGATGCAGATGAAGATGTTCTACAGAGGTGGTTGGATTCCAACGGTGCTCCATTGCTCGATCAACTGGGAGGAAGGACGAATCATAATATAAGCCAACAAATGGGAGCAGATGTTGGCGACTACATGGCAAAATCTGGGCGAATCACGGACCCTCTTGGAGGGGTGGAACTTGATGTGATTGTGGACGACATTCTCTCTACTGGATCGAAATCCAAATCAAAAGACGACAGTGGGAGCAATGATGATGATGATGTTGATGTTGTTGTTGTTGGTGGTAGTGGTGTATCAGGTGATGGGGAAACATATTAGGGGGGTCAGGTGGTCGTGGACCACGTGATGATACAAAATTCGAGTCAGGGCGAGAATACATGGAACGACGTGGAAACATACATGGGCAGTTTGTCCCAAGTCCGAGTCCAGGACCTATGGATTACGATGCATATGGACGACGTGGCCATCATCCTACAGATAGCTACATGGACGATTTGATATCATCTGTAGGTTTGTTGAGTTGCATGGACATTGACAGCCCATACCATGGAGGAACACCCAGTCCCATGGGCGGATATGGAACCTCACAAGATGAAAGATCATTTGGCATCTTCCCTGAATACTTTCCTGCTCCTCCACCTCGACCTCCTCCTCCTCCTCAGGCGTATACTCCTCCATCTTGTAGATATGGTAGCAACAGTGGGTATGGAGGATATAACAACTACAACAGTGAGAACTACCAAGATAGCCAACCCGAGCAGAGCCAGCTCAGCCATGGCAGCTTCTTTGGTGGTGGCAGTTTCGGTTTCTTCCCTGAGTATTACGCTCCTCCTCCAGGTCCTCCTCCTCCGCAGAGATCTTCTCCTACTCCGTCGTCGTCATCCCGAGGATCTCAAGTTAGTACTTCGCAGCCTCGACGTACACCTTGTGACACCGGATCTAGCAATGCTTATCATCGACTCGGGATACTCATAGGGATTGATGACCACCAATACATGCAGTATATTATGGATTATAAGGCCATGTACTCGTACATGACATGGGAAAACTACTGCGAGTTCATTGACTCCGCAATTCGCTATGAGAGACAACATGGTAGGGGGCCGATTTAGATCCGCCGCGGAATTCTTGGTTTTAGGTCATCTCATTTTACATTGTTAAATTGATTTGGATATTTCTCATTTGTTGTTGTAGCTTTTATATAGATAAATCTTTATGCCAAACAATGATTGTCTCGTTATATATTCCTATCGATATGACCGATATGTGCAGTTTAAGGACCATAGTCCTCATAAATTATCTATGTGTGTTATGACTTATGAGGTGTATATTTGTAGTATTTTGTGTTATAAACTTATAAGAACTTGAATGGAATCCATTTCCAATATTTATAAGTCAAGAATCAACATTAAGTTATTAACATCGACATGACCGATATGTGCGATAGCAGCGATACCGATATGTGCGATATATGGTCTATAAATGGATCGATATGTGTGACATAAGTATGTATTTGTACGTTATTTATTGTTTTAATATCTTGGATGACCTTGATTTCTGAAAAAAATGCCAAAAAATGGCATTTTTGCGCCATTTTCGACATTTCCACCGATATCTTCGATATATCCCGATATATCCATTTCCGGGTGGACCGAAACGATATCGATACGGCCTTCCATGCTCTGAGCCATGAGTAAAATGCATGGAGAGGACAACCATCCTGTTCTGCTTGACAGTGAAGATGTCGTATTGAAGCTGCAAAATCTTCGTCTCATTCCGTGCCTGAGAATGTGTGACGACGGGGTGTCCCACATTGCATTGGCAGTGGGTTGATGGAGGATGTTGTTTGTGTTAGAGTATTTGTTGTATGCGTCATCTATGAGGGAGATGGGTAAATGGATCTCTCCAGGATCCATTTACCCCATGTTTAGTCCTACATCTACCAGTGGTGGGACTTGGAGGCTCTTTGGGGGCTGTATAAGGAGCCCCAGACCTCCTGTATCAGATGAGAAAAGTGCGATAGACACACCATCCCTCTGAGGCGTTCTCCCGTGTTTTCATTCCGCTCCTTAGGGAGTAGGGTTCCACGTAAAAATTCGGTGTCCTTCAATGTTTATTTTTCTTTATTCTCTGATTCCGCTTCCACTTCCTTTTTTCTAATATGGTATCAGAGCGGGTCGATTCTCGAGGATTTCATGTTCATTTTTTTGAGATTCGATTTTTTGTTGAAGTTGATTATGAAGATTTATGTTTTTGTTCAAAGTTGGAGATCTAGGGTTTTTTTAAACCCTAAACATATGTTCTTCGTTCACATTCAAATCGAGTCGTCTGATAGCATGAGATTAGGGTTTCTGTTCTTTTGGAACCTCCTCCAAGAAGATGGCATGCCCTCCAGATCTAATACAGGAGATGTGACTACCCATCAACTTGCGCACCGGGAGCTCGCCAATGCTGTCGCACATCTCCAGGCGATCGTGATGTCCTCCCAGTCTGCAGCAGACCCTCCTACCGCGGGGCCTTCAGGCGACGCCACCACCCCTTGGCGCAGCCCTGCAAGACACCATCAAAGGCGAAGTGTGAAGCTTCTTCCTCACGCGCAGATGGTGGCACCAAGCCTCATGCGCACCTTCGATCTCCCCTGCTCCTGGTGATGCTGCCCAGCAGCACCAAGCCTCAGGCGGAGCTCGTCATCCAACGGCGACGTCGCACCCCAGCCCCGCTCCGGCTCCTCTCTACTTTGCCGCTGGCGAGCCCTTCAGGTTTCTCTAGTTCTTCAGGCGAAGACTCCCTCGTAACCCCATCTCCCGCAGTGGCCCCCGATCCATCCTCCAACGCCTCCAGATGCCGCGGCTTCGGCTGCACCAGAACGTCCAGGCGGAGGTCCCTTTCAAGGCGGCGTACGCTTTCTTCCAGCCGAAGCTTCCAGATCCAGGCGGTGTGAACCCTATCTCGGCAGCGACGCCCTCCAGGCGACGCAAATGCTCCAAGGCGGCGGCCCTCCTTGCATAGAGGCGCATCTCAGAACCTCCCTTGCACGCATCCGCTCCTCCGGCTCCATCTCTTCAGCGGCGGCGGCTGGCGTTCCATGGATGGGGTTCCCAGTTGGGAACCCTATTTGGGCGGCTTCGATTGAAAAAAAATGATTGAAAAATTTTAGTGGGAACCCGAGAGCCCAAGTGGGCCGTGGCCTAAGAAAAAGGGAAGGGGGACACATGGTGTTAGAAAGGAAAAAAAATCTGTGGGGGGCTGCTTGAAAGCCCAAGAAAAAAAGGAGCCATATCTTTGGGCCTTTTGGCAGTGTTAAAAAAAGGTGTGGTTGAAAAATAAGGGAGAAGTAAGGCTGAAGGTTAAAAAAAGGTCGTGTACAATAAAAAGCCGTACGTAAAATGTTTGCAAAAAAAGAAGAAAAGTCATAAAAAAGGGATGAAACGACTTAGAAAAATGTTTAAAAAAATGATGATTTGAAAAGATGATAAGAAAATGTGAACGACTATTTTTTTTAAAAAGAGAAGTAGCCGGAAAATTTTTTGATTATCGGCTTATGCATGTTTTTATCCCCATTATTATTGTCTTCTCCCAAATTTTCCGACAAGTATGGGAGAAAGGGGGAGTATATGTAGAGTCACAGGTCTATTCAGATCCAGATTCTCTAGATTTCATATTCATCAGACCAGCCAGATTTTCTCAGACTCTACAGTTCAGTTTCAAACTCGACAAGTTATTCCGAGTCTGCAGTTTCAGACACGCACGAGTATGCGGTCTTTTCAGATGTACACATGTATGCCATCTTTTGTAGTGGTCTCAAGCTTTTCCTCTTATTTTGTTGGGCCAGTGTTTTCATGTGAGCCATAGGGACTCCATAGTAGAGGGCCATTCCCTATGCTATGTTGGCAAGGGTTTTCATGTGGTATCATAGGGACTCCAGAGTAGAGTACCATTCTCTGTGCCAGATGGGAGAGAGCCAGTTCTCCGACGAGGAGACTTCTTTCAGACTCCATTCTCCAGCGACCGTGGACTCCGACGAGGATTGCACTTCCACGGCCTTTTCCAGTTCGGCCCTTTTCAGAGATGGAGCAGTTGTCCACATGTTGTGGCGGGCCATAGTACTCCGACGGGGAGACCCATTTCCAATTGCAGTGACTCTGACAGGCGCAGTACAGAGCACATGCTCTCCGATGAGGAGATTCAGCAAACACACTCCAACCCGTTCGTCCTCCTCACCTGCATGGCATGAGAAGCAACGTCCTTGACAGCATCAGTTGTGCGCGTTGAGTTGAGATTGTCCATAGTGTCCTGTAGCATGAGTTGAGTTTCTTTCTGTTTATCCAAGCTGAGCATTACATGCTCCAGCTTGAGGGGGAGTGTTGGAGTATTCGTTGTATACGTCATCTATGAGGGAGATGGTTAAATGGATCTCTCCAAGATCCATTTACCCCATCCATATGTTAAGTCCCACATCTACCAGTGGTGGGATTTGGAGGCTCTGTGGGGACTATATAAGGAGCCCTAGACCTCCTGTATCAGATGAGAAAAGTGCAATAGACACACCAGCCCTCTGAGGCGTTCTCCCGTGATTTCATCCCGCTCCTTAGGGAGTAGGGTTCCACGTAAAAATTCTGTGTCCTTCAATGTTTATTTTTCTTTATTCTCTGATTTCGCTTCCGCTTCCTATTTTGTAACAGTTGGCTATCTCTGTGGTAAGTGTACCACATAGCAAACATGCGCCCATGCATTATCTTGCTTCCAGAAGCATTCATCTCAGTCTTGTTGGCGGGCTTAGGTTGCACCAGGATGTAGTGTACTCCTTGTTTCTCTCCATGATACTCATAATCTGTATTGGCCATAGTTCATAGTTGGTCCCATCCATCTTGACGATAGGCGTCGGGCCTTTGAAGACCCGGGAGGAGGATACATTGACCTTATTCTTTGACATGACATGATGAACGATAGAGTATGGGAAAGGATGTGATTGGGGTGTAGAATGATCCGAATGTGTCTACTCGATCATATAGGGAACTAACTGTGTGCGCAGACTCCCAGCACAACCGTTCCCATCGACTTCGAGAGTGCTGGGGCTGGTCTGGTGAATTTATAGATTTAAAATCATGCAGACAACACTAAAATCAGACCATGATGCAGTCAAGAATGGGGCTATGAGCTCACAAATGAGCATGTGCACGGCTAGGGCCCTCTGTGATTGAAGTAGAGCACATGGGTGGCTAAGCAGGGGCGAGAACCACCTCTGACTGCCGTCGGCAACAGCTTAAAAAGGCTCCGCTAGGGCCTAGCAACGACGTTAGGACCCCTTCTAGTGTGTGGTGGCAGCAAGAGGACCCTAGGTAAGGTATGGCAATGCTATTAGGCCCCCTCCCTGGCCTCTACGAGGATGTATGGGCGATGGAGGAGTCCTTCGCGAGGGTGAGGCGACGAAAGGGGCTTAGCCGGTGATAGGAGAGGCTTCAGTGGAGTATGGGCATCTGGAGGGATGGGATTTTGGGGACCTAGGCTCCGGTTGAGGACCATCACTCTCATACCATGTGGAAATAAATGAATAGATTGATTATTTATGAGGTCATGTGGCTCTCTTGTATAACGAGGAGAAACCCTAGAGAGCAAATTACATAATAATGAAATAAGAAATACAACTACAACAAGAAAGCATCCTGTACAACATCAAAATCTTCCAAATGCACATGAGAAGACCACTAATTCTACCTAGGCATGCATCCCATTATGTTTTGTATCTATCAAATACCTATATAAATTCCGGATACAGTTTGATTTGGTTTCCGATTTGTCTTTGTTGAATTACAATATAGGGTAAATTACAATTTGGGTCCCCATCTATGGGTCATATCCCAGAATGGGTCCCGATCTTTAAATTGTAACGATTCGGGTCCCATGGCCATTAATGTAAGGAACTTTTTGGGGCTAATGACAAGTATGCCCTTGTTTAAAAGTTGGAACTCAACCCCCATTCTCTTCCCAACAAGGGCATATTTGTCATGAACCCCAAAATTTCCATTTCCTAAATGGTCCTGGGACCCGAATCGTTACAATTTAAAGATCGGGACCCATTCTGGGATATGACCCATAGATGGGGACCCAAATTGTAATTTACCCTACAATAGGGTATATGTATAGTATTGCGTACACAATAACAAAATACTTGTATAATTCAAGGCAGTCGTGGTGACCGGATAAAATGAGTATGGGGTTTTTTATATTGGCCTACCAACTTACATGTTCCTGTGCTAGATATGTAGAACTAAACACGAGAGTATATCCTATGTTTACATCTAACTTAATACATAACTCTAAAATTTTGCATCTTAAGTGATGATAGGATACTATATTGTTCCTCGAGCAGCGTGGTAGTTTTTTCTTCAAAATTTGTATCACGCTCCTCTCCTTTTACAAGGATGGTTTTTGCAGGGACAAGGTGCTTGCAACTTCATCAAATGGTGTGATGCCTCCGAAAACAACCATGAACCAGTTACTGGCTCCGACTCTTCCAAAAATGACTGCAAACCAGTTGCTCAATTCAACTCTTCTGCAAATGGCCACAAACTCGAAACTGGACCCAGCTCTTCCGAGAATGGCCACAAACTGGTAAATGGACTCAACTCTTCCCAAAATGCTGACACAGCGGTCATAGTTGATGATCAGTACGAATGGGATGACTCGACTTCTCGCTTCACCGAGGCCACAGCTGAAGTAACTACATTGGATGGGGACGATGCAGAGATTTGTGATATACTTTATTCCATTCTGGGGTCAGAATTACCAACTTCATCCCTCTGTTTCTAGCTTTGAGAGAACTGAGGACAGTGGTCATCAGATCATGTAGCGACCTCCTCTGCCAGTGCTATCAGACATCGAAGTTTAACAAAGTGGTCATATGTATAAATGCAATTAAGAGTAACCATATAGATTTATATTGTATTGGTTTGGTATATGCATAGTTATAGAAATATGTGCATTATTAGATCTGCTGACTGGTTAATTACTGGGCTGTTGTATTATATTTATGACGAGTTAGTCTTTGATCCATTTCAGTTGCGGGCTCAATGGTTGATTGAAATCTTAGAAAATGATTGCATTTATCTGTTTATATATTCAGTCATGATGATCAAAAGAAGTCGGCTCATGTCGGCTTCTTTCCCGGATGAGGCAGAAGTAGACGTGTGCGAATGGAACAAGTTCTCTTTGCCAGAATCTCTGATCATGGCTGCCAGAAATCTGCTGAGTTCAAAGGCTGCTGAGCTGCTCCAACTACCATCCTTTCAAGCACAAGGAATGGGAAAGCTACCATTCTGTTCAAAATCTACCTGTTTGATCAAATATTTCATGCTTTGGATCAAGGGATTAGAATAGCATCTGTCAGAACGCATCTTCTGCTGTCTTTTATGGTCAGAAAGACCCATGTTATCCAATTGGACTTTTATTGGATTATATCTTTAAATAATACAAATCATATTCCATATATCAACATGCATACCCTACATGTTACCCGTCTGAACTTTTGTTGGAAGCATCACTGTGAATCATATCCTACAATCTTTGACTATCAATCTTTGCATTGGTACATGATTAAATCTTTCATTCATGCTCTATGAAAAGGCGACGATGCTTTCAAAGTACAAGAAAAACACAATAGAAAGAATGACTTGGATCATGAACTAGTTGATTTGGAGAGAATCTGGATGTTTTTACTTTTTACCGCAAAAATGTATGCAGCATCAATCATGATGTTCTTGTCATCGAAGGGTATACGAGTCGTATGGAGAATATGATGGTATTTGTATAATGTCTGAAGGTTTCTAGCTAGCTTGTGATCAGAAGTACAGTCGAATATATAAATCAGGTGTATGTTTTTTCGAATATTTGTCATATAGATGCTGCCTCCTATACCTTGAGGCCAAGGTGGCACATTCGTTTACCTTGGAAGGATAATTGCCTAATATTCCAAAGGTTTGAGTAGATTGATTGTGACTTGCAATTCAAATAAAGTTTGACAAATTGATTGAGACTTTTGAGTGAAGAAGAAAAGTTGATGACCTTTGCTTCTCAATGTCTTCGATACAATCTTGTCATTGTACGATTGATGGAGATGTCACTCATAGAATTAACACAGCACGTCTGGAACGGAGATGAATATCATGCGCTCCTTGTTTCTAGAGGCTGTCATCGATATTGAGTGGTGGTGAGACACTATAAAGAATGTCTGCAGTTGAGATGAAGATGCTTCATCGAAGTGTTTCCATGCAAAATAGTTAGAACCTACATGAGTCGGGAAAGAAGAAGCTTAAAGCAACACTGAATGCATAAAATCCATGTATCCGACCTCACCTAAAATGAAAAAAAAACCCTAATTATTGTTTCTATAGGATAACTAACTAGTCAATAACACACCTTACCCCTTAATGCCTCAAAATTGTTTCAAGAAGACACCTATATTGACAAGTGGCATCGACTCATGGGGGTTAGTGACGTGTGCGGCCACCAACGGTAAGTTCTGCGTGGGATACGCCTGCGAGGATGGACGTGGGTCCGTGTGGTGCACGTGTTTGGACTAAGGTGAGGAACACATCACGTTGGATGAGTTGTAGAAAAATACGAGACGAGCAAGCAACTTGTTTTCCTTCGCCGCTAGGGGACAACTTGGATGAAAGCGAAGTTTACTTTATGTTAATATATCTCCAAAGCATAGAGAGGGACCCCAAGAACAAGCCAAGGGAAAACAGTGTCCAATCTTCCAGTGATTAACTAACAAAACCAAGACTAATAGTAGAAGAGGACAAAGGAGCATAGGGATGATGACAGCAATGCCATAACAATATATTGTCCTCCTCATGGATAGGTGTGACGAGATAGATATGGAGAGAAATGCTGATTATGCAAACCATTTCTCCTTAATTTATAAATAATAAAATATTTGTGCTGGCGAAACAATGTGCTCCATTGGCTCAGTGATTGGGACAAAGGAGAGGATTTGCATGTGAATTGTATGGTCTAGGAGCTTGCTTGTTATCTCCATACTTGTTCTATTGCTTTGGATAGAGAGACTTTTCTTTAATTTCACACACATATACACATATACATACATATATATAGATGGATTTACATGGTGATATTTTTTCAAAAAAATAAAAATTGCAGAAAATAAAGGTGGGGGCATCCATGTTGGCTGCCCCAGAGACCAACACCATTTTTTCCACGCACACACGAACATACAAGCGAGCCCCCTCCCCCCCCCCCCCCCCATACACACAAACATATACATAGGGAAAATTGTGGTTGCCCCATGGCGAGAGCTAACTTAGCTCCATCCACCCCATTTTCCAAAATTTTTTATTTTTATAGAATGCTTCCATGGATTTTTCATAAATATATCTCTATATTATGTCATTCAAATTTTGTGCGAAAGAGAGACTCATATGGCCTCCATTTAGACAAGGTTGATTTCAACTATTCTGCGATCGTTAAAAAATGATTGTCTGGATGGAAGCCGTAGGAGTCTCTGCTTTGCATGAGACTTGAATGACATAATATATGGATATAGTGATGAATTTTCATGGAAGCATTTCTAAAAAAATAGGAAAATGGGACATGGGAGCTAAGTTAGCTCCATCTAGGAGCAGCCCCATTTAACACATGCACACGCACGCATGTGCACATGCGCATGCATACACACATGCACACACACACATGCGCGCGCACACAAATGCTCGCGCACACGTACACACACACGTATGCACACATGCGCACGAGCACACACACGCACGCGCACGCGTGCGCACACGCACGGAAACACACAAATAATATAATCATGATTATTTGTTGATTTTTTCTCCTAATTCTTTGCTAAATTAGGAACGATGATTACTACAAACTTCTAGATCAACAGATAATCGCCAATGTATGAAACTTCAACGATTAATGTTATGTTCGATGAATGTTATGTTCGTTGGGAGTTACAAGGGTAAAATATACTTGTACAATAAATAATATTCATTGTTATAACCTTAACATCAGAAGATGTGATTACAAATATCCAAATTATACATTTACGTGGACTAATTTTCTTGTGGTTCACACATATAAACATGGAAAGAAGGAATCTCACCCCATGCTATATATGAAGTCGAAGGAAAGCTCTCAATGTTACGCATACACTAATGTGGAATCCGTGCTTTTAACAAGAATTATGTATAACAATATTGCTGTTATGATTATTTTGTATTAAGCAATACTTTTTAATTTAATACAGTTAATATAACAGCTCATATACTTTAATAAGGGTTGAAGTTATCTTTTCATAGAAATATTTGATACATTAATAGATCAATTCATTTTACGCTACCATCATTAAAAAAATTACAAATGAAATCAAGTTATACAAAAATTATTGAAATCAGAATCGAATTTGTAACTGTCCTGTCAAATCCAAAACATACATTCACAATTACCAACAAAACAATGGAATCTGAGTGGATTTATTGAGGCTGACTCTAAGCGCGTGGTTATGAGTCTTTTCCAAGCCTTATGTACCTCGCTCCTGACGTCCACCCCTTGGGATGTCCCGTCTGGTCGACTAGGACATGCGACTGAGGGAAGGGCTAAAAGGACGGTCTCTGCTATTGAAAATCTCAGTAATCAGAGGCTGCTTCGACCAGTATTGCTGCTTTTTCTCTGTGCTTAGAGGTCAGAGTTCGGAACCTGAATGCTCATTTTCGTCTGATATAGTAATATGTCGCTCGTCGATATTCTAGTATTTTCAGTGTGGCGTTTCAATCGAATGCTAAATCAATTGAATTTGGTTAAATAATATCTCAAGTAAATAAATAAATATTCAAAAGGCATATGTGCAATTATGCAGAATATTTTCACATACATGCATGAAAAAAATCTCAAGTTTAAATGTTGCGCATAATCCGATCCTTTCATCATGTAATAGCGCAAAAGTTCAGTAGCATATTTCATGATCAAAATCGAGATCAATTTTATACTTGAGAATTAGGTTATTTTATGCAATTTTAGTCATCCATATAAAGCTTGAGCAAAAAAGCGACATATGTTGTACCAATACACTTGTTCATTAGTATTTCGAAAAAATAAATAAAAATTAACTCTGATATGTTAGATTTGGGTTCAATCAACTATTGCCAAAAATATCTATCAAAAAATAATCCTGTTAAAATTTTATGAATTGGTTGCTTCTACATCATATTTATTATTAATCTTCTATGATCAAATTAAGGTTTCAAAGCCACTACTTGAAGGTAATTGATGTGACCAAAATACAATTTTAGAGATAAGGTGATAGCGAAATTTCGAGGAAAGTGTACTCATTGGATCAAAGTGTATTTAACGACTCCTATTTGGACTTAAACTGTTGACTTGTTTTGACAAAGTAATATCTAATATACAAAATCTATAGACCCTAATCCTACAAAAGTTTTGCATTACGTATTTTATTATTTCTCTAGCATGAAGTATGTATCGAAATTGGCTTAAGATAAGCCGTTCAATTTTCACATGAGCTTGGATTATATCCAAGTGTGACCTAAAACTAAAAGTTGATTATATCTGCCTTGGTTTAAATTAATGAATAGAACAAAACAAATTGATATCTACTTCATCATCCTTTACATGATCTTTCTTGGTTGCTTCCATCTCATGAACGTAATCTACACCAAAGCTACATAGCTAGCAGGACTAGTCAAATGCATGCTCTTGAGGAGCATTTGCCGCGCGTAAGTTGCGTGATGCATCGACTTTGGAAAAAAATCTGACCTAGCATTGGTGGGTGGAGAAGAAGGACATCCGCTTTACGCAAAGGTGTCAAAAACAAATTTGAACTGATTGTTACAAAGATAGATCTACCAATAGAAATTTTTAATTTATTTTTATTTAATTTTTATCCTTTTTAGTTAATTTTCATGAAAACATATTTAAGTTTTAGAAAAGTTTTTATTTTTTATTTTTAGGGGTTTTTTAATAGAATAAAATATAGATAAATAAAAGAAAAAGGAAAGTATTTTTGGTTTTTTAATCTCGACGAGTGTTTTTGGAGGTATTTTTACATTTTTATTTTGAGGGTATTTTTGAAATTGGAGAAGAAAAGAAAAAGATACTAAAGTAAATATAAGATAAATGAAAAATAGGAAATAAAATAGGAATGGATCTTATAAATGCTTAGATGTATTTTTTTGTAAATGGAATTTTGCTTTTTTGATTTTCATGTTTGCAAATTTTTGGAGAAATTATGGGAGTTTTTCGATGTATTTCGCTTTTTAATAAAAATATTGGTAATTTTCAAAAAAATTGAAGATTTGTGTAACTATAAGAGGTACACACGGCCTAGAAATTTCAGAATTTTTTCGAGAAGAAATAGAATTTATTGGTATTATTTTACTAAAATGAGCTAATTTTGTTTTTTTTTGAATTTTTAAATAACAAACTGTAATATTTTTACAAACTAAAATTTGGTATCATAGAATAATGACAGATGAATATTCCCCATAGTAATTTGCAAGATATTCCAATTAGAATCCTAAAAAATCAAAGATCTTAAAACTTGGGGAATTTTTAAAACTTCACAAGAGTTTTTCTTTTTAAAATATTGAGGAGGGTTTTGTTCGTTAAGTGACGAGAGCCTAGTAAAATTTTTCCCAACCTAAGATATCAACCTTAGAAGCCAAAAATGAATCTTGATTCGAAAACTTCAATTTTCACAAAGTAAAATGCAATAAATAGATACAATATTCAAAAATCCGAAGATATGTGTTAAAAGTTTGGACTATTTAATACAATCCTTCTAAAACTCAAATCACTCATAAATAGTTGGAAATGAATTATTTATGATTTTTACAATATTTTGAACTAAAATGCAAAGAAAATAAATGAAAATGGCCCAAAATGACCACGACAGGGATAAAGTGCAAATATAGAAAATAAGTTCCTAGGTTGCAGGCGGCACTGCACAATATTGTAAAACCCGACACCGGTTCTCTGTAAAAAGTCCCTCACGTGCCTTCTGCACGTGAGACGGGCTGGATCCGACAGTGTAGGACGGCCATTGTGTCGTGAGGTTGGAGCTTCTCCTCCGTTGCGCCTCCTCATGCGGTGGGGATCGGGCGGAGCTCCAGGAACGACGAGATATCTCCGCCGACTCCTCCTGACTGCGGTAGTGTTCCTTGTGCTTCGATGAATTGGCTCCTCCCCATGCCCCCCTCGAGATCTATGGTATCTTCGAGGAACATGGGGAACTCAGCCGACCTGGCGAGGGAGATGGCTCGAGCTCAGAAAGGAGCTCCATCCAGTCCAAGATGCGGGCGACATGCCTGGAACCTCCACGCTAAGTACTTGGAACAAAATGCAAAACGAAGTAACAACACATTCAAGAAAAAATCGAATCTAATGGACAAGAAATGATGGTACCTGAAGGTCTCCGATGTGCTTCCGGCGATGGGGTGTAACACCTGGCAATGTAGGCCTCGGCTCGGCTCGCAAAGATGTTCACTGTTCTCTTGACAGCTCGATGGAGCTTTTCACGCACATAAAATGAAACCTCGAGTCCCTGCATGCAATCGAAGGAGGCATACCGCATACGTCACTAACCCTTTGCAAGGTCGGGATTAACTATGGAAGTATGATGATGGTGTATTGGTCGACGAGGGAAGAAAACAGGGGAAGGTCATGGATTTGTGCTAATCACAAATTCAAGTCTACTGTGGATGAATGATTAAATTGACCAGGAGGGATTAAAGCTAAGGACCTAAGCTATCTAAAACATAAAGAAAAATAAGGATTCGTCTGGGATGGAGGCGCGAGGCGGCTCTGATGATGGACCGTGGTCCGGTGAAGGAAACCCAAGCTGAACCCACAACCACAGTGTTTCGTTGAGATCTGTAGGAGGTGCAGCAAGAGCAGGAACCGAGGTGGAAGGTCTCATGGGTCGTCATGATGCACGCCCTCAGGTTGCATGCACAGGAGGTAGAAGATGACCGGGGTATCGACACGTGGCCCTTTGGAAAAATTCGAAATTTGAAAACTTCTAAATTCAAAAATAAATATCAAATAATATCAAACGAAGAAGTGCATAATATGGAAGTTACTCAAAGTTTTAAGATCTACCAGTTTGTAGACAGGGGTCTTTACAAAAATTGGCTCAGATCCAAAGTTATAAAAATAGGAAGTGACATAGGTAATTTTGACATGATTTTTAGAGTTTTGTAATTTTTCCTCTTTCTTGTAAATATATTTTTTGTATTTTTTTGGATAATAGAAAAGAGGACACTGTTCCTGAAGCCATTGAGAAGATGAAATAGTTCGATCTAAGAGAAAGTGCGCGTTCAAGGAGCGTGTTTTTATTGGAATTTTGAAATGTAATAGATGATATATAAAAATCAATGAATGAATTTGATGGGTCAAATATAACTATATGATGAAGTACATATATTTTTTTATATTTTTAGATTTATTTTTTATTTTGTTTTATGTTCTTAGTGAAAAATAGTATGCACGTAAATTGCAGTTTAAATCATATTAAAAAGGGATCATGTGTGTTATGTATTAAGTGTACAATATATGTATATCGTTCTACAATTAGTCCCAAAATCAAATTTTCACAAATGAATCCGTCTCAACTTTGAAGTATTTTTAAGATTTAAGGAGTTAAATTTCACTGAACTTTAAAGGTGTGTTTAGTTCTTTTGGAGTTCATATGCTCTAAAAAAATCGGGAATGCCCATATAAGAGAACTAGGGCTTGTATCCATTACTCAGTTGTGTCAATTGTAGTTTTTTTATTTATTTTTACATTTTTATGTATTTTTTGAACTAATGAAGAAAGAATTGATTTAATTGGATTTTCACTTAAAAAGATAAAAATTGTTGAAGTTTGTATATATTTTGTACATGTGGGTTTTTGTCTTTTTTTGTGGGTTTTTGTCTTTTTTTGTGTGTCTTTTGTGGCTCACTTATTTTTCCTACTTGTTATTTAATCGACCGAGATCTGCTACCTCCATCTTTGGGTAAGGGCTTACAGATCTTACTTGTCTATTTTAGCATTTTTTAGTGATAAAAAGAGCAATTTATAATGGATGTATGTTCCTATAAAGAAAGATGAATTAATGTATATAGGATTGTTAAGGAATCTTACTAAATTCTCGATTTTTAGGTGGATGAAACATGGATTCATCATAGTGTAAAAAACTTGTAAATACTAATCAAGGTCTCAATAAAATCAAAGTTGATTATCTAATCAAGCATATATTTTAACATGGACAATAAAGCCATATTCAATAGTCAAGCTGAAAGCTGCACGCAAAGAAGAAGAAAGAAGAATTTTGTAATAAGCATATATAAAAAGATTAAGTATACATGCAGGTGTATCATGTAGGTATATTAAGTCCAAACTACTTTTGATCGATCAGTCCTCGTAATCTGGTCGATCAACTTATTTTATTTGATGAATCATTTCTCATCGACCAACAGTTTCATTATGATCAATCAACTTTGATTGACCACTTTCCGGATTTGATCGACGTATTTCAAATCATATCCAATGATTATCTAACGGCTACTTTTTATCGATCAATTCGATCAATTGATTGATCATTCTTTTTAATTCTGATCGGTTGACTTGAATATCATGATCAATCAACTCACCAGAATCTCTTTGATTCCTTTCCATTCTTGCAGCAACGTCTATATCTTTTAATGGACATAGGCCACCATTAACGTCTCTCAAATCTCCATCCGAGGCTTGCTCTGTGCTCAACAATTCAATCTTGAGAGTCATGCTCGGTTAGTAATTCAATCGTTCATTATAGTATGCATTTCTTAGCATAATTATTCATTACATATTTATATTCGAGGCTTTATAGATTGTTGAAAACATTACAAAATAAATATAACACTATATAAAATTATTATATAATTCGCTGAAAACATTACAAAATAAATATTTTATTCATGGCAAACATATACAAACAAAAAGATATTAGGCATTAAAAGGTAAAATTCCTATTAGAACATAACCCTCACGTATTTTAGTAAGATTAATCATCAGTAATAATAATAATATCGTGTGTTTAGCGTACAAATATTGTTACGTGGAAAACGTCTTAATTTACATGTGTGTATATATGAAAATAAAAAGAAGAAAAAGGAAATTATATTTGGGATGTCGGCAGTAAATATAAATTTGGGGTTCAGCATTGACTAAGGAGACATATAGTTGCGGTCTCATTAAGTAAGATATTGAAATGTTGTCCCCATTGGAATCACACCATGTGGAATCATTTGTTTTTTTTTAATTCACGTCGAAATAATTGATGAGTAATATAATGCTTGTGGTAAATTAAAATACGGATTTTATGCCTATCACCCAAGTAACATTGTTATATTTAAACTATAATCCCTACATTTTTCACATTTACACTATGACCCCTATTGATCCTTCATCTACACATTCGTAGCATTACATGATGTTGTATATGGAATTTATCCAAAAAGGAATTTACATGGGATCTTTGCATTTGAACACCTTCAAATTTTGTCAATAGCATAATTGCGTACTAATCCCCACGAAGCGTCTTTGTTGAAAGTTCGCTTTTGTCACTGATTTCTATAGATCAAATTGTAAGAGATAATGGTCAAATGATTAAAGTAAACCAAATAATCTAGAAATTTATTATATTTATTTTTAGTACAGATTTATTATATTTATTTTTAGTCATCTTCATCTTCTTTTCATCTTTCTCTTTTTTCTTCTCTCTCATGAGGTGTAGCGGGGCAGGATGTAACAAGTCGAGCGGAGGAAGGCATCCATCGAGTCTCATTCCGCTCCCTCGACTTTTTTACATCATGTCTCACTGGACTGAGATAGAGAGAGAGAGAGAGAGCGAAGATGACTAAAAGCAAATATAATAAATTTTGTAAATCGTTCGGTAAATATTTTCTATTTAATCATTCAACCATCATCTCTTACAAATTTGATCCACGGACAAGGGTGAACTTCTCATAAAGATGTTTTGTGGGGATCAACATGTAATATTTACCTCTCGAAGATGAAGCAACAAGACATGGGACGGTCCAATGAAGGCCGAGAGTTCTGGGAGGAGAGGGTTTCAATGAGGGCTGGGTAGTAAGGTCCAGAGAGGAGAGAGTTTTCGAAGGATAGAAGAAGATCAAAGAGGAGATGATCTAGGGAAGCAGTGTACATCAAGTCATCGAGGTCAGGGAGGAGGTCGTCCGACAGGGGTAGAAAAGATGAATACGAGGACTAAAAATAGATACTACATGATAGATTGTTTTTTAAGTTTTTTTCCAATTTTAGCCCTTTATCATCTTCTATTTCGATTTAATACATTTCACTTAATAATACAAATACAAGATAATAGAGATGTTTTGTAAAAACTTCCCCATGTAGTTATAAAATAGATAGATGTATAAGTATCATCGATGAAGTTTAGAAAAGGCACAAAGTGCAAAATGCACTGATGTTAATATTAAGTCGACACAATATATATTTTCATGAATATATTAAGATGAGATGATGTTTAAATTTGCGTGTTGTTTTTTAATACAACAAAAGTTTGGTTATTGAAAATAACTTATCTCTAAAATATGTTTCTCCCTCGTTGGTGTTTGTTTTACATGTTTAATTAAGTGCCTAAGTAAGATTGGGTACCTTAATTAGATGTGGGGATCTGTCTCCCCGATCTAGGGTTTTGTCTTTTTTTATTCCAAAGATTCTTTTTTAGTTGGAAGGACCCAACTAATCCAATCATTGTAGGAACTTGATATTATAATTATCGATGACAATATGAACAAAAACAATACTTAAAAATAGATACAGATATTTTTCCCCATAAAATGAGTAAATATCAGTATGGCCCTTTTAAAAAAAGTGACATTTTGGTATGTGAATTTCAGTTCTCTAACATCTATGACTACAACTACTTAATAAAAGTAGATATATAATACTTTGTCAAATAGATACGTACAACAGCAAGAAGTTGGAGAATTATTTTAACAGATAGATTCATAGTGAAATAGATATGGTAGCGAATCGGATGCAGATGTATCTGTATCAACTTGCATAGCTACATGTGATATTACAATAAAGATAAGCACACTTGCATATGTGTGAACTTTTGACATTTGCTCTTTGGCTCACATCACAAGTTACATCGCTTTCAATGGCAAGAAAAAAAGATCACATAGTAGTTAGGAAGGTAATGTTATTGGCACACAGATTCCATTGGTTAGTTGGCATTAGATGCCTCATAATTTGGTAGAGAAATCATACCACATGGACCTAGGTGGAGCCACATTAACCAATTGGTGCCCGATTTTCCAAGATCGAGGACCGTCCATTTAAGGTAGAAATCGGTACACTTGATGAAGAGAAGACTTCGTCGCGGAGGATGAGGATTCAGTGTTTACTACATCGAGTTGAACGAGTTGAACATAGCTCATTTACAGACATGAATTCATCCGCAAATGACATTTAATATATTTGTGTGTTTAGTTGAATAGAATATGAGAACGACGTAGTTATAGCAATGTACCACTAACCTCCCTCTTGACTGTAATAATGTCTTTTCCTGTTCACATCACATGCTATAAATGTAGAAGATTTTATCCTCTATGGAGAAAAGTGGTGATGGAAATTGAAAAATAACATGGGAAATGAAAATTTTCATGGACAGCAGAAAACAAAAGGGAGCGAATATAGGGAAGATTGAGTGAAAAATAAAAGAGCAGGTGGATAATAAGAGGATAGAAATGACATAAGGAGTGGAAAAGAGGAGGACAAAAAATTAGCAGGATGAAGCAAGAAAAATAACAGGAGGATGAAAAATAAAAAGGGGGTAGAAAAATATAAGGGAGGAGGGGGAAAATCTGTTTTCGCGAAGGGAATAAGATGTTAATCATGATATTTTTGTTTCATTCCATGTGTTATCTCTTATTGATCCTCCCACTATTATTTCCTTCTCCCAGCTATTTATGCTCCCTCTGTGATTCTACATCTCTCGTGCTATTGCATGCTCTCCCTTGCTATTGTTCAATCTCGCCTGTTATTTTTTTTTAAAAATCTAGTGCTATTTTCTGGATCCTCCTACCAATTTCTACGTCCACGCTATAAATCAAAAACCTTTTATATATTTATTTATTTATTGAGATCAGAAAAGGGGAAAACACACGTAGGTGTCTGCCCTAATAGAATTAAAAATTATTATAAGATAACTAGAACTCGAGGATAGTCCGAGCATGGTGGACTACATTTTCTATATAAAACCTTTATGAGCAGAAAATTACACCATTCGTGATAAGCCAGGTATTAAGTTCTCTCCATTTGGATGGAACCGAGAGTTGAGTAGGGATTCCCAGAAAGATGACATGTTGTTATGATCAATCCAAGCCACATCCAGCGCCCGTCAGGGATCCCTTGCTTTCACAACCAAGAAACATGTGTTCAGTGGATTCCAACATCACCTTGCAAAGAACATATGTGTTATCCTCTGCGTGAAAAAATGCGAGTCCGTCTTTCCCTTGTGAGTAGCCTCCCATGTCTAGAAGTCACGAAAACTCTAATGTGTGCCGGAACCTTTAACTCTCAAATCATCATGCAAACCTTAACCAAATTCTTGTCAAGCGGTTTTGTTCACTTGATCAACAGATTGTAGGTCTTCTTGATGGTGAAATCGCCTTCTCTCCGCACACAGTGCGATCTCATATAAAGATTCCATCAAATATAGAAAATCTTGCATGCGTCGTTGAGAGAAGCCGCCTGTGAAGGTGGGTGTTCAAACACCATTAGACTAGAGATTAGCAACACGAGCATTTTTGTCCTCTGCCAAAGCAAAGAAACGCAGAGTGCTTGACTGCTTGGAGATGACTTTCATGAGTTGGTTACAAAGCAGTGGAGGTCGGTGGAGGGAGAAGGTTCGGCTGCTTCACATCTATCGCAGAAATTAGCGAGCTTGAGAAAGAGGCTGAGTGAATTCAAGCAAGAGGTAAGTGATATCAAGAGGGCTAGCATAACACAAGCAGAGGAGGGAATTGCTCATTTGGATAGGGTAGAAGATGATAGAGATTTAATGGAAGAATTGCTGAAAGAGAGAAATGATTATTTGAGGGATGTTGCTTTGGACGATAAAAAGAGGGTGGTGGAGTGGAAACAAAGATACATGCATAGGTGGATTAGAGAAGGTGACGCGAACACAAATTGTTTTCACACGATGTCTAGTGGAAGAAGGAGAAATTTTATCCGAGCTGTGGCGGTGGAGGAGTCGAGAGTGGAAGGTGAAAAGGAGATTGGGCAGACGCTAGTGAACTACTTCCGCAATCACTCGAGAATGGTGGTGTCGAGATCGTGGAGGTGGGAGGGGTCAGAGGCGCCCATAATCCTACCTAATCAGAGTGAACGTCTGGTGAGACCCTTCTCTAAGGAGGAATCGAAGTGGGTTGTATCCGTGTTGAATGGCGACGGAGCTCCTGGGTCGGATGGTTTTCCAGTTGGTTTCTATAGCAAATTCTGGGAGGTGGTGAGAGATGATGTGTTTGCAGTTTTGGAGGAGTTTAGAAGTTGTAATGCATGGTTCAACAAAATCAAGAAATCTCTTTCTTTCTTCTTCAAAAGAAGCAGTCGTCAGAACGTGTTGAGGACTACCGTCTCATCGCCCTCTCTAATGTTATCTATCTGATTATTGCCAAGGTTCTTGCTATGAGACTCAGTGTGGTTCTTGATTATCTAGTTTCTCCTGTGTAATCCACTTTCATCTTCAGAAGACAGACTGGTGACAGCTTGTTGATGGCCTCTGAGAGTATAACATACTAGCAGAGGCGGCAGGTTCAGGGAGTGTTGTGGAAAGTGGACTTCTTCAAGGCTTACAATAGTATTGATTGGAGTTTCTTATGGTCTGTCGTAGCCAAGAGGGATTTTCCAGACCTGTGGATCTCTTGGGTGAAGAGGTGTGTGACCACTCTTCTTAATCAATTGTTGTGAACGGTCATCCTGAGGGTGGTTCTTCCAGCTGCAGCGGGGGGTTCGTTAAGATTGTCCCTTGGCACCGATTCTCTTAGTGTTGACGACAGATGTCCTGCCCCATATGGTGAACCAGGTGGCAGCACATGGCTTCACGATGGGTTATTCGTTGGGAGATATCACCCTCTTGGTGCTCCAATATGTAGATGATACTATCCTTTTTATCGAATGTAGGATTGATGAGGTGAGGGGAATGTCATTGATTTTTTAGATCTTTGGAGAGCTCTCTGGTCTTAAACTCAATAGAGAAAAGTCTAGCATGATCCCGTTTGGTCTATCGGTGGTAGAGGTAGATGTGTGTAATCTGGAGCGGGGATGCTCTTGTAGTCTGAGGCCAATTAGGTACTTAGGGATACCGTTTGGTTGTGATCGCCTTCTTCTTTCGGACTGGCTCCCAGTAGTGGAAAAGATGGAAAGGAAGCTGGAAGGTTGGAAGGGCTCCTTGCTTTCGCGCGGTGGCCGCATGGTTCTGGTGAAGGCGGTCTTGATGGCAATCCCTATTTTCTTTATGTCAATAAGAATTCTTCCAGTGGGAGTTTGAGAAGATTATGAGGAGATTCTTCTGGGATGGGATGGGTGGGGATGGCCAGGCTATACAAGTTATAGATTGGATGGAGTTGAATATGCTATAAAGGATATGTCGTTGGTAATAGTTTGTATGAGTGTAGAAAAACATTATCTCAAATCATGGGGACATTAATTTCCAAGAAAATTTGACTTGGTGATCCTAAGGGTACGTTTGGTAGGGGAATAAGGTGTAATAATGGGGGTGGAATAAATTGGAATAAGGCATTGTTTCTATTTGGCGGGAGGATAGGAATAAGGTGGAATGAGCTGGCATAAGGTAGAATAATGGCTATTCTTTGTTCGATTGTCATATCAGGGATAAGGAATAAGGTTTGAAAGTTAGTTAAAGCTATTGATTGCATATGGTCTATTTACGTTCGATAGGATAAATTCCACGCGTTTGAAAGATATGCGGGTAGTGACACACCCACGAGCACACATTTGCTAAAGACTGCACGGTCAAGAAGCGTTCCACATTGCATTAGCCAACTGATTTCGTGAAATCTCTCCTATTTGTATGTCCACCTCGGAAACTCTGGCATCGTTATCATTTCCATTGTGATCAAATATTTCATCGTCATCTTCTGAAGTCCCACATCATCACCATTCGGAGGATGCTCTCAGGTATATGCAGTTGAGATCTGATCCTCACCCTGCACATGTCATATGAAGTTGTTTATAATGCAACATACCATGACGACCGTCACCAGCTTGGGGAAGCTGCAATAAGGTCATTCAATGATTACTTTAAAGCGAGCCTTCATTATCCCGAAAGTACGTTCGAGCTCGATCGGAGCTGAGAGTGGTGATGATTGTCTAGCTTACCGAGCTCTAAACTATGGAAGGTGTGTGATGACGTCGCAGTAGGGTGCCAGGTATCCATGTTTGCGTAGCCTCAATCCACAAGAAATCTACAACAAGATGGTACCCTAAACCCCTCATTGCCGAGGGCCAACCTAAGTATCTTCATGTATGCTGTCGATCCCTCCCAACCGGCACCAACGTACATGTACATGAAATGGAAGTCATCACACACAATGACATTCTACGAGATGAGCTGGTGACAGCTTCTAAACTTCAATGCAATGTTAGTTGACACATTCACGAGGATGAGAGTACCATATATCACACAGATTACATCATGCGCCATATAAATATAAGGTCAGGATGTGCACCAAAACAAAGCAGGTCTGGAAGTTCTCCTACATTTAGGTGGAAGTATGGATAAAAGTTGATGTTCTGACAGACCACATCTTGGACTGGACTGTTAGCATATGGCATGTGTATGAAACCGTCCCTGAGTGAGACAATGTACATGAGCACGTCATTGAGATGTCTTGAAATCGTGTCTCCAGAGTGCTAGAAAAGCTCTCACATTACATGGTTCTTCACATTCTGACCATGGTGATACAACATTATGCAAAGCGATTCTTCTGCCTCCAAGTGTCTGGAGTCCCTAGGACTCACATATTCCTTAAGGCAAGTGCATAGACTTGTAATTGTCTTTGAGTACATGTGAAATATCACATATGATCTTTGTACTTGACCGTTGAGCATGTCCTTAATCCAGATGTGGCATGTCTGTGCCGTGATGTGATTTGACATATGTGTAATGTATAATGTATCACGCATTGTCCTGTCCTCATCCTCCTCTAATAGTGCATGCAGATAGACCATGTTGAGCTTTGATGAATCTGTGATTTATTAACATTCTTTTCCGCATTTTGTCTTAAAATCCTTAACAAATACATGTAAATATCCATCAATTTCCATTTATTAACAAAATGTCTTTCATGAATAAAAATGTAGTTTTATGCATTAAAACATGTAAATAAATAAAAGAATAAAAATAAGAAAATGAAAAAAAGTGCAGACTGTAAATATGTATATATGCAATGTATGACTTATAAAATATAAATATAGTTGAAAGATACATTTATATAACATAATCTTCGAGACCAAGTCAGCATGGATTGGTCTACAAACAAATAAGTAGGGGAAGATAAGGAAGAAAACATAAAAAAGAATTAATTATGCACTATACACATTATTCATTATTTATCCAATAATTATCAAACCTTAATTGATTTTAAATTAAATCATCTGTATATGTTTTTTACAAAACTCTTTTCCTATTTATTTCTAAAAATGTATAGAAAAATAAAAAAATAAGTTAAAAATATTATCTCGTATATATTACAAGAAATCTATCTTTTAAATTGTCAATTTCTCAACTTCCGAACATCATAACTTCTTCATACGAACTCCACTTTCACTCTACTCACCTTTAAAGTTCATAAAATAATATTCTCTAATCAATGAATTGTTTTTACTAAAATCAAATTCCATTTGCAAAAAGTCGGTTTTGGGACCTAACGATAACTGGATTTCTAGGCTATTTATTTTATTAAGAACATATTATTTGTAGATTTATTGATTTTATAACTTTTAAGTATTTTTTGATCTTGTATGTTGCACATAATATATTTCACATTTTTTAGACATTATTTAATATTTTAAAGAAATCAAAACCCCTAATTTATAGATGAATTTGAACTGCAATACTTACACCTATATTTATTTATATATCTAAATTAATTCATTAAAATTTTGAAAAATTCGTAGAACTCATATTTATTATCCTAATAATTAATAAAGTATAGAAATTACATGTTATTTATTAATTTACCCCGCATCCATTTGTTGAAGCCAAAAATCGAGCGGTCTAAATATGTCTCACACAGGGCGGAGACAAAGTCGCTGAGTCGACCACATGAAATCCGGATCTTTAGACAACAATTAACCTACAACAAGTAAATCAAGCAATGAAAGTAAATATGCGGAGTTAAAATTTATTATAACTCTACATCAAAGATGCGTAGAGGTCGAACACAGGAAGTAGATAGGTAAAATGGGGCAATAATGCACAAAATGTGAATGTGATGATTTATCTACAAGTGTGCTATTTTTTGTGAGTTTTTAATTTTTATTTTTTATTTAATTTTTGATTTTATATTTTTATATTTTGATTTTGATTTTGATTTTTTTATTTTTTATTTTCTTTTTGTATTTTATAAATTTTTATATTTTCTTTTCTTTTAACAATTACACAATATAAGAAAAATGAGATAAGGTATTTATAAAAAGAGGTAAAAATAGTCAAAATTCAGGAGATGAAATATTTTTGTGTTTTTTATGTTTTTATAATGTATTTGTGATTTTTCTAGATTTTTCCTAATTTTTTGGTATTTTTAAAGTCAAAAATACTGAAAACAGTGAATTAAAATAAAGAGCCAAATTGAAATGAAGAAATAAAATACAAAATAGTAACAAAATTCTCCAAATTAATTTTGAATTAAATATAATAAAATAGAAAAAATGGAAATAGAGATTATATTTTTATGATTTTTTCTGGATTTTTAATATTTTTATGAAGTTTTTAAGAGTTTTGCTATTTTTAGGAGTTTTCTTTTGTAATTTTTTATGATTTTTGGAAATAAGTTAAAACACACTTAAAGGCACAGAATGTGATTTTTTTGGAATTTTTCAAAAGCGTTTTATAATTTTTATGTTTTTTCTAATGCAGACAGTAGAGAAAATGCATGTTTTTGAATTTTTATAAATACAAAAATGCAATAAAAATGCAAACAAAAAATATGGCGTGAAAGAACAACAAAACAGGAGCTTAAGTTAATTTTTGTGGATTTTTTAGGATTTTAGATGCATGAAATAAATAAAGGAAGCAAAAAGAAAATACAGTCCTAGCAGGGGCATTATCTTAAATTTGCAAAAATCCAGGGGTCTCAGCACAACTTTTCCACAAAATTTGTAACTGATTAAAAAATATTTTTGGACCAGAATTAAATAGCCAAAAATCCAGGCGTATCCCTGCAAAAACGCTAAAGACACGTGACACGCACGTGGCTGGCGAGGACCTAAACGTAAATAACAGAACCTGAGGGGTCGAAATACAAATCTTCCAAAAATATTACACTTTATAAAATATTCTCTGGACTGAAAACAAATAAAACAAGTAACGAGGGACCCTATGCAAAATCCCCACACCCCACGTGCGTGAGTCACATGGCGTGACGTGGACAGGGACCCATACATAATTAATGAAAATTGACGGGCTCAAATGCAAAGTTTACACAATAATTAAAACTACAGACGAATGTTTAACTACAGTTCATTAAATGCAAAACGCTCAGGGTGCAAAATACAAAATACCCGAAAGCGTGGGTTGAACGGATGGCAGATGCTATTTTACTTAAGATGCGTGGCGTCGATCCGTGGCTTGATACCCCTTCGCCCGCTAACGGCTGAGATTAGAAGATCTCTGATCGATCCGACAACCGGCACGTGCTGAATCCGACGGCAACTGTGCATCGTGAAGAATGAGGGGATCCAATGGCGATGAGACGTGGAGGAAGAACGACTGATGAACACGACCTGGATGAGCTTGAAATGCCAAAATCTTCACTCTCGACGTTGCCTTCTCCCTTCCGATGATACCAAAAGGCTCCTGGGAGCTTCCTTGAATGGACAACGGCTTCAAAATGGCCAAGGAGTAGTTGGAACACCGCCGCGAAGTAGGCGAAGGAGGATGGCTCCAGGAGGTTCGACCTTCGACAAAAATGACCCCAGATGGGGTCCTTCGGCCCTGGGACCTGCAAACGAAGCACAAGACTCGATAGTAGAGGGTTCCCAGGGCAACTGCGGGTGATTAGATGGAGTAGGTGGCGGAAGCTCCGGCGAGGAGGTGATGACGGTAACTACTGAATGGATCGGCGGAAGACGCGTGTAAATCAAACCTAAGGCGGATGGTGAGCGAGTAAATGCGAAAAAAATGGATAAAAACAACCTCGATGGCCCAAGGACCAGAGATGGGACCTCACGGCGGCACGCCGAAGATGGGGGGTTGGAGACCTCCTTGGCCTTCGCCTGAGCGCGCCTAGCCCAGGTGGAGACGTCTCTGTTACCAGCGTCGATCCGGAGCTGGAAGAAAGGGTCAAACATGGACCAAAAGGGGTTCGGCGATCAATGGGGAGTCGGACTAGGATTTTGAAAAAGTGGTCGAGCGGCTCGGAGAACGAGGCGTGAAGATTGATGCAGCGTCCCAACGCCCAAAAAGACCCTAGGGCGTGAATCCTTGATATGTGGTGAACAAATGTCGTGAAGGATCCATCACGATAGGATGAAAGGATACACCTCGAAAAAATCATGAAAATGGGTCAAAAATGCAAGTCTGACACTGAGCCAGACCTCTGTCAAAGAGTTGACCGAGGTCAACCAAGGGACAAATCTGATTAGTCCACGTGGACCAACCAGAAAAAACCTTGGAAAAAAGGTTTGTAAAATCAATTAAAAATAGTTATTGAATTTATTAATTTTTGGTTATTACATAAAAAATATTTATTATTTTATAAATTATTTTATTACGATTTTTATTTATTTTTTTCAAGGTATAAAATTACAAGTTACCTTTTATGACCTATATAGGTATATTTATCTATATATTTTAATTTTTTTATTTTGTGTATTTAATTTTATTAATTTTGTTTAATATTTTATAAATTTATAAAATATTTGTATACACTTAAAAATATTTTTATGTTATTTTTCTGAAGTGTTGTGTACATTTAGTAAAATAGAAGTATATTCTTTATAGGTGTATTTATTGGTCTTATACCTATGTATTTTATACAGATATTTTATTCTTATGTTTTATTTAGTGTTTTATTCTTATTTTAATGTACATATATATTATAAATAATATTTACAAAATTATAAAAATATAAAATTATAAAAATAAAGGATAATAACTAAAATGAATATTTTAATCTGTACAAGTATATAGGGATGAGCATTTGGTTGGGCCGGCCCGACCCAGCCCGAAGCCCAGCCCAAAAAACCTGGCCCAGCCCAGGCCCAAATGAACATCAGGTCGGGCTTGGGCCCAATATTTAGGCCCAAATTTTTTTTGGGCCGGGCTCGGGCTTGGTTTGGCCCAACCCAACCCGGCCCAAGGGCCCGGCTTGAAGAGGGCCCGAACCATTTCACATATCATACATGTATGAAAACTCCCACCTATTTCATGTACACTCCCTTCTTGTATCTCGTCTTCATACACTGTTTATAAATCAAGAAAGTCAGGCATGCGACATATGAGTTGTTGATCATTGTATTTCAATTCAGTATTAATTTTCCTTAATTAGTCTTTGGTTTAGATTGTATTGGTTATTCTTGGATTTGTTAGTATTTATTTTTCAATCATAATATTTTCTATTATTGAACCTTTACCCAATATGGGTCTTATGCCCATTTTTTAACATGTAAGATCTGTTGCACCTATTATTAACTGGCTAAGTTTGTTTCACTCTTTCAATTTATATACATGTGAGACATTCATGGTATCTGGCATTGAGTGCACGTGTGAAAAATGAAATATCATCGGATTTGGTATAATCGAATTTTACTTGTTTCACAAGTATTATGGCACATGTTTTGTGTAACTTGAGTTGAGATTAACTTGAAACAAAAGACTCAAAGTTAATAGTCTCTAACGGGTGGCGATGGGCCGGCCCGGCCCAAGCCCGGCCCAAAGGAATTGGGATGGGCCTGGGCTTGGGCCGAGCAAAAAAAATTTTGCGGGCCTAAGCCCGGCCCAAGGCCCGAATTTTTTAAGCGGGCTTGGGCCTGGGCCCTTCAGGGCCCGGCCCATGCTCATCCCTACATGTATACAATAGGTTCCAAAACTCAACTTTCAAATCGTAGCTCCGCAAAATATAAAACCACTTTCATTAAATAGATTATTAAAATTATATACAATTAAAGGTGATTTTGATAGATTTCGAGTTTTTATTTGAGAGGTACAGGTCCGGGAAGTTGGGATTCTGGAACTTTATTCAGATCATAACTTTTTATCTGTACATTATTTTTTGTGAAATCAATTTTGTATTTTTCTATATTTAATTATCTACAACTTTCATGTACAAAGTTTCTTTATTTGAAGTATAAAAAGTAGAACCAAAAATAGGTCCCAAAATGAATAAAGAATGAATTAAATAAAAGGGAATTTTTATTGTATTCTGGCCCTTATCTCCCCCTACTTTATTCCTTGTCGACCTATTCATCTAGATGCCTAGGTCTTGGGGTTTCGGATCATAAAATATTTACAATATTTTATTCTTTTTATTTTCTTTATTCTATTATTTTGGCATTAAAAACAATATTTTATACACATTTTACACAAATATGCATGAATGCTAAAATGCATGAATTAATAGTATTTACCCACATTTACTTGGGTTTTTAAGGCTAAAATGATAGAATAAAGATGATGAAATGTAGATTCATCATCCCCATATACTTGCCTTTGCTAGTCCCTAGCAAACACTTATGCAATAAGTGCAACAAAAGAAAAATAAAGAAAAGAAAAAGAAAAAAAATGGATTAAGTTTAATTATCAAACTTGTCTTCACAAAATCAAAGTTTGGAGCTTAAGTCAGACCTTTGGAATTTTAGTGCGGCCGGAACCTTAATGAGAATCGGATTTGAAATCCAACAGCCTTCAAGAATCCCAACACTCTGTTCAAGTCTCCTCAATAGCCAGGTCAGAAATATATCAACTCATATGCAAACCCTTACGACTATGAATCTGACTCGTACAATGTAAGTGATAGTGGCTCTCCCCAACTAGAATGACAAAGAGACTGACTTCTCCAGTATAACAACCCAATGATTCCCCAATCCAATAACTCCTTCCTCGAGGAGCGGGGTATTTCCTTCTAAGTTCAAGTGGCAACCAGCTCAAGAGGAGGAGGTGAAGAGAAGAATGGACGTTAGCCAGTGTAGCTACCTATCCTAGGATGCAAGACCAGTGTAGTTGATGTGTCCAAAAATCAAGTGGTCTTAAGTTCCACACAAGGCGGGATCTCAGTCGCTGAACCGACCACTCAGAAATCTGGACTACAATCAACAATCAACCCACAATATCAAATCAGAAAATGACAAGAAAATATGGAGTCAAAATTTATTATAACTCTACAAAAATGTGTATAGTGTGCAAGTGTGTAGAGGTCAAACAAAGGGAGCAAACAAGATAGATCAAGCAAAATGTGCAAAATGTGATGTGTGATCAAGTGCCTACAAGCAAATTGTTGTGGGTTCTTAATTTAATTTTTTTTAATTTTTTAATTTTTTTTAATTTTATATTTTGTATTTTGATTTTTAGTCTCTGATTTTATATTTTCTTTTTATATTATGTATATATATTATAAATATAATATCTACATAATATAGGAAAAGAGAAGAATAAGGATTTAGAAAATAAACAAAATGCTCAAAAATCAAGAAATCAAATGTTTTTGGTCTTTTTATAAATTTGAGATATTTTTGTGATTTTTAGATATTTTTCTGAATTTTTTTGGTATTTTAAAAAGTCAAAATACTAGAAAATAGTGAACTAAGCTACTGACCGAAATTAACTGAGGATTAAAAATAACAAACAATATCCAAAATTCCTCAAATCAATTTTAGATCAAAGATAATAAATCAGAAAAAATATAGAAACTGAGTTTGCATTTTTAGGATTTTTTTTTGAATTTTTTAGATTTTTAAGAAGATTTTTAAAGTTTTCTAATTTTTAAGGTTTTTGTTTTGAAATTTTTAATGATTTTTGGTCTGAATTTTAAAAGACACTAAAATAGACTAAAGGTAATTTTTTTTGGAATTTTTAAAAGAGTTTTAATATTTTTTTGGTATTTTCTAATGCAAGCAGTGTTGAAAATGCATATTTTTGAATTTTTATAAATATGAAAATGCAAGAAAAATGCAAAACAAAATTATGGCGTGGAAGAGCAAGTAAACATGAGCTTAACCTATTTTTTTAGTGATTTTTAGCAATTTATAGATGCATGCAATAAATAGGGATAGCATACAAAAACACAAGGCATGGTAGGGGTATAAATGTAAATAAGTAAAAGTTAAAGGTCCGCAGTGCAAAATTTCCAGAAACTATATAACTGAATTAACAACTCTCTGGACCAATCACAAATAGTCAAAGTTTCAAGGATATTTTCGCAAAAATCCCAAAGTCACGTGCACGGGGCACGTGATTGGCAAGGACCCAAAAGTAATTAATAAGAATCTAGGGGCTTAAAGGCAATTTTTCCAAAAAGATAATAACTGAATTATAAAGTTTCAGGACTTAATAACAATACAGTAATCCTTAGGGGGTCCTCCATAAAATGCCCTCACCCCACGTAAGTGAATCACGTGAGGTGACGTGGCGGGAGGACCTTTTTGTAAATATTCAAAGTTCGGAGGGTTTATCTGTAAATATTACAAATATTTATAATGGCAAATGAAAGTTTAATGATTAACTAATAAACACAAAATGGCCGGTTTAATATGCAAAATACCCAGCGCTTTAGATCAGACGGTTGCGCACCCTTCACTTAACACGTGGCGAGATTCTGAGGCGCGATACCCTTTGAAGCATGCAGACACGATTAGATCTGGGCTGGAGATCGGACGGTTGCAGGTGGCCAAGATCCAACGGCAGCTGCTGTAGCTTCTGGAGAACGACCCCGATCTGACGGCCAGGAACGCATAAGCAAGAACAGGGAAGAAGGCCTCGACCAGCGAGCTTCCCCGGCTCGCTCCACCTCCTTCATGACGATGAGCATCTCAAAATGGGCCAGTCGTCTTCCTGCAAGGCTGCTCCAAGTCCTGGGGGTGTCAAAACGCTCCAGTGGAGCCCGGAGTGGCCGCGCGAGCCCGGTAGAGCTGGGAAGCTCCGAGAACCTCGGCCGGGCCTTCAAAATTCCCCCAGTATGCTCTTCAACTCCTGAACCTACAAGAACGAAGTGATAGGGTCGGGGGTAAATTGCCCCGACCCCGTAGCGAAATGGTATAGGCTTGGGACGTGAAGGAAAGCTCACCAGAGCAAGCTCCGGCGAGGTGGCGGCTGAGGCGAAAGCGGGGCAATGATCAAAATGGAGAGTAGTTGTGAGATCCTTCAACTATGGAGAAGATAATAAAGCAAAAAAATTGAATAAAAACGAACCTCAAGCCCAGAAGAGGCGAGATGGGACCTCACATCCAAGGTGGCCGGAGGTGGCTGGAACACGGCCTCTTGGCGTCACCGTACCTCGGCGGAGTGCTGGGATCAATCCCCTGTCACCGGAGATCCGTGGCAACGACCCGGATGTCTAAGCTGGGCCAAGGAGTGATTCAAATTCGAAGAGGGAGATGACAGGGGTATTTGAACAATGGTGCGGCAGGGCGTGAAGAATGAGGGATGGCGGTCGCATCGAGGGTCCAAAGACCACGCTAAGCCAAGGGCGTGTATCCTTGAAGGTCCCTCTATGTGCTGTGGTACTCAGCGTCGTCGGAGAAGGTCGGAGGTGCTGATGCGAGGGTGGCGGAGCTTGGAGCTCCAGGTAGCTCCGGTGCACGCTTCAAAATGGTCCCCAGGTGCGTTGACTGCGTTTGGACCTGTAAAAAGGGGTGAAGGGGATCGGGGAAAAGTGCCTGGGCCCCGTGGAGGCGGAATAGGCATCGAAGATGGTGTATAGGAAATGGAGGAGCTTCGAACGGCGGTGCGCGCCGGCGATGGAGTGCGAATGGGCGATATAGCGAACGGTGGGCGAATCTAAAGGTGCTATTCTACTCCTACGGCTACATGGATCAAAAAGAAATAAAAAGGAGGAAGGGAAAGGGGGTACCTCGATGGTTGGAACCAGAGGAGGGGGAACCTCGACGCCGGAGGTCGGCGGAGATGGTGGAGCCGATTCGAGGCTTCCTCGACTCGCCTGAGGTTACAGTTGAGGAGCTGTCACCTCCAGCAATGTGAAGAGCGCAACAGGGAGGAGGATTGGTGGCCAAGAAGGGTTCAAAACGGAGCACAATGGTGGAGGGTTGATTATAAACATGGTGGTGGCATCTTCTTCAAGCGAGGACCACGCGCAAATGATGGAGATTTTGCGTGATCTGAAGGTATGGAGTGGCTAAGTTAAGATCACGGAAGAATTCCCAAGAAGGAATCGAGGGAAGAAGACGAAGGGATTCGGCTCGAAATTGGGCGAAATCGGGAAGAAATCCCGCTGTCAGAAGGTGGCAGACCTCGGTCAGGCAGTTGACCGAGGTTAACACTTGACCGCTCCTGGTTGTTCCACGTGGACCAACCAGGAAATTCCAGGCGATAATTATTTGAAAAATCAAAATAAAATAGTAAATGATTTTATTTATTTTAGGTTATAAAATAAAAAATGTTTCTTATTTTATAAAGAATTTTATGGTGATTTTTATTTATTTTTATGACGTATATAATTATAAGTTACCTTTTAGGCCCTATATAGGTATATATATTTATATATTTTATTATTTTATTATTTATTTTATATATTTAATTAATTAATTTATTTATTATTTTATAATTTTATGAAGTATTTTTATATACTTAAATATATTTTTATTTGATTTTTGAGGTATTTTGTACACTTAATAAAATATAAATAATAATTTTATAGGTATATGTATAGGTATTATACCTAGGTATGCTGTTTATACAAGTATTTTATTTTGTGTTTTCTTTGAGTCTTTTATTCTGATTTAAATATACACAACTATTGTAAACAATATTTACAAAATTATATAAATATAAAATTATGAAAATAATGACCAAATAATAAAATGAATATTTTATTCTGTACAAGTATACAATAGGGGGTCCAAAACTCAACTTTCAAACCGTAGCTCCGCCAAATGCGAAACCACCTTCATTAAATAGCTTATTTTAAATTATATACAATTAAAGGTGAGTTTGATGCATTTCAAGTTTTTATTTGCAAGATACAGGTATGGGAAGTTGGTATTTTGGATTTTTATTCAGATCATAACTTTTTATCTGTATAGTATTTTTGCATGAAATAAATTTTCATTTTTATTTATTTAATTATCTACAACTTTCATGTACAGAGTTTCTTTATTTGAGGTATAAAAAATGGAACCAAAAATAGGTCCCAAAATGCGTAAAGAATGAATTAAAAACAAAGGTAGTTTTTTTGTATTCTGGCCCTTATCTCCCCCTACTTTATTCCTTGTCGACCTAGTCATCAATATGCCTAGGTCTCGGGGTTTCGGGTCATAAAATATTTACAATATTTTATTCTTTTTCTTTTCTTTTATTTATTCTATAATTTTGGCTTTAAAAATCATATTTATACACTGTTTACATGCACCTGTATTAATGCTAAGATGCGGGAATTAAGGGTATTTACAAGCATTTGCCAAAGTTTTTGAGGCTAAAATGATAGAATAAAGATGATGAAATGTGGATTCATCATCACCCTATACTTTGCCTTTGCTAGTCCCTAGCAAACACTTATGTAATAAGTGCAGAAAGAAAAATAAAGAAAAGAAAAAGAAGAATGTGGATTTAGTTTAATTATCAAACTTGTCTTCACAAAATCAAAGTTTGGAGCTTAAGTCGGACCTTTGGAATTTTAGTGCGGGCGGAACCTTAATGAGAACCAGATTTGAAATCCAATAGTTCCTGAGAATCCCAAAACTCTGCTCAAGTCTCCTTAATAGCCAGGTCAGAAATATCTCAATTCATACGCAAACCCTTACGACTATGAATCTGACTTGTACAGTGTAAGTGATTGTGGCTCTCCCCAATTAGAATGACAAAGAGACTGACTTCTCCGGCATGACAACCCAATGATTCCCCAATCCAATAACTCATTCCTCGAGGAGCGGGGTATTCCCTTCTAAGTTCAACTGGCAACTAGCTCAAGGGGAGGGGGTGAAGAGAAGAATGGACGGTATCCAGTGTAGCTGTCTATCCTAGGATGCAAGACCAGTGTAGTCAAGTCATCCAGTTGCAGGCTCACATATTTTGGAACTCAAGCTTGCTTATTGGCTATACAACATATTCACATACTTTGCAGGCATTTTATTTTTGTACAGGCCTGTTCATATTTGTTTTGATACTATTTACAGCAACATTTACATATGAAGTTTTTCCTCTTGAGCTAGTAGACTATCTCTCTTTTGAAGCTTTATTGCAACCCGCACTCTCATGTCTTTAGACTTCCTCATCACTGGACGGGTTGGGGTGCACTTCCCCTCCTAGAGGAGGACAAGTGTTTCCACTTGTGTGCGTCTCATACTGGCAAATCCAATCCCCTCACCACTCCAACTGAGTTGAGCCAAGTGAAAGGTGCATGTGTCCAAGTTAGGTCATTATCAACAAGAGTCGTGCGTGTGCTCCGAAATACTCTACTTAGGCAGTCAAGAATCCATTGAACCAAGTCTCGTGATCCTCAAAGAATTAAGTCAACTGGACATGAAGTACCTCAAACCCAGTTCCTATAAGGTTCCTGTTATTAGGTAGATTTTTAAGGTCCAACCAAGATCCAATCTCCGGATTTTACTTAGACTTGTTCAACTATCAAGCTCAATCCGAAAAATGTGAATGCTATGCAAATGTTATGCAGAATGCAGAAAATATTTTTGTGATGCAATTTTCAAGATTTTGAACTTTTTATGGATTTTGAAAAATGATGATGCATATGCATTTTTTATTTTTCAAAAAGATTTTTCAAATGTTTTGGTATTTTAATTTTGCAAATGTTTTTGGGGATTTTTGAAAACAAAAATATTTTAGCTAAAAACTAGGTACAAGTATTTACATGGGGATGCTTCTTATATTTACAAGAAGTGGATTTTAAGAATTTACAGGGGTAAGTGATCAATTTTATAGATATATACATAATTAATTCTGGTGTGATGTATGTATTCCTCAAACTTATTTGAAAAGGTTTTTACAAACAATTTTGACAAACTATAGTCCAAATTAATTTTTACAAACATTTTACAAACATGTACACACATTTGAAAATTATTTTGCAAATGTTTTCAAACAGTATAGATAGATTTTTCAAGATATTTTTACAACCATTTTTCAAACCATTTGCAATTCATTTTTCAAACATTTTATTTCACATAAAGAAAATGAATTTCAAAACAAAATAATTTTTACAAAGGTTGAAAATATGTAACAAAACGTTTTTCAAATAGTTTTCAAAAGATTTTTCACAAAGATTTTCAAACTATTTTTCAAATATTTTGCAAAAAACATTTTCACCTGATTTATTAATCAGTACATATAAAAGGAATTTGAGGAATAATCAACATCTTTTTAAGGTTTTTATGAATTATTAAAGAATTATTGGCCATATTATTAAGAAAATATGAAAGTACGAGTTATGGCTAAAGTATATACGGTATATACGACCCCCCTATACTTAGCTGGAGCTATGTCCTCATAGATCGGAGAGAAAAGAGAAGACATAACTTGTACTAAGTATAGGCAAGTCTAAAGAATAAATAAATAAAGGAATGAACGAATGAGAAGTTGACCATCCCCCCCAATACTTAGGATCAAATAATCCTAAGTATAACAGACTGTACATAAAGCAGGGAGGGTCAAGGGTGGGAATGAACAGATCGTACTCAGATTGTCTCCCCCCTATACTTAGGGTAAGATATCCCTATGTATAGACAAGAAGAGGAGACAATGGAGAGGATAGAAATAAATGAAAACTTGGGGTGCACACCCCCTATACTTAAGACAAAGTACGTCCTAAGTATAGAAGACTGTCTACAAGGGGCGATGATGACACGAAAAACCGAGCGACTAAGGCAATCAGGTATCTCTACGAGGGTCGTCGTGACCTCGGTCACTCGATCGTGTCGATCAAGAAAAATATAGACCACCAAATAGATGAAAATCAATCAAACACACGAAAGCGGTCTTGCTATTAATTTAACCTGGTATAGTGACCAGGGTCGAACACAAGCAGCACGGGTTGGCCTCTCAGCCTACGAAGTAGTCAAAAAGAGATAAAAGAAAATAAAAGAAATATTTTTGGTGGTTTTTGAATATTTTATATTTTTTTGGATTTTTAGTGAATTAAGAAAATAAGAAAAGCAAATACACTCACACTTCAACAATTTATTACAAGCACTAAAAATCAACCAAAAATTCGAACAAAAATGTTTTTATGTGTTTTATAATTTTTAATGTTTTTGGTGAATTTTTAGGATTTTTCTGATGTTTATTTAATTTTCTAAAAATCAAAAGGTGACTAAAACAGTAGGTACTGTCTAGCCGAGCTAAAAGGGCCTAGATAAAATATCTAAAGGCCCCAAATTAGCTAGGAGGTAATTTTCCTATAAAGAGAATAAAACAAGGAAAATTTAGGCACCTAATTTATTATTTTTGGATTTTTAATTGATTTACAAGAATTTTTATAAGATTTTGAGTGTTTTTCAATTTTTAGTGGTTTTCAGTAATGAAAAATAGCCAAATATGGCTAGAAAATCAAACACAACAAAACAAACAGTAGACAATTTTTTTTGGAATTTTTAGATGAGTTTTAATATTTTTTTGTGATTTTTAACTTAGACAGTGGCGAAAATGGAGGTTTTTTAATTTTTAAAAATATCAAATGAAAACAAAAATGTCCTAAAAAACTCGAAAATTTTACACTATGGCAGGAGCCATGTGTCTAATTTTCGTTGGATTTGGAGGTATTTTGCTATTTTATCCAAAAATAAAGAAGGGGCACAATGCACAGGGACCAAAGTGCAAATACCCGAAAGTCTGGGGGGTCTGGTGCAATTAACCCAGTGAAACACGTGCTACGCGCGTGCCTGGGTCACTCAGGAACCCAAATGTGAAGAAAATAAGTTCCGAGGTCTATTTGGTAACGGGTACCAAAAGTCCAGGGACTTATTCGCAAATTACCCAAAAATATCCGCACATGCTCAAATGTTTCATGCACAGGGGTATAAATGCAAATAAATAAAAACTTTCATTCAACTGATAACATCCAGAACTATAGGGCCTATATTGCAAATAAACCAAGAAATCACGTGTCGATGCACGTGTCATACAACGCACAGGGGCATAAGTGCAAGGAAAATAAAGTGCGAGGTCCTTAATGCAAAAGTACCAAAAACTAAACAACTACTCTAGGTAATTACAGGATTAAATGCGAAATGAAATAAACAGAAGGGCCTAAGGGTAATTTACCCTTTATTAATGGAGCGGCTGGATGGAGGTCACATGGAGCATCTGACGGTTGGGAACAACGGGCGCTCCACAGCTGGGCTCCTCGGGTGAATCCAACGGCGGGGGTTCAACCACGTGGAGGATCGAACGGTGTAGGGTGCAGGTGGCTAACCCTCGTGCATCGGACGGCGGGGATCAATCCTCCTCAGATCTGACGGTGAATGCGGCTCCTGAACGGATGACCCAGATGCAAACTGGAGCTGGAGGTCTGATTGGATGGCTGCTGAAGGTCGAGGAAGAACAGTTCGCCGGCGAAGTTCGCCGGCCTCGTGCGTGCGCTCCTGACCACCTCGCCGGGCGCTGGTGATCGGAAAAGTTCTGGCGTGGGCCTCCGCGTCGGATGGGGGTCTCCGATGACCTGGCCGAGCTCTGAGGAGCTCCGGCGAGGTCGGCGGAGCTGCGCCTCCTGGCTCGATGTCGAAGGACCTCAGATGGCCCTCACTGAACCTGCAAAACAGTTAAGAAGGCTCGCGGGTCGAGGGCAAACTGCCTCGACCCAGTTAGGCGGGGGTGACGGTGAACGGAGGGTCGAAGCGGACGAGCTCCTGCGAAGGGGGGACGGTGGAGCTCGAATCCCAGCTCCTGTGCGAGCTGGGTTGGATGGGTATGCGGAGAAGATGTGCGGGAGGACGGCGAAGGCTATGACGATGCCTGATGGTCGGATAGTGATCGGATGCGGACGGAATCGACGAATGATGGCGGAGCGGCGATTTGGGGGAAACTACAAATTAAAGAAAAAGAAAGAACGATGGGGCTACCTGGGTGGACGGTGAGACTGGGGACGAGCTTGCGCAACTCTGGGTCGTCGCCTCGAGGAGCGTCTCCCTCCCGAGGCTCGATGCTCCTGCTGGTGGCGGAGCAAGGCGGCGAAGCTTCGCCGGATCAGTGGTCTCGCTCCCTCTCCTCGCTTCGACACCACGGGGACAAGTTGTCACTCTCTCCTACGCAATGGAGCTCACGGGAGGTGGAATCGAGTGGCCAAAGATGAGAAATGAGGAGGCGGAGCTCGAGCTAAATATGGGTGAGGGTCCGGGAAGACAGGCGCGGGTAGGGCGTGGAGGCGCGCGGATCCCGATGTGGATTCCCCGGCGAGGATCTCGGATGCAGCATTAGTGATTCGGACCCGAGGTTTAAGCAAGGGATGATCGGGTTTTGCGGGGGAAAAAATCCGAGAAGTCGGGTACCCGCTAAAGACCCGTGCGAAGTGGTCCTGGGGGGGGGTAGTTGACCGGGCGGTCAACAATCCCAGGACCAGTAGGAAGCGGCCACGTGGCTGGATTTTGAAGGTAAAAATTAAGGAGGCAAATGGCCAAATTTGCAAAAAGTTAAAACATGAAATATTTTTATTTTATTTTTTTTCTATTTTTTAGTGATTTTTAATTAACTTTTCAAAGTAAAAATAAGGTATATACATAGTAGGGTTATATATAGGTATATATACACTATATAGGTTTTTAGTTTTTGATTTTTAATTGTTATTTTTATACAATTTTATTCCTATTTTATATTTTATTTATTTATATTATAAAATAAGGAATAAAAAGATAATTTTTTTTATTTTTATTATTTATTTACATAGGTGAAATAAATACATATATACATTTATATACATGGTATATTTACAATATATTTTTGTGTTTTTAATTTTATTATTTTTATTTTGTTTTTGTTTTAATTGTTTTTATTTTATTTATTTACACTATATAACATAGAATATTTACAAGAATTTTGGAAATTAATTTTATTTATTTATAAGGCTGAATAAATATAAAGGTGGGTGATCTATGTACATGATGATGTTTTTGGTTTCTTTTTAATTTTTATATTTTCTTTTGTTTTTATATATTTAGAACTATTTACAAATATTTACAAGCCTATTTAAGTCTATTTTTGTGAGGAAAATATTCTTATTTTATTTACATAAATATGTACACACATGAGCCCCTATCTCCCTCTACTTTGGCTTTTATGCGGTCAGGCCTATGTTGAGCCCTCCCTTGGGTTAGGTTGCTCAATATTTATTCTAAATATTTCCCTCTTTTTCTTTTTAATCTTTATTCTTTTATTTTGCACAAAAACATGCTAATTATAGGTTTTTACACAATGCATGCTTTTGGTAATTATTTGTATTTACACATATCTACATGCATTTGCAAAGGTTTTTGTAGCTAAAAATATAAGAATAAAGAGTGATGAATGAGTATTCATCCACCCCCCTATACTTAACTTTGCTAGTCCCTTAGCAAACACTTATTTGAAAAAGAAGTGAAAAAGAAATAAAGAAAAAGAAAAAGAGAATGTACACGGATCAAGGCTGATTATTAAACTTGCCTTCATTAAATTAAGGTATGGAGCTCGATCAGATCTTTGGATTATTAATGTGTCGGAACCTTATTTGGACTTAAGTCTAAAACTCAACAGCCTATAAGTTCCACTATTCTATAACCAAGACTCCTCAATGCTCCATATCAGAACAAGTCATCAATCACAAACCCTGAAGACCATGAATCTTTTCTTGTCCTGTGAAAGTGAGGTCTAAGCTCTCCACCTCAGAAATGGCAACTTTACAACCTTCCCCAACAAGGTAACTCTATGACCTCAATCTGGCCACTCTTCCCTCGAGGAGCGGGGTATTCCCTTCTAAGTTCAAGTTCAACCGGCTCAAGAAGAGGAGGAAGAAGAGAATGGGTCAAGGCCAGTGTAGCCAAGTACCCTTGGGAGCTTGACCAGTGTAGCCAAGTCTCCCTGCTGCAAGCTACATCAGGTGGATCATGAAACCAAGCTTTGCTTATTGCACTTTATATACATACTCCGGTGGGATTATCATTTTCTATCAGACCCACCACTTTTTTGGAGTTATTTTCTTTTTGCACTTTTTTTTTCAAGTGCATCTATACAACATATACATGTGCAGCATATATACAAGGAGTTTTTCCTCTTGAGCCAGTAGACTATCCCTCTTTTGAAGCTTTATTGCAACCCACAACTCCTGTCGCTAGACCTCATGGCAACCAGACCAAGTTGAGACGCACTTCCTTCACTACAAGAAGAAGAGAGGTTCCGCCTAGAAGTACTACCCTCATATGCTACCCCAAGTCAAGGAAGACTGCCTCCTCACCACCTCATCCGTAGAGATCTCGGTGCATAGTGCTGGTGTCCAAGTAAAGCCATAATCTATATGAGTCATGTGTTGTTGTTAAGTGCTCTACTTAGCTCATTGAGATGACATGTGATCATAGCCTAGTGGACTCAAAGAATTAAGTCACCATGGACCTGAAAAGCCTTAAACCTAAGCCCTATAAGGTTCCTCTTAGAAGTTAGGTGGATTAAGATCTTAATCAAGCTCCATTCCTCAATTTGATTCCAGGCTAGTTTAAATGTCAACTATCATCCAGAAAAACTATATACATATGTACAAAGTTGCTATTTACACAAAGTTTACAAAACATGCAAAATTTTTGAAAAATGTTTTGAAATCATGAATGGATGATGCATGAAGTGCAAGTTTTGCAAAAACATATTTACACAAATTTACACAAGATTTTTGCAAACTTTTGATTTTCAAAACATTTTGGAAAAATTTTGTACTATATACATAAGTTTGATAAGAAAATATTTACACAACTTTGCACAAAAAGATTTTTGAAATCATTTTTACAAAAATAGTTTGTACACTAGCTATTTATGTGCAAATAAAAGAAGTTTATGTACATGAAAATTTTTTAATTTTTGTGTTTTTTAGCCATTTTTATTTATTAACACACTCACACAAAGTATGAGTTATGGCTAAAGTATATATGAAATATATACACACCCCCCTATACTTAGCTCGAACGATGTCCTCAGAGTCAAGAGCGATGAAGAAGACATAACTCGTGCTAGGTATAGGGAAGTGAAAAGGAAGACTATATACAAAGATGAATGAATGAAATGGAAAGTCAAAAAGGTCTCGGGTTTTCCCCCTATACTTAGGATCAAGTAATCCTAATTATAACGGGCTGTATACTAAGGGAAAACCGAGTGGAGAATGTACAGGGTCTACCCCCCATACTTAGGGTGAAATATCCCTAAGTATAGGCAGCAAAAACAGGGGAAGAAGGAAACAAAAGAAATACCCGAAGGTCCTACATCCCCCCTATACTTAGGGTAAAGTGCACCCTAAGTATAGCATAATCACAAGATGGAGAAAGGATGTGGGACTAAAGAAGGTAGTGATATAGACATCTGGATCTATACAAGGCGGAAGAACAGTGAAACTCAGGCGTGAGAATGCATTAGATGTGAGTCAAAGACCACATCTCACGCAAAATGAATAGGGGCAAGATCAGCGACCCGCGGCTCATGATCTAGAAATGGCTTGAGCCGCTGGCCGTTCACTCGAAAGGTACTCTCAGAAGACAACTCAGATATATCAATGCTACCGTTGTCGTGTACCTTCTGACCAAGTAGGGTCCTTTCCATTTGCTCTGTAGCTTTCCCTGGAAATAAACGAAGCCTCGCATCAAACAGCCATACTCTCTGTCCAATCTCAAAATGCTTGTGACTGATATGAGAATCATGCCACTCCTTCACTCTCTCCTTATACTGTAGGCTGTTTGAGAAAGCTGTATCTCTAAGCTCCTCTAGGGCTGCTAACTCTGCCCTCCTCTGGTCTCCTACACCATCTGGATCCATGAGTATATCAGTAACTGCCCATAGTGACCTGTGCCTCAACTCAACAGGTAAATGGCTCGGCTTGCCATATACGAGGCGAAAGGGAGATGTGACCAATGGTGTCTTGAAAGACGTCCTATATGCCCACAAGACCGAGTCCAAAAGCTGTGACCAATCCTTTCGGTCAGGGCGAATGACATTCTGCAATATAGTCTTGATCTCCATGTTCGACACCTCGGCTAGACCACTTGTCTGTGGATGATATGGTGTAGCAACACGATGGTCTATACCGAACTCGCTAGCAAGGGCCTCACCTGGTCGTTGATGAAATGAGACCCCCATCAGAAATCAGAACTCGTGGAACCCGAACCGCGTGATGATGTGTTTCCTCAAAAATCTGCAAACTGTCCTCGCATCAGCGGCTCGGGCGGGGATAGCCTCAACCCAACGACTAACATAATCTACGGCCAACAGAATGTACTCAAATCCCTGACTCTGAGGGAATGGACCCATGAAATCGATGCCCCATGCGTCAAAAACCTCATAGAAGTGAATGGGCTGCATTGGCATCATATCACGATGTCCACAAGTGCCCATCCTCTGAAGTTAGTACACCTCTTCACGAAATCATCAGAGTCCTTGAAGAGGGTAGGCCACCACAAGCCGGATTGGAGCACTTTCTGTGTCGTTCTCCTCCCAGAATGATGTCCTCCTGCCTCAAGCTTGTGGCAGTAAGTGAGGACGCTATGGTGTTCCTCCTGAGGAATGCACCGACGCCAGACGCTATCCCCTCCTTCGTGGTAAAGGATGGGGAACCTCCCAGTGGTAGGACTTGGCCTTCGCGAGGAAGGTCTCAAGCCTTTGCCTGGGCCAATCTTGTGGGACTTTCCCAACAACGAGAAAGTTCACAATATCGGCATACCACGGGAGTGAGGCGATAACAAGGATCGCCTCATCTGGGAAGGTCTCACAAATGGGCTCTATCTGCTCAGACTCCTCAGGCTGCTCTATACGGGAGAGATGATCCGCCACCACATTCTTGACTCCAGGTTTATCCTTGATCTCAATGTCGAACTCCTGGAGTAGAAGGATCCATCTAGTAAGTCTGGCCTTGGCATCCTTCTTTGCCATGAGGTACCTGATGGCGATGTGATCTGTGTACAGGGTCACTCTAGATCCAATGATATAAGATCGAAACTTATCTAGGGCGAACACTACGGCTAGCATCTCCTTCTCTGTGACCGTATAATTCCGCTGGGTGGAATCCAATGTGCGGCTAGCGTAGTGGATAGTAAATGGAACTCCATCCCTCCTCTGTCCCAGCACTGCCCCTATGGCAAAATCGGAGGCATCCGTCATGATCTCGAATGGGAGAGACCAATCAGGCGGCTGGAGGACAGGAGCCTCAATAACACACTGCTGGAGAGTCGCAAAGGATGAAAGACACTTGTCATCGACAAGGAACTCGGTGTCTTTCGTCAAGAGGTCAGTCAACGGCTGGGCAATCCTGCTGAAATCCTGAATAAATCTCCGATAAAAACCAACATGCCCCAGGAATGACCATAGCTGCCTCAAACTGGACGCGATGCGAGTTTTCTAATGACATCAACCTTGACCGGATCAACCTCCATGCCCCTGTTGGAGATGATGTGGCCAAGCACCGTCCCTTGAGTCACCATGAAGTGACTCTTCTCCCAAGATAGAACCAAATGGAACTCAATACATCGCTTGGAGTACTCGATCTAGGCAGTCAAGACAGGAGTCGAAATCCGTCACCGACCATGAAGACCTCCAAACACTCCCCTACCATGTCTGAAAAGATCGACAGCATGCACCTCTGAAAAGTCGGCATGGGCATTGCACAGCCCAAATGGCATGCGTCGAAGGCATATGTACCGAAGGGATAGGTAAAGGTGGTCTTCTCCTGATCCTCAGGAGCGATGGCCACCTGGTTGGTAGCCCGAGTACCCATCCAGGAAGCAATAATGGCTCTTCCCTGCCAGTCTCTCAATGATCTGGTCAATAAAAGGCAGGGGGAAATGGTCCTTCTTGGTGCCTGGTTGAGTCTCCTGTAGTCAACACAGACCCTCCAAGAGGTGGGTACTCGTGTAGCAATCTCCTCTCTCCCGACTCACTGATCACAGTCGTGATGCCCGTCTTCTTGGGCACCACATGCAAGGGCTGACCCACTTGGAATCAGAAATGGGATAAATAAAATCTGCCACTCCACCATTTTGATATTTCCTTCATCACGACCTCTCTCAGGTTGGGGTTCAGTCGCCACTGGAACTCACGCGACGGCTTCTCCCCCTCCTCGAAATAAATATGGTGGGAGCACACTGAAGGACTAATCCCATGGAGATCTGCTACGCTCCATCCGATTGCCTTGCGGTTCTTTTCAAGAACTCCCATCAAACGGGATTCTTGCTCTCCAGTCAGATCGGCGGAGATGATGACTGGGTACATCTCAGGTTCGCCCGCAAGGAACCGATACTTCAGCGAAGTAGGGAGCGGCTTCAGCTCTGGACAGCTGGGTGCTGGCAAATCTGGCCTCGGAAGAAGATGTGTGAATGCTGCTAAATCTGCCAAATCTGCCTGGGAGAAAGGAAGCGAGCTCTCGCAAACTGGATCTGGAGGAGGCTGCTCAACTATGCTATCTCTGATCTGCTCTGCCTCTACCTCCTCCTCATCTGTAGGCTCAGGTGGACTCAGGTCTGGCATCTGGTCATCACAATCTGCCCAATCAGACTCTGAATCCGAGGGATCTGCATCAAATAAGGTGGCATCAGTACCACCGTCACACAAGGTGGCCTCAGTACCACCATCACTAAAAACCGTGTCGCGGTCAAGAACCGGCTCTGCTGCCTCTGTAGTATCCTGGACCTGGGCTGTGCTCTCCAAGCTCTCCTCTGCTGTCATCTCTGCATCAGTGGTGTCTGGAAATGAGAGGATGGCCTGTGCTGAAGGGTCTGCCCATGCTGCCTCATCATCTGTGATCACAAAATCACAGTCCTGGTGTATGTCTAACCCGACATCTGTCAGCTGCTCTGTGTCTGTGCTGGCCTCTGAGCATGCTCTCTCTCTGGCTCTGTAGTCCTCGACCGTCTCTATTTGTACACTCTCGCCCTCGACGCGAAAGTATACCTTCCCGCTATCATGATCAGTCACCGCCTTGGCTGTGGCCAAGAACGGACGACCGAGGATGATGGGGGTATCGGCCACTGAATCAGGGATCTCCATGTCCAACACTATGAAGTCCACGGGGAATTGCAGACCCTGAATAGTGACGATAACGTCTCGCAACAACCCCTTCGGCCTCTTGACAGATCGATCAGCAAACTGAAGGACTGTCCTGCTCTGTCTAAGAGTGCCCAACTCGAAGCGGTCGAGAAGGGCTGCCGGAAGGAGGTTGATAGATGATCCGCTATCCAATAGAGTCCGGTCGAACCTCTGCTCACTAATTTGACATCTGATATACGGGGCTCCTGAATCTGGCCTCTTGGCCGGCAGACGGTTCTGGATCGCGAAGCACGTGGCTTTCGTCAGCACATGTATCTCTGAATGATGGTTCCTCCTCCTCCTCCTGCGTGTGGTCCTATCTCTCAAAGATCGCTGAAGAAGGGGAGGGTGCTGCAAAGCCTCCTGAAGGGTCAGCTGTATGTGAAATCTGTCGATCATGCTCTGGCTGAACTCCTCCTGCTCTCTCTTTTTTGGGTCTTTTTCTCTTTTCTTCCCCTTCCCCATCTGAAGGGCTCTAGGGAAGGGGATCACAGGGTCCTTCTCAGATGAAGGACTAGGAATAGGTCTAGACGGCTCGACGGCCGGATCCGCACATACATCAATCACCACAGTGGGACCAGAAGAAACTAAACCTTTTCCTTTATTCAAAGCAGTGTTCTGAGATACATCAACAGAAGGAAAAAACAACATCTCTCTCAAAATGAACATCGGTGGCCTCAGTACCACCACGGGCTGGCTCTGCTAGACGTCTCGCGGCCTCAGTACCGCGGGCTGGCTCGGCTACTCTGGTGGCGTCAGCACCACCTCCTCGAACTGGTGAAGCGGCGGCCTCAGTACCGCCGGTGGAATCAGCATCCTTGGTGGCGTCAGTACCACCATCATCATCGTCTGCGGCCTCAGTATCGCTCTCCTCCTCCTCATCTGGCGCCCTGGGTGGATCCTAAAGTCGTCGCTCAGATGAGGCGCCGCCTGCTGGTGCTCTACCGCTCCTAAGTGTAACAAAATCAGCATCAAACAGATCTGAAGACATATACATCAAATTGGATCACTAGGAGTGGCATGCTCAGTGGAAACTACCTGCTCAGATTTCCGCTTCAGGCTGTTCGGATTCGGCTCTATCTGTGCAGGGATGGCGGCCTTCCCTCTCATCAGGTCCCGCATCTCCTGGCGGAACTCGTCCATCTCCCGTCGAAAGGCAGCCTGCTGGTCTGTGAGGAGGCGGGCTACGTCGTCCAAGGCGGGGCTCTCATGGGAGCCCGACGGGTAGCCTCTCTGGTAATGAGGCTGCTGGAACTGATGCTGCTGCTGAGAGGGGTAGGAGGAAGGATGCTGCTGCTGGTGTGGCTGGTGAGCCTGCTGCTCACATCTCCAAGACTATCCCTGCTGCTGATAGGGACGAGGAACGAAGGACGACTGCTGGTGTGGCTGGTAGGCTGGGGGCTGCTGCTGCTGGTGATCCCTCTGCTGGCCATACTGCCCTCCCTGACCGGATGATTACTGCTGGGGCTGGGTACCTCCACTCCCCCACCTGAATCCGGGATGGTCTTGTCGGATCCCAGGCTGGGGACGGTCATACCAAATCCCGTTGACATCCATTAACGGCTCTGCATCGTACTGGGCTGGCAGGAGTACTGCCAGAGGCTGATCCGACTGGTATACCACCATCTGCAAGTCTGGAGATGGTGGGGGACTGGTAAGAGGGCTGCTGCTGCTGGTACGGCTCCGCCTGTACAAGGTGAACCTGTCTAGGCTGCTGAAAGGAGATGGAGCGCTGGGACGAGCTGCTGCTGCCGCCGGTATCGCCTCGCGACTGAAGACGGGACTGGGAAGCCGTCTGTGCCTACCTGGAGACACATGAGCTGGGTCTTCATGTCGCTCAGAGTCTGTGCCATCTGCTCCATCTGCGTGATGCCCTGGCACTGCTTCTTCTCGATCAGCTCCATGCGGTCCAACTTCTCGCTGATGATACCCATGTCCGCATCGGACGACTCTGCCTGTGCTGCTGCAACTGCGGATGAACTGGATGGACCGACATCGACCCGTGCTATCCTCTGGTACTGCACGGGTCCTGGCTGCTGCTGGAGTCTGCCCTGTGTGTACAACCGGGTCTGGGACATCACCATATAGTTCTCGGCCATCTCCTCGTAGATGGCCCAGACCTGGTCGTGATCCTTGGCGAAATAGGACCCGCCACAAGAAGCATTCACCAGGCCCTGGAGCTCTGGTGTCAGCCCGCTGAAGAAGCTCTGCACAAGGTTCGGCTTCGAGATATCATGGTGCGGGCATCGGTCTGTGAGCTCATGGAACCTCTCCCATGCCTCATGGAATTGCTCGTTGGGGAGCATGGAGAAGTTGCTGATCAGGGCCCTCGCTACATTCGTCTTCCCGAGTGGATAGTACTTGTTCAAGTACTCGGTGCGGAGCTGCTCCCAGGTGTAAACAAACCTCCCCAAATGCTTCAGCCAGGTGGCTGCTCTGTCTGCTAGGGAAAAGGGAAGGCGATCATCCGAATCGTATCCTGGTCCACATGGCGGTCGTGGACAGTACTGCAGATCATCAAGAACTCCTGGAGGTGGAGATGGGGCTCCTCGGTGGCAAGTCCGTGAAAACGGGGAAGCATCGGCAGGGTATTCGGGGGGAACTTAAAGTCCCCCACGATAGCAGGCACCACCACCCAATGATGCATCAGTGTAGATCCGGGGTTGTGCAACTCCCGCATCGATCTCAGTGGTCCTCCTGCTGCGGCGGTTGCCGCTGCGGCGGCGGCTGTGCTGCCGCTGCTGCTGCGGCTCGTGCCTCTGCATCTGGTCCGTCCTCAGGCTCGCTCTGATCTCTCTCTGCCCTGAGTCGCTCCAACTCTCTCCTCATCTCAATCATGAAAAGCTCCCTGATCCCTCAGCTGCTGCTGCACTGTCTCTAACGAGGCGATCAGGGTGGAGTTGATCGCTCCCTGGTCCATCACAATGTGCTCTGTCCTGGACGATCCTCTGAACTACCGGCCATGACGTCTGCAAAATCAAATGAGCCATACTCAGGTGCTGTCAAATCTGCTATTCTCTTCTCTGGATCATATCTCTTAGAACCGAAAGAAAGGGGTCGAGGGGGAACAGGGCGGAATCATACTCGGGCTCGGAGAACTGGGTCTTGGCTCTCGCGGGCCAACCTAGATGAATGAGTAGACGTGCCCGAAAGCGGTGCAGCCAGAGGCTGCCGAAGAGAGCGTCTACCCATCATTGTGATCTGGTCGAGTAGGGCGGATGAGATCTGGAAAACTATGATGAGCAACCAAACCCTCTGTTCACCAACACAACGCGAGCTGAAGACCGTAAAAGCTCGGTCAAATTATCTTGTCAATTTTTATTAGGTGAACACACAATATATCAGAGCGCTTACGTGACCTGTTGGGATACCCGATGCTACTCCAACCGACTGGCCCGCACGGAAAAGTCGGTAGTCAGCTAGAAATAGCACCGGAGGGCTCTACCTAGGGTGCGGGTCACTCTCTCGCGCAAGCAAACCAAACAATGAGGGGGTTGCTCTCCCCAAGACAAATTTTTAAGGTGAGTGTCTTTTAGGGTCAATAGTCTTAGCAGTCCCAATTTTATGGTTTTTCTTTTAATATTTTTCAAATAAAAACAAAGGCCTAACGAATTTTTCAGTTCTCCTGGTTATTTAATCCAAAACAGGGGGGGAGAAGACGAAAAAGCCGGATGCGCGATGAAATCAATGATGCATGCTGAGATAGAAATGCGTACCTTGCCTCCAGCACTCTACATGCAAGTGATCCGCGCAGAATTTAAAGACTGAAAAAATAAACTACCTAAATGATGCAGCGATAAAAACCGAGTCCTAGATGAGCAATTCTACTCGCAGAACCATCTAACTGGTCACCGACCTCCAAGCCAAAGGGTCCGGTCTTGGCCCACCCCTCCTCTGCCCGACAAATCGGGGGTAGGAGAAAGCGCTTTACAGGGCAGGCTGCGGCACGTAGGCTACGAAGGAGATGAATCAGTTATTTTTATTAATTGATTATTAGTAGGTCCAATTAAGCGCACTATAGGAACATGCAGATAATTAAGTGTGGGGATCCTACTAATTACGGCACAAGCAAGCAGAAAATCCTAAGTCTAGGGGCTCGATGAAAACCGCGTAAACATCGGAAAAGGCAGCTAAAAAGATAAGAAAACAAAACCACGAAAAAGCCGCGAAAAACACCTAAGGGTCCCCCGAGCACACCAGTGCTCGGCGAAACAGACCCGCTAAGCAATCAAGTCCAAAGAGTGTCTCTGAGTCCCTGTATTATTACAATAATAATCAAATAAAATGAATCTAATCTAAACCTCTCCCACTCAGCTCTCCTCTCGCTCTCTCCTGTGGCTCCGTGCAGAAGGGAGCCGCCTCCAAGTCCTACGGTTGCGTCGGCTCCTCTAAAGTTGCCTCCGCGATCCTCGTGCCCTCACAAGAAACAGAGACAAGTGTTCTGACCAAAATAATCAAATAATGATAAGAAAAATAAATGGAAATAAAATGAGGTATATATGCAAAAATGCAAAATAAAATAAACAAACAAAATCAAACAAAACAAAAACAAAAGAAAAGAAAAGAAAATAAAATAAAACAAAAATAAAAATATAAACAAAAGCCGCGAAAAAGCCGCGAGCTTTGAAAGAGCCGCGAAAAGCCGCGAAAACAAAACGAAAATAAAATAAAAACTACTAAGCCGTGCTCCCCAGCAACGTCGCCATTCTGATGACACGAAAAACCGAGCGACTAAGGCAATCAGGTATCTCTACAAGGGACGTCGCGACCTCGGTCACTCGATCGTGTCGATCAAGAAAAATATAGACCACCAAATAGATGAAAATCAATCAAACACACGAAAGCGGTCTTGGCTATTAATTTAACCTGGTATAGCGACCAGGGTCGAACACAAGGAGCACGGGTTGGCCTCTCAGCCTACGAAGTAGTCAAAAAGAGATAAAAGAAAATAAAAGAAATATTTTTGGTGGTTTTGAATATTTTATATTTTTTTGGATTTTTAGTGAATTAAGAAAATAAGAAAAGCAAATACACTTACACTTCAACAATTTATTACAAGCACTAAAAATAAACCAAAATTCTAACAAAAATGTTTTAGTGTGTTTTATAATTTTTAATGTTTTTGGTGAATTTTTGGGATTTTTCTGATATTTATTTAATTTTCTAAAAATCAAAAGGTGACTAAAACAGTAGGTACTGTCCAGCCGAGCTAAAAGGGCCTAGATAAAATATCTAAAGGCCCCAAATTAGCTGGGAGGTAATTTTCCTGTAAAGAGAATAAAACAAGAAAAATTTAGGCACCTAATTTAATATTTTTGGATTTTTAATTGATAACTATAATTTTTATAAAGATTTTGAGTGTTTTTCAATTTTTTAGTGGTTTTCAGTAATGAAAAATAGCCAAAATAGGCTAGAAAATCAAACACATCAAAACAAACAATAGACAATTTTTTTGGAATTTTTAGATGAGTTTTAATATTTTTTTTTGTGATTTTTAAACTTAGACAGTGGCGAAAATGGAGGGTTTTTTAATTTTTAAAAAATATCAAATGAAAACAAAAATGTCCTCAAAAATCCTCGAAAATTTTACACTATGGCAGGAGCCATGTTTCCAATTTTCGTTGGATTTGGAGGTATTTTGCTATTTTATCCAAAAATAAAGAAGGGGCACAGTGCACAGGGACCTAAGTGCAAATACCCGAAAGTCTGGGGGGGTCTGGCGCAATAACACGTGCTACGCGCGTGCCTGGGGCACTCAGGGACCCAAATGTGAAGAAAATAAGTTCCGAGGGCTATTTGGTAACGGGTACCAAAAGTCCAGGGACTTATTCGCATATTTCCCAAAAATATCCGCACATGCTCAAATGTTTCACGCACAGGGGTATAAATGCAAATAAACAAAAACTTTCATTCAACTGATAACATCCAGAACTACAAGGCCTATATTGCAAATAAACCAGAAAATCACGTGTCGATGCACGTGTCATACAATGCACATGGGCATGTGCAAGGAAAATAAAGTGCGAGGTCCTTAATGCAAAAGTACCAAAAACTAAACAACTACTCTAGGTAATTACAGGACTAAACGCGAAATGAAATAAACAGAAGGGCCTAAGGGTAATTTACCCTTTATTAATGGAGCGGCTTGATGGAGGTCACGTGGAGCATCTGACGGTTGGGAACAACGGGCGCTCCACAGCTGGGCTCCTCGGGTGAATCCGACGGTGGGGGTTCAACCACGTGGAGGATCGAATGGTGTAGGACGCATGTGGCTAACCCTCGTGCATCGGACGGTGGGGATCAATCCTCCTCAGATCTGACGGTGAAAGCGGCTCCTGAACGGACGACCTAAATGCAAACTGGAGCTGGAGGTCTGATCGGACGGCTGCTGAAGGTTGAGGAAGAACAGTTCGCCGGCCTCGTGCGTGCGCTCCTGACCTCCTCGCAGGACGCTGGTGATCGGAAAAGGTCTGGCGTGGGCCTCCGCGTCGGATGGGGTCTCCGATGACCCGGCCGAACTCTGAGGAGCTCCGGCGAGGTCGGCGGAGCTGCGCCTCCTGGCTCGATGTCGAAGGACCTCAGATGGCCCTCACTGAACCTGCAAAAAAAGTCCAGAAGGCTCGCGGGTCGAGGGCAAACTGCCTCGACCCAGTTAGGCGGGGTGACGGTGAACAGAGGGTCGAAGCGGACGAGCTCTGGCGAAGGGGGGACGGTGGAGCTCGAATCCCAGCTCCTGTGCAAGCTGGGTTGGATGGGTATGCGGAGAAGATGCGCGGGAGGACGATGAAGGCTATGACGATGCCTGATGGTCGGATAGTGATCGGATGCGGACGGAATCGACGAATGACGACGGAGCGGCGATTTGGGGGAAACTACAAATTAAAGAAAAAGAAAGAACGATGGGGCTACCTGGGTGGACGGTGAGACTGGGGACGAGCTTGCGCAGCTCTGGGTCGTCGCCTCGAGGAGCGTCTCCCTCCGAGGCTCGATGCTCCTGCTGGTGGCGGAGCAAGGCGGCGAAGCTTCGCCGGATCAATGGTCTCGCTCCCTCTCCTCGCTTCGACACCACGGGGGACAAGCTGTCACTCTCGCCTACGCAATGGAGCTCACGGGAGGTGGAATCGAGTGGCTAAAGATGAGAAATGAGGAGGAGGAGCTCGAGCTAAATATGGGTGAGGGTCCGGGAAGACAGGCGCGGGTAGGGAGTGGAGGCGCGCGGATCCCGATGTGGATTCCCCGGCGAGGATCTCGGATGCAGCATTAGTGATTCGGACCCGGGGTTTAAGCAAGGGATGATCGGGTTTTGCGGGGAAAAATCCGAGAAGTCGGGTACCCGCTAAAGACCCGTGCGAAGTGGTCCTGGGGGGGGGGGGGGGTAGTTGACCGGGCGATCAACAATCCCAGGACCAGTAGGAAGCGGCCACGTGGCTGGATTTTGAAGGTGAAAATTAAGGAGGCAAATGGCCGAATTTGCAAGAAGTTAAAACATGAAATATTTTTATTTTATTTTTTTCTATTTTTAGTGATTTTTAATTAATTTTTCAAAGTAAAAATAAGGTATATACATAGTAGGGTTATATATAGGTATATATACACTATATAGGTTTTTAGTTTTTGATTTTTAATTGTTATTTTTATACAATTTTATTCCTATTTTATATTTTATTTATTTATATTATAAAATAAGGAATAAAAAGATAATTTTTTTAATTTTTATTATTTATTTACATAGGTGAAATAAATACATATATACATTTATATACATGGTATATTTACAATATATTTTTGTGTTTTAGTTTTGTTATTTTTATTTTGTTTTTGTTTTAATTGTTTTTATTTTATTTATTTACACTATATAACATAGAATATTTACAAGAATTTTGGAAATTAATTTTATTTATTTATAAGGCTGAATAAATATAAAGGTGGGTGATCTATGTACATGATGATGTTTTTGGTTTCTTTTTAATTTTTATATTTTTCTTTTGTTTTTATATATTTAGAACTATTTACAAATATTTACAAGCCTATTTAAGTCTATTTTTGTGAGGAAAATATTCTTATTTTATTTACATAAATATGTACACACATGAGCCCCTATCTCCCTCTACTTTGGCTTTTATGCGGTCAGGCCTATGCTGAGCCCTCCCTTGGGTTAGGTTGCTCAATATTTATTCTAAATATTTCCCTCTTTTTCTTTTTAATCTTTATTCTTTTATTTTTGCACAAAAACATGCTAATTATAGGTTTTTACACAATGCATGCTTTTGGTAATTATTTGTATTTACACATATCTACATGCATTTGCAAAGGTTTTTGTAGCTAAAATATCAGAATAAAGAGTGATGAATGAGTATTCATCAGGCGACACCTTTTTGGTAGATGCAGAAGATAGAAAAGGAAAAGAAGAAAAGAAATCTGGCGATGGGAGAAGAGATCGTAAGAATGTACACACCACTCCCCCTATACTTAGGGTAAAAGAAGCCCTAAGTATAGGCAACAACATGAGTGATGAAGCGGAACGATGAGAGAACACTCGGCTCGTCCACCCCCTATACTTAGGACAAAGTACGTCCTAATCAAGGAAAACATGAGGATGGGTGGAGGAGCAATACGGGAGAGGGACAAAGATGAACAGAGGCGGATGTACAACAGAGATGGATGTACACAGGATCAAGAAGGTGAAAGCAGACCTTCTTGCGGGACCACTGAGGGATAGATCTGGTGTGGTGCAAGTCAACATCGGGGTCCACAGTGGACGGAAGCCGATCAGGGTTGACAGGGTGAAGTCCCTCAGTGGAGTCAAATCGAAAAGGCACGAACTGGCCAATGGAAGTAGTATGGCTAGGTTCGCCCTTGGTGGTCCTATGGTGAAGAGGCACCGACAGATGAGTGGAAGAAGTGTGGTCAGGTCTGGCCATGGGTGTCTCACTGATATCAAAGTGGAATGGGACGAACTCATCATCATCGGAAGTAGTGTAATCGGAGTCGTCCTGCGAGGTGTCGTCCAGGTCAAAACCAAAAGGAACGAAGTCATCAGTGGAAGTAGTCGAACTCTGTTCGTCCTCAAGAATCTCAACCGGATCATCTTTTTCATCAAGAGGCCCGAATTTCTGAAAATAATGGTTAGCATCATAACCGACCTCAATCATCTTTACTTTTGAGTGACCAGGAACGGACTTATTAGTGGAAGTAGTCAAACCAGGTCCGTCCTGTCTAATCTTGGTGTATGCCCTCCGCTCTATGGTATCAATCACATAAATCCCTTGGATTTCATCAACACATCGCCACACACCAGAAGGAGGAACTGCAAGGTCTATGCTTTCCGAGTCCCCCCCCCCCTTTTGGAGGATTCCTCGGGTCTTATCAGCGGTCGCTAAGCAAACATCTCTAATATCATCAAATCGGTCACAGGCCTCGGAGTCAGCTAGAATTGGTGAAGGTGCATCAGGTGCAGGTCTCTGCTCAGCAGTGGGTGCTGTGATCAACACTTCGCTCACGTCAACAAGACGGAAGTGAATCTCTCCTGATCCATAATCAATAACGACCCTCGTAGAGGTGAGGAATGGTCGTCCCAGGATGATTGGAGATGGCACCCCTGTGGAGGTCTCCATGGGCAACACGACAAAATCAACATTGTAGCTCGTGCCCTGAATCGAAATGACGGCGTTTTCAAGGATACCCTTCGGCCTCTTGATAGATCCATCAACAAACTGAATGATCATCCTGGTTTTCTTGAGAGACCCTAAATGAAGAGACTGTACCAGCGAGAAGGGTAATATGCTAATAGATGCACCGCTGTTCAGGAGAGTGTGATCACATGTATGGTCAGAGATGGTGCAAGTGATGAAAGGGGTAGCTATGTTCTTCTTTCTAGGAATGGGACGGTGTGTGATGGCGTGGGTAGTGGACATGGTCAAAATATGACGCTCAGATCTGCTCCTTCGCTTTCTCTTCTTGGGAAGAGGAGCAGATAAATCTGTCATGGCCCGCTGAAGTGGGGCACGGATGATCTCATGAATAGTAGCCACCACTTCAGGTTCAGTCAATATTTTTTTTTAATTTTTGGACCTCCTCCATACAAGGGAAGAAGTCGAAATCAGCATCTACATGAGGCATACCAAGAGCAGTCTGTACAGTGGCATCCTCGAGGTCAAAAGTGGGACAGTGTGTGAATGAATGTGTGGGTGAATGATCTGGCAAATGGTACCTCTCCTCACAGTCTGAATAAACCAAAGGTCTCCCGAACTCTTTTTGTATTTTTAAAATTTTCTCATTTTTTTTGTATTTTGGGCGATTTCAAGCTCCATGATTACCCACAAGGAAATCCGTATCCTCGACGAAAGGAGCATTAATCTGATTTTTCCTCAAGATAGCAAGATCATCATTCATCGAATTAGTGTTCCCTATCATCCGGTTCAAGACAACACACATGGAGATCGCGGGAGGTGACTCCACTAGGTCAGACTCGGGTGGATGTGAAGGTGGAGGTGGATAGTATGCGGGTGGAGGTGGATGTAGATAGTAGTCCGAGGTCTGATACTATGGCTGAGGTGGGTATGTACAAAAATCAGAAAAAGTAGGAGGAGTATCCTCCTGATAAAAGGGAGGTGGACTGACTGGAGTGAATGAGGGATCCGCAAAGTTCGGATAAAATGCGCTCCAGGGGTCCATCTCAAAAGCAAAAGGAAATGATTCGGGGGAACATGAAGGTCAAGTCAAGAGAGTGAAGAAGAAGGCGCAAATACGCAGAGGCGATCTAAGATGCACACAAGCAATCACAAGCAAACTCATAAAACAAACCCTCAATTCACCTACTCAACTCAGTAGAGATCGAAAAGTCGGTCTTTTTATCTTGTCTGTTTTAGAGTTAGGTGAGAAGTCCAGAAATTTGCACAAACACTTAGAGGGCTAAATGGGATTTGGGCACTATCCTTAGTGTGTGCGCGAGCAAGTAAAACAGAGACAATGAGGGGATTACTCGCCCCAAGAGATTTTTTTTCTTTTTGGTTGATTTTAGGGTCGAGTAATGTTAGCAGTCCCAATTTTATTGATTATCACTTTTTTTTGGATTTTTAATAAGAAATGCACGATCCTATCGGGGAGTCAATTCCTTTAAGCACCAAGGTGATCAAAATCAGAGGTAGAGGAGCGGAAAAGCAATGCAAGCGGTAAAATGATGATGAATGCTAAAGCGTAAATGCTCACCTTGCCTCCAACACTCTACATGCAAGGATGCTTAGCAGAATTGAAACCTATCTATATGCAAATGCAAAGCCGATGAAATCGCCCTAGGATGAGAAGCTGATATTAACGTGAAGCACGTTTTTAAAGATTTGACTAAGTCCAAACGCAGCTATAGGTATATGCAAATATATTAAGTGTTTGGACCTAATGCTATCGACAAGCATCTCCTACAACTAAGGGCTCAATCACACAAAAGAAAATAACACAAAACCGGAAAACAAATGAAAAAGAATGGAAAGAAAACCGATAAAAACCGCGGTGAGCCCCTAAGTGAACAATCACTTGGAAGTTAGGCTCGAGAGTCCAATGTTCGGGGGTACCTGCATTATTACAAATTAGAGTCTCTCTCACTAAAATTACATAAATAAATACAAGGAAATAAATGCAACAACTAAGGTAGCTCGGTCTTCAAAAATCCCTCTACATCTCCTTTGGTGCTAGGCTGGCAGATGCCATCTTCACGTGGGTGCACAGGCGCCTAGGGTGGAGCGCCTCCCTCGATCCGTTGTTCCTCGCACGAAGTCTACAAAGAGAGGAGGTTAGACAGCTCAAACAATTGTATCAAATAAAAAGCAAATAAATAAAACCGTAAGAGTAGACAAACAAGCACAAGCACAAGCAAAAAGCTGAACGACGCGCTGTTGCTCCCCGGCAACGGCGCCATTTGATGTGTCCGAAAATCAGGTGGTCTTAAGTTCCACACAAGGCGGGAACTCAGTCGCTGAACCGACCATTCAGAAATCTGGATTACAATCAACAATCAACCCACAATATCAAATCAGACAATGACAAGCAAATGTGGAGTCAAAATTTATTATAACTCTATAAAAATGTGTATAGTGTGCAAGTGTGTAGAGGTCGAACACAGGGAGCAAGCAAGATAGATCAAGCAAAAATGTGCAAAATGTGATGTGTGATCAAGTGCCTACAAGCAAATTGTTGTGGGTTTTTAATTTATTTTTTTTTTAATTTTTTAATTTTGTTTTTAATTTTATATTTTGTATTTTGATTTTTAATTTCTGATTTTATATTTTCTTTTTATATTATATATATATTATAAATAGAATATCTACACAATATAGGAAAAGAGAAGAATAAGGATTTATAAAAATAAGGTAAAATGCTCCAAAATCAGGAAATGAAATGTTTTTGGTCTTTTTATAATTTTTAGATGTTTTTGTGATTTTTAGATATTTTCTAAATTTTCTGGTATTTTTAAAAGTCAAATACTAGAAAACAGTAAATTAAGCTACTGGCTGAAATTAAAATGAGGATTGAAAATAACAAACAGTATCTGAAATTCCTCAAATTAATTTTAGAACAAAGAGAATAAATCACAGAAAATACAGAAATTGAGTTTGCATTTTTAGGTTTTTTTTTGAATTTTTTAGATTTTTAGGAAGATTTTTGGAGTTTCTAATTTTTAGGGTTTTTGTTTTGAATTTTTTTAATGATTTATGGTTTGAAGTTAAAAGACACTAAAATAGACTAAAAGTATTTTTTTTGGAATTTTTAAAAGAGTTTTAATATTTTTTTGGTATTTTCTAATGCAAATAGTGTTGAAAATGCATACTTTTGAATTTTTATAAATATGAAAATGCAATAAAAATGCAAAACAAAAATATGGCGTGGAAGGTCAAGTAAACATGAGCTTAACCTAATTTTTTGGTGATTTTTAGCAATTTATAGATGCATGCAATAAATAAGGAAAGCATACAAAAGCACAAGGCCCAGTAGGGGTATAAATGTAAATAAGCAAAAGTTAAAGGGCCACATTGCAAAATTTCCAGAAACTATATAACTAAATTAACAACTCTCTGGACCAATCGCAAATAGTCAAAGTTTCAAGGATATTTCCTCAAAAATCCCAAAGTCACGTGCACGGGTCACGTAACTGGTAGGGACCCAAAAGTAATTAATAAGAATCTAGGGGCTTAAAGGCAATTTTTCCAAAAAGATAATAACTGAATTATAAAGTTTCAAGACTTTATAACAATACAGAAATCCCTAGGGGGTCCTCCACAAAATGCACTCACCCCACGTGCACGAGTCACGTGAGGTGACGTGGCGGAGGACCTTTTTGTAAATATTCAAAGTTCAGAGGATTTATCTATAAATATTACAAATATTTATAACGGCAAATGAAAGTTTAATGATTAACTAATAAATACACAAAATGGTTGGGTTTAATATGCAAAATACCCAGCGCTTTAGATCGGACGGTTGCGCGCCCTTCACTTGACACGTGGCAAGATTCTGAGGCGTGATACCCCTTCGAAGCATGCGGACATGATTATATCTGGGCTGGAGATCGGACGGTTGCAGGCGACCAAGATCCAATGGCGGCTGCTGTAGCTTCTGGGGAACGGCCCCGATCTGACGGCCAGGAACGCGGAAGGAAGAACAGGGAAGAAGGCCTCGACCAGCGAGCTTCCCCGAACTCGCTTCGCCTCCTCCGTGACGATGAGCGTCTCAAAATGGGCCGGCCGTCTTCCTGCGAGGCTGCTCCAAGTCCTGGGGGTGTCAAAATGCTCCGGTGGAGCCCGGAGTGCCCGCACAAGCCCGGCAGAGATGGGAAGCTCCGAGAACCTCGGCCGACCTTCAAAATTCCCCCAGGTACGCTCTTCAACTCCTGAACCTGCAAGGACGAAGTGATAGAGTCGGGGGTAAATTGCCCCGACCCCGTAGCGGAATGGTAGATGCTTGGGACGTGAAAGGAAAGCTCGCTGGAGCAAGCTCCGGCGAGGTGGTGGCTGAGGCGAAAAGCGGGACAATGATCAAAATGGAGAGTAGCTGTGAGATCCTACAACTTTGGCGAAGATAATAAAGCAAAAAAATTGAATAAAAACGAACCTCAATCCCAGAAAAGGCGAGATGGGACCTCACGACCAAGGTGGCCGGAGGTGGCTGGAACACAGCCTCCTGGCATCGTCGTACCTCGGCGGAGTGATGAGATCAATCCCCTGTCACCGAAGATCCGTGACAATGACCCGGATGTCTAAGCTAGGCCAAGGAGCGGTTCAAATTCGAAGAGGGAAATGACGGGGCATTTAAACAATGGTGCGACAGGGTGTGAAGAACAAGGGATGGTGGTCGCATCGAGGGTCCAAAGACCACGCTAAGCCAAGGGCGTGTATCCTTGAAGGTCCCTCTACGTGCTGGGGTACTCAGCGTCGTCGAAGAAGGTCGGAGGTGCTGATGCAAGGGTGGCGGAGCTTGGAGCTCCAGGTAGCTCCGGCGTACGCTTCAAAATGGTCCCCAGGTGTGTTGACTGCGTTTGGACCTACAAAAAGGGGTGAAGGGGACCAGGGCAAATTGCCTGGGCCCCGTGGAAGTGGAATAGGCGTCAGAGATGGTGTATGGGTGACGGATCCGTAATCGCACGTGTTAAGGAAGTGTTTTTATCTTGTTCGTGAAAAAAATTAAAGTGTCGTTCATCGCAGGCGGCGATCGGAAACAGTCAAGAAAATAACCACAAATTTTTAATCAATTTTAATCAAGTGGTTTTATGTTTATTTCACTTGGGCAAGTCCCAAGGTCGATCACAAGGAGGCAAAGGAACAACCTAGAATTATGTCTATCGAATTTCGTGTTCAGTTTTTGATGCGGTTTATTTTTGGAATTTTTCAATGCAATAAGGGATGCAAAATGCACTATTGGCCTATTTTAGGGACTAAAATGTAAATTTTAATCAAACGATGTCTGAAAAATATGAAACTTGGCCACAATGTAAGATATGATGAAATGAGTGCACTGTAATTTTTTTGGAATTTTTGGATGCAATATGATTTTTTTATAAATTTTTAAATGCAAACAGAATGATTTTTATTATTAAATTATAATAAATATTAAACCTACTTATTTTCAAGAGATAAAATTATCTAAGATCTATCACGAGGTGATGGATCTCAGAAAAATCCTAAACCTCGAAAATGTAGGGTTTAACACCTATTAAAAATTAAATACTAAAATATGCAAAATGCTTTTTACAGAGCAATTTATTAATGCAAATGCAAATATTTTTTGGGCACAATGTTAAGCAAAATAATCTCTACAATATGTGATTTTTCGGAGATTTTTAGAGAAATGGGTAATCAACTATAAATTTTAGAGCACGAAATGGGTAAAGTTTGCAAATTTCCATAAAAGAATTAATTATTAATTAACCATTAATCAGAAAAATATCCACATCATGTCAAAGTGTAGAGAATTGAGTGTAGAACAAAATGCCAATTTTTGATAAATAGAATAATGTCAAAAAGAGGTTCAAAACTAAAGGGGAAGATAGAGGTATACATGCAATAAACAAATAAATAAAATGAGCAAGGGGGGCCTAGATTTTATTACCAATAAATGGAGGGTGAATGCTGCAAATTTGCCAGAGGGTCACGTGCAGCGCACGTGACCTCTGGCTGGCTGGGCTGAAGCGTGAAAAGGAGAACCTCCAGGGGGGTGCATGCAATTTGCCCCGCGGTCACGTGCGGAGCACGTGACCCGGGGGATGATGTCACGCTGACGTCCCCCCGCACGCACCTTGCACGTGGGGGGTCTTGGCCCTGGAGGCCGGTGGCGGTGTCAGGGCGGGGCTCCGGTGGCGAGATCTGGCGGAGGAGCTTTGGAGTAGGCGGAGTCGTCGGAGGGCCCGACCGAGGCTTGTCGGTCAAGGTGGTGGCGGTCCCTTTGCGACAGCCGATGAAGTCGGAAAAGGAGCACCAAGCTCCTGGCGAGGCGGAGTGGTGGCCGAGCCTCCGGCGTTGTCGATGAAGCGTGATGCTTCGAGAGGAGGAGCAACACCTGGAGACGTGACCGGCTGGAAGCTTCTGGTGATGGAGATGAAGTCGAGGCAAAGAAGCTGATGGCTGGAGGTGTCGATGAAGGCGGAGATATCGTCGTTGGCGATCTACGGCGGAGTCGGAGAAGAAGGTGGCACGGATGGTAGTCGTAGGCGATCTGCGGCAGAGTCGGAAAAGAAGGTGGTGTCGTGGGCGAAAGCGAAGGCGGAGTGGCTTGTTGAAGAAGGAGGTCGACGCAGCGGTGGTGTAACCGGAGATAGAGAGAGAGATAAGGAGGCTACCTGGACGGAGAAGACGAAGGTTGAAGCGGTGGAGTTGTTGACGGGGGCTCAACAGCGTCGGCCGGAGCAAGAGCAGACGTGCGGCTGGGCAGCGCTGCGACGGCCACGAGGGTCGGATCTCGCCGCGAGAAGGTGGAGGAGCGGCCTGTCACACCTGGCTCCCCACTTTATGGTGCAGTCGGCGGATGATCTGGGACGATGGCTCGACGGAGCTTTTAAATAGCAAGGGTTGGCGAGCGACAGGTGCGGAGCTTGTTTTGGCGGAGTTCACGGAGGTGAGGGGCGGTTGAAGACGAGGTCCACAACGAGGAATGCGGGCGGCGGTTGCGGAGAGAGCGGGGTCAACGGCGGTGGTTGGCCGTTGCGAGGTTTCAGGGATAACGGTTGGTTGAGAGGATAACGGAGGAGGGGCAGCAGCTGTTGCGAGGCTTCGGGGAAGACGCTGTGAGGAGGACGAAGGTGGATGGTCATCCGATCGGCCGAGATCAGACGGCCAGGAAGGTGACGCGTGGCAAGGGGGTGAGAGGAGGGCGCGGGGCATGTGCGGAGCACGTGCCTGGGAGGCACATGCGACGCACGTGCGTTGCCCTTTAATATTTTTTTTATAAAAACGAAATAAAGAAAAGGTTGAAAAAAGATGACACGTGGCGGCCTCTGGGGCTGCCACGTGTCAGCACCAGAAAAATCGAAAGAAAAAGATTTGTAAAATCAAAAAGAAATAGTACACGACCTTGGATCGAACAAGTTCCTTTACAAAAAATGCTCGTCTCGAATTGATCTACAACTTTCATGAAGACATCAAAGCCAAAATCGGTCAAATGTAAAAAGTGAATTTTTGGGGTATCCCATGTACATAGAATACCTTGATTTTTGGGTTTTCTATTTTTTTGTCATTTTTTTAAAAAAGATAAAAATCCGAAAAAATTATGGAAAAATCAAAGACAAATAAAGACACCTTAATCTAAAATTTTTTGGATTTTTATTGATAACAAAAATATGTACATAAAATATGGGTCAAAAACTGCTAAAATATACAATGTACAAAAGAGGCCCAAAAACCCAACTTTCACATACGAGCTCCGATTCACTTGAACTTGATCTTGTTTTGAAGGTAATTGAATGTACATTAGTTCAAAAGTGAGTAGAATCCAATCGGACACTGGACGGGGAAGATATGGGGCTTTTAGTCTGAAAATCCTGAAACTAGGGTTTGGGTTTTTGGTCCACTTATCTGGGTTAGTTATTTTTCGTATTTTTTATTTATTCTTGTTAGTGATGTGTACACAATGGAGGTGGTTTTGTATCATTCGGAGTTAGCATGAAGGAGCTAAAAATATGGGAAATTAGGCTATTTACAGGTCATTTTGGCTTGGATTTTTGGCTTCTTATTTTGTACAAAAATGAATGCTAAAATGCAATTCTTATGAAAACATGCATGAATGCTAATTATACAGAATAGATGCAGAAATGCTGTTGATTTTGAGGGATCTGAGCTTAATTAATGAGACTTAGAGTGATGAATCCGAGATTCATCATCCCCCCATACTTAAACCATGCTCGTCCCTGAGCATAAACAAGAAATGCCATGAGGTGAAATGAGATTGGGTTCTATACCAAGACCATGAGATGAAGGTGAAAATGAAACTAAACCTGACCTTTGGATTAATAGTGTGTCGGAAATTCTGTGAGACTTAGAATTTTAAAATCAACAGTCCTCAAGTTCTACACATCATTGTCACAGTTTCGGCTCAGAAGTCATCTTAGATCAATCCTCTTCCCAAAGTATACCCTATGAACATTGAATAACCGACTTATGTGTGTGAAGGGTTTTATCTCTTCCCATCCAGAATGCCGGATTACCATGCTCCTCTCCTCTCCAGTAACTCATCCTCGGGGAGTCAGGTATTTCCTTCTAAGGTCTGTCGCGTTGTGTTCACAATCGAATTGAGGGAGAAGATAGAAGAAGGGAAAAAGAACTGGAGGGTGGCCAATGTAGTCACCTCTCCTTGTGAAGATGGCCAGTGTAGCCAAGTCTCCACCAAGATCTGCAGGTTTCTTGAAGCTTGGACCTTTTTGGTCGGATTTATTTGGTAGTTGCTTCTTTGTATTTGGAATTTTTGGTGGTTCTGCTTGGATCTTGTTGTGCCTTTACGGATATAGAATCTTTTTGTTCCATACATTTTTTGGGGTCTTAGAAAAAATTGTGTCCACCCGTCCATCCCTTTTCCGAAGCTTTATTTCAACCCGTACTCCGGTCTTTAGATTTCCACGCTACCAGAAAAGAAACTCACACAGTCTTCCAACATCTCGTCTGAGTTGAGCTAAGTACATAGTGCGAGAGTACAAATTAATTCCCTATTATAGAATTGTACCCGAAATGAAGAGACTAGGTTAGACACTAAGAGTCAAATGCTGCACATTGTTATGTGGAACTCAAAGAATTAAGTCAAAGACCTGAAGCTTCTAAAATCCTATTTCTCGATGAAGTTCCTCTGAAAATTAAGTGGATTAAGGTCAAGTCCAGACCACTCTCGGTTTCTACTCATAACTCAGTTCAGAACCCAATGACTTTTCACAGATGCAAATGCATGTGATGTTGGATGAAGTGCAGGTGTGTGAAATGCAGACACATTTTTTTTATGCAAGGGTTTTTATGCAAGAAGCCATTTTTTTCAAAAATTTTGGGCAAAGTTAGTGTTAGTAGCAAAAATCTTTTTTTAGTTAGTTACCCACCCCGTAAATACATATAAACTTATGCGAAAGTACGAGATACGGGTAAATTATATACGAAGTATATACACAGACCCCCCTATACTTAGCAAGTAATGTGTCCTCAGAGCACAAGAAGCGGAAAGAAGACATAGCTCGGGCTAAGCGTAAGGGAGTGAAAAGAAAAATGAAGCGGTCGGGATATGTGAATGAGGAGAGTATATACAGGTGGATGTCGGTTCCCCCTATACTTAGGCTCTGATTCGCCTAAGTATGGAAGAAATGTGGAAGTGAAGTGATCGAGAGAAGGAGAAGGATGGTATGTACAGATGGCATCGGTCCCCCCATACTTAGGCCTTGGCCTAAGTAGAGGAAGAAGCTGTACAAGGAGATCGATGTGGTCGGGAGGGAGGGTGGGTAGCCGATGATTAAGGCGGTTTATGGCTGATCTTCTTGTGAGCCTGCGGTGGGAGATCGTAATGATGAGATGGAGATGAAGCATATGATTCCCAGCTCTGATCAGTGTCATCCTTAGAAAAATCATGATGGATAATAGATGAAGTGTTTGAGTCAGATGAAAGATATCCATCATCAGTGTTATCCTCAGAGGAATAGTATTTGAAAGTGGACATACTCCAAGTATTCATGTCTTTTTGTTTCTTCAGTTGTTTTCTCAGAAATTCGTTCCTTCTTGGGGTCAAGCAGTTTGTCCTCAGATGAATACTCAGAAGCACCAGTCTCAGTCAGTTCATACGAAATAATTCCAGTGTACTTGAAGAGGTCAGGAGCATCAGCTTTGGATGAATAGTAGTTAGGAACGGGAGTTGTCCAACGGGGATTGAATTTTGGATCCTTGCGAAGATATGGCTTTAGAGCTACCGAACAGACTTCACTCATGTAGACCACCTTTTCCGGACCTGATGAGGAATCATCAGCCGATTCCTCTTCTGAAAGGTCAAAGGTGACTCTCTTTTTATTTCATCGTGAAGGTATTGGTTCACTTGAGTATCCAGATGAATAGCCATTGGAATTCTCCTTGGTCGGTGCTCGGTCTGCGTGCTTGTTCTTAGTCTCTCGAATGTTTGAGTACTCTCGATTTGGGATGATTTGGTCAAGATATTCAGAGAATGTTGCTCCAGGGTGTGACCATGCATATGTCTCAGGATCATAGAAGAAGGATTTGTCTATTTTGAGATCCGCAGGAATTGAAATACCGGGGAGAGTCTCTGCATGTTCTTTCTCAATTGATTCAATGTTGGAGCATTCCTGTGTCGAGTTGATGTAATCCATGTAGTTAGAGTAGATTGACCTAGGGTGTGCCCATGCATAAGTCTCCGGATCATATGATTCATATACATGATTCTCCATGGTGAGAGCGGCTGGGAATGGAGCAGGGGGAAGATTCTCTAAACCAATAGTCTCATCAACAATCGCTATCTTAGGTGTGGCTGTTGGGTAGGGCTCTTCTACCATTTCATGGTTATGGTTGTCGGGGACTTCGTAGGTTGCCTCAAAAGATCGCGGTTCCTCAAAGATATGGTCAGATCTAAGTGCTTCCAATAATGTGAAATTGATTTCCCAAGTCTCACAATCAATAATTGCCTTAGCCAATGCTAAGAACGGCTTTCTGAGAATGATTGGAGACAGGGTGAATTCTCCTTGATGCTCAATATCAATGATCGTGAATTCTACTTTGAGCGGAGCACCTTGGAATTTCATGATGACAGAAATGATTCCTCTCGGCCGCTTTATAGATCGGTCGGCTAATTGAACAATCTCTCGTATCTTCCGAATCGGTCCGAGTTTGAGTTCATGGAATATAGAGGTCGGGAGGATATTGATCGGTGAATCGTCATCAATCCGAGCATGGGTGAAAATTGTTTCTTTGATTTCACTGTCAAATCTGGGCAACTACTTCACTATGCGGCTCTTGGTTTTTCTCCTCAACACCAAGGAGGAGGCCATTGACAAGATATGTCTTTCGGTCTTTGTTCTAATCCTGCCCGACTTTTTCTTAGTTAATTTTTCCATTAAAAATCTTTTAAGGTTGGGGAAGTGTTCAATGGCCTCTAGAAAGGGAAGTTCAAAAATCAATTTCTTTCCTAGTGCTTCCCGTACAGTTGGATCCAAATTCCTTAGATCGTCTTCAGTCTCAATTTTTATGAAATTTTCTGGATTTTCAATTTTTTGCGGTTTTCAAATACTTCCATTTTTTGTTATTTTCTGTGTGGTGTGGGGTGTGGTGTGTTCTTCAGATGAGCAGGGGTTCTGGTGTTCAGGGTGATGGTCAGCTTCATAGTCATTTCTAGGGAAATAATATGCAGAAGTGATATTGTCAGAATCGTTCCTAGGTCCCTGAATATCCTCTGAATTTTCAATCTCAGATCCAGTCATTTCCTCATTCATTTTACTGTCCGAGCCACCATAGAATGCGATTAATTGGTGGGTGAATTTTTGAAATCTATCCTCTATTGAATTGAATCTCTTATTTATCCTCGAAATATCATCCTCAAAATTCGATTCATGATCAATCATGGGAGCAGTCGATGTGTGTTCGATAATTTCATCTTCCATTTTCTCGTTTGTGATGAGAGGATAATTTATTGGAATATCTGACATATGATCATTATTTTCTGAAAATTTCTCTTCAAAAATAATGGAAGGAGGCTGCTCATATGGTCCAGGCATGTGTATTTGATCTGAGTGGAGTTCAATCCTTTGATCATGATTGGCCAGACCTTGATATTGTGGAGTCAACATATAGGGTTTATGTGTTTCTAGGAGGTCAGTCCAGTCCTCTGTATGAGCATCATGTCTGACGAGGGGTCTATCATGGTCAATCCAATGCCGATGATCATTCAGTGCATGTCTTTCCATCTGGGTTTGGTTTCTCTGCCAGTCATGAGGCTCAAAGGGATTTTGATTATGAAATGTTTCATTGGTGAGAAACTGAGAATAAGGTGGTTCAGTCCAAGATGGTAGGATGTTATGTGTGGTTGGATGATTTGAGTAAGAATTCAATGAGGAGGTCGAATTCATCCGCGGGTGAAAGTCTCCCGCAAATGTTGGAAGATTATTGAAAGAAGAGGATTTAGTTGATTTGGGCCTAACCGAGACAATTTCATTTTCATAATATAGCTCTGATGGATTTTCGGATAATTGTTCGGTCATTTTTGAAAGGAATGAGGGGTTGGGTCTGCAAGAATTTTTGGACTAGAGTTCCATTATCAAGAAAAGAGGAGAGATGATTGCACGGGATAGTCAAGGGAAATTTTATCAAATGTACGGCTATTGATCTTCGATATCGATTCACGTACATCAATGCAAACACAAATCAAACCTCAGGTTCACCAACACACACAATGAAGCCGTAAGAGTTCGGCTATTATCTTTTCAATTTTAGTTGGTGATAAATCAATCTTGGCAAAAATTTAGCGAGCTATTAGGTGCCGGATTTTTGGATTTGGGCTCTAGCCTTAAGTGTCGTCTCTCGCTCACTCAGAAAAATAGAAACATCCAAGGTCGGGGTTGCTCTCCCGCAGAAATTCTTGATTTTATGGGTTATTTTGAAATCAGCTATATTTAGCAGTTCCAATAGGTGATCACTGAAATTTTTAAATGAGCACAAATACACGTCTACCGTCCAGTCCCAATTTCCTTTAGAATTATGTGATAAAACAAGAGGGAGATATTCGGGAAAAGCCGATGCATGCGGAAAACTATGATGAATGCTCAGTTAGAGAACTTACAGTGAATCCTCGCAATCTCCATGTGGGATGCTATACACGAATTGAAATTTATTCTATATGAAATGCAAGCCGATGAAAAACCGCATCTAAGACGAAAGTTCTATTAGCGGGAAAGAATTGAGTTAAATTTGGCTAAGTTGAACGATCTATGTGCGTCTCGATTAATGTGAAGTGTGGCTTAAGATCCTACGAGCACAATCAAAAATATAAATGCTCTGAGAGCCGTATGTGCAGGACTATCCTAATCGCCACTCAAGTCGGGCCCCACCCTCACCGGAGAGTGAAACAGGCTACGTCACACCACAGATAGAGTTTAGAGTCTTTTTACACACGCGAGAGTCCTAACGGACACCGCTATAAATAAGTAGAAATTGAAATTTGCAGGAATTAAAAACCTAGACTCTACGCTCTCTCATGAGTCAACTGGATCTTAAATTAATTGCGGCTTCTTCGGATGTCGGTGAAGATGCGTCGGTTTCTTGAAAAACCGCTCCACGTGCGTCGGGTACCTCGTAAGAAAAATAAGAGAGAAGATGTAAGAGAGTGACTCAAAAAATAATCAAAAATAAAATACAAGAAATAAATGCTGAAAACAAATGTAGGAAATAAAATGGGATTTACAGAGAAAAATTCGGGGGTCAGACTACCCGAATGCGGAAAACCGAACAAAAATTTTCAAAACACAAAACTAAGCCGTTTGCCTCCCCGGCAACGGCGCCATCTGACGGATCCCTAATCGCACGTGTTACGGAAGTGTTTTTATCTTGTTCGTGAAAATAATTAAAGTGTCGTTCATTGTAGGCGGCAATCGGAAACGGTCAAGAAAATAACCACAAATTTTTAATAAATTTTAATCAAGTGGTTTTATGTTTATTTTACTTGGGCAAGTCCCAAGGTCGATCACAAGGAGGCAAAGGAACAATCTAGAATTATGTCTATCCAATTTCGTGTTCGGTTTTCGATGCGGTTTATTTTTGGAATTTTTCAATGCAATAAGGGATGCAAAATGCACTGTTGGCCTATTTTAGGGACTAAAATGTTAATTTCAATCAAAAGATGTCCGGAAAATATGAAACTTTGCCACAATGTAAGATATGATGAAATGCGTGCACTGTAATTTTTTTGGAATTTTTGGATGCAATATGAATTTATTATGAATTTTTAAATGTAAACAGAATGATTTTCAATATTTAATTATAATAAATATTAAACCTATTATTATCAAGAGATAAAATTATCTAAGATCTATCACGAGGTGATGGATCTCAGAAAAATCCTAAACCTCGAAAATGTAGGGTCTAATACCTACTAAAAATTAAATACTTAAATATGCAAAATGATTTTTACAAAGCAATTTATGCATACAAATGCAAATATTTTTGGGCACAATGTTAAGCAAAATAATCTCTACAATATATGATTTTTCAGAGATTTTTAGAGCAATGATTAATCAACTATAAATTTTAGAGCACGAAATGGGTAAAGTTCGCAATTTTCCATAAAAGAATTAATTATTAATGAACCATTAATCAGAAAAATATTCACATCATGTCAAAGTGTAGAGAATTGAGTGTAGAACAAAATACCAATTTTTAATAAATAGAACAATGTCAAAAAAATATTCAAAACTAAAGGGGAAGACAGGGGTATACGTGCAATAAACAAATAAATAAAATGAGCAAGGGGGGGGTAGATTTTATTACCAATAAATGGAGGGTGAATGCTGCAAATTTTCCAGAGGGTCACGTGCAGCGCACGTGACCTCTGGCTGGCTGGGCTGAAGCGTGAAAAGGAGAACCTCCAGGGGGCACGTGCAATTTGCCCCACGGTCACATGCAGAGCACGTGACCTGGGGGATGATGTCACGCTGACGTCCCTCCGCACGCGCCTCGCACGTGGGGGGTCTCGGCCCTGGAGGCTGATGGCGGTGTCGGCGTGGGGCTCCGATGGCGAGATCTGGCAGAGGAGCTTTGGAGTAGGCAGAGTCAACGGAGGGCCCGGCCGAGGCTTGCCGGTCAAGGTGGTGGCGGTCCCTTTGCGGCAGTCGATGAAGTCAAAAGAGGAGCACCAAACTCCTGGCGAGGAAGGGTGGTGGCCGAGCCTCCGGCATTGTCGATGAAGCGTGATGCTTCGAGAGGAGGAGCAGCACCTGGAGACGTGGCCGGCTGGAAGCTTCTGGCGATGGAGATGAAGTCGAGGCGAAGAAGCTGATGGCCGGAGGTGTCGATGAAGGCAGAGATATTATCGTTGGCGATCTGCGGCGGAGTCGGAGAAGAAGGTGGCGCGGATGGTAGTCGTAGGTGATCTGTGGGGAGTCGGAAAAGAAGGTGGTATCGTGGGTGAAAGCGAAGGCGGAGTGGTTTGTCGGAGAAGGAGGTCGACGCAGCGGTGATGTAACCGGAGATAGAGAGAGATAAGGAGGCTACCTGGACGGAGAAGACGAAGGTTGAAGCGGTGGAGTTGTTGACGGGGGCTCAACAGCGTCGGCCGGAGCAAGAGCAGATGTGCGGCTGGGCGGCGTTGTGACAGCCACGAGGACCGGATCTCGCCGCGAGAAGGTGGAGGAGCAGCCTGTCACACCTGGCTCCCCACTTTACGGTGTAGTCGGCGGATGGTCTGGGACGATGGCTCGGCGGAGCTTTTAAATATCAAGGGTTGGCGAGCGACAGGTGCAGAGGTTGTTTTGGAGGAATTCGCGGAGGTGAGGGGTGGTTGAAGACGAGGTCCACAGCGAGGTATGCGGGCGGCGGTTGCGGAGAGAGCGGGGTCAACGGCGGTGGTTGGTCGTTGCGAGGTTTCGGGGATAGCGGTTGGTTGAGAGGATAACGGAGGAGGGGCGGCGGCTGTTGCGAGGCTTCGGGGAAGACGCTGGGAGGAGGACGAAGGTGGATGGCCGTCCGATCGGTCGAGATCAGACAGCCAGGAAGGTGACGCGTGGCAAGGGGGTGAGAGGAGGGCGCGAGGCACGTGCGGAGCACGTGCCTGGGAGGCACATGCGATGCACGTGAGTTGCCCTTTAATATTTTTTTAATAAAAATGAAATAAAGAAAAGGTTAAAAAACGATGACACGTGGCGGCCTCTAGGGCTGCCACGTGTCAGCACCAGAAAAATCGGAAGAAAAAGATTTGTAAAATCAAAAAGAAATAGTAAACAACCTCGGATCGTATAAGTTCCTTCACGAAAAATGCTCGTCTCGACGAAATCTACAACTTTCATGAAGACATCAAAGCCAAAATCGGTCAAATGTAAAAAGCGAATTTTTGGGGTATCCCATGTACATAGAATACCTTGATTTTTGGGTTTTCTATTTTTTTGTCATTTTTTTTAAAAGATAAAAATCCGGAAAAAATATAGAAAAATCAAAGAAAAATAAAGACACCTTAATCTAATTTTTTTGGATTTTTATTGATAAAGAAAATATGTACATAAAATATGGGTCAAAAACTGCTAAAATATACAATGTACAAAGGAGGCCCAAAACCCAACTTTCACATACGAGCTCCGATTAACTTGAACTTGGTCTTGTTTTGAAGGTAATTGAATGTACATTAGTTCAAAACTGAGTAGGATCCAATCGGACACTGGATGGCGAAGATATGGGGCTTTTAGTCCGAAAATCCTGAAACTAGGGTTTGGGTTTTTGGTCCACTTATCTGGGTTAGTTATTTTTTTGTATTTTTTATTTATTCTTGTTAGTGATGTGTACACAGTGGAGGTGGTTTTGTATCATTCGGAGTTATCATGAAGGAGTTAAAAATATGGAAAATTAGGCTATTTACAGGTCATTTTGGCTTGGATTTTTGGCTTCTTATTTTGTACAAAAATGAATGCTAAAATGCAATTCTTATGAAAACATGCATGAATGCTAATTATGCAGAATAGATGCAGAAATGCTGTTGATTTTGAGGGATCTTAGCCTAATTAATGAGACTTAGAGTGATGAATCCAAGATTCATCAATGGGAAATGGAGGAGCTTCGGCCGGCAGTGCGCGCCGGCGATGGAGTGCGAATGGGCGAGATAGCGAACGACGGGCGAATCTAAAGGTGCTATTCTACTCCTACGGCTACAGGGATCAAAAAGAAACAAAAAGAAGGAAGGGAAAGGGGGTACCTCGATGGTCGGAACTAGAGGAGGGGGAACCTCGACGCCGGAGGTCGGCGGAGATGGTGGAGCTGATTTGAGGCTTCCTCGACTCGCCTGAGGTTACGGTTGAGGAGCTATCACCTCCAGCAACATGAAGAGCGCAACAGGGAGGAGGATTGGTGGCCAAGAAGGGTTCAAAATGGAGCACGAAAGTGGTGGGTCGATTATAAACATGGTGGTGGCGTCTTCTTCAAGCGAGGGCCACGCGCAAATGATGGGGATTTTGCGTGATCTGAAGGTATGGCGTGGCTAAGTGAAAATCAAGGAAGAATTTCCAAGAAGGAATCGAGGGAAGAAGACGAAGGGATTCATCTCAAAAATTGGGTGAAATCGGGAAGACCCGCTGCCAGAAGGTGGCAGACCTCGGTCAGGCAGTTGACCGAGGTCAACACTTGACCGCTCCTGGTTGGTCCACGTGGACCAACCAGGAAATTCCAGGCGATAATTATTTGAAAAATCAAAATAAAATAGTAAATGATTTTATTTATTTTAGGTTATAAAATAAAAAATGTTTCTTATTTTATAAAGAATTTTATGGTGATTTTTATTTATTTTTATGAGGTATATAATTACAAGTTACCTTTTAGGCCCTATATAGGTATATATATCTATATATTTTATTTATTTATTTTTATTTTGTATTATTTTTATTTATTTATTATTATTATTTTATAATTTTATGAAGTATTTTTATATACTTAAATATATTTTTATTTGATTTTTCTGAGGTATTTTGTATACTTAATAAAATATAAATAGTAATTTTATAGGTATATGTATAGGCCTTATACCTAGGTATGCTATTTATACAAGTATTTTATTTTGTGTTTTCTTTGAGTCCTTTATTCTGATTTTAATATACATAATTATTGTAAACAATATTTACAAAATTATAAAAATATAAAATTATGAAAATAATGACCAAATAATAAAATGAATATTTTATTCTGTATAAGTATACAATAGGGGTCCAAAACTCAACTTTCAAACCGTAGCTCCGCCAAATGCGAAACCACCTTCATTAAATAGCTTATTTTAAATTATATACAATTAAAGGTGAGTTTGATGCATTTCGAGTTTTTATTTGCAAGATACAAGTCTGGGAAGTTGGTATTTTGGATTTTTATTCAGATCATAACTTTTTATCTGTACAGTATTTTTGCATGAAATAAATTTTGTACTTTTATTTATTTAATTATCTACAACTTTCATGTACAGAGTTTCTTTATTTGAGGTATAAAAGTGGAACCAAAAATAGGTCCCAAAATGCATAAAGAATGAATTAAAAACAAAGGTATTTTTATTGTATTCTGGCTCTTATCTCCCCCTACTTTATTCCCTATCGACCTAGTCATCAAGATGCCTAGGTCTCAGGGTTTTGGGTCATAAAATAGTTACAATATTTTATTCTTTTTCTTTTCTTTTATTTATTCTATAATTTTGGCTTTAAAAATAGTATTTTATACACTATTTACATGCACCTGTATTAATGCTAAGATGCAGGAATTAAGGGTATTTACAAGCATTTGCCAGGGTTTTTGAGGCCAAAATGATAGAATAAAGATTATGAAATGTGGATTCATCAGTAGTCAGGTCATCCAGTTGTAGGCTCACATGATATGACTTTGGAACTCAAGCTTGCTTATTGACTATACAACATGTGTACACTCTGGTAGACATTTTTATTTTTGTACAAGCCTGTCCACTTTTTTGGAGTTTTTTTTGAAATACCATTTACAACAGCATTTACATAAGGAGTTTTTCCTCTTGAGCCAGTAGACTATCCCTCTTTTGAAGCTTTATTGCAACCCACACTCTCCTGTCTTTAGAATTCCTCATCACTGGACGGGTTGGGGTGCACTTCCCACCCTAGAGGAGGACAAGTGTTTCCACTTGTGTGCGTCTCATACCGGAAAATCCAACCCCCTCACCACTCCAACTGAGTTGAGCCATGTGAAAGGTGCATGTGTCCAAGTTAGGTCATTATCAACAAGAGTCATGCGTATGTTCCGAAATACTCTACTTAGGCAGTCAAGAATCAATTGAACCAAGTCTCGTGATCCTCAAAGAATTAAGTCAACTAGACCTGAAGTACATCAATTCCAGTTCCTATAAGGTTCCTGTTATTATGTAGATTTGAGGTCCAACCAAGTTCCAATCTCCGAATTTTATTTAGACTTGTTCAACACTCAAACTCAATCCGAAAAATGCTTATGCTATGTGAATGTTATGCAGAAAATATTTTTGTGATGCGATTTTTTAAAGATTTTGAACGATTTATGGATTTTTGAAAAGATGATGCATATGCATTTTTTAATATTTTCAAAAAGATTTTTCAAATGTTTTTGGATTTTACTTTGCAAATGTTTTTGAGATTTTTGAAAACAAAAATTTTGGATAAAAACTAGGTACAAAAATTTACACAGGGATGCATCTTATATTTACAAGAAGTGGACTTTAAGAATTTACAAGGTGATAACGCTCTCGCTACCCTCGTTAATTCGAGCAAATTAATGTTCAAATTAATTGATATCGTTTGTTGCAGTCGGATAATGAGAGCAAATCAAAAACCACTTTCAATTATAGTCAAATTAATTTCAAGCGGCAATTTTTTTACTTGGTTGGAAGTCCAAGGTCGAACTCAGGGAGGCAGCTGTCTCCTTAGGTAGATTCAAATCAAATTTACAAGCTTTGATTTTCGGAGGAAATATTTTTTGGTCTTTTTCAGTTTTTTAATGCAGGACACATGCAAAATCAGGCCAGATTATGAGTTAAATCAGATAAGTTTACAAATTAAGTCCAAAAATTATGAAACTTGGCCAGATGATGAAATAGGATAAAAGTAGTCTACCCTAATTTTTTAGAATTTTCTGACACTAAATTAAATTACTGTGAATTAAAAATGAATGCAGGGTGATTTTCACTAAATAATTTTAATAATTATCAAATCACAATATTTTTGGGAATAAAAATTATCCTAGATAGATCTAAAGATGAGGAATCCAGGAAAATTATCAAACCTTAATTTTGATGTGAAATGAAACTGTTAAAAATAAATTAAGGAATTCACCAAATGAATTATTTAAGCCTCAGAATGCTGCAATTGAGATGAAGTTTTATGCAAGGTAAAGCTAATTATCCTAGATCTAATATGATTTTTTTGGATTTTTTGGAGTCACAGAGAAATTACTATTAATTAAGAGGTGAAATTGGGCAAAATATAGCAAAAATGAGCCACTTAATTAATAGAAAATTCTACAGCTATTAAAAAAATATGCCACGTGTCTCACAATGAAGAGGACAACATAAACTTCACAGTGCAATTTCCAATTCGAAAAATGAATTAATATGCTTTCCTAAATATATGTGCAAAGACAAGGGTATAAATACAATTACAGATTTTAAATTGTTGAAAATAAAACATGCTGACAAGGACTTTTATGCAATTACCTATAATGCTGGGGGTGGATACAAATTTCTCCACAGATCACGTGCTCCTCACGTGAAAGCTCCTGGCAGGGACTGAAGTGCAATATTGAAAAGCCTTCAGGGCCTCGGTGCAATTAGCCCAGGACGCAAGTTTAGATCATGTGGGGTCCTTAGGCTCGGAGAACTTCGGTGGCTCAGGACGAGGCTCGGATGACTCTGGAGGCTTGGGGAGGACGCCTCGGCTAGCTTCGGGGATCCGAGCCTAGAGGTCAGGGAGGAGGCTCAGATCGGGCACGTGGCGTGCTCTGAACTGTGCGATTTGGTGAAGATCAACGGGCGTCAGATCTGGGATGATCCAACGATGTCTGAAGCGCGAGGGAGAGGGCGACGTGGCTGATCGGGTGCCGCTGGATCAGTGTGAATCCAACGGCCTTATGGGGCTCTGGTGCTCGTCACATGGCTTGTTCCTGGCCGTGCGATCAGCCTGATCCTACGGCTGCTGACCGAGGTGACGTGGATGGCTGGTAGCCGTCCGATCAAGAGGATCGTACGGTGGATGGACTTCGTGCCCAACGGTCCTCCGCCTCCTGTGGCGGAGGAGGCTGTGCTCCGGCGATGCTGGGTTAGCTCCGTCCTGCCTTCCCGTCGTCGGTGAAGGTTGATGGAGGGTCTGAGGTATCTCTGAAGATCAGTGGATGGCTGGCGAAGCGTCTGGTGGACTCAGGAGTGGAGGAGGCGCTCTGGAGCATGGTGGCAGATGAGCTCAAATGCAGCTCCGACGAACCTCCGGCCAGTCAAGGGAAGAGCACCTGCAAGGGTTAGAGATATATCCGAAGCCTGCGTGGTGTCCGTGGAGTGATGCTGAGTGAGAGGAGAGGCCTATGGGGGAGTGGGGATGACCGGTGATCGAGCTCCGCCAAGGTGGCAGAGCTGGCGATGGTGGAGGATGAAGTGTATCGTCGGCATGAACAGAATGTAGCGCGAAGATCCTTACTCCGAGGCGGAGCTCGGAGGATGGTCGGGAGGTGGTGAGGATACACGGAGGAGTGGAATAAACTAGGAGAAAAAAGAAGCGGACAGAGAAGAAGATTGGAGGAGCGATGAAGGATTCTACCTGGGGAATGGAGCTCAGATCTGAGCTCCTGGTCGTCGCTCGAAGAACGGTAGATAGTTCTGAGCTCGTGTAGCTCACGGAGGAGGCCGCAGTACGGCGGGGATGACCGTGGATCTCACCGGAGAAGACACCCTTTCTTCACTCAACGTCTCAAGGAATTGCTGTCACCAAATCGAATGCCGGAGCTCAAGGAATCTCTCTGGAATGGCGGATCGGGTTGGAAGTAGCTGGAGGTGGTTAATTTATGGGACAAGGGTGACGACAGGGATGGAGGGGAGGCGAAGTTCATGGACGTCGTGGTTCGACTCTGGTGGTAGTCGTGAGGAGTGAGGGAGCTGGCGAGGATGAGGGATGAGTAGGCTTCGTCGTAGTGGCGTGGGTGATCGGAGAAGGTGGCTGTCATGGAGCCGAAAATAGAAAGGGGGCATCCCCTTGCGCATGGTGGAGAATGTGGGTGCGGGGCATTCGGAGGTTGACGATGACCGATGGCTGTTGGATCTGGAGATCCAACGGCTATTAATTGGGTGCGAAAGAACGATGGGGATGTGATCTGATTCGACGCGATCGAAGGGCGGCGGATGAACCACGTGGCGTATTGAAGGCGAGGTGCCAGCGGACGGAGTAGATGTGATCCAGACGCTGATCGAAGGGCTGAGGTGCGAGGCCGAAGCATCGGCTGTGATCAAGAGAATCAGATGGTTCAATAGCTGCCACGTGGAGAGCTGTGGGTGAGGCGCTAACGGGCGGACGAGATGAAGTCCTGAGGATGATCTGATGGTTGAGAAAAGAAGTGGGCATGGAGAGATTGGGACCTTTGGATCGAGGTGAAGATCCAACGGCCGTGAGCGAAGGCTGATGAGACAAGGGGAGTGGGCCGCGTGGCGCAATCAGAGGGCGCCACGTGGCCAACTGTGAGTGGCTGAGAAGAGAAATGTGATTAGAGAGAGAAAGAGGCTGAATTTGAAAAAACTCAAAACATGAAAGTTGTAGATCTTGATGAGATCTACAAGTTTCATGTTGACCAAAAACGGAGATGAGGTCAAATATGATACAAAAATATAGGAATACAAATGTATACAGATATAGTATACATAGAGGCCCAAAAACCCTACTTCTTCCTACGAGCTCCGAATTGGATGAAATTAGTCTCATTTTAAAGATCTCTAGATGTATACTAATCTGAAAGTGAGCAGACCTATTTTGGAGTTGGTACAAGAGAACTATGGGCCTTCTAAGGTCCAGGGATTATAGGTCTTTATTGGGTGTGTTACAAAAGAAATCTCGGACCTTTTTCCCTATATTGTTAACTATTGGTGTATATATCATATGGTGTTTTATTCTGGAGAAGATAATAGGTGGATATTTTACAAGTGGAATTGGCTTCTTATTTAATGCAAATATGAGTGCTAAAATGCAGATATTATGTTTGCATGTATGAATGCTAATTATGCACTATAAGGGAAAATATGCTGTTATTTACTCGGGAACAAGACTCTATTTTCAACTTTTAGAGTGATGAATCATAGATTCATCAACCCCCTATACTTAAACCTTGCTCGTCCCCGAGCAACTAAAATGAAATGCAAGAGTGAAATGATTTTGGGTTCCATACCAAGGTCATGAACAAAAGTTGAAAATGGAGTTTGACTCGACCTTTGGATTAATTGTGTGGCGGAACCTTATTGGGATCTGAATTTAAGACCTAACAGACTTCAAGTTCCACAAGTCTTCTATTCAAGACGCCTCAATAGTCAGGTCAGAACAAATCCTCAAACGCAAATTTCTGATGACTATGATTCTTACTTGTACTGTGTAAGTGATAAAATAGCTCTCCACATCAAAAATGGCTCAGAACCAGCCTCCTCTAACAAGGTAACTCAATAACCCGGTCCAGTAATTCTTTCCTCGAGGAGCGGGGTATTCCCTTCTAAGTTCAAGTACAACCAGCTCAAGAGGAGGAGGTAGAGAAAAGAATGGATGGTAGTCAGTGTAGCTACCTATCCCGGGATGCCTGACCAGTGTAGCCAAGTCATCCAGCTGCATACTTCTTGCTAATATACATACTCCGATAGGTATTTTATTTTCACTTGGACCTGTCTGATTTTTTTTGGAGTTTTTGCATTTTTTTGGAACTATATACAAGGTGCAGCATGTACATCAGGAGTTTTTCCTCTTGAGCCAGTAGACTATCCCTCTTTTGAAGCATTATTGCAACCCACAGCGTCCCGTCCTTAGACGTCAACACTACCAGACTAGGTTGAGATGCACTACCCTCCTTAGAGGAGGACGGACGTTTCCACCCATGTGCTACTCCAAGCTAAAGGATTCTACCTCCTCACCACCTCATCAATGAAGAGCTACGTGCATTGTGCTTGTCCAAGTTAGGTCATTATCTAAAAGAATCATGCGTGTGCACGAGATATTCTACTTAGATTAATCAAGATGACATGTGAACATAGACTTGCGGACTCAAAGAATTAAGTCACTTGACCTGAGAAATCTTAACTCCAGTTCCTATAAGGTTCCTCTGAAATTAGGTGGATTAAGGTCAAATCAAGTCCATCCTCAATATCTACTCATAACTTGGTTCAGAACCCACTAGCTTTTCACTTTGCATATGCGAGATATGCAGATGAGATGCATATGACATGCTATGTAGATGAATGTAAATGCAAGACTCTTTTTCTTTCTTTTCTTTTCAGATGCAGAGATGATATGCAAGAGTAAATAAGAAGCCTATTTTTTTGTTTTTTTTGTGTTTTTGTGTTTTTTTGTTTTTTTTGTGTTTTTTTTCAAAACTTAGGTATACCTCCTATGTTACAACAATTTACAAGAGTTTATAAGTATTATACAGATTATACAAGTGTTATACAATATACAAGTATACAAGTATTTTACAAACTTTTTTTTCAATTTTTTCAAAAGATTTACAAGTATTATACAACAAGTATACAATTTTTTTTTCATTTTTTATCCGCCAGTAATAATTGCAAAATAAATACAAAAAGTACACGAAAATACGCGAAAGTACGAGCTATGGGTAAAGTATATATGTAATATATACACGTCCCCCTATACTTAGCGTGTGCTATGTCCTCAGAGCACGAAAAGCGAGGAAAAAGACATAGCTCTTGCTAAGCGTAGGAAAGCTAATAATAACAAAAATGTATAGAAGACACTCCGCCCCCCTATACTTAGGCTCTGACAGCCTGAGTGTAGAAGAAGATCAAAAATGGGGCGAGCGGGGTTAAGAGGAGAAATGAAGGAGTATATACACGGCGGGCATCGGTCCCCCCCTATACTTAGACTCTGGTCAGCCTAAGTATAGGACAAGAGTGAGAATGAGGACCGATGTGATTTGGAGAATGTACAGCGAACAGACTCAGGTGGCTCATCCCCCCTACACTTAGGATCTGGTCATCCTAAGCATAGTCCAAGATAGTGATCAGTGAGGCGGGGATGGGTGATGAGCCAAAAATTCACGAGTGGACAAAGGTGAATAAAATCTAGCGAAGGTCGTTGCGACATTAGCCGCTCGAGAAATCAGGCTCAACAAGAAAAATGAAGGACATACCACCAAACAGAAATAAAATCAGAGAAAAACAAATAGTGGCCCTGACTATGAGATTAGCCTGGTGTAGCACCCAGGGTCGGACTTAGGGAGCGCGGATTGGCCTTGTGGCCTATGAAGTAGTCTAAAAACAAAGAAAATAAAAACAAATAATTTTTTGGTGGGTTTTTAATATTTTTATATTTTATTGGGATTTTTAATTATGAAGAAAATAATAAAAAGGCAAATAAACACAACTTCAAGCAATTATTTAATTACTCAAAAATGCTCTAAAAATTCCAACAAAAATATTTTTAGGTTTTTTATATTTTTTACTATTTTTAGTGAATTTTTGAGAAATTTCTGTTTTTTAGGGAATTTTCTAAAAATAAAAGAAGGCAAAAAGACTATGATGTTGTCCAGCCAGGCTTTAAAGACCAATTAAAAATACTAATGGTCTTTTCAAGGCTTGGAGGTATTTTTCATGCAAAGTATGAACAACAAGGAAAATTCAGAAAAAGAAATTTTGAATTTTTGAATTTTCTATGATTTATTGGAATTTTTATGAATTTTTCAAGGTTTTTTAGTTTTTATGGTTTTTATAAACCTAAAAATGACCAAAACTGGTCAAAAAATCAAACACACAAAAACACACAAAATTTGAATTTTTTGTAATTTGTAAAGAGGTTTTTATATTTTTTATGAATTTTAAATATGAACAGGTAGAAAATTAGGGTTTTTGAATTTTTAAAAATAATAAAAGGACTCAAAAAATTTTCCCAAAAATTATTGAAAATTCTACAGAGTGGCAGGAGCCACGTTTCCAATTTTCACTCAATTTGGATAAAATTTGATATTTTATTTAAAATAAACAAGAGCCCACAGCGCACAAGGACCTGTTCGTAAGAAAAATATCTTCTGGGGGCCAAAACGTAACAAACTCAGAAACTGGGGGGTCCTTATGCAAATTTTCCAATATCTCACGCCCAAGCACATGTACTGGGCACGGAAGGACCCAAATGTAAGAAAACTTAAGTCCCCAGGCTCGTAGCAACAGGTGCTAAAAGCCCAGGGTATAAGTTGCAAATACCAACAATATTCAACACATGTCGAATTAAATCATTCACAGGGGCATAAGTGCAAATATCAAGAAATGTATTTCATTCATTAACACATCCAGACTACAGGCCCATATCATTCAATTTCAGCAAAATATCACGTGACGATGCACGTGTCCAACGTACACAGGGGTAGAAATGCAATTAAAATAAACAACCAGGTCCTCTATGCAATTTTACCAAACTAAAAATAACTACGGAAAATATTTACAGGACTAAAACGAAAATGCAAAACAGGAGGGGGCCTAAGCGAAATTACCCCACTTATTATCCGAAGGCTGGGACGGCGCCACATGGCTGATCTGACGGCTGCTAGTGCGCTGCGCCTCTCGAAGGGCCCTCGGCTGTGATCGAATGGTGGAGAGGGAGCCACGTGGACGATCTGACGCTCTAGAATCGAGGGTGCCTCTCCTCTGCAAAGGACGGTCCTGATCACTCCCAAATGGATCAACGGTGTCGGCTGCTCCTCAAATGGACGGCGTGGATCACAACTGGAGCGGCGAGAAGGATCGGACGGCTCTAGAAGGTCCTGGAAGAACTTGGCTCCGGCAAAGTTTGCTGGAGCACCACGGCTGCGCTGGGCCTCCTCTGCTGCTACTAAGATGCGGAATAGCTCCGCCTAGACGTCATGCTGCTGTTGAGCTCCTCCGATGACACCGGGAGGCTCCGAGGAGGTCCGACGACGAAGGCGGAGCTGGGGATCCTGTGTTGAACATGAAGACCCCCAGATGGGCCTCGTCTGACCTAGAAAATGACACAAGAAGCTTGCTGGGTCGAGGGCAAAGTGCCTCGACCCAGTTAGCGGCGGTGTGGTGGTCGGATGAGGCGAGATGGTCGATCTCCGGCGAGGCATCGGCGGTGAAGATCGAAGTCCTTGCTCCGGGGCAAGTCAGGGGGTGCGAGTGGGTGCAGAAGGTGCGGAGAAGTCTCGTGGGTGTGAGGGCCGAGTCCGATGATCGAGAAGGTGAATGAGATGGTCGGAATCGATGGTCGACGACGAAAGATGGATTTGGGCGTAAATGAAAATTCGAGAAATGTAGAAAGAATCAGGCTTACCGGATGGTTGAGTTCGACTGGGAACGAGCTCCTGGAGCTCCTGGTCATCGCCTCGAGGGTCGTCGAGGCTCGAGCGCTGCTCCTGGGCAACGCACGGTGGCGAAACATCGCCGGATTAGTGGCTGGGACACCTCCTCCTCACTACAACATGACCTGCGGCTAGCTGTCACTCTAGGGAAGGTAGTGGAGATCCTGTCACTCTAGAGCTCGAGCTTTATACGCCTGCAGGTCCGAGAAGAGAGGGTCGGGCAGGGTTCCGTGAAGCGCGGATCCCAATGCGGATGTGTCGGCGTGGATCTCGGATGCAGGAGGAAGGATCGGAGCTCGGAGTTTAAGGATTTGAAGGTCAGATCGCGTCTGGATAATTTGGCGATTATCGGGTCAGACGCAGGATCCGCGGGCTGGGGGTCCAAGGGGGGGAGTTGACTGATGACACGAAAATCCGAGCGACTAAGGTAATCAGGTGTATCTAAGATGGTCGTTGCGACCTCGGTCACTCGATCGTGTCGATCAAGAAAAATGAACCACTAATAAAGATAAAATCAATCAAAAATGCGAAAGCGGTCCTGCTATTGGATTAACCTGGTATAGCGACCAGGGTCGAACTCAAGGAGCACGGGTTTGCCTCTTGGCCTACGAAGTAGTAAAAAAGAAATAAAATAAAAGAAGAAACTATTTTTAGTGGTTTTTAATTTCTTTTATATTTTTTTGGATTTTTAATGTATAACAAAAATAAGAAAAGCAAAGAAACACACACTTCAACAATTTATTTAAAGCACTAAAAATCAACCAAAAATTCAAACAAAAATATTTTTGTGTGTTTTATAATTTTTAATGTTTTTGGTGAATTTTTGATAATTTTCTGATGTTTATTTAATTTTCTAAAAATCAAAAAGTGGCAGAAACAAATGGTACTGTCCAGCCGAGCTAATAGGCCTAGATAAAACATCTAAAAGCCCTAAAATAGGCGGGAGGTAATTTTCCTGTAAAGAGAATAAAACAAGGAAAAATTAGGCACCAATTTTATTATTTTTGGGTTTTTGGTTTAATTATTAGAATTTTTATAAGTTTTTAAGTGTTTTTCAATTTTTAGGTGTTTTAGATAATGAAAAATAGCCAAAATTGGCTAGAAAATCAAATTAAGCAAGACAAACAACGGGTAATTTTTGTAGAATTTTTAAATGAGTTTTAATATTTTTTTGGGGTTTTTAAAGATAGGCAGTAGCAAAATTAAGGGTTTTTGATTTTTTAAAAATATCAAATGAAATCACAAATGTCCTAAAAAATCCACGAAAATTTTACACATGGCAGGAGCCATGTGTCCAATTTTCGTTGGATTTGGAGGTGTTTTGCTATTTTATTCAAAAATAAAGAAGGAGCTACAGTGCACAGGGACCTATCTGCAAATATAATAAAGTTCTGGGTCCCTGGAACAACAAGCTTGGAAAGTATAAGGGTAGGGGCGCAAATTACCCCCCGGGCCACGCACGATACACGTGACTCAGGCCTGGGGGGACCTAATTGCAATTCCTATTTCTATAAAAGCAAAACTTAAAAAGCCAGAAACACAGGGCCAAACATGCAAATGTACCAAAATACCACGTGTCGATGCACGTGTTCACCACTGGCAGGGGTATAAATGCAATTCACATAAGAGATAAGGTCCTCAATGCAAAATTTACAAAAGTAAAAGAACTGAACTAGATATTTACAGTACTAAAAAGTAAAGACAGAAACTAAAGGGGCGTAAGAGTTATTTACCCCTTTTATTAACGTCGACGGCCGGATTTGTGACGTGTGGCAGATCCAACGATCGAGACAAATGGCGCCTTAACCCTGGTAATGCTCGGCCTGATCGAACGGGCGGTGGCCCTCCTTGTGGAGATCGGACGGTCACGGTGCTCTAGAGGCCAATCCCTTGGTGTATCGACGGAGGAGGAGAGGGCACGTGGCAGATCCAACGGACGAGGCGTGTTGGTGCCTCTTCCTCTGAGCGGATGGTCAAGATATGTCCTCGAAATGATCGGACGGTGATGCCACGCCTAGGATGAATGGCTCAGATGACAATTGGGGCGCTGGGGACGATCGGACAGTGGACGAGGCTGCTGGAAGAACTGGCTGCCGGCGAGCTTCGCCGGCCCTCTGCGAGCACGATGGGCCTCGTCTGATGCTCCTGAGGTGCGAGGAAGCTTCGCCATGAAGCTCCGCACCCGATACGCTGCTCCGATGGACACGAGGAGCTCCAGAGAGCTCCGGTGACGTGGATGAACAGGAGCCCCTGTGCTCTGAATACTCGACCTCCAGATGAAGTCGAATGGCCTGGATACCTGCACAGGAAAGAAGCTGGGTCGAGGGCAAACTGCCTCGACCCGTCAGAGCGGGCGGAAGATGAAAGATGTGGCGCTATGGAGACTCTCCGGCGAGCGGCGGAGGATGAGAGCCGATACCCTGCTCCGGGGCGAGCCAAGGGGAGTGAAGGGTCGGAGAAGGTGGAGAGGGGACTGGGGACGTGGTGGTGGTGTCGGAGTGTGGAATGGGTGGTCGGAGACGGCAGGCGGAGGTGGCGTAGCTAATCTACTGAAATCGGAAAAACCTAAAGCTACGCTAATCTACGGCCTAACGAAGTTCCTGGTGGATGTAGTCGACTGGGCTGGAGCTCAAGAAGCTCCGGGGTCATTGCCTGCAAGGGGGCGTCGTCTCCCCGAGGCTGGGCGCGCTCGCGGCGGCGCACGGCGGAGTTACCCACCGGATCAGTGGCTCCCGGCTTCCCAGGCCTCTCTGCAACTCCCAAGACCACGGCTGTCACTCAGGGACTCCGGAGGAGGTCACAGGCACTGAGGGGAAGATCTAAAGATGGAAGAATTAGGTCGCCGGAGACGACATTAAATATGGTGCGGGGTCCGAGAAGATGATGGTTAGGCGAGTAGCGCGGAGCTCGGATCCTCCAAACCCACCCCGGTCGAGGGTCCTGGATATGCAGTGATCAATCGGAGCCCGGGGTTTGGATCAATGGCGCTCGGGTCAGGCGGGTAGAAATTGGAGAAGACGGGTCGGTCGCCAGATCCGCAAAAGGGAAGGGTCCGCGGGGGAAGTTGACCGGGGTCAACAAACCCCCGTGGACCAATCAGGAGCCGCCAAGCATTGATTTTTTATTTAGTTATTTTGAGCTAGAAAATGCTCGAATTAACAAAAACTTAAAACATGAAAAATATTTATTTTATTTTTCTCTATTTTTTTGTGATTTTTAATTAATTTTTCGAAATAAAAATAAAGTACTTACACTATATAGCTATATATAGGTATATATACAATATATAGGGTTTTGATTTTTGATTTTTTTAATTGTTATTTTTGTGCAATTTTATTCTTATTTTATATTTTATTTATTTTCATTATAAAATAAGGAATAAAAAGGGTATTTTTATTTTATTTTTATTATTTATTTACATAGGTAAAATAAATATATATATACATTTATATACATGGTATACGTACAATGTATTTTTGTATTTTTAATTTTGCTATTTTTATTTTGCTTTTGTTTTAATTGTTTTTATTTTATTTATTTACAATATATAACATAGACTATTTCACAAAAATTATAAAAATTGATTTTATTTATTTACAAGGTTAGATAAATATGGAAGAGTGGTTTATATACAAGATGAAAAGGGGTGTTTTTGTTCTTTTTGATTTTTGACTTTTTCTTTTGTTTTTATATTTTATAAATATATACAAGCATTTACAAGCATATTTTTGGTGAGGAAAATATCTTTATTTATTTACATTAATATGTACACATATGAGCCCCTATCTCCCTCTACTTTGACTTTTATGCGGTCAGGCCCATGCTGAGCCCTCCCTTGGGTTAGGTTGCTCAATATTTATTCTAAATATTCCCCTCTTTTTCTTTTTAATCTTTATTCTTTTATTTTTGCACAAAAACATGCTAATTATAGGTTTTTACACAATGCATGCTTTTGGTAATTATTTGTATTTACATATATCTACATGCATTTGCAAAGGTTTTTGTAGCTAAAATATAAGAATAAAGAGTGATGAATGAGTATTCATCACCCCCCTATACTTAACTTTGCTAGTCCCTTAGCAAACACTTATTTGAAAAAGAAGTGAAAAAGAAAGAAAGAAAAAGAAAAAGAGGATGTACATGGATCAAGGTTGATTATTAAACTTGCCTTCATTAAATTGGGGTATGGAGCTCGATCAGATCTTTGGATTATTAATGTGTCGGAACCTTATTTAGACTTAAGCTTAAAACTCAACAGCCTCTAAGTTCCACTAATCTATAACCAAGACTCCTCAATGCTCCAGGTCAGAACAAGTCATCAATCACAAACCCTGAAGACCATGAATCTTTTCTTGTCCTGTGAATGTGAGGTCTAAGCTCTCCACCTCAGAAATGGCAACTTGATAACCCTCCCCAACAAGGTAACTCTATGACCTCAATCTGGCCACTCTTTCCTCGAGAAGCGGGGTATTCCCTTCTAAGTTCAAGTTCAACCGGCTCAAGAAGAGGAGGAAGAAGAAGAGAATGGGTCAAGGCCAGTGTAGCCAAGTACCCTTGGGAGCTTGACCAGTGTAGCCAAGTCTCCCTGCTGCAAGCTACAACAGGTGGAACATGAAACCAAGCTTTGCTTATTGCACTCTACATACATACTACGGTGGGATTATCATTTTCTATCAGACCCACCACTTTTTTGGAGTTATTTTCTTTTTGCACATTTTTTTCTAGTGCATCTGTACAACATATACATGCGCAGCATATATACAAGGAGTTTTTCCTCTTGAGCCAGTAGACTATCCCTCTTTTGAAGCTTTATTGCAACCCACAACTCCCGTCGTTAGACCTCATTGCAACCAGACCAAGTTGAGACGCACTTCCTTCACTAAAAGAAGAAGAGAGGTTCCGCCTAGAAGTACTACCCTCATATGCTACCCCAAGTCAAGAAAGATTGCCTCCTCACCACCTCATCCGTAGAGAGCTCGGTGCATAGTACTGGTGTCCAAGTAAAGCCATTGTCTATATGAGTCATGTGTTGTTGTTAAGTGCTCTACTTAGGCTCATTGAGATGACATGTGATCATAGCCTAGTGGACTCAAAGAATTAAGTCACCATGGACCTGAAAAGCCTTAAACCTAAGCCCTATAAGGTTCCTCTTAGAAGTTAGGTGGATTAAGATCTTAATCAAGCTCCATTTCTCAATTTGATTCCAGGCTAGTTTAAATGTCAACTATCATCCAGAAAAACTATATACATATGTACAAAAGATGCTTATTTACACAAATTTTACAATCATGCAAAATTTTTGAAAAATGTTTTGAAATCATGAATGGATGATGCATGAAGTGTAAGTTTTGCAAAAAGATATTTACACACATTTACACAAGATTTTTGCAAACTTTTGATTTTCAAAACATTTTGGAAAAATTTTGTACTATATACATAATTTTGATACAAAAATATTTACACGAGCTTTACACAAAAGATTTTTGAAATCATTTTTACAAAAATAATTTGTACACTAGCTATTTATGTGCAAATAAAAGAGTGTTATGTAAATGAAAAATTTTTAATTTTTGCGATTTTTAGCCATTTTATTTATTAACACACTCACACAAAGTACGAGTTATGGCTAAAGTATATATGAAATATATACACCCCCCTATACTTAGCTCGAACGATGTCCTCAGAGTCAAGAGCGATGAAGAAGACATAACTCTTACCAGGTATAGGGAAGTAAAAGAAAGGCTATATACAAAGAAGAAGAATGAAAAGTTAAAGGGTCTCGGGTTTTCCCCCTATACTTAGGATTAAATAATCCTAAGTATAGCAGGCTGTACACTAAGGGAAAACCGAGTGGAGAATGTACAGGGTCTACCCCCCCTATACTTAGGGTAAAATATCCCTAAGTATAGGCAGCAAAACAGGGGTAGCAAGATACGAAGAAAATCACGAATATATACAAGAAGGAGGAGACATCACTCCCCCTATACTTAAGGTGAAGAACCTTAAGTATAGGCAACACAACAGAAGTGATGAAACAGAACGAAGAATAACCCGGTGTTTTCACCCCCCTATACTTAGGATGAGCAATATCCTAAGTATAGCAAAGATAATCCTAAGCGAGACCTGGGGTGAAAACAAGAACGGAAGAAAGAAAGATCCAGACGAAACACGTATATACAAAAGAGTACAATGTTGAGGTGCCTCTCAACAAGCGCTAGGTTTTACGCCCCTAGCTGGGCGCAAAGGCTAGGACAATGCAGTACCAAGGTTCAGGACGGCATCGGTAAGGCGAATGCCATACTGTTGTCGCAGTCTCGGTGTGAGAACAACGACGGACTCAACAGTGTAAAGTAAGACACCCATGTATACAATCAGGCGGGTGTCTGCTACTGGCCAGTAATATGGAAAGAAGTGATCGGGATCCGGTAGCACAAAAGAAATCATCGGCTCTGGTTCAGACTGGAGTGAGAGCATAGAGCCGAAGAAGTCAAACGTGGAGAAGGATGGATCAGTAATAGAATCCTCCACGTCAATCAGTGTCTCAAACAGGTATGAACAATCAAGATCAGGAGACTCTCTAAGCAGACTGATATCCGATGAATAGAATGGAAGAAGATCAGGCAGATCATCGAATATCTCCAGGATGGGCTCATCCTCGCGAGGGTCGTCGCCGTGAGAGGAATCAGAATCAGAATGATCTAAAGACTCGGTTCCGTGTTCCGCCAGATCGGAAACACTCGCAGTAGGTGAAACCGAGTACTCATCGAGTGCGACATCCTCCCGCAGATAACCCTCGGGGAGAGATGCATGATCAGAAGTGACAAGAAGAGGATCAGGATCTAGATTGGCATCTGCGCTGCTATCAAGTATCCACTCAGTGCACCAGGCTGCATCATCATCAAAAGTGTAGGTCTCGGCAATCTGGAAGCAGGAGAAGGTACTAGTCAACATTGCGGAAACTGGGAAAGTGTCTGTGGCTGATCCTCGCTCTGCGGCTATGCTGTCTGTCAGCTGGTCCTCAGGAAATGTATCTATCTCAACAAAGTGGAGGACAAAAGGCTCGAAGACGGGACTCTCTGTATAAACTCTCTCAAAGTGCTGTCCCTCCTCGAGCTGTGACTGCTGGGCTGAATCCTGGTAGCTGTCTGTATCCAAGAAGTGTCTCTGCAGGAAGGAGACTAATTCCTCCGGGACTGGGAACTGAAGTAGCTGAGTCGATGGCTGCAAAAGCTGGGGCTCCTCCGGCTCCTGGAGTATCAGAAGATCTGATATCCAAGACTCGTCAACTGAGAACTCTGGGACTGACTCGAATTCCAGCTGGAAAACCAACGGGAACTCAAGTAGACTCTGGGTCCGAACCTCTGCTATGACAGTCATCTCCTCTGTCGGTGGTGCTGCATGCTCCACGTCCTCGTGCTGGTGTGTAGAAGCTGACTCATCATGTAAAGTGACACACCGCACTGGTACTGCATTGTCCGCATGTGTTGTCCCGACCAAGGCATCTTGCGTAGAAGAACTCTGTGAAAGTAGCCTCGAGATGGTATCCAGTAGGTGAATGTCGGGACTGCGGTGTGAACCGCCACATGTGGTAATCACCAGTGCTATCTGTTCTGCGGTCATCCCCCGCATGGAGATCTCTATCAAGTCTGTAAGTGGAAGTCCGTGCTCAGGGAATCTCCTCAAGAGGTCAAGAAACCTCGGCCATGCCTCGTGCAATGGCTCCTGGGGGTCAACTGAAAAGTCCATGATCAAAGACCGCATGAAATCTGCTCTATGTGGGGGAAAGTATCTCTGTAAAAGCTCTCGGCGTAGCTCTCCCCACGTCTCGAATGTCCTCCCCAATCGTCGGTGCCATCTCATGGCTCTGTCGTGAAGCGTGAATGGGAAGGTCCTGCTCATCAGCTCCTCTGCAGTGACGTCTGAATATCTCTGTGCTCTGCAAAACTCCTCGAAAGCGGACAGGTGAAGATACGACTCCTCGTGCGCCTCTCCTGAAAATGTCGGCAGTCGCTGAATGTAATCCAAATCCAAGACGAATGGACCTAGTGTAGAAGCTGACTGAGCTCCATGTGCTATCTGCTCCTCCATCCTTCTGGAATAGGATATGCCTGCTGATCTCCACTGCTCTCTCTGGTCACCAAAGGAGTGCGCTCTCAACTCAGCATCAGCATCGTCCGGGTGTCGCATCTGCTCTATCGGGTATCCTCGGACGTCTCGCACAGCATGCCCAGAGTGATAAGATGAAAGGGAGGGAGGGAGCGGGAGGTTGGTCGGAGATCCGTCCTCCCTAGAAGGTGGACTGGAGTGATGGTCAGAAAGCGAAGAAAAAGCCGCAAGAGTCGGCTCACAGTAAGGGGGATCCATCATCCAGGGGAAAAGGAGAAGATAAGAGGAAGACTGAAGGGAGGTGAGGGTGGGAAAGCAGATAGATAGAGAAGAAGATGGGGAAGATCGAAGGGATCTGGCAATCACACAAGATGAATAAGCAAACCCCCAATTCACCTACGCACACAAAGCTGAAGACCGAAGGGATCGGTCAATTATCTTGTCGATTTTATTTTAGGTGATCACCCAGTCTATCAGAGCGATTACGTGAGGTCAATAGGTATCCAAATCTTTCTCAACCGACTGTCCCGTACTGAAAGCCGGTAATCAGTCAAGAAAAGATCGGAGGCTCTATCCTAATGTGCGGATCACTCTCTCGCTCATCCAAACCAGACAAGGAGGGGGTTACTCTCCCCAAGACAGATTTTTAGTGAAGTGTCTTTTAGGTCAAGTATGATTAGCAGTCCCAATTTTATTGTTTTTGTTTTTAGATATTTTTCAATAAAAAGAAACGCCTAACGAATTTTTCGGTTCTCCTGGTTATTTAGTCCAAAACAAGGGGGAGAAGACAAAAAAGCCGATGCGCGATGAAATCAATGATGCATGCTGAGTCAGAAATGCGTACCTTGTCTCCAGCACTCTACATGCAAGTGATCCGTGCAGAATTTAAAGACAAGAAAGTAAACTACCTAAATGATGCAGCGGAAAAAACCGAGTCCTAGATGAGCAATTTCTACACGCAGAACCGTCTAATCGGTTACCGACCTCCAAGCCAAAGGGTCCGGTCTTGGCCCACCCCTCCTTTGCCCGACAAATCGGGGGTAGGAGAAAGCGCTTTACAGGGTGATCTGTGGCACGTAGGCTACGAAGGAGATGAGTCGATTATTTTTATTAATTGATTATTAGTAGGTCCAATTAGCGCACTATAGGAACATGCAAATAGTTAAGTGTGGGGACCCTACTAATTACGGCACAAGCAAGAGAAATTCCTAAAGCTAGGGGCTCGATGAAAACCGCGTAAACACCGGAAAAGGCAGAAAAAATGAAAAGAAAACAAAGCCGCGTAAAAGCCGCGAAAAACCTAAGGGTCCCCCGAGCACACCGGTGCTCGGCGAAACAGACCCGCTAAGTCCAAAAGTCCACAAGTCCAGTCTGAGTGTCCCTGTATTATTACAATAATAATAATAATCAAATAAAATCTAATCTATCCTCACCCACTCAACTCTCTCTCTCTCTCTCGCTCTCTCCTGCGGCAGGAAGCCGCCTCCAAGTTCCTCGGTTGCACCGGATCCTCAAAAGTCGCCTCCGCGGTCCTCGGGCCCTCGTAAGAAAAAGAGATGAGTGGTCAGACCAAGATAATCAAATAAAATAAAAAGAAAATAAATGAAACTGAAAATGAGGGTATATATGCAAAAATACAAAATAAAATAAACACTCAAAATAAAACAAAAATAAAAATAAAAATAAAAGAAAATAAAACAAAATAAAACAAAAATAAAATAGAAACAAAAGCCGAGAAAAAGCCGCGAGCTCTGAAAGAGCCGCGAAAAGCCGCGAAAACAAAAACGAAGATAAAATAAAACTACTAAGCCGTGCTCCCCGGCAACGGCGCCATTCTGATGACACGAAAATCCGAGCGACTAAGGTAATCAGGTGTATCTAAGATGGTCATTGCGACCTCGGTCACTCGATCGTGTCGATCAAGAAAAATGAACCACTAATAGAGATAAAATCAATCAAAAATGCGAAAGCGGTCTTGCTATTGGATTAACCTGGTATAGCGACCAGCGTCGAACTCAAGGAGCACGGGTTGGCCTCTCGGCCTACGAAGTAGTAAAAAAGAAATAAAATAAAAGAAGAAACTATTTTTAGTGGTTTTTAATTTCTTTTATATTTTTTTGGATTTTTTAATGTATAAAGAAAATAAGAAAAGCAAAGAAACACACACTTCAACAATTTATTTAAAGCACTAAAAATCAACCAAAAATTCAAACAAAAATATTTTTGTGTGTTTTATAATTTTTAATGTTTTTGGTGAATTTTTGATAATTTTCTGATGTTTATTTAATTTTCTAAAAATCAAAAAGTGGTAGAAACAAATGGTACTGTCCAGCCGAGCTAAATAGGCCTAGATAAAATATTTAAAAGCCCTAAAATAGCTGAGAGGTAATTTTCCTGTAAAGAGAATAAAACAAGGAAAATTTAGGCACCAATTTTATTATTTTTGGGTTTTTGGTTTAATTATTAGAATTTTTATAATTTTATAAGTATTTGTCAATTTTTAGGTGTTTTAGATAATGAAAAATAGCCAAAATTGGCTAGAAAATCAAACTAAGCAAGACAAACAGTGAGTAATTTTTGTAGAATTTTTAAATGAGTTTTAATATTTTTTTGGGGTTTTTAAAGATAGACAGTAGCAAAATTAAGGGTTTTTGATTTTTTTAAAAATATCAAATGAAATCACAAATGTCCTCAAAAATCCACGAAAATTTTACACCATGGCAGAGCCATGTATCCAATATTCGTTGGATTTGGAGGTGTTTTGCTATTTTATTCAAAAATAAAGAAGGAGCTACAGTGCATAGGGACCTATCTGCAAATATAATAAAGTTCTGGATCCCTGGAACAACAAGCTTGGAAAGTATAAGGGTAGGGGCGCAAATTACCCCCCGGACCACGCACGATACACGTGACTCAGGCCTGGGGGGACCTAATTGCAATTCCTATTTCTATAAAAGCAAAACTTAACAAGCTAGAAACACAGGGCCAAACATGCAAATGTACCAAAATACCACGTGTCGATGCACGTGTTCACCACTGGCAGGGGTATAAATGCAATTCACATAAGAGATAAGGTCCTCAATGCAAAATTTACAAAAGTAAAAGAACTGAACTAGATATTTACAGTACTAAAAAGTAAAGACAGAAACTAATGGGGCCTAAGAGTTATTTACCCCTTTTATTAACGTCGACGGCCGGATTTGTGACGCGTGGCAGATCCAACGATCGAGACAAATGGCGCCTTAACCCTGGTAACGCTCGGCCTGATCGAACGGGCGGTGGCCCTCCAAGTGGAGATCGGACGGTCACGGTGCTCTGGAGGCCAATCCCTTGGTGTATCGACGGAGGAGGAGAGGGCACGTGGCAGATCCAACGGACGAGGCGTGCTGGTGCCTCTTCCTCCGAGCGGATGGTCAAGATCTGTCCTCGAAATGATCGGACGGTGATGCCACGCCTAGGATGAATGGCTCAAATGACAACTGGGGCGCTGGGGACGATCGGACGGTGGACGAGGCTGTTGGAAGAACTGGCTGCCGGCGAGCTTCGCCGGCCCTCTGCGAGCACGATGGGCCTCGTCTGATGCTCCTGAGGTGCGAGGAAGCTTCGCCATGAAGCTCCGCACCCGATACGCTGCTCCGATGGACACGAGGAGCTCCAGAGAGCTCCGGTGACGTGGATGAACAGGAGCCCCTGTGCTCTGAAGACTCGACCTCCAGATGAAGTCGAATGGCCTAGATACCTGCACAGGAAAGAAGCTGGGTCGAGGGCAAACTGCCTCGACCCGTCAGAGCGGGCGGAAGATGAAAGATGAGGCGCTATGGAGACTCTCCGGCGAGCGGCGGAGGATGAGAGCCGATACCCTGCTCCGGGGCGAGCCAGGGGGAGTGAAGGGTCGGAGAAGGTGGAGAAGGGACTAGGGACGTGGTGGTGGTGTCGGAGTGTGGAATGGGTGGTCAGAGACGGCAGGCGGAGGTGGCGGAGCTAATCTACTGAAATCGAAAAAACCTAAAGCTATGCTAATCTACGACCTAACGAAGTTACCTGGTGGATGTAGTCGACTGGGATGGAGCTCAAGAAGCTCCGGGGTCATTGCCTGCAAGGGGGCGTCGTCTCCCCGAGGCTGGGCGCGCTCGCGGCGGCGCACGGCGGAGTTACCCACCGGATCAGTGGCTCCCGGCTTCCCGGGTCTCTCTGCAACTCTCAAGACCACGGCTGTCACTCAGGGACTCCGGAGGAGGTCATAGGCACCGAGGGGAAGATCCAAAGATGGAAGAATTAGGTCGCCGGAGACGACATTAAATATGGCGCGGGGTACGAGAAGATGATGGTCGAGCGAGTAGCGCGGAGCTCGGATCCTCCAAACCCACCCCGGGCGAGGGTCCTGGATATGCAGTGATCAATCGGAGCCCGGGGTTTGGGTCAATGGCGGTCGGGTCAGGCGGGTAGAAATTGGAGAAGATGGGTCGGTCGCCAGATCCGCAAAAGGGAAGGGTCCGCGGGGGAAGTTGACCGGGGGTCAACAAACCCCCGTGGACCAATCAGGAGCCGCCAAGCATTGATTATTTATTTATTTATTTTGAGCTAGAAAATGCTCGAATTAACAAAAACTTAAAACATGAAAAATATTTATTTTATTTTTCTCTTTTTTTTTGTGATTTTTAATTAATTTTTCGAAATAAAAATAAAGTGCTTACACTATATAGCTATATATAGGTATATATACAATATATAGGGTTTTGATTTTTGATTTTTTTAATTGTTATTTTTGTGCAATTTTATTCTTATTTTATAAGTTATTTATTTTCATTATAAAATAAGGAATAAAAGGGTATTTTTATTTTATTTTTATTATTTATTTACATATGTAAAATAAATATATATGTACATTTATATACATGGTATATGTACAATGTATTTTTGTATTTTTAATTTTGCTATTTTTATTTTGCTTTTGTTTTAATTGTTTTTATTTTATTTATTTACAATATATAACATAGACTATTTCACAAAAATTATAAAAATTGATTTTATTTATTTACAAGGTTAGATAAATATGGAAGAGTGGTTTATATACAAGATGAAAAGGGGTGTTTTTGTTCTTTTTGATTTTGACTTTTTCTTTTGTTTTTATATTTTATAAATATATACAAGTATTTACAAGCATATTTTTGGTGAGGAAAATATCTTTATTTATTTACATAAATATGTACACATATGAGCCCCTATCTCCCTCTACTTTGACTTTTATGCGGTCAGGCCCATGCTGAGCCCTCCCTTGGGTTAGGTTGCTCAATATTTATTCTAAATATTCCCCTCTTTTTCTTTTTAATCTTTATTCTTTTATTTTTGCACAAAAACATGCTAATTATAGGTTTTTACACAATACATGCTTTTGGTAATTATTTGTATTTACATATATCTACATGCATTTGCAAAGGTTTTTGTAGCTAAAATATAGGAATAAAGAGTGATGAATGAGTATTCATCATTGACCGGGGGTCAACATCCCCCGTGGACCAATTAGGTACGGCCACATATTAAATATTTGGAGATTGAATAATAAATAGTAAATGGTCGAATCTCGAAAAACTCAAAATATGAAAAATGTTTCTTTTATTTTAAATTAATTTTTGGTGAATTTTATTTATTTTTTGGAAATAAAAATTAGGTATTTACAAAATAGTATTATTATATATAGGTATATACACTATACATTTTTAATTTTTGATTTTTAATTATTTATTTTTGTACATTTTAGTCCAATTTTATATTTTATTTATTTATAGAATAAAATTAGGAATAATTTGGTATTTTTATTTTATTTTTATTAATTATTTACAAGGGCTAAATAATTAGATATATACAAGTATGTACCTGGTATATGTACAATGAAGGTTTTGATTTTTATTTATTTTTTTACTTTATTTTTGTTTTTGTGATTTTTATTTTATTTATTTAAATCATGAAGTATAGAATATGTACACATTTTTATTGGATTTTAATTTATTTATTTACATGGATAAATAAATAGATAAAGGGTTCTATGTACGTGGTGAATATAGACAATGAGGGATGAAATTTATTTCTTTTTATTTTTCTCATTTTTATTATAATTTTTATATTTATAAATATATACAAACAAATACACCCATTTCTATTTTTATTTATATATAGGTCTATATGTACACACATGAGATTCCTTATCTCTCTCTACTTGAGTTTTTATGCGGTCAGGCCCATGCTGAGCCCTCCCTTGGGATTAGGTCGCTCAATATTTATTCTAAATATCTCCCTCTCTTTCTTTTATTTCTTTATTCTTTTATTTATGCACAAAAACATGCTAATTATTCATTTTTACACAATGCAAGTTGAATGCTAATTATTATTATTTACACCTATCTAAATGTGTTTTGCATAGGTTTTGTAGCTAAAATAAAAGAATAAGAGTGATGAATGGATATTCATCACCCTCCTATACTTAACTTTTCTAGTCCCTTAGCAAACACTTATTTGAAAAAGAAGTGGAAAAAGAAGAAGAAAAAGAAAAAGAGGAGAAAATGCATGGATTAATGCTGAATATTAAACTTGCCTTCATTAAATTGAAATATGGAGCTCGATCAGATCTTTGGATTATTGATGTGTCGGAACCTTATTTAGACTTAGGTTTAAAACTCAACAGCCTCTAAGATCCACTAATATATAGTCAGGACTCCTCAACAATCCAGATCAGAACAAGTCTACATACACAAACCCTGAAGACTATGAATCTTTCCTTGTACAGTGTAAGTGAGGTATAGCTCTCCACCTCAGAAGTAGCAACTTGACAACCCTCCCCAACAAGGTAACTCTATGACCCTAGTCTGGCCACTCTTTCCTCGAGGAGCGGGGTGTTCCCTTCTAAGTTCAAGTTCAACCGGCTCAAGAAGAGGGGGAAGAAGAGAATGGACCATGGCCAGTGTAGCCATGTATACTTGGGAGCTCAACCAGTGTAGCTAAGTCTCCCTGCTGCAGGCTACATAAGATGGAACAATGAGTCTCAAGCCTTGCTTATTGCACTATATACATACTCCGGTGGGATTATCATTTTCTATCAGACCCACCACTTTTTTGGAGTTATTTTCTTTTTGCATTTTTTTTCAAGTGCATCTGTACAACATATACAATGTGCAACATATGTACATAAGGAGTTTTTCCTCTTGAGCCAGTAGACTATCCCTCTTTTGAAGCATTATTGCAACCCACAACTCCTGTCGTTAGACCTCATGGCAACCAGACCAAGTTGAGATGTACTTCCTTCACTAAAAGAAGAAGAGAGGTTCTGCCTAGAAGTACTACCCTCATATGCTACCCCAAGTCAAGTAAGACTACCTCCTCACCACCTCATCCGTAGAGAGCTCAGTGCTAAGTGTGGGTCCAAGTAAAGCCATTGTCTATATGAGTCATGTGTGTGTTGTTAAGTGCTCTACTTAGGCTCATTGAGATGACATGTGATCATAGCCTAGTGGACTCAAAGAATTAAGTCACCATGGACCTGAAAAGCCTTAATCCTAAGCCCTATAAGGTTCCTCTTAGAATTAGGTGGATTAAGATCTTAATCAAGCTCCATTTCCCAAGTTAATTCCAGGCTAGTTTAAATGTCAACTATAATCCAGGAAAAACTATACAAGTATATACAAGGATAATATTTACACAATATTTACACAAATGCAAAATTTTTGAAAAATGTTTTGAAATCATGAATGTATGCATGAATGCAAGTTTTGCAAAATATTTACACAGATTTACACAAGATTTTTGCAAACTTTTGATTTTCAAAACATTTTGGAAAAATTTTGAACTATATACATAGTTTTGATATGCACATATTTACACAATCTTTACACAAAAAGTTTTTGAAAACATTTTTACAAAAAATAATTTGTACAATAGCTATGTATGTGCAAATAAAAGAATGATTATTTACACTGAAAATTTTTAAATTTTTATGGATTTTAGGGTTTTTAGCCATTTTTATTTATTAACACACTCACACAAAGTACGAGTTATGGCTAAAGTATATATGGAATATATACACACCCCCATTCTGACGAGTCGCCCGTGTGACTAAGGTAAATCAGGTGTCAATAAGATCGTTGTGACCTTAGTCACTCGAGACTCAGGGCTCAATCAAGAAAAAGAATCAGACCACCAAACAGAGATAAAAATCGATAGAAATCAAAATAGCGGTCTCGCTAAGATATTAACCTGGTATAACACCCAGGGTCGAACTCGAGGAGCACGAGATGGCCTTGCGGCCTACGAAGTAGTCTAAACAAAAGAAAATATAAACAAATATTTTTTTGGTGGATTTTTAATTAATTATGATAATAAGAAAATAATATAAACAAGCATCTTCAAGCAATTATTTAATTACTCAAAAATGCTCCAAAAATTCCAACAAAAATTTTTTAGGTTTTTTTATATTTTTTACTATTTTTAGTGAATTTTTGAGAATTTTCTGATTTTTAAGGAATTTTCTAAAATTAAAAGAAGGCAAAAAGACTATGCTGCTGTCCAGCCAGGCTTCAAAGACCAATTAAAAATACTAAATGGTCTTTTCAAGACCTGGAGGTATTTTTCATGCAAAGTATGAATAACAAGGAAAATTCAGAGAAAGAAATTTTGAATTTTTGAATTTTCTATGATTTATTGGAATTTTTATGAGTTTTTCAAGGTTTTTTAGTTTTTATGGTTTTTACAAATCTAAAAATAATCAAAACCGGTCAGAAAATCAAACACACAAAAACACACAAAATCTGAATTTTTTGTAATTTTCGAGAGGTTTTTATATTTTTTATGAATTTTAAATCTGAACAGGCAGAAAATTAAGGGTTTTTGAATTTTTAAAAATAATAAAAGGACTCAAAAATTTTCTCAAAAATTGGTGAAAATTCTACACAGTGGCAGGAGCCAAGTATCCAATTTTCACTCAATTTGGATGAAATCTGATATTTTATTTAAAACAAACAAGAGCCCACAGTGCACAGGGACCTGTTCGTAATAAAAATATCTTCTGGGGGCCAAAGCGTAACAAACTCAGAAACTGGAGGTCCTTGTATAAATTTTCCAATATCTCACGTGCCAAGCACGTGTGTTGGGCATGGAAGGACCCAAATGCAAGAAAACTTAAGTCCCCAGGCTTGTTAGCAACAGGTGCTAAAAGCCTAGGGTATAAGTGGCAAAATACCCACAATATTTAACACATGTCGAATTAAATCATTCACAGGGGCATAAGTGTAAATATCAAGAAATGTATTTCATTCATTAACACATCCAGACTACAGTCCCATATCATTCAATTTCACCAAAATATCACATGACGATGCACGTGTCCAACGTACACAGGGGTAGAAATGCAATTAAAATAAACAACCAGGTCCTCTATGCAATTTTACCAAACTAAAAATAACTACGGAAAATATTTACAGGACTAAAACGAAAATGCAAAACAGGAGGGGGCCTACGTGAAATTACCCCACTTATTATCCGAGGGCTGGGACGGCGCCACGTGGCTGATCTGACGGCTGCTAGTGCGATGCGCCTTTCAAAGGGCCCTCAGCTGTGATCGGACGGTGGAGAGGGAGCCACGTGGATGCTCTGACGCTCTAGAATCGAGGGCGCCTCTCCTCTGCAACGGACGGTCCTGATCACTCCCAAATGGATTAACGGTGTCAGCTGCTCCTTAAATGGACGGCGTGGATCACAACTGGAGCGGCGAGAAGGATCAGACGGCTCTGGAAGCTCCTGGAAGAACTTGGCTCTGACAAAGTTCGCTGGAGCACCACGGCTGTGCTGGGCCTCCTCTGCTGCTACTAAGATGCGTAATAGCTCCGCCTAGACGTCCTGCAGCTGTTGAGCTCATCCGATGACACCGGGAGGCTCCGAGGAGGTACGGCAACGAAGGCGGAGCTGGGGCTCCTGTGCTGAACGTGAAGAACCCTAGATGGGCCTCGTCTGACCTGGAAAATGACATAGGAAGCTTGCTGGATCGAGGGCAAAGTGCCTCGACCCGATTAGCGGCGGTGTGGTGGTCGGATGAGGCGAGATGGTCGATCTCCGGCGAGGCGTCGACGGTGAAGATCGAAGTCCCTGCTCCGGGGCGAGTCAGGGGGTGCGAGTGGGTGCAGAAGGTGCGGAGAAGTCTCGTGGGTGTGAGGGTCGAGTTCGATGATCGAGAAGGTGACTGAGATGGTCGAAATCGATGGTCGACGACGAAAGATGGATTTGGGCGTAAATGAAAATTCGAGAAATGTAGAAAGAATTAGGCTTACCGAATGGCTGAGTTCGACTAGGAACGAGCTCCAGGAGCTCCTGGTCTTCGCCTCGAGGATCGTCGAGGCCCGAGGCTCTAGCGCTGCTCCTGGGCGGCGCATGGCAGCGAAATGTCGCCGGATCAGTGGCTGGGACACCTCCTCCTCACTGCAACACGACTCGCGGCTAGCTGTCACTCTAGGGAAGGTAGTGGAGATCCTGGGATGGGAAGGCGGAGCCAAAGATGGCTGGAAAAATGCGGCGGAGCTCGAGCTTTATACGCCTGCAGGTCCGAGAAGAGAGGGTCGGGCAGGGTTCTGTGAAGCGTGGATCCCAATGCGGATGTGTCGGCGTGGATCTCGGATACAGGAGGAAGGATCGGAGCCCGGGGTTTAAGGATTTGAAGGTCGGATCGCGTCTGGATAATTTGGCGAATATCGGGTCGGACGCAGGATCTGCGGGCTGGGGGTCCAAGGGGGGAAGTTGACCGGGGGTCAACATCCCCCGTGGACCAATTAGGTGCGGCCACGTATTAAATATTTGGAGATTGAATAATAAATAGTAAATGGCCGAATCTCGAAAAACTCAAAACATGAAAAATGTTTCTTTTATTTTAAGTTAATTTTTGGTGAATTTTATTTATTTTTTGGAAATAAAAAGTAGGTATTTACAAAATAGTATTATTATATATAGGTATATACACTATACATTTTTAATTTTTGATTTTTAATTATTTATTTTGTACATTTTATTCCAATTTTATTTTTTATTTATTTATAGAATAAAATTTGGAATAATTTGGTATTTTTATTCTATTTTTATTAATTATTTACAAGGGCTAAATAATTAGATATATACAAGTATGTACATGGTATATGTACAATGAAGATTTTGATTTTGATTTTTATTTCTTTTAATTTTATTTTTGTTTTTGTGATTTTTATTTTATTTATTTATATCATGAAGTATAGAATATGTACACATTTTTATTGGATTTTAATTTTTTTTATTTACATGGATAAATAAATAGATAAAGGGTTCTATGTCCATGGTGAATATAGACAATGAGGGATGGATTTTATTTCTGTTTATTTTTCTCATTTTTATTTTAATTTTTATATTTACAAATATATACAAACAAATACACCCATTTTTATTTTTATTTAGAGGAAAATATTTTTATTTTTATATAGGTCTATATGTACACACATGAGCTTCCTTATGTCTCTCTACTTGGGTTTTTATGCGGTCAGGCCCATGCTGTGCCCTCCCTTGGGATTAGGTCGCTCAATATTTATTCTAAATATCTCCCTCTTTTTCTTTTATTTCTTTATTCTTTTATTTATGCACAAAAACATGCTAATTATTCATTTTTACACAATGCATGCTGCATGCTAATTATTATTTACACCTATCTAAATGTGTTTTGCATAGGTTTTGCAGCTAAAATAAAAGAATAAAGAGTAATGATTGGATATTCATCACCCCCCTATACTTAACTTTGCTAATCCCTTAGCAAACACTTATTTGAAAAAGAAGTGGAAAAAGAAGAAGAAAAAGAAAAAGAGAAGAAAATGCATGGATTAATGCTAAATATTAAACTTGCCTTCATTAAAGTGAAATATGGAGCTCGATCAGATCTTTGGATTATTGATGTGTCGAGACCTTATTTAGACTTAGGTTTAAAACTCAACAGCCTCTAAGAACCACTAATCTATAGTCAGGACTCCTCAACAATCCAGATCAGAACAAGTCTACATACACAAACCCTGAAGACTATGAATCTTTCCTTGTACAGTGTAAGTGAGGTATAGCTCTCCACCTCAGAAGTAGCAACTTGACAACCCTCCCCAACAAGGTAACTCTATGACCCTAGTCTGGCCACTCTTTCCTCGAGGAGCGGGGTGTTCCCTTCTAAGTTCAAGTTCAACCGGCTCAAGAAGAGGGGGAAGAAGAGAATGGACCATGGCTAGTGTAACCATGTATCCTTGGGAGCTCAACCAGTGTAGCTAAGTCTCCCTGCTGCAGGCTACATAAGATGGAACAATGAGTCTCAAGCCTTGCTTATTGCACTATATACATACTCCGGTGGGATTATCATTTTCTATCAGACCCACCACTTTTTTGGAGTTATTTTCTTTTTGTATTTTTTTCAAGTGCAACTGTACAACATATACAATGTGCAGCATATGTACATAAGGAGTTTTTCCTCTTGAGCCAGTAGACTATCCCTCTTTTGAAGCATTATTGCAACCCACAACTCCTGTCGTTAGACCTCATGGCAACCAGACCATGTTGAGATGCACTTCCTTCACTAAAAGAAGAAGAGAGGTTCCGCCTAGAAGTACTACCCTCATATGCTACCCCAAGTCAAGGAAGACTGCCTCCTCACCACCTCATCCGTAGAGAGCTCGGTGCTAAGTGCAGGTCCAAGTAAAGCCATTGTCTATATGAGTCATGTGTGTGTTGTTAAGTGCTCTACTTAGGCTCATGGAGATGACATGTGATCATAGCATAGTGGACTCAAAGAATTAAGTCACCATGGACCTGAAAAGCCTTAACCCTAAGCCCTATAAGGTTCCTCTTAGAATTAGGTGGATTAAGATCTTAATCAAGCTCCATTTCCCAAGTTAATTCCACGCTAGTTTAAATGTCAACCATAATCCAGGAAATACTATACAAGTATATACAAGGATGCTATTTACACAATATTTACACAAATGCAAAATTTTTGAAAAATGTTTTGAAATCATGAATGTATGCATGAATGCAAGTTTTGCAAAATATTTACACAGATTTACACAAGATTTTTGCAAACTTTTGATTTTCAAAACATTTTGGAAAAATTTTGTACTATATACATAGTTTTGATATGCACATATTTACACAATCTTTACACAAAAAGTTTTTGAAAACATTTTTACAAAAATAATTTGTACAATCGCTATGTATGTGCAAATAAAAGAATGATTATTTACAGGGAAAATTTTTGAATTTTTATGGCTTTTAGGGTTTTTAGCCATTTTTATTTATTAACACACTCACACAAAGTACGAGTTATGGCTAAAGTATATATGGAATATATACACACCCCCCTATACTTAGCTCGAATGATGTCCTCAGAGTCAAGAGCGATGATGAAGACATAACTCGTGCTTGAAAAGGAAGGCTATTTACAAAGACGAATGAAAGAATAGAAATCAAGAGGATCTCGGCTTTTCGCCCTATACTTAGGATCAACTAATCCTAAGTATAGCAGGCTGTACACGAAGGGAAAACCGAGTGAAGAATGTACAGGGTCTACCCCCCTATACTTAGGGTAAAATATCCCTAAGTATGGGCAGCAAAAACAGGGGTAGAAAGACACGAAGAAAATCAACAGATATATACAAGGTGAGAGGACATCACTCCCCCTATACTTAAGGTGAAGAGACCTTAAGTATAGGCAACAACAGAAGTGATGAAACAGAACGGAAGAACAACCAGGTGTTTCCACCCCCCTATACTTAGGATGAGGTATATCCTAAGTATAACAAAGATAATCCTAAGAGAGACTTGGGGTGAAAACAAGAACGGAAGAAAGAAAGATCAAACTAAGATGAAACATGTATATACAAAAGGGTACAATGTTGAGGTGCCTCTCAACAAGCGCTAGAGTTTACACCCCTAGCTGGGCGCAAAGGCTAGGACAAAGTTATGTCAAGGTTCAGGACGGCATCGGTAAGGCGAATGTCGTACTGTCATCGCAGTCTTGGTATGAGAACAACGACGAACTCAAAAGTGTAAAGAAAGACACCCAGGTATGCAATCAGGCGGGTGTCTGCTACCGACCAAGGATATGGAAGTAAGTGATCGGGATCCGGTAGCACAAAAGAAATCGTCGGCTCTGGATCAGACTGGAGTGGAAGTGTGGAGCCGAAGAAATCAAACGTGAAGAAGGATGGATCAGTCATAGAATCCTCCACGTCAATCAGTGTCTCAAGAAGATGTGGACAGTAAAGATCAGGAGACTCTCTCAGAAAACTGATATCCGATGCATGAAATAGAAGCAAATCAGGTAGATCATCGAATATCTCCAGGATGGGCTCATCTTCGCGAGGGTCGTCGAGGTGAGATGACTCATAATCAGAAGAATCAGAAGACTCAGGTTCGTGCTCCTCCAGATCGGAAACACTCTCAGAAGGTGAAACCGAGTACTCATCGTGTGCGGCATTCTCCCGCAGATAACCCTCGGGGAGAAATGCAAGATCAGAAGTGAGTAAGAGAGGATCAGGATTTAGAAGGGCATCTGCGCTGCTGTGAAGTATCCACTCGGTGCACCAGGCTGCATCATCATCGGAAGTGTAGCTCTTGGCAATCTGGAAGCAGGAGAAGGTACTGGTCAACACCGTGGAGGCTGGCAAAGTGTATGCAATTGATCCTCGCTCTGCGGCAATGCTGGCTGCCATCTGGTCCTCAGCAAGTGTGTCAGTCTCATCAAAGTGGAGGACAAAAGGCTCGAATACGGGACTATTTGTGTCTGACATCTCAAAGTGGTGTCCCAAATCGAGCTGTGGCTGCTGGGATGAATCCTGGTAACTGTCCGAGTCCGAGAAGTATCTCTGCAGAAAAGACGCTGACTCCTACGGGACTGGAAACTGAAGTGTATGAATATATGGCTGTAGTAGCGGGGGCTCCTCCGGTACCTAGAGTATCAGAAGATCTGATATCCAAGACTCGTCGACTGGAAACTCTGGGGTTGACTCGAACTCTAGCTGAAAGACCAACGGGAACTCGAGTAGACTCTGGGTCCGAACCTATGCTATCGCAGTCATCTCCTCAGTTTGTGGTGTTGCATGATCCAAGCCCTCGGGCTGGTGTGTAAAAACTGTCTCCTCATGTAATGTGACACACCGCACTGGTACTACAACATCCTCATGTGTTGTCCCGACTAGGGCATCTCGTGAAGAAGAACTCTGTGAAAGTAAGCTCGAGATGGTATCCAGTAGGTGAATGTCGGAACTGCGATGTGAACCGTCACATGTGGTAATAACCAGTGCTATCTGCTCTGCGGTCATCCCCTGCATGGAGATCTCAATCAGGTCTGTCAGTGGAAGTCCGTGATCTGGAAATCTCCTCAAGAGGTTAAGAAACCTCGGCCATGCCTCCTGCAATGGCTCCTGGGGGTCAACTGAAAACTCGGTTATCATCGACCGCATCAAATCTACTCTACGCAGGGGAAAGTATCTCTGTAAGAACTCTCGGCGCAGCTCTCCCCACGTATCGAATATCCTCCCCAATCGTCTATGCCATCGCATGGCTCTGTCCTGAAGCGTAAATGGGAAGGTCCTCCGCATCAACTCCTCTGCAGTGATATCTGAATATCTCTGTGCTCTGCAAAACTCCTCGAACTCTGACAAGTGCAGATAAGGCTCCTCGTGCGCCTCCCCTGAAAATGTCGGCAGTATCTGAATGTAATCCAAATCCAAGATGAATGGACGTAATGTAGAATCTGACTGAGCTCCCTTTCCTATATGCTCCTCCATCAATCTGGGATAGGATCTATCTGATGATCTCTACTGCTTTCTCTGATCACGAACGGAGTGCACTCTCAGCTCAGCAACGGCATCGTCCGAGTCTCGCATATGCTCGATCTGATCTCTGCGGACGTCTAGCACAGCATGCCCAGAGTAAAGAAAGGGATGGGAGGGAGGGAGCGGGAGGTTGGTCGGATCTCCGACCTCCCTAGAAGGTGAACTGGACTGATGGTCAGAGGATGGAGAATAAGCCGCAAGAGTCGGTCAGAAGTGAGGGGGATCCATCATCCAAGGGTGAAAGAGAAGAAGAAGATGGGGAGAAGGCAGAAGGGATCTGGAATCATACAAGATAAGAAAACAAAAACCCATGATTCACCTACACACACGAGCTGAAGACCGAAAGGGATCGGTCAATTATCTTGTCAATTTTATTTTAGGTGATCATTCAGTCTTTCAAAGCGATTATGTGAGCTGATAGGAATCTAATATTTCTCAACCGACTGTCCCGTATAAAAAGCCGATAATCAGTCGAGAAAAATTGGATATGGCTCTAGCCTAAGGTGCGGGTTACTCTCTCGCTCATCCAAACCAAACAAGGAGGGGGTTGCTCTCCCCAAGACAAATGTTTCAGTGTGGTGTCTTTTAGGTCAAGTGTGATTAGCAGTCCCGATTTTATTATTTTTCTTTTTAGGTATTTTTTAAATAAAAGCAAACGCCTAACGATTTTTTCGGTTCTCCTGGTTATTTAAGTCCAAAACGGGGGGAGAAGTCGAAAAAGTCGATGCGCGAGAAAATCAATGATGCATGCAGAGTAAGAGATGCATACCTGACTCCAGCAGTCTACATGCAAAATGATCCGCGCAGAATTGAAAGATTGAAATAAAACTACCTAAATGATGCAGGCGGAAATCCGAGCCCTAAGCAGCAGTTCTACTCGAAAGAACGTCTAGTCGACCACCAACCTTCAATCCAAGAGTCCGGTCTAGGCCCACCCCTCCTCCTCTCGACAAATCGAGTTTAGGAGCAGCGCTTGGCAGGGTGGGTTGTGGCACGTAGGCTCGAAGGTAGTGGATCGATTATTTTATTAAATTTTTTATTGTTGGTCCAATTACCGATCTATAGGTACAGGAAGATTTATTAGGGTGTTTGGATCCTATTTATTACGTCACTGTCAAGCAAAAATCCTAAGGCTAGGGGCTGAAAACCGCGAGAAACCAAATAGGCAGGAAAATAAACAAAACCACGAAAACCGCAAAAAACCGCGAAAAAGCCGAGGGGTCCCCCGAGCACACCGGTGCTCGGCGAAACAGACCTCGAGAGTCTAAGAAATCTGGCTGAGTGTCCTATCCCTGTATTATTACAACGGTTAAAATATTGCAAGAAATAAAAACTACTCTAAGTCTAAACTACGCCCGCACTCGGCTGCCTCCTCGCGCTCTCCTGCGGCTCCATGTAGAAGGGAGCCGCCTCCGATTGCCGCAGTTGCGCCGGCTCCTCGAAAGTAGCTGCCTTGGTCCTCGGGCCCTCGCAAGAAAACAACAAAGTGTAACAGAATAGATAAAAATAAAGCAAATAAAAGGAAAACATGGTATATATGCAAAAATAAAAAAATAAACAAGCAAAACAAACAAAAATAAAAAATAAAAGAAAAGAAATAAAAATAAAAGAAAATAAAAATAAAAGAAAAATAAAAAGCCGCGGACGATGAAAAAGCCGCAGAAAGCCGGAAAAAGAAAACAAAATAAAAAGGAAAAGAAACTGACTACTAAGCTGTGCTCCCTGGCAACGACGCCATTCTGATGAACCAAAAATTCACGAATGGACTAAGGTGAATAAAATATAGCGAAGGTCATTGCAACCTTAGCCGCTCGAGAAATCAGGCTCAACAAGAAAAATGAAGGACAGACCACCAAACAGAAATAAAATCAGAGAAAAACAAATAGTGGCCCTGGCTATGAGATTAGCCTGGTGTAGCACCCAGGGTCGGACTCAGGGAGCGCGGATTGGCCTTGTAGCCTACGAAGTAGTCTAAAAACAAAGAAAATAAAAACAAATAATTTTTTTGGTGGGTTTTTAATATTTTTATATTTTATTGGGATTTTTAATTATGAAGAAAATAATAAAAAGGCAAATAAACACAACTTCAAGCAATTATTTAATTACTCAAAAATGCTCTGAAAATTCCAACAAAAATATTTTTAAGTTTTTTATATTTATTACTGTTTAGTAAATTTTTGAGAATTTTCCGATTTTTAGGGAATTTTCTAAAAATAAAAGAAGGCAAAAAGACTATGTTGCTGTCCAGCCAGGCTTCAAAGACCAATTAAAAATACTAAATGGTCTTTTCAAGGCCTGGAGGTATTTTTCATGCAAAGTATGAACAACAAGGAAAATTCAGAAAAATAAATTTTGAATTTTTGAATTTTCTATGATTTATTGGAATTTTTATGAGTTTTTCAAGGTTTTTTAGTTTTTATGGTTTTTTAAAATCTAAAAATAACCAAAACTGGTCAGAAAATCAAACACACAAAAACACACAAAATCTAAATTTTTTGCAACTTTTAAAGAGGCTTTTATATTTTTTATGTATTTTAAATCTGAACAGGCAGAAAATTAAGGGTTTTTGAATTATTAAAAATAATAAAAGGACTAAAAAATTTTCCCAAAAATTGGTGAAAAATCTACACAGTGGTAGGAGCCATGTACCCAATTTTCACTTAATTTGGATGAAATTTAATATTTTATTTAAAACAAATAAGAGCCCACAGTGCACAAGGACCTGTTCGTAATAAAAATATCTTCTGGGGGCCAAAACGTAACAAACTCAGAAACTGGGGGGGTCCTTGTGCAAATTTTCCAATATCTCACGTGCCAAGCATGTGTACTGGGCACAGAAGGACCCAAATGCAAGAAAACTTAAGTCCCCGAGCTTGTTAGCAACAGGTGTTAAAAGCCCAGGGTATAAGTTGCAAAATACCCACAATATTCAACACATGTCAAATTAAATTATTCACAGGGGCATAAGTGCAAATATCAAGAAATGTATTTCATTCATTAACACATCCAGACTACATGCCCATATCATTCAATTTCACCAAAATATCACGTGATGATGCACTTGTCCAACATACACAAGGGTAGAAATGCAATTAAAATAAACAACCAGGTCCTCTATGCAATTTTACCAAACTAAAAATAACTACGGAAAATATTTACAGGACTAAAATGAAAATGCAAAATAGGAGGGGGCCTAAGTGAAATTACCCCACTTATTATCCGAGGGCTGGGACGGTGCCACGTGGCTGATCTGACGGCTGCTAATGTGTTGCACCTCTCGAAGGGCCCTCGGCTGTGATCGGACGGTGGAGAGGGAGCCACGTGGATGATTTGACGCTCTAGAATCGAGGGCGCCTCTCCTCTGCAACGGACGGTCCTGATCACTCCACAAATGGATCAATGGTGTCGGCTGCTCCTCAAATGGACAGCGTGGATCACAACTGGAGCGGCGAGAAGGATCGAAAGGCTCTGGAAGCTCCTGGAAGAACTTGGCTCCGGCAAAGTTCGCCGGAGCACCACGGCTGCGCTGGGCCTCCTCTGCTGCTACTAAGATGCGGAATAGCTCCGCCTAGACGTCCTGCAGCTGTTGAGCTCCTCCGATGACGCCGGAAGGCTCCGAAGAGGTCCGGCGACGAAGGTGGAGCTGGGGCTCCTGTGCTGAACGTGAAGACCCCCAGATGGGCCTCGTCTGACCTGGAAAATGACACAGGAAGCTTGCTGGGTTGAGGGAAAAGCGCCTCGACCCGGTTAGCGGCGGTGTGGTGGTCGGATGAGGCAAGATGGTCGATCTCCGGCGAGGCATCGACGGTGAAGATCGAAGTCCCTGCTCCAGGGCAAGTCAGGGGGTACGAGTGGGTGCATAAGGTACGAAGAAGTCTCGTGGGTGTGAGGGTCGAGTACGATGATCGAGAAGGTGACTGAGATGGTTGGAATCGATGGTCGACGGTGAAAGATGGATTTGGGCGTAAATGAAAATTCGAGAAATGTAGAAAGAATCAGGCTTACCGGATGGCTGAGTTCGACTGGGAACGAGCTCCTGGAGCTCCTAGTCTTCGCCTCAAGGGTCGTCGAGGCCCGAGGCTCGAGCGCTGCTCCTGGGCGGCGTACGGCGGCGAAACGTCGCCGGATCAGTGGCTGGGACACCTTCTCCTCACTGCAACATGACCCGCGACTAGCTGTCACTCTAGGGAAGGTAGTGGAGATCCTGGGATGGGAAGGCGGAGCCAAAGATGGCTGGAAAAATGCGACGGAGCTCGAGCTTTATACGCCTACAGGTCCGAGAAGAGAGGGTCGGGCAGGGTTCCATGAAGCGCGGATCCCAATGCAGATGTGTCGGCGTGGATCTCGGATGTAGGAGGAAGGATCGGAGCCCAGGGTTTAAGGATTTGAAGGTCGGATCGTGTCTGGATAATTTGGCGAATATCGGGTCGGACGCAGGATCCGCGGGCTGGGGGTCCAAGGGGGGGAGTTGACCGGGGGTCAACATCCTCCGTGGACCAATTAGGTGCGGCCACGTATTAAATATTTGGAGATTGAATAATAAATAGTAAATGACCGAATCTCGAAAAACTCAAAACATGAAAAATGTTTCTTTTATTTTAAATTAATTTTTGGTGAATTTTTTTTATTTTTTGGAAATAAAAATTAGGTATTTACAAAATAATATTATTATATATAGTATATACTATACATTTTTTATTTTTTATTTTTAATTATTTATTTGTACATTTTATTCCAATTTTATATTTTATTTATTTATAGAATAAAATTTGGAATATTTTGGTATTTTTATTTTATTTTTATTAATTATTTACAAGGGCTAAATAATTAGATATATACAAGTATGTACATGGTACATGTGCAATGAAGATTTTGATTTTGATTTTTATTTCTTTTTATTTTATTTTTGTTTTTGTGATTTTTATTTTATTTATTTACATCATGGAGTATAGAATATGTACACATTTTTATTGGATTTTAATTTATTTATTTACATGGATAAATAAATAGATAAAGGGTTCTATGTACATGGTGAATATAGACAATGAGGGATGAATTTTATTTCTTTTTATTTTTCTCATTTTTATTTTAATTTTTATATTTACATATATATACAAACAAATACATACATTTTTATTTTTATTTAGAGGAAAATATTTTTATTTATATATAGGTCTATATGTACACACATGAGCTTCCTTATCTCTCTCTACATGGGTTTTTATGCGCTCATGCCCATGCTGAGCCCTCCCTTGGGATTAGGTCGCTCAATATTTATTCTAAATACTCCCTTTTTTTCTTTTATTTCTTTATTCTTTTATTTTTGCACAAAAACATGCTTATTATTCATTTTTACACAATGCATGCTGAATACTAATTATTATTATTTACACCTATCTAAATGTGTTTTGCATAGGTTTTGTAGCTAAAATAAAAGAATAAAGAGTGATGAATGTATATTCATCAATGGGTTACTAGAGTAACGGGGGAAAAAGGACAGAATGTACAGGAATGATGATATATACAAGTGAGTCGGTCTGAATCTTTCAAGATGCTGCTGATGGCTAGAGCTCACTGCTGCAAGGTCTCATACGCGGCTCGAGGTGTATCTGCTGAATCTGTCTAATACAATCTCCTCAACATGGACTAACTGCTCATTGGATTCGATGAAGTGCTTCAACAGTTGTCCATTCACTAGGAATGTCGGTGCGTCATCTGCGAGATCTGAGATCTCGACACATCCACTATCATGCACCGTACGGACGACAAATGGGCCTGTCCACTTGGACTTCAACTTGCCTTGGAAAATCTTCATCCTAGCATTAAACATCCATACTTTCTGTCCAGGAAAAAAGGTCTTTCGTCTGATATATCTATCATGCCAACGCTTCACCTTGTCCTTGTACACCAAACTGTTGTCATATGTGCGGTTTCTGACTTCCACAAGCTCATTCAGATCCATATCTCTCTGCTTTTGCCTAAGGTGCGTGTTCCAATTGACCTTCTTGATTGCCCATTCTGATTTATGCACTAACTATGCGGGTAAATGGCACGGCTTTCCGAATACCATTCGGAATGGGGAGGTTCCTAACGGTGTCTTGTAAGCTGTCCTATAAGCCCAGAGGACTTGATCCAAGATCTGAGACCAGTCCTTCCTGTCTGGGCGAACAAGCTTTTGCAATATAGTTTTCACCTCCCTATTCGACACCTCAGCCATACCATTGGTCTGTGGGTGGTAAGGACTCCCGACACGGTGTTCGATGCCGTAGTCCTTCAGGAGTTTCTTCACCTCCCGATTTACAAAGTGGCTACCCCCATCTGATATCATCATTTTGGGGATCCCGAACCTAGAGATGATTTGTTCTCTGATGAATTTACAGACAGTCCTGCTGTCTGCGGCTCGGGTCGGGATAGCCTCCACCTATCTGGATAGATAATCTACCGCAAGAAGGATGTACTCGAATCCGTGGCTAACAAGGAATGGGCCCATGAAATCGATACCCCAGGCGTCAAAGACATCACAAATGATGACTGGTTGCATAGGCATCTCATCCTTGGAACCAACGGTTCCTCCCATTCTCTGGCATACTGGACACGACTTTGCAAAGGTGATGGCATCGCGAAACAGAGTCGGCCAGTAAAAGCCACACTGAAGTACCTTCCATGCAGTCCTCTTCCCGGAGTGGTGTCCTCCTGCCTCCAAGCTGTGACATAAAGAAAGGACACTTTGGTATTCCTCCTGAGGAATACATCGTCTCCATACACAATCCGGTCCTTCGAAGAAAAGGATCGGATCCTCTCAATGGTAATGTCTAGCATCCAACTTTAGTCGGTCAATGTGGCTCTTGGGCCAATCTTCGGGAATTTTCTTATAGACAAGATAGTTCACGATGTTGGCATACCATGGGAGTGAGTCGACAACAAAAATCGACTCGTCAGGGAAGGATTCTTGAATAGGTGAATCCTCGGAAGTATTAAGATCTTCGAGACGAGAGAGATGATCGGCTACTAAGTTCTTCTTTCCAGGTTTATCACGAATGTCCAAATCAAACACCTGGATAAGCAAAATCCATCGAAGAAGATGCGCCTTCACGTCCTTCTTCTCCATTAAGTATCGCAGTGCCGTGTGGTCAGTGAACACAATTACCTTGGACCCAATTAAGTGAGATCTGAACTTGTCCAAGGCAAACACTACCGCAAGCATCTCCTTTTCCGTAACTGTATAGTTACGCTGAGCGGTATCAAGCACTTTGCTTGCGTAGTGAATTGCAAACGGGGACACCATCCCTTCTCTATCCTAATACAGCCCCAACAGCAAAATCTGAGGCATCCGTCATGATCTCAAAAGGTAGAGACCAATCTGGGGCTTGTAGGATAGGTGCGTCCATGATCATTCCTTGTAATAGCTTAAAGGCCTCAAGACATTTGTGATCAACAATAAACTCCATGTCTTTGCCTAAAAGCTCAGTTAGCGGTCGGGCAATCTTAGAAAAATCCTTGATGAATCTCCGATAAAATCCGACATGCCCGAGGAACGACTGCAACTGTTTGACGTTGGTTGGTGGCTGGAGTCATTTGATCACATCCCCCTTGGCAGGGTCAACCTCCATTCCTCTCTTGGAGATGACGTGCCCCAACACAATGCCCTCCGTCACCATGAAGTGACTTTTCTCCCAGGAGAGCACCGGATTGATCTCACAACATCATTTGAGGACTCGGTCCAAATTCCTAAGACAGGAATCGAAGGAATCGTCGTGGACCGAGAAGTCATCCATGAAGACTTCCAGCTATTCACCGACCATTTCGACGAATACAGCAATCATGCACCTTTGAAAAGTACCTGGAGCATTGCATAACCCAAAGGGCATGCGCCTGAAGGCATAGGTACCAAAGGGGCATGTGAACGTGGTTTTTTCCTGGTCCTCCGGAGCTATGGCTACTTGATTGTAGCCCGAGAACCTATCCAAGAAACAGAATAACTCTTTCCCTGCTAGTCTCTCTAGGATCTGATCAATGAATGGTAGGGGGAAATGATCCTTCTTTGTCGCGGCATTCAGGCGTTTGTAATCCACACAGACGTGCCATAACGTGGGCACTCGCGTCACGATCTCCTCTCCGTCCTCGTTGGTGGTCGTCTGAATTTCCGATTTTTTAGGGACTACATGGATCAGGCCACCCATTTAGAGTCGAAGATGGGGTAAATGAAACCCGCGTTGCACCATTTTTCTATCTCCTTCTTTACTACCTCTCGTAAATTTGGATTCAAATGATGTTGGAATTCACGAGAGGGTTTGGCTTCATTCTCCAAGTAGATATGGTGCCAACACAGAGCGGGATTTATCCCATGGAGATCGGAAATGCTCCAGCCTATCGCCTTGCAGTTTTTATCCAGGATCTCTAACAAGCGAGATTCCTGATCCTCGGTCAATCGTGAACTGATGATGACCGGATATTTCTTATCTTGGCCCGCAAGGAAGGCGTATTTCAGTGTTGTGGGTAAAGGCTTGAGCTCAAGTATGGTGTGATCGTCTATGAAATCTGGCTCAATCGAATCTGGCTCGGTGTTGGAAGTGGCTGGATCTTTCTCTGTAATTACTGCCACCAAGTTGTTCGGCTCTGGAGTCGGATCGTCAAAGGTCTCCATGCAATCGGCAAAAGCCTCGTCCGACTCGTCATCCTCATCTTCTGATTGTCCTAAAGAGTAAGGACTGACAGACCCAGCTGGGCCTCTAAGTCATCGAAGATGTAGGGCGATGCAAGTTATGAGCTGTGCGCGTTTCTGAGGACCTCGCAAACTGACTCATGCACGGGATCATCTCCGGAGGGGAGGGACTCATCGGTGCTGGCTGGGTTCTGCTTCCATGGCCCAACTTTGTCTACATGATCGCAGTCTGCTTCGGTTGAAGAGTACTCGATGCTGGATTCGGAATCCGGTCTCTGCCATCTGGTATGCTTCATCTCAAGTTCCTCATCTCCGCCTGGAGTTTGGAACTGGATCTTCCCGATCTTGTAATCAAACAAGGCCCCCGCTGTCCTGAGGAAGGGCCTGCCTAAGATGATCTGGGAGTCTCTCCAATTACGAGGGGTTTCCGTATCTAGGACCGTGAAGTCCATCATGTATTCCTGGCCCTCAACTTTGATCACAACATTCCTCAATTCTCCTTGGGACCTCATGGTTGATTTATCAGCGAACTGCAGGAGGGCTCTAGATTTCCTAAGAGGTCCGAGATTAAGCCGCTCATAGAGGGTTGTAGGCATTAAGTTAATTGAGGAACCGTTGTCTAGGAGAGTGCGTGCAAACGCGATGTCATTAACATGACTCACTACATAGTGTACACCCATGTCTCTTCGTTTCCTTGGAAACGAGTTCTTTATTGCACAAGTAGTGGCTACTGATAGAACGTGTTTCTCAACACGGCTTTTGGTATTCCTGCTAGCCCTAGTGGGTGTGCATCTCACCTTAAGGTATTTTTGAAATGCAGGGGTCATTTCCACGTACTTGTCAAAGGGGATTGTGACCTTGATGTGTTTGTTGCAGAACTCTGCCATCTCAGGGTCATCTTTTTGAATTTTTTTTAGTTTTCTTCTTTCCACCCTTGAGAGCTCGGGGGAAAGGGATTATTGACTCCAACTCATGTTCTGAAACTGAAAAGTTTTCATTGAAATCTGGAACTGAGTTCTTTACACGACTCGGACTCTTAAACAGACTCGGACTCTGACTCTGACTAAAAGGAAAATGCTGAGGCGAAATCGGTGATGCATCTTCCGCGACTTCTTGACGGTCCTCCTCAGATGGAAGTGCGGGCTCTTCATCGATTCCGTTGGACTCTCTGCTGATGTGGGATTGCTGCTTCGAGGACCCAGACGTCCTCTTCTTCTGTCGGTGGTGATGGTGGTGCTGCTCCTCTTCTTCCTCCAAGTTCTCCTCAGGTAGAGACTTGGCGGCTCCTTCCTTTGGTGCCCGTGCCCGATCAGGTATGGTCACGGTCCTTCCGCTCCTGAGGGACATATGATTCACATTATCATACGAAAGGATCTCATGTTCAGATAAGTAATTATCCGAATAATATACCTGATCACGAGGTCGGTTCTGGCCATGGGTTAAGTTGTTCGGGTTGACCTGAACCTGCGCGGGAATTGGGGTCTTTGGCGCCATCTGTTGATCTTGGGTACGAGATACACGATTCAGATCGGTTCTCATATACTGATAGTCATTCTGGATTTGTTGGACCCTATCAGATAGGGTCTGGATCGCCAAGGTGAGGGACTCCAATTCGGTGGGTTGGGATTGATGCTGACTTACGGACGAGATTCTGTACTAGCCTTGCTGGCCATGCCGATACTACTGCTGCTGGTGGGATGGTGTCGGGCCCTGCTGAAATGTGCGCTGCTGCTGCTGGTGCTGCTGAGGCTGGTACCCTTGTTCGGACCTGGACTGAACAAAGCGCGATGCGGGGACGGAGCTGGTTCCTTGGTAAGCTGGGGCAGGTCGGTGAGGCTGACCATTCCCCATCCCCGACTGTCTGCTGAAGGGGTCACGGTTGTACCACAGCCCGTTGATCTCAAACACTTGCAGAGGCTCCTCGTATCCGGTCTCCACTTGTGGGGGTGCATGATGGTCCTGCTGGGTGTAAGTCTGATCCTCCACCCAGTCGCTCTGATGCCCCGGTGTCTGCTCCTGTACAAGATGGACTCTGTGCACAGGTGCGGGTGGTGCAGAAGGGGCAGGTAGCTTTATCTTAGCTACCTTCTCAGTAAGTTCCTCCACTTGCTTCGGCAGACGTGAGAGAGACTCAAGGTCAGTGACCCTCTTGTGGATCTTCTCGACCATGGTTAACTTATCAGCAATCATCCCCATGCTGGGAATGAGGTCCTCGGTCAGATCCGCTACAGTCCTTCGGGTTGTCTCGTTCGATAGGATTGAGGGAGACAACTGATAGGCCCTGGTGGCCTGTGACCTGCCGGTTTCCGCCATATGCTCTAGGATCTTCCATACAGCGTTCTCGTTCTTGTTCAGGTAGCTTCCTCCACAGGCAGCACTGACTAACCCCTGCATCTCCGAGGTTAAACCACAGAACAAGGTCTGGACTAAGATCGCCTTAGAAATGCCGTGGCAGGAACATTTCTGAACTAGGTCATTGAACCTATCCCATGCATCATGGAATGGTTCATTGAGTCCTTGGGTGAAACTGGTGATCTTTGTTCTCATTTGGTTAGTCCTACTGAGAGGGTAGAACTTCTTCAGAAATAAATCCTTGAACTGCATCCAGGTTGTACGTATCACCCCTAGGTTCTTCAGCCAATGTGCTGCCTTATCTCCTAAGGCAAATGGGGTGGACTTCAGTCTAATGTAATCTTGCCCAACCCTAGGATGGCTAAGGTTGTTGCAAACCATCTCGAAGTCTCAGAGGAAGGTATATGGTTCTTCATGGGCATTTCCATTGAACTTCGGTAGCAGGCTAAGGAAGTGGGGCTTGAGCTCAAATGCTTCGGCGGGAATCGCCGGTGCCAACCAACTTTGTATCTCATTCTCCGCTGGGTTGTAAGCATCAACCATTGGTCGGTCGATTCCTCCTGCTGCAATAATCTGTCCCATCGAGCTGTGAGATCTACATTTTGTTGTTCAGCTGTGGCGAGGCGGTTAAGAATTTATCGCAATGGGTCCTCATCCGGTGGCTGCTTAGGTGGCATCTTGTCCTCTCATCCTGGGTATGAAACAAAGTCGGTGTCAGAGGACAAGTCAAGGAAGGGATTCTTACCGAGGCTATTGTCTTCCTCGGTAAGCTCGGAGGAGAGGAAAGGGTTGGTTTGCGAGTAACCACCCTGGTTGTGAAGGAACCAGAACTCAAGAGGGTCATGAGTCCTGGGTGGTCCAAGGTGCGCTTGGGCCGATGAAGAGGAGCTTCGTGGGGGGCTCAAAGAGAGATTGGTGGATAAAGAGCCGATTTCCCCCCAGTCAGTCATCTTGATTTGGCGAGAAGAAATGGGAGTTCTAAGTGAAGATAGGATTTGACCCCTACCTGAAGCAAACAATTCAATCCAAGACCTTGGGTTCTCACTCAACACAGTGAAGGACTCGAAACTGAGTCCAATTAATCTTGTTAATTTCAAGTGTGATTTTTCAAGCAAGATAGCAAGGATTTACGCGGCCTATAGGGAAGTCGGCTCAGAGCCGGATGCGTCTTCCATGTTTAACCTGTCGCCTAAGATACTGCCGGTCCTTCCTTTCTTCGCTCCTATCCCAAGTTGATGGATTCAAAGACCATGCCCCTATCTACATGCAAGCAGGCGGAGACTGACAAGGCCGGAACTTCACCCCAGTGGGTTACTGTCAACTTGTCGCGAAGTATCGCAATTTTGCCCCTATCTACCTGAGACAGGCGGATGCTACTTGGTACTAGTAAGTGAACCTTAATAAATTCAACTTGTGATATTTGCTAGGATTAGTCAGAACGTGATATGGAAGGCGGGGATTTGGGCTCTCCTTAAGGTGTTCACACACACTCAAGTACCCTGACTCAGCCTGAAAACAAGGTCGGGGATTAGTCTCCCGCAAATAGATTTTCCAAATTTTATTATATTTTTTTGGTCAATAATGTTAGCAGTCCCGGTTTTAAGTTTAGTTCTCACTTGTTAGTCCAACCACACAACACGCCTATCGTCTAGTCCCAATTTCCGTTTAAATTAAGTGTGAAAAAGAGAGGGGAAATCGAGAAAAGCCGATGCACGAAAAACGATGATGTGTATGCTGAGTTAAGAAGACTTACAGTGGTCCCTTCGCTTTTATGCAGGATGCAAAACAGAATTGAAAACTTTACACTACATGCATTTGCAAGCGACAGAATCCGCTCCTAGACAAGCAGTTCTATTAGCGAGTGAAGCATAGGTTGATTTGACTAGATCTGTAGTCTAAGTGCGTCTTTTAAGTGGTTGTGTGGTCCTAAAAATTACGAGCACAAGCAAACCCTAGATTGGCTCAAGAAGCCGCTAGTACAAGCCTAATTTACCGTTCAAACCACACAGCACACAGGGACACGGTTCCACTATCTTTACACACGAGAGAACTCAAACGGGAACCGCTAGAAATGATGCGAAAAAAATAAAGAAATAAAATAAAAATACAAATTCTCTCAAATCACTCAAAAAATTAAAATACCGAATCTTCGAAGCATCTTCGACTCCTCGCGTTCCTCGCATAGAAATAAATTGAGGTCTTTTTCGATTTTTTATGCAGGACATTGATGAATACTCATTCATCACTCTTTATTATTATATTTTAGCTACAAAAACCTTTGCAAATGCATGTATATGTTTGTAAATACAAATAATTACCAAAAGCATGCATTGTGTAAAAAGTAATAATTAGCATGTTTTTGTGCAAAAATAAAAGAATAAAGATTAAAAAGGAAAAGAGGGAAATATTTAGAATAAATATTTAGCAACCTAATCCCAAGGGAGGGCTCAGCATGGGCCTGACCGCATAAAAGCCAAAGTAGAGAGAGATAGGGAGCTCATGTCTGTAAATATCCCTGTAAATACAATAAAAATATTTTCCTCTAAAAATAGAATAAAATGGGCTTGTATATATTTGTAAATATTTATGAACACAAAATCAAAATAAAAATAGAAAAATTAAAAAAGAAAACAAAAATACCTTTACTTGTACATATTCACCATGTACATACACCTACTCCTATATTTATTTAACCTTATAAATAAATAAATTAAAATCCCTAAAAATTTGTATATATTCTATATTTTATGCTGTAAATAAATGAAATAAAAATCATAAAAACAGAAATAAAATAAAAAGAACAAAATTTAAAACCAAAAAGAATTTTGCACATATACCATGTATATATATTTATATATCTAATTTATTTAACCCTTGTATATAAATAATAAAAATAAAATAAAAATACCTGTTTATTCCTAATTTTATGCTATAAATAAATAAAATATAAAATGGGAATAAAAATGTACAAAAATAACAAATTAAAAATCAAAAATTAAAAAAGCCATATTGTAAATATACCTATATATAGCACTAGAATGTAAATACCTTATTTTTATTTCGAAAAATTAATTAAGAATCACAAAAAATTAAAACAAATTAAAACAAATTTTTTTCATGTTTTGAGTTTTCAATAATTCGGCCATTTTCTATTTTAATTTGAATTTCTAAATATTTATTACGTGGCATGTTCCCATTGGTCCACGGGGACGTTGACCCCCCGGTCAACTCCCCCCCCCCAGGACCACCGAGCTCGGATCCGAGCCCGCGACCCGACTTCTCGGATTTTTCCACGCTCGATCCGACACCCATATCCGCAAATCTCGGGCTCTCCTTCTTCCTCGTGCATCCGAGAGCCTCGCCCGATCTTTCGCGTGGGGATCCGCGCTTCGTGGAGCCCTGCCCGATCCCTTCTTCTCGGACCTGCACCCATATTTAATCTGAGCTCCGCCTCCATTTCATGCATCTTTGGCTCATTCGTTTTCCACCCGAGGACCTCCATCGCCTCCGCGAGAGTGACAGCTTGCTCCATGCAGTGTTGCAGCGGGGAGGGGACGAGTCGACCATCGATCCGGCGACGTTGCGCTGCCGTGCGCCGCCTGGAGGTGACGCTCGAGCCTTGGACACCGACGGTCCTTGAGGCAAGGTCCTGGAGCAAGCCCTGCTCCTCCACAGCCGATTGCGCCCATTAGGTAGACCTCTCTCCTTCCCTAGTTCTCTAATTTTTCGTTTCGCCCAATTTCTGTCGTTGTCGTTCATCGCCAATTCCTACCACCGTACCCATCCATTCGATCATCGGAGTCACTGACCACCTTCACCTCTCCTCCGCGCACGTTCTCCACCCACTCATCCAACCCAGCTCGCACAGGAGCTGGGATTGGGGTTCCTCCACCGTTGCATCGCCGGAACCCTTACGCCCCGACGCGCCGACCACCCACACCACTGTTAACCGGGTCGAGGCACTTTGCCCTAGACCCGCGAGTCTGTTGCCGTGTTTTTCAGGTTCATCCGAGCCCATATGGGGGCCTCGACCATTTGGTGCAGCAGCTCAACCTCCACCGGCCTCGCCTGAGTTCCCAGGAGCTCCGTCGAGCCATCGGAGGATCCCATTCGACGCGGGAGGCCAAGGTGATTCTTCTCCAATCAGTAGCAGCCCGCGAGGAGGCCTCCAATGCCCATACGAGCCCGGTGAAGTAGTCGTCTTATTTTTCATTTTCTTTTCTTTTTCTTTTTCGCGGCTTCCCGCTGCTCTTTCTGAGTCCGCGGCTTTTCGCGGCTTTTTATTTTTCATTTATTTTTGTTTTATTTTTGTTTTATTTTCTTTTCTTCTATTTTTGTTTTTGTTTGATTTTTCTTGTTTATTTTCCTGTCATTTTTGCACATATACCCCTGTTTGCTTTTCTTGTATATATTTGATTATTTTATCAGGTTGATAACACTCTGTTTCTTTCTTGCGAGGGCCCGAGGATCGAGGCGGCGACTCTCGAGAAGCCGGCGCAACCACGAGATTCGGAGGCGGCTCCCTTCTGCACGGAGCCGTAGGAGAGCGTGAGAGAGTAGCTGAGTGGGAGAGGATTAGTTTAGACTTTTATTCATTTTAACTGTTGTAATAACACAGGGACCCTCAGCAGGACTTGGACACTTTCTCGGGTCTGTTTCGCCGAGCACCGGTGTGCTCGGGGGACCCAGTAGCTAGTTCGGCTTTTTCACGGCTTTTTCGCGGCTTTTATTTTTCACTGCCTTTTACAGTTTTACGCGGTTTTTCTCGAGCCCCTAGCTTTAGGACTTTCTGGTTGACTGTGTCGTACTGAGTAGGATCCAAACACCTAATAGACTGCTTGTGCCTATAGATCGTTAATTGGACCTACTAATAAAAAGTTAATAAAAATAGCTGACTCATTTCCTTCGAGCCTACGTGCCACAGCCTGCCCTGTCAAGCGCTGCTCTTGAACCCGATTTGTCGGGAGGAGGAGGGGTAGACCGAGACCGGACTCTCTGGATCAAAGGCTGGTGACCAGCTAGACGGTTCTTTCGAGTAGAAGTTACCTGCTTAGGAGTCGGCTTTTCCCGCTGCACCATATAGGTAGTTTCTTTTCTGTCTTTAAATTCTGCACGGATCATAATTGCATGTTGAGTGCTGGAGTCAGGTACACCTTTCTTACTTTGCATGCATCATTGATTTCATCGCGCATCGACTTTTTCGTCTTCTCCCCCTGTTTTTAACTTAATAACCAGGAGAACCGAAAAATTCGTTAGGCGTTTTTGCTTTTATTAAAAAAGATCTAAAAAGAAAAACAATAAAATTGGGACTGCTAAAACTATTGATCACTAAAAGGCACTTGATTTAAAAAACTTGTCTTGGGGAGAGCAACCCCTCATTGCTTGGTTTGATTGTGCGAGAGAGTGACCCGAACACTAGGTAGAGCCCTCCGGTACTATTCTCGACTGATTACCGACTACTTCTGTGCGGGAAAGTCGGTTGGTGAAGTATCGGGTATCCCAACAGGTCACGTAATCGCTCTGATATCTTGATTGTTCACCAAAATAAAAATTGACAAGATAAATTGACTGAGCCTTCACGGTCTTCAGCTCGCGTTGCGTTGGTGAACTTGGGGGTTTGCTTGTGATCATAGTTTCTCCAGATCTCATCTGCCTTACTCGCCACATCAAGATGATGGGCAGACGATCTCTTAGGCAGCCTCTGGCTGCACCGCTATCGGGCGCGTCTACCCGTTCATCTAGGTTGGTTTGCGAGAGCCGAGACCAGCTCTCTGAACCCGAGTATGATTCCACCATGTTCCCCCTCGACCCTCTTTCTTTCCATTCCGAGAGGCCAGTGCCAGAGGAGAGACTTTCATATTTATCGGCACCTGAGTATGGATCGTTTGATTTTGCAGAGACCATGGCCGGCAGTTCTGATGATCGCTCTAGAGGTCCACAGCCTGAGCATTTTGTTCTGGACTAGGGTGCGATCAACTCCACCCTGATCGCCTCCCTCGAGACAGTACAGCAACAGTTGAGGGATCAGGGAGCTTTCTTGTTAGATATGAGGAGAGAGATGGAGCATATGAGAGCAGAGCGAGAGCAGCGTAGAGACGGGCCGAGAGTTCCAGATGATGCAGCAGCAGCAGCCGCAGCAGCCGTAGCAGCCGTCGCCGTAGCTGTAGCCGCTGCGGCAGGAGCAGGAGACGCACCGAGACCGATGCGTGAGTTGCACAACCCCGGATCGACCCTGATGCATCACTGGGTTGTTTTGCCAGCCATCGTGGGGGACTTCAAGTTCCCCCCGAACACCTTGCAGCTCCTTCCCCGTTTCCAGGGCTTGCCACCGAGGAGCCCCATCTCCACCTCCAGGAGTTTCTCATGATTTGCAGTACTGTCCACGACCATCTGGTGGACCAGGACACGATACGGATGATTGCCTTCCCCTTCTCTTTGGCAGACAGAGCAGCCACCTGGCTGAAACATCTGGGGAAGTTTGTCTACACTTGGGAGCAGCTCCGCACCGAGTCCTTGCATAAGTACTACCCACTCGGGCGGACCAATGCCGCGAGAGCCCTGATCAGCAACTTCTTCATGCTCCCCAACGAGTAGTTTCATGAGGCATGGGAGAGGTTCAGAGAGCCGACTGATAGATGCCCGCACCATGACATTTCCAATCCGAACCTCGTGCAGAGCTTATTCAGCGGGCTGACACCAGAGCTTCAGGGCTTGGTGAACGCTTCTTGTGGTGGGTCTTACTTCGCCAAGGATCACGACCAGGTCTGGGCCATCTACGAGGAGATGGCCGAGAACTACATGGTGATGTCCCAGACCCGGTTATACACTCATGGCAGACCCCAGCAGCCACAGACCGTGCAGTACCAGAGGATAGCACGGGTCGATGCCTCTCCTTCCAGTTCGTCCACAGTAGCAGCAGCACAGGCCGAGTCATCAGCCACGGACATGGGGATCATCAGTGAGAAGCTGGACCGGATGGAGTTGATAGAGAAGAAGCAGTGTCAGGGCAACACTCAGATGGAGCAGATGGCACAGACTCTGAGCGACATGAAGACCCAGCTCATGTGTCTCCAGGAGGCACAGACGGCTTCCCAGCCCCGTCTTCAGTTGCGAGGTGATTTCGACAGCAGCACCAGCTCGTCCCTGCGCTCCAGCTCGCACCAGCAGCCTAGACAAGTTCACCTTGTACAGGCGGAGCCGTACCAGCAGCCGCAGCCCACCTACCAGTCACCACCATCTCCAGACTTGCAGATGGTGGTATACCAGCCGGATCAGCCTCAGGCAGTACTCCCACCACCCCAGTACGATGCAGAGCCGTTGATGGATGTCAACGGGATTTGGTATGACCGCCCTCATCCCGGTATCCGACGAGACCATCCTGGATTCCGTTGGGGGACCGGAGGTACCCAGCCCCAACAGCAGCCATCAGGACAGGGTGGCCAGTACGACCATCAGAGAGATCACCAGCCACAGCAGCAGCAGCCCCCAGTGTACCCACCACAGCAGCAGCAGCAGTCGTCGTATGGTCCTCATCCCTATCAGCAGGGACAGTCTTGGAGGCGAGATCAGCCTCACCACCAGCAGCATCACCCGTATCCCTCTCAGCCACAGCACCAGTTCCAGCAGCCTCACTACCAAAGAGGCTACCTGTCGGGCTCTCATGAGAGCCCCGCCTTAAATGATATAGCCCGCCTTCTCACTGATCAGCAGGCTACTTTTTGACGGGAGATGGACGAGTTCCGCCAGGAGATGCGGGACATTGTGAGAGGGAAGGCCACCATCCCTGCCCAGATTGAGTCGGACCCCAACAACCTGAAGAGGAAATCTGAGCAGGTAGCTTGTACTGAGTATACCACTCCTAGTGATGCATTTGTGATATGACTGGATATCTTTTTGATACTGATTTTGTCACACTTAGGAGCGGTAGAATGCCAGCAGGAGGCGCCTCGTCTGAGCTACATCATGAGGATACACCCAGAGCGCCTGACGAGGAGGAGGCGAGCGGTACTAAGGCTGCTAGAGATGATGACGGTGGTACTGATGCCACTAAGGATGCTGATTCCACCGACGGTGCTGAGGCCGCCGTTTCACCAGTTGGAGGAGGTGGTACTGAGGCCACCCCTGATGCCGAGCCAGAGCGCGGTACTGAGGCTGCGAGTCTTCCAGTTGATCCAGCCGATGTGGTGCTGAGGCCACCCATGATTTTGTTGAGTGACCTGTTGTTTTTCCTACTTCTGATGTATCTCGGAACTCTGTTATGAATAAAGGAAAAGGTTTGGTTTTTTTTGGTCCCACTGTGGTGCATGATGTATGTGTGGATCCAGCCGTCGAGCCGTCTAGACCCTTTCCTAGTCCTTCATCTGAGAAGGACCCCGTGATCCCCTTCCCTAGAGCCCTTCAGATGGGGAAGGGGAAGAAAAAAGGAAATCCAAAAAAGAGAGATCAGGAAGAGTTCAGCCAGCAGATGATATATCGGTTTCACATACAGCTGACTCTTCAGGAGGCTTTGCAGCACATCCCCCTTCTTCAGCGTTCACTGAGAGGCAGGACCACAGTCAGGAGGAAGAGGAGGAACCACCACTCAGAGATCCATGTGCTGACGAAAGCCGCATGTTTCGCGATCCAGAACCGACTGTCGGCCAAGAGGCCAGATTCAGGAGCCCCTTATGTCAGATGTCATATCAGAGAGCAGAGGTTCGACCGTACTCTACTAGATAGCGGATCGTCGATCAACCTCCTTCCGGCAGTCCTTCTCGACCGCTTCGAGTTGGGCACTCTTAGACAGAGCAGGACAGTCCTTCAGTTTGCTGATCGATCTGTCAAGAGGCTGAAGGGGTTGTTACGAGACGTTGTCATCACGATTCAGGGCCTGCAATTCCCCGTGGACTTCGTAGTGTTGGACATGGAGATCCCTGAGTCCGTGACCGATACCCCCATCATTCTTGGTCGTCCGTTCTTGGCCACAGCCAAGGCGGTGACTGACCATGATAGCGGGAAGGTATACTTTCGCGTCGAGGGCGAAAGTGTACAAATAGAGACGGTCGAGGACAGCCGAGCCAGAGACAGATCATGCTCAGAGACCAATTCAGACACAGAGCAGATGACAGATGCCGGGCTAGACATCCACCAGGACTGTGACTTTGTGATCACAAACGATGAGGCAGTTTGGGCAGACCCAGCAGCACAGCCATCCTCTCATTTTCAGATTCCGCTGATGCAAAGATGACAGCAGAGGAGAGCTTGGAGAGCACCTTCCTGGTCCAGGATACTTCTGAGGTAGCAGAGCCGGTTCTCGACTGCGACACTGATTTTTGTGATGATGGTGGTGCTGATGCCACCTTAGAGGATATAGATCCCTCAGAGTCAGAGTCTGATTGGGAAGATTGTGAGGATTACATGCCAGACCTTATTTCCACTGAGCCTACAGCTGAGGAGGAGGTAGATGCCGAGCAGAGCAGAGACAGTCCATCAGGGCAGCCTTCTCCAGTTTCTGAGATTGACAGAGAGTTTCAGTTCTCCCATGCTGATTTGGCAACATTTATGCAGACTTTTCAGAGGCCAGATCCACCAGCACCCAGCTGTCCAGAGCTGAAGCCGCTCCCTACTTCGCTGAAATACAGATTCCTTGCGGGTGAGCCTGAGATGTACCCAGTCATTATCTCCACTGATTTGATTGGAGAGCAAGAATCCTGTATGATGGGGGTTCTTGAAAATAACCGCAAGGCGATTGGATGGAGTGTAGAAGATCTCCAGGGGATAAGTCTGGCCTTGTGCTCCCACCATATCTATCTCGAGGATGAGGCGAAGCCGTCGCGTGAGTTCCAGCGACGGCTGAACCTGAATCTGAGAGAGGTTGTCATGAAGGAGATATCGAAATGGTGGAGTGCCGATTTTATCTAACCCATCTTCGACTCCAAGTGGGTCAGCCCTTTGCATGTGGTGCCCAAGAAGACGGGCATCACTACAGTGATTAGCGAGTCTAGAGAGGAGATTGCTACACGAGTACCCACTTCTTGGCGGGTCTGTGTTGACTACAGGAGACTCAACCAGGCCACCAAGAAGGATCACTTCCCCTGCCCTTTTATTGATCAGATCATTGAGAGATTGGCAGGGAAGAGCCACTACTGTTTTCTAGATGGGTACTCGGGCTACAACCAGGTGGCCATCGCTCCCGAGGACCAGGACAAGACAACCTTTACTTGTCCCTTCGGCACATACGCCTTCCGACGCATGCCATTTGGGCTATGCAATGCCCCTGCGACCTTTCAGAGATGCATGCTGTCGATCTTTTCGGACATGGTAGGGCAGTGCTTGGAGGTCTTCATGGACGATTTCTCGGTTTACGGCGACGGATTCGACTCCTGTCTTGACTACCTAGATCGATTACTACAATGATGTATAGAGGTTCACTTGGTGCTATCTTGGGAGAAGAGTTACTTCATGGTGACTCAAGGGACGGTGCTTGGCCACATCATCTCCAACAGGGACATGGTGGTTGATCCGACCAAGGTAGATGTTATTAGAAAACTCGCACCGTCGTCCAATTTACGGTAGTTACGGTCATTCCCGGGGTACGTCGGTTTGTACTGATGATTTATTCATGATTTCAGTAGGATCGCCCGACCGTTGACTGACCTGCTGATGAAAGACACCGAGTTCCTTGTCGATGACAAGTGTCTTTCGTCCTTCGAGACTCTCAAGCAGTGTGTTATAGAGGCTCTTGTTCTCCAGCCGCCTGATTGGTCTCTCCCATTCGAGATCATGACAGATGCCTCCGATTTTGCCGTGGGGGCCGTGCTAGGACAGAGGAGGGATGGAGTCCCATTTGCTATCCACTACGCTAGCCGCACATTGGATTCCGCGCAGCGGAACTACACAGTCACAGAGAAGGAGATGCTAGCCGTAGTCTTCGCCCTAGATAAGTTTAGATCGTACATTATTGGATCTAGAGTGACCCTGTTTACTGATCACACCGCCATCCGATACCTCATGGCAAAGAAGGATGCCAAGGCCAGACTGACTAGATGGATCTTTCTACTCCAGGAGTTCAACATTGAGATCAAGGATAAGCATGGAGTCAAGAATGTGGTGGCGGATCATCTCTCCCGATTAGAGAAGCCTGAGGATTCTGAGCAGATTGATCCTATTTGTGAGACCTTCCCAGATGAGGCGATCCTTGCTATTGCCTCCCGTCCGTTGTATGCCGACATTGTGAACTTTCTTGTTGCTAAGAAAGTCCCACAAGGTTGGCCCAGGCAGAAGCTTGAGACCTTCCTTGCGAAGGCCAAGTCCTACCACTGGGAGGATCCCATCCTTTACCACAAAGGAGGGGGTAGCGTCTGGCGTAGGTGCATTCCTCAGGAGGAGCACCATAGCGTCCTCACTTACTGCCATAAGCTTGAGGCAGGAGGACATCACTCTGGGAGGAGAACGACACAGAAAGTGCTCCAATCCGGCTTGTGGTGGCCTACCCTCTTCAAGGACTCTGATGATTTCGTGAAGAGGTGTACTGACTGTCAGAGGATGGGCACTTGTGGACAGCGTGATATGATGCCAATGCAGCCCATTCACTTCTGTGAGGTTTTTGACGCATGGGGCATCGATTTCATGGGTCCATTCGCTAAGAGTCAGGGATTTGAGTACATTCTGCTAGCCGTTGATTATGTGAGTCGTTGGGTTGAGGCCATCCCCCGCCCGAGCCGCTGATGTGAGGACAGTTTGCAGATTTTTGAGGAAGCACATCATCACGCGGTTCGGGGTACCTCGAGTATTGATTTCAGATGGGGGGTCTCATTTCATCAACGACCAGGTGAAGGCCCTTGCTAGCAAGTTCGGCATAGACCATCGCGTTGCCACTCCATACCATCCACAGACGAATGGTCTAGCCGAGGTGTCGAACAGGGAGATCAAGACTATATTGCAGAAAGTCGTCCGCCCTGACCGAAAGGATTGGTCACAGCTTTTGGACTCGGTCTTGTGGGCATATAGGACATCTTTCAAGTCGCCATTGGGCACATCTCCCTTTCGCCTCGTATATGGCAAGCCGTGCCATTTACCTGTTGAGCTAAGACACAGGTCACTTTGGGCAGTCATTGAGATACTTATTGATCCAGATAGTGTAGGAGACCAGAGGAGGGCAGAATTAGCAGCCTTGGAGGAGCTTAGAGATACCGCCTTCTCAAACATCCTACAATACAAGGAGAGAGTGAAGGAGTGGCATGATTCTCACATCAGCCACAAGCATTTTGAGCCTGGACAGAGAGTATGGATGTTTGATGTGAGGCTTCGTCTATTTCCAGGGAAGCTACAGAGTAAATGGAAGGGACCTTACTTGGTGAGAAAGGTACACGACAATGGTAGCATTGACATATCCGAGTTGTCTTCTGAGAGTACCTTTCGAGTGAACGGCCAGCGGCTCAAGCCATTTCTAGATCATGAGTCGCGGGTCGTTGATGTTGCCCCGATTCATTTTGTGTGAGATGTGGTCTCTTGACTCACATCTATTGCATCTCACGCCTGATTATCACTGTTCTTCCGACCTGTATAGATCCAGATGTCCACATCATCACATTCTTTAGTTCCACATCCCTTTATTCATCTTTTGATTATGCTATACTTAGGGTGTACTTTACCCTAAGTATAGGGGGGATGTAGGACCTTTGGGTATTTCTTTTGATTCTATCTACCACTGTTTTTGCTGCCTATACTTTGGGGTATTTTACCCTAAGTATAGGGGGGTAGACCCTGTACATTCTCCACTCGGTTTTCCCTTTTGTGTACAGCCTGCTATACTTAGGATTATTTGATCCTAAGTATAGGGGGAAAAGCTGAGATCTTCTTGATCTTCTATTCATTCATTCGTCTTTGTATATAGCCTTCCTTTTCACTTCCCTATACTAAGCACGAGTTATGTCTTCTTCATCGCTCTTGACTCTGAGGACATCGTTCGAGCTAAGTATAGGGGGTGTGTATATATTTCATATATACTTTAGCCATAACTCGCACTTTGTGTGAGTGTGTTAATAAATAAAATGGCTAAAAACCTTAAAAACCACATAAATTTAAAATTTTTCCTGTAAATAAACATTCTTTTATTGCACATACATAGCTAGTGTACAAAGTATTTTTGTAAAAATGTTTTCAAAAATCTTTTGTGTAAAGTTTGTGTAAATAGTTTCTTATCAAAATTATGTATATAGTACAAAATTTTTCCAAAATGTTTTGAAAATCAAAAGTTTGCAAAAATCTTGTGTAAATATGTGTAAATACTTTTGCAAAACTTGCACTTCATGCATTCATCCATTCATGATTTCAAAACATTTTTTCAAAAATTTTGCATGTTTGTAAATATTGTGTAAATAGCATCTTTGTATATATGTATATAGTTTTTCCTGGATTATAGTTGACATTTAAACTAGCCTGGAATTAAATTGGGAAATGGAGCTTGATTAAGATCTTAATCCACCTAATTTATAAGAGGAACCTTATAGGGCTTAGGGTTAATGCTTTTCAGGTCCAGGGTGACTTAATTCTTTGAGTCCACTAGGCTATGATCACATGTCATCTCAATGAGCCTAAGTAGAGCACTTAACAACACACACATGACTCATATAGACAATGGCTTTACTTGGACACCGCACTTGGCACCGAGCTCTCTACGGATGAGGTGGTGAAGAGGCAGTCTTCCTTGACTTGGGGTAGCATATGAGGGTAGTACTTCTAGGCGGAACCTCTCTTCTTCTTTTAGTGAAGGAAGTGCGTCTCAACTTGGTCTGGTTGCCATGAGGTCTAACGACAAGAGTTGTAGGTTGCAATAAAGCTTCAAAAGAGGGATAGTCTACTGGCTCAAGAGGAAAAACTCCTTGTATATATGTTGCACATGTATATGTTGTATAGATGCACTTGAAAAAAAATGCAAAAAGAAAATAACTCCAAAAAGTGGTGGGTCTGATAGAAAATGATAATCCCACCGGAGTATATATATAGTGCAATAAGCCAAGCTTGAGATTCATGTCCCACCTTATGTAGCTTGCAGCAAGGAGACTTGGCTACACTGGTTGAGCTCCCAAGGATACATGGCTACACTGGACATGGTCCATTCTCTTCTTCCCCCTCTTCTTGAGCCGGTTGCACTTAAACTTAGAAGGGAATACCCCGCTCCTCGAGGAAAGAGTGGCCAGATTGGGGTCATAGAGTTACCTTGTTAGGGAGGGTTGTCAAGTTGCCATTTCTGAGGTGGAGAGCTTATACCTCACATTCACAGTACAAGGAAAGATTCATGGTCTTCAGGGTTTGTGTTTGATGACTTGTTCTGATCTGGATTGTTGAGGAGTCTTGATTATAGATTGGTGGAACTTAGAGGCTGTTGAGTTTTAAGCTTAAGTTCAAATAAGGTTCCGACACATTAATAATCCAAAGATCTGATCGAGCTCCATACTTCAATTTAATGAAGGCAAGTTTAATATTCAACCTTGGTCCATGTGCATTCTCCTCTTTTTCTTTTTCTTTCTCTTTTTCACTTCTTTTTCAAATAAGTGTTTGCTAAGGGACTAGCAAAGTTAAGTATAGGGGGGTGATGAATACTCATTCATCACTCTTTATTCTTATATTTTAGCTACAAAAACCTTTGCAAATGCATTTATATGTTTGTAAATACAAATAATTACCAAAAGAATGCATTGTGTAAAAAGTAATAATTAGCATGTTTTTGTGCAAAAATAAAAGAATAAAGATTAAAAAGAAAAGAGGGAAATATTTAGAATAAATATTGAGCAACCTAATCCCAAGGGAGGGCTCAGCATGGGCCTGACCGCATAAAAGCCAAAGTAGAGAGAGATAGGGAGCTCATGTGTGTAAATATCCCTGTAAATACAATAAAAATATTTTCCTCTAAAAATAGAATAGAATGGGCTTGTATATATTTGTAAATATTTATGAACACAAAATCAAAATAAAAATAGAAAAATTAAAAAAGAAAACAAAAATACCTTTACTTGTACATATTCACCATGTACATACACCTACTCCTATATTTATTTAACCTTGTAAATAAATAAATTAAAATCCCTAAAAATTTGTATATATAAATAAAATAAAAACCATAAAAACAAAAATAAAATAAAAAGAACAAAATTTAAAACCAAAAAGAATTTTGTACATATACCATGTATATATATGTATATATCTAATTTATTTAACCCTTGTATATAAATAATAAAAATAAAATAAAAATACCTTTTTATTCCTAATTTTATGCTATAAATAAATATAATATAAAATGGGAATAAAAATGTACAAAAATAACAAATTAAAAATCAAAAATTAAAAAAGCCATATTGTAAATATACCTATATATAGCATTAGAATGTAAATACCTTATTTTTATTTCGAAAAATTAATTAAAAATCACAAAAAAATAGAAAAAATTAAAATAAACATTTTCATGTTTTGAGTTTTCAATAATTCGGCCATTTTCTATTTTAATTTGAATTTCTAAATATTTATTACGTGTCCTGTTCCCATTGGTCCACGAGGACGTTGACCCCCCGATCAACCCCCCCCCCCCCCGGACCACCGAGCCCCGGATCGGAGCCCGCGACCCGACTTCTCGGATTTTTCCACGCTCAATCTGATGCCCATATCCGCAAATCTCAGGCTCTCCTTCTTCCTCGTGCATCCGAGAGCCTCGCCCGATCTTCCGCGTGGGGATCCGCGCTTCGTGGAGCCCTGCCCGATCCCTTCTTCTCGGACCTGCACCCATATTTAAGACGAGCTCCGCCTCCATTTCATGCATCTTTGGCTCATTCGTTTTCCACCCAAGGACCTCCATCGCCTCCGCGAGAGTGACAGCTTGCTCGAGGCAATGTTGCAGCGAGGAGGGGACGAGTTGACCATCGATCCGGCAACGTTCCGCCGACGTGCGCCGCCTGGAGGTGACGCTCGAGCCTCGGACACCGACGGTCCTCGAGGCAAGGACCTGGAGCAAGCCCTGCTCCTCCACAGTCGATTGCGCCCATTAGGTAGACCTCTCTCCTTCCCTAGTTCTCTAATTTTTCGTTTCACCCAATTTCCGCCGTTGTCGTTCATCGTCGATTCCGACCACCGTACCCATCCATTCGATCATCGGAGTCGCTGACCACCTTCGCCTCTCCTCCGTGCACGTTCTCCACCCACTCATCCAACCCAGCTCGCACAGGAGCTGGGATTGGGGTTCCTCCGCCGTCGCATCGCCGGAACCCTTACGCCCCGACGCGCCGACCACCCACACCACTGTTAACCGGGTCGAGGCACTTTGCCCTCGACCCACGAGTCTGTTGCCGTGTTTTTCAGGTTCATCCGAGCCCATCTGGGGTCCTCGACCATCTAGTGCAGCAGCTCGACCTCCGCCGGCCTCGCCTGAGTTCCCAGGAGCTCCGTCGAGCCATCGGAGGATCCCATTCGACGCGGGAGGCCAAGGTGATTCTTCTCCGATCAGTAGCAGCCCACGAGGAGGCCTCCAACGCCCGCACGAGCCCGGTGAAACTCGCCGGCGTCCTGTTCATCGAGGACCCTCCCCTGCCGTCCGATTGACCTCCAGCTCCAGTTCAGATCCCAGACGTCCATTTGAGGAGCCGCCAGCATCGTTCGATCCTTGGAGGAGTGATCACGACCGTCCGATCATCGAGGGCGTCCCACGTTGCTTCCCAGCCGTTGATCTTCCACGTGGCGAGGCCCCTGCCGTTCGATTCGAGCCGAGGACCCTAGTCTTAGCCGCGCCTCTTCTCTACCGTTGGATCTACACGTGGCGAGCATCTGGCCCTCGACTTAATAAAGGGTAAACATCTCTTAGGCCCTTAGCTTTTTAGGTTTTAATCGTTAATCCTGTAAATATTTTAGAACTTTTATTTGTGTTTGGTAAATTGCATAGAGGACCTTGTAGTTTCTGGTATTTACGTGTATGCCCCTGTGTGTAGTGGAACACGTGCTTCGACACGTGCTGTTTGGGTTAATTGCATGTATAGCCTTGATGTTCAAGGGTGTTAATGAATGGAATTAACTTTCTAGTATTTGCATAATACCCCTGTGAGTGGTTTTAATGAGCATGTGCGTTATTTAGTGGGTATTTTACACTGAGGCCCCTGGACTTTTAGTACGTGTTACTAAATAGTCTAGGAACCTTAGTTTCCTTGCAAATAGGTCCCTGAGTGCCCAGGTCACACACCTTGCACGTGATTTCATGGAGAAATTGCACCGGACCCCCTGGACTTTCTACTATTTGCGTACAGGTCCCTATGCGCTGTACCTTGGTTTTCATTTTTAATAAAATAGCAAATTAACTCCAAATTCAATGAAAATTGGATACATGGCTCCTGCCATAGTGTAAAATTTTCTCTAATTTTTGGAGACATTTATTATTATTTTTTTTTATTTTTAAAAATTCAAAAACACTCATTTTCTTTACTGTCTAACTTTAAAAATCACAAAAAAAATATTAAATCACCTCTAAAAATTACAAAAAAATTAGGTAGTATTTGTTTTGCCTTATTTGATTTTCTGACCAATTTTTGTCATTTTTGGATATATAAAACCCATAACAATTACAAAACCCCATAAAAACTATAAAAATTCTAATAATTAAAGAAAATTCAGAAAATAATAATTCTGGTGCCTAAAGTTTCCTTGAGTTTTGATCTTTACAGGAAAATTACCTTCAGGTGTTAATAGGGCCATTTTTATTTTAAATTGGCCCTTGACACCTGAGTGGACAATACCTTGGTTTTTCTCCCTTGTTTGATTTTTATAAAATTCAATAAAAATCAGAAAAATACCAAAAATTAATCAAAAACAGTAAAAATTATAAAAAAAACATAAAAATATTTTTATTTGAATTTTTGGATGACTTTTGAGTAGGTAAATAATTGTTTGTATTTGGTTGTTTTATTGTTTTCTTTATTTTCTTTATTAATTAAAAATCCAAAAAAATATACAAAAATTAAAAATCCACCAAAAAGACTTTTATTTTATTTTATTTCTTTTTTTTCGACTACTTCATAGGCCGCAAGGTCATTACATGCTCCTTGTGTTCGACCCTGGTCGCTATACCAGTTAATATAATAGCGAGACCGCTACTTGAGCTTGTTTGATTTTTATCTGATTTTGGTGGTCTGATTTTTCTCGATTGACACCGCTTGGTGACTTGGGTCGCAACGACCCTTGATTACCTTTACCCGAGTCGTCGGGCATGTCATCAGACACATGCAAAATTAAGCCAGATTATGAGTTAAATCAGATAAGTGTACAAATTAAGTCAAAAAATTATGAAACTTGGCCAAGTGATGAAATATGATGAAAGTAGACTACCCTAATTTTTTTAGAATTTTCTGACACTAAATTAAATTATTGTGAATTAAAAATGAATGCAGGGTGATTTTCACTAAATTAATTTTAATAATTATCAAATCACAATATTTTTGAGAATAAAAATTATCCTAGGTAGATCTAAAGATGAGGAATCCAGGAAAATTATCAAACCTTAATTTTGACGTGAAATGAAACTATTAAAAATAAATTAAGGAATTCATCAAATGAAGTATTTAGGCCTCGGAATGCGTGCAATTGAGATGAAATTTTTATGCAAGGTAAAGCTAATTATCTTAGATCTAATGTGATTTTTTTGGAATTTTTGGAATCACAGAGAAATTACTATTAATTAAGAGGTGAAATTGGGCAAAATATAGCAAAAATGAGCCACTTAATTAATAGATAATTCTACAGCTATTACAAAAATATGTCAGGTATCTCGCAATGAAGAGGACAACATAAACTTCACAGTGCAATTTTCCAATTTGAAAAATGAATTAATGTGCGTGCCTAATTATGCGTGCAAAGACTAGGGTATAAATGCAATTACAGAAATTTAAATTGCTGAAAATAAAACATGTTGACAAGGACTTTTATGCAATTACCTATAATGCAGGGGGGTGGGTGCAAATTTCTCCACGGATCACGTGCTCCTCATGTGAAAGCTCCTAGCAGGGACTGAAGTGCAATATTGAAAAGTCTTCAACGCCTCGGTGTAATTAGCCCAGGACGCACGTGCAGATCACGTGGGGTCCTTAGGCTCGGAGAACTTCGGTGGCTCGGGATGAGGCTCGGATGACTCTGGAGGCTCGGGGAGGACGGCTCGGCTAGCTTCGGGGATCCGAGCCTAGAGGTCGGGGAGGAGGCTCGGATCGGGCAAGTGGCATGCTCTGGACCGTGTGATCTGGTGAAGATCAACGACTATCAGATCGGGGTTGATCCAACGGTGTCTAAAGCACGAGGGAGAGGGCGACATGGCTGATCGGGTGCCGCTGGATCAGTGTGAATCCAATGGCCTTTTGGGGCTCTGGTGCTCGTCGACGTGGCTTGTTCCTGGCTGTGCGATCAGCCTGATCCTACGGCTGTTGACCGAGGCGACGTGGATGGCTGGTAGCTGTCCGATCAAGAGGATCGTACGGTGGATGGACTTCGTGCCCAACGGTCCTCTGCCTCCTGCGGCGGAGGAGGCTGGGCTCCGGCGATGCTAGGATAGCTCCGCCCTGCCTTCCTATCGTCGGTGAAGGTTGATGGAGGGTCTGAGGTATCTCTAAAGATCAGTGGATGGCTGGTGAAGCGTCTGGTGGACTCAGGAGTGGAGGAGGCGCTCTGGAGCATGGTGGCAGATGAGCTCAAATGCAGCTCCGACGAACCTCTGGCCAGTCAATGGAAGAGCACCTGCAAGGGTTAGAGATATAGCCGAAGCGTGCGTGGTGTCCGTGGAGTGATGCTGAGTGAGAGGCGAGGCCTATGGGGGAGTGGGGATGACCGGTGATCGAGCTCCGCCAAGGTGGCGGAGCTAGCGACGGTGGAGGATGAAGTGTATCGTCGGCGTGAACAGAATGTAGCGCGAAGATCCTTACTCCGAGGCAGAGCTCGGAGGATGGTCGGGAGGTGGTGAGGATACGCGGAGGAGTGGAATAAATTAGAAGAAAAATGAAGCGGACAGAGAAGAAGATCGGAGGAGCGATGAAGGATTCTACCTGGGGAATGGAGCTCAGATCTGAGCTCCTGGTCGTCGCTCGAAGAACGGCAGATGGTTCTGAGCTCGTGTAGCTCATGGAGGAGGCTGCAGCACGGCGAGGATGACCGTGGATCTCGCCGGAGAAGACGCCCTTTCTTCGCTCAATGTCTCAAGGAATTGCTGTCACCAAATCGAAGGCCAGAGCTCAGGGAATCTCTCTAGAATGGCGGATCGGGCTGGAAGTAGCTGGAGGTGGTTAATTCATAGGACAAGGGTGACGGCAGGGATGGAGGGGAGGTGAAGTTCATGGACTTCGTGGGTCGACTCTGGTGGTAGTCGTGAGGAGTGAGGGAGCTGGCGAGGATAAGGGATGAGTAGGCTTCGTCGTGGTGGCGTGGGTGATCGGAGAAGGTGGCTGTCGTGGAGATGAAAATAGAAAGGGGGCGGCCCCTTGCGCACGGTGGAGAACGTGGGTGTGTGGCATTCGGAGGTTGACGACGACAGATGGCCATTGGATCTGGAGATCCAATGGCTGTTAATTGGGCGCGAAAGAACGGTGGGGATGTGATCTGATTCGACGTGATCGAAGGGTGGTAGATGAACCACGTGGCGTATTGAAGGCGAGGTGCCAGCGAATGGAGTAGATGTGATCCAGATGTTGATCGAAGGGCTGAGATGCGAGGCGGAAGCAGCGGCTGTGATCAAGAGAATCAGATGGTTCAACAGCTGCTACGTGGAGAGCTGTGGGTGAGGCGCTAACGGGCGGACGAGATGAAGTCCTGAGGATGATCTGATGGTTGAGAAAAGAAGCGGGAGTGGAGAGCTTGGGACCGTTGGATCGAGATGAAGATTCAACGGCTGTGAGCGAAGGCGGATGAGACAAGGGGAGCGGGCCGCGTGGCGCAATCAGAGGGCGCCACGTGGCCAGCTGTGAGTGGCTGAGAAGAGAAATGTGATTGGAGAGAGAAAGAGGCCGAATTTGGAAAAACTCAAAACATGAAAGTTGTAGATCTTGATGAGATCTATAAGTTTCATGTTGACCAAAAAAGGAGATGAGGTCAAATATGATACAAAAATACAGGAATACAAATGTATACAGATATAGTATACATAGAGGCCCAAAAACCCAACTTCTTCCTACGAGCTCCGAATTGGATGAAATTAGTCTCATTTTAAAGGTCTCTGGATGTGTACTCATCTGAAAGTGAGTAGACCTATTTTGGAGTTGGTACAAGAGAACTATGGGCCTTCTAAGGTCCAGGGATTATAGGTCTTTATTAGGTGTGTTACAAAAGAAATCTCTGACCTTTTTCCCTATATTGTTAACTATTGGTGTATATATCATATGGTGTTTTATTCTGGAGGAGATAATAGGTGGATATTTTACAAGTGGAATTGGCTTCTTGTTTAATGCAAATATGAGTGCTAAAATGCAGATATTAGTTTGCATGTATGAATGCTAATTTTGCACTATAAGGGAAAATATGCTGCTATTTACTCGGGAACAAGACTCTATTTTCAACTTTTTGAGTGATGAATCACAGATTCATCACAAGGGTAAGTGGTCAATTTTATAAGTATTTATATACAGAATTTTGGTGTGATGTACATATTCCTCAAACTTATTTGAAAATCATTTTTCAACAATTTTGAAAACTATAGTCCAAAATAATTTTTACAAACATTTTTAAAAACATGTACACATATTTGAAAATCATTTTGCAAAGATTTTCAAAACAGTATATATAGATTTTTCAAATATTTTTGCAACCATTTTCAAACCATTTGCAAATCATTTTTCAAACATTTTATTTCACACAAAGAAAATAAAATTTTCAAAATAAAATATTTTTACAAAGGTTGAAAACATGTAACAAAACATTTTCCAAATAGTTTTCAAAAGATTTTTCACAAAGATTTTCAAACTAATTTTCAAACATTTTGCAAAAAACATTTTCACCTGATTTATTATTCAGTAAATACAAAAAGAATTTGAGGAATGATAACATCTTTTTATTAAGGTTTTTAATGAATTTTTAGTTATGTTTATTAGTAAAACTATGAAAGTATGAGTTATGGCTAAAGTATATACACAGTATATACGACCCCCTATTCTTAGGTTGAGCTATGTTCTCATAGATCGAAGAGAAAAGAGAACACAAAACTCGTGCTGAGTATAGACAAGTCTAAAGAATAAAGAAGAATAAAGAAATGAATGAACGAATGAGAAGTTGATCGTCCCCCTATACTTAGGATCAAATAATCCTATGTATAGCAGACTGTACACAACGCAGGGAGGGTCAAGGGTGGGAATGAACAGATCGTATTTAGATTGTCTCCCCCATACCCAGGGTAAGATATCCCTAAGTATAGACAAGAAGAGGAGACAATAGAGAGGATCGAAAAGAATGAAAACTTGGGGTGCACACTCCCCCTGTACTTAGGACAAAGTACGTCCTAAGTATAGAAGACTGACAAAAAGCGTCGACACCTTTTTGATAGATAAAGAAGATAGAAAAGGAAAAGAAGAAAAGAAGAACAGAAGAAAAGAGATGAAAATGGAAACAAGATCAGAGGATGTACACATCGCTCCCTCTATACTCAGGGTAAAAGGAGCCCTAAGTATAGGCAACAACATGGTGATGAACGGAACGAAGAAAGAACACTCGGCTCGTCCACCCCCCCCATACTTTAGACAAAGTACGTCCTAAGCAACGCAAACACGAGGAATGGGTGGACGAGCAATACGGGAGAGGGACAGAGATGAATAGAAGAGGATGTACAGCAGAGATGGATGTACACATGATCAAGAAGGTAGAAAGCGAACCTTCTTGCGGGACCACTGAGGAATAGATCTGGTGTGGTGCAGGTCGACATCGGGGTCCTCAAATGACAGCTCAGGGTCGACAGGGAGTCAAATCGAAAAGGCACGAACTGGTCGATGGAAGTAGTATGGCTAGGTTTGCCCTTAGGGGTCTCGCCGATATCGAAGTGAAAAGGAACAAACTCATCATTAGTGAAAGAAGTAAAGTCAGAGTCGTCCTGCGAGGTCTTGTCCAGATCAAAACCAAAAGGAACGAAGTCATCAGTGGAAGTAGTCGAACTTAGTTCGTCCTAAGAATCTCTCCCGGATCGTCTTTTTCATCAAAAGGCCCGAATTTCTGAAAATAAGCATTAAGATCATAACCGGCCTCAATCATAACCACTTTTGATTGACCAGAACGGACTTATCAGTGGAAGTAGTCAAACCAGGTCCGTCATGTCTAGTCTTGGTGTCTGCCCTCTGCTCTATGGTATCAATCATGTAAATCCCTTGGATTTCATCAACACATTGCCACACACCAGAAGGAGGAACTTCGAGGTCTATGCTTTCCGAGTCTTCCCCCTTTTGGAGGATTTCTCGGGTCTCATCAGCGGTCATAAAGCAAACTTATCTAATATCGTCAGATAGGTCATAGGCCTTGGAGTCAGCAAGAATCGATGAAGGTACATCAAGTGCAGGTCTCTGGTCAACTGTGGGTGTGGTGATCGACACATCGCTCACGTCAACAGGACGAAAGCGAATCTCTCCTGATCCATATTCAATAACGACCTCGTAGAGGCGAGGAATGGTCGTCCCAGGATGATTGGAGAGGGCTCCCCTGTGGAGGTCTCCATGGGCAATACGAAAAAATCGACATTGTAGCTCATGCCCTGAATCGAAATGGCAGCGTTTTCTAGTATACCCTTCGGCCTCTTGATTGATCAATCAGCAAACTGAACGATCATCCTGGTTTTCTTGAGAGGCCCTAAGTGAAGAGACCGTACCAGCAAGAAGGGTAGAATGCTAAACGAAGCACCACCGTCTAAGAGAGTGTGATCACATGTAAAGTCAGAGATGGTGCAACTGATGAAAGGTGTAGCTGTGTTCCTCTTCCTAGGGATGGGATGGTGTGTGATGGCGTGGGCAGTGGCCATGGTCAAGATATGACGCTCAGATCCGCTTCTCCGCTTTCTCTTCTTGGGAAGAGGAGCAGATAAATCGGTCATGGCCTGTTGAAGTGGGGCACGGATGATCTCATGAATAGTGGCCACCAATTCGGGTTCAGTCAACATTTTTTGAATTTTTGGACCTCCGTACAAGGGAGGAAGTCAGAATCATCATCTACACGAGGAATGCCAAGAGCAGTATGTACAGCGGCATCCTCGGGGTCAAAGGTGGGTCTGATGTGTGAAAGGTTGTGTGGTCAAATGATCTGGCAAAGGTTCCCTCTCCTCACAGTCTGAATCGATCACGTGGTTCCCGAACTTTTCTTGGATTTTAAAAATTTTCTCATTTTTTGTATTTTAGGCGATTGTAAGCTCTCATGGAAATCCTCGAATAAACCCACATCATCAAATGGTGGAATATCATGGTCGCTCTTAGTGAGGTGGTCAATCCTCTGTCTCATATGATCCATCATCTAGGTCAAGTGCTCAAGGGTGGAGTCCATGAAAGGTGACTCCAACAGCTCAGTCTCGGGGGGATGTGAAGGTGGAAAATATGCAGGTAGTGGTAGGTGTGGGTAGAAGTCTGAGGTCTGATACTGTGGCTGAGGCGGGTATGTACAAAAATCAGAAAAAATAGGAGGAGAGTCCTCCTCGTAAAAGGGAGGTGGACCGTATGGAATGAACGAGGGATCCGCAAAGTCCGGATAAAATACGCTCCATGGGTCCATCTCAAAAATAAGAGGAAATGATCAGGAGAGCACGAAGGTCAAGTCAAGAGGAGTGAGAAAAAGGCGCAAGTGCGCAGAAGCGATCTGGCTGCACACAAAACAATCACAAATAAACTTACACAATACAAATCCTCAAATCACCTACTCAACTCGGTAGAGACCGAAAAGTCGATCTTTTTATCTTGTCTGTTTTTAGAGTTAGGCGAGAAGTCAAGAAGTTGCGCAAACACTTAGGGTTGAGATGGGATTTGGGCACTAATCCTTAGTGTGTGCGCGAGCAAGTAAAAGCGAAGACAATAAGGGGATTACTCGCCCCACGAGAATTTTTCTTTTTGGTTGATTTTAGGGTCGAGTAATTTTAGCAGTCCCAATTTTATTTGTTATCACTTTTTTTGGATTTTTAGTGAGAAATGCACGCACCTAACGAGGAATCAATTCCTTTAAGCACCTAGGTTGGCAAAATCAGAGGAAGAGATGGAAAAAGCAATGCAAGCGGCAAAACGATGGTGGATGCTAACGCGTAAATGCTCACCTTGCCTCCAGCACTCTACATGCAAGGATGCTCAGCAGAATTGAAACCTAATCTATATGCAAATGCAAGCCGATGAAATCACCCTAGGATGAGAAGCTGCTATTAGCGTGAAGAACTGTATTTCAAAATTTGACTAAGTCCAAAACGTCACTATAGGCACAAGTAAATATGATTAGATGTTTGGACCTACTCTATCACCAAGCAATTCCTAAATCTAAAGGCTCAATCACACAAAAATAAGGAAAACAAAATCAAAAAACAAATGAAAAAGCATGCGATGAAAACACGAGAAAATCGCGTTGAGCACCCAAGTGTACAAACACCAGGAAATTAGGTCCGAGTGTCCAGAGTTCGGTGTACCTGTGTTATTACAATAATAGAGTCTCTCTCTCACTAAATTACAAAAATAAATAACTACACAAAAATGCTCAAAATGTGACTGTCTTCTTAAGTCCTCCCTGCCTCCTTTGATGCTAGGTCAGAAATCTCATGCCGCCTTCACGTGGGTGCGTAGACGCCTAGGGTAGAGCGTCTCCCTCGATCTGCGGTTCCTCGTACAAAGTCAACAAAGAGGATGATTAGACAAGTCGAGCAATTATATCAAATGAAAAGCAAATAAAAAACCGCAAAAATAGACAAACGATCACAATCAAGCAAAAACCTGAACTTCACGCTGTTGCTCCCCGGAAACGGTGCCATTTGTTGAAGCCAAAATCGAGCGGTCTAAATATGTCACACACAGGGCGGAGACAAAGTCACTGAGTCAACCACACGAAATCCGGATCTTCAGACAACAATTAACCCACAACAAGTAAATCAAGCAATGAAAGTAAATGTGCGGAGTTAAAATTTATTATAACTCTACAACAAAGATGTGTATAGGTGCAAGTATGTGTAGAGGTCGAACACAAGAAGCAGATAGGTAGAACAGGGCAATAATGCACAAAATGTGAATGTGATGATTTGTCTACCAGTGTGCTATTTTTTTGTGGGCTTTAATTTTTAATTTTTTTATTTAATTTTTTAATTTATATTTTTATATTTTGATTTTTTAATTTTCTGATTTTGTAATTTCTTTTTGTATTTTATATTTTTTTATATTTTCTTTTCTTTTAACAATTACACAATATAAGAAAAATGAGATAAGGTATTTATGAAAAAGGAAAAATAGTTAAAATTCAGGAGATAAAATATTTTTGTGCTTTTTATGTTTTTATAATGTTTTTGTGATTTTTCTAGATTTTTCCTAATTTTTTTAGTATTTTTAAAGTCAAAAATACTGAAAAAAGTGAATTAAAATAAAGAACCGAAATTGAAATGAAGAAATAAAATACAAAACAGTAACAAAAATTCTCCAAATTAATTTTGAATTAAAGAAGATAAAATAGAAAAAAATTGGAAATAGTGATTATATTTTTTATGATTTTTTTCTGGATTTTTAATATTTTTATGAAGTTTTTAAGAATTTTGCTATTTTTAGGAGTTTTATTTTGTATTTTTTATGATTTTTAGATTGAAGTTAAAACACACTAAAAGACAGAGAATGTGATTTTTTTGGATTTTTCCAAAACCATTTTATAATTTTTATGTGTTTTCTAATGCAAATAGAAGAGAAAATGCATGTTTTTGAATTTTTATAAATATGAAAATGGAATAAAAATGCAAACCAAAAATATGACGTGAAAGAACAACAAAATATGAGCTTAAGTTAATTTTTGTGGATTTTCTAGGATTTTATAGATGTATGAAATAAATAAAGGAAGCAAAAAGAAAATGCAGTCCTAACAGGGGCATTATCATAAATATGCAAAATTCCAGTGGTCTCAGCGTAATTTTTCCAGAAAAATTGTAACTGATTAAAAAATATTTTTGGACCAGAATTAAATAGCCAAAAATCTAGGTGTATCCCTGCAAAAATGCCAAAGACACGTGACACACACGTGGCTGGTGAGGACCTAAACATAATTAACAGAATTTGAAGGGCCGAAATGCAAATCTTTCAAAAATATTATACTTTACAAAATATTCTCTGGACTGAAAAGAAATAAAACAAGTAACGAGGGTCCCTGTGCAAAATCCCCACACCCCACGTACGTGAGTCGCGTGGCGTGACGTGGACAGGGACCCATACGTAATTAATGAAAATTGACAGGCTCAAATGCAAAAATTACACAATAATTAAAACTAAATATGAATGTTCAACTATTGTTCATTAAATGCAAAAACGCTTAGGGTGCAAAATACAAAATACCCCAAAGCGTAGGCTGAACGGATGGCAGATGTTGTTTTACTTAAGACGCGTGGAGTCGATCCGTGGCTTGATACCTCGTCGCCCACTAATGACTGAGATTAGAAGATATCTGATCGATCTGACGGACGGCACGTGCTGAATCCGACGGCAACTGTGCGTCGTGAAGAACAGGGGGGATCCAACGGTGATGAGACGTGGAGGAAGAATAACCGATGAACACGGCCTGGATGAACTTGAAACACCAAAATATTCACTCTTGACACTGCCTTCTCCCTTTCGATGATACCGAAAGCCTCCTGGGAGCTTCCTTGAATGGACGACATCTTCAAAATGGCCAAGGAGCAGCTGGAACGTCGCCGCGAAGTGGGCGAAGGAGGATGGCTCCAGGAGGTTTGGCCTTCGACAAAAATGACCCCAGATGGGGTCCTTCGGCCCTGGGACCTGCAAACAAAGCACAAGACTCGACAGTAGAGGGTTCCCAGGGCAACTGCGGGTGATTGAATGGAGTAGGTGGCGGAAATGGAGCTCGCCGGAGCTTGCTTCGGTGAGGAGGTGATGACGGTAACTACTGAATGGATCGGCAGAAGACGCATGTAAATCGAACCTAAAGTAGATGGTGAGCGAGTAAATGCAAAAAAATGGATAAAAACAACCTCAATGGCCCAAGGACCAGAGATGGGACCTAACGGCGGCACGCCGGAGATGGGGGGTTGGAGACCTCCTCGGCCCTCGCCTGAGCACGCCTAGCCCAGCTGGAGACGCCCTTTGACGAACCGCAAAATCGGTCCTTTAATAGTGTTGTTTTAACACTTGAAATGTCATCGCAGTCGGGCCAATTCGGGTCATCAAAAGACCATTTAATTAATGAACATAAGATGGTCGTATTTTATTTTTTTTACTTGGCAAGAAACCAAGGTCAAACTCAGGGACACGAGCCTCTCTCGTATTAGTCAGATTTTTATCTATCTAATTAAGCATTGAATTAAAGAACTATATAGGTCAAAGTATGAAGGACAAGACAAGACATTGCATTAAAGTAAAGAATGAACAAGCATTTTTTTTAATTTAAATTTTTATCTTGCAAGTAAATGCAATGCGATGCAATGGAAACATGCCCTAGGTAAAAAAGATGAGCAAAATTAAACAAGCGTCAATTTCAAGTTTAATTAAAAAGGCAGATTTGATGAACAATTTTAAACAAGGCATCAGTTCAAGCTCGAATAGACACAAGGCTACTAAATAATGCATAAAAATCATTGTGTCCAAAATAACAATTAAGCATGCCATTAGAAAGACCATCAAATTAGCTTCGAAATGGAACTGAATACAACTAAAATGGAGGTACGGTGCTCAAGATATGCAATAAAAAAGATAAGGGCATAACTGAAAGAAAACATGAAAACAAAATTACAAACAGGTCCCTGGGAGGGACTAAAATGCAATTATGAAAAAGATCAGGACCTTCCCTGTAAATTACCCTCACGCACAGGGGTATTTCTGTAATTTTTAAAACCCGCGAGGGTTTTAATGCAAATTACCCCCTGCACACGAGGTCTGCACGTGATTTGGACCTGGATGTAATATGGAGAACTTCGGAGGGCTTCTGCGCAAATTACCCAGAATGTCACGTGCTATGCACGCGCCATCCAGGTTCAGACGAAGGCTCGGGCATGGTGGTGGTTCGGACTGATTTGGGCTCTGGCTCGTGTAGGCTCGATGATGGTCGAAGCTCCAGGAGGTTCGGCGTAGGCTCGGGAGCTTCGAGGCTCGGAGAGGCTCTGAAGACGCCACGTGGTCAACTGAGGTCCATCCGATCATAACGATCGAATGGCTGTCGTGCGTATCTGTTGGAGTGTGGTGGCTGAAGATTAGCCGTTAGATGCGACCGCGGGATGCCATCCAACAGCGCATGTGCGTCGTCGGTCATCTTCCTCGGCCGCAAGGCTGGTGGCGTGTATGGAGCTCCGGCGAATGGCTCTGAGCGACTCCCCCATCCTCCTTGCTCGTTGAGAGTCTGTGAAGACTCCTGATGTCATCGCGAAGACGGCTGAAGCTTGGAGGTGGACTGAGGTCGAAGTATATCTCCTGTCGATGAAGCATCGTCGATGGCTGGAGAGGAGATCGGAGACGGATTTGGTATTCCGACCATTGAAGTCTCGAGCGCCTGCAGTAGTTAGTATCACATAGCCGAATCGTATGGGAACATGTGCGTGAGTAAATGAGAGCTCGTGTGGGGCGGAGGACGTGGGAGCTCGGAGCTCATCCGCCGTGGGTGGCGGAGGAGATGGGTCGTCGGTGGAGAGGTATGGAAGAGGGAGAAGATGATCAGAGGGCATCGTGTGAAAGGGGAATGCTTGGCGGAGCTCGTGGAGTGATCGATTAGGATCGAGAAGGAGTGAAGCAGCCTACATAATAGCGAGAAATTAAATGAAAAATACAAAGAGGGATCGGAAGGCTTACCTGAGAGATGGCGGCGCGATTGGCTTGGGTTGGGGCTCGATTCGAGCCTCGGGTCGTCGCTGAACACCTTCAGCCAGTTGGTGCAGCTCGAGCGGGCTTGAAGGCGCCGCAACACCGCCGCGATTGGCGGAGGGTCTCACCGGGGAGGGAAGTCGTCTTCGCTCGATCCTTCCGCCTCCCCCTGTCACAGGGAGGCGGAGGAGGGTTGGGCTTCCTCCAGCGTAAAGATGGACGAGGGATTATGGAGGGAGAGGCGGAGTATTTGAAGATCGTGATGGCGGAGCTGGTGATGGTGGAGGTGACTTTAGTGGAGGGTATGGAGTGACTGGAAGAGAGTCGTGGATCATGGTTGAGCCCGCGAGGATGAAGGATGAAAGGAGAAGGTCGTGGGGGTGTTATCTAGTGGAGATGGTGGTCGAAGACGACGGGATAATGGCAAGGGCGAAGAGGTTATGCGAGGTGGCGAACGTGTGAGAGAGAGGCGTCTAGAGGTAGGGGACGGTCATCTGGCCGTTGGATCTGGAGATCCAACGGTGGGAGCGATGCGCGAAGGGGCGGCGTGGATTAAATCCGGGTCGACCTCATCGAATGGTGTTAATATGCCACGTGTTGTGCTCTGGAGTGAGCGCTGGAGGACGACTTGGATGTGAAGAAGGCGCCCATCGAAGGGTTGAGGTGCGAGGCGGAAGCAACGGCTATGATCAAGAGAATCAGATGGTTGCGGAGCTGCCACGTGGCGCATGGAAGGCGAAGCGCGAGCGGACGGCGGTGATTAGATTAGGGCTTCGATCGGGCGGTTGGGATACAGAGTAGTAGTGAACGACGATGATCGAAGAGCTAAAGGCGAGATCTGAAGGCGCAAGTGCCGCCACTTGTCGTGGGGAGGGACAGGCGGATACGTGCGGTGATTATGAAGTCCTGGGGAAGATCTGATGGTTGGAAAAAGAAGCGGGCGTGGAGATCTTGGGGCCGTTGGATCTCAGGAGGAGATCTGACGGATGAGGACGCGAGCGGATACGACAAGATGGGCGGGCCACGTGGCTCACCCAGAACGGGCCACGTGGCCCAATCAAATTATGCTGGAAGAAATATTTATTTTTGAAGGGCTAGATGGCCGAATTTGAGAAAACTCAAAACATGAAAGTTGTAGATCTTGATGAGATCTACAAGTTTCTTGTTGACCAAACTGGAGATGAGGTCAAACAAAGACTCGAAATATTTTTAAGGGTATTTTTAAGGATAAAAATACCACGGATTTTAGTTTTGCCATTTTTTGTGGTTTTTAATTTATTAAGGACTCTGTTAATTACAGGACATTATCTGGGTTTTATTGACACAAAACTTAAGCAAGGGGGTTAATAATGAAGAATTATGATGATGAAATCGGGTTTCATCACCCCCCTATACTTAAACTATGCTCGTCCTCGAGCATCAAAGAGAATGACTAAGATGGATTAACCTCCTTGTGCATGTGAATACAGGATCCAATTTGTTCAAGTCGACTCAACTTTAGAGGTCCAAAATCCTAGAGTTCAACCCAGCCTTAACCAAGAGGCACCCAATTCCTCTAATTCTCTAGACTCTCTCTGAAGTACATATAATCTAAAGGATATGAATTTTAGTGTTGACTGCGATTCCGAGAGTAGAGTCAAATCTTCACCCAAAGTCTCGGTCCGAGAAAATCTCCTAAGGACCCAATCCTCAACACTAGGGAATAAATCAAATCTTGCATCCATTCCACCGTCTCTTTAGTTGTCAGACTTAGAAAATGTAGATGGCAAGCCAGTATTGGAGGGTATGGGATTGGGTTATTTCTTCTCTCCCTCTCATTGGAATAAGGATTCTCTCTAGTGCCTTTTACGCAACACATTTTTTTTGGTGTTGAGTAGTGCATCCGTCAAGAGAAGTTGGAGCTGTCTGCACTTGTTTTCCTGGGAGTACACCGGGGTGTCTCTTTTGAGTACCTATCATACCTTCGACACCAAGACTTGTAGCATTTACGATGCAGAGCCCTTTTTTGGTACAAGCCTGAGTCCTGGTCCTAATAGCGGTGGTCCAAGTGTGCCCTTTGAAAAGTTTGGGAGCGCTCGCCTTTGGTGGAAGCTCTTTGATATGTAACTTGTGGAATGAGAGCTTTTCTTTGAAATTTCATTGACTTGTAAAATTTGTGGCTAGCTCCACTGATTTTACCAAGAGTTGGCGCACACTGATCAACATTTTTTATTTATTCACACCCTGGCACTTAGGTCAATATCAAGAGATTAGTATAAGAACCAAGTTCTCATACTGGCTAATATTGCTGACACTCAGGTTTCATGAAGCCTCCAAAGATTTTATCCCATCCTCGAGCATCATTAGATCAAATCCAAACTCTACTTCCTCATCCCATTTTCTCAAGTGAAAAATCAACTCATCTCATCAAAAACCACAGTCGTGCATGTGATGTGCTGATCATATTCTTTATGTCTGAGAATAAGCATGGAATATAGCATGCAAATCTAGAAAACTAGAGGAATGTAGATGATTAAGTCAATGACCCTGATGGCTAAGGCTGGTTTACCTAAAATCTCAAAGACCTCATAAAACTAAGTCTCCTTGATCATTTCAGATCCTGGGTGGAAGTGTAAGTGTAGAAGAGTAATCCAACTCCTTCATTCAAAAACAAAACTTTTTTTGGACTTCAAGAGATATTAGGAATGCCTAAACTCAATTGAGCGTCTGCATTCAGCCAGTATGGATGTAAGTACGGGCCGAAGCCCGTTGCTTGAGGATGGGGCCTTACGCGATGTCCTCTAAACCATCCAATCTGCTAAGGGCAAACCCTCACTGAATGTGGCTTACTTAATTGGGCTTAGTAGTCACTAACGGCTCCTAAAGGATTTTTTGGGTTTTTCTCATTTTTATGGATTTTAATTTAAAGTTAAAACACATATTAGACTCAACTTTCCTTGAAAAGAGATAGAAAAAATTTCAAAACCATGTCACACAAATAAAAAGTTTTCAAAATATTTTCAAAAGCATTTTTCAAAACAAGGAAAAATCATTTTCGAAAATATTTTTATCAAAATAGCGTAACATAGTATAGAAAAAGCCGTGAAAAATATTTGAGTTCTCTTAGTCCAAAGAATTTTACTTTAGCCAAAAAGTTTTAAAATTTTCAATTTTTTCAGATTATAGCTAAAGTAAGTATACTGTATATACGGTATATCCCCCTATACTTAAACTTTGCCATGTCCTCATAGCACTAGATGTAACAAGTACATAGGTCCATTTAAATATAAAGGAATATACGGGGGCTAAGAGGGGCTCCCCCTATACATAGGTTAGAAATAACCTAAGTATAAAGGCAAGGAAAGGAGAGTAGAGAAAATCACGGGGACTCGGGTCCCCCCTATACTTAGGCTGAGATTAGCCTAAGTATAAAGACGGAGAATTGATGTTGGGAGGGACCCAAGGTGAACGAAGAAGATGAGTGGATATACGGGTGATCGGATGAATCTACGGAGATGGGTGGAGTGACTAAGGCTCTGGGGAGTGTACCGAAGCAGACATGGCTCAATCAAGCAAGCAAGACCCTCAAGTTCACCAACTCACACATGAAACCAACCGAGGTTGGTTTATTATCTTGTCAGTTTTATTGGTGATAAAACATTAGATTTTACGCAGAGAAAAAAATGTTAAGTGAAAATCAATGCGTACGTGAGGGTGTTTCTCTCCCAAAACCAAATTTTACTCCATTTTTGGTCGACTTGCAATTAACAGTCCCAATTATTATTTAATGTTGTCACTGAGTTAAGGTAGCACAAAATCAAGCAATCATCGTCTACCGTTCATTCCCATTTTCCATTAACCTAGGTGATCAAGCTAGGAGGGGAAACCGAGAAAAGCCGCGTATTCGATAAAACCATGATCTAAGCTAAGTGAAAAATCATGCAGTGACTTGGCGAAAATACGTAAAAATTTTGGGGTTATTTTGAAAACCAAAATCTATGTATGCAAGTCGATAAAAAAGCCGTACCTAGCATGCTTCTATTAGCGGGGAAAATTTTCTTTTAATTTGACTAAGTGAAGTGATGCTACGTGTGTCTTGAATTAAGGTGTGTCCTACCAATGAGCAAACACATAAAAATGTGAATTTGAAACTAAGCTCGGAGAGCCACGTGCCTGGTCCTAGGTCGACACTCAAGTGGGGACGATCCCCACACAACCACAATCGTTCGATTACAATCGCGAGTCTTCGATCGAAGACCGTTGTAAAAGACGAATTATTACAAGTTTATGCATGAAAATAAAAATGCAAGTCACATTTTTTTCTTTCTTCTCGACGTACTCCAAGCGTGCTTCTGCGGCTCCTCACAGCAGGTAGCTCCTGCTCCTCGCCTCCTTGAATCATCAAGGGCCCTGCCACAAAAACAATGGTTAGAGATCGATAAAGAAGAAATTTTTTAAAATGCAAGACAAATTGACCTATATAAAAGGAACACTAAATTAAATAAACAAAAATCCAAAAATACAAGAAATGAGCCGTGTCCCCGGCAACGGCGCCATTTGACGAACCGCAAAATCGGCCCTTTAATAGTGTTGTTTTAACACTTGAAATGTCATCGCAGTCGAGCCAATTCGGGTCATCAAAAGTCCATTTAATTAATGAAAATAAGATGGTCGTATTTTATTTTTTTTACTTGGCAAGAAACCAAGGTCGAACTCAGGGACACAAGCCTCTCTCGTATTAGTCAGATTTTTATCTATCTAATTAAGCGTTGAATTAAAGAACTATATAGGTCAAAGTATGAAGGACAAGACAAGACAGTGCATTAAAGTAAAGAATGAACATGCATTTTTTTTAATTTAAATTTTTATCATGTAAGTAAATGCAATGTGATGCAATGGAAATATGCCCTAGGTAAAAAAGATGAGCAAAATTAAAAAAGCATTAATTTCAAGTTTAATTAAAGAGGCAGATTTGATGAACAATTTTAAACAAGGCATCAGTTCAAGCTCGAATAGACACAAGGCTACTAAATAATGCATAAAAATCATTGTGTCCAAAATAACAATTAAGCATGCCATTAGAAAGATCATCAAATTAGCTTCGAAATGGAATTGAAATCAACTAAAACAGAGGTACGGTGCTCAAGATATGCAATAAAGAAGATAAGGGCATAACTGAAAGAAAACATGAAAACAAAATTACAAACAGGTCCTTGGGAGGGACTAAAATGTAATTATGAAAAAGATCGGGACCTTCCCTGTAAATTACCCTCACGCATAGGGTATTTTTGCAATTTTTAAAACTCGTGAGGGTTTTAATGCAAATTACCCCCTACGCACGAGGTCTGCACGTGATCTGGACCTGGATGTAATATGGAGAACTTCGGAGGGCTTCTACGCAAATTACCCAGAATGGCACGAGCTATGCACGCGCCATCCAGGTTCAGACGAAGGCTCGGGCGCGAAGGTGGTTCGGACTGCTTCGGGCTCTGGCTCGTGTAGGCTCGTTGCTGGTCGAAGCTCCAAGAGGTTCGGCATAGGCTCGGGAGCTCCGAGGCTCGGAGAGGCTCTGAAGACGCCACATGGTCAACCGAGGTCCATCCGATCATAACTATCGAATGGCTGCTGTGCATATCTGCTGGAGTGTCGTGGCTGAAGACCAGCCATTAGATGCGCACCGCGGGATGCCATCCAACGGCGCATGTGCGTCGTCGGTCATCTTCCTCGGCCGCAAGGCTGGTGGCGCGTATGGAGCTCTGGCGAATGGCTCTGAGCGACTCCCCCGTCCTCCTTGCTCGCTGAGAGTCTGTGAAGACTCCTGATGTCATCGCGAAGACGGCTGAAGCTCGGAGGTGGCCTAAGGTCGAAGTATATCTCCTGTTGATGAAGCATCATCGATGGCTGGAGAGGAGATCGGAGGCAGATTTGGTATTCCGACCATTGAAGTCTCGAGCGCCTGCAGTAGTTAGTAGCACATAGCCGAAGCGTATGGGAACATGTGCGTGAGTGAATGAGAGCTCGTGTGGGGCGGAGGACGTGGGAGCTCGGAGCTCCTCTGCCGTGGGTGGCGGAGGAGATGGTTCGTCGGTGGAGAGGTATGGAAGAGGGAGAAGATGGTCGGAGGGCGTCGCGTGAAAGGGGAATGCGTGGCGGAGCTCGTGGAGTGATCGATGAGGATCGAGAAGGAGTGAAGCAGCCTACATAATAGCGAGAAATTAAATGAAAAATACAAAGAGGGATCGGAAGGCTTACCTGAGAGATGACGGCGCGATTGGCTTGGGCTGGGGCTCGATTCGAGCCCCGGGTCGTCGTTGAACACCTTCAGCCAGTTGGTGCAGCTCGAGCGGGCTTGAAGGCACTGCAACACCGCCGCGATCGGCGGAGGGTCTCACCGGGGAGGGAAGTCGTCTTCGCTTGATCCTTCTGCCTCCCCCTGTCACAGGGAGGTGGAGGAGGGCTGGGCTTCCTCCCGCGTAAAGATGGATGAGGGATTATGGAGGGAGAGGCGGAGTATTTGAAGATCGTGATGGCGGAGCTAGTGATGGTGGAGGTGACTTTAGTGGAGGGTATGGAGTGACTGGAAGAGAGTCGTGGATCGTGGTTGAGCCCGCAAGGATGAAAGATGAAAGGAGAAGGTCGTGGGGGTGTTATCTAGTGGAGATGGTGGTCGAAGACGACGGGATAATGGAAAGGGCGAAGAGGTTATGCGAGGTGGTGAACGTGTGAGAGAGAGGCGTCTGGAGGTAGGGGACGGTCATCTGGCCGTTGGATCTAGAGATCTAATGGTGGGGAGCGATGCGCGAAGGGGCGGCGTGGATTAAATCCGGGTTGACCTCATCGAAGGGTGTTAATGCGCCACGTGTTGTGCTCTGGAGTGAGCACTGGCGGATGGCTTGGAGGTGAAGAAGGCGCCCATCGAAGGGCTGAGGTGCGAGGCGGAAGCAGCGGTTGTGATCAAGAGAATCAGATGGTTGCGGAGCTGCCACGTGGCGCATGGAAGGCGAAGCGCGAGCGGACGGCGGTGATTAGATTAGGGCTTCGATCGGGCGGTTGGGATTCAGAGTAGTAGTGAACGACGATGATCGAAGAGCTAAAGGCGAGATCTGAAGGCGCAAGTGCAGCCACGTGTCGTGAGGAGGGACAAGCGGATACGTGCGGTGATGATGAAGTCCTGGGGATGATCTGATGGCTGGAAAAAGAAGCAGGCGTGGAGAGCTTGGGGCTGTTGGATCTCAGGAGGAGATCTGACGGTTGAGGACGCGAGCGGATAAGATAAGGCGGGCGGGCCACGTGGCTCACCCAGAACGGGCCACATGGCCCAATCAGATTATTCGGGAAGAAATATTTATTATTGAAGGGCTAGATTGCCGAATTTGAGAAAACTCAAAACATGAAAGTTGTAGATCTTGATGAGAGCTACAAGTTTCATGTTGACCAAAACTGGAGATGAGGTCAAACAAAGACTCGAAATATTTTTAAGAGTATTTTTAAGGCCAAAAATAACACGGATTTTAGTTTTGCCATTTTTTGTGGTTTTTAATTTATTAAGGACTCTGTTAATTACAGAACATTATCTGGGTTTTATTGACACAAAACTTAAGCAAGGGGGTTAATAATGAAGAATTATGATGCTGAAATCGGGTTTCATCACCCTTGTCACCGGCGTCGATCCGGAGCTGGAAAGGGTCAAACAGGGACCAAAACGGGTTCAGCAATCAATGGGGAGTCGGACTGGGATTTTGAAAGAGCGGTCGAGCAGCTCAAGAATGAGGCATGAAGATTGATGCAGCGTCCCAACGCCCAAAAAGACCCTAGGGTGTGAATCCTTGATATGTGGTGAACAAAAGTCGTGAAGGATCCATCACGATAGGATGAAAGGATACGCCTCGAAAAAACTACGAAAATGGATAAAACATGCAAGTCTAACACAGAGCCAGACCTCGGTCAGAGAGTAGACCGAGGTCAACCAAGGGACAAATATGGTTGGTCCACGTGGACCAACCAGAAAAAACCTTGGAAAAAAGGTTTGTAAAATTAATTAAAAATAGCTATTGAACTTATTAATTTTTGGTTATTAAATAAAAAATATTTATTATTTTATAAATTATTTTATTATGATTTTTATTTATTCTTTCGAGGTATAAAATTACAAGTTCCTTTTATGACCTATATAGGTATATTTATCTATATATTTTAATATTTTATTTTTATTTTGTGTATTTAATTTTATTAATTTTGTTTAATATTTTATAAATTTATAAAATATTTTTATACACTTAAATATATTTTTATTTTGTTTTTCTGAATTGTTTTGTACATTTAATAAAATAGAAGTATATTCTTTATAGGTGTATTTATTGGTCTTATTTCTATGTATTTTATACAGGTATTTTATTTTTGTGTTTTATTTAGTGTTTTATTCTTATTTTACTGTACATATATATTATAATAATATTTACAAAATTATAAAAATATAAAATTATAAAAATTAAGAATAAAAAATAAAATGAATATTTTAATCTGTACAAGTATACAATAGAGTTCCAAAACTCAACTTTCAAACCGTAGCTCCGCAAAATACAAAACCACCATCATTAAATAGCTTATTAAAAATTATATACAATTAAAGGGTGATTTTGATAGATTTCGAGTTTTTATTTGAGAGGTACAGGTCTGGGAAGTTGGGAGTCTGGAACTTTATTCAGATCATAACTTTTTATATGTACATAATTTTTGTGTGAAATTAATTTTGTATTTTTCTATATTTAATTATCTATGACTTTCATGTACAATGTTTCTTTATTTGAAGTATAAAAATTAGAACCAAAAATAGGTCCCAAAATGAATAAAGAATGAATTAAATAAAAGGGAATTTTTATTGTATCCTGGCCCTTATCTCTCCCTACTTTATTCCTTGTCGAACTATTCATATAGATGCCTAGGTCTTGGGGTTTAGGGTCATAAAATATTGACAATATTTTATTAGTTTTCTTTTCTTTATTCTATAATTTTGGCAATAAAAATAGTATTTTATACACTTTTTACACAAATATGCATGAATGCTAAAATGCATGAATTATCAGTATTTGCCCGCATTTACTAGGATTTTAAGGCTAAAATGATAGAATAAAGATGATGAAACGTAGATTCGTCAGTGGAAGAGGTAGATGTTGTAGTCTGGAGCTGGGATGCTCTTGCAGTCTGAGGCCGATTAGGTACCTAGGGCTACCGTTTGGTTGTGATCTCCTTCTTCTTTCGGACGGGCTCCCAGTAGTGGAAAAGATGGAAAGGAAGCTGGCAGGTTGGAACGGCTCCTTGATTTCGTGCGGTGGCCGCATGGTTCAGGTGAAGGCGGTCTTGATGGCAATCCCTATTTTCTTTATGTCAATAAGAATTCTTCCAGTGGGAGTTCATGATCGACTTGAGAAGATTATGAGGAGATTCTTCTGGGGTGGGATGGGTGGGGATGGCCAGGCTCTACAAGTTATAGATTGGATGGAGTTGAATCTGCTATAAAGGATATGACGTTGGTAATGGTTTGTATGAGTGTAGAAAAACATTATCTCGAATCATGGGGATATTATTTTCCAAGAAATTTTGACTTGGTGATCCTAAGGTTAAGTTCGGTAGGGGAATAAGTTGTAATAATGGGGGTGGAATAAATTGGAATAAGGCATTGTTTCTATTTGGCAGGAGGATAGGAATAAGGTGGAATGAGCTGGCATAAAGTAGAATAATGGCTATTCTCCATTCAGTTGTCATATCAGGGATAAGGAATAAGGTTTGAAAGTTAGTTAAAGCTATTGATTGCATATGGTCTATTTACATTCGATATGGTAAATTCCATGCGTTTGAAAGATATACGGGTAGTGACACACCCACGAGCACACATTTGCTAAAGACTGCACAGTCAAGAAGTGTTCCACATTGCACTGGCCAACTAATTTCGTGAAATCTCTCCTGCTCGTATGTCCTCCTCGGAAGCTCTGGCATCGTCGTCATTTCCATTATGATCAAATATTTCATCGTCATCTTCTGAAGTCCCACATCATCGCCATTCGGAGGATGCTCTCAGGTATATGCAGTTGAGATCTGATCCTCACCCTGCACATGTCATATGAAGTTGTTTATAATGCAACATACCATGACGACCGCCACCAGCTTGGGGAAGCAGCAATAAGGCCATTCAATGATTACTTTGAAGCGATCCTTCATTATCCCGAAAGTACGCTCGAGTTCGATCGGAGCTGAGAGTGGCGATGATTGTCTAGCTCACCGAGCTCTAAACTGTGGAAGGTGCGTGATGACGTCACGGTAGGGTGCCAGGTATCCATGTTTGTGTAGCCGCAATCCACAAAAAATCTACAACATGCTGGTTCCCTAAACCTCCCATCACCGAGGGCCCACCTAAGTATCTTCATGTATGTTGTCGATCCCTCCCAACCGGCACCAACGTACATGTACATGAAATGGAAGTCATCACACACAATGACATTCTACGAGATGAGCTGGTGACGGCTTCTAAACTTCAACGCAATGTTAGCTGACACATTCACGAGGATGAGAGTACCATCTATCACACGGATTACATCATACGCCATATAAATATAAGGTCAGGATGTGCACCAAAACAAAGCAGGCCTAGAAGTTCTCCTACATTTACCTAGAAGTATGGATAAAAGTTGATGTTCTGGCAGACCACATCTTGGACTGGACTGTTATGTATGAAACCGTCCCTGAGTGAGACAATGTACATGAGCACGTCATTGAGATGTCTTGAAATCGTGTCTCCGGAGTGCTATAAAAGCTCTCACATTACATGGTTCTTCACATTCTGACCATGGTGATACAACATTATGCAAAGCGATTCTTCTGCCTCCAAGTGTCTGGAGTCCCTAGGATCCGCATATTCCTTAAGGCAAGTGCATAGCCTTGTAATTGTCTTTGAGTACATGTGAAATATCACATATGATCTTTGTACGTGACCGTTGAGCATGTCCCTAAACCAGATGTGGCATGTCTGCGCCGCGGTGTGATTTAGCATATGTGCAATGTATAATGTGTCGCGCATTGTCCTGTCCTCATCCTCCTCTAATAGTGCATGTAGATAGACCATGTTGAGCATTGATGAATCCGTGATTTATTAACATTCTTTTCCGCATTTTGTCTTAAAATCCTTAACAAATACATGTAAATATCCATCAATTTCCATTTATTAACAAAATATCTTTCATGAATAAAAATGTAGTTTTATGCATTAAAACATGTAAATAAATAAAAGAATAAAAAATAAGAAAATGAAAAAAAGTGCAGACTGTAAGTGTGTATATATGTAATGTATGACTTATAAAATATAAATATAGCTGAAAGATACATTTATATAACATAACCTCCAAGACCAAGTCAGCATGGATTGGTCGACAAACAAATAAGTATGGGAAGATATGGAAGAAAACATCAAAAAGAATTAATTATGCACTCTACACTTTATTCATTATTTATCCAATAATTATCAAACCTTAATTGATTTTAAATTAAATCATTTGTATATATTTTTTTACAAAACTCTTTTCCTATTTATTTCTAAAAATGTATAGAAAAATAAAAAATAAGTTAAAAATATTATCTCGTATATATTCTAAGAAATCTATCTTTTAAATTGTCAAAATTTTAACTTCCGAACATCATAACTTCTTCATACGAACTCCAATTTCACTCTACTCACCTTTTAAGTTCATAAAATAATATTCTCTAATCAATGAATTGTTTTTACTAAAATCAAATTCCATTTGCAAAAAGTCGGTTTTGGTTACTAACGATAACTGGATTTCTAGGATATTTATTTTATTCAGAACATACTATTTGTAGATTTATTGATTTTATAACTTTTAATTATTTTTTGATCTTGTATGTTGCACATAAATTATTTCACATTTTTTAGACATTATTTAATATTTTAAAGAAATCAAAACCCCTAATTTATAGATGAATTTGAACTGTAATACTTACACCTATATTTATTTATATATTTAAATTAATTCATTAAAATTTTGAAAAATTCATAAAACTCATATTTATTATCCTAATAATTAATAAAGTATAGAAACGACATGTTATTTATTAATTCATTAATTTATTAAATTAAAAATCAAAACCTTATTTATTAAATATAATAAGGTTTTTATCATTGTTCCCCTCTGAGATATTGCAATATCAGTTTTGCCCCTCCCTTTTTTGGAATATCAGTTTTGCCCTCGACTTCTTCCACAATGATCCTTATGCCCCTCGGGTTAGTTGCCGTCAATCCTCATCCTAAACGGTCGTTAATTTTGGGGATACATAGGTAATTAATAAAAAAATGAAGGGTAAAAAATTATTTTTCTTCTTACTTTCATCTTCTTCCTCCCTCCAGTTTCTTTTTTCCTCCCTCCAGATTCTTCTTCTTCCTCCCTCCCCCTCCAGGCCCGCCTCCGTCGCCGCCCTTCTCCGCCAGGCCCTCCTTCGTTGCCCCCTCCTCCAGACCCTCCACCGTCGATGCCCCTCTAGCTCCAGGCCCTCCTCTGTCCCGTTCCTCCTCCGCCGCCCACTCCTCCCCTTCCTCCGAGCTTCCCCCCCCCCCCCCCCCCGCCCCGCTCCTCTCCCTCCGCCCCGTTCCTCTGCCCCACTCCTCCTCTCCGTCGATCTCCTCTCCCTCTGTCCTAATGCTCCCCCTCCACATCAAGCGACACCCTCTACCCCAAGCTCCCCCCCTCTACGTTGGAGCTCCTCCCACCTACCCCCGCTCCTCCTCAACCCCTGTCCCCCCCCAGCTCCCCCCTATCCTCCTCGGCACCCCTCATTTGTCCCCAGCTCCGCCCACCTTCCACTTCTCCTCCTCCTGGTTCTCTATCCCCGACGAGAAATGCAACTTCACCCTCCGCCTCCGCAAGCGAGATAAGCTCCCCGTGTTGCATCCGTACCTCGACCACATCATGGACCAGGCTGCCATCCTCGATGGTCGTAACCAGGACTATCTCCTCTACACGAATGCATGCGACGGCTAGCTCGATGCACGCGGGCAACCTCGGGAGTCCGTCCCCTTCAAGCACCCCTCCACCTTCTACACATTGACCATGGACACCTATCGCAAGGCTGACATCTTGGACGACCTCTGTGACTTCGCGGATGGGAAGGACTTCTACCATGGAACCGGATGTGCCTGGAAGCACAGCTACCTCCTCTATGACCCTCCCAGCACTAGCAAATCCAGTATGATCACCGCCTGGAGAAGGAATGTCGGAGGAGAAGGGGTTGGAGGAGGAGGTGGTCGGAAGAGGAGGAAGGGTAGAAGGGTAAGGAGGAGGGAGGAAGAGAGATAGGGAGGTGGGGGATTTTATTCCAGATATGCCCTTTTAACTACACCATGGTTTGATTAAACCATGGTTAAGTTCAACTTATTAACGGTCAAAGTAACGGAGGGGTATAAGTGATATAACGACAAGAAGTCGGGGCACAAGTGATATTCTCAAAAAGGGAGGGGCATAACTGATATTACAATATCTAAGAGGGGCACAACTGATAAAAATCCAATATAATATATACATATTTATTAATATTCTATTTATATTTCATTAAATAATTATTATTTATAAAATAAATTATATAATAAATTAGATAATTTAGTTATTTATATTTTTTATACCTAATTTGAATAATGTTATTTGCTCTTTTATATTTATTTTATAAAATAATTAACTTTCATCCTACAAGGTGCTGACACATGTCAGCAGATGGAACTTCTTCTCCAAGAAATTATTGGCCATCTTCTGTTTCAACCACGCCACTCCTCCAAATTATTCTCATCGCATCTAACACCCAATATTCGATCTAACCCCTTGATTCTATAGCCCAAACTACCCTTTTACTCGCCCACCATTGGATCTATTCCTAACTACCTTCTATTAACATATTATGGACCTAAATATCACCACTTCAAACCAACTTTTCTCACTCTAGAACAAACTGGCCATCTACCCCCACTTCCTCGCCTCGTAGCTCAACCGTCGGTGGTGACGATACCAAGGTTGGTGCTCCACATGCAAGGTCGGTCATCAGGGAGGAGGTTCCAAGGTGCAAACCACCTTGCAGCCCTGCCTTGATTCGTGTTCAACTTTGGGAACCTCGCCAACCCATAGAAGCCAAGACCTGAAGTGTTGCACTCCACTTTCATCTCCATTTGAATCAAATCTCATCTAAATTTCATGCTGCAAAACCTAGTTCTGGAACCCTAGTCTTTACATGCAGAACCCATAACAACCTGGTCGATTTCTTTGTAAATCGAGCAAGATCATCATTCTTGCATGGTGAGCAACCACTCTGGAGTTGATTTAATATGTTTTGGAGCATTTATCTTCACCGATTAGAAAAAAAATCGAGTAGTAGAGCAGTGAGTTCCATCCTTGGACAAAAACCTAACAACTGAGCTCTAAATCCACCATCACCTCCATCTCTTACGACTTCATTCTATCACAGGAGGGCTTGGAGGGGATAGGTGATCCCCTCCTAACCCTGATGGACGACAGCCACAACTTGCCATGCCAGAGATCACCCAGATTGAAGAAGCGTCGCCACCAGCGTCAATATTGGGGAAGAATGCGGGGAAGAACACGCATTGCAGTTCTCTACCACACATCCATCACCGATGGTCCAGATCGTCCAACCGATATAATCCAGACCGTGAATTTCGAAGGGTGTGAAAATTACATCATAAGCCCTCGTAGCTCTAGACTTTCTAGAGCACCTCTAGAAGTTTTTTTATTTACAATTAGGTCCCCACGTAGGGACCTAATTGTAACACTCCATATTTTTTCTTATAATTAGATCCATGACTAGGGACCTAATTGCAAGAGAACAGTTATTCTTTTTGTAGTATTGTTTTACACTATTGTCTTGAACTTTTTGGACACTTTGGACATTGTGGACTCATATACCATATTATTACATCGTTGTACTTTTTACACTTTATTTTGTGTAAAATTTCGAAGATTTTGTATCATTTTTTATTTGATTTTCTCTTCGATTTTCGACCTGTTTTGATTTTTTTGCATGTCCTTTTTAAAGCTCGTTGCTCGAGGCACTTTATCTACTATATAGTATCATCTATATTCCATAGTATTCCATCTACTATATTGTATATAAATCTTTTGAAAAATATCCTTTTTAAATTAAATAAAAATTGGAAAACTTAAAATAAAAAATAATAAAAACTAAAAATTACAAAAGAGTTTTCTCCTGGAAGAAGAATACAAAAGAAAAAAATATCACAAAAATATTTTCTTCCCTCAAAAATCACGAGTGTGTCTTTCTGCCTCCTTGTGTTCGACTCAATCACACTTACCTAGATAAATAAATTAGTGAACAACTCCGATCATTTTTAATCAGAGTCGGAATTTTGTTTGATTAACTCAAATTTTGTTTAGAGGTTTCTACATCAACACTCTTTTATTGGCTGGCAAAATTCAGTTATCAAGCATCACCAAAATGGTTCCCATTGCTAATATGCTCTACATATCCTATTCCAAAGCAAATTATAAGAAATGCCATAGGTGTCTATCATAATCGAAACCAGCAATCGCTAGTAGGGCCAAGGCACCATAAGTACATTGTCATATGGCATGCAAACATGATAGATATCCAAATAGGATACATGAGTTACATGCACACCAATATACTAAATGCAGGGGAGGGGGATGACAAGTAGTCATAAAACCATAAATTATGGACGAGCAACGCCATCGAGTCTTGTTGAGATGTATGGTAACCCATGAAACAAGCTTTGTCGAGATGTTCTTCACACAATTGAATATGATCCGCTCATACGGATCACACAGACTATGCGCAAGGCAGATGTAGGCATCATAGGGAACCCCAGGTAACAATGCCTCAACCTCATCTTGGAGCTCCTCCACTCCAACATAGGGATCCTTCTACATAAGATTTTTTTATTTGCTCGCGCTGCAATTCGATCACCTGCTCGGTCAACATAATCACATCTTGGCCCACAACCTGAGATGCATAAGGGGTACCTTCGCTCCTCGATCGCTTACCACCTGATGACTGCCCCACGGAGTCTCTATGGCGTCGCTTTCTGCTCCCCATAGTAGTTTGACCACCATCCTCAATCGGGTTTGGAACCTCAGGGGTGGATTGCTCCCCTTCTAGTTTGTTCTCAACTGCCTGCTATATTAAGAAGTCTCCTTTGAAGAATGTTGTGAATGACCCAGGCGACACGAGTATGCGACGAGAAGGCACATGTACTCCTAGCAGTACTGTTCCCGATCATGGCATCCGCGAGGCTGCGATGGGGGAATGTCTTCCTCTTGTACCCCTTTTAAGACTTATGATCTGAAACAGGTTCTATATGTGAGATGCTTATCATATCTCTTCAATCTAAATGTTACAAATAATTCAAAAAAGCTTATTGTCGACCAGACATCATCATCCGGGGCGACGACTATACATGACACTGGGTCCCACCTCAACCATCTCTTCATCATCAAGTAAACAAAACCGATGTATTTTTCTTTATGGTCCTCCACCTATTATTGAGCTTGGGTTTGGCAAAGGTCTTCCTGGTTTGCATGCTGAAATGAGTTGTAATGCTCTGCCAAGAAGGGGGTGAAGGTCCCACTAACCCAATCACATATGTCAAAGTGATATTTAAAAAGGAGCAGGAGGCACTCGTCCAACACCGGAGTCCAGGTGACACGACGCTCAAAGCAATCGGCCTCCATGATATGAATCCCGAAATTGGTTACACCACGCATGCTCGTCCCATAAGAATATGTATTTTTTGTCATAAACTATAAAATGATTATGGAAGGAATTATTGTCGATTATATGTTCACCCCTCTACAAGCTAAAGAGTACTTAAGGTTATGGTCCCCATAACATGAAAGGCAAACAAATAGGAGGTCTAAAGGTATCCTTATCTATTTTCAACTCTTTATAGAAGGTAATGCATCATGGAGAAAACACGCTAAAAATGCAAAAGATTTATTTAAGATCAACATTATAATCACAACCTGGAACTATCAAAATAACTGATCAATTACATATCCTACATCCAAGAAATAGGAGTAAACAATCAAGATAGCAAGCTATCCTTTTATGGAGGTGTGAAAAATAAATGTATGTACAGTGCGTCAAAAGATGCCCATATAGAAGCAAAAGTAACAACAAGCCATGCAGGCAAGGTAGCAGCTAGTCAAACAACAAGATATGGAGTAACAACCTATGGAGTAGCAGCTACTAACCATATCTACGCAACTACTGAAAAAACTAAGATTGTATTTTGTCAAAATTTTAGCAAGTGTTAGTGAGTGTGTATTATATCAACATTTCAGCTATACAAGAACTAAGATTCCATATAGCAGATGATTGTATTTTCTTACCAAACAATAAAGTTAGTGCATTATTAGTGAGTGTGTAAAGAGTATGCATTCATCCAGCAGTAATAAATCTACAAGGAATGCAGCAACAATTAGACAACTATTACAAAGTTAAGTGAATCAAATGTTAGTGAGTGTGTAAACATCAAGATATCATGTATCAATTTAGTTAATCAATTGTTAGTGAGTGTGTAAAGAGTATACATTCATCCTGCAATAGTAAACAACAAGGCATGCAGGCAAAGCAGCAGCTAGTCAAACAACAAGCTATAGAGCAACAACATATGGAGCAACATTTGGTCAAAGAACAAGCTATGCAACATCAACTTCAGGTCAACATTAGCTATCCAACAATAGGAGCAAACAACCAAGATATCAAGCTACCCTTTTATGGAGGTGTGAACAACAATTAGTCTATACAAAGCATCAAAAACACCCATATAGAAGCAACAGTACCATAGTGTTAGACCAATGTAATTACAAATCATTTTGGTGAGTTAAGCAAGCGCTAGTGAGTGTGTACTATGTATGTACAATAACTAAGATTCCATATAGCATATGATTGTATTTTCTTACTAAACAGTAGAGTTAATCCATTGTTAGTGAGCGTGTAAAGAGTATGCATTCCTCCAACAATAATAAATCAACAAGGAATACAACAACAGTTAGACAACTATTACACAATTGAGTGAATCAATCATTAGTAAGTGTGCATAACATCAAGCTATCATGTATAAATTTGGTTAATCAATTGCTAATGAGTGTGTAAAGAGTATGCATTCATCCAACAACACTTAAACAACAAGTCATGTAGGCAAAGCAACATCTAGTCAAAAAACAAGCTATGGAGCAATAACCTATGGAGCAATCGTGCAACAATCTATTGAAGAACAAGGAAGAACATACAAACAATATGAATAATTAGAGTATAAGTATCAGGGCTCAAAGAACAAAAGAGTAGCAATCGTGCAATAATCTATTGAAGAGTAAGCTCTGCAGCAATGTCTAAGATCCAACATATTAAACACCATGCAATGCACCAAGCAATTCAACACCAATCAATGCAGTAACATCCGATACACTAACTCATCATTTGCTATCAAAATTTATGTGTAAAATTCCAAGATTATTAGCAGATGGTTCACCAACAGTAAATCAGCAGGAATGTAGCAGGAGTTAAACAACTATTACACAATTGAGTGAGACAATTGTTAGTGAGTGTATATAACATCAATCTATCGTGTATCAATTTGGTTAATCAATTGTTAGTGAGCGCGTAAGGAGTATGCATTCATCCAGCAACAGTTAACAACAAGACATGCAGGCAAAGCAGCAGGTAGTCAAAAAATAAGCTATGGAGCAACAACCTATGGAGCAATCGTGCAACAATCTATTGAAGAACAAAGAAGAACATACAAACAATGTGCAAAATTAGAGTATAAATACCAGGTCTCAAAGAAGAACAAAAGAGCACCAATCATGCAATAATCTATTGAAGAGCAAGCTCTGCAGCATCGTCTAAGATCCTAAATATTAAACACCATGAAATGCATAAAGCAATTCAATACCAACTAATGCAGCAGTGATGAATCCGCATTTCATCATCTTTATTCTATCATTTTGACCTCAAAAACCCTAGTAAATGCGTGTAAATATCATTAAATCCAGCATCTTAGCATTCATGCATGTACATGTAAATAGTGTATAAAATATTGTAATTAAAGCCAAAATTATAGAATAAATAAAAGAAAAGAAAAGAATAAAATATTGTAAATATTTTATGACCCGAAACCCCAAGACCTAGGCATCTTGATGAATAGGTCGACAAGGAATAAAGTAGGGGGAGATAAGGGCCAAAATACAATGAACATTCCTTCATTCTTTATTCATTTTTGGGACCTATTTTTGATTTCACTTTTTATACATTAAATAAAGAAACTTTGTACATGAAAGTTGTAGATAATTAAATAAATAAAAATACAAAATTGATTTCACTCAAAAATATTGTACATATAAAAAGTTATGATCTGAATAAAATTCCAGAATCCCAACTTCCCAGACCTGTATCTCTCAAATAAAAACTCTAAATGATCGAACTCACCTTTAATTGTATATAATTTAAAATAAGCTATTTAATGGCGGTGGTTTCACATTTGGCAGAGCTACGGTTTGAAAGTTGAGTTTTGGACCCCTATTGTATACTTGTACAGATTAAAATATTCATTTTATTATTTATTCATTATTTTTGTATTTTTATATTTTTATAATTTTGTAAATATTACTTATAATAAATATGTATATTAAAATCAGAATAAAAACTTAAAGAAAACTTAAAATAAAAATACTTGTAAATAATATACATAGGTATAATATATGTAACTATACCTATAGAATTAACACTTTTATTTTATTAATTGTACAAAACACTTTAGAAAAATAAAATAAAAATATATTTAAGTGTATAAAAATACTTTATAAATTTATAAAATAATAAACAAAAATAGATAAATTAAATTCACAAAATAAAATTAAAATACTTAAATATATAGGTAATATACCTATGAGGGGTATAAATGGAAACTTGTAAAATTACACCTCATAAAAATAATTAAAAATCATAATAAAATAATTTATAAAATAATAAACATTTTTTATTAAATAACCTAAAATTAAATAAATCATTTACTATTTTTTTCAATGAATTAATAAATCATTTCCAGGGAATTTTCCTGGTTGGTCCACGTGGACCAACCAGGTTGGTCTGACAGTTGACCTCCAGTCAACTGTCTGACCTCCTCCCATTGCCTTTGTCAGAACTAGGTTTCCACCCATTTTCTCATTTTTTTGGAGGCTACGCCTGTCACCATCTTGTGCGCACTCTTCTTGAGAGTTTTTCCTCGGTCTATGGTGATTCACGCCCAAGGTCTACCTTGGGCTTTGGATCACTGTAGCGAGCAGCGCATCTCGATCTTTGAGCCTTGACCACCATCCATTCAAAGTGACCCCCCTTGACCTTCTTTCGATTTTGAACCGCCTTCAACTACCTCTGACCTCCGGGAGCGGGTATAGTGGACCTCCGGTGACAGGGGAGTCGTCCCAAACCCCCCGTCGAGGTGCGGCAAGGCTGAAGGTTGGCTTCCACCATCTCCGGCCACCTCCTGGCTGTGAGGTTTCATCTCGGGCACACTGCCCTTGAGGTTGTTTTTCTTGTCTTTCTTTTGCATTTAATTCTTCGCAGTAGCAGTAAGAGTAGATCCCCTCCTTCATTTCCACTCTTCACCCATTCAATCACTTCACTGACCACCTCGCCGGGGTTACCTCCGGCGAGCCTTGTTTCCACCTCTCCACGCCATTTCGTCCACCTGGGGGTCGCGGCAATTTGCCCGCGACCCTCTTCACCCTTTTTGCAGGTACTTCGAACTGGACAAGCCTTGGTTGGAGCTTTTTGCGAGCGGTCGGAGGTTCCTGGGACCCCCCATTGTCTTTGACGTCGCGGTGGTCCTACGGCCCTCCTCCACTCATTTTGGCCACTCCAACCGACAGAGCAACCTCGCATGCGTGTTTCTGGACAGCCTTGGCTTCAACGGGTGACAGAGGAGAGAGATCGTCGCAGAGGAGGTTCGCTCCGGCCTTGACTCCTCCCAATTCTTCCAGCGTGGCTCTCCACCGTCCGATCATCCAGAGGCTCCAGAACTCGCAGTTGCCCTTGGATCAAGACGCACATGAGCCATTCATCACGTGAAGATCTTCTAATCCTGTCCGTTTGCGTGAAGGGACATCGGACGACCAGACGTCGACATGTGGCATTAGTAAATGCAAATCCGACGTTCGTGAGCGCTGCAAACTTTTATCTGCATGTTATTATTTTTGTAAAGATTGCGAACTGCCCCCTGCATTTTTGGGAACTCCACTTTGGACCTTGTCAGGCGCACGTGCTAGTCACGTGCGTCTTGGACATTTTGCAGAGGGGCCCCATACTCTTTTCGTATTTAATTTTAGTCCTAAAAATTCAACGTGCAGTTATAATTATTCTGGATATTTTGCAACATAGCCCCGAAGTTTTTGATAATTGTAGTTGAGCCCCTGCCAGGCATGTGCCCTGCGTGCGTGACCTTGGAGTTTTTGCAAGAGCACCCTTGCGGATTTTGGTATTGGTGTTTGGTCCAGTAATTGCAATATTAAGTTGAATATTTTGCGTAAAAATTACACTCAGGCCCATGGATGTTCTGTTATTTGCACTTATACCCCTACCAGGCCTTGTATTTTTGTATGCTTTCCCTATTTAGTTCATGCATCATATTAATTCAAAAAATTGCCAAAAAAAATACCATAGGCTCCTGATTGCTTGCTTATTCACGCCATACTTTTGCATTTCATTTTGATTGCATTTTAATATTTATTAAAAATCAAAAACATGCATTTTAGCTACTGTCTGCATTAGAAAATACCAAAAAATATCAAATCTTTTTGAAAAATTCCACAAAAATTACCTAAGGTCTGTTTTAGTGTCTTTTAGCTCCAATCCCAAAATCATTAAAAATTTCAAAACAAAAACATTAAAAATTAGAAAACCCCTAAAAACTTCATAAAAATCTAAAAAATCTAGAAAAACCCTAAAAATAAAAACTCTATTTCAAAATTTTCCCTATTTTATTTCCTTTGTTTTAATATTAATTTGAGGAATTTTGGGTACTGTTTAATATTTTTCTTCCTCATTTTAAATTCGGCCAGTAGCTTAAACCACTGTTTTCTTGTGTTTTGACTATTAAAAATACCAAAAATATCCAGAAAAATTCCCAAAAATCACAAAAACATTATAAAATTATAAAAGGACCAAAAAAATTTATTTTCTGATTTTTTAGTATTTTTACCTATTTTTATAAATACCTTATCCCCTCTTTTCTTATATTGTATATATACTTAATTATAAAAAAAGAAAATATAAAAAAATATAAAATATAAAAAGAAAATATAAAATCAGAAAATTAAAAATAAAAATTAAAAAATATAAAATTAAAAACTAAAAATTAAATAAAAAATTAAAAACCCACAAAAAAATTTGCATACTTGTAGACACTTAATCACATCACACTTTTTTCACTTGCTTGATCTATCCTGTGTGCTCCATGTATTCGACACTCTACATACTTTCACTATACACCTATTTGTAGAGTTAAAATAAATTTGACTCCACACTTATCTTTCTTTGCTTGATTTATATTGTTGTGGGTTCATTGTTGATTAATTAGGGTTTAGTGAGCGATCGCCGCAGCGACATTGTGGTCCCGCCTTGTGTGGACTATTTAGACCCTCGCCTAACCCTAATTATCAAGCAGCAACATGTATATTAACTCATAATTTCTGTCAAAATTTATATGTAAAATTCCAAGATTATTAGAAGAGGGTTCAGTAGTGCATCGAAATCAGGGCATCTTTTTTGAAGTAGTGGAAGATTGATGGCAAATAAGAAACAAATTAGGCAGTGTGAATAAGGATCAATGCACAAGGTAGATGTGAACTTAAGAACTTCTTTTCATTAAAACTTAGACTTGATACAAGACTTTAACTTTTACAAGAAAAGAACTTACAATGTTTATAAAGAAATGACTTACAAGATTTGGAAGGAGGAGGACACTTGAAAGAATCTTCTGGCGGTGGTAGATGTGTTGTACTTCTTCTTGTTGTTTTGTTAAATGATGACCTCTGGAGTGGTATTTATAGGCCATCCAAGGAGGAGGAGATATTTTGGAAGAGGGATCTAGAATCCTTTCCCATGCTTATCCTTTAAGTGAAAATATCTAGATATTTTGATAGGAGGTGGAGAAAAATCAAGATATTTTCTCCATCTCTCTCTCTCTCTCTCTTTACTAGAATATTTTCTAAAGTATGCTTTCTCTTAATTATTTGAATGGAGAAATCTAGGCCCATAAGTGCAAGGTTCCATTAGTGATAATAATTATACAACAACAACAACAACAAAGCCTTTTCCCACAATTAAGTAGGGTCGGCTACATTAGTGATAATAATTATATATTAATAAAATTATAAATTACAAATATTTTCAACACCCCCTCTTAATTTGTAATTTGCATGATTCGTCTGAAGTGTTGGAACTTTTCTATTGGAAGTGGCTTTGTAAAAATATCTGCAAGTTGATCCTTTGTGTTGATGAACTCCTACTTGATGTCGTCATTATCCACTAGCTCTCGTACATAATGATGATGAAGTTCAATATGCTTTGTTCCTCCATGAAAGACGAGATTCTTTGTCATAGAAATGGTTGACATGTTATCGCATAGTATAGTTATTGGAAGAACATTCTCTTCCTAAATATCACGAAAAAATCTTCTAAGACATACAACTTCATACGAAGCACTCGTAACTGAAATATATTCGGCTTTTGCAGAAGAAAGAGGTATGGTTTTTTGCTTCTTAGAACTCTAGGATATGACTTTAGATTCCATGCAAAATAAATAGCATGATGTTCTTTTTCTATCATCTATAGATATTTCCCAATCCATATATGAGTAACCTTTGAGAGAATTATCGTCTTTTTAAGTATATTTAATTCTAAAAATCTTGGTACCTTGAATATAACGAAGAATCATTTTTGTGGTTGCATAATAAAGCTTGCTTGACTTGCTCATAAATCTTGATATAACATTGACTGCATATACTATGTTTCATCTTTTATTAGTTAAATATAACAAGGAGCCTACAAGACTCCTATAAAGAGAACCATCAGCTTCTCGAGCTTCATCATTTGTAGAAAGTTTTGTATCAACAACCACAAGAGTTGCTTCTTGCTTACAATTTGACATATGAAATTTTTTGAGAGGATCATGAACATATTTTTCTTGAGAAATAAAAATATATCACCTTCTTTTTGGTGAACTTGAATACCAAGAAAATATCTAAAAAGATTGAGATATGTCATTTCATACTCTTGCATCATAGATTTTTTGAATTCTGTAATCATCTTTTTTTGAACTTGAATTAGCACACCGTTGATTTTTTGAATTCTGCAATCATCTTGAGGTAATTTCTTGTATATATAAGATCATCAATGTAAAGGCATTCAATGAGAAAATTATGCATACCTTCATTCTTCACATAAAGATCAAGATATATCATCTTCTTTTTATTGAACTTGAATACTAAAAAAATATCTCATAAGATCGAGATATGCCATTTCATAGTCTTACATCATTGCTTTCTTGAATTCTTCAACCATTTTGAGGCAATTTCTTGTATATATAAGATCATCAATGTAAAGGCATTCAATGAGAAAGTTATGCATAACTTCATTCTTCACATAAAGAGATGGTCTATTGGGACTTCGTAGAAATCCATTATCACGAAAATATCCATCGATTTTATTATTCCATGCCCTTGGTGCTTGCTTTAAGCCATACAAGGCCTTACAGAGACGATAAACATTTTCTCCATTATCTTCGAAGATATATCCTTGAGATTGTTCAACATAAACTTCTCCAAGATCTCCATTAAGAAATGCAGACTTGACATCAAATAGATAAACCGGTAACTTCTTTTGAGCAATAAGTGCAAGCGAGGTTCTAATTGTCTCCATACGAGCAACATGTGCAAAAGTTTTATTATAATCAATACATGGTTGTTGTGAATAGTCTTTAGCCACCAATCGAGCTTTATGCTTATGAATAGAACCATCTCCATTAGATTTGACTTTGTAAATCCATTTAAGACCAATAATATCTTTGTCCTTAGACCGATCCACGAGTGATGAATGCTAAAATCTATCTCTTTAGTATGGTCGTATTATCATAGTATAGGAGACGGATTTTCGCGTTCATCAAATGGCGCCATTACCGGAGACACGGCTCATCCTTATTTACTTTTTGGATTTTATTATATTATTTTGTGTCCATTATTTTCAAAAATTAAAGGTCTTCACATTGTGTTTATTTGTACATCATTTCTTTATTAAATTTCTTGATATTTTTCCTGATTTTTTCCTTTGTGGCAGGGCCCGTGAAGATGGGGACTCTTGATCTACATGGAGGTGTGGAGTTGTGAGCTCCCGCTACGAGGAGGTGTAGTAGAAATTTAGGAGAATTCGAGGGGTTCAATCATCATTTTGTTCATGCATTTGTTATGTAAAAAAATGTATCATTTGCATTTCTAGCGGTCCTTGTTTGATGGCTCGCGTGTGTAAATATGAATTTTAACCTTGCATGTGGTGTGTGAAGTCCACCCCTAACCTGGGTAATGCTTCACTTGAGTGTCGACCTAGGGCTAGGCACACGGCTCTTCGAGCTCTTTAACTCTCATTGGTGCTTGCTTCGGAGGTAAGACACACATAATTCACAAGACTCACTTACATCGCTTCACTTAGCCAAAATAATTGAATTCTTCCCCGGTAATAGAGGCACGTTTAGGGTGTGGTTTCTTCGACTTGCATGCATTTAGTGATTATTCAATTTAAGTCTTTCATATGCATGGAGAATGTTGGAGGCACTGTAAGTTCTTCTCAATCATGCATCATGATCTTTTTCGATATTCCCCTAATTTATCACTTAGGATATTAATGGAATCGGGATTGACTGCTAGACAATGATTGTTTGACTTGTATTCACATAACTTTAGTGATAACCTAAAGCTAAAACTGGGACTAATAATACATGTTGATGAAGTAAATTGAAATAAAATTCACTCTTGGTTTATGGAGAGCAACACCCAGCATTGTACGCAGGATGTTTTAATGTTGAGAGGTGAAGACGTATCCCTAGGTTAGTGCCCAAAATCTAGCCTTAAACCCTGCGTAATGGATTCGAAATTTGGTCAGCAATAAAATAGACAAAATAAATGGCCAACACTTGATAGTCTTCACATGTGAGTTGGTGATATCATGGGTTTCCTTGCTTGCTTGGTTGAGCTTGATGTTTGCATTACCCCAACCCTCTTGTAACCCTAGATGATCTGCCCGTCCACCTCCATCCATTCATCTGTGTAAATCCGCTCCATCCTCTAACCTTAACTGATCATAGGTTCCCCATCCTTAACTCCATATACTAATACTTAGGATACTCCTCGGCCTAAATATAGGGAGAACCTTGTATAGTCACTGATCACTCACCGCGGGTCCCTCCATCCTTATTGCATATCCAATACTTAGGCTATTTTTAACCTAAGTATAGGGGGGACTCGAGTCATTCATTCTTCCCTCTTATTGTCTTCTTATAATTAGGTTATTTTTAACCTAAGTATAGGGGGTATCTGAGTCATTTCTGCTATATCACCTTGTATTTAACCTGAGCTATGGCTTCACATCACTTTGTGCTATGAGGACATAGCAAAAGTTAAGTATAGGGGGGCATACCATATATATTGTATATATATTTTAGCATAGCACGTATTTTGAAAATTTTGTAACTTTTTTGGGGCTATGTTATAAGTATCTCTTGAACTGATTGTTTGTAAAAATGTTTGAAAATACTTTGAAATTTTTTTCTAATTATGTTACACTGGTTTTTAAAAAAAGTTTGGCATTGGTTTGAAAACTGGGGTTTCACTCATTTTGAAAATTTTTTGAAAAATATTTTGAAAATATATCTATATTTTGTGACATGGTTTGAAAAATCTTTTCAAAAATCTTTTTAAGATTGAGGGACTAACTGTTTTATTTTGTAAATATAATTAACCTTTATTCAAAATTCCATAAAAATCTGAAAAATTAAAATCTTTTTTAAGTAGTTATTCTGACTAATGAGCTTAGAAATGAGTAGCCATTTCTCAACGAGGGAACTAAGGTCTCCCTTAGCAGAGTAGGCAGTTAAAAGACAATGTGGATAGCACTGTCTTGAAGTAACATGGGTAGTCGTCTAACGGTCCACACTTACACCCATACTAGCTGGAAATGGATGCAACTATTCATATGAGCTTGGACCAGACATTTTTTTCTCTTGAGATAAAAAAATCCTATAAAAATTGCAAAAATAAAAAATCACAAAAATTCATTAATATTAGAGTTGGTGTAATCCTGACACATTTACTATCACTCAAGGCTTGATGAATTGAGGATACTTAGTTTTTGAGACCTAGAGAGTCTGAGCCAGCCTTAGGCATTAGGGTTTTGAAACTTAATAATCCACGCTTCCCTAGTTTGAAAGATTTGAGTGCTATAGTGCACTCTTCATCTCTACCTTCTAAAGAATATGATCAGCACATCACTTTCACAACTTCATGATTGATGAAAAGAGTTGAGTTATCACTTGAGGGACTGGAACTTGGGATTTGAGATTAGACCCGATTTAATGATGCTCGCGGATGGGATAGAGTCAATGAAGGCTTCAAGAAACCTGAGTGTCAGCAAACCCTAGCCAGTATGTGAGCAAGTTCTATCGTTTGATGTTTACCGGTGTACCAGGATGTGATGAAACTGAATAATTTGTTGATCAGTGTGTGCCAACTCTCAGTAAAGTAGTGGAGCTAGCCAAAAAGAAAAGAAAAAAAGAAATATTGAAAGAAAAGCTCTCTCAAATCAAAGTCAAAAATTAAAGAGCTTACATCAAAGGCAAGCACTCCCAACCATTTCAAAAGTGTCCACTTGGACCAAAGCTACTAGGACCAAGGAGCCAGGCTTGCACCCAAAAATGGCTCTGCATCGTAAATGCTACAAGTCTGTGTGTAGAAGGTATATTAGATACCCAAAGAAAACACACCCCGATGCATTCCCAAAAAAACAAGTGTAGACGACTCAAAACTCTCTTGATGGACACATTGATCAATAAGGCACTCGAGAGGACCCTTGTTCCAATGTGAGGAAGAGAAGAAAATATACAATCTTATGCCCTCCATCATCTGACCTTCCATCTATACTTTCAAAGTTTGACAAACTAATGACACAGTGGATTGAATGCAAGAACCAACTTATTCCCTAGTGTTGAGGATTAGGTCTAGAGAAGAATCTCCTAGACAAGAACCTTGGGTGACATCTCGACTTGGCTCTCATTATTGCAGTACACTAAGTTTCATATCATTATATTATATGTACAAGCATAGAGTTTGATAATTAGAGAAGTTGGATTCCTTTTGGCTAGAGCTAGGTTGAGACTAGAACTTTAGGATCGTATAAATTAAGGGTCTTTAATGAATTGAGCCTTAAAAATTCGCATATACTATTAGGAATTAATCTGACTCCTTCATTCTTTAGATGCTCGAGGACGAGTATAGTTTAAGTATTTAGGAATTAATCTGACTCCTTCATTCTTTAGATGCTTGAGGACGAGTATAGTTTAAGTATAGGGGGATGATGAATCTCTGATTTATCATTTCTATACTTCCTTATTATCCACGAAACACAAGAACTTCATGACAAGTCTTCATTAATTTCGCATCTTTATCAATAAATCCTCCATTTATAATTAACCCTAATTGCTAATCCTAATTATTGTATATTTATCACTAACTTTTTCTTTATTTTCTATTTTATTAGAAATCTCAAAAACTTAGATAAATATTGTAGATAATTATTTTGGCTTTAAAAAGAAATGAAAAATACAAAAAATCTCAAAACCTTGAAAATGCAATGTTTTTATCAATTAAAAATACTTCCAAAATTGTTGTTATATACAAATAACCTCTTTTGACTTTTTATCAACGTGAAACTTGTAGATGTCATCGAGATCTACAACTTTTATGTTTTGACTTTTTACTAATTCTTCTTACTTTTATTTCTTTCTTATTTTCTATTCTTTTTCCTATTTCTAATTAACTGGTTGGGCCACATGGTGCCCTATGGGCCGCCCATGTGGCCCCCTTCGCTTCGCGCCACCCGACCTCTCCACTGGTCATTGGATCCTTGCCTCCTGCCTCCATCTTAGTCGTTAGTCCATGCAGCTCTCCCGATCATTTGATCGACCCCTTCAGATGAAATCTTGGTCACCCGCTACTGTCGCATTCTCCGGCGTTAGATGTTGAACCATCCAGTTAAATGCTCTCTACGTCACCATCACTCCTCCTAACCACAGGATCAACCCTTGATCTCTTCTCATCCATCCATCTCCCGCTCACCCACATCCCTTAGATCACAGCTTCCTGATCTCATCTGAACTGCACCCTAGTGCCTTAACCTCAACTGTGAGATCTTCCCCCATCTAGTGGCTCGACTTCATCCACATCTCCCCTTCTCTCCTAGCCGTAGGATGAAACCTCAGATCCCATCTCAATCCTCGCCTCACGCCCATATCCTAACCCTAGGATCAGATCGAGGGATCTAGTCCTACCCACTCCCTCACATCACATCTGGATCGTTGGATCTTGCAATCCGATAGCCCATAACCTATCTTCCTCCTCCAGCTTTCCTCCCTCCGCACGTAACACACACCGATCCCCTGCTCCCCCTTCCTATTTTGGAGACCATCCTGATTACCCTCTCCACTCCCTAACAACATCTCCATGTTTCCCTATCTCCTCCAACCCCCATGCACCCATTAATGTCTCACCCCTGACCTTCCCTCCCACGACTCGACCGTTCCAAACCTCACCACCACCTCTATAACGGTCGAAGCTCCTCCGCCAATAAATTACCTCCTCCACCACCGTTCTCCCTCGTCCATCATTATAAGGGCTATGGCCCAGCAACCTTCACTTCCCCGTGACAGGTGGAGGTTGAGTTTGGCCTCACGATGATAATCGGAGCCCATGTGTGACCCATGGCTCTGGCCATGTCGCAGCCTCTTCCTGAAGCTGCTCGAGCCCCTTGGAGTGGTCGCCCAGGTAGAGTGAAGACCCAAGCACATCTAGAAGCTCAAAATAGACCACCTCCTCCACTGCTGATTCTTCCCCGATCAGGTAAGCTTCTACATCTCTTTTCTCTTTTTTTTCTTAATTTTCTTGATGCACGCATGCACCCTATCTGATCACAGACCATCTCATTAGCTTCTCCATTCACCCACCATCTTCACGACACCCTTCACACACCACCTTCCCTTCTCCAGAACCTTAACCACCACCCCCCCCCCATTTCATCTCCGGTTGCCGGAGGTGAACCATCGGTCCCTCGCTCCTTCGCTTCCGCTGGACCCCCATTCCACTCACCCCATCACATGTATGCCCCTGCTTCGTCTATCCCAACCATTTTGCAGTACCCCTTCAATGATCAGAGTGACGCCTCAGCTTCAGTCTAGAGCAGCCACGATGTCGAGCCTGTGTAGCCCCGTGTCCCCAGGCCTCCCCGCAGCTCCTTCCTCCGACCAGCAACTTCGCCCAACATCTCGCTAGCTTCTCTGACTCTCTGATGATGTAGAGGAATGTGGAGGAGGAAATGCCCCATCGCTAGAGCCCCGCCACTTCCATCGAAGGAGGCGGCATTGCTGAAGATGAAGGAGTACAGATGTTGTCCGATCTTCCTAATTGGGCGACCCTGATCTAATGACAGCCCAGCCTCGAAGAACTTAGCTCAGCTTGCCGAGTCTGATATGAAGTGTAAAGGCCACACAACGTGGCCTCAAACCCTGCAGTCGTTCGAGCCAGATGTCGAGCCTCCTCATCGTCTCAAACCTAGCACATGCGCATGTAGGCTGGCTTATTTGCATTCAAGCCCTCCATACTTCATGATTTTGTAGTTTGGTCCTCTCCTAGGTGCATGCTCCTCACGTATGTGCCTGGGTAATTTACAGGGAGGTCCTGTGGAGTTTCCTTATTTGCATAAATGCCCCGCCAGGGACCTTAATGTATGTTTATCTTTTTATTTTTATGCCTTTTATTATAATTAATCCCATGGAACTATATTTCTTATATCTTAAGCATTTAAAATCCAAATTGAACGATTTCAATTTCAATGTGCTGTTAATTTAATGATCTATCTAATGGCATATTCATTTCTCTGATTTGATGCATAATTTCAATTTCTAAATGCTAGATGATTCATTGTATTATTTTCTCATCATTTGAATGCCATTAATGGATAGTTATTGAATCTTGATGCTCTAATTGACCATGAAATTGAATTACCTTGAATTATTCAGTAACTGAAATATTTTTAGGGCATATTTGTATCTGCTTGCATATCATTCACAAGCATCTTATTTAAATGCATAGAATCAAATAAAAATGCATGCATCATTTCTGTGACATTATAACATTGTGCATTTGAGCATTTTGTTGTATATAATATACATGCATTATGAAGACCTAAATAATTGAATTCAACCACTTAGATTTAATCAGTAATTTTCGATAAATGGATGAGGAAGCTCATGTACCTGTGTTCAACCTTGATTTCTTGCCAAGTAAAATAATTTCCACATATTCGAAGGTGTGGTTTTTGATAGCTCGATTTCCATCTCCTACACTACAATAAAGAGATGGATTTTAGCGTTTATCACACGTGCGCCCCCTGCTTCGGTTATCCCTAACCATTTTGCAAGCACCCCTTCAATGATCGTAGTTGGCACCTCAGCTTCGGTCTAGAGCATCCATGTGGCGAGCCTGCGTCTCCCTATCTCCTCAGGCCTCCCCACAGCTCCTTCCTCCGATCAGCAACTTCGCCTGACATCCTGCTAGATTATCTGACACACAGATGCTGTAGAGGAGCATGGAGGAGGAAACGTGAGCCCCACCACTTCCGCCAAAAGATGCGGCGTTGCTGAAGAGGAAGGAGTACAGGTGATGTCCGATTTTCTCGATTGGACAACCCTGATATAATGATAGCCCTGCCTTGAAGCACCTAGCTCAGCTCGCCGAGTATGATCTGAAGCGCGGAGGCCTCACCATGTGGCCTCCAACCCTGCAGCCGTATGAGCTAGATGTCGAGCCTCTGCCTCATCCCGAACCTAGCTCGCGCGCATGTAGCGTACATATGGGCTAGGTTATTTACATCCAAGCCCTCCATACTTCAAGATTTATAGTTTGGTCCCTCACAGTTGCGTGCTCCTCACGTGCGCGCTTAGGTAATTTGTAAAGAGGCCCCATCAGGTTTCCTTATTTGAAGAAATGCCCCATCAGGGACCTTAATGCATATTTATCTTTTTATTTCTATGTCTTTTATTACAATTATGCCCCTGGAACTATATTGCTTATATCTTGAGCATTTAAACTCCAAATTGAATGATTTCAATTCATTGTGTTGCTAATTTATTGATCTATCTAATGGCATATTCATTTCTCTAATTTGATGCATAATTTCAGTTACTAAATTCTAGATGATTCATTATATATTTTCTCATCATTTGAATGCCATTATTGGATCGTTATAGAATCTTGATGCTCTAATTGATCATGAAATTGAATTACCTTGAATTACTCAGTAATTAAAATATTTTTAGGGCATATTTATATTTGCTTGCATATCATTCACTGGCATCTCAATTGCATAAAATCAAATAAAAATGCACGCATCATTTTTGTACCATTATTACATTGTACGTTTGAGCATTTTGTTCCATACATTGTACCTGCATTATAAAAACCTAAATAATTGAATTTAATCACTTAGATTTAATCAGTAATTTTTGATAAATGGATGAGGAAGCTCGTGTCCATGTGTTCGACCTTAGTTTCTTGCCATGTAAAATAATTTCCACTTATTCGAATGTGTGGTTTTTGATAACTTGATTTTTATCTCATATACTACGATAATACGACCATATTAAAGAGACGGATTTTCACGTTCATCAAATGGCGTCGTTGTCGGGGAGCATACATATGATGGAGTGAGTGGAATGGGGGTCCAGTGGAGGCGAAGGAGCGGGGGATTGTTGGTTGACCTCTAGCGATCGGAGATGAAATGGGGGTGGTCAAGGTTCTGGAGAAGGGAAGGTGGTGTGCGAAGGGTGTCGCGAAGATGGTGGGTGAATGGCAAAGCTAATGAGACGGCATGTGATTAGAGAGGATGTATGTGTGCATCGAGAAAGTTAAGAGAAAATAGAGAAAAAAGATGTAGAAGCTTACCTGACCGGGAAGAATCGACGGTGGAGGAGGTGGTCTATGTTGAGCTACTGGAGGAGCTCAGGTCTTTTCTCTACCTGGGCAACCGCTCCAGGGGGCTCGGGCAGCTTCAGGGAGAGGCTACAACATGGCCGGAGCCATGGGCCACACCTGGGTTCCGGTCATCATCGCGAGGCCAAATCCAACCTCCCCTTATCATAGGGAGGTGAAGGTCGCTGGGTCGTATCCCTTAGAAATGGTGGACGGGGGAGAATAGTGGTGAAGGAGGTGATTTATAGAAGGAGGAGCTCCAGCTGTTATGGAGGTGGTAATGAGGTTTGGAATGGTCGAGTAGTGGACGAGAAGGTCGGAGATGAGACATTAATGGATGCTTGAGGGTCAACGGAGATATGGCAATGTAAAGAGGCTGTTAGGGAGTGGAGAGAGTGATCGGGTTGGACTCCAAAATAGGAAGGGGGAGCAGGGGATCACTGTGTGTTACATGTGGAGGGAGGAAAGTTGGAGGAGAAAGAAGGTTCTGGGTTGTTGCATCGCAAGATCCAACGTTGCAGGTGTGAGCGTGAGGGAGTGGGTAGGATGAGATCCCTCGATCTGATCCTAGGGTCTGGAGATGGGCACAAGGAGAGGGTTGAGATGGGATCTAGGGCGTCATCCTACGGCTAGGAGAGAAGGGGAGATGTGGAGGAAGTCGAGTTGCTATATGGGGGCAGATCTCACGGCTGAGGTTAAGGCACTAGGGGCGGTTCAGATGAGATCAGGAAGTTGTGATCCAAGGGTTATGGGAGAGCGGGACATAGACGGGTGAGAAGGGATCAAGGGTTAATCGTGTGGTTAGGAGGAGTGATGGCGACATGGAGAGCGTTTAACCACCGGATGGTTTGACATCTAACGACTGAGAGTACGGCGGTAGAGGGCAGCCAAGATTTCATCTGAAAGAGTCGATCAAATGATCGGGAGAGCTCTAGGGATCAACGGCTAAGATGGAAGCGGGTGGAGAGGATCCAACGGCCAGTGGAGAGGTCGGGGTGGCATGAAGAGAAGGGGGCCAAATAGGGCCCAGAGGGCGCCATGTGGCCCAACCAGATTAATTAGAAATAGGAAAAAGAATAGAAATTAAGAAAGTAATAGAAGGAAGAAGAAATAGCAAAAAGTCAAAACATGAAAGTTGTACATCTCGATGAGATGTACATGTTTTATGTTGACCAAAAAGTCAAAAGAGGTTATTTTTACAAAGCAATAATTTTGGAAGCATTTTAAATAGATAAAAACACTACATTTTCAAGGTTTTGAGATTTTTTGCATTTTTCATTTCTTTTTAAAGCCAAAACAATATCTACATTATTTATATAATTTTTTAAGATTTTTAATAAATAGAAAATAAAGAAAAAGTTAGTGATAAATATACATTAATTAGGGTTAGCAATTAGGGTTAATTATAGATGGAGGATTTATTGATAAAGATGCGGAATTAATGAGGATTTGTCATGAAGTTCTTTTGTTTCGAGGATAATAAGGGAGTATAGAAATGATCAATCAGAGATTCATCAACCAGCTCCCAAGTGTGATTTTTATTAATAGCTACAATCTCTTCATTTATTGCTCGAACAATACTTTTTTAATTGCTTCTTCAGTTTTTTGTAGCTCACAAGCAAATAAAGTAATAGCAAAAGATGATGCATAAATTCCTTCAAGATATCATATCTTTTGTTGTGGATGTTTTGAATTAGAGACAATTGGCATGATCGATCTTTGAATTAGAGGGAAAATATCTTCATCATTTGGATTGTCTTCTTTAGTTGCAGCTTGCTTTTGCGGCATTAAAGAATCATCCCATTTTCATAAAGATATTTTATCAAAGATGGCATCTCTAGATATAATTGATTTTTCTTCTTTGGGCTCATATAATCTATAAGCTTTATATTCATCATAATATCCAATGAAGATATACTTTTCACCTTTTTTATCAAATTTTTCTTATCTAACTTGAGATGGAATATGAGCATATGCAATACATGCAAATATTTTGAAATGACTAACCTTGGTCTTTCTTTATATGAAGCTTCGTAAGGTATTCTATCCAATGTTGCTTTGGTAGGAGATCTAATCAATATATAAACAACATTATTTACTACTTCCGTCCAAAGTTTATTAAGAAGACCCTTGTCTTTCAGTATATGATGAGCGCGAAAACCGAGCGACTAAGGTAAAGGTACAAAAATGGTCGTTGCGACCTCGGTCACTCAGATGCACTCGATCAAGAAGAATGAACCACTAATAGAGATAAAACAGATAAAACACAAAATAGCGGTCCTGTTATTGGATTAACATGGTATAGCGACTAGGGTCGAACTCAAGGAGCACGGGTTGGCCTTTCGGCCTACGAAGTAGTAAAAAGGAATAAAATAAAAGAACAAAATATTTTTAGTGGTTTTTAATTTGTTTTATATTTTTTTGGATTTTTTAGTTAATTAAGAAAATAAGAAAAACAAGTAAGCATGCACTTTAACAAATTATTTAAAGCATTAAAAATCAACCAAAAATTCAAACAAAAATAATTTTTTGTGTTTTATGATTTTTAGTGTTTTTGGTGAATTGTTGAGAATTTTCTGATATTTATTTAATTTTCTAAAAATCAAACAGTGACTGAAATAAAAGGTACTGTCCAGCCGAGCTAAAAGGGCTTAGATAAAATATCTAAAGCCCCCAAATTAGCTAAGAGGTAATTTTCCTGTAAAGAGAATAAAATAAGGAAAATTTAGGCACCTATTTTATTATTTTTGGATTTTTGGTTTAATTATTAGAATTTTTATAAGTTTTTAGGTGTTTTTCGATTTTTAGGTGTTTTAGATAATGAAAAATAGCCAAAATTGGCTAGAAAATCAAACACAACAAAATAGACAGTAGACAATGTTTTTGTAATTTTTAGACACTATTTAATATTGTTTTGCGATTTTTAAAGTTAGACAGTGAAGAAAATAGAGGTTTTTGAATTTTTAAAAATATCAAATGAAATCAAAAATGTCCTCAAAAATCCTCGAAAATTTTACACCATGGCAGGAGCCATGTATCCAATTTTCGTTGGATTTGGAGGTAATTTGCTATTTTATTCAAAAGTAAAGAGAGGGCACAGTGCATAGGGACCAAAGTGCAAATACCCAAGAGCCTAGGGGTCTGGTGCAATTTACCCAGTAAAACACGCGCCACGCGCGTGCCTGGGGCACTCAGGGACCCAAATGTAATGAAAATAAGTCCCGAGGACTTATTGGTAACAGGTACCAAAAGCCCAAGGGCCTATCTGCAAAATACCCACGAATATCACGCACATGCTCAAATAAACCACGCACAGGGGTATAAGTGCAAATAAGTAAAAACTTTCATCCAATTAATAACATCCAGAACAACAGGGGCATACAGTGCAATTAACCCAAAGAAACCACGTGACGAAGCACGTGTCAGACCATGTACAGGGGTATAACGGTAAATAAAGGCAAGCACCAGGGTCTCTATGCAAATATCCCAGAACTTAAACAACTACTCTACTTAATTACAAGACTAAAAGCGAAATAAAATACTAAAGAGGGCCTAAGGGTAAATTACCCTTTATTACGCGGGTTGTTGGATGCGCGCCACGTGGAGGATCTGATGGTGGTGAACGATGGGCGCACCAGATCTCCCCTCCTCAGATCGAGCGGTGATGGTTGCTCCGGAGATGGACGGCCCTGATGGAGTCTGGAGCGGGAGGAGTGATCGAACGGAAGAGGAAGGTCCTCGAAGAACAGACGACCGACGAGGTTCGCCGGCCGGGTGGTCTCGCTCCGAGGCTCCTCTGCTGCGCCTGAAGGTCGGAGAAGCTCTGCACTGGTGTCCTGCAGCTGGTGATAGGCTCCGATGATCCAGCCGAGCTCCGAGGAGCTCCGACGAGGTCGGCGGAGCTGCGCCTCCTGGCCGGATGTCAAAAGGCCTCAGATGGCCTTCTTTTAACCTGCAAAGCTATCCAGGAGACTTGCGGGTCGAGGGCAAAGTGCCTCGACCCGGTTAGGCGAGGTGGCGGTGGCTGATGCGTCGAAATGGCGAGATCCGGCGAAGGGGGTAGACGGAGGAGCTCGGCTCCCAGCTCCTGTGCGAGCTGGGTTGGATGGAGGGGTGAAGAAGGTGCGTCGGAAGGAGGCGAAGGTGTCTGTGGGGTCCGATGATCGAATCTGTCTACCGGTTGGTCGGAATCGATGGAATGCGGCGGAGCGACTATTTGGGTGTAATCGGAAATTAAAGGAAAAGGCGGAGCGAAATGGATACCTGGATGGACGAGGAGACTGGGGAGGAGCTGGGGAAGCTCCTGGTCGTTGCCTCGAGGAGCGTCTCCCTCCGAGGCTCGGTGCTCACGCTGGTGGCGGAGCAGCGGCGGCGTAGCTCGTCGGATCGATGGATTCTCTTCCTCCCCTCTCTTCGATAGGCTCGGACGCGAGCTGTCACTCTCGCGCACTCTCTGGAGCTCACAGGTGAAGGATTCGAAGGGCCAAAGATGGGGAAATGAGGTGGCGGAGCTTGCTTATGTATGGGTGCAGGTCCGGGAAAAATGGCTCGGGTCCGGCTCCATGGAGCACGGATCCCTAGGATCTATGTCGGGCGAGATTCCCGGGTACCTGGGGAGTGATTAGGATCCTGGGTTAGGCTAAATGGTGCTCGGGTCTGGCAGGGATAAATGGGGGAAGTCGGGTTCTCGAACCAGACCCGCGGGAGGTGGTCCTGGGGGGGGGGGGTAGATGACTGGGCGGTCAACACTCCCCAGGGCCAATAGGAACAGGCCACGTGGCTTAATCTTGGAGGTGAAAATTAAGGTAGCAAATGGCCGAATTTGCAAGAAGTTAAAACATGAAGTATTTTTATTTTATTTTTTTCTATTTTTTAGTGATTTTTAATAATTTTTTCGAAATAAAAATAAGGTATGTACACTATATGTACTATATAGGTATATGTACACTATTAGGGTTTTTAGTTTTTGATTTTTAATTATTATTTTTATGCAAATTTATTCCTATTTTTTATTTTATTTATTTTCATTATAAAATAAGGAATAAAAAGGTATTTTTATTTTATTTTTATTATTTATATACTTAGTTAAAATAAATACATATATACATTTATTTACATGGTATATGTACAATATATTTTTGTATTTTAAATTTTGTTATTTTTATTTGATTTTTGTTTTGATTGTTTTTATTTTATTTATTTACACTCTATAATAAAGAATATTTAAAAAAACTATAAAGATTAATTTTATTTATTTATAGGGCTAAATAAATATGTAGGTGAGTCTATGCACAATGTGAAAGTGATATTTTTGTTCTTTTTGATTTTCATATTTTTATCTTTTGTTTTTATATTTATAAATATAGACACATATTTACAAGCCTATTTTTGGTGAGGAAAATACCTTTATTTTATTTACATAAATATGTACACACATGAGCCCCTATCTCCCTCTACTTTGGCTTTTATGCGGTCAGGCCCATGCTGAGCCCTCCCTTGGGTTAGGATGCTCAATATTTATTCTAAATATTTCCCTCTTTTTCATTTTAATCTTTATTCTTTTATTTTTGCACAAAAACATGCTAATTATAGGTTTTTACACAATGCATGCTTTTGGTAATTATTCCTATTTACACATATCTACATGTATTTGCAAAGGTTTTTGTAGCTAAAATATAAGAATAAAGAGTGATGAATGAGTATTCATCACCCCCCTATACTTAACTTTGCTAGTCCCTTAGCAAACACTTATTTGAAAAAGAAGTGAAAAAGAAAGAGAAGAAAAAGAAAAAGAGGATGTACATGGATCAAGGCTGAATATTAAACTTGCCTTCATTAAATTGGGGTATGGAGCTCGATCATATCTTTGGATTATTAATTTGTCGGAACCTTATTTGGACCCAAGTCTTAAACTCAACAGCCTCTAAGTTCCACTAATCTATAACCAAGACTCCTCAATGCTCCAGATCAGAACAAGTCATCAATCACAAACCCTGAAGACCATGAATCTTTTCTTGTCCTGTGAATGTGAGGTCTAAGCTCTCCACCTCAGAAATGGCAACTTGACAACCCTCCCCAACAAGGTAACTCTATGACCCCAATCTGGCCACTCTTTCCTCGAGGAGCGAGGTATTCCCTTCTAAGTTCAAGTTCAACCGGCTCAAGAAGAGGAGGAAGAAGAGAATGGGTCAAGGCCAGTGTAGCCAAGTACCCTTGGGAGCTTGACCAGTGTAGCCAAGTCTCCCTGCTGCAAGCTACAACAGGTGGATCATGAAACTCAAGCCTTGCTTATTGCACTCTATATACATACTCCGGTGGGATTATCATTTTCTATCAGACCCGCCACTCTTTTGGAGTTATTTTCTTTTTGCACATTTTTTTTCAAGTGCATCTGTACAACATATACATGTGCAGCATATATACAAGGAGTTTTTCCTCTTGAGCCAGTAGACTATCCCTCTTTTGAAGCTTTATTGTAACCCACAACTCCCGTCGTTAGACCTCATGGCAACCAGACCAAGTTGAGACGCACTTCCTTCACTAAAAGAAGAAGAGAGGTTCCGCCTAGAAGTACTACCCTCATATGCTACCCCAAGTTAAGGAAGACTGCCTCCTCACCACCTCATCCGTGGAGAGCTCGGTGCATAGTGCTGGTGTCCAAGTAAATACATAATCTATATGAGTCATGTGTTGTTGTTAAGTGCTCTACTTAGGCTCATTGAGATGACATGTGATCATAGCCTAGTTGACTCAAAGAATTAAGTCACCATGGACCTGAAAAGCCTTAAACCTAAGCCCTATAAGGTTCCTCTTAGAAGTTAGGTGGATTAAGATCTTAATCAAGCTCCATTTCTCAATTTGATTCCAGGCTAGTTTAGATGTCAACCATCATCCAGAAAAACTATATACATATGTACAAAAGATGCTTATTTACACAAATTTTACAATCATGCAATATTTTTGAAAAATGTTTTGAAATCATGGATGGATGATGCATGAAGTGCAAGTTTTGCAAAAAGATATTTACACACATTTACACAAGATTTTTGCAAACTTTTTATTTTTCAAAGTATTTTGGAAAAATTTTGTACTATATACATAATTTTGATACCAAAAATATTTACACAAACTTTACACAAAAGATTTTTGAAATCATTTTTACAAAAATAATTTGTACACTAGCTATTTATGTGCAAATAAAAGAAATTTTTTTTTAATTTTTGTGATTTTTAGCCATTTTATTTATTAACACACTCACACAAAGTACGAGTTATGGCTAAAGTATATATGAAATATATACACACCCCCCTATACTTAGCTCGAACAATGTCCTCAGAGTCAAGAGCGATGAAGAAGGCATAACTCGTGCTATGTATAGGGAAGTGAAAAGAAGGGCTATATACAAAGAAGAATGAATGGAATAGAAAAGTCAAGAGTGTCTCGGGTCTTCCCCCTATACTTAGGATCAAGTAATCCTAAGTATAGCAGGCTGTATACTAAGGGAAAACCGAGTGGAGAATGTACAGGGTCTACCCCCCCGATACTTAGGGTAAAATATCCCTAAGTATAGGCAGCAAAACAAGGGTAGGCAGAAACAAAAGAAATACCCAAACGGTCTCACATCCCCCCTATACTTAGGGTAAAGTGCTCCCTAAGTATAGCATAATCACAAGATGAAGAAGGGGATGTGGGACTAAAGAATGTAATGATATGGACATCTGGATCTATACAAGGCGGAAGATCAGTGAAACTCAGGCGTGAGATGCATTAGATGTGAGTCAAAGACCACATCTCACGCAAAATGAATAGGGGTAAGATCAACGACCCGCGGCTCATGATCTAGAAATTGTTTGAGCCGCTGGCCGTTCACTCGAAAGGTACTCTCAGAAGACAACTCAGATATATCAATGCTACCGTTGTCGTGTACCTTTCTGACCAAGTAGGGTCCCTTCCATTTTCTCTGTAGCTTCCCTGGAAATAGACGTAGCCTCGCATCAAACAACCATACTCTCTGTCCAATCTCAAAATGCTTGTGGCTGATATGTGAATCATGCCACTCCTTCACTTTCTCCTTATAATGTAGGCTGTTTGAGAATGTTGTATCTCTAAGCTCCTCCAGGGCTGCCAACTTTGCCCTCCTCTGGTCTCCCATACCATCTGGATCCATAAGAATATCTGTAACTGCCCAAAGTGACTTGTGCCTCAGCTCAACAGGTAAATGGCACGGCTTGCCATATACGAGGCGAAAGGGAGATGTGCCCAATGGTGTCTTGAAAGACGTCCTATATGCCCACAAGACCGAGTCCAAAAGCTGTGACCAATCCTTTCGGTCAGGGCGGACGACTTTCTGCAGTATAGTCTTGATCTCCCTATTCGACACCTCGGCTAGACCATTCGTCTGTGGATGATAAGGTGTAGCAACACGATGGTCTATACCGAACTCGCTAGCAAGGGCCTTCACCTGGTCGTTGATGAAATGAGATCTCCCATCAGAAATCAGAACTCGTGGAACCCCGAACCGCGTGATGATGTGCTACCTCAAAAATCTGCAAACTGTCCTCGCATCAGCGGCTCGGGCGGGGATAGCCTCAACCCAATGACTAACATAATCCACGGCCAACAGAATGTACTCAAATCCCTGACTCTTAGGGAATGGACCCATGAAATCGATGCCTCATGCGTCAAAAACCTCACAGAAGTGAATGGGCTGCATCGGCATCATATCACGCTGTCCACAAGTGCCCATCCTCTGACAGTCAGTACACCTCTTCACGAACTCATCTAAGTCCTTGAAGAGGGTAGGCCACCGCAAGCCGGATTGGAGCACTTTCTATGCCGTTCTCCTCCCAGAATGATGTCCTCCTGCCTCAAGCTTGTGGCAGTAAGTGAGGACGCTATGGTGTTCCTCCTGAGGAATACACCGACGCCAGACACTATCCCCTCCTTCGTGGTAAAGGATGGGATCCTCCCAATGGTAGGACTTGGCCTTCGCAAGGAAGGTCTCAAGCCTCTGCCTGGGCCAATCTTGTGGGACTTTCCCAGCAACGAGAAAGTTCACAATATCGACATACCACGGGAGTGAGGCGATAGCAAGGATTGCCTCATCTGAGAAGGTATCTCGAATGGGATGCAGACTCCTCAGGCTGCTCTAAACGGGAGAGATGATCCGCCACCACATTCTTGACTCCAAGCTTATCCTTGATCTCAATGTCGAACTCCTGGAGTAGAAGGATCCATCTAGTAAGTCTGGCCTTGGCATCCTTCTTTGCCATGAGGTACCTGATGGAGGTGTGATCTGTGTACAAAGTTACTCTAGATCCAATGATATAAGATCGAAACTTATCTAGGGCGAACACTACGGCTAGCATCTCCTTCTCTGTAACCGTGTAATTCTGCTGGGCAGAATCCAATGTGCGGCTAGCGTAGTGGATGGCAAATGGAACTCCATCCCTCCTCTGTCCCAGCACAGCCCCTACAGCAAAATCAGAGGCATCCGTCTTGATCTCGAATGGGAGAGACCAATCAGGCGGCTGGAGGACAGGAGCCTCAATCACACACTGCTGGAGAGTCGCAAAGGACGAAAGACACTTGTCATCGACAAGGAACTCGGTGTCTTTCGTCAAGAGGTCAGTCAACGGCCGGGCAATCCTGCTGAAATCCTGAATAAATCTCCTATAAAATCCAACGTGCCCCAGGAATGACCGTAGCTGCCTCAAATTGGACGGCGGTGCGAGTTTTCTAATGACATCAACCTTGGCCGGATCCACCTCCATGCCCCTGTTGGAGATGATGTGGCCAAGCATCGTCCCTTGAGTCACCATGAAGTGACTCTTCTCCCAAGATAGAACCAAATGGTACTCAATACATCGCTGGAGTACTCGGTCTAGGCAGTCAAGACAGGAGTCGAATCCGTCGCCGTAGACCGAGAAATCGTCCATGAAGACCTCCAAACACTCCCCTACCATGTCTGAAAAGATCGACAGCATGCACCTCTGAAAAGTCGCAGGGGCATTGCATAGCCCAAATGGCATGCGTCGAAAGGCATATGTACCGAAGGGACAGGTAAAGGTGGTCTTCTCCTGATCCTCAGGAGCGATGGCCACCTGGTTGTAGCCCGAGTACCCATCCAGGAAGCAATAATGGCTCTTCCCTGCCAGTCTCTCAATGATCTGGTCAATAAAAGGTAGGGGGAAATGGTCATTCTTGGTGGCCTGGTTGAGTCTCCTGTAGTCAACACAGACCCTCCAAGAGGTGGGTACTCGTGTAGCAATCTCCTCTCCCGACTCACTGATCACAGTCGTGATGCCCGTCTTCTTGGGCACCACATGCAAGGGGCTGACCCACTTGGAGTCGGAAATGGGATAAATAAAATCTGCACTCCACCATTTTGATATTTCCTTCATCACGACCTCTCTCAGGTTGGGGTTCAGCCGCCGCTGGAACTCACGCGACGGCTTCGCCCCCTCCTCGAGATAGATATGGTGGGAGCACACTGATGGACTAATCCCATGGAGATCTGCTACGCTCCATCCGATTGCCTTGCGGTTCTTTTCAAGAACCCCCATCAAACGGGATTCCTGCTCTCCAGTCAGATCGGCGGAGATGATGACTGGGTACATCTCAGGCTCGCCTGCAAGGAACCGATACTTCAGCGAAGTAGGGAGCGGCTTCAGCTCTGGACAGCTGGGCACTGGCAAATCTGGCTGCGGAAGGAAATGTGTCAATGCTGCTAAGTCTGCCAAATATGCCTGGGAGAAAGAAAGCGAACTCTCGTAAACTAGATCTGGAGAAGGCTGCACAACTGTGTTGTCTCTGATCTGCTCTGCCTCTACCTCCTCTTCATCTGTAGGCTCAGGTGGGCTCAAGTCTGGCATCTGATCATCACAATCTGCCCAATCAGACTCTGAATCCGAGGGATCTGCATCAAATAAGGTGGCATCAGTACCACCATTACCAAAAGCTGTGTCGCGGTCGAGAACCGGCTCTGCTGCCTCTGTAGTATCCTGGACCAGGGCTGTTCTCTCCAAGCTCTCCTCTGCTGTCATCTCTGCATCAGTGGTGTCTGGGAGTGAGAGGATGGCCTATGCTGAAGGATCTTCCCATGCTGCCTCATCGTCTGTGATCACAAAATCACAGTCCTGGTGGATGTCTGGCCCGTCGTCTGTCAGCTGCTCTGAATCTATGCTGGCCTCTGAGCGTGCTCTCTCTCTGGCTCTGTAGTCCTCGACCGTCTCTATTTGTATACTCTCGCCCTCGACGCGAAAGTATACCCTCTCGCTGTCATGATCGGTCACCGCCTTGGCTGTGGCCAAGAACAGACGACCAAGGATGATGGGGGTATCGGCCACTGAATCAGGGATCTCCATGTCCAACACTACGAAGTCCACGGGGAATTTCAGGCCCTGAATCGTGACGATAACGTCTCGCAACAACCCCTTCGGCCTCTTGACAGATCGATCAGCAAACTGAAGGACTGTCCTGCTCTGTCTAAGAGTGCCCAACTCGAAGAGGTCGAGAAGGGCTGTCGGAAGGAGGTTTATCGACGATCCGCTATCCAATAGAGTCCGGTCGAACCTCTGCTCACTAATCTGGACATACGGGACCCCTGAATCTGGCCTCTTGGCCGGCAGACGGTTCTGGATCGCAAAACACGTGGCTTTCGTCAGCACATGAATCTCTGAAGTGTGGTTCCTCCTCCTCCTCCTGACTGTGGTCCGGTCTCTCAAAGATCGCTGAAGAAGGGGGATGTGCTGCAAAGCCTCCTGGAGGGTCAGCTGGATGTAAAATCTGTCGATCATGCTCTGGCTGAATTCCTCCTGCTCTCTCTTTTTTGGGTCTTTTTCTTTTTTCTTCCCCTTCCCCATCTGAAGGGCTCTAGGGAAGGGGATCACAGGGTCCTTCGCAGATGAAGGACTAGGAAAAGGCCTAGACGGCTCGACGGCCGGATCTGCACATACATCAAGCACCACAGTGGGACCAGAAGAAACTAAACCTTTTCCTTTATTCACAACAGTGTTCTGAGATACATGAGAATGAGGAAAAACATCTGATCTCTCTACACAAACACCGGTGGCCTCAGTACCACCACGGGATGGCTCTGCTGCTAGACGTCTCACGGCCTCAGTACCGCGGGCTGGCTCTGCTACTCTGGTGGCATCAGCACCACCTCCTCGATCTGGTGAAGCGGCGGCCTCAGTACCGCCGGTGGAATCAGCATTCTTGGTGGCATCAGTACCACCGTCATCATCATGTGCGGCCTCAGTACCGCTCTCCTCCTCCTCATCTGGCGCCCTGGGTGGATCCTCGAGTCGTCGCTCAGATGAGGCGCCGCCTGCTGGTGCTCTACCGCTCCTAAGTGTAACAAAATCAGCATCAAATAGGTCCGAAGACATATCATCAAATGGATCACTAGGAGTGGCGTGCTCAGTGGAAACTACCTGCTCAGATTTCCTCTTCAGGTTGTTCGGATTTGGCTCTATCTGTGCAGGAATGGCGGCCTTCCCTCTCACAAGGTCCCGCATCTCCTGGCGGAACTCGTCCATCTCCCGTCTGAAGGTAGCCTGCTGGTCCGTAAGGAGGCGGGCTATGTCATCCAAGGCGGGGCTCTCATGGGAGCCCGACGGGTAGCCTCTCTGGTGCTGAGGCTGCTGGAACTGGTGTTGCTGGTAAGAGGGGTAGGAGGGAGGATGCTGCTGCTGGTGTGGTTGGTGAGCCTGCTGCTCACGTCTCCAAGACTGTCCCTGCTGCTGATAGGGACGAGGAACGAAGGATGACTGCTGATATGGCTGGTGGGCTGGGGGTTGCTGCTGCGGCTGGTGATCTCTCTGCTGGCCATACTGCCCTCCCTGACCGGATGACTGCTGCTGGGGCTGGGTACCTCCATTCCCCCACCTGAATCCGGGATGGTCCCGTCGGATCCCAGGCTGGGGTCAGTCATACCAAATCCCGTTGACATCCATCAATGGCTCTGCATCGTAGGGGGCTGGAGGGAGTACTGCCAGAGGCTGATCCGGCTGGTATACCACCATCTGCATGTCTGGAGATGGCGGGGACTGGTAAGAGGGCTGTTGCTGCTGGTACGGCTCCGCCTGTACAAGGTGAACCTGTCTAGGCTGCTGAAAAGTGCTGGAGCGCTGGGACGAGTTGCTGCTGCCGCCGGTATCGCCTCGCGACTGAAGACGGGGCTGTGAAGCCGTCTGTGCCTCCTGGAGACACATGAGCTGGGTCTTCATGTCGCTCAGAGTCTGTGCCATCTGCTCCATCTGCGTGATGCTCTGGCACTGCTTCTTCTCGATCAGCTCCATCCGGTCCAACTTCTCGCTGATGATGCCCCCGCAGCGGACGACTCTGCCTGTGCTGCTGCAACTGCGGATGAACTGGATGGACCGGCATCGACCCGTGCTATCCGCTGGTACTGCACGGGTCCTGGCTGCTGCTGGGGTCTCCCCTGTGTGTACAACCGGGTCTGGGACATCACCATGTAATTCTTGGCCATCTCCTCATAGATGGCCCAGACCTGGTCGTGGTCCTTGGCGAAGTAGGACCCGCCGCAAGAAGCATTCACCAGGCCCTGGAGCTCTGGTGTCAACCCGCTGAAGAAGCTCTGAACAAGGTTCGGCTTCGAAATGTCGTGGTGCGGGCATCCGTCTGTGAGCTCTCGGAACCTCTCCCATGCCTCATGGAATTGCTCGTTGGGGAGCATGGAGAAGTTGCTGATCAGGACCCTCGCTGCATTCATCCGCCCGAGTGGATAGTATTTGTGCAAGTACTCGGTGCGGAGCTGCTCCCAGGTGTAAACATACTTCCCCAAATGCTTCAGCTAGGTGGCTGCTCTGTCTGCTAGTGAGAAGGGGAAGGCGATCATCCTGATCGTGTCCTGGTCCACCTGACGGTCGTGGACAGTGCTGCATATCATCAAGAACTCTTGGAGGTGGAGATGGGGCTCCTCTGTCGCGAGTCCGTGGAAGCGGGGGAGTAGCTGCAAAGTGTTCGGGGGGAACTTGAAGTCCCCCACGATCGCTGGAAGTACTACCCAGTGGTGCGTCAGCGTCGATCCGGGGTTGTGTAACTCCCGCATCGGTCTCGGTGGTCCTCCGGCCGCGGCTGCGGTGGCTGCTGCTGCGGCTGCTGCATCCGCATCATCTGGGATCCTCGGTCCCTCTCTCCTCTGCTCTAGCTCTGCTCTCATCTGCTCCATCTCTCTCCTCATGTCAATCATGAATGCTCCCTGATCCCTCACCTGCTGCTGGACGGTCTCTAACAAGGCGATCAGGGTGGAGTTGATCGCTCCCTGGTCCATCACAATGTGCTCAGTCCTGGAGCGGTCCTCTGAACTACCGGCCATGACGTCTGCTGCAAAATCAAATGAGCCCAACTCAGGTGCTGTCAAATCTATTAATCTCTCCTCGGGCTCATGTCGCTCAGGTCCGAAAGAAAGGGGGTCGAGGGGGAATAGGGCGGAGTCGTACTCGGGCTCGGAGAGCTGGTCTCGGCTCTCGCGGGCCAACCTAGATGATTGGGTAGACGTGTCCGAAAGCGATGCAGCCAGAGGCTGCCTAAGAGAGTGTCTACCCATAATCTTGATCTGGCGAGTAGTGCGGATGAGATCTGGAGAAACTATGATTAGAATGCAAACCCCCGATTCACCAACGCAACGCGAGCTGAAGACCGTGAAAGTTCGGTCAAATTATCTTGTCAATTTTATTAGGTTAACACACAAGATATCAGAGCGCTTACGTGACCTGTTAGGATACCCGATGCTACCCCAACCGACTGGCCCGCACGGAGAAGTCGGTAATCAGTCGGGAATAACACCGGAGGGCTCTACCTAGGGTGCGGGTCACTCTCTCGTGCATCCAAACCAAACAATGAGGGGGTTGCTCTCCCCAAGACAAATTTTTAGGGTGAGTGTCTTTTAGGGTCAATAGTTTTATCCAGTCCCAATTTTATGATTTTTCTTTTTAATATTTTTCAAAAAGAAAACAAACGCCTAACGAATTTTTCGGTTCTCCTGATTATTTAGTCCAAAACAGGGGGGAGAAGTCGAAAAAGCCGATGCGCGATTAAATCAATGATGCATGTTGAGATAGAAATGCGTACCTTGTCTCCAGCACTCTACATGCAAGTGATCCGCGCAGAATTTAAAGACAGAAAAGTAAACTACCCTAAATGATGCAGCGGGAAAAACCGAGTCCTAGATCAGCAATTTCTACTCGCAGAACCGTCTAATCGGTCACCGACCTCCAAGCCAAAGGGTCCGGTCTTGGCCCACCCCTCCTCTGCCCGACAAATCGGGGGTAGGAGAAAGCGCTTTACAGGGTGAGCTGCGGCACGTAGGCTACGAAGGAGATGAGTCGATTATTTTCATTAATGGATTATTAGTGAGTCCAATTAAGCGTGCTATAGGAGCAAGCAGATAATTAGGTGTGGGGACCCTACTAATTACGGCACAAGCAAGAGAAAATCCTAAGTCTATGGGCTCGATGAAAAACCGCGTAAACACCGGAAAAGGCAGTAAAAAATGAAATGAAAAGAAAACAAAGCCGCGTAAAAAGCCGCGAAAAACTTCTAAGGGTCCCCCGAGCACACCGGTGCTCGGCGAAACAGACCCGCTAAGTCCAAGAGTCCACAAGTCCAGTCTGAGTCCCTGTATTATTACAATAATAATCAAAATAAAACCTAATCTAACCTCACCCACTCAACTCTCTCTCTCTCGCTCTCTCCTGCGGCTCCGTACAGAAGGGAGCCGCCTCCAAGTTCCTCGATTGCACCGGCTTCTCGAAATCGGCCGCCTCGGTCCTCGGGCCCTCGCAAGAAAAAGAGATGATTGGTCAGACCAATAAAAATAATCAAATAATAAGAAGAAAAATAAATGAAAGAAAATGAGGGTATATATGTAAAAATATAAAATAAACTAAACACTCAAAATAAAACAAAAACAAAAATAAAGAAAAAGAAAATAAAACAAAAAAAACAAAAATAAAATATAAATAAAAGCTGCGAAGAGCCGCGAGCTCTGAAAGAGCCGCGAAAAGCCGCGAAAACAAAAACGAAAATAAAATCAAAACTACTAAGCCGTGCTCCCCGGCAACGGCGCCATTCTGATGAGCGTGAAAACCGAGCAACTAAGGTAAAGGTACAAAAATGGTCGTTGCGACCTCGGTCACTCAAATGCACTCGATCAAGAAGAATGAACCACTAATAGAGATAAAACAGATAAAACACAAAATAGCGGTCCTGCTATTGGATTAACCTGGTATAGCGACCAGGGTCGAACTCAAGGAGCACGGGTTGGCCTTTCAGCCTACGAAGTAGTAAAAAGGAATAAAATAAAAGAACAAAATATTTTTAGTGGTTTTTAATTTGTTTTATATTTTTTTGGATTTTTTAGTTAATTAAGAAAATAAGAAAAACAAGTAAGCACACACTTTAACCAATTATTTAAAGCACTAAAAATCAACCAAAAATTCAAACAAAAATATTTTTATGTGTTTTATGATTTTTAGTGTTTTTGGTGAATTTTTGAGAATTTTCTGATATTTATTTAATTTTCTAAAAATCAAACAGTGACTGAAATAAAAGGTACTGTCCAGCCGAGCTAAAAGGGCTAAGATAAAATATCTAAAGCCCCCAAATTAGCTGGGAGGTAATTTTCCGGTAAAGAGAATAAAACAAGGAAAATTTAGGCACCAATTTTATTATTTTTGGAATTTTGGTTTAATTATTAGAATTTTTATAAGTTTTTAGGTGTTTTTCAATTTTTAGGTGTTTTAGATAATGAAAAATAGCCAAAATTGGCTAGAAAATCAAACACAACAAAATAGATAGTAGACAATTTTTTTGTAATTTTTAGACACTATTTAATATTTTTTTGCGATTTTTAAATTTAGACAGTGAAGAAAATATAGGTTTTTGAATTTTTAAAAATATCAAATGAAATCAAAAATGTCCTAAAAAATCCTCGAAACTTTTACACCATGGCAGGAGCCATGTGTCCAATTTTCGTTGGATTTGGAGGTAATTTGCTATTTTATTCAAAAATAAAGAGAGGGCACAGTGCACAGGGACCAAAGTGCAAATACCCAAGAGCCTGGGGGGTCTGGTGCAATTTACCCAGTAAAACACGCGCTACGCGCATGCTTGGGGCACTCAGGGACCCAAATGTAATGAAAATAAGTCCCGAGGACTTATTGGTAACAGGTACCAAAAGCCCAAGGGCCTATCTGCAAAATACCCACGAATATCACGCACATGCTCAAATAAACCACGCACAGGGGTATAAGTTCAAATAAGTAAAAACTTTCATCCAATTAATAACATCCAGAACAACAGGGGTATACAGTGCAATTAACCCAAAGAAACCACGTGACGAAGCACGTGTCAGACCATGTACAGGGGTATAACGGTAACTAAAGGCAAGCACCACGGTCTCTATGCAAATATCCCAGAACTTAAACAACTACTCTACTTAATTACAAGACTAAAAGTGAAATAAAATACTAAAGAGGGCCTAAGGGTAAATTACCCTTTATTACGCGGGTTGTTGGATGCGCGCCACGTGGAGGATCTGATGGTGGTGAACGATGGGCGCACCAGATCTCCCCTCCTCAGATCGAGCGGTGATGGTTGCTCCGGAGATGGACGGCCCTGATGGAGTCTGGAGCGGGAGGAGTGATCGAACGGAAGAGGAAGGTCCTCGAAGAACAGACGACCGGCGAGGTTCGCCGGCCTGGTGGTCTCGCTCCGAGGCTCCTCTGCTGCGCCTGAAGGTCGGAGAAGCTCCGCACTGGTGTCCTGCAGCTGGTGATAGGCTCTGATGATCCAGCCGAGCTCCGAGGAGCTCCGGCGAGGTCGGCGGAGCTGCGCCTCCTGGCCTGATGTCAAAAGGCCTCAGATGGCCTTCTTTTAACCTGCAAAGCTATCCAGGAGACTCGCGGGTCGAGGGCAAAGTGCCTCGACCCGGTTAGGCGAGGTGGCGGTGGCTGATGCGTCGAAATGGCGAGCTCCGGCGAAGGGGGTAGACGGAGGAGCTCGGCTCCCAGCTCCTGTGCGAGCTGGGTTGGATGGAGGGGTGAAGAAGGTACGTCGGAAGGAGGCGAAGGTGTCTGTGGGGTCCGATGATCGAATCTATCTACTGGATGGTCGGAATCGATGGAATGCGGGGGAGCGACGATTTGGGCGTAATCGGAAATTAAAGGAAAAGGCGGAGCGAAATGGATACCTGGATGGACGAGGAGACTGGGGAGGAGCTGGGGAAGCTCCTGGTCGTTGCCTCGAGGAGCGTCTCCCTCCGAGGCTCGGTGCTCACGCTGGTGGCGGAGCAGCGGCGGCGTAGCTCGCCGGATCGATGGATTCTCTTCCTCCCCTCGCTTCGACAGGCTCGGACGCGAGCTGTCACTCTCGCGCTCTCTCTGGAGCTCACAGGTGAAGGATTCGAAGGGCCAAAGATGGGGAAATGAGGTGGCGGAGCTTGCTTATGTATGGGTGCAGGTCCGGGAAAAATGGCTCGGGTCCGGCTCCATGGAGCACGGATCCCTAGGATCAATGTCGGGCGAGATTCCCGGGTACCTGGGGAGTGATTAGGATCCTGGGTTAGGCTAAATGGTGCTCGGGTCTGGCAGGGATAAATGGGGGAAGTCGGGTTCTCGAACCAGACCCGTGGGAGGTGGTCCTGGGTGGGGTAGTTGACTGGGCGGTCAACACTCCCCAGGGCCAATAGGAACAGGCCACGTGGCTTAATCTTGGAGGTGAAAATTAAGGTAGCAAATGGCCGAATTTGCAAAAAAGTTAAAACATGAAATATTTTTATTTTATTTTTTTTTCTATTTTTTAGTGATTTTTAATAATTTTTTCGAAATAAAAATAAGGTATGTACACTATATGTACTATATAGGTATATGTACACTATTAGGGTTTTTAATTTTTGATTTTTAATTATTATTTTTATGCAAATTTATTCCTATTTTATATTTTATTTATTTTCATTATAAAATAAGGAATAAAAAGGTATTTTTATTTTATTTTTATTATTTATATACATAGGTAAAATAAATACATATATACATTTATTTACATGGTATATGTATAATATATTTTTGTATTTTAAATTTTGTTATTTTTATTTGATTTTTGTTTTGATTGTTTTTATTTTATTTATTTACACTCTATAATAAAGAATATTTACAAAAACTATAAAGATTAATTTTATTTATTTATAGGGCTAAATAAATATGTAGGTGAGTCTATGCACAATGTGAAAGTGATATTTTTGTTCTTTTTTATTTTCATATTTTTATCTTTTGTTTTTATATTTATAAATATAGACACATATTTACAAGCCTATTTTTGGTGAGGAAAATATCTTTATTTTATTTACATAAATATGTACACACATGAGCCCCTATCTCCCTCTACTTTGGCTTTTATGCGGTCAGGCCCATGCTGAGCCCTCCCTTGGGTTAGGTTGCTCAATATTTATTCTAAATATTTCCCTCTTTTTCTTTTTAATCTTTATTCTTTTATTTTTGCACAAAAACATGCTAATTAGGTTTTTACACAATGCATGCTTTTGGTAATTATTCCTATTTACACATATCTACATGTATTTGCAAAGGTTTTTGTAGCTAAAATATAAGAATAAAGAGTGATGAATGAGTATTCATCAGTATACTTCTTGCCATCTCAGTGTTCATTCTGTTTCTTCTTTCAGCTACTCCATTTTGCTGAGGAGTTTATCTTGTTGTTAGCCCCTTCTTGATTCCTTGAGTATTACAGAGGTTTTTAATTTTTTTTGGATGTAAATTCTCCTCCCGGATGTAAATTTTCTCCCGGATTGATCAGAAAACTTTTATTTTCTTCTTTGCTTTTCAATAAAAACTTTAAATTTGGTAAAAATGGAAAATACTTTTGACTTTTCTTTTAAGAAGTAAACTCACATCATTCTACTATAATCATCAACGAATAATGTAAAGTACATAGCTCCATTGATAGACGGAGTTTCAGTTAGTCCACATACATCTGAGTATATCAACTCAAGTGGAGATTTTGCTCTCCATGATGTCTTTGTGAATGTCAATCTATGCATCTTGTCATATATGTATCCTTCACATATGCTTTCATCTTTCTTGATGAATGGAGGTCCAACAACCAAGTTCTCCTGCTTTAATAACATGAGGCTTCTAAAATTTAAATGTCTATATCTTAAATGTCATAACAAGAAATCATCTTTATTTATAGATTTTAGAGCATAGTCTTCTTTTAAAGGCAATGATAATGGAAAAACTTTATTTAGAGGTATTTTAATGTCTGAAATTTGTAGATTCCTTCTTTTATTAAAGATTTTACATACTCCATTATCAAATCTTAGAGAATGTCCATTATTCATAAGTTGGTCCACACTTAGAAGATTCTAAGCTAAGTCGAGAACATAGAGAATATTATGAATGAGTTTAGAAGTATATTTCTTTATTTGTGTTGTAATAACTCCTTTACATTCCATATTTTGTAGCTTTATGTCTCCAAACTTAACTTGTGAACTATGTCCTTTCTTAAGGCTCAAAATGCATCTTTGTTACATATCATGTGGTTACTGCAACCACTATCGACATACCAAATAGCTTTAGACGCTTCTTTAGTATTCATGAAAGAATAGAGTAATGGACTAGAAGCCTTATCTTTAGCAATATAATTAGGTTCATTCTTTTGGAACCAGCACTTTTGAGAATGATTTGCAATCTTGCACTTTGTGCATCAGAATCTACAATTCTTACATTCATGATTATCTTTCTTACAAATAATGCAATGAGTAGAAGATTTACTTGAACTTGGATCTCTTTGATTGTATCCTTTATTTGATCTTCCATTATTCTCTTGTCTCTTTACATATTATCTCTTTCTTTGCTTATCATGATCTTAATTCTTGACTTTGGACATGCTCATGTTTATTTGAAATGCTTGCTCCAAGGGTTGAGTTGTAAAATCTTTACTCATATGCTTTAAGTAAGCCCATTAATTCATATACAGAGAGAGAAGATAAATCTTTGAACTCTTCAATAGCAGCAGCAAGATGATTAAATTTAGTAGGTAAACTTCTTCAAATCTTTTCAACAACCTTCTTGTCAGGAATAGTATCTTCATGACTTCAAATTTGATTTATAATAATAGAAGATCTTGAAAAGAATTCTTGGATAGTTTCACCATCTTTCATCAAGAGATTATCAAAATCCCCCCATAAAGATTGAAACTTGATAGAAATTACCTTGATGGATCCTTGAAATTTTTTCTTTAGAATCTTATATGCTTCTTTAGAAGTAGTTGCTTCAAAAATGTTAGGAAAGATATATTTCCTTATTCCTTATTGGATGAAGAGAAGGGTCTTTCACATATTTTTTCTTATTCTCCTTGAGCTCTTTCTTCTTTCCTTCACTTAGTGTAGCATCCCCATTTTTTGTCTTCTTGTAGCCTTTATAACTAGCTCCCACAAATCTTGTGAGATAAAAAGGGTCTTCATTTGAAGACTCCAATAATCATAATTTTCTCCATCAAAGATAGGATGGAGTTTTGGATGTATTTGAACAAATGTGTGTTGGAGGTGGATGCCATGATAGTGAGAAATAAGGAAAACATTTAACAAGAATGTAAGGATAATGTTGCTTTGATATCAAATTTATTGGAGCAACGGAAGATTGATGGTGGATAAGAAGCAAATTAGGGAGAGAGAATAAGAATCAATGCACAAGGTAGATGTGAACTTAAGAACTTCTTTCATTAAAACTTGAACTTGTATACAAGACTTGAACTTCTACAAGAAAGGACTTAAAGTGTTTACAATAAAGGAAAAACTTACAAGACTTAGAAGGATCGGGACACTTGAGAGACTCTTGTGGTGGTAGTGGATGTGTTGTACTTTTTCTTTTGTCGTTGTGTGAAATAAGGACCTCTTGAATGGTATTTATAGGCCCTCCAAGAGAGTGGAGATATTTTGGAAGAGGGATCTAAAATCCTCTTCCATGCTTATCCTTTAAGTGAAAATATCTACAAATTTTGGTGGGAGGTGGAGAAATATCAAGATATTTTCTCCTCCTCTCTCTTTTCTAGAATATTCTCTCAAGTAGGTTTTCTCTTTATTATTTGAGTGGAGAACTTTAGGCCCATAAGTGCAAGGATCTATTAGTGATAACAATTCTACATGAACAAAACTACAAATTACATATATTTTCAACAATCTTAAGCAAACCAGAGTTATTCCAACAATATTTAAGTCACTTTTCAAACAGATCAAAGTAGTCTATCGGGAGGAATCAAAGAAAAACAAGGGATATAGAAAACGATGCATGGAAAAAGATTCGAAAAAAACATAAATCAGAAGAAAAAATCGCATGCAAGAGTGGAGGATCATGAATACCTCGCACACCAGGAGGCCAATAGAAAGGAAGATATTTGAACACAAACGACCAGGAGAAAAAGGTCACCAAGCACAATGTCAGTCCAGCCGGATGGACTCAGCGAGTGCCTCTTATTGGCCTTTCTTGGGGAGGACGACACCCTAGATTCTTCGTCCGAGATCACGATTGAGAAGACAACTCAAGAAGAGTCAATGATGACAGGCCTCTACGAAGAGGCTTTATTACAGATGAGAGTAAAAGCATACCTTCCCAACAACTCCATTCAAGATACAAACAAGCCATTCTAGTCGCAGAGCGATAAACTTCTCAAGGAAGGACAGCATGTACAAAGATCCTGCAAGGTTTGACCAAGAACAAGAAGGGGAGGGGCCAAAGAAGATTTGCAGCAGAGGCCGTTGGGGGAGTTGGTCACATTGAGCGAGAGGGGGGATGATGGAATCACCCATCTTATTCCATGAATAGTGGCATCCCCTTCAGGCCCAGAAACCGATCGAGAACAGCCATACAAGGATTATTGCCCTTATTCTCTTCTATTCCATCCCTTAATTTCTCACCGAACAAGCCCTAAAAGAAATGACGGTGATGGGATGTATCTTGGTTTTGAACCACTTGTTAAGGATAAAAAAATTAGTTGATCTATATACATATGTGTGCGTGTGCACACGCGTGTGTAGTGTTGTTGCAACTCTATTTTACATACTCTAACATACATACATATAAAGAGCGAGTAATTTTTCCAGTGAAAATGTGGCTCATTAGCAAACTAACAAGTATGCGATCTCAATCATTCAACTTTTATATATTATCATTACTTGTTACACGAAAGTATGTTACAAATATAGTATTTTTCTATATGTGCCCATGTTTACATATTTACAAATAAGTAAATATAAATCATCATTTTAGAAAGATTGTGTGTATATATAAATGAAAGTATCATTTATTATGATTATTATCTATATTTTACAATTTCTTGTTTATTGATTGCGGTTTTACAATTTCATGTGCATATACTACGATTATTTAGTTGTATTTTACATCTTCGTTAAGCTTTACAACTTTGTGTTTATATTTTATGATCTCTTTGTTATGATTTATAATTTCATGTTTAATTGTTATGATCTTATGTTCATTTTTTATAATTACATTTTACAACTTCGTGTTTATTTATTACAATTACTATGTAGTGTTTCACAATAGTAAGTTCATACTACAACTTCATTGTTAATTCTCATGACCGGCCACTAGGGGTGTAAACGAACCGAACCTGAGCGAACCTACCCAGGTCCGGTTCGGTTCGTTTATTGGGTATATAGGTTCGGGTTCGGCTCGATTCGATAAGATTAAAATTATGTTAAGGTTCGGTTCGATTCGATTGAGGTTCGTGAAGGTTCGGTTCGGTTCGTTAAAGGTTCGATTATTTACGAAGAGAATGGGCACAAGTTAAGTCCGTGAAGGTTCGATTCGATTCGTTAAAGGTTCGATTATTTACAGAACAAATGCCTTATTTCAAGCACAATTTAGGCTTGTGTATATGTGAAGTGTGTCGTCTCCTTTTCCAACCTTTACCTCTAATTGAAAATAATAGACCCTCTACAAATAACATTCACATTATCTCTACAAATAAACATAGATGATAGAGCCGTAAAAAATCACAAGATGAATTGAATTGCCAGAAATGTGAAGTATATACCATTCTTTGCATTGTTTGTGCCAAAATCATAAAATGCAGCAAAACAATCCACAAACAAATAAATGCATCTCTGCATAGTATCCTCATTCCTCACAGTGAAGCAACCATAAAATGTTATAATGTCATGATATAAAAACTTCACAAATGGTAGCATAGAAAAGGTTCATATGATAAAACTATTCAAAAATGTTTCTTCCAAAATGAGCTTCATAGTATCCCAACATATAGATGACATCTACTTGCATTTAACATCATTAAATGATCCACAATCCATGCTTTGATGAGTGATTTTTTCATTATCAAACACCTGAAAAAAGAGTCAAAATCAAAAGGGTTACCAAAAACAATATAAACCTTAAATTTAAAATGTTATAATGTCATGATATAAAAACTTCACAAATGGTACCATATAAAAGTTCATATGATAAAAGTACTCAAAAATGTTTCTTCCAAAATGAGCTTCATAGTATCCCAAACACCTGAAAAAAGAGTCAAAATGAAAAGGGTTACCAAAAACAATATAAAACTTAAGTTCAAAATAGAGCTTAAGAAGATATTTGACTATGTTATCATTTTGTATTGTACCTAAACATCAGGAAATATGGCGCTGAAGTCATTGGGAAAAGAAATTTCCAACTCTTCTTCTTCTAAGTAATCTCCCTGTCAGAATAGAAAAAAGAATTACCCTTAAGAAGATATTTGACTGTGTTTTCATTTATAAATTGTTAATTTGGATTGAGTAGAAAGAGGTTATAAGAACTTACCGTTGGATTAGGAGCATCTTTCATACCTTCCCGGATCCAACTACCAGTGCAAACTAGTGCCTCAACTGTTTTGGGGAGTAGGGAGCTTCTATATGGGTCAAGAACACGACCTCCCGCACTAAATGCAGATTCTGAAGATACAGTTGTAATGGGGATGCTCAAAATATCACGTGCCATCTTTGATAAGAAACGGTACTTGATGGAATTCACCCTCCACCACTCCAAAACATCAAATTCCTGTTCGCTGAGCTCATTTTCTGCAACATAAAGACCTTCCTCCAGGTATATCACAAGATCTGATTTTGACGGCTGCTTTGCATCATTCCTAACAAGCATGTCAAACATTTCACGGCCCTTTAATCCACGCTTCTTCAAAAAGTCATCTGATTTCGGAGGACGAGTACAAACTTCTTGTGGAGCTTGTTTTGCATAAGAGTGGTAAATCTCATGGAGAGCATCTGTAACCAGCTGTAAGTTGTGATCCACCTCATGCTCAGGATACAATAAAGGAAATGCAAATTCAACAAATCGCATTTTATTCCGTGGATCCATGACCGTTGCAATTGCCAACAACAAATTGCAATCTGCCCAGTATTTGTTCATTTTCTCCCACATTGCAGAAGCCATGTCTCTCATAAAAACATCTTCAGATTGAAGTTCAGCAAGCAATAAACATTTCACTCTACACATCTCTGGAAAGAATAAATTGGCAGTTGGATATGTAGCTCCGGAAAATATGGTTGTGACATCATTAAAAACCTCCAAAAATTTGCATATTTTCTCAACCATCCCCCATTCAACAGCAGTTGGAAGCCACTTGTAATTAGCATCCCGTAGAGCATATTGACTAAAGGCTAGTTTAAAGGTCAATGCATGTTCCAACATCAAGTACGTAGAATTCCATCTCGTAGGGCAATCAATCCGCAAACCCTTATTGGTAGAAATATCAAGTTGTTTGGCAATCTCTCCAAATTTGAACAAGCGAGAGGTAGATTTTTTAAGATACTTGACACTTTCTCTTATGGAAGTAATTGCATTATCAATATGTCTAAGACCATCTTGCACCATGAGATTTAAAATGTGTGCGGTACACCTGACATGGAATATTTTTCCTTTCAAATGAAGCTTATTTCTTGACTCAAAGTTAGCCTTTAAAGACTCAGCAACAATAGTGTTGTTAGATGCATTATCCAAGGTGATTGTTTGGATTTTATCTTGAATTCCCCACTCTTGAATGCGTCTAGCAATGGCATCACCAATTACAACACCTGTGTGAGGTGGTTCTAAATCACAAAAATTGATGACACACCTTCGCAATTTCCATTTGGGATCAATAAAATGTGCGGTCAAACACATATATCCAATAGTTTGATTGGATGTCCAGCAATCAGATGTAAGAGAAATCCGATCAACAGCCTTGAAAGCTGTCTTAAAATTTTTCTTTCTCTGCTTCATAGACTTTGAGGCATTCATTTTTAATGGTGTTCCTAGACATCTTTTCAAATCTTGGATTCAAAGTTTTTGCAAACATAATAAACCCAGAATGCTCGACCATCTTAAATGGATATTCATGCATAACTATCATCCTTGCAAGGGCATTTCTAACTTTCTTTGTATCATATGGTGCACTCATAGAATAACCGACTATCTCACCCTTCTCCGCTGGATTAAAGGAAATTGTGGACTGCTTCTGTTTTTTGTCACAACTTTTGTAATATGGGCACACATTAAGCAAATGTCTCTTCATGTGACTTGTTGTCCCACTCTTGGGTTTAACCAAGACCTCGCCACAACACTTGCATTTATTTTTAATCAGCACTTCATTAGCAAGTTTAACACTTACATCTTCAAAAAAAGACCACACAAATGATGTCTTTCTTCTAGATCTTTTTCCTTTTTCTCCTAAAACATCTTTGGTATCACTAACTTCGACCGTATCCTCTTCAGTTTCATCAACAATATTAATATTTTCTTCGCCATCTACTTCATTTGCTAACACAATCTGATCAATTGATTGTTGGGAGGATGGTGTATCTAAAATGACATAATCAATATATTAAAATTTATTAATTCGTAACATGTAATGCTTCACATACTACACATTTAACCTTGAGAATGCACATGCAATACTAAACATACTACGAATCTAACAGCAATATGAAGCAATATAAAAAAAATAAAATGTCATTACTTAGAATGCAAACCTTGAGAACTCATCATTCTTGTCGATGCGGACTGGAGACTGGAGGACGACCGGCACCTGCGGACTGGAGAATAGCACCTGCGGACTGGACAGTGAGCGTCGCGCGACTCGCACGCCGATGGGATGACCTTGAGTTGCTGCCGCACCTCGCGTGGAGGGAGGGGAGCCGGACCCGCGCCTGCGTCGCGCGCAAGCAGAGAGGAGCGTCGGCGTTACTCGCGCGTAGAGAGATGGCCGCAGGGAGCGTGCGCGCGAGCCGATGGGAATCCCTGGAGTTGCTGTCGCGCACCTCGCGTGGAGGGAGGGGAGCCGGACCCGCGTGGAGGGACTCGCGTGGAGGGCAGAGATGGCCGCAGGGAGCGTCGGCGTGGAGGGACTCGCAGCCGCAGGAACTCGAGTGGAGGAAAGAGAGGACTCGCGTGGATGGACTCGCGTGGAGGGAGCGCCTGCGTGGAGCCTTGGAGGGACTCGCGTGGAGGGAAGAGAGGGAGCGTTGGCGGCGCCGGCGTGGAAGTTGCGAGAAGAGAGAAGAGGGATGCGGGCGGCGGGTGGGGGTGGGATGCGTGGAGGGTAGAGGGATGCAGGCGTCGAAGGTGGGAGGAGATTAGGGATTAGGGAGTTTAGGTTTTTTTGGGTGGGGGGGGAAATTGCATATTAAATCCTTTAAATTTTGAAAAATGAACTACAACTTATATTAGTAGTATTCGTGACTTGTGAGTGTGAGATTTATATGAGGCATCAATTCCAAAAATCATATTATATAAGTATAATTATTTATTTATTTATATATTATTTTTATCGAACTATTAACGAACCGAACCTGAGCGAACCTATCATTTCAAGGTTCGGTTCGTTTATGATCTAATCGAATTCGAATCGAACCTTTATCGAATCGAATCTGAGCGAATCTCGAACCTGAGATTTTTCTGACAGCCCTACCGGCCACTCACTTCCCGACGTATTCGCACTATCTTGCACACCTCCCATATTGATGTCACTAAGCCTAGCTATACACAACCCCACAACCGCATGCTCGTCCACCACTTCAATGTATGGATAGTTGGAGAGGAGAAAGATGATGGAGGTCTCATGCACATATGCGAAGCTTGAAGATGATGGTGAGGTGCAAAAGGATAAGCATTATAGGAGGGATGTGGTGGTCGCGTAGAGTTGGGATGGTGATACAAAGAGCATGCCTGAACATGGGATGATGGGGATGGCGTGTGTGGCTCCTCCACGAGATGGAAGCAATGGCTGATGCGATTGCATATAGTTGTTGTTGCATGTGAAAGAAGAGGTGGAGATGCTTTGTTGGTCGTTCACAGGTTGCTCAGATGAAGATGAACAATGATTTTTCTTTGTATAAAGAAAATATCCATCTCTCCTAGCTTGAGTCGCTTCCTTTTTAAATTTGAAATAAAAAGAAATTTTTTATTATTATTTAATTGAGGAGGAAAAAAATAAAGATGGTTTAGAATTTGATTTTACAATGGCCGGAGAAAGGGACAATGAAATCTGTAAATTTTTTCTTCCATCCTTTTGTTTTGTTGCACAAGTCGTCTCGTGAATTTAAGTAATTTCAAAATCAGTTTCCGTATCGCAATCCAAACGTCAATAGTTTCGGCCTTCCTTTGGGGGCTGACGGAAATCGGCATTCACGAGACTTATGATATTTATTATATTATTATTTGTTTTTTTTATTTTCTACTTTTCTCTCTTAATTAAAGATGTAAACGGTTACCGGATACATCAGAATATTCACTTGTTATATATAAAAAAACATTAAATTTGGATATCCATATAGTAGTCAAAGCTGAATCGAATATGGGTGTATATATTAAAAATATCTTAGAATACGAACAAGTACACATATATAGTGACAACAAAAAGATTCCTATTCGAATATCCAAATAAAAATATTATTATCATAATATATATTAACAAATACTTATAATATATAGTAAACAAATAACGGCCTAAACTTATTTCCACTATAACCAAATCCATGAATCCTCTCGACCTATGATGACCATTAGGTCCGTTTGGTTGTCAGGGCACACCCGGGTAACCTGACATACCCTTAGCTCCAACCCTCTATTCCGGGTTGGGATTGCTTGCATTGACCATATAAATTCTTTGATATAATATTTTTTAAACATGTTAAAATAAACTTATTGACATAAAAAACATAGTATAATCATTAGAAAAATTAATATAATACATAATTAATGTCACATCACATCACAATTAGCATTCAACCATCCCAACCCTCCAAACATCTACTATTGACAAGAGGATACTCCAACCCACCCCAACCCAGTCCAACCCAGTAACCAAATAGGCCCTTAGCATCTTTGCATCGCCGACATCATAAAAATCACAGCCCTAGACAAATTGTAACTGGTGTACATCGGTGTATACTAGCATACCTCTCATTTCAACCCTCTCAATTTGGGTTGAGATTACTCGTATTGACTATACAATTTCTTTGGTATAACGTTTTTAACTATGTTCAAATAAAATTATTGATATAAAAATATATTAAAATCATTAAAAAAGTTAATATAATACATAATCAATGTCACATCACATCATAATTATCATTTCAACCCTCTCAACCTTCCAAACAGCCACTATTCACAGGGGATACCCCAACCTAACCCAACTCAGTTACCAACAGAACCTAAATGTAGAGTTGATCTGTTTTTGTACCTATGGGTCTAGAAAATCTATAAATTTTTGTACTTGCCTTCTTTGGAATTTTTCCAATAGCTACAACAAAATTGGGTTATACTGATATTTTTTAAATCTGTCACTAAATCATCCATTGTTAAATATATAACGACGATATTATCTGTTGTGAATTTTTTTATACTTGAAATTAACGATGAATATAATATTCATCGATATATCATTAACGATGGTCCATATAACGATGCTTATTCGTCGTTGTTTTTCACATTTTTAACTAATCGTGCTAGATTTTGAAGTAAAAATAATAATGACGATTGATTAAAATTTTGAAAAATAACGACGAATAAATGTCAATGTATGGACCGTCGCTAATGATATAGTAATAGATATTATATTCATCGTTATACATTTAACAACGGTTAATTTAGTGACAGATTTTGAAAAAAATGCTACTATAACTCAATTTTATCGCAATGGCATGTGTAATTTGATCTTTCATAACGAGACTTTGGTTGGAACAAATCTTGTTTTGATTTGTTTTATATGCGATCAACCGATGGATTGCACACTACGTTCAACATGCGACAATGAAAACACGTGTATAATTGCAAGAAAGTTAAGGGTATACATGTTACTGGTATAGTTGGCAGGGGGCAAAGCGCAACAATCTCCAAAACCTACATCTCAAATCTTGTCAAGTTACACTCTAATCTATGTTATTATTCATAATTAACCACATCATTTTATTAACTCATACACCACAACCCTCAGTAACAGTCGTGGTGCAATTACAAAGATTATTGGATCATGATGTTAATGGAGAAGATTTTTAGGGTCATTGTGTAAAAATCCCCAAAAATTTATTTCTCGCTATTTTAGTTTATTTTCATAGATAAAACAGGATTTTCGTTAGTTCAAGAGGTTGAAATATATTATTTTTAAACAATCCTACTCAAAACAACTACTTTCTTCTTCAGTCCTCAAAGTTCAACCATTTTTGAAGGGAGGACAAAAATTATTCGTACTAAAAAAATATACGAATACGGTATCACTGAACAGCTGCTTAAATTAATGTCCACCTTCATCCGATTTCATGTCGAAATCAAATGGAATCGATTCCATGGGCATCACATGTGGCATTTATGACATAGAAATCTAGGGTTTGTAAGAAAGAAAGGAAATTGGATTCACTTCATTTATATGCCCATCTTGTTAGGACCTAGCTAACACCAATAACGGATCATGGCCGAGGAATTCTGACACATGTACGGTTTAAAATAGTTGTTCGTTAATTTTTGATTAAGTTCATTCGATAATAGTTCAAAATGCTAATTTCAAGACAAAGTAATCAATGCGATCTCTTCGTTTTGGAATGATATATTCCTTCTGGACTATCTTCGCCCACGTAAATCACTTTTTTACGCTTTTATTTTTTATTTTCATGGATTTGACCAAGTAAAATGTACATTTAGTTATGTAGGAAAATCCAGAATCAAACATAAAGCAAACTTTTAGAAGAAGGGAGTTGAAAAATGTGAAGATCAAAGTGATCAAGAAAGACTTTTCATTAAGAGTTATACAGAACAATGATCAAACAAGAGTATCATGTAAAATCTTGGAACACATGCAAAATCAGAAATCAAATATTGATAAATGTAAAAAGATATATAAAGAGGGAGCTCGAAAATGTTACAATTGAAGCATGCTTTTAAAACTTCTATTAGGAAGTTATCGTCGCCAATTAGGATCACCACAAGACCAGTTCGGTGATTCTAACAAAAAATCTCAAAAAAAAACATTGATTTACTCAGTCTACTATCTTTTTTTTTTTTTGAAAAACACCTCAGTATACTATTGAGATATCTTGAATTCTAACTCAACTGTTCGACATGATATATTTCTGAGTCCAATTTTGTGATATCCCCCATATCGTTGGTAAGTGAAACACATCTCAAAATAGGGTCATTTAGCTTGACTTAGGTCTACAATCGAGGGGAGCAAGTTTGCTCCCCTCTATCAGGGCTCACTGCAATGCCTTTGAAATAACATTTTATTTTCGAGTCACTTCTATATTTGATTTAGTGTATATGTCCGCTTAGGGAGATTTATTGGGACGTGGGTGCTATAAAGACCCTTAGGTGTCGTTCGGTTTATGGGGTAAACTGCAATTTCACTTTTGCAATTAAACTTGTGGCATTTGTTATAACATGGTGATGAGAATTTCAATATGACAATTAGTGTCACCATTGTTATAATTATTTTTCTTGTAGTGGTAGGATGCTCACTCAAAGTTCTTTAGCGTTCTGTGAACCCTCAAGGATCCGGGTACCTGTTTACGACACATTTTGCAGAAATTCCATATATTTGATATCGCATTAAAAGCATAATTTATGGGGAAATTTTTCGCGCTTGAAGTTACATATGACATTCACATTCATAACCACAAGATAATAGAACCAAATGCACCAAAATCTCATTTCATTAATTTCATATCATTTTACATCATGTATAGTGTCTACTAGTACATACTATATCCCAAAAATCTTACTGAACAGGAGAGAAGCATTATACATAATCAGCCAACCAAAAACTGAGACAAGTAAACCATACCGTCTGGTGTATACCCTGTCTCCTGAAAACATGAACGACTACTGAACAGAAGACTCCTTTCCTGCCATGCGTGCAAGGAAGAAGAGGAGTCACAATTGTGAATACAAATCAGTAGTTTAAAAGTAAATGACAAGTAATTTATTATGTGCAAAAGAGAGCAAGTAGAAAGGTGGAATAACTACAATTTACATCTACTTGCTTAAGAAAAAGGTTTCCAAGTTATTTGTAAGCATTCTCTCAAGACTGCCCATTAACCCAGCATTTCCTATATGACATATGAATATAAGAGCGTAAGTATTATCATTTTCTTCAGAGATCATGTTTGTGAGTGATGATGGATAAGTTTGAGATTGGAAAGATTTCTTGATCTATTTAGATGCTTAAGTCTAGTGAATTGTCATTTCCTATCAACACGACTTTTGATCGTAACTTCTCCAATTCATAACTTCAAATGTTTCAGATATAACTCCAGATGATGTAGATGTAGATATGAATGATCTAGATATAGAATCGCCAAGTCTGTTGGCGAAGTAAACTCAAGCGGTGAAGAAGCCTGCAAATGACTCTTCTGTCTCGTCCTCTGGTTGGAAGCGCGGTCCAATAAAGGGATAGGTCTACTCCCCAACTACGCCACTGAGACGGGTGAGAGAGACTTCCCGGAAAAGTCACTCTAGAAAAACAGCCCGACCGGTAACGGGCAACCGAGCTCGTACGTAAAATCGAAAAACCAAGGATACCCCTCCTGGGTGTCCTAAAACAAAGGGTCAACGGAACTGGTCTAAAGTCGGGATCCTAACGAGGCGTAAAAATACTGCGAACTCGCGTAAAAACCGAAAAGGGACTGGGATCCTAGACCCGCGCACTTGGCGGTTGCTGCCCTAACTGGACTTCCTATTTTCTGCTCAGGTGAGGGTCACCACGCCCTCGCACGATCATGGTAAAGGTCACCATGATCGACACTATTAATTGTCATCACTGATTTATCATTTTGCATATGCACTCACTAACTTGTAATTGAACCAATATCTTTGTGAAGATACATTAGAATTCCCTAGATGTATAATTCGAACTGATCAATAATCATAGGAATTCACAGTCAAATGGCATGATTTTGTTTCTTATAAACTTAGCAATTATATATATGTGTAGCGAACTAATGCACAAATTCCATGTGACTTGGAAATATGAATGACTTCGTAATTATATCATTCTCTAGTTAACAGACCCCAAGAACCATTTTTTTTTAATTCTACAAAGGAATGCCTTGAAATAAATCAAATATTATATATATATATATTCATAAGCCGGTATTCTTTCCTTTAAAATCTATAGAGTGGCATTCCTATTTAGTCAATCATTTGTCAAAGTCCAACAGTAATACAATTACTGATGTCAAGTTTAAGCTTTATATTTAATCAAGATCAACTTAAAATAAATGTTTAAGTTTAAAGTCTAATCAGTGAGTTGAATCTTTCCAATTCATCAAGAAATTCAATATTTTTGCTGAAATTAAAAAAAATGAAGTACAGAATACAATCAGAAAATCTTAACTTTTACACAAGTATTTTTGTTGAGCAGAAATAGATAATGGGTTTATATTTATCTTAACTTTTATATAAATATTTTTGCTGAGCAGAAAACAGATAATGGGTTAACCTCGAAATCTTTCAATCTAGCCAACTAATTGTCATATTTAATTACGTATGATGGGTAAAATAGATTTCAATAACCACCCAAAGAAACCTTGATGATAAATATAATCTAATTATTAAATTTCACTATTATCGATGTTTATGCATCATAATACAGGTATTGCTTTTAAGAGGCATCCCATTATCGAAATTAGTCATTAAATTCAGGCTTTTAACATAACCCGTTGATTAATCTACACCGATTAGAATATTACAACTGATTTGATATCAATGACTCCAATTGTATAATTTAGTTAAAATTTTCAAGCATTTCACAGAACTTAGTACAAGAATTTGTGCAGCACTTCTTTTACAAGAAAAAAAATATTAGATCAAAATTTAGTAAAAATAACAAGATTTTATTAACTTGAATTAATAATACCACAAATTCTAAGAAATGCCAGGCACGAAGGAATGATTTGCATGAAATCACGCAACATGCATGTGATTTATTACCCATGATCTCTTGTAATATCAAGTTGTAAAACTATTATTTTTAAATTATGAATCAAGTCCTAAAATCCTCCATTTAAGAAAAATTTGGGAAAAAGGCAGAAACTTGATTTAAAATTTTTGAAGGACAACTTGTAATAAAGAGTTGAACGATTTCACAAGACAGGAAGAAGGACAACTGATCATGCACGACTGCAAATGAGAAGGAGAGGAATTGTACTTAGCATGAGTATCACAAGAATCTACAATCCCAGAACATCATTCTAATCATTCAACTCATGAAGAATAAATGTATATGTTGGGAAGCAATGCTAACAAAATCAATCCAGTGACCAAATAGAGCTTTGAATACACATTTGGATTCTTAGATCACATGGAAGGCAACATGCATGGCAGCAAGGAGAGTTTAGGGACTGTACATATAAAATTTGCTTCATGATGGAGGAGAATAAAACATGCAAGAGCTGCTACAGTTCTGCATTTGGCTCTAGCAATAGAATATAATTTGCATTCCAACAAAATTTTAGAATTTTAAATTTCCTCTTAATTCCAGTCCCAAACCCTCAATCAACAGGGAATAAATTGTGCAAAAGCAATCAATAGGGCAGCAAAAGAAGGGTGTTGAATGCACAAGTATGGCAGCAAAATGGGGTATAGGATTGTACATAATGTTTACTCAAATTTAGAGGTGAAACTTGCATTCAACAGTAACTTCCCTTAGCAGGAGTTACATCAGTTGCACTTGCAACAAATCTTCCCAGCTGATCTTGGACATGCAGCATGGACTCCAACATCTCCTATAGGCCTTTCAAATGTTGGAAATCTGCAGTAGCATCCTTGATGGCTATTGTAGCAGCAGCTAAGAAAAGAAGGGGAGGGAAGAACTCTCGGCTGGAAACTTTTGGAGAGAAGAGAGGCATATAAGATGAGAAAAAGAAGATTTGGGCTTATATGACCAAGGAAGAGATTCTTAAAATGGACAAGTGGAAAGTAAGATTATGGCATGTGTTATAATGAGAGAAAAGAGGAGAAAAACAAATGGGAGAAAAAAAAGAAACACGGCTAGACTGTGCACAGAATGTGCACAGTCAGATTTTTTTATTTTTTATTTTTACTTATCTGAATAACCAAAAGTCCTCCGTACTTAGTGCCTGAATCTCTGATTTCGATGCATAATGGTTCGTTTTGACCGTCTCTAAATGACGATCAAAATTAGTATAATATTGATATACTTACGGTCGGGTATGGATGCCCGAAATTTTCGAGATACAATTTCGATTTGGGGATAAATTTTGTGATTTAAAAATATCAAACGACCTCCGATTGACGAACGGTCGATTCCATTGGTCTCAATTCGTCAAATCGGATCTGATGACGATCTCGATTCATCTTACGGATTCCGATTTTGCGTCGCGGCTTTTTCACAGCGTGCACTACGAAGCGACCGATTTTTGGTCGATTTCGCCCGAACGACTTTTGATTCACAATAAGTCGATCGTTTTAGGCTGTCTAATGTCACCAGATAATTTATCTGATTAGTCGGATCCAAATCGGGTCGGGTTCGGATTTGTTAGAATCCGGATGTTACAATTATAAAAACCTCAAAGGGAGTCTCGTCCTCGAGACTCGAGTTAAGGTCATTAGGTGTCTTGTTTGAATTTCATATGTTCATAAAAACCTAAAAAGGTTTTGAACCCATAAAAACCTCAAAGAGAAAATAAGCCATATATTTTAACATATATCTAATTACAAAAGCTTGTGTTGATTTTTACCTCAAAAAAAATTACGGGTATTGTGCTCGCATAACAGCTTCGGTCTCCCACGTCGCTTCTTCAACGCCGTGTCGGTGCCACAACACCTTGACCAATGGAATCTCTTTGCTGCGAAGCTTCTTCACAGCATAGTCAATTATCTGTACTGGTCTCTCTTCGTAGGTCAAGTCAGGCTCTGCGTCAAGATTCTCGTAACTGATGACATGTCGAGGTTCATGGACATACTTCTTTAGGTTGGATATATGAAATACATCATGAATCGTTGATAGATGTGGAGGAAGGGCTACTCGGTAGGCAACTTTCCCCACCTTCGCAAGAATCTCAAACGGACCCACATATCGCGGTGGAAGTTTACCACGAACACCGAATCTCTGCACTCCCTTCATGGGAGATACTCGCAAAAATACCCAATCTCCGACCTGTATTTACAGGAGTATCATTAGTATGTGAGATTAAGTTAAACTTATAATAAAAGAAAGAGAAGAAGATTGGATACCTGAAATTCCAAATCTCTTCTCCGACGGTCTGCATAGCTCTTCTGGCGACTCTGTGCCGTTAAAAGCCTCTGTCTCACAAGATCAACATCTCTTGCAGTCTCCTCCAAGAGATCTACGGAGTATAAAGCATGATCACCTACCTCATGCCAACTGAGAGGTGTGAGGCATCTCTGCCCGTATAGGGCTTCTAATGGTTCCATGCCAATACTGGAGTGATAACTGTTGTTGTACTTGAATTCCACCAATGGCAGATGGTCCTTCCAGGACCCTTTCCACTCCAAGGTGCAAGCGCGAAGCAAATCTTCTAGTGTCTGAATGGTGCGCTCACTCTGACCGTCGGTCTGTGGATGATATGCACAACTCATCTTCAGCACTGCCTGTAGTGCTGACATTAACTGATGCCAATAATGTGAAGTAAACTTCGAATCCCTGTCAGACACCACGTCGCGTGGTATACCATGTAGTCTGATGATGTTCTGCACATACAGTTTGGTCAATCTGGATGCAGTGTAAGTCGTGTTGACAGGTACGAAATGGGCTGACTTGGTCAACCTATCAACAACGACCCAAGTGGAATCATAGCCACCTGGTGTCTTTGGCAGATCTGTGACAAAATCCATAGAAATGCTCTCCCACTTCCACTCAGGAATGGGGAGAGACTGCAGTAATCCTGGTGGTCTCCTGTGCTCGGCCTTGATCATCTGACAGGTCATGCATCTGCTAACATGTAGCGTCACATCGCTCTTCATTCCATCCCACCAGAAATGTCGACACAGATCACGGTACATCTTTGTACTGCCTGGATGGATAGATAACCGTGAACTGTGTGCCTCATCGAGAATGTCTATGTGAAGCTGCGCGTCATTGGGTACAACGATCCGTTCTGCCTTCCATAAAATAGACTCCATCACAACAAAGTCATCAAATTTATCTTTGATGGCGCGCATGTATCTATCTCGGATCCAAGGATCTGTCTTCTGGCCTTTGACGATACGATCCCAATGACTGTTGTATCGTGGAGGCACGACGATAGAAATGGATGCGCTCTCCTGAGGATGCCAATCGGTCAAAGCGGCAAGCGTATCCCATGTATATAGCCAGTTTGTTGTACCATCAGCATGCGATCTCCTGCTGAGTGCATCAGCCACCACGTTTCCCTTACCAGGAGGGTAAGAGATCGTGCAATCATAATCCTTCAGCAGCTCGAGCCATCTGCGTTGCCTCATGTTCAACTCCTTCTGATCAAAGATGTACTTCAGACTCTTTTGATATGTGAAGATCTCAAAATTCACCCCATATAGATAGTGGCGCCAGATCTTCAAGGCGAAGACAACTGCCGCCAACTCTAAGTCATGTGTGGGGTAGTTTCGCTCGTGCGGTCCCAATTGTCGTGATGCATAAGCAACCACCTGTCCTCTATGCATCAACACTGCTCCTAGACCTTCTCCAGATGCATCTGTGTATACCGCATAGTCCTGAGTGCCTGAAGGAAGAGCAAGAATATGCGGTGTAGTCAATCTCTCCTTCAGAGTCTGGAAGGCCTGCTCACATGAATCGTCCCAAGTGAATGGAACTCCCTTCTGTGTCAACCGTGTCAGAGGGCGAACAATGCGTGAAAATCTGCTGACGAAGCGTCTGTAATAACCCGCTAATCCGAGGAAGCTCCGAATCTGAGTAACTGTCTTGGGCTGCTCCCAAGACATGACTGCCTCAATCTTCACAGGATCAACTGCGATGCCTGTTCCAGAAATAACATGCCCTAGAAATGAGACCTGGGATAACCATAACTCACACTTGCTCAACTTGGCATATAGCTTGTGCTCCCGCAATGTTTTCAAAACAATCCGTAGATCATTCGCATGATCCCATTCATTCCGTGAATAGATGAACACATCATCGATGAACACCACTACAAGCTTGTCCAAGTATGGACGGAAGATCTTGTTCATCATATCCATGAAAGTTGTAGGTGCATTGGTGAGCCCAAACGGCATCACCACAAACTCGTAATGTTCATAACGAGTCCTGAAAGCAGTCTTTGGAATATCAGACTCTCTAATCCTCAGCTGATGGTAGCCTGAACAAAGATCGATCTTCGAGAAAACCGAAGATCCCTAGAGCTGGTCAAACAAATCATCGATACGTGACAAAGGATAACGGTTTTTAACCGTTCTCTTGTTCAGTTACCGATAATCGATGCACAATCTCATGGATCCATCCTTCTTCTTGACAAATACAACCGGAGCACCCCAAGGTGAAGTGCTCGGCCTCACGAATCCCAAGTCAAGTAACTCCTGTAATTGTACCTTCAGCTCCCTCAATTCAGCTGGTGCCATGCGATATGGTGCCATAGAGATCGGTTGTGTATTTGGCAGCAATGTGATCTCAAATTCGATCTCTCTCTGAGGAGGTAATCATGGTAGCTCATCAGGAAATACATCTGGATATTCTGATACTACTCGGATGTCCTGTGTCATCGGCTCCTGACCAGATACCTCCCGAATAAATGCAAGATATGAATCGCAACCCTGATCAACAAGTCGCTGGGCTCGCAACACTGAAATGTACTCCATGGTGGAGTCATGTATAGTACCCTCCAAAGTGAACTCGGGTAGATCTGGAATCCTGAAGACAACCGTCTTCCTAAAGCAATCAACAAGTGCATGATGAGCGGATAATCAATCCATGCTTAAAATCAAGTCGAACTCATCAAGCTGCAGAAGTAGACAATCTGCGATCATCTCGTGACCGCCAATTAGTACGTGCAAGTGTCTGACTATCAGTGAAATAATAAACAACTGGCCACCTGGCCCTCGAATGTGATATGGAGAAGAGAGAGTTTATGCGACTCTACCAAAAGAAGCAAGTAGCCTCGAAGCAAGGAAAATGTGTGTCGCTCCAGAATCAATTAAAATGTGGAAAGCTCGATAAGAGCAGTCACTATGTGTGCTAGTTGGTCAGTTGTCTCCTGGCCTGGTCGGGATGCCATGGTCCTGCATGCGAACCATAATTAGTCGTAAAAGTACCATTTGGAGATACTTATAATATGTGATTTTTCTCTTCTTGGGATATAATATGAAAATTAATGAAATTGGTGACATCTGTGGTAATTGAATTCGAATGTCATGTTTCCTTTCTCGGACTCACGACAAGTCAGAAGACTGTCGCTATCCGAGAACTTAATGCCATCGGAATTGTAATGTTGCGAATGTGCGTATCGGGGTACCACTGCTTTGATACCAAAAATGTGAACCCCCGAGGATCCGGATACCTGTTTACGACATATTTCACAGAAATTCCATATATTTGACATCGCATTAAAAGCATAATTTATGGGAAAATTTTTCGCGCCTGAAGCTACATATGACATTCACATTCATAACCACAAGATAATAGAACCAAATGCACCAAAATCTCATTTCATTAATTTCCATATCATTTTACATCATGTACATTGTCTACTAGTACATACTATATCCCAAAAATCTTACTGAACAGGAGAGAAGCATTATACATAATCAGCCAACCAAAAACTGAGACAAGTAAACCATACCGTCTGGTGTATACCCTGTCTCCTGTAAACATGAACGACTACTGAACAGAAGACTCCTTTCCTGCCATGTGTGCAAGGAAGAAGAGGAGTCACAATTGTGAATACAAATCCGTAGTTTAAAAGTAAATGACAAGTAATTTATTATGTGCAAAAGAGAGCAAGTAGAAAGGTGGAATAACTACAATTTACATCTACTTGCTTAAGAAAAAGGTTTCCAAGTTATTTGTAAGCATTCTCTCATGACTCCCCATTATCCCAGCATTTCCTATATGACATATGAATATAAGAGCGTAAGTATTATCATTTTCTTCAGAGATCATGTTTGTGAGTGATGATGGATAAGTTTGAGATAACTCCATATGATGTAGATGTAGATATGAATTGTCATTTCCTATCAACACGACTTTTGATCGTAACTTCTCTAATTCATAACTTCAAATGTTTCAGATATAACTCCATATGATGTAGATGTAGATATGAATGATCTAGATATAGAATCGCCAAGTCTGATGGCGAAGTAAACACAAGCGGTGAAGAATCCTGCAAATGGCCCTTCCGTCTCGCCCTCTGGTTGGAAGCGCGGTCCAATAGAGGGATAGGTCTACTCCCCAACTACGCCACTGAGACGGGTGAGAGAGACTTCCCGGAAAAGTTAATCTAGAAAAACAGCCCGACCGATAACGGGCAACCGAGCTCGTACGTAAAATCGAAAAATCAAGGATCCCCTGCCTGGATATCCTAAAACAAAGGGTTAGCGGAACTGGTCTAAATTCGGGATCCCAACGAGGCGTAAAAACACTGCGAGCTCGCGTAAAAACCGAAAAGGGACTGGGATCCTAGACCCGCGCACTTGGCGGCCGCTGCCCTAACTGGACTTCCTATTTTCCGCCCAGGTGAGGGTCACCGCGCCCTCGCACGATCATGGTAAAGGTCACCATGATCGGCACTATAAATTGTCATCGCTGATTTATCATTTTGCATATGCACTCACTACCTTGTAATTGAACCAATATCTTTGTAAAGATACACTAGAATTCCCTAGATGTATAATTCAAACTGATCAATAATCATAGGAATTCACAGTCAAATGGCATGATTGTGAGACTTATAAACTTAGCAATTATATATATGTGTAGCGAACTAATGCACAAATTCCATGTGACTTGGAAATATGAATGACTTCGTAATTATATCATTCTCCAGTTAACAGACCCCAAGAACCATTTTTTTAATTCTACAAAGGAATGCCTTGAAATAAATCAAATATTATATTTATTTATTTATTTATTTTCATAAGCTGATATTCTTTCCTTTAAAATATATAGAGTGGCATTCCTATTTAGTCAATCATTTCTCAAAGTCCAACAGTATTACAATTACTGATTTCAAGTTTAAGCTTTATATTTAATCAAGATCAACTTAAAAAAATGTTTAAGTTTAAAGTCTAATCAGTGAGTTGAATCTTTCCGATTCATCAAGAAATTCAATATTTTTGTTGAAATTAAATGAAGTACAGAATACAACCAGAAAATCTTAACTTTTATACAAGTATTTTTGTTGAGCAGAAAATAGATAATGGGTTTATATTTATCTTAACTTTTATATAAATATTTTTGCTGAGCAGAAAACAGATAATGGGTTAACCTCGAAATCTTTCAATCTAGCTAACTAATTGTCATATTTAATTACGTATGATGGGTAAAATAGATTTCAATAACCACCGAAAGAAACCTTGATGATAAATATAATCCAATTATTAAATTTCACTATTATCGATGTTTATGCATCATAATACAGGTATTGCTTTTAAGATGTATCCCATTATCGAAATTAGTCATTAAATTCAGGCTTTTAATAGAACCCGTTGATTAATCTACACCGATTAGAATATTGCAACGGATTTGATATCAATGACTCCAATTGTATAATTTAGTTAAAATTTTCAAGCATTTCACAGAACTTAGTACAAGAATTTGTGCAGCACTTCTTTTACAAGAAAAAAATATTAGATCAAAATTTAGTAAAAATAACAAGATTTTATCAACTTGAATTAATAATACCACAAATTCTAAGGAATGCCATGCACGAAGGAATAATTTGCATGAAATCACGCAACATGCATGTGATTTATTACCTATGATCTCTTGTAATATCAATTTGTAAAACTATTATTTTTAAAATATGAATCAAGTCCTAAAATCCTCCATTTAAGAAAAATTTGGGAAAAAGGCAGAAACTTGATTTAAAATTTTTGAAGGACAACTTGTAATAAAGAGTTGAACGATTTCACAAGACAGGAAGAAGGACAACTGATCATGCACGACTGCAAATGAGAAGGAGAGGAATTGTACTTAGCATGAGAATCACAAGAATCTACAATCCCAGAACATCATTCTAATCATTCAACTCATGAAGAATAAATGTATATGTTGGGAAGCAATGCTAACAAAATCAATCCAGTGACCAAATAAAGCTTTGAATACACATTTGGATTCTTAGATCTCATGGAAGGCAACATGCATGGCAGCAAGGAGAGTTTAGGGACTGTACATATAAAATTTGCTTCATGATGGAGGAGAATAAAACATGCAAGAGCTGCTACAGTTCTAAATTTGGCTCTAGCAATAGAATATAATTTGCATTCCAACAAAATTTCAGAATTTTAAATTTCCTCTTAATTCCAGTCTCAAACCCTCAATCAACAGGGAATAAATTGTGCAAAAGCAATCAATAGGGCAGCAAAAGAAGGGTGTTGAATGTACAAGCATGACAGCAAAATGGGGTATAGGATTGTACATAATGTTTACTCAAATTTAGAGATGAAACTTGCATTCAACAGTAGCTTCCCTTAGCAGGAGCTACATCAGTTGCACTTGCAACAAATCTTCCCAGCTGATCTTGGACATGCAGCATGGACTCCAACATCTCCTATAGGCCCTTCAAATACTGGAAATCTGCAGTAGCATCCTTGATGGCTATTGTAGCAGCAGCTAAGAAAATAATGGGAGGGAAGAACTCTCGGCTGGAAACTTTTGGAGAGAAGAGAGGCATATAAGATGAGAAAAAGAAGAGGATTTGGGCTTATATGACCAAGGAAGAGATTCTTAGAATGGACAAGTGGAAAGTAATATTATGGCATGTGTTATAATGAGAGAAAAGAGGAGAAAAATAAATGGGAGAAAAAAAGAAACACGGCTGGACTGTGCACAGAATGTGCACAATCAGATTTTTTATTTTTTATTTTTACTTATCTGAATAACCAAAAGTCCTCCGTACTTAGTGCCTCGAATCTCCGATTTCGATGTATAATGGTTCGTTTTGACCGTCTCTAAATGACGATCAAAATGAGTATAATATTGATATACTTTCGGTCGGGTTTGGATGCCCGAAATTTTCGAGATACAATTTCGATTTGGGGTTAAATTTTGTGATTTAAAAATATCAAACGACCTCCGATTGACGAACGGTAGATTCCGTTGGTCTCATTTCATCGAATCGGATCTGATTACGTCTCGATTCATCTTGCGGATTCTGATTTTGCGTCGCGGCTTTTTCGCAGCACGCACTACGAAGCGACCGATTTTTGGTCGATTTCGCCCGAACGACTTTTGATTCACAATAAGTTGATCGTTTTAGGTTGTCTAATGTCACCAGATAATTTATCTGATTAGTCGGACCCAAATCGGGTCGGGTTCGGATTTGTTAGAATCCGGATGTTACAATTATAAAAACCTCAAAGGGAGTCTCGTCCTCGAGACTCGAGTTAAGGTCATTAGGTGTCTTGTTTGAATTTCATATGTTCATAAAAACCTAAAAGGGTTTTGAACCCATAAATACCTCAATGAGAAAACAAGCCATATATTTTAACATATATCTAATTACAAAAGCTTGTGTTGATTTTTACCTCAAATAAATTACGGGTATTGTGCTCGCATAACAGCTTCGGTCTCCCACGTCGCTTCTTCAACGCCGTGTCGGTGCCACAACACCTTGACCAATGGAATCTCTTTGCTGCGAAGCTTCTTCACAGCATGGTCAAGTATCTGTACCGGTCTCTCTTTGTAGGTCAAGTCAGGCTCTACGTCAAGATTCTCGTAACTGATGACGTGTCGAGGGTCATGGACATACTTCTTCAGGGTTGCATATATGAAATACATCATGAATCGTTGATAGATGTGGAGGAAGGGCTACTCAGTAGGCCACTTTCCCCACCTTCGCAAGAATCTCAAACGGACCCACATATCGCGGTGCAAGTTTACCACGAACACCGAATCTCTGCACTCCCTTCATGGGAGATACTCGCAAAAATACCCAATCTCCGACCTTTATTTACAGGAGTATCATTAGTATGCGAGATTAAGTTAAACTTATAATAAAAGAAAGAGAAGAAGATTGGATACCTGAAATTCCAAATCTCTTCTCCGACGGTCTCCATAGCTCTTCTAGTGACTATGTGTCGTCAGAAGCCTCTGTCTCACAAGATCAACATCTCTTGCAGTCTGCTCCAAGAGATCTACGGAGTATAAAGCATGATCACCTACCTCATGCCAACTGAGAGGTGTGAGGCATCTCCGCCCGTATAGGGCTTCGAATGGTTCCATGCCAATACTGGAGTGATAACTGTTGTTGTACATGAATTCCACCAATGGCAGATGGTCCTTCCAGGACCCTTTCCACTCCAAGGTGCAAGCGCGAAGCAAATCTTCTAGTGTCTGAATGGTGCGCTCACTCTGACCGTCGGTCTGTGGATGATATGCAGAACTCATCTTCAGCTCTGTCTGTAGTGCTGACATGAACTGATGCCAATAATGTGAAGTAAACTTCGAATCCCTGTCAGACACCACTTTGCGTGGTATACCATGTAGTCTGATGATGTTCTGCACATACAGTTTGGCCAATCTAGATGCAGTGTAAGTCGTGTTGACATGTATGAAATGGGCTGACTTGGTCAACCTATCAACAACGACCCAAATGGAATCATAGCCACCTGGTGTCTTTGGCAGATCTGTGACAAAATCCATAGAAATGTTCTCCCACTTCAACTCGGGAATGGGGAGAGACTGCAGTAATCCTGGTGGTCTCTTGTGCTCGGCCTTGACCATCTGACAGGTCATGCATCTGCTAACATGTAGCGTCACATCGCTCTTCATTCCATCCCACCATAAATGTCGACACAGATCACGGTACATCTTCGTACTGCCTGGATGGATAGATAACCGTGAACTGTGTGCCTCATCGAGAATGTCTCTGTGAAGCTGCGCGTCATTGGGTACAACGATCCGTTCTGCCTTCCATAAAATAGACTCCATCACAACAAAGTCATCAAATTCGTCTTTGATGGCACACATATATCTATCTCGGATCCAAGGATCTGTCTTCTGGCCTTTGACGATATGATCCCAATGACTGTTGTATCGTGGAGACACGACGGTAGAAATGGATGCGCTCTCCTGAGGATGCCAATCGGTCAAAGCGGCAAGCGTATCCCATGTATATAGCCAGTTCGTCGTACCATCAACTTGCGCTCTCCTGCTGAGTGCATCAGCCACCACGTTTCCCTTACAAGGAGGGTAAGAGATCGTGCAATCATAATCCTTCAGTAGCTCGAGCCATCTGCGCTGCCTCATGTTTAACTCCTTCTGATCAAATATGTACTTCAGACTCTTTTGATATGTGAAGATCTCAAAATTCACCCCATATAGATAGTGGCGCCAGATCTTCAAGGCGAAGACAACTGCCGCCAACTCTAAGTCATGTGTGGGGTAGTTCCGCTCGTGCAGTCTCAACTGTCATGATGCATAAGCAACCACCTGTCCTCTCTGCATCAACACTGCTCCTAGACCTTCTCCAGATGCATTTGTGTATACCGCATAGTCCTGAGTGCCTGAAGGAAGAGCAAGAATATGCGTTGTAGTCAATCTCTCCTTCAGTGTCTGGAAGGCCTGCTCACATGAATCGTCCCAAATGAATGGAACTCCCTTCTGTGTCAACCGTGTCAGAGGGCGAACAATGCGTGAAAATCCGCTGATGAAGCGTCTGTAATAACCCGCTAATCCGAGGAAGCTCCGAATCTGAGTAACTGTCTTGGGCTGCTCCCAAGACATGACTGCCTCAATCTTCGCAGGATCAACTGCGATGCCTGTTCCAGAAATAACATGCCCTAGAAATGAGACCTAGGATAACCAGAACTCACACATGCTCAACTTGGCATATAGCTTGTGCTCTCGCAATGTTTCCAAAACAATCCGTTGATCATTCGCAATATCCCATTCATTCCGTGAATAGATGAACACATCATCGATGAACACCACTACAAGCTTGTCCAAGTATGGATGGAAGATCATGTTCATCATATCCATGAAAGTTGTAGGTGCATTGGTGAGCCCAAACGGCATCACCACAAACTCGTAATGTTTATAACGAGTCCTGAAAGCAGTCTTCGGAATATCAGACTCTCTAATCCTCAGCTGATGGTAGCCTGAACGAAGATCGATCTTCGAGAAAACCGAATATCCCTAGAGCTGGTCAAACAAATCATCGATACGTGACAAAGGATAACGGTTTTTAACCGTTCTCTTGTTCAGTTGCCGATAATCAATGCACAATCTCATGGATCCATCCTTCTTCTTGACAAATACAACCGGAGCACCCCAAGGTGAAGTACTCAGCCTCACGAATCCCAAGTCAAGTAACTCTTGTAATTGCACATTCAGCTCCCTCAATTCAGCTGGTGCCATGCGATATGGTGCCATAGAGATCGGCTGTGTATCTGGCAGCAATGTGATCTCGAATTCGATCTCTCTCTGAGGAGGGAATCATGGTAGCTCATCAGGAAATACATCTGGATATTCTGATACTACTCGGATGTCCTGTGTCATCGGCTCCTGACCAGAGACCTCCCGAATAAATGCAAGATATGAATCGCAACCCTGATCAACAAGTCGTTGGACTCGCAACACTGAAATGTACTCCATGGTGGAGTCATGTATAGTACCCTCAAAAGTGAACTCGGGTAGATCTGGAATCCTGAAGACAACCGTCTTCCTAAAGCAATCAACAAGTGCATGATGAGCGGATAACCAATCCATGCTTAAAATCAAGTCGAACTCATCAAGCTGCAGAAGTAGACAATCTGCGATCATCTCGTGACCGCCAATCAGTACGTGCAAGTGCCTGACTATCAGTGAAATAATAAACAACTGGCCACCTGGCCCTCGAATGTGATATGGAGAAGAGAGAGTCTCTGCGACTCTACCTAAAGAAGCAAGTAGCCTCGAAGCAAGGAAAATGTGTGTCGCTCCAGAATCAATCAAAATGTGGAAAGCTCGATAAGAGCAGTCACTATGTGTGCTAGTTGGTCAGTTGTCTCCTGGCCTTGTCGGGATGCCATGGTCCAGCATGCGAACCATAATTAGTCGTAAAATTACCATTTGGAGATACTTATAATATGTGATTTTTCTCTTCTTGGGATATAATATGAAAATTAATGAAATTGGTGACATCTGTGGTAATTGAATTCGAATGTCATGTTTCCTTTCTCGGACTCACGACAAGTCAGAAGACTGTCGCTATTCGAGAATTTATTCCATCGGAATTATAATGTTACCACTGCTCTGATACCAAAAATGTGAACCCCCGAGGATCCGGGTACCTGTTTACGACATATTTCGCAGAAATTCCATATATTTGACATCGCATTAAAAGCATAATTTATGGGAAAATTTTTCGCGCTTGAAGCTACATATGACATTCACATTCATAACCACAAGATAATAGAACCAAATGCACCAAAATCTCATTTCATTAATTTCCATATCATTTTACATCATGTACATTGTCTACTAGTACATACTATATCCCAAAAATATTACTGAACAGGAGAGAAGCATTATACATAATCAGCCAACCAAAAACTGAGACAAGTAAACCATACCGTCTGGTGTATACCCTGTCTCCTGTAAACATGAACGACTACTGAACAGAAGACTCCTTTCCTGCCATGTATGCAAGGAAGAAGAGGAGTCGCAATTGTGAATACAAATCCGTAGTTTAAAAGTAAATGACAAGTAATTTATTATGTGCAAAAGAGAGCAAGTAGAAAAGTGGAATAACTACAATTTACATCTACTTGCTTAAGAAAAAGGTTTCCAAGTTATTTGTAAGCATTCTCTCATGACTCCCCATTATCCCAGCATTTCCTATATGTCATATGAATATAAGAGCGTAAGTATTATCATTTTCTTCAGAGATCATGTTTGTGAGTGATGATGGATAAGTTTGAGATTGGAAAGATTTCTTGATCTATTTAGATGCTTAAGTCTAGTGAATTGTCATTTCCTATCAACACGACTTTTGATCGTAACTTCTCCAATTCATAACTTCAAATGTTTCAGATATAACTCCAGATGATGTAGATGTAGATATGAATGATCTAGATATAGAATCGCCAAGTCTGATGGCGAAGTAAACTCAAGCGGTGAAGAAGACTGCAAATGGCCCTTCTGTCTCGCCCTCTGGTTGGAAGCGCGGTCCAATAGAGGGATAGGTCTACTCCCCAACTACGCCACTGAGACGGGTGAGAGAGACTTCCCGGAAAAGTTAATCTAGAAAAAGCAGCCCGACCGATAACGGGCAACCGAGCTCGTACGTAAAACCGAAAAACCAAGGATCCCCCGTCTGGGTATCCTAAAACAAAGGGTCAGCGGAACTGGTCTAAATTCGGGATCCCAACGAGGTGTAAAAACACCGCGAGCTCGTGTAAAAACCGAAAAGGGACCGGGATCCTAGACCCGCGCACTTGGCGGCCGCTGCCCTAACTGGACTTCTTATTTTCCGCCAGGTGAGGGTCACCGCGCCCTCGCACGATCATGGTAAAGGTCACCATAATCGGCACTATAAATTGTCATCACTGATTTATCATTTTACATATGCACTCACTACCTTGTAATTGAACCAATATCTTTGTAAAGATACACTAGAATTCCCTAGATGTATAATTTGAACTGATCAATAATCATAGGAATTCACAGTCAAATGGCATGATTGTGAGACTTATAAACTTAGCAATTATATATATGTGTAGCGAACTAATGCACAAATTCCATGTGACTTGGAAATATGAATGACTTCGTAATTATATCATTCTCCAGTTAACAGACCCCAAGAACCATTTTTTTTAATTCTACAAAGGAATGCCTTGAAATAAATCAAATATTATATTTATTTATTTATTTATTTATTTATTTTCATAAGCCGATATTTTCCTTTAAAATGTATAGAGTGGCATTCCTATTTAGTCAATCATTTCTCAAAGTCCAACAGTATTACAATTACTGATTTCAAGTTTAAACTTTATATTTAATCAAGATCAACTTAAAAAAATGTTTAAGTTTAAAGTCTAATCAGTGAGTTGAATCTTTCCGATTCATCAAGAAATTCAATATTTTTGTTGAAATTAAATGAAGTACAGAATACAACCAGAAAATCTTAACTTTTATACAAGTATTTTTGTTGAGCAGAAAATAGATAATGGGTTTATATTTATCTTAACTTTTATATAAATACTTTTGCTGAGCAGAAAACAGATAATGGGTTAACCTCGAAATCTTTCAATCTAGCCAACTAATTGTCATATTTAATTACGTATGATGGGTAAAATAGATTTCAATAACCACCCAAAGAAACCTTGATGATAAATATAATCCAATTATTAAATTTCACTATTATCGATGTTTATGCATCATAATACAGGTATTGCTTTTAAGATGTATCCCATTATCGAAATTAGTCATTAAATTCAGGCTTTTAACAGAACCCGTTGATTAATCTACACCGATTAGAATATTGCAACTGATTTGATATCAATGACTCCAATTGTATAATTTACTTAAAATTTTCAAGCATTTCACAGAACTTAGTACAAGAATTTATGCAGCACTTCTTTTACAAGAAAAAAATTATTAGATCAAAATTTATAAAAAAATAACAAGATTTTATCAACTTGAATTAATAATACCACAAATTCTAAGGAATGCCATGCACGAAGGAATGATTTGCATGAAATCGCGCAACATGCATGTGATTTATTACCCATGATCTCGTGTAATATCAAGTTGTAAAACTATTATTTTTAAATTATGAATCAAGTCCTAAAATCCTCCATTTAAGAAAAATTTGGGAAAAAGGTATAAACTTGATTTAAAATTTTTGAAGGACAACTTGTAATAAAGAGTTGAACGATTTCACAAGACAGGAAGAAGGACAACTGATCATGCACGACTGCAAATGAGAAGGAGAGGAATTGCACTTAGCATGAGTATCACAAGAATCGACAATCCCATAACATCATTCTAATCATTCAACTCATGAAGCATAAATGTATATGTTGGGAAGCAATGCTAACAAAATCAATCCAGTGACCAAATAGAGCTTTGAATACACATTTGGATTCTTAGATCTCATGGAAGGCAACATGCATGGCAACAAGGAGAGTTTAGGGACTGTACATATAAATTTTGCGTCATGATGGAGGAGAATAAAACATGCAAGAGCTGCTACAGTTCTGAATTTGGCTCCAGCAATAGAATATAATTTTCATTCCAATAAAATTTCAGAATTTTAAATTTCCTCTTAATTCCAGTCTCAAACCCTCAATCAACAGGGAATAAATTGTGCAAAAGCAATCAATAGGGCAGCAAAAGAAGGGTGTTGAATGCACAAGCATGATAGCAAAATGGATTATAGGATTGTACCTAATGTTTATCCAAATTTAGAGGTGAAACTTGCATTTAAGAGTAGCTTCCCTTAGCAGGAGCTACATCAGTTGCACATGCAACAAATCTTCCCAGCTGATCTTGGACATGCATCAAGGACTCCAACATCTCCTATAGGCCTTTCAAATACTGGAAATCTGCAGTAGCATTCTTGATGGCTGCTGTAGCAGCAGCTAAGAAAAGAATGGGAGGGAAGAACTCTCGGCTGGAAACTTTTGGAGAGAAGAGAGGCATATAAGATGAGAAAAAGAAGAGGATTTCACCCCTCCCTTTCCCCGGAAGCCTGGCCTGGGAAGACCACCTAGGCGAACCGTATTGTATATAGCTGGGACACGTCGAGCTAATAATCCCGAAGGCGGCTCCCTCCCTCATGAGATGCGTCGCTGCTTTGGCTTATATAACCAAGGAAGAGATTCTTAGAATGGACAAGTGGAAAGTAAGATTATGGCATGTGTTATAAGGATAGAAAAGAGGAGAAAAACAAATGAGAGAAAAAAAAGAAACACGGCTGCAGTCAGATTTTTTATTTTTTATTTTTTCTTATCTGAATAACCAAAAGTCCTCCGTACTTAGTGCCTCGAATCTCCGATTTCGATGTATAATGGCTCGTTTTGACCGTCTCTAAATGACGATCAAAATGAGTATAATATTGATATACTTTCGGTCGGGTTTGGATGCCCGAAATTTCCGAGATACAATTTCAATTTGGAGTTAAATTTTGTGATTTAAAATTATCAAACGACCTCCGATTGACGAACGGTCGATTCCGTTGGTCTCATTTCGTCGAATCGGATCTAATGACAGTCTCGGTTCGTCTTGCAGATTCCGATTTTGCGTCACGACTTTTTCACGGTGCGCACTACGAAGCGACCGATTTTTGGTCGATTTCGCCCAAACGACTTTTGATTCATAATAAGTTGATCATTTTAGGTTGTCTAATGTCGCAAGATAACTTTATCTGATTAGTCAGACCCAAATCGGGTTGGGTTCGGCTTTGTTAGAATCCGGATGTTTCGCGTTCGATTTATAGAACTTGAGGGATATGAAATAATCATTGTTTTTAAAATTGAAGATATGATTGATCATGAAAAAAATCATATATACTCAGTGTTGTAAAAGTTGATTGAGTAATCCGACCAGTCGAATCAGTGGGGTGGTCAACCGATTTATAACTAATCGGCCAATAGTCAGTCGGCTGATTTTTTTATTGGAGATACTTTTTTTCTAAAAGCAAACTTACTCTAATATACTTAATGTTATATTTAAGTTCGATTAATCCTTTTATTTCATCATGATAGTATACAAATTGTAGAAATGCAAATATATAAGAACACATATCTAAAAATTGATTTATATATTAAAATTACTTAGAAAATTTAAAACCGACTAAAATCTGACTAGATCGGATTAGTTGTTCGACTACCGATTAGTCCTTAATTAGTGACGTAGCCGATATCGACAACCGATTTCTGTAACCTTGTATATACTGAGGGCATAAAGTGCCATACTCAAGTCTCAAACAAGAATTCAACACCTAACAAAGTTCGAACTTGTCCATAACTCTATAAAATGATATTCGATTCGATCAACAACCATATCCCGAATTCCATTACTCATGCTCGAACTTCATTTCTATATACAATCAAATTAAATTAAACTAAGCTAAGAGGGTTTGCATCTAATCAAATATTTCAACATCTCCTTTCCAAAATCTAAGAATTTTAAAGCATCTCATTACAACATCAATCACAAGCAAATGCCATACGGGCTAATCATAGTTTTATAAGACCAAGTGTTCCCTAATCTACATCTTATTTAAGAAACCACTGGTCATTATCTAAAATGTGCTCACACGAAACCATTGCATTAAAGTATAATACTTTGTGGTGAATTTGATTGGGAGATGACAAGGCATGTTGATGGTGAATTTTCGTAATGTTGTGCAAAACTTTCCAAAGCATTTGAGAGTGAAATTTCACTTATATTTGTTGTAATTTTTTGGTTGGCCCCATCAATAATCTTGCTGACACAAGTGACCTATGGATGGATCATGGTAGATCCATTAATTAAGAATCATTAATTTATAATCAAGTGTGACCTTGGTAATCTATCGCAAAAGTGGACAGTTCTGATGGAAATAAAAAAGCTAACCACTTTTATGCATGGTAATTTAATATCACACATTAGTCATTATCTAAAATCATTAATTAAAAATAAATCAATATATAACCACTTTTGTGTATGGAAATACAAAAGAAGGAGAAACGCATGTGAGTGGTCATTTTCTATATGTATGTCCTTTAAAGTTATATGGCATGTAAAGTTAGGTTCATAGTTAGGTTACAAATCTTAATCATTTTCCTAACTAATTGGGGGTAGAGCACATGCCTATGTCTCAAGTGCATGAATATTGTCTTGTCTAAAGCACCTATTCATTAGTGTTATTTTTACATAGAAGTCCTCAAGCTATTTATCATATTTATGGTGCATCAAGATAACAATGTGTATCCGATCTTTAACATTTATTTCAATGTGATTTGTTTGCTTTTATATATGTCAGCGCCTCATTAATAAAAATCTCAAAAATTAGGCATCATATTATTACATTTTTAAAGCTCAAGTTCCACATAGAAATTGAATTGAGTGGCTCTCTGAAAAGGATCTTGTTTTTTTTGACAAATATTCTTTTTAAATTTTCATCATGATCTAATTCTTTTTTCCAGCACATCTAGAATAAGAAATCATGTTTTTATGGAACTTTTTAATTCATTGCTTAGATTCCTTCCTTTCCATTATTATAAATCCATTTATGTAGTCATGTACAAAATATTTTTCGCTCTAATAAATATGAAAAAGCATATAAAAAATACATTGAGATTGCTAAATCGCATATAAAACAACCGAATCATAGTATAGTTTTCTAACCCGGTAGAAAGAAACACGTAAATGAAGGGTATTAGATTATTCAACAACATGAAGCAAGTGGATTATTTTGTCTCTCTTATGTATTTTTCATCGAAAAGAAAAAAAAGAAGAGCTAAGAAAATTCTATTGCGGAGCCAAGAATTGCGATTAACATAATCGTCTATTTTGTAACAATCTATAATCTCATTTCGAATAATAAGGATTGACTATTAATCTTAACCGACAATGTTAAACTCTATTTTTCTCTATACAATTATCGATGGGAAGTCAACGACTAGAAGAAAGATCTTCCTCGTATAATGATCTGGCATCACCAAAGTGTGTTAGTCACAGCAGTGAACAAGGTTTTTACTAGGTATCTATACATATATGAAAGTCCGTCAATTCCATTACTTCGTTTGAGAAATTTTTCCCTCCAAATTCCACTTTTACCCCTAGATATACCAAACCATTCCCCAACATCCTCATATATATCGTGCTGCCTACGTGCACGTTTGCATGCCCTGCCCTTTCGGCTGGACATGCCACTAGGGACGCCTGTCACCTTGCAAAACTCTCGCAGGTTGCACGGTGGTATATCCCGCCTTCATGATAAGGCCCATCGCTTTGAACTCCTCCCATCTCACCGGGTTCAATGGCAATTAACTCCCCATCCGCCTCCTGGTGTTGCGACAGCAGGTAGAAGAGGCTGGGCTCGAAGCCACCGTGCCCCTCCCTGCGAGGAGGAAACTAACGAAGATGTCGCGGAGGTAGTCCTTGTCGGTAACTGAGCCCATGAACCTCGTGAGGAGGTCGCTCGGGGAGCTGGAGAGATCCTTCTGCCGCTGCCGGATTACTTCGCGACCTAGCTCATCGACACGCTTGATCGAATTGCGGAGAATTTGCTCAGAGCCGATATGGAGCAGCCTTTTGAGCTTCAAGATGAGCGGGGAGACTGCAGCGGCGCTTTCGGACATCTTGCATATGGTATCGAAGGATAACCGCCGGAACATGTCTTGGAGGTCGACGGTTGGGTTCGGTTGCTGGGAATGGTGGCGAAGGAGTGGGGGGAGACGAGGAGTGGGAGGAGACGGAGACAGATTTCGTCTGATACAATGTGGAAGGCGTAGGAGCAGACGGAGACGCTGCCGAGCTCGAACGACGCCAACTGCTGACGGAGACGTTGCTACCTTTGCTCCTTTTAAAATAAGATCAGATTCTTAGGTATCGTATGTTGGGGTTAATAGAAGAAATTGGAGTAGAGGTGTGTAATCATTGTCCTTCAGATGATAAACAAGACATAATTTTATGATACAACAATGTCCGTTAAAATTCGCCCAAGGCCAAAGTGCTGCAGTATACCTAAGGAGATGGGGGACTCGGCGTACCGAAGTTGGAGCTGATGAACCGTGCTCTGCTGATGAAGTGGGCATCGAGAATTTGGGGGGACAAAGAGGACGTGTGCAGCAGACTCATTCGAGGAATTTATGGGGTAAATGAGCGTTCTTTCACTAATTTGCGTAATCTTCGGTTCGAGTCGGCATTGTGGAAGGGTATCCGTGTGTTTCTCCCGGATCTTCCCCATATCTTACGTCCGTGCTTAGGTGATGGTCGTAGTTTTCTCTTCTGGTCAGATGATTGGATGAATGGTGGGACGTTTGCCTCCTGCTTTCCCCGCTTATTTGCTTTGGCAGATGATAAAAGGGCTCGTGTTGCGGATTGTTGGGTTGATGGATAGTGGAGACTTGCTTTTCCTGGTGCTCCCTCTGATCGTCGTAGGCAGGACCTTCTGGATTTGATGGAATCCTTAGCTAGATTCGAGGGCCCTGTTTCTGGTTGTGATCACTGGATTTGGAGAGATGGTCATTTCTCCGTCAAGAAGGCTTACACATTGATGATCAAAGATGCAGAACCACTTCAAGAGGATCTTATTAGGGGTTACAGGATGATATGGGAGCTGAGGATCCCAACTCGTATTAAGGTTTTCTTGTGGCTTCTAAGGCATGAACGGCTACTCACAAGGGGAAGGCGTGCCTGCATTTTACGCTGTGAGGATAATTCTTGTGTTCTTTGTAGCTCGGCTGTAGAATCCGTGGAGCACCTTTTTCTTGAATGCGAGAAGGGGACAGAGTTCTGACGGAAGTTGGATGTGGGTTGGTTGGATCGTAGCAACATGGCAACATTCTGGGATTCCCTCCTCAACTCTCGCTTCCGTCCAAATGTTGAGAGATTGAAGCCGATCTCAGGTTTATGGGCTCTCTGGCTTACTAGAAATGGTGTAATTTTTCGTGCTGAGAGATTTTATGTAGAAAATGTAACCCACCTTGCTCGGACTCTCCTCGAGTCTTGGCTGTTATAATTATTTTCTTAATATATTTGGGGCGGACACCAATGCGTGTTTCCCCCTTTTTTTGCATAAAAAAAAAACTTTCTACATCTATACTTTTCTTGACTGCTTCATCCAAGTTTTTACTCCATTAGTTAGAGATCGAATCATCTCTCTTCAAGGTCAGATGTTTTGATAAATCTTTTCTACTTCCACGTAAAAAGTTGGAAGCATGGAAAAACAAGTCTTCTGTGAAGAGAAAGAATATGTGACTATTTTTTGACTATAAATATCATTTTGAGTAAAATATGTGTAAAGCGATAATGTTAACTTTTAGTTTATTTAACTTTTATTATTTTATGACATGTTAGCGTTTGGGAGGCAATAATATAGAGGAATTGCTGCCAAACTTTTTTTAACGCCTTAAGTTTATAAGCTTCCATTACATTATTATTACATTATTTTCCTTCTGCTACACTCTATCCTGGCTAATATGATCTGACTCTTCGACGTTGTTACCTATTCATAGTTACTTTTTATTCATTGTGTATGGGATAATTTGACATACAGTAGTATCATTATCATTTTCTTATTTAAAAAATGTCTACTTTTATTATATATCAGTACTTACTACTTTACAGACATTAAATAACTGGGCATAGCACTTCCATACCCGTGCAACGCACGGGTCACCTTCTAGTTCTAGATGAAGCAAGAATAGCTCTTGATAAATTGCTCGACTTACTGTTCAACTACAAATAGTTAATTTAAAAAATCAATAAATTTGAGATTAAAAATAAAATTATATTTTAAAAATACTATTTTTTCTCCCTCTCCCATGTTGTCATAAATTCGTAGAAATCCCCTCATCTCTTCCTCCTCCACACTTTCTCTGACCCATCTCCTTCCACATTCCCACTACCAAGATCACCACATCCACAACCATTTTTCCTTTGTTTAATCCCCTACCACCCTCTTAAATCCCCGTTCTCGATCCAATCCCATCATCAAAATCCGATCTTGCGCTTCCCCATCCCTCCAATCTCCAATTTTCCTCCATTTTTTTACAAATAAATCGAGGGGCGATGGTCGGCGCATCTCATACGTGTGTCTTCCCGCTGTTGACTCGATCTGTTTCTCCCTCTATACGTGTAAAGTCACCCCCTTCCGCACACCCTCCATCTCCATCTATAAATAGCCTCTAGATGCCAAGTACCCATCTGGAAATTTGCGGGTACCTCCCAATCCGAATGCGGGTAGCACTGTTTTGCTCTGGTTGTTCCGAATAGTAATTTGCCAAAATTAGGTCTTCTGGGTTGTTTCTGGTGAGGAACCGGTTTTTAATCTTTTTGGCCTTTTGTTGGTTTTGGAGGGGGGGTGTTTGATACCCATCTGGTGGTTGTGTTTGCAGGAAAGGGTGTGGTGGAATGGAGATGGGTTCTTTGGATCTGTTTGCGAGGGAAGGGAGGGAGTTGCAGAGATATGATGAGAACCGGTTCAGGCTTGTTTCTGGGTATGATCCAATTTCGATATATTGCTTCATGTTTGTGTTATTTTGACCTAATTTCATGTGTTTGGAATGCTGAGTTATGAAATATTATATGTTCTGATGTTCAACAGAATGTCATTAACAACCCTCTATGAATCTTGTTTTGTTTGATCGTGCCTTAGTGGTAGTGGAGATCATGTAGATATGTATGCATGAACCCATCTTTAATGGAATCCGCTGTGTTCTATCCGGTCCCCATGTAGATAGACAAGATTTGTGCAATCATGGTGGTACGGTGGACCATCAATTCAGGAGCACTGGGCTTAAATGGTTCCTGGACCCTACATGAACATTGGTCTCCTGGAGCTGGATCTCGTTAGGCACGCTCGATGGAGTTTCTAATGTAAAGTTCCGATTTTTACACAAGACAGCGGCTTGGTGATTATCAGCTCCTTTTGTTTATTCTGTTCATATGAAAAAAAAATCTGCCTTTGAGTTGTATATTCTGTAAATTGTTCCATTTAAACTGTTTGATTAAAACCAGATTTAGGAGTTTCTAATGTAAAGTTCCGATTTTTACGCAAGACAGCAGCTTGGTGATTGTCGGATCCTTTTGTTTATGTTGTTCATATGAAAAAAATCTGCCTTTGAGTTGTGTATTATGTAAATTGTTCCAATTAAACTGTTTGATTAAAACCAGTTTTAGGTAAATTTATCGTGCGATTTTCAGGTGCATTCCCTACAAGCTGGCCGAAAAGGTTGGCCATAGCGATGACCTCGGGAGTAGGTTGCTTGTCCTCATGGTCTCTTCACCTAATCGCCATGACTTGGTCTTCCCAAAGGTATGTTTGGATGTTTTGTTGAATAGTTACTCTTGAAGAGCTTCCGTTGTTCCACGAAATTGAGTCTTTCTTTTGTTATTATTGTCAGGGGGGATGGGAGAAGGATGAGAGCAACGAAGAAGCTGCTTGCCGTGAGGCCTTCGAAGAAGCAGGAGTTCGAGGGAACCTTCGTGTAAGTTTGCGGTTTTAGCTGGGTGTTTTTATGAAATAATTGCAAATAGGACGTATTGTCATATGGAATACTCGCAAAATATTGATTGCGGTTATAAGAATTAGGGTGTACTACTTAACAACTTGAGATTAAGCATCATGGGTGGTTGCCATTTGCTTTAGTTGGTTTTAAACCAAAATGTTGTCAGCATCAGTTTCCATAGATGTTATTGTATGAATATCGAAATTCCTGAGTGTTGATGACGATTGGTTTAAACATTCAGGGGGTACTCGGAGTCTGGACGTTCAGGAGCAAGAGCAGCGAGAACGCTTGCAGCCAAGTGGGATTCTGCAAGGGCTCCATGTTCGCATTAGAAGTGACGACGGAGCTCCCATCCTGGCCTGAGCAACACTGCCACCAGAGGATTTGGGTAAGACCCAAGTGGAAATCATGAAGCATGTGAATGTTGTATGCTCAACGTACATTGCAATATATATGATGACACTCTTTCCACTTTTCTTGGCGATGTTTAGCTAACCGTGGACAAAGCATGGGAGCTATGCCGCTACCCGTGGATGCGTGAGGCGCTGACTCAATGCGTCAAGCTTCTGTCAGAAGAAACTGCTTTGCAGGTCAAGCCAGAAGGCCGCTGCACGGACCCCTCCGATAACGAGCGTATCGAGAGCCCCATTAATGCGTTGTGTTGAGGAATCTCTCATGCACCGGACTACCTTCCATTTCTACCTTGAACTAACACCAGAAGAGAGAACCACTTGCGGCCGCTGCTACGTGAAGGATGGAAGAACGCAGAAGGGCTGTCATGGGCGACCAATTGGCTTCGGTTTCTCAAACCATAGAGCTGAAGCCGTGCATTGATGCTTCATGTGAAGTAGATTAGTCGATGTCAACCTGATCCCTTTGTCTCCCCTCCCTGACTCCTTGAACAACACCCCCCCCCCCCTCCCAAAAAAAAAAAACTCGCGAGAATGCTCTCTTTGTAAAGTTTTTCATGTTCATCAAGACATCGAAGTTTCATCTTCATGCTCCTTTACCTTATCAGTTGTTGGAATGCACATCTGCCTGAATTTCAAATTGGACTAGTCTTAAAGTTCAGAAGGATGATTTTTAAGGCACACAGATATATACGCACATAGATATGTATGTGCAATACATACAGATATGTGTGTGCATCCATGCAAATATACATATATACATCTATGCATGTATACATACATACAGATGTGTCTACACATGCATGTATGCATACATAGATAGAGACACAAATGCATACCTACATACATATACACATACATACATGTATATATAAAACACTTAAATACATATATACATATAGAGGAGTGATCTTGTGAGAGCAAAAAATTGTGAGATCATGAGAGCAGTGATTCTGGACCATTAGAAGAATCTAGTGGTCCAGAATCACTGCTCTCATTCTCTCACAGGTTTTGGCTCTCACAGGATCACTCCTCTATACATATATATACATAGACGTAGATATATTTGCATACACATACAAACAAACAGATATAAATGCGTATATACTTGTATACATACGTATGCGTACATGCATACACTGTATGGTGAGAGCGCCGTTAGATTTTGATGATGTTGAGATATTTACGTACGAGACCTAACAGTGTAATTGATATTTGCTGAAAACTGATGGCAAACAAGTTGTTCCTATCCAAAGATTCCTCTACATGTAATGTCACCCTCATATCAACATAGTAATGAGATTAGAGCTCCTACTGAATTACAGCCCACCAAATGTGTCATCTTCGGATAAATGTTTCATTTTCATGAGGTCATCTAATTCAGCTCGATCTCTTTGTAGCATAGCTCTTCAAGGAATTAACACTTCCTTTTCTTCCTCAACGGCCAAAAAGTGAGAGGGACTCTCTCGATGTGATTTCTCTTTATGTTTACGGCACATGCATCACGAAACTATGGCCATGTTCATTTGCACACCATTATCCGTATCTTTATTCCACCTTACCTACCTTTATTACATATTATTCTCCTTATTCCTATCTTTCCAACCGAACAGAGAATAGACCATTATTCTCCTTATCACCATCCTTATTCATTCGTATTCCTGAACCGAACGCCCCCTAAGAGTTTTTATTTTCACAACCCCTCAATATCTCAGGTTTAAGCCTCTATCAAGGAAAACTGACCCAAATAAATTGTTGATTTCATATTCAATTTAATTGAATTTGTTGACAATCACCTAAAATGCTTAAATCCAAATTGTTAAATAGTAATCCTTGCGAGCAAAACCCAAAATCGCAGAACACGGGACATGCATCCTTTGATACGAAGGATTCAAAGTTTCTTTTTTTTCTAAATATTATGTTAAGAAATACAAAGGTCGGTTGATGCATTAGTTATAAGATGCGAGATTTGTGATGTTGAGCCAGTTAAGAGATGACAAGGCCCAAAAAAAACTGGAATGAGACTATCTAAAGGGATTTTAGTTATTTGGATATAAGCCCGAGAATAACTCAAAATATATCTGAAATAAGGCAAAAAAATCTTGTTGACCCTACTTAATTGTGGGAAAAAGCTTTGTTGTTGTTGTATGTAAAGAAATTAGCTTGATAGCTTTATTGTGAATATTTTGGCAGACTATAAAGGATGCCTTTTGGAGACTTAAATTTCAGTATCATGATTTTTTGTCAACAATTATCTATTATTTTATGAAATTAACAAAAAACTTTACAGATTCTCTATCATAGCCGCACACGCAGACAACATAAATCAAAAAGGATGATTCTAAACTTGTATGAAAGCTTAATGCGGCTCACGACCGTCTTTAAAAACTCCTCATGACAACCAAAGAATCAAGAGGAGAGAAGAATGAAAGGTACAAGAACGCAATCGATATCAATACAAAACTCTCACTCACGTTAAAACTTCATATGGATTCGATGTACGTGCAAGCAGCTATGCAATAGTCATGAGCAAATGGATGATGCACTTTCTTGCATGGAAATTCAATCGTTGAGAAATCGATTACAGTTTAGTTAGTCAAATTTTTAAAATAAATCTGTAAATAAAATATCAAGATCCAAATCGCCTCCGTACCCTTTTCTGATCTCTTGCTACATCGACCAAAGTTCTGGTTAAACCCATACTCCAACTACTGTTTAAATTATGAACTCCCTAAACCGGATACACTAATCGGTACTCCATAACTCTTAGTCAAACGCTATCGCTTCAAAGTACGCATTAATCTATTTTTGATCTAGTGTTAGATTCTTTGCTTAGTTTCAGAGGATGCCGATTTTAGTCGCGGTAAGTGGATAAGTACGGGCAACTGGCTCTGAGTTGGAAGAGATCACCACCAAAATAAGAGGACAACCCATGTGGAAATGCACCAAAGGGACAACCAGACAAATCTGCACTGCAGCATTTGCGGCAGAGACCACTGGAATATAAAGATGCCCATTGCAACTAATTTGGACCCTTCAATTTGTCAAGATCTCATTGAATGATTCCATATCCCCCACAGTTTTTAAAAGAAAAATAACAGACAGATTTTGACACTGATTTGAGATGTCTTCATGCTGTGATATCCTTAAAAAATTTATTTATTGGAGGAAGAAGTCTCGTTCATTAACTTCAAGGTGTAGCAGTGAAGAGAGCCCTGATGTGATATGGGTAAGTATGATTTTAACCATATAAGAGAATAATACTAATCATCAAGTTCAGATTTAAGACTTGCTGCACAGAAAATAATCAAAGCTTATGCAACATAAAGATGAAATGATGATAAGATGTACCGAACATGTAGTCAGTACGGGATGATTGAATGTGCCATAGGTAACGAGCAGTTCTTTATGATCTATACACAATATCTTTGTGACTAGAACCCGGAAGCTGAAGGAATCCTAGACGATGGCAGCTCGCTCCCTGAATATCTGGCTGGAAGTGCTCCATGGGACCGCGAATTCGAAGAAACCATCGTCAACATGTCGAAGGGGTAAAAATTCGGCAGAGCCATTCCCATAGGCATGTCACAAACCACCTGTTTATGATGGCATTCAGTGAATTGATGCATAGCTCCCTTGGTTTGAGCCGGGATCTTTGTTGATGGAAATCACCAAGTTCCGTCAGCAAGCCTACCTCAGAAATAATTAACAGTCAAAGTTTACATTGAAGTAACTCGACGAGGTATGCCTTCTTGCCCTTGGCTGCGAGAGAGAGAGAGAGAACGGGATAGATCGAGTGAGAGAGATGATGAAGATGGGAAGGGGGCTCCCGTAGGCGAGCTTCTGATGTGTGTTCGTTCCCCTCCCCATAGGAGGTCTTTTATAGGGCGCAAAACCCTCGCCACGTCCGCCCCCTTCAACCACGCCCCCTGCGGTTGCGGCCCCGAGAGACCCGGTCATCGTAACCGCCGGCTCCGCAATGGCCGGCGGCGGTTCTTGACCAACTTGGTCGCATGGCGTTCTACATCTCCCACTTGACCAAAGTGGTCAAGACATATATATATATATATATATATATATACTCCCACTATTCGTGTAGTATATACATGGAGATTTATAATGCGAGGATCATTATCTATGAAACCTCTTCTTTGAGTCATACATTCCTGAGTCCCATTAAACCAACATGTTTAATGTATGTTCCTGCTGTTATTCCCTTGGTAAGGGAATCAGCCAACATGTCACTGGTAGGTATGTAGGTTACCGTGATTTCTTGCTTCGCCACTATATCTTGTATATAGTGATATTGGATCTCAATGTGTTTTCCTTTAGAACTATTAGCCCCACTATTGATCAAGCTTATCGCAGCTTGATTGTCACAATACATTTCAATTGGCCCTTTGACCAATTCGAGGCTTAGGTTCTCTAGAAAACGTCTGATCCATACAGCATGAGTGGTGGCCATGCTACATGCAATGTACTCAGCTTCCTGTGTATGTCGAGATACACATCCTTGTTTCTTGCTACCCCAAGAAACGGCTGCACCACCAAACATGAACAGGTAACCTGATGTGGATTTTCTATCATCTACATCCCCTCCGAAATCGGCATCGGAGTATCCTACCACTTCAAGCGATTCTGCTTGATACACAAGTTTCAGATGTACTGTTCCTTTCAGATATCGAAGAATCCTCTTTACAGCTTCCCAATGTGCTGGACCGGGATTGCTTTGATATCTACTGACTAAGCTTACTGGATAAGCTAAATCAGGTCGAGTACACATCATTGCATACATTAAACTTCCTACCGCTTGTGCATATGGTACATCTAAAGGTTTCTGCCCCTTTCCGGGACACTGACTCTTGCTGAGTCTCTTTCCCATCACAAGTGGTGTTGGAGCAGGAGTGCTATTCTGCATTCCAAATCTCCTTAATACAGTATGCAAATATCTTTCCTGACTAAGGCTCAATGTCCTTGAGTCCCTGTCTCTTGTTATTTGAATTCCAAGAACATAGGATGCTTCGCCCATGTCCTTCATCTCAAATTCATTGCTCAATTTCTGTTTGATTTCATTGAGCATATGTATGTCATTACCTGCAAGCAGTATGACATCTACATACAATGACATGATTGCAAACCTGCTCCCACTCTTCATGACATACACACAGTTATCCAATTTATTTGAAACAAATCCAAATTGAATAACTTTCTCATGAAATTTGAGATACCATTGCCGTGAAGACTGCTTTAAGCCATATAATGACTTTCTTAACTTGTAAACCTTTTTCTCCTGACCTTCAACCTGAGATCCCTCAGGTTGTCGCATATAAATCTCCTCCCTCAATTCTCCATCAAGGAAGGCCGTCTTCACATCCATTTGGAATAATTCCAAATCCATATATGCGACTATGGCTAAGATCATCCGAATGGATGCAAACTTAGCCACTGGAGAGTAGGTTTCCTGGAAATCTATTCCAGCTTGCTGAGTATAACCCTTGGCAACTAATCTGGCTTTGTATTTATCAACAGTACCGTCAACTCGGTACTTTTTCTTGAATACCCACTTACATCCTATGGATTGCCTACCTTCTGGCAAATTACATAATTCCCAAACACCGTTTCGCTCGATTGAGTCCAACTCATCTCTCATGGCGGCCGACCATGATTCCGACTCAGATGAAGCCATAGCTTCATTAAAGGATATGGGATCTGTACAATCCGCGACATCCTCATCCACGGTGTAGCACGACGCCTCGCATCCATAGAAATGGTAATCTTCCATCCTTGCGGGTCGTGTTCTGGGTCTCTTGTTGCCGATTATACTCGTGGGTTGTGTGGGTCCACCCACTTCCTCTAAAGGATCATCATGTTCCATAGGTTCATTCTCTACATTTGGATGATCGATATCATCCTCGAGTTCTTGTCTAATGCTCAAGTCGTCTTCATTGTCTTGTAAGACAATCAGAGGATCTGATTCCTCTACTTCATGCTCCTTTTCTTGATGAATTTCAAGAAAAGTTGCATCACGACTTTCGATCAGACCTTTAGTTTCATGGAAGAACCTATACCCTTTAGAATTTTCACTATATCCAATAAACTTGCACTTTAATGTCCTGAAGTCTAGCTTGTCTCTAAGCTGACTCGATACCAGAACATGTGCTACACATCCCCATTTTCGGAGATGGCCCAACTCGGGCTTTCTCCCATTCCATTTTTCATATGGCGTTGATTCTACGGACTTGGTGGGAATCCTATTCTGTATATAGTTCGCAGTCAACACTGCCTCTCCCCAGAATTTCTTGGAGAGTCCTGAGTGTGAAAGCATACACCTTACTGCATTCATCAAAGTTCGATTCTTTCTTTCTGCTACACCATTCTGTTGTGGTGTATATGGCATTGTAGTCTGCCTACGAATGCCTGCTTAAATGCAATAATCCTCAAAATCCTTTGAGGTATATTCCCCACCTCTATCTGTCCTAAGAGTCTTGATTGGTTTTCCCAATCTTGTCTCCACTTCTGTCTTATATCTCTTAAATGTTTCAAGTGCTTCCGACTTTCTTCTTAAGAGATAGACATAGGAGAACTTCGAATAGTCATCAATGAATGTTATAAAATATTCCTTATTTCTATGTGTGCTGACGCTTAGTGGTCCACATATGTCTGAATGGATCAAACCTAATAACTCTGTTGACCGAATTCCGGTTGAGAAGGGTTTTCTCGTCATTTTACCGGTCAGACAGTGTTCGCAGGGCAATGTCCTTGCACCTGTGATCTTAGGCAACAAATTTGCCTTAATCATTTGATCCATCTTAGAATTTCCTGGATGACCCAGTCGCATGTGCCACAAGTCATAATCAGACAAACAACACAAGGAATAATCAGAAGAGACATTCATTGATTCACTAGAAGTTATTACAGGAAGACAAAACAGATCATGCTCGGGTACAAACTTTCCCATCGCATAGACCTTCTTATTCTTACCTATTGACACACGCTTATTATAAAATCTAACTTCGAAGTCTTTCTTGAGCAGCACTGGGACAGATATCAGGTTCCGGCGTATCCCTGGGGCATACAGTACATCATTCAGTACCATAATGCTATCCCCCAGGTCAAGTCTGTATGTCCCAACACCTTCCACATCCAGGTAGGTGTTGTTCCCCATGAAGATCCTCTGTTCGCCTTTGCTCAGCTCCTTGAAGTCCACCAGGCCTTCCTTCGTCTTGGCGATGTGTCTGGCTGCTCCAGAGTCGATCCACCATCCATCACTGTCCGTGATGACAGAGTTGCATTCCACGACAGCTGCGAATTCCATCTTCTTCTTGCCTTTATTTTCAGGCATTTTAGAATTTCCCGGATTCTTCTTGTTGGGGCAATTGACCTTGAAATGGCCATATTTGCCACAACCGTAGCAAGAGCCGCGTGGGTATTTCCCACTCTTTCCTTTGAAATTCGCCTTGGAGGGGCCTAGCCTTTTCTTCGCGTGCACGGCATTCGCTTCTTCTTCCTCCTCGACCTCAAAGATCTCAGCCTTCGATCTTTGTTTGGAGAGGTCCTGCTCAATTGCCAGTTGTGCAGGTAGGTCCGTCACCGACTTAATGTTGCCATTCATCCGCAGAGATGTGGCAACCATGTCGAATGACGGAGGGAGACTTCCTAGTATGGTTGCGATCTGCATCCTCTCCGGAATTGCGCAATCAGCAGCCGCAAGATCCTTGGCCATCACGATCATCTTGTTCACGTGCTCGAGGACGCTTTCAGATTCCTTCATTCTACACGAGTTGTACTTGTGTAGAAGAAGCTGGACGCTCACTTCGGATTTGGAGTGATATTTCTCCTTAACCGCGGTCCAGAGCTCGTAAGCTGATTCGCAGGTCTCAAAGACCCGAATCAGGTTCAGATCCATGTGGGTCAGCATAAAGCTCCTAGCCCTATTATCTATTTTCTCCCACTGTTCGCGGGACCTAATTTCATCCACAGTTGGATTCTCAGATAAGATTGGGCCAGGTTTGTCTATAATAGTGTGTATGCTATCGTGCAACAGGCCATAGTAGATCTTCCTACTCCATAGTTCATAATTAGTACCGTTAAGGTACTCTATCTTCCCAACCTCAGTGGCAATAGTCTTGCTTGTCATTTTTGTTGATCTCAAGGCCGTGTTAGGGTTTCTCGTTCTCAAAAAAAAAGGATGGAGGTGCGGCGGCGGTGATACCAGAATGGAGGTGCGTCGCCGGTGGGGATCGTCGTCGGAGGAGCGCAACAACCTGCTCTGATACCAGTGAAGAAACTCGACGAGGTATGCCTTCTTGCCCTTGGCTGCGAGAGAGAGAGAGAGAACGGGGTAGATCGAGTGAGAGAGATGATGAAGATGGGAAGGGGGCTCCCGTAGGCGAGCTTCTGATGTGTGTTCGTTCCCCTCCCCATAGGAGGTCTTTTATAGGGCGCAAAACCCTCGCCACGTCCGCCCCCTTCAACCACGCCCCCTGCGGTTGCGGCCCCGAGAGATCCGGTCATCGTAACCGCCGGCTCCGCAATGGCCGGCGGCGGTTCTTGACCAACTTGGTCGTATGGCGTTCTACATACATTAGTATAAAAAGGTTTAAGCACTAAACTATGAGAAACTTTCAGCCTATAGATAAACACCTTGATTAATTTCACATTCATGGCATTCGTACAAGTAATCGGGAAGCAGGGAGCGGCCAAGTTATTCTTTTTTGTACAGAAGGCTGCCGCTCACACATGAAGCCCCAGTTTCAAGGTGTCGAACCCCATGAACAAACAAATATGACGAATGATGGAATCAAAACAATTAATGGATGGAGCAGAGAATAAAATAGGAAGTTACAAAGAGCTATATATCAGGGGTTGCCTTGCTCGCACTTGATAGTCTGATCCGAGGCTGTCCAGAGTACAAACCCCATGTGTGCTGGATCTGGGAAATGCTCGGAACACTTTGGTAGGGGGTGCACATGGATCAGATTTTAGCCCCTAATCCAACCTTAACTGCTCAGAAAATTTTCAATCCAAACCAATCCATTAAAGATTATATTTAATCTATGTTAAGTTATCATACTTATATGGGTAAACGAATCTTTGGATGAGGAACCGTTTACCCATCCTTCTATATAGTGTACTCATCCCTCATTGTTTTTTCTAACTTTGTGAAGAGAGCCCTAATCTCTGGCGAGGGAGATTAGGGATCGTGTGCTCCCGTGGTTTTTCCCTCTCTTTAGGGTTTTCCACATAAATCCTTATCTCCATCTTTGTGTGTGCTATGTACGATTAATTCTAACGTGGTATCAGATCCATGACAACGGATGTGTTGTGGTTGTTTTCTCTGCTGATGATTCCTCGGATTTGTCCGTTTGTGCCCTGTTGGCTTAGCTTGCTCTGTTGCGACATATTTGTGGGACTTGGGTACTCCCCTTGTAGCCACCTCGCGAAGGAAGAAGTCCATACGCCCAAACCTCTAAGGTGCCTACTCTTCTTGCTATTTTGTTGTTGTTTTTATTACAACAAGTTCGTGCACAATCCGTTCTTTGGATTGGGGGCTGTTGCATTTTGGAGCGAAGGTTAAGGTTTGTTCAAGTTGTACACCAGGTGTTTGAAAAAATGTCTCAGAGTGTTGGATTTTGAATTCTTCTGTGATTTGTATTGGAGTGCAATCCTAAGGACTCTTGGATTGGATTCGTGCACGATCCGATGTGGTTGCTCCATATAGGGCTTAACTTGGGTCATTGTTGGGGTCCCAAGGCTTGTGTTGTGCTAGGGACGTTTTCCGTCGTTATCTCCCATGGTTGTTTTTGTGTTTTGTGCTGCTTTTCTGTGTTTTTTCTCGCTCCATCGAAACTTGTGATTACCGTTGTCAACTGGGATAGTTGTTGTGATTTAAGTTATTTGTGCTGAATTATTTTTTTTTAACGCAATGTGTCTGATTAAATATCTATGAGAGATAGTCAAAGTCTAAGGGCAGAGAATTTGCTGAAAAATGATACTATGAAGCTTGGAGCATCCAGAACCTAACTTGGCAAAGGATAGCATCATGGAGTTACAGTCCTTGAAGAAAATATTTACAAAAGAACATGCCTCTTTGCAATCGACAGATAATTGTTCGGTTTTAATACAAGGAAAACTAGCAATGCTTGCTCTACCAAATCTGAGTGGATTATCAACAGTAGTGCTTCCGATCACATGACATGTGATTCTAGAATGTTTCACGATGATAAGTTATCGTCTGAAAGAGAGAAAGTTACAATTGTCGACGGGGCTCTAGTTATTGTTGCTAGAAAAGGAACGATTTCTTTGTTGATCGTTTCCTCCTTATCAATGCATTTCACGTCCCTGATTTTCCGATAAATCTTTTGTCGGTCAGTGATATTACTAAAGAATTGCATTGCATGCTGATTTTTTATCACAATTCGTGTATTCTAGAAGAGTTACAGGCAGACAAGAAGTTGGAATTGGGTTAGTTGAGGATAGATTATATCGTCTTCCAGCTAGAGTGGGTTAAGCCCTTACCTTTGTGATGAAAGCTCGCTTTGAAAAGGACAACTCCACTTTAGTACGAAAATGGCATGAACGTCTTGGTCATATCAATTTCTCCTCTTTGCATAAAATGATGCCTGAGATTTTCTCTTGATTGTCTGCGGATGATTTGCGATGTGAGGTTTGTCAATTTGCAAAGCAAACACGAACCACATTTCCTGTTTCTACTAGTAAATCTACTTATGCATTTGAATTAGTGCATTCTGGTGTTTGGGGTCCGTCGAGTGTGAATAGCATGGGTGTCCATAGGTACTACATCACCTTCATTGATGATTTTTCACGGAGTACGTATGTGTGCCTTTTAAAACATAGAAGTGAAGTTCATGTTGTTGTAAAGAACTTTATAAATATGATAAGCACCTAGTATGCAACAAGAACAAGAACGCTTAGGAGTGATAATGCAAAGGAGTACCTGTAAAGTTCCCTACATGCTTTTCTTGATGAGAAGGGTATCCTCCATGAAACCTCATGTAGTTACATGCCACAACAATATGAGATTGCTGAAAGGAAAAATCGTCACTTATTGAATGTCACCAGAGCACTCATACTCCAACGAAGTTTGCGAAAGAATTTTTGGGGAGAAGCCGTCTTATCTGATCAATACGGCATCTTTAGTTGTAACTGGGAAGAGAACTCCTTTCTCTGTCATCCACCCGGATACATCTCCCTTCAGTTTGGACCCACGGGTTTTTGGATGTGTCTGCTTTCTTTACAACTCTGGATCAGGCTAGCGTACGTTGGATCCAAGAGCCACGAAATGCATTTTTCTTGAGTATTCTAGGACGCAAAAAATACAAATGTTATGACTCGTGGCACATCATCTTCATGTGAGTAAGGATGTTACTCTCTTTGAGAGCGAATCCTATTTCTCTAAGAGCTTTCCTGAAAGGGAGTCTGTGAGTACAAAAGTTGAGAAAAATGAGAATGAATTTACTTTCTTGGTGACATACAAGAGACTATTTATGTAGGGGAGGGAAATGAGCAAGATAGAGACAAAGACAATGAAAATATAGGCAGATTTGGACAAACTTATAGCAGACGAAACGGATCAAATAACATCAAGACTAAAGAAGAGATGATACCGAACCATGATGTCAACCTTTCCTCTGACCATGATGTCAACCTTCGAAAAGGTGATTGTGTCCATGAAGACTCTGCAAACATTCCTCTTTCTCATGATATTCATCCTAATAATGCCAACCCATTATTGGATGATCGTCACAGTGCTATGACAAAGTCTATCAGAACTATTACGAGCCTCTACTCGTTATCCAGTGGAGGATTATGTTGCTTACACTAATATAAGTTCAAGATATAAATGCTTTATTACCTCTCTTGATGCTCATCACATTCCCAAAAATATTGATGAAGCCAAAAAGGATCCGAAATGGATCAATGTTATGAATGAAGAAATGGATGCCTTCGTTAAAAATAATACTTGGGATATTGTTGACGCTCCTAAGGATGCTCACCTTGTTGGCTCTAAATGGGTCTACAATCCAATATGATGTTGATGGGAACATCGATAGATATAAAGCTCGGCTTGTGGCTAGAGCATATAGCCAGAAATATGGGATTGACAACCTGGAGACATTTGCTCCTGTTGTCAAGATGAATACGATCAGGGTCATTATTTGACTAACTACTCATTTTTCTTGGAAAATGTATCAGTTAGACATGAAAATTGCTTTCTTGAATGGTGATCTTAGATAAAAAGTGTATATGAAAATGCTGCATGGGTTTGAAAAGGACAACAACTGCTACGAACTGAAAAGATCTTTATATGGATTAAAGCAGTCACTAAGAGCATGGTTTGAACGTCTCCGTGTGGTCATGATTAGGAATGGATATACCCAAGTGAATGAGGACCACACTCAGTTTATAAGGAGGAATGGCGAGAAAAGATCTATTCTTTGGTGTATGTCGATGACATGATCCTTACAGGTGATGACAAAGGGGAACTTTCCAGGATAAAGACAACACTTGCAAGTGAATTTGAATTGAAGGATTTTGGGAAGTTAAAAGTACTTCCTAGGTATTGAGATGGCTCGATCTCGAAGTGGTATGTGTCTAAGTCAACGGAAATATGTTCTGGACTTATTAAAGGATTGTAGTATATTGGGACATAAGCCCACCACTAATCCTATTGAGGCAAATCATAAACTGAATAAAGAGGATGGTGACCTTCTTGACGATGAAGGAACGGGTAGGTATCAAAGATTGGTGGGAAAATTCATCTATCCTACTCTTACTAGATCGGATATTACATACGTTGTAAATGTGGTGAGTCAATTCATGCATGCTCCTACCACCTATCATGCTAATGCGGTAAATAGAATTCTATGCTACATAAAAGGATCACCAGGAAAAGATCTTATGTTCAAGAAAATCATGAGGTCACTATTGAAGGATACACTGATGCTGACTGGGCCGACTCTATTGGTGACAGAAGATCCACCTCAGGATATGTGGTATATATATATATATATGCGAGAACTTGGTTATTTGGAGAAGTAAGAAGCAGGATGTGGTTTCAAGATCAAGTACTGAAGCGAAATACCGTGCTCTTGCCAATGGTGTTACAAAAATTCTATGGCTAAAAATTCTGCTCCACGACTTGGGCATCAAGGTTAGTATTCCAATGAAGATGTTTAGTGACAACAAGACTGCAATAAATTTGACCAACAATCCTATAATGCATGACAGAATGAAGCATTTAGAGATTGATAAACACTTCATCCATGAAAAGATTGCTGATGGACTATTGTGTCTTCCTTACCTAAAGTCTATAGATCAGGTTGCTGATCTCTTCACAAAGGGGATGCATACGGTACAATTTGAGTTTAATGTAGGCAAGTTGTGCATGGTGGACATGTATGCCCAACTTGAGGAGGGAGTTAAGTTATCATACATATATGGGTAAACCGTAAACGGATCTTTGGATGGGGGACCGTCTACCCATCCTTATATATATTGTACTCATCCCTCCTCATTGTGTTTTCTAACTTAGTGAAGAGAGCCCTAATCTCTAGTGAGGGAGATTAGGGATCGTGTGCCCTTGTGGTTTTTCCCTCTCCCTAGGGTTTTCCACGCAAATCCTAATTTCCTTCTTTGTATGTGTTCCGTGCATTTGATTCTAGCATAAACTAATCCACCGGATTATAGATTGGATCAGATTTTGACACTGGCATCCCCTCCCTCCCCCAACACATACACCTTATATTCTACTTGCATCTTTATAGCACTCGACATTTCAATGTGATTTGATAATTCAGGTAGACCTAAACAAAAGGATATTTATTGCAATAGGAGTTTTTCTTGTTATTCATAATGTGATATTGCATGTTAAATAACAATTGGAATGGCACTTGACCGTAGAGACCATGGGTGGAGTTTGTAAAGTGGAATAAGAAAGAGTAGTTAATGTTAGTATTGTAATCCTATTCTCAATTTTTTCTCAAAGTTAATCTAATTATGCACGAATAAATTAGATAACACACCATGTTTACGAGAAAATCATATATACAAACACATATAGGCCTCGTGTTTAATTTGATACAATGTTGCAGGTGCAGAAGGAACTCAAAGACATAGAACAAGAACTCGTGCAAGCTAAAGATGTGCATGAGTTTGGCCAACGTCATGTAGCATCAACCAACTCTGCAATTACAAGCAAATGAACCACCTCTACTGGAACCCCAACCAAAATCACTACGTAAATACACTACTATCTACAATAATTGTTGGCATATGCCTCGACTCACCATTGATGATGGTGGATCCAACCGTTGACTGCAACCATCGTTGAGATCAATCACAATGTCATGAATGCCACCAGAGTTGTCCCCACACCATAACTGAAAAAATATGTCGATGCTACCAGAATCGCATAAATAGTTATCACTGTAACCATATGTTCACCCTGACCTCGGGTTGCACCCATGCCCACACACTATCATTGATGTAAACCTAGTTGGCATCTTCACATGCAAAGCATCAATGTATGATGTGTCCCAATAGCGCTACTTGGGATCCAATTACCCCAAAACCCCTATCGACATCCTCCCTCCTCGTTCCACAACCACCCAATAACACCAAGCTATATAGCTCTCTTGCATCCCAACTTATCCAATAAAAAAGACAACTCGTCTGAGGATGAGTATTTCAAGACAACAAAAATTGCCATTACAGTTGCATGTTGCTGTTGTTATGATACGTTCTCCTCCAATCAAAGGTCCAAGGTACAAGATAAGCCTCCTCTTGCTGCCCTCTATGAAGTTTTTATACCATTTTATTATCAAATTCATTCTTCCTCCATGAATTTTTGGGGTTTAAAATGCATGTAATTGCTATTGTAAATGGGTTGATTTACACTTGTTTCTTGCTAATGGAAATGTGAATTTTAGGGGTTTATTGTTGTTGTAAATGGGCTTATTTATACTTGTTTCTTCGCTACTGGAAATATGAATTGTAGGGGTTTACAATGCATTTAATTGCTGTTGTAAATGGGCCAATTTATACTTGTTTCTTCGCTACTGAAAATGTGAATTTTATAGCTTTAAAATGCATGTAATTGTTGTTGTAAATGAGCTGATTTATACTTGTTTCTTTGATACTAGAAATGTGAATTTTATGGGTTTAAAATGCATGTAATTGATGTTGTAAATAGGTTTATTTATACTTGTTTCTTTGCTACTGGAAATGTGAGTTTTAGGGGTTTCAAATGCATGTAATTGTTGTAAATGGGTTGATTTATACTTTTTTGAGAAGGAATAAGGAGAGTCTCCTTTAGAGGTCCATCCAAAAAATATATTCAAAGAATAGAGTATTTGGGCTGATTTATACTTGTTTCTTTGCTAGTGGAAATGTGAATTTCAGGTGTTTAAAATGCACGTAATTCCTGATGTAAATGGGTTGATTTATACGTGTTTCTTTGCTACTGAAAATGTGAATTTTAGGGGTTTAAAATGCATGTAATTATTGCTGTAAATAGGCTTATTTATACTACTGGAAATGCGAAATTTAGGAGCTTAAAATTCATGTAGTTGTTGGTGTAAATGAGTTGATTTATACTTGTTCTTTGCTACTGGAAATGTAAAGTTTAGGGGTTTAAAATGCATGTAATTGCTATTGTAAATAGGTCGATTTATACTTGTTTCTTTACTACTAGAAATGTGAATTTTAGGGATTTAAAATGCATGTAATTGTTGCTGGAAATAGCATTATTATGTGCATATTGGATTGATCATTTTTATGGACATATTGGATTTATATGCACTATTATTTAATCAGAACATAATATAGAATTTCACCTGCAAAGAGTACTAATCCATGTTGACTGTAATATCTAGTTGTCCTCCCGAAAACAGCCATTCATATTTCCTTTAATCTTCTTGACCCTTCAGCAATTTTAAAGAATCTTCTATAATAATATTAGATCTGCCTTTTTAGTGAACCGTGTATACCTTTGGTTTATTAATGAATGATGGCATAGATATATGATTCAATAAGAATCAATGATGACAAGTAGGTGTGTCGATCAAGATGCCTCTTATACTTGACTATACGAGGGCGCGGTGACCCTCAACTGGGCTGGAGTTAGGATGCTCAGATTGGGCAGCGATCGCCTAGTGCGTGGATCTGGGATCCCAGTTTCTTCCCCGATTTTTATCGCGAGCTCGCAGTTTTTACGTTTCCCTGGGATCCATGTATTTTGTTTAACCAGTTTCGCTGACCCTGTGTTCTGTTAAGGTTCCTGGGCTGGAGGACCCTTGATTTTTCTTCAGCTCGTTTAGCCCGTTCCTACACCGGTCGGCAGGACTAGAATGACTCGGACCGGAGAGTCTCTCCCACCCATCTTAGGGGTGTAGTTAGAGTTGTCTAGCTTTCCCCTGGACCGCTCTTCCACTGGGAAAGCGAGACGAAAGAGTCTCTTAGGAGGCTTCTTCACTACTTGAGTTTGGTTACTATTCCGTCAGTAGGTTCTAGCGAGGAAAAAGATCGTGACATGGAAATCATCTATATCTGAATGAGATCTATTAATACAGTTGTTAAGTGAAGCTAGTGGACATGTTGAAAACTTAGTTAAGATTCATTGTACCTCATCGCATGCTTACGGAGGCACCCCAACCCTAAAGATTTCATCATGTCTTAGAGTCATAGTGTAAGGTCTCACCCGGACCAAGACCGCATACTATCCACGAAGCTTGGACAATTTGTTAAGGAAAAAGATCAGAACATGAAAAACATTGTTGGGAAAAATGAGAAACTTGGTTTATTCCTCGAATCCTAGGCTCTCTTATATAAAGCAGAGACCTATGGGTAAACTACATATGATAGAAGAACAGAAAAATAAGAAAATAGTACAAAGACATAAATATAACTCTACACTCCCCCTCAAGATGGAGCATAGATGTCAATCATGCTCAGCTTGGATGAACATTTCTGGAACGGCCCTCTGAGCAAAGCCTAGTGAAAATATCTGCAGTTTGATCCCCTGAGCTGACATGAGAAGTAGAGATAAACCCTTTCCGAATCATATCCTTCGTGTATTGGCAGTCCACTTCAATATGCTTAGTTCTCTCATGAAATGCAGGATTGTTTGCAATGAACAGGGCTGCTTGGTTATCACATTGTAGCTGCATAGGAATAGGTACATCTATATGTAAATTTGCTCACTGTTAACCGACTAAACCGACTAGTCGGTCCGACTAGTCGAGTCGGTGGGGTAGCCGACTCGACTAAGCCTAATCGGCCATTAGTCGGTCAACCCGACTAATCAGGCTGACTAATTGACCTAGTCGGCCGACTACTCGGTCGAATTTTACATAGAATTTTTTTATTTTTAATATTTTTTTCTTTTTTTAAAAGCAAACTTATTTAAGTATACTTAATGTTATATTTAAAATCAACTACTTCGTTTGTTTCATTATTATAGTATACAAATTGTACAAATCTATGCAAATATATAAGATTATATGTATAAAAATGATTTATATTGTTGGAGTATTTGGTAGTGCGCCTATTGAGTTGTAGATGGGTAAATGGATACCTTCAGGATCCATTTACCCCATTCAGTTGTTTAGTCCCACATCGTCCAGTGGTGGGACTTGGAGGCTCTGGAGAGGCTATATAAGGAGCCCCAGACCTCCTGTATCCAATAAGAAAAAGCAATAGACAAACATGCCCCATTGAGGGCTTCTCCCGTGGTTTCATCCCGCTCCTCACGGAGTAAGGTTCCACGTAAAATCATGGTGTTCCCATGTTCTATTTTTCTGGTTTATGCTCTATTTTATCATTCCGCTTCCGCTTCCGATTTTCTAACATGGTATCAGAGCGGGTCGATTCTCCGGGATTTCAAGCTCTTTATTATTTTATTCATTCGAGATTCGATGTTATTATTTTTCAAGATTAGGATATGTCCGGGTATACTAGGGTTTGTTTTTAAAACCCTAATTTCTGTGAAGATAAAGAATCTTAGGGTTCCATCCCTGGAACCCTATATCTGGTTCTACACCCAGACGGTACTCATGCATCCATCCAGCAGTTCTGTTCGAGTTCCAGTTCCTGGAATTGCTTGGGGAATATGTTCCAGAACGCAACATCCAGGCTGCGAGCATCAAGGCTTCAATCGAAGCATCATCTCCATCGACAGCCGCTGTAGCCTTCAAAGCCTTCTCACGCCGGTGCATCTCCAACCCGTCTCGCTGCAGCCTCCAACGCATCTGGCGAACCTGCATCGCATCTGGCGAGCTTTCGTCACCGTCGATCCCTGTCACAGCTCCCGCAGGCCCAGATCTCGCCTCCTGGCGATTCACTCAGACGCGAACCTGCTGCGCGATGCTCTTTGCGCGTCTCCCTTCCGCAGCAGGCGCAGGCACAAGCGGAGCACCTCCACTATTCCAGGAACCCCAAAGGAGGGCGGCGAAATTTGAAGACCATTCAAGGCGGCAGTCTTCATAGTAGGGTTCCCATCGTGGGAATCCTAGATAAGGACTGCATGTGCGCTGGACAAGACCCAGGCAGGCCCGGCATTTAAAGGGGAGCCCAACAGTGGGCTATATAAAAAAATCTCGTATGTTAAAAAAAGGGAAAATTTGCAGTAAAAAACAGGGAGGGGGAGGCTCTATAAGTGTACCCAGTCGTATATTTAAAAAAATAGAGAGAGAAAAAAAAGAGGAGGGATGGTTGGTGGGCCCAAGTGGGCCAGAGAGAGAAAAAAAGAGAGAAGCAGGAGTTTAAAAAAAGGCGCGTACAAAAAAACTGTATGCAAAGTTTTTTCAAAAAAATGTTGCAAGGAAAAGCCGAAAAAAAATGTTGAGACGGCTTATAAAAAAATTCAAAAAAAAATGATGACGGCTTATTAAAAAAATGAAAAGCCAAGAGAAATTTTTGAGAAGCACATGTTTTCCCCATGTCATTGTGTTCTCCCAACTTTGTCGATGTTGATTTTCCGACAAGTATGGGAGAAAAGGGTAGTGCTATGTAGAGTCAACAGGTCTTCTTCCAGATCCAGATTCAGATGCCAGTCTCCAGACCAGCCATATTTTTCAGACTCTACAACAGATTATTCAGACTCGACGATTGCCTTCCGAGTCCCCAGTTTCAGACACGCACAAGGATGCGGTCTTATTTTCAGATGAGCATATATATGTTGCCATCATTTGTTCGTAGTCCCCATCATTCGTCTTGTTGTCAGGCCAGAGTTTTCATGTGAGCCATAGGGACTCCATAGCAGAGGACCATTCCCTATACCATTGAGGGCAAGGGTTTTCATGTGGTATCATATGTACTCCAGAGTAGAGTATCATTCTCTGAGCCAGATGGGAGAGACCCAGTTCCCCGACGAGGAGACTTCAGGCGCAATTTCAGACTCGATGGTCAGATTCCGAGTCTTCAGTTGACTCACACTCCAGCCTGTTCGTCCTCCTCACCTGCACGGCATGAGAAGCAACGTCCTTGACTGCAGTAATGTGCGCGTTGGGTTGATATTGTCCGTAGTGTCCTGTAAGCGTTGAGTTGAGTTTATCTCTATTTGTCCAAGCTGAGCATTGCATGCTCCAGCTTGAGGGGGAGTGTTGGAGTATTTGGTAGTGCGCCTATTGAGTTGTAGATGGGTAAATGGATACCTCCAGGATCCATTTACCCCATTCAGTTGTTTAGTCCCACATCGTCCAGCGGTGGGACTTGGAGGCTCTGGAGAGGCTATATAAGGAGCCCCAGACTCCTGTATCCAATGAGAAAAAGCAATAGACAAACACGCCCCGTTGAGGGCTTCTCCCGTGGTTTCATCCCGCTCCTCACGGAGTAGGGTTACACGTAAAATCATGTTGTTCCCATGTTTTATTTTTCTGGTTTATGCTATGTTTTATCATTCCGCTTCCGCTTCTGATTTTCTAACATATATATTTAAAATAATTAAAAAAATTCAAAACTGACTAATGGCCGACTAAATCCGATTAGTCACCAAACTGTCGATTAATCCTAGTGACCCCACCGATTGAGTAACGACTACCGATTTCTACAACCTTGAATCTGATAGTTAGCTCGAACCCACATTATTTATGTACTAGCTTGTGCCATAGCCATATATTCAGACTCAGCACTGGACCTGGCAATGACAATTTGCTTCTTTCTCTTCCAAAAGACAAGAGATCTGCCAACAAAAACTGCAAAGTCCGAAGTGGACTTTCTATCCTTTGGACATCTTGCATAATCAGCATCGACGCATGCAGAAATGGTAAATGATGCATCCTTTTTTAATAATAATCATGCACCTTACGAAGATTTTAGGTATCTCAAAATCATATATATAGCATTCATGTGTACCCGTCGGGGATATTCCATGAATTGGCTCACCCGGTTGACTGCAAATGAGATATCTGGTCTGGTTAGAATAACAAAACGAAGCTTCCCCACTTTTTCTCTGTATCATCTCTTGTCCACCTCCTTTGTATCATCATCATACAACTTCATACTAGGGTCCATATGAGTGGTAGTTGGCCGACATCCAATCATTCATGTCTCAACTAGCATATCAGTCACATACTTCTATTGGGTCATCACAAGACCCTGCTGATTTCTAGCAAATTCTAATCCCAAGAAATATCGTAAGGTGCCAAGATCTTTAGTAACAAATTGTCGGTCCAGAAATTCTTTAGCCCTTTTTATCCCCTGCACGTCATCACCTGTGACTAATATGTCATCAACATATAGCATAATAACCATTGCTCCTATATAAGTTCTTTGTACAAACAATGAATGATCCGCATCCGACCTCTGAAATCCTTGCTTGTCAATTAAATGCGAGAGCTTCTAAAACTATGCCCTAGGACTCTGTTTAAGGTCATATATTACCCTATGAACTCTGCAAACTTGCAAATACTCCCCGTCTGCATCAAACCCAGGAAGTTGTTGCATGTAGACTTCTTCCTATAGGTCCCCATAGAAAAAGGTATTTTTAACATCAAGCTAGAAGATAGGCCAATCGCGTACCACTACAACAGAAGAAGAATCCGTAGAGTAAAATGACGAGCCACTGAGAAGAATGTATCTACGTAATCCACTCCATATGTTTGAGTAAATCCACGAGCAACCAGTCTGTCTTTGTACCGATCTAGACCTCCCATCTGCACGATGTCTAACAGTAAACACCCACTTGCAACTGACGATAGACGCTCAGTCAGGAACAGGAATCACCGCCTCAAATATCAACGAAATTCTACCGAATTTCTCTGAAATTTCCATTTCTCTAGGTCACCGAAATCGAAACGCTGCCTTATTTCCTTTTCCAAAATTTCAACGAAATATCACTGAAATGTTAACGAAATTTCCTCGAAATTGCATGTCATTTCGACGAAATAATAAAAATAAGGGAATCTACCCTTCACTTTCATCGAAATTTGCATATATTAATGAATTTTCACTTATTTATTCATCGATGTGTTGACTTGTAAGAGTGTTTTATGTTATTTGAAGAAGTTTCTTTAGTTAGTTCTTAAATTTTAGATCTAAATCCAAATCAAATCAGTTATCTACAAGATTTAAGAGTTAAATTCAAGTTTTCAATTTAAGAACTTTATTTTTTTCTTTCTTTATTTTAATATATATATATATATATTGATTAGTAGTTATTATATGTGTCATTTCATTCTTATTGACAAGGTGATTATCATGGCTTTTGCCTCCAGTTTAGCGTACGATTCTCACTCTAGGTAATGCATTGCCCTCTATATCAACATACGTGATGCTTATGACAATAACATTATTTCAGAACTTATATTTACAATTCTATTTTACAAATAAGTGTGCATTTCTATTTTATTTATTGATTTAGGAATACGAAAAACCTCATTTTAAGGGAAAAAAAGTCTAGTTCAGAGATATTTCTAAGATTTCCGATGATTTCACCAAAATTCTACGAAATTTCTCTTTCCGAACTTAGCGAAATGAAATCAAAATCCAAAATTTAAATCTTTGCTTTCTTGTGGCTTCTCTCTATTACAAGGAGTAGGTTTGATTGTGTGAGGGTTAGGTTGTTATTAACCTTCAAAATCTTGTGATTGTAAGTATTTGTCTACTATCATGTTGGATATAGTAGATTGTGCTTGTGAATGCTATTGCATATTCTTGGTGTTACTTGATTTGTCTGTGTCTTATATAGCATATATTTTATGAACACAAGCTATACAATACATCTATTTGACGCACATGTTACAAAGATTTGTGTTTGTGAGTGTATGTGTGTGCCTTATTGTATTCCTAAAATTAAATATTTTTCTATGTTGAAAGTATTTTGGTTAGATACAAGTTCTAAGCTATCATTTAAATCTTTAATTTCTTACATAAGATAACATTTTGCTAGTACACTTTGTAGGCCTATATTTTTCTGTTATTATTGCACGTGTCACCATTCTTTCATAATCAAAAGTAAAACTAATGGCTTCTAATTTCGGGTTCCAAAATCTGATTTTGATTTTTAGTATACTACTTTTTTTACTATTGGAGCTATTGGGTGGAAATTTAATGTAACATCGTAACATATCATGTTAATATCTTACTATTAACAAAAAGTCGTGTATTTCTATCTCATTTATTGAGTTAAAGAATATTAGAAAAGTTATTTTTTTAAAAAAAATGAGTTTTCAAGTAATTTCTCCAATTTCTAACCATTTTACCGAAATTCCACTGAATTTCTCTTTCCATTCCCATTCCCTAAGCTAAGGAAAGGACTTTGAAAGCAGAACCTAAGCACTAGGTCCAGAGTGAGCATCCATGTATTCTCTGTCCCTTCCCGGTCTATACATGGGAGTTCTCTTGGAGTTTGAATTCCCCCGAGGGGTCCAGACCAGTCTGAATAGAATTCCTTAGTCTGCCATGGGGTCGCAGTTGCGCGGCTGAAGGGTTGACTTAGCGGCTCTTTCTATTCTTTAAAGATAGAAGAGCTCGAGGGGTATGCTTTCCAGCTCTCTAAAGCGCATAGTGGGTTTCGTCTAAGTCTGTGACAGAGGTCTCTCTAAAGCGCATAGGTACTTTCTTAGTCAAGGTTGATGGGTAGGCGAATAGTCTACATGCGCTTTTTCAGTTCTAAGAGAGAACAAGCGCTTATTCCGTGATATCGAAACAAAATCGAAATCCGACATTTAAGGCCTTGACAGAAACCAAGATCCAGGTACCACGTGACTGTAAGGCAACCATCTCTTCTTACATAGCTAATCGCCACCGACTATCCTTCAATGCCTCCTGATAATTCTGTGGAATGCCCACGGCAAACAATGCAACTTCAAATTTCCTGAATTATCAGTCAAGCGATTAAAGGAGACCAGGGATGCTAAAGGATATGATGCATAGCTATGCTTCTGCTTCTGAAGTGCAATAGGTAAGTCCATATCATCAACTTCCACGTCTATCCCCTGCAAAGAACCATACGCAGGCAGACCATCAGACCCATCGTTAGGAACTATGTATTCATAACATACCTCATGCGTGCTAGATGATGAGCGATGATCATAAGCAGAAGCAGACCGACGGGTATAGCGATGCAGCAACAGTAGGACTAGGACAATGGGGGATGAAGATATAGGAGGATGTGGAGGTGGTGGTGGTGGTGACGATGGTGGTGAAGGAGGTTGTGATGGTTGTGGTGGCATGTAGATTTCATCATCAGAGTCTGACGAAGTCAACCGATCACTTATAGGAGAAAAATATATCATGGACTTGAAAAAGGTCACATCAGCACTAACATAATACTTCCCCCGCATTGGATCATAACATCTATACCCTTTTTGTGTCCTGGAGTACCCGACAAAGACACACTTGACTACTCTAGGAGAGAGCTTGTCAATACCTTGAAACAACTGGTGGACAAAGGCGACCGAGCCAAACACACGAGGAGTAAGTGAGAACAATTCTTTCTCAAGAAAAGCAAAAGAGAAGGGAATTTTCTCACCCAAGACCGATGAGGGCATGCGATTAATAAGATAGCATGCCATAAGAATAGCATCACTCCCAAAAAATGTGGAGCATGACTTTGAATGAGAAGAGTTCTGGTAACATTAAGCAAATGACAATGCTTCCTCTCCGCAACACCATTTTGTTGGGAAGTATAGGCACATGATGTTTGATGAATAATACCTCGAGTTGAAAATAATTGGAAAGAGTCACAAATTTCATAGAAGAAGAAAATACATTCTGCACTTCATTGAGAAAGTTCTTGATAACATCTCCAGCTTCAGATTTATTCTTTAATAAAAAGACACAGGACAGACGAGAGAAATCATCAACAACAACAAGATAAAACATGCATCCCTGATGATTGAGAACACGACTGCGACCCCAAATATCTATATGAAATAACTCAAAAATAGAGCTACTGCTCCGACTCTGATGATTGGGGTAGGCAAACCGATGATGCTTTCCCAATTAACATGCCTCACATTGAAATGACGAGTGATGAGAGATCTGAGGCAGAACACGACACATTTTCTGGAGCGGGAGATGACCAAAGCGCAGGTGCCACGTAAAGGGTGAGATGGGTCCAACAGAATGAGAGGAAATAACAGCATAAGTTCAAACCATACGATAGAGATCGCCATGCTCACGGCCACACCCAATCACCTTGTCTGTAAGGATGTCCTGAAATACAAGAGAAGGGTCAAAAATAGCTCGACAATGTAGATCCTTCGTAATCTCACTAATAGATAACAAATTCATAGAAAAGTTAGGTGCATGCAACACATTCTATAGACGCACAGAGGGTGTCAAGCTAATCTCCACAAGTCCAGTGATCGAGGAATGAGTCCCGTCTGTTATAACCACAGTTCATCCTGGAGGAACCTACCTGTATGCTGTAAGTTGACCTCTGTCTCCACACAAGTGATGTTTAGCACTGGAGTCCATAATCTATTCTATAACATCATATCCACTACCACTAGTAAGTGCATAAGTACTACATGAGGTACTAGAAGAAGTTGAAGCAGTCACATCTGAATGATTCCCGAAGACCGATGAAGAAGTAATGGGACTGGCAGGAGGTATAATGCCCCTCAATCGTGCTACAAGGTCATCAAATCATCGTTCCAGAGAAAAACAGTTTGGAGCTCAATCTGCTCAGCTACTCGAGCAAAAGCAGGAAATATATGCTTGGAGTAGCATGTATCATCTGCATGTCCAGGATGATGGCAATAAGTACAGGGCTGACGTATACCACCTCTTCTGCCACGAGGTCCGCGTCCACAAAATTGAGAAGAGCCTCCTCGATCTCGAGAGGCAGCCAGCGCTGAAGAAGTCTGACTGGCAGGTGGATGGGACAATGATCCTACTGAGCCTGCGGAAAGCTTCCTCCATGGGAGGAATAGTGGCATCTACCAGAATCTGGGAATGAGCAGCCCCATACTAAGAATCAAGGACTGACAGGAATACACCAACCATGGTGGCATTCTGATGAATCCACATTTCATCATCTTTATTCTATCATTTTGGTATCAAAAACCCTAGCAAATGCATGTAAATAGCATTAAATAGAGCATCTTAACATTCATGCATGTGCATCATATTAGTGTATAAAATACTGTATTTAAGGCCAAAATTATAGAATAAATAAAGAAAAGAAAAAGAATAAAATATTGTAAATATTTTATGACCCGAAACCCCGAGACCTAGGCATCTTGATGAATAGGTCGACAAGGAATAAAGTAGGGGGAGATAAGGTCAGAAATACAGATAAAATACCTATACATTCTATTCATTCTTTATTCATTTTGGGACCTATTTTCGGTTCCACTTTTTATACATCAAATAAAGAAACTTTGTACATGAAAGTTGTAGATAAGGAAATAAAGAAAAATACAAAATTGATTTCACTGAAAAATAATGTACAGATAAAAAGTTATGGTCTGAATAAAAATCCAGAATCCCAACTTCCCAGACCCGTATCTCACAAATGAAAACTCCAAATGCAGCATACTCACCTTTATTTGTATATAGAAGAAAATAAGCCATTTAATGGCGGTGGTTTCGCATTTGGCGGAGCTACGGTTTGAAAGTTGAGTTTTGGACCCTCATTGTATACTTGTACAGATTAAAATATTCAATTTATTATTTATTTATTATTTTTATAATTTTATATTTTTATAATGTTGTAATTAATACTTATAATAATTATGTGCATTAAAATCAGAATAAAAACATAAATAAAACTCAAAATAAAAAACTTAAATATGTGATACATAGGTATACTGCTTATACACATACCTGTACAACTACTATTTCTATTTTATTAAATATACAAATTACTTCAATAAAATAAAATAAAAATATAATTACGTGTATAAAAGTATCTTATAATTTTAGAAAATAATAAATAAAAATAATAAAATTAAAATATACAAAATAAAATTAAAATATACAAAATAAAATTAAAGTGATAAAATATATAGATAATATACCTATATAGGGGTATAAAAGGTAACTTGTAAAATTATACTTCATAAAAATAAATAAAAATCACTATAAAATACTTCATAAAAAAATAAACATTTTTTATTTTATAATTAAAAATCAATAAAATCATTATCTATTTTTTATTGATTTTATAAAACATTTTTGGGGGCTTTTTCCTGGTTGGTCCACGTGGACCAACCAGGTGGTCTGGGACGTTGACCAGCCAGTCAACTCCCTGACCATAGCCCTGCGCCCTTGTCAGAAATGCCCGTGACCCCTACTTTCTCGATTTTTTCGCCGTTGAGGCGTTCCTCCTCGAGCGTCGATCCCTTCATGGAACTTGTACCCTGTGCATCCGTGATTCCCGCCGACCTCTTAGATCCTACCAGATCTTCTTCATCCGCCCGTGATCGAGCCTCGAACATCGCACCTCCACCATGTTCAAAACCGCGCCCCTCACTTCCCATAGCTCTTTGAACCGACTTTAGGGTGCCAAAACCCTCCGGGCGTGGGTCGAGCGGAGCTCCAGTGACAGGGTACCCTCTTCACGCTCAGTCGAGGTGCGGTGAGCACCTAAGGCTGCGTTCCAACCTCCATCTCCGGCCACCGCCGTGAGGTCTTCTTCCTCGGGTTCTACAGCCCTTGAGGTTGTTTTCCCTTGTATTTTTCGTGCATTTTTAGCTTTGCAGTAGCTGTAAGTTCACGCCCCATATCTCGTTTCGCCTACTATCCATTGAGCCACCTGATCGCTACCTTGCCGAAGCTCGAGAGCTCCGGCGACCACCATCTATTCCGCTACCCACCAATATCTCGCCAATAAAAGCCAGGACGCCTGCTACTTGGTACTGCTGTGTTCTTTCCTCCTTGCAGGTCCTGAAGGAGGCATCTGAGCCTCAGGAGCATCGTCGTCAAGCTACCCGGAGCTGTCCCTATCCACCCACGTCGTGGCGGCGTACCGGCGTCTCTCCCGCCATTTTGACATCGTCACGAGCTAGAAGGACGCGCCAGGAAGCTTCCAAAGCGTTTTGGGACGTCAACTCGCGGCGGAGGAGGCAGATTTGGACCTGGGAAACTCGCCCTGCGGCGGAGCTGTCCCTGTTCTTCGTCGATTCCTCCTCGCCGTCCGATCAGCCTTCGTTCTTCCTGACGAGCAGCAGCCCTTGGATCCACATCTGAGCCCAGCCGTTCGATCGGGTTTAGCCATCTAATCTGGGCCGTTATAACCGAAGGGGGCATCGCGGCTCTCTGTGCTGACACGTGGCTTAAGAAGCTCATCAACCGTCGTTCGATCAGCCCCTTTGACTGGGCATTTTGCACTGTAAGCCCGGCACCTTTTTGTATTTAAAAATTAACACTTAATCTTTCATTTGCAGTTAGTAACTTTTTGTAATATTTGCTAAGACCCCCCTCTAGTTCTCGAAATTACATTGCAGCCCTTGCCAGCCAAGCGCGCGTGCATGGCACGTGCGCGTGGGTATTTTGCGGCAAGGCCCACGCTGTTTTGGCATTTTAATTTTCACTCCAGAGAATATTTTATTCAATATATATTTTGTGGGAAAAATTGCACTTTTGCCCTGAGCTTTTGAATATTTGCTTATACATCCCTGCCAGGCGCGTGCATAGGCGCGTGACTTAGGGATTTTTGCTCCAAAGCCCTTGCGGGTTGTGTGATTGCATTTTGGCCCAAAAGATATTTATTTCAGTATAAATCTTGGTGTGAAAATTGCGTAACAGCCCTGAAGTTTTGTCTATTTACCGTTATACCCCTGCCAGGCCCTTTACTTTTTGCTCACTTAATGAAATTATTTGGAGCATCATTTTAACTCCAAAAATTCCACAAAATTAGGGTTAAGCTCCTGGACACTTGTTCTACCACGCCAACACCTTAGTTTTTGATTTTGTTTTATTTTTATATTTATTAAAAATCAAAAACATGCTTTTTATTCACTGTCTAGCTTAGAAAAAACCAAAAAAATATTAAAACATCTCGAAAAATTCCAAAAAAATTCCCTAGTGTCTATTTTCCCCTAATTTAGTGTCAGTCCAAAAATCACTAAAAATCTCAAAAGAAAAACGCTAAAAATTAGAAAATACATAAAAACTTCAAAAAAATCTATAAAATCAAAGAAAACTCCAAAAAATACAAACTCAATTCCTGTTTGTTCTACATTTCATTCTCTTTATTTGAAAATTAGTGTGAAAAAGTTTGGTTGTTGTTTGCTAATTTTAGTTTGCATTTTCCTCACAGCCAACACATTTTCCACTGTTTTCCTTTATTTCAGTTTTTAAAAATACCAAAAACACTTTGAAAAATCCCCAAAAATCACAAAAACAGTAGAAAAATATAAAAAGACCAAAAAGACTTTATTTGCTAATTTTTGAACATTTTTATCTATTTTTATAAATATCTCTTTCTCCCTTTTATTACATTGCTTATATATTCTATTATTGGAAAAAGAATTAAAAAAATATAAAATATAAAATTATAAAATTTAGAAAATTAAAAATCAAAGTACAAAATTAAAAATTAAATTAAAATTAAAAAAATTAAAATTAAAAACCCACGAAAATTTCCTTTGATTGCTTGCTTAGTGTAGACACATCACACACATTCACTTGTGCACATTTTTGTGAATTACCCTGTTTGCTCCCTGTGTTCGAACTCTCTGCATACTTGTCCCTATACACCATTTGTGCAGAGTTAAAAATAAATTTTAACTCCACATTATTTCTAATTTATTGATCTTTAGTATGGGTTAATTGTTGATTAAATACAGTTTTCATTTGAGAGTCACCACAGCGACGGTTGTCTCCGCCTTGTGTGAGACACCATTTAGGCTCTTTCGAAATTTGTGTTTATCAAATGGCGCCGTTGCCGGGGAGCAACAATGCGTAGTTCGAGTTTTTGCTTCATGTTGTGATCATTTGTCTGCCTTTGCGGCTTTTATTTCTGTTTGTTTTATTTTGCATTATTTTTGATATATCTTTTGAATTGTCTAACCACTCTCCTTGTTTTGATTCCGTGCGAGGTACGCGGATCGAGGGAGGAGCCCCTCTTGGAGCACCTTGGCACCCACGTGAGGCGACTTGACTTAGCACGAAGGCGGGCTAGGAGAGAATTTTGAAGACAATTCTATTTCCTTTATTCTCTTGTATTTAGTTTGTAATTTAAGTGAGAGGGAGACCCTTTTATTGTAATAATACAGGTACCCCCGAACTTGGACTCTTGAGCCTAATTTCCAAGTGATTGTTCACTTGGGGGCTCGCCGCGGCTTTTTGTCGGTTTTCATCGCATTTTTTTTACTTTGTTTTCCGATTTTCGGTTTTCTTTATTTTGTGTGATTGAGCCCCTAGTTCTAGGATTGCTTGCGATAGACTAAGGCCAAACACCTAATACTTTGCATGCACCTATAGTTTCGTTTGGACTTAGTCAAAATCTTAAACAGTTGATCATTAGCTTTCGATCCACGCGTCGCGAGCTCATTCCCACACAAGCGCTTTCTCCTAACTCAAATGTGTTGAGCAGAGGAGGGGTGAGCCTAAACCGGACATTAGGATTGAGGGTTGGTGGTCAGCTTGTGGTTCTTCACGATAATAGCAATTTCTGAAACTTAGGGCGATTTCATCGGCTTTTGCATTTGCATATAGATAGGTTTCAATTCTGTTGAGCATCCTTGCATGTAGAGTGCTGGAGGCAAGGTGAGCATTTACGCTTTAGCATCCATCATCGTTTTGATCGCTTGCATTGCTTTTCCGCCTCTCTACCTCTGATTTTGCCAACCTAGGATTTTAAAGGAATTGAAACCTCGTTAGGCGCGTGCATTTCTTATTAAAAATCCAAAAAAGTGATAACCAATAAAATTGGGACTGCTAATATTACTTGGCCCTAAAACCGATCAAAAAGAAATAGCTTGTATTGGGGCGAGTAATCCCCTCATTGTCTTCGCTTTTATTTGCTCGCGCACACACTAAGGATAGAGCCCAAAATCCCATTCAGCCCCCTAAGTGTTTGTGCAATTCTTTGACTTCTCACCTAACTCTAAAACAGACAAGACTAAAAGACCGCAATTTACGGTCTCTACCGAGTTGAGTAGGTGAATTGAGGGTTTGCATTATTTTCATTTTTGTTTGTGATTGTTTTGTGTGTGTCCTAGATCATCTGTGCGCATTTGCGTCTTTTTCTTCACTCTTTTGACTTGACCTTCGTGCTCCCCCGAATCACTTCCTTTTGTTTTCGAGATGGACCCCTGGAGTGTATTTTATCCAGACTTTGCGGACCCCTCGCTCGCTCCAGCCGGTCCACCTCCCTTTTATCAGGAGGATCCTCCTCCTACTTTTTCTGATTTTTGTACATATCCGCCTCAGCCACAGTATCAGACCTCGGACTTCTACCCACCTCCACCCCCACATGTATATGATCCGCCTCCACGTCCACATCCACCCGAGTCTGACCTGTTGGAGTCACCTCCCACGACCTCCATGAGTGTTGTCATGAACCTAATGCTAGAGCACATCAATTTGATGAAGGAAAATCTTGACACTTTGAGAGAATATCGGACTAGTGCTCTTTTCATCGAGAATACGGCTTCATTTGTAGGTGATCATGGGAGCTTGCAATCGCCAAAAATACAAAAAAATGAGAAAATTTTAAAAGACCAAAAAGATTTCGGGAGACACTTGGTTGATCAATATTTTGAGGAGAGATCCCACTTGCCAGACCCCTGGACCACACACCCATTCACATCCAGTCCCACCTTTGACCCCGAGGATGCCGCTGTACAGACTGCTCTTGGCATACCTCGTGTATATGCTGATTCCGACTTCCTCCCTTGTATGGAGGACGTCCAAAAATTCAAAAAAATGCTATATGAACACGAAGTGGTGGCTACTATTCATGAGATTATCCGTGCCCCACTTCAGCAGGCCATGACCCAATTATCTGCTCCTCTTCCCAAGAAGAGAAAGCGGAGGAGCAGATCTGAGCGTCACATTCTGACCATGGCCACTGCCCTCGCCATCACACACCGTCCCGTTCCCAAGAAGAAGAACACAGCTACACCTTTCATCACTTGCACCATCTCTGACCATACTTGTGATCGCACTCTCCTGGACGGCGGTGCATCTATTAGCATATTACCATTCTCGCTGGTACAGTCTCTTCACTTAGGGCCTCTCAAGAAGACCAGGATGATCGTTCAGTTTGCTGATGGATCTATCAAGAGGCCGAAGGGTATCCTTGAAAACGCCGTCATTTCTATTCAGGACACGAGCCACAATGTTGATTTTGTCGTGTTGCCCATGGAGAACTCCACAGGGGAGCCATCTCCAATCATCCTGGGACGACCATTCCTCGCCTCTGCGAGGGTCGTTATTGATTATGGATCAGGAGAGGTTCGCTTCCGTCCTGTTGACGGGAGCGAAGTGGCGATCACCGCACCCACAGTTGACCAGAGACCCGCACCTGATGCACCTTCACCGATCATAGCTGACTCTGAGGCCTGTGACCTACCTGATGCTACTAGAGAGACTTCCTTAGCGATCCCTGATGAGACCCGACGGATCCTCCGAAAGGGGAGGAAATCAGAAAGCATGGACCTCACTAATCCTCCTCCTGGTGTGTGGCGATGTGTTGATGAGATCCAGAGTATTTATGTGATTGAACCATTTGAGCAGCGGGCAGATGATAAGATAATTGAGGAAGTTTATGATGTTGCCCATTACTTTGAGAGACCTCATAAGGCAACAAATGACCCAGGTAAGACTAGACAGGACGGACCTGGTTTGACTACTTCCACTGATAAATCCGTTCCTGGCCCTTCACAAGTGAAGATGATTGAGGTCGGTTATGATGCTGCCATTTATTTTGATAAATTCAGACCTCTTGTTGAAGACAAGGATTCAGGTGAGAGTCTTGAGGACGATCTGAGTTCTCGTATACTTCCACAGATGATTTCGTTCCTTTTGATTTTGACCTGGACGAGGACTCGCAGGACGACTCCGATTACACTTCTTCCGAGGATGATGAGTTTGTCCCATTTCACTTTGACATCTGCGAGACTTCCAAGGCCGGACCTAGTCGTACTTCTTCCACTCACCCGTCCGAGCCTTCACATCATAGGACCACCAAGGGAGAACCTAGCCATACTGCTTCCATCGATCAGTTCGTCCCTTTCCGTTTTGATTCCACTGAGGGCCTTCACCGTGTCGACCCTGATCGGCCTCCGTCCACTGTGGACCCCGATGTCGACATACACCATATCCGATCTATCCCTCAGCGGTCCCGCAAGAAGGTTTGCTTTCCACCTTTTGATGATCACCCATTTATGTTGTAGATTCTATCCCGTGACTCTCTTTCCATCTCCCGTTTTTGCTCGTCTACCCATTTCTCGTGTTTGCCTTGCTTAGGACGTACTTTGTCCTACGTATAGGAGGGGTAGACGAGTTGAGTGTTCATTCTTCATTCCGTGTCATCACTCCTGTTGTTGCCTATACTTAGGGCTTCTTTTACCCTAAGTATAGGGGGAGTGATGTGTATATCCTATGATCTATCCTTCCATCTTTTGATTTATTTTCTTCTTTTCTTCTTTTCTTATTTTCATTTTCTATCATCTTCATCTATCAAAAAAAGGTGCCGTCCTTGTAGACAATTTTCCATACTTAGGACGTACTTTGTCCTAAGTATAGGTGGCGTGCACCTCGAATTGTTCTATTCTTTTCGATCCTCTCCATTGTCTCCTCTTCTTGTCTATACTTAGGGATATTTTACCCTAAGTATAGGGGGAGCGGTCGACTTCTCATTCATTGATTCCTTCATTAGTTTGGTATTCTTTAGACTTGTTTATACTTAGTCCGAGTTATGTCTTCTCTTTTCTCTCCGATCTATGAGGACATAGCTCAAGCTAAGTATAGGGGGGTCGTATATACTGCGCATATACTTTAGCCATAACTCGTACTTTAGTATTTTCCTAATAAATATGGCTAATAATTCTTTAAAATTCATTAAAAAAACCCCTAATAAAAATGTGTTTTATTCCTCAAAATCTTTTTGTATATACTGATTAATAAATCAGGTGAAAATGTTTTTTGCAAAATGTTTGAAAAATAGTTTGAAAATCTTTGTGAACATCTATTGAAAACTATTTTGAAAATATTTTGTTACATGTTTTCAACCTTTGTAAAAATGTGTGGTTTGAAAAACTTATTTTCTTTATGTGAAATAAAATATTTGAAAAATGATTTGCAAATGGTTTGAAAAATGGTTGCAAAAATATTTTGAAAAACCTATATATACTGTTTGAAAAACCTTTGCAAAATGATTTTCAAATGTGTGTAAAATGTTTGTAAAAATTGTTTTGGACTATAGTTTTCAAAAAAATTGTGTAAAATTGTTTTCAAATAAGTTTGAGGAATACATACATCTCACCAAAATCCACTATATGTATATATGTATAAAATTGATCACTTACCTTGTAAATTTCTTAAAACCTACTTCTTGTAAATATAAGAAGCACTCCCGTGTACATATTTTCACCTAGTTTTTAGCCAAATCTTTTTGTTTTCAAAAATCCCAAAAACATTTGCAAAATTAAAATCCAAAAACATTTGAAAAATCCTTTTGAAAAATACAAAAAAATGCATGCATCATCTTTTCAAAAATCCATAAAAAATTCAAAATCTTTGAAAATTGCATCACAAAAATATTTTCTGCATTGCATTGCATGGCATGAGCATTTTTTTTCGGATTGAGTTTGATAGTTGAACAAGTCTAAGTAAAATCCGGAGATTGGAGCTTGATTGGACCTTAAAATCTACCTAATAACAGGAACCTTATAGGAACTGGGTTTGAGGTACTTCAGGTCTAGTTGACTTAATTCTTTGAGGATCACGGGACTTGGTTCAATGAATTCTTGACTGCCTAAGTAGAGTATTTCGGAGCACACGCACGACTCTTGTTGATAATGACCTAACTTGGACACCTGCACCTTTCACATGGCTCAACTCAGTTGGAGTGGTGAGGGGATTGGATTTGCCGGTATGAGACGCACACAAGTGGAAACATTTGTCCTCCTCTAGGGAGGGAAGTGCACCCCAACCCGTTCAGTGATTAGGAAGTCTAAAGACAGGAGGCTGTGGGTTGCGATAAAGCTTCAAAAGAGGGATAGTCTACTGGCTCAAGAGGAAAAACTCCTTATGTAAATGTTGCTGTGAATAGTATTTCAAAAAAAAAAAGTTCAGGCATGTACAAAAATAAAAAGCCTGCAAGTATGTACAAAGTCAATAAGCATGCTTGAGTTCCAAAGTCATATCATGTGAGCCTGCAGCAGGATGACTTGACTACACTGGTCTTGCATCCAAGGATAGGTAGCTACACTGGCTACCGTCCATTCTTCTCTTCACCCCCTCCTCTTGAGCTGGTTGCCACTTGAACTTAGAAGGGAATACCCCGCTCCTCGAGGATGGAGTCATTGGATTGGGGAATCATTGGGTTGTCATGCTGGAGAAGTCAGTCTCTTTGTCATTCTAGTTGGGGAGAGCCACCATCACTTACATTGTACGAGTCAGATTCATAGTCGTAAGAGTTTGCGTATGAGTTGAAGTATTTCTGACCTGGCTATTGAGGAGACTTGGACAGAATTTTGGGATTCTCAAGGACTGTTGAACTTCAAACACGGTTCTCACTAAGGTTCCGCCCGCACTAAAATTCCAAAGGTCCTACTTAAGCTCCAAACTTTGATTTTGCGAAGATAAGTTTGATAATCAAATAAAATCCACATTTCTTCTTTTTCTTTTCTTTCTTCTTCTTTTTTGCACTTATTGCATAAGTGTTTGCAAGGGACTAGCAAAGGTAAAGTATAGGGGGATGATGAATCCACATTTCATCATCTTTATTCTATCATTTTGGTATTAAAAACCCTAGCAAATGCCTGTAAATAGCATTAAATAGAGCATCTTAACATTCATGCATGTGCATAATATTAGTGTATAAAATACTGTATTTAAGGCCAAAATTATAGAATAAATAAAGAAAAGAAAAAGAATAAAATATTATAAATATTTTATGACCCGAAACCCCGAGACCTAGGCATCTTGATGAATATGTCGACAAGGAATAAAGTAGGGGGAGATAAGGTCAGAAATACAGATAAAATACCTATACATTCTATTCATTCTTTATTCATTTTGGGACCTATTTTTGGTTCCACTTTTTATACATCAAATAAAGAAACTTTGTACATGAAAGTTGTAGATAAGGAAATAAAGAAAATACAAAATTGATTTCACTGAAAAATAATGTACAGATAAAAAGTTATGGTCTGAATAAAAATCCAGAATCCCAACTTCCCATACCCGTATCTCACAAATGAAAACTCCAAATGCAGCATACTCACTTTAATTGTATATAGAAGAAAATAAGCCATTTAATGGCGGTGGTTTCGCATTTGGCGGAGCTACGGTTTGAAATTTAAGTTTTGGACCCTCATTGTATACTTGTACAGATTAAAATATTCAATTTATTATTTATTTATTATTTTTATAATTTTATATTTTTATAATGTTGTAATTAATACTTATAATAATTATGTGCATTAAAATCAGAATAAAAACATAAATAAAACTCAAAATAAAATACTTAAATATGTGATACAAAGGTATACTGCTTATACACATACCTGTACAACTACTATTTCTATTTTATTAAATATACAAATTACTTCAATAAAATAAAATAAAAATATAATTAAGTGTATAAAAGTATCTTATAATTTTAGAAAATAATAAATAAAAATAATAAAATTAAAATATACAAAATAAAATTAAAGTGATAAAATATATAGATAATATACCTATATAGGGGTATAAAAGGTAACTTGTAAAATTATACTTCATAAAAATAAATAAAAATCACTATAAAATACTTCATAAAAAATAAACATTTTGTATTTTATAATTAAAAATCAATAAAATCATTATCTATTTTTTTATTGATTTTATAAAACATTTTTGGGGGGCTTTTTCCTGGTTGGTCCACGTGGACCAACCAGGTGGTCTGGGACGTTGACCAGCCAGTCAACTCCCTGACCATAGCCTTGCGCCCTTGTCAGAAATGTCGTGACCCCTACTTTCTCGATTTTTTCGCCGTTGAGGCGTTCCTCCTCGAGCGTCGATCCCTTCATGGAACTTGTACCCTGTGCATCCGTGATTCCCGCCGACCTCTTAGATCCTACCAGATCTTCTTCATCCGCCCGTGATCGAGCCTCGAACATCGCACCTTCACCATGTTCAAAACCGCGCCCCTCACTTCACATAGCTCTTTGAACCGACTTTAGGGCGCCAAAACCCTCCGGGCGTGGGTCGAGCGGAGCTCCAGTGACAGGGTACCCTCTTCACGCTCAGTCGAGGTGCGGTGAGCACCTAAGGCCGCGTTCCAACCTCCATCTCCGGCCACCGCCGTGAGGTCTTCTTCCTCGGGTTCTACAGCCGTTGAGGTTGTTTTCCTTTGTATTTTTCGTGCATTTTTAGCTTTGCAGTAGCTGTAAGTTCACGCCCCATATCTCGTTTCACCTACTATCCATTGAGCCACCTGATCGCTACCTTGCCGAAGCTCGAGAGCTCCGGCGACCACCATCTATTCCGCTACCCACCAATACCTCGCCAATAAAAGCCAGGACGCCTGCTACTTGGTACTGCTGTGTTCTTTCCTCCTTGCAGGTCCTGAAGGAGGCATCTGAGCCTCAGGAGCATCGTCGTCAAGCTACCCGGAGCTGTCCCTATCCACCCACGTCGTGGCGGCGTACCGACGTCTTTCCCGCCATTTTGACATCGTCACGAGCTAGAAGGACGCGCCAGGAAGCTTCCAGGGCGTTTTGGGACGTCAACTCGCGGCGGAGGAGGCAGATTTGGACCTGGGAAACTCGCCCTGTGGCGGAGCTGTCCCTGTTCTTCGTCGATTCCTCCTCGCCGTCCGATCAGCCTTCGTTCTTCCTGACGAGCAGCAGCCCTTGGATCCACATCTGAGCCCAGCCGTTCGATCGGGTTTAGCCATCTAATCTGGGCCGTTATAACCGAAGGGGCATCGCGGCTCTCTGTGCTGACACGTGGCTTAAGAAGCTCATCAACTGTCGTTCGATCAGCCCCTTTGACTGGGCATTTTGCACCGTAAGCCCGACACCTTTTTGTATTTAAAAATTACCACTTAATCATTCATTTGCAGTTAGTAACTTTTTGTAATATTTGCTAAGACCCCCCTCTAGTTCTCGAAATTACATTGCAGCCCTTGCCAGCCAAGCGCGCGTGCGTGGCACGTGCGCGTGGGTATTTTGCGGCAAGGCCCGCGCTGTTTTGGCATTTTAATTTTCAGTCCAGAGAATATTTTATTCAATATATATTTTGTGGGAAAAATTGCACTTTTGCCCTGAGCTTGTGAATATTTGCTTATACATCCCTGCCAGGCGCGTGCATAGGCGCGTGACTTAGGGATTTTTGCTCCAAAGCCCTTGCGGGTTGTGTGATTGCATTTTGGCCCAAAAGATATTTATTTCAGTATAAATCTTGGTGTGAAAATTGCGTAACAGCCCTGAAGTTTTGTCTATTTACCGTTATACCCCTGCCAGGCCCTTTACTTTTTGCTCAATTAATGAAATTATTTGGAGCTTCAGTTTAACTCCAAAAATTCCACAAAATTAGGGTTAAGCTCCTGGACACTTGTTCTACCACGCCAACACCTTAGTTTTTGATTTTGTTTTATTTTTATATTTATTAAAAATCAAAAACATGCTTTTTATTCACTGTCTAGCTTAGACAAAAAAATATTAAAACATCTCGAAAAATTCCAAAAAATTCCCTAGTGTCTATTTTACCCTAATTTAGTGTCAGTCCAAAAATCACTAAAAATCTCAAAAGAAAAACGCTAAAAATTAGAAAATACATAAAAACTTCAAAAAAAACTATAAAATCAAAGAAAATTCCAAAAAATACAAACTCAATTCCCGTTTGTTCTACATTTCATTCTCTTTATTTGAAAATTAGTGTGAAAAATTTTGGTTGCTGTTTGCTAATTTTAATTTGCATTTTCCTCACAGCCAGCACATTTTCCACTGTTTTCCTTTCTTTCAGTTTTTAAAAATACCAAAAACACCTTGAAAAATCCCCAAAAATCACAAAAACAGTAGAAAAATATAAAAAGACCAAAAAGACTTTATTTGTTAATTTTTGAACATTTTTATCTATTTTTATAAATATCTCTTTCTCCCTTTTATTACATTGCTTATATATTCTATTATTGGAAAAAGAATTAAAAAAAATATAAAATATAAAATTATAAAAATTAGAAAATTAAAAATCAAAGTACAAAATTAAAAATTAAATTAAAATTAAAAAAAATAAAATTAAAAACCCACAAAAATTTCCTTTGATTGCTTGCTTAGTGTAGACACATCACACACATTCACTTGTGCACATTTTTGTGAATTACCCTGTTTGCTCCCTGTGTTCGAACTCTCTGCATACTTGTCCCTATACACCATTTGTGCAGAGTTAAAAATAAATTTTAACTCCACATTATTTCTAATTTATTGATCTTTAGTGTGGGTTAATTGTTGATTAAATACAGGTTTCATTTGAAAGTCGCCACAGCGACGGTTGTCTCCGCCTTGTGTGAGACACCATTTAGGCTCTCTCGAAATTTGTGTTTATCACATTCCTATAAGTCTTCTGCTATGGAGCTTCTCGGACATCCCACGCAAGGATGTATATAACGAATGAAGGGGTCATTCATTCTGTTTGATAGTAAAAATATCATGCTGGAGTTGCAGAATCTTTGTCACATTCCTTGCCTGTGAATAAGTAGCGGCGAGAATATCCCACATGACCTTTGTGATGGGCTGATGTAACACGTCATTGGCGATCTCTATCGCCAATGTACCTAAAAGCCAAACCTTGGCATATGCATCATTCATCTCCCATGAGGCATTAACCCCTGTTTTCTCAACCAGCTCTTCCTCGGAAAGAATGTGTTTCTTACATGTAGACTTCATCAGGCTCATGAACTGCATGGCCTACAATTCGTAGTTCGATCCATCCATCTTTATTATAGACGCAGGACCTCTGAAGGCACCTGCGGTGGGGATATCTACCTTGCTTTCTGACATGACGGCTAGAGAAGATTAGAGTTGTAAACTAGACAAGCTTTTGTCTACACTGACATAGAGAGAATTGGTTGCATGTTAGACTCAATCAATCCCATCAAGAGAGAGGGGTCAGCGGCAGCACCCCTAGAGAGAAGGATCGGCGATGATACCCCTAGAGAAAGGAGGTGTAGCGGCACCCCTAGAGAGAGAGGGTGGCGACGACGTCCCCTGGAAGAGAGGAGAGGCGGCGGTGGTGGCCCCTAGAAATGGCGGCGGGGAGCCGAGAACGGGAGAGGAGGGACGGCGATAATGGGGCTAGGGTTAAGGTTTTTGGGGGTATGAGAGCTCCGGACTAGGACCGCCGCTCGGATACCATGTTGGGAAAATAAGAAACTCGATTTATTCCTTAAACCATAGGCTCTCTTATATAGGGGAGAGACCTATGGGTAAATTACATATGATAAACAGAAGAACAAAAAAATAAGATAACAGTACAAAGACATAAATATAACTCTACAATCATCATCAATCATCTACATTTAATAAGGTCCATCAAATCATTTTACATTTAAAAATGAAAAGACGTAATTTAGATCTAGATCACTTATTCTATTATGATCTTATAATGAATCAAGGAAAGTATTAAGTGTTGATAGTTGAGATGGGGTGGGTAAAAAAGGAGATTCATATATTTAGTAGCTAGAAAACCATCTTTCAATGCAAGTAGTTTGCATATTAGACAATGTCTTTACATGTCTACTTGCTTCATTTTTGTAATCACTTAAACACCTGTTATTTTTAATAATTTTTGCCGTACTCAACATTTGTTGACATCCTTTTGTTCCTAACATGGATGGCAGGAAAGGCACCTGCGATACAATAGTTTGTTTATCAGGACTCTTAGCTTTTGGTGTTCAGACGATTACTTTTGACGGTACCCACGATGGTCGTGTACAGATAATTGTAACTCTATTGTGCTTACTTTCTCTACTGCTACACTTTTAAAGATACATGTATAAAACAAGGATAGATTTACTTTTGATACATGCAATAGTTTATGGAAATTAATGCAAATATTTCTTTGATGGCGCGTGTCTTGATGTGGTTTGTTATATCATTGTGAATGCCATTCGAATCGTGAAAAATTTTCCCTCATTTTTTTAACTTAGTACAATCAATCTTGAACTAAAATAATGCAAATATCGTGTAAACGGATAACCTGGATCTCGAGGAGCCACAGTTTTCCCCCAAAAACCCTTATTTCCAACCTGTAGACCCCACCATTTATTTTTTATTCTCCATCAAGTGAGATCCACCTAAAAACCACTCTCTCATTTTTTTTTAGGCTCAAAAAGAGGGGGATACACTCGTTGGTGTTCGCCCCAGCAATATATATAACTAGAAAAAAGGAAAAAGTGGGAAATACTTACAAAGTCAAGGAAGGAGAGAAGGTAACAGAGTGCGTATGCGAAAAAAAGAAAGTCGGCCACCACAGAGAGGCCCAAAAAAACCTACCGAATACACCAGTCTGATATAAGTTGAGCACACGAAATAAGTATGTTTTCACGATAGAAACGCTGCCCTGAGAAAATGACATCGTTCCTGCCAAGTCATATGCACCACAGCCGCGCGATAGGAGCCAAAAGGTCACGCCTCGCCCTGTTCCTGTTGGACCAAAGAGTCTCGCAGAAAGCGGAGAGATTGTCCGCTCTCGCCCAAGGCAAATCGTCCCTGATTCCCGAAACCAAGTGGCAGCCGAAGAAGAGGTGGTCGACGGTTTCATCCTCATCACAACACAGGGGGCAAGATGCACTGAAGTGTGGAAAAAATTTGGCACAACGATCACGAGTCAACAGCCTCCGTCTTCGAAGTAACCAAAGGAAGATGCCAATGCGTTCCGACAAACGTAAGCCACATAAGAATTGACAATCACGCACAAGAAGAGATGACGTAGGTGGTGGAGGAAGGAGCAGAGCCCGGTAAGCCTTCCTAGTGGAAAAGGACCCGTCCTTCCAGCGCCAATGATCCCCCTGCAAATTTGGCGTAGCGATAATACTGAGCCACCATCATCAAAACGAAGTCATCCACCCGCTGCTCGGAGAAGTTCGCTGAGAAACGAGGACACCAACATCCATCCACCCAACATTCAGCCACAGATGCATTCCTATTCGACGCAAGCGCGAACAATCTTGGAAAACGCACCTGGAGATGGCCATTTCCCGACCAATCATCCAGCCAAAACTTGAAGGACTCCCCCGTCCCCAACACCGGGGTGAAGAGCGCCACATTCCTCTGCAGGGCGGCCATCACGCTGCGCCAGAACGGGGAATAGTGAGGTCGCAAAACCCCTCGCTGCAACCCGAACCAGTCGTTGCCCAAGAGCACCCTGAGAACATTGGTGAGAAGTTATCTTCCGTCCCCCAGAGTCTACTCACCCATTTGAGTAAGAGAGCGTCATTAACCAGATCCAATCTCCGGACACCAAGCCCACCAAAGTGCTTAGGCATGGACACGTCATCCCGCGCGGCCAGATGCATGCCCCTACCATTCCCCTCCTTCCGCCCCCACAAGAAACGACGCAAACACCGCTCAAGCCGCATTTGGACCCCCGCAGGCATTCTCCGAACGGAGAGGAAGTACACAGGTATAGACGAGAGCACCGATTTGAGAAGTATAAGTCGCCCTCCCCGAGAAAGCAAAGCCGCCCGCCAACCAGCAAGGCGCGATTCCACCCGTTCAGTGATAACACGCCAATCCTTGACTCTGGCCCGCCCCACCGATAAAGGTAAACCTAGATAAGCAATCGGAAGCTCACCAGGCGAAGAACCGAGCAGCCGGCCACATTCCTCCGCCTCCGCAGGCGACAAGCCAAAAGGCACCACGTTGGATTTGGAGACATTAATCGACAAGCCCGATAATTCACAGAAAAGGGCAAGAGTGTTGGCCATACCAGAAACCTCCTCCGCACCGCCCTCAATAAAACAAATAGTATCGTCGGCGAACTGGATCAAGGGCACGCAAACATCCCCCTTACGGAATCCATTAGTAAGCCCCGCGTCAATTACGCGGTTGACCATGCGCGCAAGAACGTCGGAGGTCAAAACAAAGAGGAGGGGCGCAAGAGGACAACCCTGCCGCACTCTCTCATTTAATACGCCAAATCATCTATTTATCTTTCATACAACAACAAAACCTTTTCCCACAATTAAGTAGGGTCGGCTACATAGATTCTTTGCCTCCATTCAGATCTATCTTGGGTCATCTCGAGCTTCTATCCAAAAAATTAAGATCCCTTCGTATAGTCTCATTCCAACATTTCTTGAGTCATCCTCGCCCTCTCCTAACCGATCCATCAGTTGACCTTTGCAAATGGCCAAAACACCTTAAGTGGCTTTCTTACATCTTATCCTTGATCGGAGCTACACAACCTTTCCATATGATTGCATCATTCCGAATCCGATCTTTACGTGTGTGTGTGTGTGTATGTCCACACATCCATCTTAGCATTTTCATTTCTGCTATAGTCATTCTCTGCACATGTCTATGGTTCACAAGCCAACATTCAGATCCATAAAGCATAGCAAGTCTTACGGTTGCTTTGTAGAACTTTTCTTTAATTTTTAAAGAAAATTTTTTATCACAGAGTACAGCAAAGGCCCCTCTCTACTTTACCTAGCATGTATTTATTCTATTAGTAGCATCTCCATCAATTTTCCTATCATATTGCAAAATAGATCCCAGGTATCTAAAAGAATGTCTTTTCCGAATGGTACATCCCCAATCTTCACCTCGATTCTTTCATCATTGCTTCGATCAAAAGTGCACTCCGTATATTCAGTCTTAGCCCTACTTATACCAAATACTTTAATCTCCAATGCATGTCTCCAGACCTCAAGCTTCTCATTTACTCCATTTCTAGTCTCATCAATCAACACAATATCATCAGCAAATAACATACACCAAGGTATCTTATCCTGAATGTAACTTATCAACTCATCCATAACCAAAGTAAGAAGAAATAGACTCAAAGTTGAACCTCGATGTAAATCAATGTTGATGTCTAAATAGTCAGTCTTCCAAGATTGGATCCTTACACAAGATAAAGCACTATCTTACATATCCTTTATGATGTTAATGTATAGGACAGGTAATTGCCTCTTCTCCAAAACCCTCCAGAATATCTCGTTTGGGATAGAATCATAAGCCTTCTCCAATAATAAAAATCATATGGAAGTTCTTCCTTTTAGCTCTATAAATCTCCATTGCTCTCCTCAGCAAATGGAAGGCTTCAATAGTTGAGCGACTTGGCATGAATCTGAATTGGTTTTCTTTTACTTTAGAAACTTGCCTTGAACTTCTTTTGATCACATGTTCCCAAATTTTCATAGTATGACTCATCGGCTTGATACCTCTGTAATTTGAATAATTTTGAATGACCCCTTTGTTCTTATAAAGAGGCAACATTCTCCTCCAATCTTCAGGCATTCTCTTGCTTCGCCGAATAACATTGAATAAATTTGTAAGGCAAGTCAAACCATGCTCACTTAAAACTCTACATACTTCTATAAGAATGTCATCCGGTCCTACACCTTTCCCAGGTCTCATAACCTTCAAAATCCCATCTACTTCCTTTCTTTGTATTCGTCTATAGCTTGCACGATTCAAGTAACTTTCACTACTAGCTAGATCACCCAAAGTGATCTCTCTATTTCCTTCCCCAACGAAAAGCTTACGGAAATACTACTTCCATCTAGTCTCTATATCCTACTGAGTAACAAGCACGTGGCATTCCTCATCCTTAATGAATTTAACTTGAGAAAGGTCTTCGGTCTTTCTTTCTCTTGCTTTGACCAACATGAATATATCCTTCTGGCCCTCCTTAGAGTCGAGATTTTTTTACAAAACGTCATAAGCTTTTGACTTAGCTTCGCTTACAGTCTTCTTTACTTCCTTCTTCGCTATTTTCTAGTTTGTGATAGTTTCCTTTGTTCTATCCTTAGACATAACTTTAAAGCATGCTCTTTTAATTTTGAGTTTCTCTTGTACACCTCATCTCCACCACCAAGCCTGCTTTTAGTCAGGAGCTCCTCCCTTTGACTCGTCTAGCATCTCTTTGGCTACCTTTCGGATACAAGAAGTTACCTCCCACATCTCGTTTGCACTTCCGCTACAATCCCAAGATAAGTCTTCTAAAACCTTCTCCTAAGCTTGATTGCTTCAGTTGAAGATTTCACCATCTAGTTCTAGTGATCTTGGAAACCCTTTTTTCTTTACCATCCTTTTTGTTTGCACATCCATGACTAACAAGCGATGTTGGGTTGCCAAACTCTCTCATGGGATTACTTTGCAATCTTTGCACCACAACCGCTCTCTTCTCCTCAATGCAATGTAATCTATCTGTGTTCTAGTCGGGCCACTCTTATAAGTAATTAAATGCACCTGCCTCTTCTTGAAGAGAGTGTTTGCTATGAAAAGATCATAAGCTGTTACAAAATCCAGAATAACTTTTCCTTCTTCATTTCTATCCCTGAAGCCATGGCCTCCATGAACACTAGCATACCCTGAAGCATCATTTCTCACATGTCCATTAAGATCTCCACCTAGGAAAATCATCTCTCTTTGTGGGATTCCTTGCAAAATCTTATCCATATCCTCCCAAAAAGCTTGTTTAATCATTTCATATAAACCAATTTGTGGTGCATAAACTGAGATGATATTCAGAATTTCTTCTTCAAGCATCAATTTTAACAAAATAATCTGATCCCCGAATCTTTGCACCTCAGCCACACAATCCTTCAAATCCTTATGAACAATCACTCCAACATCATTTCTACCATTATCTTTACATGAATACCAAAGTTTAAAGCATGTCTTCTCGATCTCCATTGCTTTCTCTCCAACCCATTTTCTCTCTTGGAGACATAATATCTGAATCTTTCTTCTTTCCATCGTATCTATGATCTCCATCGATTTGCTAGTCAAAGTGCCAATATTCCCACTACATACCTGCAACTTCCTTTACAACCACTATTGAACTGCCAATATTCGCACTACATATCTGCAACTTCCTTTACAACCACTATTGAACTAACTTCTTTACTCGCATGTGTCCATCATGTGAGAATCCTTGCAAATTTTGGACTGCATCAGGGCAGCGATGCAGCAAAACTAGCTTATTTACTTGCATGTGTTCCTCATGCGAGAACATTTGCAAATTTTGAACTACATCCGAGCAACGAGGTAGCAGACCTTGCCAATTTTCCATTGTATTCGGACGATGCAACACGTCGCAAGTAAGGAATGCCCCAACAAAATCTAAATGTTTGCTTAAAATCATGTTGAAAAGATAAGACTGTCTCGAGGCAGCTTCCTAAATAGTTTTTTAAAAAATACTATTTAGGAAGCTGTCTCCGAATGTTTTACGCTGGTCGCTGGCTACCTAACGCAACCCTCCTCAATTTACCCGAGCGTGAGACCAACCATGGCTGAGTTATCTATTTATCTTTCATAGATTCCAACAAAAAAATATTATAGTATACCATTTTGTCATCTAAAAATTATAAAATACTCAACTTCTAATCATTTTTTCAAACTTCAATACAATCACATCACAATAAACCCACTCAACAGTAAAAACCTCTATTCAAACACCAAAACACAAAAACAGGTTATCCACCAGATATCCCACTTTTGGGGTGGGTTTATCCGGTTCCAAAAAACCTCCGAACCAAATACACCCTAAACAGAAAAAATGAGAGAAAGCATTGTTGCGGGAGATGAGAGAGAGAGATTTAAGAACGGAAAGACACACATAAGCAAGAAAAAAGGGGAATGGTTGGAAAAGTTGTGAAAAAAATATGATTGAGAAAAAAATTGTTAGAGCAAAACAAAAAATGAATAGCCCAATTTTACAAAATCAATGGTGAAAAGATGATAGAAAAAAGGGGACTAAGGCGTTGGTCCTACTAGGGTTTTTTCCCAACATGGTTGAAGGATCATTGAAAAAAAGAAAAAGAAAAAATGATTCTAAAATGAGATGAAGGAAAGAAAAAGAAAAAAATGATATTGTCGAAAAAAGGAGAAGAAAAAAAAAGAAAGGTGAAAGAAATTTGAGGCATTTTGTACTTATCTACCACATGGATATGGGAGTTTAGGAAAGTGTTTAAGAACACCTCCTTGCTTTGTATGGAGAGCACATATGTGATCATTTAAAGAAGCCATCATACTCAAGATTTGGGCTCGGAGTCTTAATGTCGACCGTGTATGTCAAAGACCCACGGTAAGTGTTCGATACGAATAGATACATAGGACTCCAGAGTAGAGATCTCATTCTCCAAGCTAGTATGGGAGAAGCCCAGTTCGAGGCTTTCAAGTTGTTGAAAGAGACCCATTGTTGTGGCTTCATGGTAGAAGCCTTTTGTCAGATCATAATATGGTATCAGTAGGAGCACTTATAGAGGCCTCCATTAGAGAGATCTTTTATCAATCTTTTGCATACAGAGTAATCAAGAGCCCAAGGGTAGTAATTGATGAGTTCCCTAGATCACAAGATCATGATGATATAGTTGAAAGTTTGAGAGTTGTATTTGACCTTTGTTCTAAGCTTGTGTGTTTTGAATTTGTATCTCCAAACTAAGCATTCCATGCTCCAACTTGAGGAATAGTGTTGAGATATTTGTAATTGCGATTCTGTGTGTGTAGAATTGTTCAGTCATGTTAGGAATGTATCGGCTCTTAATTATTATTCATTGTAACCCCATTAGGGGCACTTATGTATTTTCTCCTCTTTTGGACTCTCTAGGATTTTGTCATATAAAAGGACCTCTATACCTACAGAATAAAGTAAGCTATTTCTATTATTCACATGGTATCAGAGTGGCGGTCCTAGATCAATGTTCTGACCTAACCCTTCCTACCAACAAGCCTCTTCCTCTCCGCGTGCAACCTCTTCTCTAAGCGTCGCCTTCTCCCTATTCGTGGCCTCCTCGCACGCCACCTGCAAGTTTTCACCCATCTTGGGCATGCTCCTCCCGCGGCCTCGCCTATCGTATTGCCTAGCTCCTACGCATGTGACCTCGCGCTGCTGGCCCTCCATAGCTCCGCCAGGGCTCCCTATCATGTCGCTTAGATCCTTAGCGCGCCGCCAGGGCCTCGCCTTGTTCTTCTCGTGCGTCGCCACGACGCCATGTCCCTTCCATCGCATCGCCACGGCTTCCTAGCACGGTGCCCTACTTCTCCGCACGCCACCAAGGCATCGCCCTTCTTCCAAGGAAGGCCGTATGGATATCGATATCGTTTCGATCCGTTCGGAAATGGATATATCGGGATATACCAGCGATATATCGACGATATCGATGGAAATGTCGGAATGGCTCAAAAAAACTATTTTTTATTGTTTTTTTCATAAACTAAGATCATCCAAGATATTAAAACAACAAATGACTTACAAATACACACTTATGTCACACATATCGGTCATTTATAGCCCATATATCGCACATATCGTCATATCAAATATATCGTTGTTAATGTTTATTCCTGCCCTATAGATATTGGAAATGGATTCCATTCAAGTTCTTAAAACATTAAATAACTTACAAATATACACTTAGACGACACATATAGATCATTTTATGAATATTATGATCCTTATATTGCACATATCGGTCATATCGAACATATCGTTGGTACTGTTAGTTGTTGTTGACCTATATATATATACATTGAAAATGGAGTTCATCCAAGTTTTTAGATCACTAAATAACTTATAAATATACTCTTAGATCACACATATCGGTCCTTTATGAAGCTTATATCGCGTATATTGATCATTTCAAATATATCGATATTAATGTCGATCCTTGACTTATAGATATTTTTTTGAAGAATTGACTTATAGATATTGGGAATGGGTTTCATTCAAGTCTTACAACATGAAAATAACTTGCAAATATACTCCAAGTTGAAGAACCATTGTATGCACCCTCCTGTCGCACCATACCCTACTAGTACGGCTAGATATGTGTTTTAATACTTGGTGTAGGTAGATAAGTAGTGGAATCAATCTTGCATGAATAATACCATTGATATATAGAGATATCAACGAAATATCAATGATATAGATCGATATCCAGGTATTTTTGCACTAAATCCAGCCATTTTTGACCTATATGAGCCGATATGGCGATACAGCGATATATTGTCGATATCCCTGTAAAAGGATATACTGGGTGATTACGATACCCGTTCCCTGTCGAAACCGATATATCAGCACATATCGCCGACATATCGCCGATACGGCCTTCTATGCATGCTTCTCTAGGTGTCGCCAGGGCTTCGCCCTGCTTCTTGAGGCATTGTCTATCTCTCCTGCATCGCTTATCTCTCCTGCCAGTGTACCTGGCATTCTTGGTCATTCTCTGTGATGATTGAGTAAGATTAGGGGAACTTCCTTGGACATTCTTTCTTTACCTGTGCAATCTGCATGGCATCTACTGAGCCCAAGCCCCTGTACCCGACTTCTTCTATGATGGTGCAGGGCACCTCTATCAAACTAAAGGGCTCCGAGAATTATGTTCTATGGTTTCGATCATTCAAGGTGTTTATTGGTGGTGAGTGAAAGAACTATGTCCTCACAAAAGATCCGTCCAATGAGACGGACAAGGACTATGATACGTGGTACATGGACAACTAACAGGTGATCACGTTGATGACTAATAGCATTGATCCTAATATAGCTTCGAACCTTCTCTACAAGGAGACAACAAAGGTTATGTGGGAGAGCCTTGAGAATACTTACTCCTAAAAGATGACCAAGTACAGGCTCTCAGATATCTACACACAGATTTGGTCTGCAAATCAAGGAGATACGTCCTTGATCGAATACTACCGACTCCTCACAGGTTTGTTTGAGGAGCTTCTTATTTTTCAGTCTACTTGATGTGACAAACAGATAGGAGAACGTGCGGAGTGGCAAGTGTATCGTTTCTTATCAAGTTTACCTCCACAATACAAGCCGATGAAGGATCAATTTCTAACTGTTGCGGCTCTACCCACTTTTGAGACCATTTTTGGTAGACTACAAGAACTTAAGTCTCCTTCACCTCTTCTGTCCACCGAGACTATATTCCACTTTGCTAGAGGACGATCCAACTACCAAGCGGGACACGGACGTGACTTTGGCCGAGGACGTAGCCGTGAGTTTGGACGAGGATGTGACTCGCATGCGGATGTGGACATGATCCTGTGGACGCATGAATCATCCATCAGAATGTTGCTAGACAAGGTTTGGCATGCCTCCTAATGCCAACAGTGCCTATGAGACAGCCTCATATGATAGCTCCTATGATACCACAGATTCCTCTCATGATTAGTCTTTCAGTAACAGTCAAACTTCTTTTACAGCATCTAAGTATACTCGACTTCGACAACTGTTACAGAACTCTGCTAGGGACACTACTACTTCTGCTTCTACTGCTAGTCTGGCCACTACATCAGGTACAATTGCCAACTCTGCATCCACGTCTACTCATGCGTGGATCATTGACTCGAGTGCCTCAACTCATCTGATGGGAGAAGGTAGTCTTGTCATCTCTTCATGGCCGCCTTCTGTTGTCAAGACTGTTCGTGTTGCCTATGGAGTTCATTCACCTATTACTGTTGTGGGCACTATGGAGTTTTCCTCCAAACTCTGACTTACTGGAGTTCACTGTGCTCCTCACTTTCCTCTTAGTCTATTCTATGTTCACAAGCTGTGCACTGAGCTAAACTGTCGAGTTATATTTGATTAGTTTTGTTGTTATTTTCAAGGCATCCCGGATGAGACAGATTTTTGGTGGGGACATGAGAAGAATGGTCTTTATTATCTTGACATCCCCTCTGACTCTGATTTTGCTGATGTTTCATCCATCTCCACCGATCCTCTTCTATGGCATCTTCGCCTCAGCCATCCGTCTGCTAAAGCCCTCTTTGATGTTCCCCGAACTCTCTATGCTCAAGCCTTTTGAGTGCGTGGCGTGTCAGTTCGGGAAACATCATCGAGTCTTGTTCCCTGCTCATACTAAGCCCCGTCGTAAAGTTCCTTGCTCTTTAGTCCATTGTGATATTTAGGGATCTTGTCCGGTCCGTACTCTGAGTGGACATCAGTATTTTATTGTTTTCGTTGATGATTACAGTAGATTGTCTTTGGTCTATCTTTTAAAGGAACGTTCGGAGATCAATAATATTGTCAAAATTTTCTTTCATTATGTCAGGAATATTTTCTCCTCTGGTATACAAATTTCTGTTCTGATGATGCCTTGAAATTCACCCAACATGACCTAACAAACTAGTTTACCTCTCAAGGTACCATACATCAAACCTCATGCCCATATACGTCCCAACAAAATGGGGAGCAGAGAGAAAACTTAGACATCTACTAAATATATCATGCTCACTCCTTACTCAGAGGAAAGTTCTCAAAATCTATCGGGGTGATGTTGTTTTGACCGTCGTCCATCTTATCAACAGAATTCCATCTCCAACCCTAAATGCATCCATTCCCGTCTCTCTACTTTACCCCACTAAGTCACTCTTTCCTTTTCCTTTACGAATTTTTGGTTGTGTGTCCTTTGTTCAAAATTTTCACACTTCAGACGAACTTTCTCCTCGTGCAATCAAATGTGCATTCCTTGGTTACTCTCGTACTCAAAAAGGTTACAAGTGTTACAATCCAACTGGACATCCCTATTATATCTCTGCAGATGTAACCTTTTTTGAGCAGATCAGCTTCTTCCATCATTCTGTTACAAATATTCCTTTGGATCTCCCACCTCCACCCATTGTCTACAAATGCAGACAAGTATCTTCACCACTAGATGTTCCTTACATGTTTCTTTGTTGCATGATGATATGCCTTCTACAAGTGTCCCCTCCAAGGCTGTCTCGGATGATCCTCAAGAGCTTCCAATTGCTCTACGAAGATCTAAGAGGCAATGTACTTCTCATCTCATGTCTCACTTCATTTCTACTGCTAGTTTGTCTTCCACTGACAGACAATATGCATATCCTCTCATGACTATTTCCATTTAGAGAGACCATCATAGTGCTTTGCAGGATTCAAGATGGGGGCATGCCATGAATGAAGAGATGGATGCACTTATTTCCAGAGGGACGTGGGATCTAGTGCAGTGTCCCAAGGGGACTAGACCTGTGGCATGCAGATGGGTCTTTAAGACCAAGCAGTCACCTGACGAGTCTATTAACAGATTGAAAGCTCGTCTTGTGGCCAAAGGCTTTACACAAACACATGGCATGGATTACTTTGAGACATTCTCACCGATTGCACGAATGGGATCAATATGGACTATCCTTCCAGTAGAAGCTAATAAGGCCTAGCCTATCTTTCAGTTAGTTGTGAAAAATACCTTCCTATATGGCGAACTTGATGAGGTGTACATGATGCAGCCTCCGGGTTATGAAGTCGAGGGGGGTTGTATATGTCGACTTCGCAAGGCCATATATGGTCTGAAGCAAAGCCCAAGGGCGTGGTTCGACAGACTTACTGCAGAAATAAACACTCTTGGCTTCCAGAGAACAACATCTGACTACTATGTGCTTGTCAGAAGATGAACAACTGGTATTGTTATACTTGCATTCTATGTGGATGATATGGTTGTCACAGGTGATGATGACAATGAGATAGTAGAGACCAAGGCCTTCCTCCAGAAGGTGTTTGTTACCAAGGACATTGGTCCTCTACGCTACTTCTTATGTATAGAAGTACTATGCACTACGGAGGATCTTCATCTCTCGCAGAGGAAATACTCACTGGATATTCTTACTAAAGTCGGATTACTTGGATGCAAGTCCTCTGGTATTCCTGCAGATCCAAAGAAACACTTCACTTCCTCTGATCATGTCTTTGAAGATGTAGAAGCCTGGTTGGCAAACTTCTTTACCTTACTGTCACCAGACGAGATATTTCTTATGCCGTGAGCAGAGCTAGTCAACACATGGAACAATCTTGTTACAGTCACTGGAAGGATGTCCTTCAGATTCTACGATACTTGAAGGAATCATCAGGGCATGGCCTCTTTGATGCAGCGTGAAATGGATAAATAGGGCTGCATTTTTCTACTTTTTATCCGTTAATTTTATTTATGTTTATTTTGAGTCGTCGTAATTTTAGTCAAATAAAAGAGATCGTATGTGATCTCAAAAGTAGTTAGTTTTAATTTGAATTTCAAAATTAGTTAGTTGGTCGGTTAGAGTCAAATTAGGATAATTAGTTTAAATTTGAATTTGAATTTCTATTTTTGTAACCTCATCCCTCCTATATAAAGGGATGATAGGCTATTGTTTTAGACAGTTCAGTTGATATGAAAATTTGAGATTTTATCTCTATCTCCCTCTCTCTGTCTCTTTCTCTCTCAACGTGGTCTTCACGGTTCTCCTCTCCAAAATCCCTCGTTTTTCCGACGAGCTTTCTCTTCTCAACCACTCCAATTTCTTCTCCACCAAAAATCCACCATCAAATTAATTTTTCTCGTCATTGCAAATTCCCATTTCTGCATCATTTGGTATTAGAGCATGGCCTACAGATCGTCCTCACGATCTGACGATCCGTCCAGATATTCGCGCCGACATGCGACGAAACAACATCATTCGTCGGAGCGGAAACGCAAACCTATCATACTCCCACCGCAAACCCCTTCCATCCCCCAAATTCCATCGCCACCGCTCCCGTTACAACACCCTCGCCTCCGCCAGCCCTATTCCGACCCCCATATCGCCCTGTGTCGCCCCCGCGTGCGTCTCACGCACCGCCGCCGCTCGCACCGGCTTCCCCGCAGGCACCATCGGCCCTTGCTCCCATCTTGCATCCGCCGCCGCCACTGTCAGAGAAGGGAACGCAGAACCCTAACGAGGGGCCCGATATCTATGGGATTCGAATCCCATGGAATTTTGGATAAGAAATTAATTTGGAACAATTGCAGGGAGACCCCTCCTCCCAAAAGTGTTTATCAAAAAAGTTATTGGGAGGATAGATTATGCTATGGATTTTATTTAAGTGAAGGGGTACGAAATTTGCACTCCAACCCCCTGGAGCAGAAATATTTTAAAAGAAGTGATGAACGAAGGAAATCGGGAAGGCCTCCTTATCCAATTAGGATTAGGATCATGGGTTTCACCTATTTAAAGGCCCCATGGCTTAATTCATTGGACACATCTCCTCCTCTACTCTCCTTGTGTTATTACTTTGCTATGAACTCTCCAAAGGCCGAGTTGTTCGTCATGAAGATGCCCCATCAGTTCTTCAAGCACCATGTCAAAGGGACGAAACCTGGATGGAGGCCCGCATGTGCACCACACCTGCTCTTCCATCATGAAGCCAATGTCACCAACACTCGCGCAACGCACGCATGGATTCCGCCATTTGCTCCACACCAGTTCTTCCATGGGATGATCGAGAACGCTGATTTAAACGTATCAACCTCCAAGCCTGCAGATCCAGCAATTCGTCGGGAGACGAATTTTTCAAGCGGAGGAGAATTGATGCAGCGTGAAATGGATAAATAGGGCCGCATTTTTCTACTTTTTATCCGTTAATTTTATTTACATTTATTTTGAGTCGCCATAATTTTAGTCAAAAAAAGAGATCGCCTGTGATTTCAAAAGTAGTTAGTTTTAATTTGAATTTCAAAATTAGTTAGTTAGTCGGTTAGAGCCAAATTAGGATAATTAGTTTAAATTTGAATTTGAGTTTCTATTTTTGTAACCTCATCCCTCCTATATAAAGGGATGATAGGCTACTGTTTTAGACAGTTCAGTTGATATGAAAATTTGAGATTTTATCGATATCTCCCTCTCTCTCTCTCTTTCTCTCTCAACGTGGTCTTCACGATTCTCCTCTCCAAAATCCCTCGTTTTTCCGACGAGCTTTCTCTTCTCAACCACACCAATTTCTTCCCCACCAAAAATCCACCATCAAATTAATTTTTCTCGTCATTGCAAATTCCCATTTCTGCATCACTCTTTTATGGGGCAAATGGGTAACACTGATATTATCGTATATGTTGATGCTGATTATGCAAGTTCACCAGAGGGTCGGCGCTCTACCACAGGTCATGCTATGATGGTTGGAGGAAACCTTGTTACTTGGAGAAGCAAGAAAAAAATGTTGCGTCTAGATCCAGTGCAGAAGCAGAGTATAGGGCGATGGATCAAGCTACCTGTGAGATCACATGGTTATTAACTTTTCTGCAAGAGCTCGGTATTGTTATCACTACTCCTATTCCACTATATCGTGACAACAAATCTGCTACCTATATTGCCACGAATCCTGTATTCCATGAGCGAACCAAGCATATAGAGATTGACTGCCATTTTGTTCGCAATGCTGTCAGGATTGGAAGAACTACTACTCCTCATATAAGCACAGATCTTCAGCTTGCAGATGTATTCACAAAGACCTTACCCAAGAAGCGCCTTTCATGGATTGTTTTCAAGTTGGGCATGACTGATAAATATGCTCCAACTTGACAGGGTGTGTTAGGAATGTATCCGACGGCTCTTAATTATTATTCATTGTAACCCCATTAGGGGCACTTATGTATTTTCTCCTCTTTTGGATTCTCTAGGGTTTTTTCCTATGTAAGGACCTCTAGACCCGCGGAATAAAGTAAGCTATTTCCATTATTCTTCAGATTGTGCTAAGTGATGGAACTTGGTTGAGTTGATAGAGCCCTACACCCCATGTGCTGACTAAGAAACTTAATAGAGTATCTAGCCATTTGTGGCTTTCTCTCGTTGTATCATCCCGCGTGTTAGGGACAAATGGCTTTCTCTCGTTGTATCATCCCGCGTTTTAGGGAGTAGGGTTCCATAAACTATGATTTGTTCTTGATTTCTGATTCTACATTTCTTTGTTTTTATTTCCAGATCCTTTTGCATCCAACTTTGTCGGTCACCCCACTCCACAACCCCTCTCAATTCGTTTCACCCCATGAATGCTTTGTTTTGCTTGTATACACATGCATGAAATATCCAATTAAATAGAATCTAGTGAAATCCATGTAGAAAAGCATGGTGGATTGACTCCTTGTATATACTATAGGCGTGATATATTATTTCTATGGGCACTCGCACATATAGGTGGACATGTCAGTCGAAATGAGATCAAGGTACACTTACAGTACATAATCGGGCTCATGATAAGGTGGAGATTTGAGAGTATAAAGGTAAGTGGGACTGTTTGGAGTTCTCCATGAGGATGTTGGCGAAGATGAGGAGCTCCATTGACCCTCCCACTTGAGATTCCTCTATATGGCAATCACACCCTCCCCAACAGCCCCACCCTCCATGATCTACCATGTTGCGATCAACCTAGATGAGCCCTCCCCTCTATTGTGCCTTTTGTTCCCCACAAGTCTGAGTTCTCTCTCCCATTAAACAAGCTCAAACCTTCTCACAAGAAACTATGCCACCAACTTCCTCAATTGTGGCCTTCCCTCAATGGTGAGAGAGAGTGACCGGGGGTAGAGAAAGAAGCATTGTATCCACCATTAGATTTTTGATATGGTTAAACTAATTTATGTATGGTTAAAAGGGAACTAACGGCAAGAATACATGTGTCAGACGAAGTAACATTATAGGGTCAGGATGTAAATATGGATTATGGAGAACTAAATTGTAAGAGTTATTTTTACAGGGGTATACATGTAAAAATCCTTTCTGGATACACGTGGTTAGGATTAGGTGCTGTCTCGTATGTCATTTATTTCTCCATATGCAATTTGTTCAGCGTGTTAACCCCACATTTTATTTGAACTAACCAGAAATGATGGTAGTCCGTGCATCAATCTTCAAATCTTTTATCAGCGGTACTCAGAAAAGTTATTTAAAATGCATGATTGTATCAAGAAAGAAGGGGAAATAATATAATAGGGTTGACTCAGATATAATGAGATTGTGCGAGTTACCCATTCAGGCGGGTGTTGATATCATTCAAATCCTTATAAGGGCTCTCATATGCACGGGTGCTCTCTCCAACACAGGCATAGAAACTCTTTGAGCTTGGTGAAAGCAAAGCATCCATCTGGAAAGATCATGCAAGACAGATTAGTAAAACCATAAAGATTTGTCTTGAAAATCCACCAGGAAGTAATAGATAGACCTTTGAATAGATTTACCTTGGATGGCCTCAATGGAGAAACGTAGACATTGTGTGTTGCTGAGACTTTCTTGGGGGACATGTCAGGTAGGCTTGGGAATGGAGATATTAGCGGTGTCCCTAAAGAAGCACATGTTAAGTATTAACCAGGGATCTTTCAGATATTTGTGCAGAAGTCTTGTGATTCTCTATTCCTCAATAAGAAACAGTCCGATGTACCACTGGACACATTGTTATCTCCTGGGCATTGTTTATTCCTCATTGTAGATCCAGCAGAGCCAATCTCCATCAGCAGTGACTTTACCGATGGAATAAATACTACATTGTAAAAGGTAATGATGTCCACATGATCCTCTCCTAATTTCTGCTTGAAATGGAGAACTTTAAATGAACATATCTTTAAAAACTTTGTTAAATGCTGCAAGCAGAATCACATACCCCCATGCGGTTTGTTTGCGACCAGTCCACAAAGACACTGCGGAAAACCTGGGGCTTGCAATGTGGTTGCTTTTTATAACCATGTATGATTTCCTTGAACGTAAGTGTTAGCTGAGAAATCTACAAGGACAGACAAAGCCTTGGATTAATTATTTTGGTTGCAAGTAAATGTCAAGTTCGGAGAACATACCTTAGCAACCCCATAAATGCAGCAAAGCATAAGTTGATCGACATGCCGTTTGAAGAAAAGGGGTATATTTTGGTTGAGTATTTGTTGGAAAAGACAGTAAATGTGGTCCATTATTTCGTTCGATAGTTGCAACTTTTCACACAATGCCTTCATTCTGCTAGCAGCTAATTTGATGATCAACAGGATTCGGAAGTGAATTATAATATAATGTCAAGACAATGAACTGCACTGAGAGTGAAAACAAAAAGAAGTTTGTTCAGTTTAGTAGAAAGAAAACAAAAAGGCCTATCAAAGATTAGCATGGCAAGGTGAAAAAAGAATTCAAAGCTAACCAGCTATGCACCTTACTATAGAAAATGCCCATCTCTGTTTCGGCACAAGTCTCTCCACCTCTGGAAGGATTTTGACGTGTAGGGCTGCAAGTAATACACAAAGATATGTCAAAGGAACACTTGTCTTTTTTTATATTAAAAAACACGTGACCAGTTAATCTCAAAAGGCTTCTCTTTCAAAAATCCCAAAAGCATCATTGCTAACATATAAATATTTGCAAGGGATGACGAATTTTTAGAACTTTACGTGGCAAAAGCTGATTGAAGTAGTGGTGGTTTTGGCTTTGGACTGCTCATGCCCATGAAACGATCCTTTACCGGAGATGTGAAGGTGGTGCGCTCTACTATTACATTTCTTAATCCGGTACAAAGTCTCTTTGGAGAGCGGACATCCAAATTCCTTTCCGCAGCAATCCAACACATTTACAAGAGGCCCCATCCAATGATTGGAGTTACAAAGTACAAGACAAAACATAAAATATGTCAAAGACTGCATCCTAGATACTATTTTCTATGACCCAGCAAAGCACTTTAAGGTACATATCCAAAAACATGTATTATGTGATTCCCACATAATTTTATTTTCTATGACTCAGCAAAGCACTTTAAGGATAAATCAAAAAACTGTATTATGCAAACTTAGCAAAAAAATGTAAAAGCTTTATCTCTTCATTTTCTACTTCGGTGATTCCTAGAAATGTTGTATAAGATCTGATCCTAGATGAGTTCATGATATGCACGATGATATCAATGAGATGGAGACCTTTAAAGAAATTGTACCTGGGACACTACGGATATTCCAAATGGGGTGCATCAGCTAGGTTCAAAGTGGGTCTACCATAAAATACAAGCCAAATGAAAAGGTAGAAAGATACAAGGTCAGCCTTGTTGCAAGGTGTTGGAGTATTTGGTAGTGCGCCTATTGAGTTGTAGATGGGTAAATGGATACCTCCAGGATCCATTTACCCCATCCCAGTGTTTAGTCCCACATTGTCCAGCGGTGGGACTTAGAGGCCCTGTGGAGGCTATATAAGGAGCCCCAGGCCTCCTGTAACAGATGAGAAAAAGCAATGCAAAATATGCCCCGTTGAGGGCTTCTCCCGTAGTTTCATCCCGCTCCTCACGGAGTAGGGTTCCACGTAAAATCCTGTTGTTCTTCTTATTATTTATCTTTTCCATGTTTACGCTTCCGCTTCCGATTTTCTAACATGGTATCAGAGCGGGTTCGATTCTCGAGGATTCCGTGTTCTTTATTTTTCGAGATTCGATGTTGATATTAAGGATGTGTTTGTGGAGATCATTATTCTGTTCAAGTTCATGTTCTGTTCGAGAAATTTTTTTTTAGGGTTCTCTAGAACCCTAGATTTGTCATGATCTTGTGCCGCATACAGTGGCGGCGCTCATGAGTTCCATTTCTGTTCGGATGCATGCATTAGCAGCAAGCAGCGCGCTCCAGGCCGCCATCTCCTTCGCCAGTCCCTTGTGTGCATCTGGCAGCGCGCTCACAACACCACGAATTTCCAAGGCGCATCCCGTCACCTCTCCAAGCGGCAGGGCATCAGATTCTGAGCCCGCATCTCCCAAGGCCTTCTGTTGCGGCAAGGTCCTCTCTGATCGCGAGCATCCCCGGCAGAAAGGCGGCGCATTCGCGCGTTCCAGGTTCAGTTCTCTACGTCCCAGGTTCAATCCTCCAACAAGTCCACGAGGGAATAGGTTGCGCACAACTCCAGGTTCGAAGTTCCAGGAGGGTGTTGCCTCCCATGTGAACCCTAATCATCGAGCAACAAGTCCTCCAGGTCAGGCGGTGGCGCGTCATCCATCTCCAACTGCAGTAGGCGACCTCCTCCTCGCGGGGTTCCGCCTTCCCCCGATGATGCTCTTCCAGCGATGGCACCTTCCCTCCTCGCGGGGTTCCGCCTTCGCACGATGGTGCATGCTCCCACTTCGCGATGGTGCTCTTCCAGCGCTGGCAGCGCGTACAGAACCCACTAGCAAAACAACGGCCACTCCCTACCGCCCCTGTCGGCGGCGCCATCTCGAGCAGGCCACGCGCTTCTCGCAAGTGGCTCAACAGGCGATCCCATGCGACGCACCAAGGAGCCGGGCCCCTCCACGGCATCACGCAACTCGCGCGTCGACTCACCGCTGGCGGCGCCCTCGTGCATCGGTGGCACCTTCGGGCGACGAAGCAGAAACCCCCGCATCGGGGAAGCGAGTTGTGCAGAGACCCCTTTGGGGGGGCGGCATTACAAGGGGGTTCCCAACACGGGAACCCTAGGGCCAAGGGTAGCGGGCCCATGCCCCTTATAAAAAAAAAATATTCTGGGGTTATTTGTTTAAAGAGCCCAGGGGAACTGCGAGATTAAAAAAAGGGGGGTTTATTTTGAGGGCCCAAGTTGGCCACGACTTGAAAAAAAAAGGAGATTTGTTTTTAAAAAAAAAAGAAGAGAGGGAGAGAGGAAAAGAAGTTGTATTTTTTGTAAAGCCCAAATGGGCTACGTTTTTTTTGGCCCAAATGGGTCACGTTTGTTTGTTTGAAAAAAAAGGAAAAGAAAAAAAAGAAAAAAAAAGAAAAAAAGGGCGCGTACAAGAAAAAGCCATACGCAAGTAAAAACAAAAACAAAACAAAAACAAGAGAGAAAAAATGCAACAAAAGCCGAAAAAAATGGATGCAACGGCTTATAAAAAATGTTAAAAAAATGATGACGGCTTTAAAAAAATGAAAAGCCGCAAGAAACTTTCGAGTATGTTTTATTTCCCCCCATTTATGTATCTCTTTGTCTTCTCCCAACTTGGTCGATGTCTTCATTCCGACCAGTATGGGAGAAAGGGGGAGTATATGTAGAGTCACAGGTCTTCTTCCAGCCATATTCAGATGTTCCATATTCACATGCAGAGACCATTCAGATTCCAGACTCTACAGTTGTTCAGACTCGACGATTGATTCCGAGTCTAGTTTCAAACACGCACAAGTTTGCGGTCATTTTCAGATGAGCATATGTTGCCATCATTTGTTCGAGGTCCCCATCATTCTTGTGGTTGTTTCAGCCAGAGTTTTCATGTGAGCCATAGGGACTCCAGAGCAGAGGACCATTCCCTATGCCATTGAGGGCAAGGGTTTTCATGTGGTATCATAGGTACTCCAAAGTAGAGCACCATTCCCTGAGCCAGATGGGAGAGACCCAGTTCTCCGACGAGGAGACTTCAGGCACAGTTTCAGACTCGATGGTCAGATTCTGAGTCTTCAGTTGACTCACACTCCAGCCCGTTTGTCCTCCTCATCTGCACGGCATGAGAAGCAACGTCCTCGACTGCAGTAATGTGCACGTTGGGTTGATATTGTCCGTAGTGTCCTGTAGCGTTGAGTTGAGTCTCTTTCTGTTTGTCCAAGCTGAGCATTGCATGCTCCAGCTTGAGGGGGAGTGTTGGAGTATTTGGTAGTGTGCCTATTGAGTTGTAGATGGGTAAATGGATACCTCCACGATCCATTTACCCCATCCCAGTGTTTAGTCCCACATTGCCCAGCGGTGGGACTTGGAGGCCATGTGGAGGCTATATAAGGAGCCCCAGGCCTCCTGTAACAGATGAGAAAAAGCAATGCAAAATATGCCCCGTTGAGGGCTTCTCCCGTGGTTTCATCCCGCTCCTCACGGAGTAGGGTTCCACGTAAAATCCCGCCGTTCTTATTCTTGTTTATCTTTTATCCATGTTTTCACTTCCGCTTCCGATTTTCTAACACAAGGGGTTTCGGTCAAAATTATGGTATTGACTACCTGGAGATTTTTCCCCCATGGGAAAAATGAATACAGCGTGAATTGTTCTCTTTGTCTTCTCAAGATACAGAAACTTCATCAGATGGATGTTAAGAATGCCTTCTTGAGTAGAAATCTCATGAAAGACGGTTACATACACAAGCCACCTAGTTATGAGAATATAGGACAATGTTGCAAATTAAAGGAAGCTTTATATGGATTGAAACAATCTCTTAGATCTTGGTTCGAGAGGCTTAGAGTGTTGATGATAAAGTTGGGGTACTACTAAGGCAATGGTACTCACATTCTCTTTGTCAAGAGGAACGAAAATAAGTAGCTCTTCTTATTTATGTTAATGACGTAATTATCAAAGGGGACGATGAAGAGGAGATAGCTCACCTAAAAAGAGGGCGTGATGCGGTCTTTGACTTGAAGGATCTTGGAAATCTAAGGTAAATTCTGGGTATTGAATTGGCAAGAATGAATGAAGGTCATGTTCTTTGTCAAAGAAAACATACTCCTGATCTATTGGTAACTGGAAAGTTGGGATGTGTTAAGAGTTCTTTTGTATTTCATATTTATTACGTTTCTCTTACATAATTTATCCCCTAGGATTTCTCCTCTATATAAGAGAATCCTATGGTCCTCAGAATAATCAAGTCATTCATTTCTTTCCACGCGGTGTCAGAGTGACAGTCCTAAATTGAAGCCCTAAGCCACCACGCGTCCCATCCCCACTAATGCCCCCCAACCCCATCGCACGTAGCACTCGTACGGTCAACTGCCAACCCCACTATTGTCGCCTCCACATGGGCCCACTACGACGACACCCCATACAGGCGGCACTCCCTCCATTACCGTCGCCTAGGTGCTACCTAAGCCCTCCTCGCAACCCATTGATGCCATCTAGGCCCTCCTCTGGCCCAACATGTAGCCTATAGTTGTCACCTAGACCTTCACGAGGCCCTTCACCACCGCTTAGGACACCGGATCATTATCAGAGGAGCCCCACCTCGTCGATGCATCTTATGAGGTCACTAGGCAGTCTGATTTTGGGCCATTTGGGATGAGTTCAGACCTCTAGACTCGTATGAGCACCTCTAAAGTTGATGGAAACGGTCATGCCCTGAGTATGCACACAACCAGTTCCCCATATGATTGTGTAGTCATTTTTAAATCGTTCTACAGTCCCAATCACATCCTTTCTTGACTTTTTTAGCATCATATCAGAGAGCAAGGTTTGATTTATTGATGCAATCAAAATCAAATTGAGAGGGTTAATCAGAATTTGATTGTTATCAGAGTCTAATTAAATTATTAAAGCATAATTAAATTAGGGTCAACTTAATTTTATTTTCGGTTCGTTGCAATTTTTAATTCTATTTAAATAATGAGATCGTACCCACTTGAATGGTCTGGCGGTAGTGCAGTGTGCCTACAACCCAAATGATCAGTGTTCAAATCCCACCATTGCATGGGTTGCGTTAGGTAGTCGACAGCCAGCGTAAAAATAATCGAATCTTTCAACATGGATTTGAGCAAGAATCCATGTAGTCGACCCTAATTATAGTGGGAGAAGGCTTCACCATTTTTTTAAAATAATGAGATTGAGTGTGATCTCAAATAAATTAGTTAGTCAATTAGAGTCAATAAGGATTTTATCATATTACAATTTTATTCTGTTATCAATTTTGTAATTGGACCCCCTCGATACATAAAGAGGGCCCTAATCTATTGTAAGTAGATCATGTTATGACAAAAAATTGAGAGTTTTGGTTTGGGGAGAGCCTTCACCATTATCCCCCCCCCCTTTCCCCCAAATTCTAGGATTTCTACTCTCAGCCTCGTTCCTCTCTCGTCCACGAAATGCACCGCGATCTTCTTAATTTCTCTTCTCATTTATTTCAGATTTCCCAAATGCATCATTTATCCTCCTTTGGTATGTTCAAAGATCTGGCACTCTTCGCCGAGATAGATGGGACCGATTATGAGCTATTATCCATGCAGATCATGAGCATTATGGAATGCAACAATAAGGAGCCCATTCTGGCATACAAGGGTTGCACGACAAGACTAAGGTGATTGCTTCGTAGAAGCAAGATGACACGTATGCGCATGTATGTCTATCTAATACTCTTACCACAAAGATAGCCAATGACATTCTCCATCAGCCCACTGCCAAGGCATAGTGGGACATCCTCACAGTCACATATTCTTAATTGAGGAATGAGATGAAGATCCTACAGCTTTAGTACGACATTTTCACAATGAAACAGGATGGTCATCCACTTCATGCTTTCTACTCCAAGCTCAAGGGCTGCTTGAGAAGCTTCACAGCTTCATGCCTCTGAAAGCTTTTGAGGAGTAGCAGATGGCATGCAGAAAAGTCACAATCGTCAGGGTTTTCCTAGTGGCACTTGACTTACAGTATGATAATATGTGCACTCAACTTCTCACAAGTGCTTCTATACCTCCCATGGAGGAGGTCTATAGCCGACTGAGTAGGAACACGGTGCCTCATGCAGTCACTACTCAGACCTCCTTTGCAATGGCTGCATCTCACGGCATAGGAGGTCCAACACATTTTAGGGTACGTGGTGTCTATGGCAGCGACGGTGGATGCTCACACCAGTAGTGCACATACAGCCACCATCTTGGCCACTTTGGGACACATGTTATCGGAATCATGTAGGGTTGTCTCAAGCTCGATATTTGCCCAAGCTTGATTCATTAAGAGTCCAATTCAAATTTGATTCCTAAATAATAAAACTGAACCTTAACATGGGTTTGATCCCATTTATATAAATGAACCAAACCTTGAAATGGTAGGTTCGCTCAGGTTCGATTCATTAATAGTTCGATATATATATTAATTATTAGGATTGGGGAGCTTACACCATAGTACTAAAGCCCACAACCATGGGATCATATGACCCAGCCAATGGTTGTATATCATGTGATAATTTCAATGCCAAAAACTAGGTGTCTGTTTTAAACAATTCCAATCACATCACATGGTGGGATTGGGAATAATTTCCAATTAACTCATCTAACCTAACCCTAAACCAAGGTTTAAAAAAGCATGAGGCGGTCCGAGGTGATTTTTTTCCGAAATTGAGACAAGGCGGTCGAGGCGTAAGCCTCAATTTTTGGAAAAAAAATAAAATTAAAGCAAAATACATTGAAAAAAGTATATAACGATATTAAGTTTTGCCAAAAACACATTCAAGAATAATTTAAAACTAGTAAAAGATACAATACTTGAGCGATGGAGGCATTGAAGTTCAAAAAACTAATATTAAGCCATTAATATACGGAATATCAAGTTCCAACTCCAACTTCAATGATTCTAAGTATTGAACTAAAGTCTATAGTTAATAGTTCATGTAGACAACCTATGCAGCAACGACTGATTATATAGAGGGATACACTTTGTAATGAAGTTTTGTGTTGGCTTTGTTGGGTTGAATGTTTACTTTGGAAGTTTCAATCTTGACCTCTTATGGCCCTTTGTACTAAGAGCTTTTGGTATAATGACTTTGATTTCATTGAATATGAGCCAATCCTTTATTGGGGGTAAAAATTGTATTGTTGTGCAGCAACAAATGGAACACAGCTTCTATAGGATTCGGCCACTTGCTTAAGTATCTTATATGATAGGTTGCCATAAAGACTATGCAGAATTTCTAACAAGTGGCTACCCATGGATAACTAATTTAGTTGGTAACAATGTGTAGTAAAATCTTTGATGCACAATTATCTATCATTTAGACAACCTATGCTTATGTAACCTGAGTTGAAAAATAGTAAAATTTGGTTGGCATCCCACGTGGGATGATCATCCTTCAGCGTCAAAAAAGGTTGAGGGCTAAAAATTCCCTAAAGTGAATAATCGTAAATTAGATAGGTAAGTCTACCGCAAATTCTGGCTTCACTTTGTTCTCATAGGTGTGATCTGCATTGTTAACTTTCTTAATGCTAAAGTTATTGAAATTTCTATATGTGACCAACGACTATTTTGAATAAATTTGTTATCGAATATCCAATTTTGACCCAAGATGAGGGGTTACTATCTTACAAAGCAACAATTGATTATATAGAGGGGTACACTTCGTAATCTTTTAAAATTTTTGAAAGGGTGTCACCCAAACCCCATAATCTCGGGCCTCTGAGTTTTTAAAAAATATAAAAATGAGAAGAAAATGTTATATTCATTTTTCTTGAGTATAACCAAACATTTAACGAACCAAATCGGACATTCATGAACCTCTACCGAACCAAATCGAACATGAATATGATTCTAATGTTACCGAACCGAGTCGAACCCAACCCGGTATATTTACTAGACGAACCGAACTGAACCCATGTAGGTTCGCTCATATTCGCTTCATTCACACCCCTAGAAGCATGGTTACCCCAGCATCTACCCGTGTCAGGTATAGCTTATTCCCTTACTAGTTGTCACAGTGTAGACATTTCCAAGTAGATTATGTAATCTAGAGCATCTCATCATCTCTATGGAGACAGAGCATAGTTCACTTCCTACAATCTGTACATCTAGAAGATCTGTAGTCGTTCCAGATGGGATGCATTCCCCTATTAAAGGATACAGGGAGAATCGTTTAACATTGCTTTTATGCATCTGCAGAATGTGCTTCATGCACATGACTTCTCTATGAACTTCTTATTCATTAATCAAATTACCAAGGATGTGCATTATCATGCAATATTTGGCCCTCTTCTCTTGTGTTACAGGATATAATCATGGGAAAGTGATTTTATGTGACCGTGAGCAAGGGGGCTTCTACATATTGGTCCAGTTTTCTTATGCAGGCAGATCCTCCATTCCCGTAAGATCAGTCACTCAGTACATGTGGCATCTTCGATCAAGTCATCTTCTGCAGAAGTTGTGTAGATTCCTCTCGCAAATCCCCTCTCAGTCTACTTTCAATGCGATGCTTGCATGCTTGGGAAGCATCAACATTCAATTTTCCTGATCGTCGGAGTCGTAGCATAGGTCTCTATTTGAGTTAGTTCATTTTGCTATTTGGATCCCAGTCGTGTTCCTGATCACCATGAACACATATTGATTATTTGACTTTCTTCTTGGATTTTTCTTCTGAAAAATAAGTCTGACAATCAAACTTTCATTAATGAAATAAAGAACATTTTCTCTTCTATTGTAAAGTATGTTTTACTCGGTCAATGCTTGGAATTTTGTACCATTCAACTCACCAGTTCTTCAAGTCCTTTATATACTTCTCAGCAGAACGTTATTGTTGAGCACAAATATCGTCACCTTCTTGATGTTATTAGAAATCTTCTTATCCAGACTTGTGCTCCTCGCTCTTTCTTGGGTGATGCTATCCTCACTGCTTGCTCCATGATCAACCATATGCCATCCTCCATGTCAGGAGAAATGGTTCTTTTTCTATTACATTTCCCAATACGGACCTTTTCACTCTTACAGCTTGCGTCTTCGGCTCCGTAGCTTTTTTTCATCACCAAACTCATGGTCAAGACAAGCTCTCCTAGAAAGCTGTCAAGTGGATTTTTGTGGGCTACTCTCAGACCTAGAAAGGGTACATGTGCTTTGATCATGTCAAACGAAAGTATTACGTAAGTGTTGATGCCACATTCTTTGAGTCAATCATCATAATTTTCCCGTACAAGTGACAGGATGGGCCCATCCGAGTCTAGTGAGGAGGTTTACATTCAACTTCCTCCTTCATCTCCACCTCCTCCTTTTGTGGCTCAGACTTTTCCTCGTCACTACGTTTGTAAGTCGCCTACTGTACTTCATACTCACGTGCCTTCTCTGTTATCCAGCATACCTCAGGTAATTCTGATACTTGGTTTCTACTGAAGGCATTGTTGACTTATCAATGCAGCAGGAGAGTTTACAGGTTGAGAATGTAGTACCTCAGGATAGTATTATACATGAGACGGATCTTCCAGAGGATCTTGACCAACACATTGCTCTTCGGAAGCGAAGGCGTACGTGCGCAATGTATCCTTTTGCAGCCCATGTTTCCTTGGAGCATCTTTCAAAGGATTTCAGAATGTTTTCCAGTGGGAATGTCAGCCGTAGCGTTCCCACAAGCATATCAGGAGTCTATGTGACTCAGTCATTGGCGTCTTGTTATGGAGGAGGAGATGGTTGCACTCCATCGTGTGGCACATGGAGATTGGTTACTGCCTCAACAGGGGCTTCTGTGGTTAGCTATAAGTGGGTCTTTATAGTGAAACAGAGAGCATATGGGAGTGTTGATCGCTACAAGGCTAGGCTTGTGGCACGTGGGTTCATTCAGACATATGGGGCGGACTATCAGGACATTTTCCTCTGTGGCTCATCATTATAATCTCAGGATCCTCCTCTCAGTTGCAGTGTTACGAGACTCGCCACTTTCCCAACTTGATGTCAAGAATACTTTCTTGTATGGAGACTTGCAAGAGGAAGCCTATATGCAACAAGCACCAGGGTTTGCTGGTATAGGGGAGTGTCAGAAGATATATATACTTTATAAGGTTATTTATGACCTTAATCAGAGTCCCATAGCATGGTCCTAGAAGCCCTTGGACTTGATAAAATGGTAGAGCTTCAATAGATCGACTGCAGATCACTAGCTTTTTGTACACAGAACACAAAGATATTGGTGTCATCCTTATTTATGTTGATGGCATTATTGTTATTGGAGATGACTTACATGGCATCAGTGAGGCTAATGCGACATTATTGATATAGGAGATATCTTACAGGGCATCAGTGAGCCTAAGGCATTCCTTAGATAGCAACTTGCCACCAAACACCTTGAAGCAAAGTAGTGATGATCGACATGATTGGGGAATGGACTCAAAAGTAGGGGTCTCGCCCCCAGGTTCCAGAATTGAAAAGCCAGTTGTATGCCGTAATGCTTGATCAGTATTCTTTTTCCCCCCATGGATCACTTCTTTTTACCCAAACCATTGAAGCCAAAGGAGATACGACCTATAACCCAGCCCAACCCAAAGGACCGGCTTGTCTTAGAGAGCTTGGGGTTGATTCTGACCTGTCTGCTTGATGGTACCTTTTCAGAACATTCCCACGACTTTCGCCTAGGTAGAGGGTGAACTATGATACTTCTTTGGGATTGAGTTTGCCAGGAATTAGAGAGGTCTAGTGATAGACACAGAGAAAGTACGTTACAGATCTTCTCCTAGACATATGGATGGCATATTGCAACCCCGCCACTACTCCCATGGACCCTAACATGAAGCCTTTACAATGACGATATTAATGAGGTGGACAAGAGGAGATACATGGAGCTTGTTGGGAAGCCCCTCAACGTGACTAGTACCATGCTAGAAATCTACTTTGCAGTGAGCAAAGACATCTAGTTTATGAAGCAACCACGACATGTTCACATAGATGTCTGCACAATCCTAAGGTATTCGAAGTCTTCTGATGAATCTGTGATTCATCACTCTAAAAATTGAAAATAGAGCTATTTTCCGAAATGTTTATTTGTATTTAATCATCTATATTGCATTTTTATCATTCATGCATATGTACATAATATCCATATTTTAGCATTCATAATTGCATAAATAAGAAGCCCAAAAATCACGTGTATACATGTATATTCTCATGACTTTCCTTATTTTAAATTATTTTTTACTAACTCCAAATCAGATAAAATCAACTTTGTTGTGTACATATTACTAATCTTAAGAAAGAAAAAATAAAAAAATATATTGACTTGTATAATTGCTCAATAAAACCTAAACCCTTGTTTAGAGACAAAAAGCTGTAAATGCTAATATCTCTCTCATACAGTCTCTTATGGACCCCTACTCACTTTTGAATTAATGTGCATTCAATTATCTACAGAACTAGACCAAAATCAAAATAATCGAAATTCATATATGAAACTTGGATTTTGGGACCTCATTATATATTGTATACTTATCTGATTTTGACCATATTATTTTATGTACAAAAATAACTCTTTGATTTATTCCTTTTTCATTTATTTTCTTGGTTTATGTTTTAATAAAGTGTGTAAAAATACAAATAAAAATTGAATTTAAAATAAAAGGAAATAAATCAATCTGATGTATATAAGGACTCTCTTATTTTATTTCTTTATTTTCTTAATCATTCTAAATACCAAAAAATAGATTAATGTGTAAATATTTATTTTATATTTTATTTGATTTTATTTGAATTTTATCTTATTTAAAATGACACAAATTTACAAAACCTAAAAATACAGTATTTTATATACATAGAGTATCACCAAAAATATGTTATGTACAAATGACTTACTTTGATTCTGTTCTCTTCACGAAAGTTGTGGATCTCGTCGAGACGAACAACTTTCATGAAGATTACTTTTTGATTTGACATTGCTTTCTATTTTTTATTAAATTTTCTTTTATTTCTTCTTTGATTTTTCTGAAAGCGACATGTGGCCGCTCCTGGAACCACGATGTGTCGCTCCCTTAACTCTCTTCATCCCCCCAATCTGGGTCATTGGATGAAGATCCCTTCATCCAACGACCCAAATTCCATTCCTTATTTTTTATTTTTGTTTTTATTTTCTTTGTTTTAAATCTACTATCGTGTGGCCTCGTCATGGTCGTTCGATCTCGACCGATCGAACAGCCATGACCTCTTCTCCTTCCTCCCACCTCATGCTACGTCGCTATGCCTTCTCCGCCCCTTGCACGCACCACCTCGCTTATCATCCCTCATCTCAACCACTCTTTGCCTTCTCCGCAACCGCACCTTCTCTCTCCTCCTCTTGATCCGCTCACTCCATTAACACCACGACTCCGTCCATCTCGCTAAGCCTAATCATTCTTTAACAAAACCATGACCATCGCCCATCATCGATGCCATCCACCATCGTGTGAACGAAGGCCTCGAGATCTGCCTCTCCTCGGTGACAGCGAGGGAAGAGCACCGTCGTCGAGCGACGATAGGCCCTTTGCCGGCGTGATCCAAGACTTAAGTGAGCCTTGTTGCAGCTCTGATTCCACAAGCTGCTCGAGCTCGGGACGTAGCCCTTGAGCGAAGACTTGGTCAGAGCACGAGCTCCAGCTTTCCCACCAGGTTAACCCCCAACCGAACAACCGTCGCGCCTTCGACACCCTCACAGTCGATCGCCATTCGCACGATCACAACTCCACCGCGATCACCGGTCGCCTTTGCCTTTGAACGCCACCACCTCTTCCACTCACACCAACCATCGACATGCTCGTCCTCAGCTCCAGTCGTCCGATCACCATCGGACGGCCACAACTCCGTCACGTCGCCACGCCAAGCCTCGATCCAAGCCGCAAGGCTCTGGACACCCAAAGCTGTTGTAGCCCTCCTCGTGCAGCCTTGGAATCTCGCGCCTCAACCCCAGTCTGAAACAGCTCCGAGCCTCGCACCCTCACATGCCTCGCACACTGGTGCAGGGCAATTTACGACCAGAGCCCTACAGTTCTGGAAAACCTCATTGAGACCCCTGCCGACCAGAGGCATGTGGGGTACATGCACCCGTACGAAAATATTGCATGGATCCCCTTACAGATTTTGGTAATTGCATGGTAGTCCTTGTTCATGTTTATTTTAGTTATTTTAATTCGATTTTGCATAGATACCCCTATGTTTGAGTCTCATTTTAGACCTTCATTTGTCGTCATTTTTAAATTCCAAAAATTGTGTTATTTTGTTCAATTAATTCTCTATGATGTGGTGATTTGTTTATATTTTGTGATCTTAGAATTATTTATTGTATTAATTGTGGTAATAAAGTGCATAATTTGCCCACTGTGAGCTATGAATTTGGAGTAAATTATTCGTTGCCTCGAAAACTATAGAAAATCACATTTTCTAGATTTAGTTGTAAATTGTAATGCCTCCAAAAAATTGTTCAATTTGCACGCATATTTATAGCGAAATAAATTATGTTTGTGATTCAAGTAATTGATTTTAAATTTTCTGTAAACTTAATATTTTTAGGAGTTAGAGTTTTTCCTGGATGGAACCTAATTAGATACATCTAGGATAATTTTAATTCTGGAAATTAATTAAGTTTGTTATTTATTAAAATTAATTTATTGAAAATCACACGATCCACATTGTTTAATTGATAAAAAATTCATTTTGCATCTAAAAATTCAAAAAAATACATAGGTTAATTTATCACAATTAACTTAATGTCAAATTTTCATAATTTTTGTATTTCATTTGCATGAAAAATTGTAAAAAATCCATAAAAGTGTCCCATTTTTCATGCATGCATTTTATGTCAGAAAAATATAAAAAATGTGTTCTGAACTTTTCAATGCATAAATAATTAAGGAAAATTAGCCTTATGGATATTTGAGCCTAACTGCACATTAATTTGGATTTTACATCCTAAGCTAATTTAACCTTGAAATTGGTATTTTCATTCTTATTTAATCATTACTTGCATAAAAAAATTGCCAAAAAATCTTCCTCGAAAACCTAGCATCTAGATAATCTAAAAATCATCCTAAGGAGACAGTGGACTCCCTGAGCTCGACCTTGGACTTGTCCAATTAAAACAAATTTGATCGCTTTACACTTAATTGAAAATAGATTAAGTAGTCATTTTGATTAATCCAAATTTGTCTTCCTGCAACGATCATAGCGTTAAATTAATTCAACATAATTAGCGAAGGGTATCTTGAGGTTTTTTAAATGGGGCCATTGCCGGGGAGGCATGGCTTAGGTTGATATTTAGAGAACTTAGAAATTAGGTTTTCCACCTCCCGGGTAGTTTGACCCCCGAGCTTTCTTGTAGTTATTTCTCTATTTATGTGCCCAGTATTTTATTTCCTTATTTATTTATTTATTTTATTTGAGTCATCTCTCTGACCATCATCTTTTTTTGTACGAGGTACCCGACGCATCTGGAGCAGTTTTTCGAGACAGGTTCATTGAAGGTCGGCTCTTTGGAAGCAAGCCGACTAAAAAGACGCATTAAAAATTAAGATCGAGTCGATTCGTGAGAGAGTGTACAGTACTTAGATTTTATTTTTTCTACTTTATTTGATTTTTATAATAATTTATAATAATTGCATATTTACAACAGTTCCCATTTGGGATCTCGCGGTTGTATCTGGACTTGGACATTTTTATTCTTGTAGTGTGTCGAGACCTGTTTCACTCTCATGTTGAGGATGGGGCTCGACTTGAGTTGCTAGCATATTAGACCTGCACTGGTGGCTCTTAGAGCTTTTACATAGGTCAATTATCATTTGCTTGTGCTCGTGTAATCTACAACCAAAACTTCACATTTAATAATATGCACCATGGCCTCAAATTTCAGCGAAATTCAGTTGAATTTCTGTCGAATATCGATATCCTGTCGAAATCGAAATTCGACCGAAATGACCGGAATATGGGGGGCCCTTGTACAAAAATGATCGAAATGATCGAAATTTCGGTCGATCACCGAAATGGTGACCGAAACCGACATTTAAGGCCTTGATATGCACTATAGAACGTTCTACTTAGTTAAATTAAATTCAAATTTTTCCTCGGCTAATAGAAGTTCCTGCTAGGTGTGGATTTCTATAACTTGCATTCATTTAGAGCAAAATTTCAATTCTGTATTACATCATGCATGTAGAGCGTGAGGATCACTGTAAGTCTCCTAAACTGGGCATGCATCATTGATTTTATCGATTGCATCTGTTTTCTCAACTCCATTCCCTTTGTTTTATAACTTAGGATAAACTGAAATCAGGAATGATCGTTAGGTGTGCCGTGTTTGTTGAACTTAATCAAGTGATAATATAACTTAAAATCAGGACTGTTAATTAGAACTAACCAAAATATTGATTAAAATTAACATTTTTTTGGGAGATCAACTCCGTCATTGTACGCGGGTACCTACCTCCAGATAGAATGGGTGAGGACCTACACGCTAAGATTAAAGCCTAAATCCCTAGATTTGTGCCTAAGTCTCCAGGTCCGACCTTATGAGATTTGGAGTTACAAGCGCTTGCCTTCGACCTTAGAGAGACGTTTTGGCGTATATCTTCTCACTACTATCCTTAGGGGTGTGATATAACCCGACAGCCCGAGCAGATCGCCTATTTGATTGGGATATAGTGGGAGCGTAAGCTGGACCTCAAGCGATTCACCTTGTTTACTTGCATAACAAGATTATTTTATCACCTAATTAAAATCGAAAAGATAACAGTCGACCATCACAGTGTTAAATTGGTGAAATCAGGGTTTGTTCGTGTGTTTGTTTCTGTGTCTATCTGTGTATGTTATCCTTCTGTGCAATTGCACGTTTTCACCTCAACCCACTTTCATTTCTTTTCGAAGATGTCGATTTATCGATCTCTGTACTAGAAATCTGCATGTAACTTCTCCTTAACCGATTATTGACCATCTTCACCATTTCACTCCACTGTGAACCCTCTCTTTGAGATGGTACCTCCTCAGCCACCTTTCTTCTCTCCACCCCATTCCAACTACGAAATCTGACCTCCGACCGACTTTTGAGCCTTCTCTTCCTTCCAACAAAACCTCTCTTTGAGACGGTTCCTCCTCAACCCCCTTTCTTCTCCCCACCCCACCCCGAATATGAAGTCAGAGCTTCGACTGACTTCCTCATTTCTTCGCACTACTCACCTACCCCATATTCTCACACTACTGATCCACTTCCATCATGGGATGACTCACCATATTCTCGGATGCTTGCTAGAATCAAGGAACCATTTGAAGCGCAAGCCACTGCTGAGATAGATTACTGCAGAGTTACTTACCCCAATAAGCATCATTTCCCCATCATATGAATGATGGTACAAGCCAGCGATTCATGCATTCACATCCTAACTTAACCTTAAGGTATAACATGGTCGAACAAACAACCCGATGGAGAGCCATGCACCCTATCATTTTCCGGACTTGATTGACCTTAGCAGTCAAGCTCCCATTGACTAGCCCACGTACCACCCATTCGAAAAGCCTACACATAAATGGTGTTGGACCCATGAGCGCGATCTACAAGCCCCTTATTTATTGACTCCACCATATGAGGCTTCGACCAATATCTGTCACACGGATGGTCTATACTCGACCCAGCATTGCATGTCAGAGTCTAGGTATGTTGAGTATGAGACTCCAAGTTCTCAATAGTATCCTCCAACTGAGCAGATTGCTCCCATAATTTGTCATGGAAATATGTTGGAGGATGGCATTTCTAGAATTACTAAGAGAAATGAATTAATTAAGGATAAATTGAAAAATATCATTAACCTACTAATTTCATTTGTTGCCAGCTCGGGTATGGAAGTGGAGAATGAAATGAGCGGATTTGATATAGAAAACTCAGAGGACATAAGGGAACCCACACACTCCAACTGGAGTCTATTCTACCTCCCTCTTCTACTAACCATTTGTCTTCCAATTTAGAGTCTGATAATTCTCTTACTCCTCGTTCACATATAAAAAACACCAAAATGGAAATCTCAAAAAGACTTAAAATTTTGAAAACTCGAAAAATATCATACAAATTGAAAATTAAAAGGATTTAAAAATATTCGATCATGTCCTTAGGAAAGCAATTACTAAAGAATTGATTCTTAACCTTCCCTTAATAAAGGCCATATAACACTTTCCCGACTTCAAAAGCTTCGTAAGGAGTAAATGGATGCCTAAGAGGTCGGGTAATAAGAGAATCGGGACTGAGAAACACTTAGTGTTTATGGCTACCTCCTTGGTGATGGGGAGAAAGACCAAGAGCCGTAAAGTGAAGCGGTTGCCCCGAGTTGAGTATGAAATCAGAGACACCATCTTTACCCATGTGAGAATCGATGATGACTCATCTATAAATATCCTCTCAACCTCTGTGTTTGACAAGCTCAAACTCGAATCTATTAGGAAGTCGAGAACGATCGTTCAGCTAGTTGACCGATCCATAAGACGGTCAAAAGGGATTACTTCGGTCATCATTACTTTCCAAGGTGTTCCATTCAGAATGGACTTTACAATCATTGATATTGAACATCGGGGAGAATTAACCCCGTCTCCTATTATTTTTGGGAAGTTGTTCTTAGCATTGGCTAAAGCAACAATAGATTGTGAGACTCGGACGATCGATTTTCTAGCATTAGGTACATACCGACTGCATGTGACCATTGAGGACACACTTCATCCCAATGCGACCTACACAGTCGTTGACAGTCGTGACCATCGAGAGACAGATGAGTCATATCTCTCTACTACACCTGAGATACCGACTGCCAAGATGACCATTGGTTCAGAGACTCCCCACACACCAATATTTCTCACTACTTGCATCACCACCACTGTGATAACTTCTAGAGAGGACTCATAAATAGAAGCTCTCCCCAAGCCGGACACTAGCTTTTTCGATTACCTTGACCATTTCGGTGATCTGATTCATGTACCTCCACTGCCACAGCCAACTGCATCCTTCTACAGGTCACCTTTAGGACTTAGACCTAGAGAGACAGCCATTACCATACCACTCCATTCCAAAGAAGCGATTGTTCCCTCTAATCAGTTATCTAGTGAGAAGAAGATGGGACCCGACTCCATGAGGCATTCCCCTGAGCCCCTCAAAGTGTGTCATTCTCCTCTTCCTCTCTTTGCTCCAGGTTCTAGATCATCGACCAAAATGGTCTTCACAGACATCTAGTTTTAATGATGATGTGATCATCGTAAATGTGCGCGATAAGGTTGTTATTCAACTACACTCAAGCAAGCAACCATGTGTCGATCCTCATTGGACTTTCCATCCTCTTCATTACTCCATCCTGTGATTCGCATCACTTTCCCAAGTTCCATATCATTCATGTTGTGGTTGTACTTAGAATGACCATATCTTAAGCATAGGGGGTAAGTGACCCGAGTCGCTTTTTCTTTTCTTTTTCATTTTTCTATGTATATTCCCCAACCCATCGGTACTCATGTACTTCTTCTTCTATACTTAGGCTGACCAGAGCCTAAGTATAGGGGGACAAATGCATGTTCTGTATATTCACCGATCTATTCATTCTCCTATTGACCTTGATTGCCCCATTTTTGCTCTTCTTCTACACTTAGGATAACGAAAGCCTAAGTATAGGGGGCAGGTCGACTTCTATACTCATATTCTTTTCACTCTCTTACGCTTAGCACGAGATATGTCTCTTCTCGCTTTTTGTGCTCTAAGAATATAGCATACGCTAAATATAAAAGATGTATATATTACATATATACTTTACACATAGCTCGTACTTTCACGTATTTTATGAATATAGTATTCAATAAATACTGGATGCGTAACCTTTGTAAAAATGACAAAAAAAATGTGTTTGTAAAATACATGTAAATTTGTATAATGTGTATATTGTATACAAGTTGTAAAATATGTATAATTTTGTACAAACTTGTAAAATTATTGTAAAACCATTGCAAATAATACTTGTGTGTAAATTATTTTGAAATGTGGTGTATAACAAAATTTTTTTCAAATAGAAATGGCTTCTCATTCATTCTTGCAAAAAATCCTCATCATCAAAATCTGCACTTCATTCATGCACATTTCATTTCATCTGCATTTCATGCATATGAAAATCGAGTTATGAGTAAAAACCGAGAGTGGACTTGACCTGATCTTAATCTACTTAAATTTCAGAAGAACTTCGTTGAAAAGTAGGATTTTAGAAACTTGAGGTCATAGACTTAATTCTCCAAGTTCATAAGACAATGTCTAGACTTTGACTCTTAGTATCTAACATGGTCGCCTCATTCTGAGTAGACTCTTAGATAAGGAACCAATATGTACTCTACACTGCGCACTTGGCTCAACTCAGACGAGGTGTTGAAAGACCGTGTCTTTTTCTTTGGTAGTGTGGATATCTAAAGACTGGAGTATAAAGCTTCGGATGAGAGACGGACCATGGCCACAAATCTCAGCGAAATTCAGTCGAATTTCTATCGAATATCGATATCCAGTCGAAATCGAAATTCGACCGAAATGGCCAAAATGACCAAAATATGGGGGTCCTAGTACAAAAAATGATCGAAATTTCGGTTGAATTTTGATCGAAATTTGACCAAAATTCCGTTTCGGTCAGTCACCGAAATGGTGATCGAAACTGACATTTAAGGCCTTGAGATGGACTACTAGCACAATTTTTGATGCGGATTGAAATTCGGCGCGGCGCGGGAAATAGATTTGACGGTGGAAATTTTGGTAGAAGAAAGAGATGGGTTGAGAAGAGAAATTGGAGGGGTTGAGAGGAAGAAAAACTCGTCGGAACGAGGGGTTTGGAGAAGAGAACTCGCCGGGAATGCGAGAGGTTGAAGGAGGAGAACCGCGGAGATCGCGTGGAGCGAGAGAGAGAGAGAGGGAGAGGGGATAGAGATAACAATCTCAATTTCTAATTCATAATTGACTGCCTAAAAACAATGGGCTACCCTCTCTTTATATAGGAGAGAGGGGTTTACAAAAATAGTAAACTAAATTAAATTGACAACCGACTTATCCTAATTGGACTCTAACAAATTCAAATTGACCTCTAATTACTCTAATTAGACTCTAACTAATTAATTGACCAATAATTACAATTAAAATCTATGAAATAAACGTTGAGATCACATGCGATCTCAATTATTTAATTAGACCATTACGACCACGAAAAACGTAAATAAAATTGACTACTAATTAATTAAATAAATGTGGCCCTATAATTTGGGGTCACGCTGCATCAACTCTCCACCACTTTAAAAATTCGGCTCCTGACGAATTGCGTGATGTAGGTGGTTCGTTGGAGAAATCATCCTTGAATTGGGGCTTCAATTTCCCCTAATGCGATCATTTTCCGCGTTACGTTTGTAGTTTTTTCCAATTGGGGGGCATCTCTGCAATTTTCGTACCCCTTCAAATTTCCTTACCTTCTTATCACTTTGGACTGTTCTGTAAATAGGAGCTTCATGGAATTTTTTTTCGCAATTTTTCCAATTCAATATCCAATCCCACATCCTGTGGGACTCACGAGGTGCCATCTTCGGAGTGCCCGTTAGAGCACGCTCGGATTTCTCGTGCATATATCGCCGCCTGATGCGGCGGTGGCTGGCGAGGGCTTTGCGCAGGAGGTACGGCACCGGGGGGCGGCGGGAGCCGGTCGAAGCCTCGCGCAGGAGGCGCGCAGGCCTGGGGCGGTGGGGCGATGGCATCGGGTCGGAGCTGCTCTGCGGGGAGGCAGGGGTGCAGTTGGCGATGGAGAGAGGGGCGGGACGCGCAGGTTGAGGGCGCGCGCTGCGGGGAAGAAGGGAGGGGAAGGCGAACGCTGGCACGGGGAAAGAGAGATGTTGGGAGAAGGCGGCGAGAGGAAGAGTTGGGATTTGGGAGGAGGTGCACGGAATGGGAAGAAGAATCGGGGGAGAGGGAGGGATTTCGAGAGGGAGGGGAAGAGAAAGAGGGAAGGCAGCGGGGTGGGGCTGGGGGTGAGCCGCAGGCGATGCGGGACTGGGGGAGAGTTCGGGAAGGGGTTGCGGGGCTAGGGCAGCCGCTGGGGGCCTGGGGGCTGTCGGAGGGGTTGTCGGGGTGGGGCTGACGGCCGCGCGGGCCGGGGAGGGCGGGAGAGGTACCTGGGAAGGCTGGGGTGGCGCCGGGATGGTCGGAGGGGCCGGCGGAGTTGATTCCGACGACGGATTCAGATCTGGACGTTCCTGGACAGCGGCCGATTCGTCTTTTTCGGCGATGTTTTCTTCGCCGGTTAGCGCGTCCAGCCGTGCTTGAACCTTCAGGGATGCCGTAAGACGCTTTTTGTACTTCCGTTGACGCGAACGCGCATGCGGCCCATAAGATATGCGGTTGAGATCAAGCTTGAGACGCCAATATGCCACGGGATCGTTGAATCGTAGGAACGACTCAATATCCATGCTCTGATACCAATTGATGCGGATTGAAATTCGGCGCGGCGCGGGAAATAGATTTGACGGTGGAAATTTTGGTAGAAGAAAGAGATGGGTTGAGAAGAGAAATTGGAGGGGTTGAGAGGAAGAAAAACTCGTCGGAACGAGGGGTTTGGAGAAGAGAACTCGCCGGGAATGCGAGAGGTTGAAGGAGGAGAACCGCGGAGATCGCGTGGAGCGAGAGAGAGAGAGAGAGGAAGAGGGGATAGAGATAACAATCTCAATTTCTAATTCATAATTGACTGCCTAAAAACAATGGGCTACCCTCTCTTTATATAGGAGAGAGGGGTTTACAAAAATAGTAAACTAAATTAAATTGACAACCGACTTATCCTAATTGGACTCTAACAAATTCAAATTGACCTCTAATTACTCTAATTAGACTCTAACTAATTAATTGACCAATAATTACAATTAAAATCTATGAAATAAACGTTGAGATCACATGCGATCTCAATTATTTAATTAGACCATTACGACCACGAAAAACGTAAATAAAATTGACTACTAATTAATTAAATAAATGTGGCCCTATAATTTGGGGTCACGCTGCATCAATTTTTCAAGACCCCAAAACATGGGTGGAACAAAAGATTCTCTATCTGTTGGGGCACAAAAGATCCATGCAGAGCAACCACAATTCCTACCAAAAAGAAGCCAATACCAAAAAGAACAATATTTGACCGCAAAGAACCAAGCTTCAGAAAGCCTGCAGATCTAGAGGAGACTTGGCTACACCTACCAAGCTTCACAGGAGAGTTGACTACACAGGTCACCATCCACTTCTTTTCCCCCTCTTCTAGACATCTCCCTCCACTCATTGTGAACTAGCACGTTCCTGGACTTGGAAAGAAATACCTGACTCCCCGAGGATGAGTTACTGGATGAAGAGATTGCATGGTAGTCCGACATATTGGATGGGAAGAGCTAACACCCTTCACACACCAGAGGCAATTATTCAGTATTCATGTAGGATGCTTTGGGAGGGCGTTGATCTAAGATGACTTCTGAGTCGGGTCTGGATAATGACTTGTATAACTTGGAGATTGGTGTTCTTATAACCTTAAATCTCATAAGGAGTCCTGCCATATTATTATTCCAAAGGTCAACTCGAGCTCTATTTTCACATTTTGTTCATGATCTTGGTATGGAACCCAATCTCATTTCACTTATGCATTCATTTTAGTTGCTCGAGGACGAGCAAAGTTTAAGTATAGGGGGTTGATGAATCTGTGATTCATCACTCTAAAGTTGAAAAAAGAGCTCTATTCCTAAGTAATTAATTGCATTTAATCATCTATGTTGCATTTTTATCATTATGCATATGTACATAACATCCCTATTTTAGCATTCGTAATTGCATAAATAAGAAGCCCAAAAATCTTACGTGTAAACACATGTATATTCTCATAACTTTCCTTATTTTTAATTATATTTCACCAACTCCAAATCAAATAAAATCAACTTTGTCGTGTACATATTACTAACCTTAATAAAGGAAAAATATCAAAAAATACTAACTTGTATAATTACTCAATAAAACCCAAACCCTAATTTGGAGACAAAAAACCGTAAATGTCAATATCCCTCTCATACGATCTCCTATGGACCCTTACTCACTTTTGAATATTGTACATTCCATTATTTACAAAACAGGACTTAGTTCAAAAGAATTGGAGATCATATGTGAAACTTGGATTTTGGGACATCATTGTATATTGTATACGTTATCTGATTTTGACCTTATTATTTTATATACAAAAATAACTCTTTTTCATTTGTTTTTCTTGATTTATGTTTTAATAAAATGTGTAAAAATCCAAATAAAATTTGAATTTAAAATCAAAAGAAATAAATCAATATGAGTTTGTACATATAGTCTGTATATTCTCTTATTTTATTTTATTTTCATTAATCATTTAAAATATCAAAAAAAGATTAATGTGTAAATATTAATTTTATATTTTATTTGATTTTATTTGAATTTTATCTTATTTAAAAATGATAAAAAAATACAAAAATATAAAAAAATACGATATTTTATATACAAAGAGTACCATCAAAAATACATTTTGTACAGATGACTTATTTTGATTTTGTTCTCTACGAAAGTTGTGGATCTCGTCGAGACGAACAACTTTCATGCAGAACACTTTTTGATTTGACATCATTTTCTATTTTTTATTGATTTTTCTTTTAATTTCTTCTCTGGTTTTTCTGGGAGAGACATGTGGCCGCTCCTGGAGCAACCACGTGTCACCCCTTAACTCTCTGCATCCCCCTCCCCAATCTAAGTCGTTGGATGAAGAGCCCTTCAACCAACGGCCCAAATTCCATTTCTTATTTTTTATATACATTTTTATTTTTATTTTTACTTTTAATTTCCTTTTTTAATCCCCTTACCATGTCGCCTCGTCATGGTCGTTCAATCTTGGTCGATCAAACGACCATGACCTCTTCTCCTTCCACTCGACTCCTGTGGCGCCGCTCCGCCATCTCCGCCCCTTGCATGCACCGCCTCGCCTATCGTCCCTCATCCCAACCATTGTTCGCCTTCTCTACAGCCGCACCTTCTCCCTCCTCTTGATCCACTCAATCCACAAACCCCACGACTCCGTCCATCTCGTAAACCCCAACAGTTCTTCAACAAAACCACGACCATCGCCCATCGTTGACACCATCCGCAATCGTGTGAGCGAAGGCCTCGAGCTCCGCCTCTCCTCGTGACAGTGAGGGAAGAATATAGAAAATTTATTTTGCATCTAAAAATTCCAAAAAAAACACAGTAGGTTAATTTCATCATAATTAACTTATTATCGAATTTTCATAATTTTTGCATTTCATTTGCACGAAAAATTGCAGAAAAACAATAAAAATGTTCATTTTCCATGCATGCATTTTATTTCAGAAAAATACAAAAACTGTGTTTGTTGACGCATAATATAGATTAACTGTACCTCTTCGTTATTTTATTTTTCTGTTGTCCTCTTTATGTAATTTACCCATAGGCTACTCTCCTATATAAGAGAGCCTAGGGCTTATGGAATAGAACAATTTATTGGTTTTTCCCAACATGGTATCAGAGCGACGGTCCTAGACCGGAGTTCTCGAAACCCTAACCCTAACCCACCCCACCCGCCGGCCTCTCCTCTCTCTCTACTCGGCGCCGCCCACCCCAACCGATCTGCGGCGGTCTCCTTCTCCGATCTGCGGTGCTCCAGCCCTAGGCATCGCCTAGCGCATCTGTGCGCGTGGGCATCGCCTGGCACATATGTGCATCGCATAGGGCTTCCCGCATCTGCGCGCATCGTGTGGCCTGTGCGCTTCCCGCATCTGCGCGCATCGCCTCTGCGCGCCTCGGGCATCGCCTCTGCGCATCGGGGCGCTCCTGTGCGCATCTGATCTGCGCGCACTCCTGCGCACTCCTGCGCGCACTCCTGCGCGCTGACTGTGCACCACCGCGCGTGAACTCTGTGCGCCAGCCCACAGTTTGCGTGCGTCATTGTGATTGATTGCGCGTGTCAAGACCGTAGCGCGCACATATTCATGGGGATAGTTGCTTGACGTCTACACATGCAACTAATCCCGTCTATGTCATTGTAGACAAAGATTATCTTCTGTCAATCGCTCCAGTCTTCCATCTCCAGTATGTCAGAAAGCAAGGCAGATATCCCGTCTATTGGCGCATTTCGTGGTCCAGCGCCCATTGTCAAGATGGATGGTACGAACTATGAACTGTGGGCAATGCAGTTCATGAGTATGATGAAGTCTACAGGAAAGAAGCACATTCTTACCGAACCTGAGCCTGCAGAGAAGACTGGAGTCCATGCCTCATGGGAGGCAGATGATGCATATGCCAAGGTCTGGCTATCTGGCACATTGGCTATTGAAATTGCCAATGACATTCTACATCAACCCACAGCCAAAGACATGTGGGATATCCTGGCGGCGACATATTCTCAGGCAAAGAACGAAACGAAGATCCTGCAACTGCAACATGATATATTCACAATAAAGCAGAATGGTCGTCCTTTACATTCTCTCTACACATCACTGAGAGGGATGTTCGAGAAGCTCTATAGCTTCATGCCTCTTACCGCCACGCCAGAACAGCAGAAGACATACAGGAATGCGACGATGGTGGGTGTGTTTCTCGCTGCACTCGATCCAGAGTATGAGGCAGCACGGTCTCAGATTTTGGCAGACTCGACTATTCCTCCCATGGAGGAAGCCTTTCACAGATTGAGTAGGATCACAGTGCCTTCAGCAGCTGCGAGTCAGAATTCCTCAGCTATGGCGGCAAACAGAGGCCGCGGATTTCATCAACAGGGACGTGGACGTGGACCTCGTGGAAGGGGTGGCCGCACTAGGCCAACATGCACATATTGCCACCGAGTCGGCCATAATGAAGACACATGCTATTCGAAGCACGGATTCCCTGCATCTGCACGAGCCGCTGAGCAGATAGAGCCCCCATTTGCTGCTACCTTGGATCAACGATTTGATGATCTAGTTGCCCGCCTCAGGGGCATCATCCCACCATCTGGTCCAGCACTGATGCAAAATGGGATTCGGCGCGGCGCGGGAAATAGATTTGACGGTAGATTTTCGATGGTAGAAGAAAATAGAGGGGTTGAGAAGAAGAAACTGGAAGGGTTGAGAAGAGAAGACACGCCGGATGCGTGGGGTTAGAGAAGAAGAAACGCGTAGACCGCGAGGGGAAGAGAGAAGAGACTCGTCGGGAATACGAGGGGTTTGGGAGAAGAAGAACACGTGTAGATCACGCGGGGAGAAGGAGAGAGAGGGGAGAGGAGAGAGAGATAAATCTCTATTTTATCACATCTTGAACTTACTAAAACATTGGACCCTCATCCCTTTATATATGAGGGATGACATTACAAGAATAGAAAATAATTTAAACCGACAACCAATTATCCTAAACTGACTCTAACTAATTAACCGACTAACTATCAAATTTGAAATTCAAATTAAGACTAATTGAGATCACACGCGATCTCTTTATTTAAAATTGCGACAACTTAAAAAACGTAAATAAAATTAACGACCACAATTTAAATAATTAGACGGCCCTACATGTCGAGTCCACGCTGCATCAACTTTCCTCCGCTTTTAAAAAATTCGTCTCCTGACGAATTGCTTGAACCTTGAGGCTTGACATAAGGCGCTTCATGAACTTGTGTCGACGTGCGCGTGAACGCGAATCATGAGATATGCAACTCAAATCATATTGCATCTTCCAATGCGTGACGGGATCGTCGAATCGTAGGGACGATTCGGTTGCCATGCTCTGATACCATTTGATGCAAAATGGGATTCGGCGCGGCGCGGGAAATAGATTTGACGGTAGATTTTCGATGGTAGAAGAAAATAGAGGGGTTGAGAAGAAGAAACTGGAAGGGTTGAGAAGAGAAGACACGCCGGATGCGTGGGGTTAGAGAAGAAGAAACGCGTAGACCGCGAGGGGAAGAGAGAAGAGACTCGTCGGGAATACCAGGGGTTTGGGAGAAGAAGAACACGTGTAGATCACGCGGGGAGAAGGAGAGAGAGGGGAGATGAGAGAGAGATAAATCTCTATTTTATCACATCTTGAACTTACTAAAACATTGGACCCTCATCCCTTTATATATGAGGGGTGACATTACAAGAATAGAAAATAATTTAAACCGACAACCAATTATCCTAAACTGACTCTAACTAATTAACCGACTAACTATCAAATTTGAAATTCAAATTAAGACTAATTGAGATCACACGCGATCTCTTTATTTAAAATTGCGACAACTTAAAAAACGTAAATAAAATTAACGACCACAATTTAAATAATTAGACGGCCCTACATGTCGAGTCCACGCTGCATCAAGCACCGACTACAGAGAGTCATACTGATGCTGCTACTTCTGCCTCTGCATCTACTAGTACTTCAGGTAGTACACTTGCACTCCACAGTAGTAGATTTGATACATTGCCATGGATCATGGACTCGGGCGCTACACATCATCTATGTGGCGACCAGAGTCTCCTTACAGGATCCACTCAGATCCCTCCAGGACGGACAGTAGTGATTGCTAATGGCACGCATTCCCCTATCACGGGTCAGGGGGAGATTAGATTGACATCTTCTATGCAGCTTAAGAACGTCCTACATGCACCGCATTTTTCTATGAATCTGTTGTCAATTAGTCAGATTACGAAGGATCTCCATTGTCGAGCTATTTTTGATTCATCTTCTTTGATTTTTCAGGACATCCGTACGGGCAACGTGATTGGTCATGGCTATGAGCAAGGAGGCCTTTACCGTCTGAACCAGACCCCATTTGCCGGAACCACATCTTCTCCTGCTGGACAAGTATCTCCTCTCCTGTGGCATCTGCGTTTTGGTCATTTACCGCTTCAGAAGTTGTGTCGAGTTCTACCCTATGGTCTCTCTCACACACCTATCCAGTGTGAGGCATGTCAGTTGGGAAAGCATCACAGGTCGTCCTTTCCCAGTCGTCCAGGTCGGAGTAGTAACTCCAAATTTGAGTTGTCTCATATAGATGTCTGGGGTCCGAGTCGTGTTCCTGATCATCAGGGACACAGGTTTTATATTGTATTTGTGGATGATTTCTCGAGAGTGTCATGGGTGTTTCTTATGAAAAATAAATCTGAAGCTAGGAAATATTATTATCCATTTTCTAAATGAAATTCAGAATGTTTTCTCCACATCTGTCAAACTTGTAAGAAGTGATAATGCTTTAGAGTTATGCACCCACACTTTGGCCAATTACTACTCCTCAAAAGGGATTATTCACCAAACCTCTTGCGCGCATACATCTCAACAGAATGGGATTGCTGAAAGAAAACACCGTCATCTTCTTGATGTCACAAGATCCCTTCTTATACAGAGTAATGCTCCCTACTCCTACTGGGGTGATGCAGTTCTTACTGCATGTTACCTAATCAACCGTATGCCCTCATCTGTCTTGAATGAACAGATTCCTTTTTCACTCATTTATCCAGACAAGGATTTGTTCGCTCTTACTCCTCGTGTGTTTGGGTCAGTCGCATTCGTCCATCAGTTGTCTCCTGGTACTGACAAGCTCTCTCCTAGGGCTGTCAAGTGTGTCTTTGTGGGGTACTCCAGAACTCAAAAGGGGCACAAGTGTTTTGATCCTGTGCGTCGACGGTATATGATCAGTGCAGATGTTACATTTTTTGAATCTGTTATGTACTTTTCAGCATCTGGAGACATGCAGCTACCACCTATATCTCCTGATGTCGTATTAATGGCACCACCACCACCATTGCCACAAACAACACCACCGCCACCACTACCGCCACCACCACCGCCACCGCCACCACCACCGCCACCGCTAGTATCTCCACTACCATTCCATTACACCCGCAGGCCTCCTCCAGCTCATGGTTCTGACCCGTCAACTAGCTCGCCTATGGTATGTAATGAAAATATTAATGTTAATGGATCTGACGACATTTCTCAGCAGGATGTATTGCAGGAACATGGTGAGAATACATATGATTTGGATGTTCCAATTGCTCTACGCAAGCCGAAGAGAAGCTGTGCCAAATATCCATTATCAGCAGCCGTGTCTTTTGAGAGGCTATCTGGAGACTTCAGGACGTTTGCATTGGCACTTTCAGCTACAGACATTCCACGGAATCATCATGATGCTTTGCAGGATGCTAGATGGCGGCTAGCAATGGAAGAAGAAATGGCGGCACTTCAATCCAGAGGAACCTGGAGTTTGGTTCCTATACCTCCAGATGTCAGTCCGGTGAGTTGCAAATGGGTGTTTACAGTAAAGCACAATGCAGATGGTTCCATTGACAGGTACAAGGCACGCCTGGTTGCACGTGGCTTCACACAGACATATGGGGTAGATTACCTTGACACATTCTCCCCTGTGGCGCGTCATTCCACTCTACGGATCCTGTTATCAGTTGCAGTTGCTAGAGATTGGCCACTTTATCAACTGGATGTGAAGAATGCATTTCTGTATGGCGACTTGCAGGAGGAAGTCTATATGCAACAGCCACCTGGTTTTGCTGTTGAGGGGGAGTGTTCTAAGGTATGCAGATTACATAAGGCCATCTATGGCCTTAAGCAGAGCCCCATAGCATGGTTTCAAAAGCTTTCAGATCTCTTTGAGAAACAAGGATATAAACGCTCCAATGCTGATCATTCCTTGTTTGTACAGAAGACGGCTAGAGGTATCATTGTAATCATGGTTTATGTTGATGATATCTTGATTACAGGTGATGATGAGCAGGGCATTAAACAGGCAAAGGAAAGGCTGAGGACCGAGTTTGTCACCGAGGACTTGGGAGTCCTTAGATATTTTCTGGGGCTGGAGTTTGCTAGAAATCCATATGGATTAGTAATGTCACAGAGGAAGTATGTTACAGATCTATTGACTGAGACAGGTATGCTAGGGTGTCGACCTGCTACGACACCAATGGATCCTAGCATGAAGCTCTATGATGATGACACGGAAGAGGTGGACAAGAGAAGGTACAGAGAACTGGTAGGCAAACTACTGTATGTCACGATCACTAGACCTGATATATCATTTGCAGTGAGTCGTGTGAGCCAGTTCATGGAGCAACCACGTCAGGCCCATATGGATGCAATACACATGATTCTGAGATATTTAAAATCATCTCCAGGTGCAGGCTTGCTATTTAAGAAAGGAAAGGAGATCTCTATCACAGCATGTGCTGATGCAGACTATGCAGGATGCCCCAAGGACAGGAAGTCCACATCAGGATTTGCAGTATATGTTGGGGATGCTCTAGTTTCGTGGAGAAGCAAGAAACACACAGTGGTAGATCCAGTGCTGAATCCGAATACAGGGCTATGGCCCAGGCTAGCACAGAAATGATGTGGGTGAAATCTTTACTTGCAGATCTATGTATTGATATACCTCTTCCTATGATGTTGGAGTGTGACAATCAGGCCGCCTTGTTCATTGCAAATAACCCAGCCTTTCATGAGAGGACCAAGCACATTGAGGTTGACTGTCACTACATACGTGACATGGTTCAGAAGGGGTTCATTGCTACATCTCACGTCACATCAGAGAATCAGACTGCTGATATTTTCACCAAGGCATTACTTCGAGGCCCATTCCAGAAGTGTGCGTCCAAGCTGAGCATGATTGATATCTATGCTCCATCTTGAGGGGGAGTGTTGACGCATAATATAGATTAACTGTACCTCTTCGTTATTTTATTTTTCTGTTGTCCTCTTTATGTAATTTACCCATAGGCTACTCTCCTATATAAGAGAGCCTAGGGCTTATGGAATAGAACAAGTTATTGGTTTTTCCCAACAGTGTTAATGATTTTTCAATGCATAAATAATTAAGGAAAATTAACCTTCTGGATTTTTTTAGCCTAATTGTACATTAATTTGGATTTTACAGCATAAGCTAATTTAACCTTGAAATTGGCATTTTGCATTCACATTTAATCATCACTTGCATAAAAAATTACCAAAAAAATCTTCCTCGAAAGCTTAGCATCTAGATAATCTAAAAATCATCTTAAGGAGACAGCCGCTCCCCGAGTTCGACCTTGGGCTTTCCCAAATAAAATAAATTTGATCACTTCACATTTAATTAAAAATTGATTAAGTTGTCATTTTGATTAATACGAATTTGCCGGCCTACAACGATCATAGTGTTAATTTCACATAATCAGCGAAGGGTAATTTCGAGTTTTTCATCTTCTTAAGGTACAGTGTTGTTTTTTAACAGAGGGGCATCTCTTGCCATCAGGACTTGTGCAAATGTTGACTATACAAGATGCCCTAAAGATAGAAAGTATACCTCTATTTTGTGGTTTTCATCGGTGTTCCTTGGTCTTATGGAAAAGCAAGAAGCAGATTGTGGTTGCTAGATCTAATACAAAGTCATAATACAGAGCTATGTTGGGGAGCACGAAGATGATGCGGATCAATTTTGTTTTGACGGACTTGGCTATTATCGTGCATCTTCCTATGCAATTGCTTTGCGACAACCAAGCTGCTTTATTCATTGTTGACAATCTCGCTTTCCATGAGAGAACCAAAAACATTGAGGTAGATCGCCATTACACAAGAGATACGATGCAAAAGGATTTTATCTCTACTTCACACGTCAGCTCAAGGGAAAAGACAACAAATGTTTTCACCAACGCCCTACTAGGGGATCGTTCCATAGATGTTTCAAGCTATGCATAATTGGCATCTATGCTCCATCTTGAGGGGAAGTGTTGAGAGGTATTTTATATTTCCATATTCATTATGTCTCTCTTATATAATTTACTCTCTAAGGGTCCGTTCGTTTGGGGGGTTACCCCCCACTTTGGGGGGGGGGGGTTACCCTCCAAAACCCATTTCACTACTCCTCATGTGGGCCCACTCTCTCTCCATCAAAAAATATGTATTATACCATCATATCATCTATAAATTATAAAATACTCAATTTCTACCCACTATTCCAAACTTCAATACAATCGCATCACAACAACTATCCACTTTTTCAAATTTCAATACAATCACATAACAATAACTACTCACTTTTTCAAATTTCAATACAATCACATCACATAAACCCTCTCAACTCCAAACCCACCAACCAAATACCAAAACACAAAAAAAGGTTACCCTCCCCCAGATAACCCACAAACAAAACACACCTTAAGGTTTTTCTCCTCTATATAAAGAGCCTTATGGCCCTCAGAATAATCAAATCATTCATTTCTTTCTGCAAAATGTAAACATGCTCATATGCCTATTGAGGAGAGTCACAAGTTGAGCATGAAGGATGAAATGCAACTTGATGAAGACTTAAAGAGTTGGTATCAGAGACTCATAGGTAAGTTGATTTATTTACTCTAACCAGAATCGATATTACTTATGTCATCAATATAGTGAGTTAATTGATGGATGCACCTACCGATATTCATATGAAAGCCGTAGAGCATATCCACTACTACATAAAAAAAGGACCTTGGAAAAGGACTCATCTTTAGCAAAGATGCAAAGCTTGAAATCGAAGGATATAACGATGTATATTAGGTCATATGCATTGAGACAAGGAGATTTACAACTAGATATTGCATATTTCTAGGAGGCAGCCTGATGATTTGGTGAAGCAAACAATGATAAATTTGTGTTAGGTCTATGTTGAAGTAAATATAGGGCCTTTGCTATAGGTATTACTAAGATGTTGTAGCTCAATACTAATTTAACAGACATTGAAATAAATTTTCAGTTGCTTATGAAACTATTATGTGACAAGGCGGCTATATATATCCAATAATCATGTCCTACATGATAGAACCAAGCATGTGGAGATTGATCGTCACTTTGTCAGAGAGAATTGATTTAAGGAGTTTGTCCTTCCTTACATAAAAACCTGAGATCAAGTGATTAGCATCTTCACCAAGAAGCTTCCCAGGACTAGTTTTGAAAAGAATGCAGGCAAGTTGGGCATGTACAACATTTATATTCAACTTGAGGGGAGGTGTTGAGTCACTTGTATATGGATAAATGGTTCATGGGTGAGGATCCACTTACCCACTCACCCCACCTTGGTTCATAACCTCGTAAAAAACAAAATAGAAAACCCCCTTGCTGCTGTGAGCAAAAGGGAGCCGTCTTCCTCGTGGATTTTTCCCTCCAATTAGGAGGACTTCCATGTAAATATTGTGACTGTGTGCTTGTTATTTTACAACTAAAAGAACACAAGGACAAGCAATACATGCAAAATGCCGTAGCATCCTTGCAGTACTCTGGGACTACGAAAGTCAGCAGATATATGATGGGTACATAACACCACGGAATCAGAAAGGCAGTCACCTGGAGATGTTTCACATCTATGTACTCCATTTTTCTTTAAGCTCCAGTAAGATGCCTTTTGATTTGAAATTGCCTCAAGTGATGGCATAGGTTCTGCTAGCAAACTCATTCTGTTGACTACTAAATAAAGAGAAGGCCTTGCAACGATCAAAGAGTTGTACATTGATGAGCCACTTTCCCAAGCCATACTTTCCAAAAGCCGTTCTTCCAAGGAATTCAGGTGACGCTTCAATTCCCTGGGTAGAGTCTCCTCATACCTGACAAAACTTTCTATCACCTTGCACAAGTCGAATGCTGTTATACCAGTTCTCTCCAGGATGGCAGGAAACATCATGGTAACTGTCTTGTGAGTGGCCAACACTAACTCAGCAGCACATGCAATCATGCATCTGTGAAAACGCTCATTTGAAAGCAACGGTGTTAAATTACTCCCGTGTAACATTTGAGACTCTGCCCTGCAAATAGCCTCCAGAACTCTACAATATAACTTCATAGACTCCAGTTTTCTCTGATCTATCCATATCTGATCCATTAAAGAAGCCCCCTGAAAAGTTCCAGTAATAGATTGATCTACACAAGTACTGCAAGGAAAGATGGATTCTAATATTATGTTTGCCCGGCGCACAATATCACCAGTGAGATCCCTATCGCAAGATGATAGGAACTGCTCCAATTCCACGGTCGGTTTTGAGGGAAGGGAAGTGGAGAAATTACGATCCGAAGCCACTTTGCAGTTGTCATTGTGGTAGAAACTGGAGTAGGAGTTATCATCATGTTCCGGGTATTGTTCCCGTTTGCAGGGGACATGGGTGAACATGGAGGAGAAAATTTGTTCCTTATCACCTTTGGGGGAGGCGATGACGTATCAAACTTGGACTGCAGAATTCAAAAAATAGATATTATGATGCGAGTCTTTGCTAAAAGCATTTATAGGCCAAGATATGACATCCTGATTACCTTTGAGCTGCATAAATCAACTCCATCTGCAGAAGGACTTGCAGGACCAATTAAACAATTATCATCATTAACAAACATACGCTCATCTAGCTCTCCTTTAGCATGTGATGTTTCAACATAATCTTTCTCTAACATCAGCAAACTTGATTGCAACGACTTTTCATCCAACAGGCCATTGAAATATAACAATCCAGCTGAAAAGCCAGAGCAAACTTTTAATGCCTTTTCTGATGACCTTATATGAAGTAATACTATAAAATGACATGATTATCCCAACCAGTGTTGATGCCGGCCAAGCTGTCTGCGTGGCAATCTGAAGCTGGACATGATTTCTTCTTCAAAATCTCTGCAATTAGGTTGTTTGTTTTGTCCAATGCTGCCTTTAAATCATCTTCTGAAGTATGGTAAATATGACAAAGTGATGCAAGAAGCTCCAGGCCCTTATCTGATCTCTTGACTGAGAGATAAAGAAAAAGAATATCAAAAAATTCAATGGCTTACCTGCCAGGATAAGAAAAATCATGAAGTTACATCCAGTGTGCAGACAAAATTACCTAAACGAGCACTATCAAGAACATGAAACATCCTGAACTGGATGGGAACATGAAGTATCAAAATGGCCTGTGGACAAAAAGATTGTAGGGGAAGGACTATACAACATTTCAACCATGCATGACCAAAATTAGACCATAGAACAAGGAAATCTGAATGTGAATAATGAAAGACACTGACCAATATTGAAACTAAGCCATTGGTGCATGTCACGAGATCCCTGAAACGACTAAAGGCATGGATTCGTAATGCTAAAAGAAGCAACCATCCGAATTGATGATAGTTAGAAACAAATGCAGATGTAGTAGAGCCGGTGCTCTGACTGTTGTTGTTTCCACATGTTATTTGACAAGAAAAACTCCTCGTAGGCACGTCTGTAGTAGCTGGATGCCAGGGAGTAGAAAAAATATTAAGATACTAGCATCACACTATTCACATATTAATTAGGGATATTTACACCATAACCCTGACTAACTTCGTAATTACCCCGAATACCCTCTATAATCATGAATTACACTTAGAACCATGAATAGTACTTAACTCTTACACTCATATCCCCGTGTTAACTTCCATCTAATTTTCCGTTAACTATAACGGTATCCGTCAAGTATTTTGCATTTTATACCATTTAACTTTCAATTATTTACAAATAAACTCATTATCTCCTTCCTCCTCCTCCTTGTTCCGCCTGCAGCCCCCCCACCTCCCTGCGCGCCTCCGCCTGCAGGTCCCCCCCCTCCCCCGCGCGCCTCCGCCTGCAGGTCCCCCCCTCCCTCGCGTGTCTTTGCCTGCAACCCCCTCCCCTCCACGCGCCTCCGCCAGCAGGTCCCCCCTCCCCCCGCGTGCCTCTGCCTGCAGCCCCCCCTCCCCGCGCCTCCGCCTGCAGGTCCCCCCTCCCCCGCGCGCCTCCGCCTGCAGGTCCATGTCCCCCGCGCGCCTCCGCCTGCAACCCACCCCCCTCCCCACGCCTCCACCTACAGCCCCCCCCCCAACTCCCAGCGCCTCCGCCTACAGGTCCCCCCTCCCTCGCGCACCTTTGCCTGCAACCCCCCTCCCCCGCGTGCCTCCGCCTGTAGGTCCCCCCCCACCCCCCACACCTCCGCCTGCGGTCCCTCCTCAGTCCAGGTCGTGCTCTCCCTCCGTCCAGGCCACGCCCCACCTCCTTCCTGCGAATCTCCATCCTGCGCGCACCTCCGTCCGCCTACTTCGGTCGCTGCCCGCTGCCCACGTGAAAGACCACACTGCCTGCAGCAAGCTCCAGGATGGAACCCACCTCCTCCTTCTTTTCTTTTTTTTATTAATCTCAGTCGTTAGATCACGAATTGGATTAGATTAACTCAGCTATCTGGTTGAGTTAATGAACTAAACTAACGGAAGGTTATGAGTGTAAAACGGAGTGGTTATTCAGGGTCTTGGGTGTAATTCGTGATTATAGAAGGTATCAGGGGTAATTACAAAGTTACTCGGGGTTATGGGTGTAAATATCCCTATTAATTAACTAGCGGATACAGACTGAAGTAGTTGCTAAAGGTTGCTAAAAATGCATGAAATGCTAGCAAAAATGCCAACATATGTGTCATAAGTCCACAAGTACATCCATACACAGTCGATGAGCTAAATCAAACCCCCTCCAGTTCAGTCAAACATTTTTATCCCTAGATGGGGACAATCTACAGCAGCCTAACAAATTGTAACATTACAATCGAAAGAATTTGACACATTCCACCAAATGTGTGGTAACCATCTAAAAAAGAGATTCTATAAGACTAGCGCTGAACGTCTGAAAGCAACAACAAACATGCAAGTACATCCAAGGCAAACTACTGAAGCTGAAGGACAAGTATAGAATACTGAGGTGAAACTTTAACCTCGCCAACAGAGATAGTTCAAATCGGCATAGGGGAAGTTCACATGTAGAAAATTTAAAATGCATGAGCGAGAAACCAACCGTGCAAGGATATAATCAGATCAACAAAAAGGCTAGATCCTCGCATGCTGCAGCTTATTGCACTTCTCGTGGAAGACATTTATTTTTTTATAAAATAAACTAGACCCTTGCATCCTGAGCAGTATATGATTCTATGTTTGCAAAAATCATAATCAACGGTCTCTTGCATAAATAATGTTGAATGTCTAAGCTCTTGATGATTGGGTGGGTGTATCTAAGCAGGAGTAGATAGACACTCTGGATCGAGAACTTGCAATGCAACTAAAGCAGCGATAAACTTACTTGCTCAAAACCCTTAGGTGCACCATATTTGTTTGCGCTTCTTTCACCTGACAAGAGAAACACAAAGTAGAAGTGGCAATATCCAATGGGAATGGACACCATTATGCTCTCACGGAAACATACCTCGACTCTCTTCTCCCACTCCGGCCCGTAGGACTGGTTTAAAGCATGACCAGCCCTGGTCATGAATTGTGGAATCTCGCGGAAGAAATCAACAGCGCTTCAAAAGAGTAAAGTCAACAAACTGTCCCACAAGCACAAACCGACATAACACGATACAGCAACAGTGCAAGACCGAGTCTTACTTAAGCTTTGCCGCCTTCAAAGTCGAAGACAAATTAAATCCCCTGCAGTCCTCAAGTTTAGCCACACAATAGAGAGCCGACGCCATCCAGTACCGCTCAATTTCCTCTCCCTGTCCACAAGAAAAAATCAATTTTTAGTTCCCAACAAACTTCAGAAAGCATTTAAAACCACCAGAATTTCACCCGTCCGCTCCGCACTACCGTGAAGTTCCCCGCCGGCCGGCATTCTTGGAACAAATCCGCCGCCCTCCTCACTGCGCCGTCATCCAATCCTAAAGACGAGGCCTTCGCCGCAGCTTAAAACCAGTAGGATCAGATAAAACCACGTGTACAAAAAAATCAACAAAATCCACTAAAGCAACTTACTTTGAAGAGCTCGAAGAATCTAGCTTCCGCGGCAGCCTCCGCTGGCACTTCCCTCTTCGAATCTTCCATCAAAACCAAACCAAAACTACCGAATTTGGGCAAAAACAGCGAGATCACGAATAACCAAAAGGCAGCTGCGAAACTGGACTGGATCTCCGCGGATACCCCCGAGAATGGGCTCGATCTGCGCGACTGGAGCTGCCTGGAAGAGCAGATTCGAGAGCGAGAGTGCGAATTTGGAGGGGAAAGCGCGAATTAGGGTTCCAGATCGAACTGGTTTAGGGTTTTTCCGGTCGCTCCCTCTCTATATCTATTTTGGTGTGATACCGATTAGCGCGGGAAAGATGGAGAGCATGACATGCATGGCCATGTCATGGTGCCATGGCCATGGTTAGGTGTCTGCCTTTGACTAAGGCCAATGGAAACTTGCCACGTGGGAACAGCGAGGTGGTGGTCCCAACGCTGATGCTGGAAAGCGATGTCACGTGTCGCATTCCCCCTTCCCAGATCGAGCGGAGTTTTGACGATGGAATGATGTCGACCGTCCGATTTCTGTCTGGTTTAGAATAAGATAATGGAATATAATTTAATGCACGATTTTGCCATGATGGGATGAAATGTGGACATTAGACATATCAAGAAAATTAAATGGAATTCTGACTCTTCGTATGATTATCTATATCTGTAACGTGAGTATCAGACGCAGCAAATGCATTTGTTTAGATATTAACAACATTTTCACACCGTCTCTAATTTATTAATTAATATGTGCGTTGGCTGTATTTGTATTATTTTTCCAACCCAAATTTAAACTCTTTTAAGGACATGACGGAGTACTTGGTTAAAATTGCTTAGATGTCCTCCTTACTTTTCGATCGAGAAAGCAACTCATCATCGTGAAATATTTGTATATGATCGTTTGCATAGTAGACCGGCCGACACGACATAGTGTGTGGCGGCTTTGAGCTAGAAGCTTATATTGAGGAGCCACCCTGTCATGGTCCCATCACATTTTCCTTTCTTACCATTTCCTATTAATATATAGTACTTGAGACCGGACACACATCCGGATCTCACCACATATAGAGATGGAGATAGAGGAAGAGGAGGAAGAAATGATCAACGACGGCAGTGGTCGACCGGAGATGTTGCCCGTCTCCTTTCGTCTAGGGGAAGGGTAGCACCGATACCCGTCTCATGGCAAGTCATTCGATTTGGGCAAAGGGAAGGCTCTCGCCTTTCTCCAGTTTCTCGTCTTCTTCAACTCTTCATGAGTTTGGTCTACTTTGTTGTCCTTATTCTGTTCTCGAGGAAGTCGAGAATTTGATTTCATGTACTAAGAAAGTATGTATTAGATGATCTATAGTTTTGTTCTCAATTGAAACCAGTGGTGCATTTCCTTCTATAATATGTAAAGTATACACGTAAACATATATGTAATTGTGCAGTGGAGTTCTTGCAATTTACCACTCCAAAAATAGCAGATGATTCCTTGTTTAAGGAAAATAAACAAATAAAGGAAAATCCAGTATTCGTTCCACATCGATCTCCATCGGACCAGGTCCACCGAGCCCCGATATTCGCGGTCCGTCTCCAATCAAAATGGCCGAACCCACAATCGGCATTATATATACACTGAAGTCCTATCCAATTTCGATTCCGATTCCTTCATGGCATTCAGAGCATTGGTAATTGAGGAGCACTTTAATATCCGTTTCAATGCATTCAATTCCGCTGACTCTGACTTCCCATGGTTCTCCATCAGGCTTTCCGGCGAGGCGCAGTGGCGGCGGCAGGGCAGACCAGGCGGTTCGCAACCGCTACCACAGCCGATGGTCTCGCTGCAGAGGAGCATGCAAAGTCATGGTAAGTACCCATGATAAGTTTGATCAGTCGCTGTAGAGAGAGTGTATTGCATTTTATGGTAGCGACAGATACGAAAATTGTATTATATGTCTTAAAATTGATATGGATATAAAACGAATATCAGGAACAAAAATACGGAAAAAATTCAAATAAAACCGATTTTAGCAGACGTGGTTCTACTACTTATTGTGGGTCAGTCATTATGTTCACGGAATATCACAATGGAGAAAATTGTCGACAAACTTTAATATTCTTGGAACAGTCACATTTTGGATATTAATTTTGGCAAGTATCTTCAAGATCACATCGTCCTCTTTTGTAAAAGAAAAAGAAAACAGTAATTATGCAGTTTTTTATTTCTAAAAAAATGGACCGGAATTTTTTCGGTTCGATTTGATTCGGTTCAATCCAGGGTTCTTTTCCAACAATCTCTTAAAATATGGTCACGTCAGGGATCTAAAGGGGCAGTTTGCACCGGTGTCGGTGGTGTTGGGGCTGGTCCTTGTGGCCGTTTCCTTCGGGGTGCACACAGCCAAGCAGCAGCTCGTGAATGCACCCGGAGTCACCGTGAGGAAGAAGAAGAGATCCGAAATCCAGGAAGTCGTCGACCCGACCGGGGTCGCCGGTCGGGCCGACCGCTTCATCAAAAAGTCCGTGCTGAGGAAGGTGGCCCACCTCCAGGATTTCGATAAGGTCCGCTCTGGAATCACGGACCCAACTCGACCCGACCCATTTACCCAGTAAGACCTCTTGACCACACTTACTGCTTATGCGATCATTTTATTGTTCTAACCTTGGATCGATTTTGAGATAGGAAGCGCAACGTGGAGTCTCTGAAGTCGGTCGGAATAGATCCTCGCAGTGCTTAAACTTGTTGAGCTAGCGAAGATGTCGCCGAGGAACTCGCTCAATTGATCATTGTTGTTTCTCCTATTGTTTTTATGCTTCATTTTCTTTATTCTTCCTTTTTCACGCCCCTCTCGGTAGCGATATGCGCTACCAGAGCGAGGTTGCTAGGTTAAAATATTGGGATGTTTCAAGTGAATATCGTATGATGATATTTTTATATAATAAAATAATGAAAATGGGGTGAAGTCCTCACACTTTTTTATGTGAAATGAGAATTTACATTTTTTTGTCTTTTTTTCATATATTTTCTTTAAGCATTTCAAGTATAATAAGCAGGTTTATCTTTGCCCTATATGCCCTAAGGAACACCTGATATGCGCCCTTGCTACGTAGCCTCAGTCTTTAACGTAGATCGCTCTATAGATGATCCGATGCTCTGCAAAGACATCATCGTGTTTGCATAGCATCGGCTAGCTCCCAAGTATCTCCCGCTTGTAATCAATGTCATATAAGGTTAAAGACATATGATGTGGTTTTCCCAAAATCGAGACGAGGTGTAGAACAAAATTGTATTGAATTCAGGAGATGATTACATGTATTCAGGTATTGGAAGCCGTAAATTAATTATTTTCAGTGAAAAATGGTACCATCTATATTGTGTTTAGGTGAGTCGTAAATCCTGATGCATTATTTGAAGCAAAGTCAAGCATGCATTAAAAATCTGAACTGCTTCCAAAGTGGCATTTCCACACAAATTTATTGTGTTTTCATAGTTGAGCCAAATCAGTTCCCAAATCTTTGAAACTTTGGGGAACCTAACCAGCTCCCTTTTTTATAATCTAAAGCATAAAGTGGGAGATCCTCCCTCGAGCTCCTCCTCCGCCCCTGATTTTGTTCTGACCATAATACCCTTCTTAACCACGCTATGGTTTGAATAAACCATGGTTATTTTAATTGTTTGACGGCCAATCTGACGGAAAGGCACAAGTGATAACGGAGAAAGAAGTGAGGGGCACAATTGATATTATCAAAAAGATAGGGGCATGACTGAAATTGCGATATCTCGGAGGGGCACATCTGATAAAAAACCATATAATTTATATGTAAAATAGTTATCTATGGAAAATAATAAGTTGTATATAATGGCATCCCCATCTCCCATTTACAAGTAGTATATATATATATATATATATGAATACATATGTATCTGATCCGACATCGTATAAATATCATACAAATTCTGACATCTCTATCTGCATCTATTTTCAAATGGATATGAATACCGATATCACATTAATCGATATATCCATATATAAGGGTTTAATGGGGCTGCATCTATTTTCGGAATTTTTTTTAATTTTTTAATAATACCGTCATGTATTTTCATCACTATATCCCTCTAATATGTCATTCAAATTTCGTCGGAAACAAAGACTCCTATGCCATCCATCTAGAACCCGTCGATTACAGCAATTATAAGACCGTTGAAATTATATGTTCTAGATGGAGGGCATAGGAGTCTATGTTTCTGACGAATTTTGAATGACATTAGAGGGATATAGTGATGAAAATACATGATGGTATTTTTCAAAAGAAAATAAAAAACTTTCGTCAAAAAAATGGTGCGGGAGCAGTCAGTTAACTACCCCAAGGGGGCAGTCCCATTAAACCACATATATATAGTAGTATATTTATTTATAACTTTATATAACATAATTGCATGCCTTCTTTTATCATATTTGATATAATTGTAAAAATATAAGCACATTTAGTGTATTTATATTTTTTGTATTCCATCCAATACATGTATATTTAAGCTAATATATAGAGTATTTATAATATTATTCATATACGATTGGTATCTATTTTATATTGATATCTATCTTTCACATATATGGTAACATACTTTTCATCTGGCAATCTATATATGCATCGCATTCGTATTTCAAAATAGATAAGGATATGGGAACACTGATATCCATATCTAAATCCGTCTAATGACATCCATAATCCCACCCATCTCTCAGTAGAAAAATCAATAGTATGACATGAATGCAATAATCTAGTTATTAACACTTGTATGTTTTATGTAACTACATGTCACACATAACCCGAACAACAAAGTAACTATATAGTGATCTTTTTTTAATTCACCACCATAACGTCTATTTTTTAATTATTAATGGCATCTGTTATTTCATCGTGAAACGATCTTTTTATACTTGAAATTAAGGATAAATGTAATACCCATTGTTACACAATACTGGTGATCCATTATAGAAACGTTGAGCTACTACAATTTTATCATGATGATTAGTTCAAATTCTAAAAAAAATAGCAATGGATAAGCAATCTATATGATCCTTTACTAATGATATAGTAATAAATATGATATAGTAATAAATTTGAGACATTTAAACAACACCCTTGTATCACTAATGTATAAGAAGGGTGACGTGGAAAACATTGAAAACTATAGACCAATTAGCTTGATAAATCTTCCAATACGCATAATCTCGAAAGCCATCGCAAGTAGATGGGCGACTTTTCTAGCAAGCAACATTCCGCCATCTCAATGCGCCTTTTTGAAGAAAAGATCAGCGGCGGATGCCTTCCTTGTTACATCCTCTATTGTTCACGACTGGACTAGACTGGGGTCTAAGGCTATTGTATTAAAAATTGACTTCAGAAAAGCGTTTGATACTCTAAAATGGCCATTCATCCTGGGGGCTTTGCGGGTGGCAAACTATCCACCCATATTTATCAATTGGATTACCGCCCTTCTAAAAATCACAGGAGTCTCCTTTAAAATCAATGGATCTTCGTCGGGATTCATACATCCGAGGCGTGGAGTAAGACTGGGAGATCCACTCTCACATTTCCTTTTCATACATTCAATGTCAATTCTTGACGCGATGTTATTCAAATTAGCAAAGGCGGGGAAATTCACTGGTTTCCTGAAAGAGGGAATACAAACTCATATCACAAACATTCAGTTTGCTGATGATCTCCTCATTTTCCTGGAATATAGAGATGAAGATCTCAAAAATGTTGTCACAACCTTAAAAATCTTTGGCAAAATGTCGGGTCTAGACATCAATGAGAAAAAAGTGCCTTTTATGGACTAAACATGTCCGGAGATGAAATTGCTAAAGTCAAAAGAATACTAAATTGGTCTGAAGGGTCTTTCCCTATTGATTATCTTGGATTCACCATCCTGAAAGTTAGGAGGCTGACGAAAGATTGGTCATCTACCATTGAGAAATTTGCAGCTAAGCTTCAGGGGTGGAAATAAAAAATCCTTCCCCTTCCGGCTAGAATCAATTTGCTTAATTCATCCCTAACACCGACAATCATACATGAGATGTCATGTCTTAAGATGCCGACTGGTATTGTTAAAAAATTGACAAACTTAGGCGTAACTTCCTCTGGGGAGGCCGTGAGAATCTTAAAATCTCCGCTAAAGTGGCCTGGTCACGAGTGACCCGGCCAAAGTCAAACGACGGTTGGCGAATTATTAATCTTCGCTCTTTCAATGATGCTCTCTTAACAAAATCGGCAATTCGCATTGCAGATTTCGTAAGACCATGGGTTTTGAGTGTGATTAGTGCAACTCACTTCAGGGGTGGTCCTATCACACTTTCTTCAGGCCCTAAGCGTACCCACTCATATGTCTGGAAATCACATATTAAGGGCTTCATATCTCTTCTACTTGTACTCAAGAAGAAACTTGGAGATGGCCTTTATTCTTCACTTTGGAAGGACCAACTATGTGGTTTTCCTTCGCTTGAACAATCCTTCCCCCTGTTGGTACCATATGTTAAAAAACGTTTCATATCGGTACATAGTGGTCTCAAAACTTGGCAGGCTAGATTCAACTGGTTTAAATCATTACAAAACCAACTACCTTTATCCTTGTCGAGAGAGGGAGGTAGATTAAAAATTACGTTAAACAATATCTTTGAGGGCTTACACAGGGGTGACGCTGACACAACAATATTTCCTATCACATCACTCACCAAAAGGGACTCAACAACAAAATAATTATACTACCTACTTACAGATGGGGGTAGCAGATCAATAGTCTATGAAAACTTTAGAAAATGGCAACTGGAACCAAGATCTTACTACTTCATATGGTTATTGGCGCACAATAAAATTACAACACAAGATTATTTCGAAAAATTGAGAATTCCATGGGTGAACAAATGCTATCTTTGCAATCAAGATCTGGAAAACTACAAACACCTTTTCGATGACAGTCAAATAACTAGAGATATCTTTCATTTATGCTCTCTTGAACCAAAGTTCCAGGATCTGTTAAATATGCTTAATGTGAACTCTACCACTACTTTGAGAGAGAAAGATTGGAGACTACTATGCTTTAAAATCACTATTTGGTGGCTACTTTGGAAGAGTCGATGCCGACTCATCTTTGACGGCATACCTCTCGTCAAACGAAAAATTATTTTGGAAGCAATCATCATTTGCGAAACTAGATTGGGTACGAAGGACGGAAATATATGGAACAATCTAACGGTGCCTAGATAAGATCATCACTAAATTTTGCATTGAAACTATTGTCTTTTTCTTTCTTAATGTCTGTTCACAGGAGATCAGCTTATGAACTAACACTATGCAGCTTTGTGCCTAACTTTTGTTCATCCAGCCAAGGAAAGCCCCGGTCTGACCCTAGGAACCAGATCTTCGAAACGTACCTAGGAGGGATCGGAATCTCTACGACATGGTGTCATCCTTCAAGATGTGCAGCGCTCTGATGACAACGATGGCCCAAGTATATTTTGGGCGACTTAGCCTTGTTGAAATATAAGGAGGTTGAATTACTTTTGGTCCTCTGGCAAAATCTCCTTGATGTAATTTTGGACAACGGGTGGATTGCTTACACCCGTTTTGGGTTGTTTTGTATCAAACTCTATCACTGCTTTCGATATTATGATGAATGACTATGAACCGTTTTTATCTAAAAAAAAGTAATAAATATGATATTCATCGCTGATTCTAACGTAAAAAATATTTTGTAACAAACGCTATTCTTTATTGTATACTTAACGTGGATGAAATATGACATATTTAAAAACATATATATAGACTCATTTTATTGTAGTAAACTATTCCCTTTATTAAAAAAAATACGATTGACTATTAGCATTTACATATTAGCATTTACATATTATACAATATATATTTTATATCTTTTAAACACTTTCATTTAAAAAAAATAAACTCAACAAAAAGATGGAATTATTATGATAATTATATAGAGTATAAAGACTAATATCATTCTACAAAAAGATACCAACATGATTATATAAACGTCAATTATGAAAAAGCATATAATATTTTCCTTATCTATATCTACATAATTATAGATGTCAATGTTGATATCAATGAATATGAACAATGTATTACCATATCTTGAAAATTATATATGAGATATAAAATCCACTTCAACGTTTGCAATGTCACAAGAAAAAAAATAACGCTTTTACAAAAGAGAAATATTCAGTGAAAACTGTCGCTTATTTCATAATCAACATCTTGAATCGATGTGTTAGGCACTCCACAAAAGTAGGTTTGTTGTCCATGTCCTGTTAAGGAGACCATAGTATTAGGAAATGTGTTATATCTGAATTGAATGACTTGTTATGATACAAAAATAATATATGTAATTATTTCCTAAAAACTATATCAAATATATAAAAAGCGTAAATGATTTTATTATTTATAACTAAAAATAAATCTAAAGCTATATATTAAAATAAATATACAAATAAATGTACAAATGTATGTGGACATCAAAGTGTATTTGTTTATGTATCTATTATAAAACATATACATATGCAATATTATATAAATTGGTACATATATATCTCATATAAGTTCCTACATTAGGAGCGACATAATATTACTTATTTAAAAATCTTAATTTTAATGGTATAACTTAACATCGTGTTAATGAAAGTTTATTTTGATTTGAACAATTTCGTAAGGATCTTTTTGTCAATACAATATTTGTTGGGATATTTTTGTGAAATTGTAAGTTTACAAGTATATCTTTGTGAAATACATTTGTAAACATATTTGAATAATTATAATGAGAAATATTAGCAAAGATAAATTATATATATAGTCTCAATAATTTGGCCCCCCACGTAAAAATTCCCGGCTTCGTTCTGTGCACTACAACTAAATATGCCTACACTGATATGGATGCTCTAGTTGACACATCTGTTGCTATTTCACTAGTAATGGTTCGTATAACAATAGTTATGTGTTGCCTTTCAAGTATAAAAAAATATTTCCAGAAGGTATTACTCATTGTTATATATTTAACGATGAATAATGTAGTAGTGGATTTTAAAATATGTTTCATCATAGACTCGGATTTTTTTGTAATCTTGGTATTAAGAGGTCTTTGGGGCATCACTTATGATTGTGAGCTTAAACTCCCGATCTTTGAAATAACTATTGTAAAATCTCGATCTCAAAACTCGAATTGAGATGGAGGATAACTGATTCAAACAATTTGTTGAGCTTGAGTTAACTAAATCGATTGCGAACACTGCTAAAAATGTTTAAGCTCAAGTTACGAAGTAAAACCTCCCCTAAAACTCACTTTCTCACACTATATGTATTAACTATTAAATGAATGATTGTGTTTGGGATGTTACAATCTCTTTCCACTTATATCTGCAACATCTTTGTTGCAATATGAACATTACTTATCTTAGTAATAGTAGCATTTGCACTTTTTTGCTAGACTTTTCCTCAAATCTATTTGGTAATGGTGGTTCTATTTACCGGGAAGCCCTTTCATCTATCACATGGAACTTTGCTCTAATATCATTTCTAACTTCTTGAGATTATGCTCGAGCTACTGTGGAGGATAACCAGCATTGACAACTTGTTGGTCTTGGACCCAACTGAACCCAATACCACCATCCAAAATGCATAAGCTCAAGTTGTAAAATAATATTCCTCCTCTCATATAATCCACCCTCACACTTTTTGATTACTATATACGGTGCTACATTTAACATGTTTCATTCTCCCCCACTAATAATTGCAATATAGTCATTACTATGCAATCCATCACTTATTAGTAGTAGTACTGATTGTTGCACCTTCTCGATAGCATTTTCCTCGTATCTATTTGGTATGGGTGGTTCCATATGTTAATTAAAATTTTCAACTATTAGAGGGAACCTCACTCTAAAGCATTTGTAACATCTATAGCTCAGATCGAAGATGTTATTAATGAGAACTGTCCTTTACAAGTTGCTGAGCTTCTATACAAATGGACCGTTAGACACCACTCGAAATGCATAAGCTTAAGTTCTAAATTGGTAAATTATATCACTTGTAACTCACTCTTACACATTGTGGGCATTGTATTTAAGAGTATGTTTGGGGTGTTTTGATTGTCCTACTTGGAACTAGCCAGATAAGGTACGGGATATTTTAATTAATGTGAATTGAGTGAACTCTAGTTTTAATGCACATGCATTTAGTTAGGTCAAGATCTTAATGCATCTCCATCTCTATGAGACACATGCCCTCAACTCATATGCAAATTAAGCCGATAAATGGGCTTGTTACCCAAACCCAAAATCCTAAGCATGTGAAATCTTGTTTAAAGTTAGATTTACCAGCATTTCCAAACACTAGGATACTAAACACTAGACAGAATCACTAAGCCTAACCCATATGTAGTCTCCATACCTAATCCCAACTAGGAAAATTATGCCCTAGTCAACCTGATGAGCCGAAATCCCACCGCTTTAAGAATAAAGAATTGTAGTATATGAGGTGGAAACCAGATCAACAAAAATAACAGGGTTTGAATATTGTGGAGTATTTTTACTTGGTAAGTGTACTGGAAAATATTAATTTTTAGTTGCGTAGTTTAAAATAATTTAAATAATTAATTATTTGCAATAATGAATTTTAGTATCAGAAAACAAAGCAAAGATAAAAAGATGTAGAGCAAATGAGTAAATGGACGACATCCAAAGAAAGAAAGATAGAAAATGGCGTGTTATTTATGTCTATCTTTAATCCTCAATAAAATGATTAGCTAACTCCATAATGAATCACATATCCACAGGGATATATCCAAGAAATATTTATCAATGAAATTCAAAGTTGTAGGCTACAAGATCAACTTATCTATTCTTGCAAATTTTGAGATCAATGCTAATCCTCAATATCAGTTAATCCCTAAAGTAATGCATAGGTGCATATAATAGATTTGAAAAATATTTATTAATCAAAATACAACTGCAAGCTAAAATATGGATTCAATTCAATCTAGGCATAAAATGATCAAGAATCAATTTATTCTCCAAACTCCCTGCAATGATTAATTCCATAAAGAATAATTTCTAACTTTGAGCATCAGGGAAGTAACTTAACCAACTCCTCAATATAGCCCCTATAAAATAAATCAAATTTCCTCAAAATATAATTACACAAACATGGCCAAATCCATCCTGCATAGATCAAAGGAAATCAAAAAAAATATTTCAAATTAATCAAGCTCTAGTCTATTCAACAAATATATAAAATGAAAGAATCCAGAATATGCTTCAAAATGACATAGAATATGCAATAAATTGATAAAAATGAGAAAGTTTTGCAAAGATGAAGTTTTGGGGATTAGAATACAAATAAATCAATGTTTATATCTCAAAATAGCCAGGGGGAGGACTTATCTGTTATTCTCAAAAAGTCAACACGATCTCTTGTGTAATTTTCCCTAGGCAGGGGCATAAAAGAAATTATGGAAACCTCCTAGAGCGTCACTGTAAAATTACTAACTCACGCAAGAGATTCAAGTGAGTGGTCTTTCTTATAAATCAGGGGGGATGCATGGCCTTCTTTGTAATATGCCATCAACCACGTGATGAGCATGTGGGGAGGTCTGGCTCAAGAGGTGTTAAGGCTTGGGAGTCGAGCCTCCACGTGGCTTGTGCTGGGTGCTTCGGTGCTATCCAAAGCCATGACTTGGGGACAACGTACATGGATGGATGAGATGGTTCCCTTGAAGCCAATACAAGGGCAACTATATGCCTAGGGTTTCTCTTCTTCGTTCTTCCACCTCAGTCAAGAAGTGGAGCATTGGAGGTTGAGGCTTGCTCTTGCAGTCGATGAAGATCAAGAGGGTGTGGTAGATACATGTCCATACGTCGGGGTAGGAGTTCGTGAAGCAATGAGGTGCTCCTAGTTGAACCTGCAAGTGGAGAAGAAGAAGGTCTGAGCTTGAAGGTCGACCTGGGAAAGGAGGTGGGTAGAGCCCATGTAGGTGGTTCAAGGAGAAGAGGAGCGGCTCTCGGTCCGTTGGCTTTGATCGAAGTTGGGAGGTTGTGGGAGATAGAAGAGAAGATGGAGAGGGAAGATGGTGGAGGCGGTTGTCAGAGAAATTGGATTGAATTAAAAGGGGTTTTTGAAATCTGGTGAATCGAAGAGGGGTCTTGGAGTGGATAGAGGTACCTGAAAGTGGGGTTGTATGGGTTTCCTGGAAGGGTGGAGGGGCTTAGCCTTGCTTCAATGGCCTCAGAGGTCTGGCGAACGGGACCTTGAAGCTCTGTTGTAGGGGGCAGTTGCATGGAGAAGGCTCCTTGGATCTCGCCTAAGGGGAGCTCTCGTCGGCAATAGCTTGCTGTCACCAAGCTAGTCCTTAGCTCTCTCTCACCCTCTCTCTTCCTCACTCTAATTTGGGTGAAATCGGAGGACAGTGGATGATTCTGGAGGCGTGCGAGGTGGCAATTTTATAGGAGTTTGAATTATTGAGCGGCGGAATTACATGCAGGTGCGAACGGTGATGGAGTGATGTTCTTGCATGTAAAAACTAAGGTGGTGGTCAAAAGAGGGGATCTGATGATGGATAGTAATGGTTGAGGGCTCGATTTGGGCTAGGGTTTCGGTTGGTTTAACAGCTAGGTGGAGATGGAAGGTGCTTGGAGCAGGTGAGGGTGAGCGGAGAGGAGCTGCCGACAGGGAGGAGCTAGAGGTAGATGGAGAACAACGGCTGTCGTTGGATCAATCTTGATCCAACTACCTAAGATGTGGGCGCTAAGGGACAAAATGTTATGACGTGGTCAACGAGCAAGGCTGACTAGGCGTGAGGTGGACGAATAAGAGGGTGCCGTGTGGCATGTAGTTGACCAGATGGTTGACAGAGAATAAAAACAAATAAAATAAGAAATAAAATAAAAGGAAATGTCAAATCAAAAGGTGGTCCACATGAAAGTTGTTTTCAATGAGATATACAACTTCTATGAAGAGCCAAAAGGCAAAAGAAATCAGTTGTACAGAATACTGTTTTTCTATATGTATTAATTACCAATTAACCCCAATGTTTTGTGATTTTTAGTTGCATTTTAATTAGTGGATTAATATATGTAATTAGACTAATTTTTAGATATTTTATAAATAAAGAAAAAGATGAAATAAAATCGATACATAATAAACAAGTTCAAACTCTTTTGCTTTCTCTAGATTTTGTAGTTTTTATGGATTTTGTTTCTTAATGCCAAGTTAGTTAGTTAATTGAAGTGTATAAATGAGAAAGAATTAAATCAAAATACTTATTTTTTACATAAAATAATAGTTTCAAGTTAGGCAAAACTCAAGGTTATTTAGTTACATATTTTAACTCTAATTTCATGCATTGTTAGCGAATGTTAATTAATAAAATTTTGGGGTCTGAATTAGTGATTTGTTAAGGGGATTTTGCTAAAATTTTCATATATAGTAAATAAATCATGGATTCATCACACCTAATGAATCCCGTATTCATCATGCTAAAATTGGTCAATTAGGCTCTGTACAGCCATGAACTTGGCATTTCTCATAAGATCCAACTCGTCAAGAGAAAACCAACGGAATTTGTTTCTTGTGAATCATATTTTATTTCGATTTGTTATGATTTTCAGAAGAAAGAGAAGGAGGGTTAAGACGTCATTAACCCATAATGACTGTCATTAAGACTAATTAAGCATGATTAAAGAAACTAATGACGGATTAAAAACTGCTAATGATCATTAGCAAACACTAATCAATAGTTAGCAAAAGATAAGCGTAAACCACGAAAGTTAAATCGCGATTAGTGAAAGTTAATCATGATTAGTGTTAATTAAGCGTAATTAGCGAATCTAGAATCCTCTAGAATGTTCTAACTTAAGCCCCAAGTTTGGGATAAGTTTTCGCAAAAAACCATGGGCCAAAACTGTGGGCCGCTAAACCATGGTTAAGGTCTAAACCATGGTCATGGTTTTCTAACCATGGTTAGTGGTTTTCTGGAGCCTATAAATACCCCCTACCCATTCATTCTCTACGATTTCCACTACCACCACCACCCAAGGGCTAGGGTTGAGAGGTCGGGAGGAGGAGTGGGAGGCATGGAAAGAGCGCTAGTGAAGCGCTGCCGGGAGAACGAGGAGGAGGAAGGCATGATCCTCTATTAGTTTGCTTCGTAAGCTAGGCTATCAATTCATCCTTTTTTTCCAAGTTTTGTTCTTGATTCATCTTTCTTTCCGATTCGTTTCCTGTTGTGGTTTCGAGGAGAAATCTATGTAACACTCTACTTAGGTGCGGGCGGCTGTGCACGTCAGTGAATCCTGTGATTCGTCACACATTCACTCACCTAAGATGTGTGGTATCTAATGATTCTCCATTGCTTATTGTTCTTTCTTTTCCGTTTTTATAGTTATTTTGATGGAGAAATCCGTGTAATACCCTACTTAGGTACGTGCGGCTGTGCACGTTAGTGAACCCTGTGATTTGTCACACATTCACTCACCTAAGACGCGTGGTGTCTACCGATTCTCCATCGCTTGCAGTTTAATTATATTCTTTCAATTTTGTTGTTGTTTTCTTCTCGATTGATTTTATAGAGGAAACTCTTTTCATTTTATTTTGAATTATTTCCTGATATAAGGGGAAACTCTGTCGAAATTTTCCTAGAAATATTACCCATATGAGGGGAAGCTCTGCTGAAATTTCAAGAGAAAATATGTTCTTCGCGTTCTTCGTGTTCTTCGCGTTCTTCATGTTCTTCGTTCGTTCTTCGCGTTCTTGACACGTTCTTAGAGTTTTTGATATGAAAATGAAATTCGATCTTTTCAGGAGCCTTAAAACATCCTTTCTAAAAACGAAACACAATAAGCACTGCATACGCAAGAGAGAGCTCGATTAGGTAACGAAATACTTCCTTTTGTTGTTGGGTTTTCATATGAGATCGTTGAAATTCCTGATTTTACTTTCTTCGCTAGGAAGAACCCTAATTTGGCCATCTTTAAGAAGGTATGAAAAGTTGCTTTGTGATTCCTACTAAAATAAGGTCTAAGCATTGTATGGATGCAGTGGTTTGGAAAGTTAGGGTTTGGAAGTTAAAAATAGCATAAGTTGGGTATTTAAATATATGAATTAATATATATGTAAGTCTATACTTGGTAATTATGGTTACGCTAATCTAAGGTTTAACAAAGGAATTACACAATGGGAATTGATGTGTTTTGAGTTGGATCCTGAAAAGGATCGTGAGTCACGTTAAGGATGATTGGGAGTAGAACTACAGGTCGGGCATGCAACCTGTAGGTTTGTCGGAAGGAACCCGTATTGGTGTTTCCCTACCTAGGTGGTACACGGTTGCCCTGTTATGATAAGTGCGCACAAAAAGAATGATTTGCAATGCGTGGTACCTGATGAATCCGCATTTCATCACCTTTATTCTATCATTTTCGCCTAAAAAACCCTAGCGAATGCATGTAAATACCCTTAATTCATACATTTTAGCACCCATGCATGTGCGTGTAAATAGTGTATAAAATATTGTTTTTAAAGCTAAAATATAGAATAAAGAAAAGAAAATAAAATAAAATAAAATATTGTAAATATTTTATGACCCAAAATCCTGAGACCTGGGCATCTTGATGGACAGGTCGACAAGGAATAAAGTAGGGGGAGATAAGGGCCATAATTCCTTTTTTTAATCCATTCTTTTATTCATTTTGGGACCTATTTTGGTTCTACTTTTTATACATAAAATAAAAAAACTTTATACATGAAAGTTGTAGATAAATAAATAAATAAAAATACAAAATTTGTTTCATGCAAAAATTATTGTACAGATAAAAAGATATGGTCTGAATAATATCCCAGAGCCCCAACTTCCCAGACCTGTATCTCCTCAATAAAAGCTCGAAATGCATCAAATCACATTTAATTGTATATAATTTTAAATAGCTATTTAATGAAGGTGATTTCGCATTTGGCGGAGCTACGGTTTAAAAGTTGAGTTTTGAACCCCTATTGTATAACTATACTGATTAAAATATTCATTTTATTTATTATTCATTATTTTTATTATTTCATAAATATTATATATGTGCATATTAAAACTGGAATAAAATGATAAATAAAACATTAAAAATAAAATTCTTGTATAAAATACATAGATGAATTACCAAAGTACAGTGTTGAACCGTAGTTTTGGCCGTTTTCGCCGATTTTTGGAGGACGCATCGTGCATCTTTTCACGATGAAGTCTTCTTGCTCTTCTTATATCCACCATACACGCCCAGGCTATATATTGAGGATTGGATCATGGATTCGTCCTATTATCTTCGATCTTTGGAGCATGTTCATCACGTTGTCTAACCCCCCTCTGTTGTGCGTTAGAACATTAGTTTTTGCCCATTTTCTCAAATTTTTATAGGCCAGTTCTTTCACCAAATCGCTGGGCTACCTTCTTGACTTTTTCTCCCCATACATCCATTATACACGCCCAATCATTATATTGAGGGTTGAGTTGTAGATTCTCTAGATACACATCGATCTTCTTTCCATCTCATCAACTCTTTAACCAGCCTCTGCCACTCCTGTCAAAGCCTCATTTTTGTCTGTTTTTTGGATTTTTCAAGGCCGATCCTTTTACCCAATCTCTACGCATCCTTCATGACTTTTTCTCCTTGATGTAGCTTTATACACGCCCAGAGGTTGCTTGAAGGATTGGATCAACGATTTGCTAGATATCCATCGTTCTTTAGAGCCGCCCACCTCACATGTACAAAACACCTCATCTTCTTCTCATTCATTTTTTGAACCCTCTTGGACCCATTTTGGCCACCCTTCTTGGAGCTCAAGATAGAGTGAAGTGACAGTGAGCTCTCCAGCTCCTCGGAGGCATGACCAGGCGAGTCGAAGGGCGGCTCCACTCCTACGTCCAGCCACAGACCGTCGAGGTTCCACCTTCCTAGTTTCTAGGCCAATCGAGGTCATTTTTTTATCGTTTCCTTGCTCTTTATTCACTTGTAGATCATAGATTTATGCAAGCATTTTCTTTACTTGCTTTTTAATCACTTAATCGCTCAGTTCACCCCTCGCCGGAGCAAGCTCCGACGAGCTTCCAACCCATCATTTCAACTTTCATTCATCCTCCTCGACGCGGCTCACATCTCACCATCGCCATCCTTTGCTATTCTACATATCCTCATACACAACCCCCTCCATCTTTGGCCACATACGGTGGTCGGAGCACATCCTTCTTCCCTCACCAAATCAAAGGAAAACCCATTCATATCCCATTTTTTACCTAACATCTTTGCCGAGTTTTGTACTCAAGCCCTTCTTCTAATTGTAGGTACATCGGAGCACTTTCACGCACATCCCCTTATTGTCCAAGAGCAGCTTGACGCCACCTGGATTAGTGGCAAGTTTTGCGACCATACCCCTGTGTTTTTGGCATATTTCAAGAAGTTTTCGAGTACATTTTCTAACTGCAGTTTCGTATTTACTTTTTCATCTGTACCCATGCATTTAAACACTCATAAATCATTCATCTGAACTCTTTTTCTATGAGATTTTTTTGTTAGAAAGCTGCTTCAAAGACCTACATCATGTCAGAATTTCATAATATTCTGATGTATGAGCTATTAATGGTATTTTTTGAACTCGGGACACTGATTTGGTGTATTTTGTTAATAACTCCTTCAGTACTTGACATCACTTGCTCATTTTTGCATATGATGTAGAAATTAGTAGGGCTGAAGTTATATTCAAATTTCATAAAAAGATATTGCGATTTGTGTCCTGTAGAATTTCTATAATGTTTTGAGTGATTGATTTATTTCTTAAGCATCTTTCATCTATTTGAAAATATAAAAATATGTCCATGTGCCTCTGAGTTTGTTCTCCAATCAGGGATTTTTGTTGTATTTTTATCCTCTTGTTTGATCAGTCAAAAAAATCAAAAACATCATTTATACCTTCCTACGATCTTTTATTTTTAATATATTCATTACCTTTTTGGAAAATTCCAAAAAAAATATATTTTGTTTGTTTCGCTATGTTTTAACTTCAGACCAAAAATCATTAAAAAATTCAAAAGGAAACCCCTAAAAAAGTAAAACACCAAAAATATTCATAAAAATCTTAAAAATTCCACAAAAATCCTAAAAATATAATTTTAGTTTCTGAATTTTCTCTATTTTGTTGTCTTTATTCTAAAATTAATATGAGGAAGTTTTGATTCTGTTTGATATTTTTCATCCTCATTTTAATTTCAGCCAGCAACTTATCTCACTGTTTACTAGTATTTTTGCCCTTAAAAATACCAAAATAAATTTGGAAAAAATCTAGAAAATCACAAAAAAATTAGAAAAATATAAAAATCACAAAACATTCCATTTCCTATATTTTGAGCATTTTCCCCTATTTTTATCCCTCTCTTATCTCTAGTGTACATATATATTCCTTATACACATTATATCTTTATTAAAAGAAAAAGAAATATAAAAATATAAAATATACAAAGAAAATACAAAATATGTAAATTAAAAACCCAAATATAAAAATATAAAATCAAAAATTAAATAAAAAATATAAAATTCAAAACCCACAAAAAAATAACACTTGTAGGCATTTAACCACTTTCACATTTCTGAGCATTATTGCCTTATTATACTTGTTTGCTCCCTGCGTTCGACACTCTACATACTTGTACTATACATATATTTTGTAGAGTTATAATAAATTTTAACTCCACACTTTGATTTCCATTACTTGATATTATTTGTGGGTTAATTGTTGATTTAATCAGGATTTACTGAGGGTCACCGCATCGACTTTGTCTCCGCCTTGTGTGAGACATTTAGACCCTCGTATCTCGCAGTTAATCAAATGGCGCCGTTGCTAGGGAGCAACAACGTAGTTTAGTGTTTTGTTGATTGTGAATATTTTCCTACCTTTTTACCTATTTTCTTGATTATATTGCTTGACTGATCTAATCACCTTTTTGTTAGATTTTGTGTGAGGAACCGCCGAGCGAGGGAAGCGCTCTATCCTAGGCGCTTATGCACCCACGTGAAAGCTCACTTAGCACCAAGGAGAACTTGGAAGCTTGAGAAGACCATCACTTCTTGTAGAGCTTTTTGTAGTTAAAAATATTTGTAATTTGAAGTGAGAGAGAGAGAGACTTAATTTGTAATAACTTGGACTCTCTAGGACACTCAAGGCTAATTTCCAAGTGTTTGTTCACTTGGGGGTTCACCGCGGTTTTGTATTTTTCACGGCTTTTTCGTTTTTATTTTGATTTGTTTCACGAGGATTTAGCCCCTAGACATAGGAATTTTTGTTGACTGTGACGACTTAAGAAGCTAAGGCCCAATCCATAATATCTTGCCTGCACCTATAGATCGTAATTGGACTTGGCTAAAAATCAACTGAAAAAGCTATTGACTTGGACTAGAGACCACGTACCGAGAGAAGTCGTATACAGCGCGTGCATGATCTACTGTGATGGACACCGATCGGCTCCCAAGACCGGACTCCGGACTCTCTTTTTAGTCATAGCTACTTGTTCTTCACGTTAATAGAAGTTACTCATCTTAGGGTGATTTCATCGTGTATGCATCTAGGTAGTTTTATTTATTGTCTTTAAATTATGCGTGGATCACTTTGCATGTAGAGTGCTGGCAAAAAGGTACGTGTCTCTATCCCTGCATGCATCATAGATTTTGACCGCGCATTGGCTTTTCCACTTTCCTCCCCCAGTTTTATTGGACTTTAAAATAACAAGGAAATTAGAAAATTCGTTAGACGATGATTGCTCAGAAAAATACATAAAAGGTAAAAACAATAAAATTGGGACTGTTAATGCAAACTTGAACTTAAAACTCATCCCACCAAAAATTCTGTCTTGGGAAGAGTAACCCCCTCCTTGTTTGATTTATCTGCTGCAAGAGAGAGACCCGACACTAGGATAGAGCCACGCCTAAAATTCTGGTTGACTACTGATCGTGGTTAGTCGTTCTCCAGTAAGGATCTCTCCGGTAACCGGTAAAGCGAACCACGACGTCCTTAGCAGATTGAATTAGCGGGAACAACCGGGTTACGGTCCGCAATTCATACTGGCTGGGAAAGATCTAACGTGGATCGGGACAGTCGGCTAGGAAAGTAGGGTACCTAACAGCTCTCTCTAACACTCTGATAGATTGACTGATCACCTAATAAAATTTGATAAGATAACATACCGAACTTTCACGGTCATCAGCTCAAGAGTTTTGTAGGTGAATTGGGGGTTTGATTGACTATCTTGTTTGCATTCCAGATCTCATCCTCTTTTCTCTCTAGATCAAGATGATGGGAAGGAGATCCCTTAGGCCACGTCTGGTCGCACCGCTATCGAGCACTCCTCCTTTTTCATCTAGGTCGTCTTCGGGGAGTTTAGACCCACTCTTCGAGCCCGAGTTCACGTCCACCCTGTTACCCTCGACCATCCTTCTTCCTCTATCAGTCCAGAGGTGTCATAATTTAGTGCAGAACAGAGTTCAGAACATCTGACGGCACCTGAGATGGATTCTTTTGACTTTGCAAAAACCCCAGAAATGGAAGGCAGAGAGGAGCACCCAGATGAGCAGAGACCACCTACATACATATATGATCAGGCTGCCATCAACAATTCACTACTAGCCTCCCTAGAAACCAATCAGAGATAGATCAGAGACCAGGGAGTGGTCATGGGTGAAATCATAAGGGAAATGTGTGATGGACGAGAAGAATGAAATGGGCGCGATGATATACCAGATGAAGAACCTAACCAGGAGAGACCGGTCCCAAGGACCATGAGGCAGTTGCACAACCCTGGTGCAACCCTCACGCACCGTTGGATCCGACTCCCTCCCATCTATGGAGACTTCGAGCTTCGCCCACATACCATCCAGCTACTGCCCAAGTTTCACGGGCTGACCACTGAAGAACCTCACCTCCACTTGCAAGAATTTGATATGATATGCAGTACAATCCATGACAGGTTTGTGACTGAGGATACCATCAAAATGATAGCCTTCCCATTCTCCTTGGTTGACAGAGCCGCCTATTGGCTAAAACATTTGGGGAGGTATATCAACATTTGGGAGCAACTCCGGACCGAGTACTTGAACAAGTACTATCCACTCGGTCGGACAAATGCAGTGAGAGCAATGATCAACAATTTCACAATGATCCCCAATGAACAATTCCATGAAGCTTGGGATCGCTTCAGAGAGCTCATAGACCGATGTCCACACCATAAGATATCACAGCCCAATCTTGTCCAAAGTTTCTTTTGCAGACTGACATCGGAGCTGCAGGGGCTTGTAGATGCCTCTTGTGGGGGATCTTTTTTCTCCAAGGATGCAGATGCGATCTGGGCCATCTATGAACAACTGGCAGAAAATTCTACAGTGATGTTCCTGGGCCGAATCTACACAAACTCCAAGGTCCCGCCACAAGCCACTTCTTATCACCGCATTGCCAGGATCGATGCTGGGAACCATACTTCGTCAGCAGCAGTAGCACAAGATGAATCATCAGCTACTGACATGGGCATAATCAGTGAGAAATCGGACCGCATCGAGATTCTAGAGAAGAAGCAAGGGCAAGGTCTGGCACAGATAGACTAGTTGGCTAAGACCATGAGTGACCTGAAGACTCACATCTTGAGTATTCAAGAGGCACAATCAGCTTTACATCCGCCTCCCAGGTCACATGCTGAGTCCAGCAGTAGTTGCTCCACCCCACCTCCAGCATACCGGCAAGTTTACCATGTCGAGGAGGTGCCGGTACAGTAGTTACCACACTATTCATAGTAGCCGCCATCTCATGACACGCAGATGATGGTTTATCAGCCGGATCAACCATTGGCAGCACTACCACCTCCACCCTTCGAGCAGGAGCCGCTGATGGAAGTCAACGGGATATGGTACGGCTGGTACCCCCAGCAGGCTGGGATTCATCGTGATCACCCAGGATTCCATTGGACCACCGGAGGTGCCTCATCCCAACAACAACCTCCAGCTCAGGGCAGTCATAGTAGCCAACACCAGCAGCCCCAATAATCCCAACAGCAGCAGCATTTTCACCAGAATCCTCGTCCACCCTATCAGGGACAGCAGCAATGGAGGCAGCGGTAACAGCCATATCAACAGCAGTACTCCCAGCCTCCCCCTCACTATTCATAGAAACAACAACAGCAACCGCCTCATTTCCAGCATGGGAACACTCCCAGTTTTCCCACACCTGCCTTGGAGAACCAAGCACTTGACGATCTTGCCCGCTTGCTATCCGAACAGCAAGCATCTTTCCGGCGAGAAATGGATGAGTTCCAGCAGGAAATGAGGGACATAATGAAAGGAAAAACCGTCATACCTGCACAGAGCGAGCCAAACCCGAATAACTTGAAAAGAAAGTCTGAGCAGGTATAGTCTACAGAAGATACCACTCCTAGTGCTTATTTGAATGACATGCATCCTATATTTGATACTTACTTCGTGTCACTTAGGAGCGGTAGGGAACCAGCCGACGACGCCTCTTCTGAGGGACAACAACATGGAGGATCTAGAGCCCCAGATGAGGAAAGAAGCGGTGCTGATGGCGCTAACAATGATGATGATGACGGTGGTGCTGGGGCCACCAAGGAGAATAATTCAGACGACGATGCTTAGGCCGTCGTGATACCAGATGCAGACGGTGGTGCTGAGACCATCATTTTTGATGCAGATCCAAAGCGTGGTACTGAGGTCGCAAAGGAGAAGATTTTGGGTGGTGCTGATGCCCCCATTTTGAGTCCATCTGTATTCCAACCTTCTGTTTTGCCATTTTCTGTATCCCTGGACACTAGGAAAAAGACCAAAAAAATGAATAAAGGAATGGTTTCTTCATCAATTCCGAGTCCATGTGTGCTGAATGATGATGTTTGTATGGATTTCAGTCCTTCACAAGGCCAGAAACCTTATCCTAGCCCTCTGTCTGAGGAGGGCCCATCCATCCCCTTCCCTTAAGCACTCCGCTCGGTGAAGGGGAATAAAACAGAAAATCCCAAAAAGAAGGAACAGTTAGAGTTCATCCAACAGATTATAGACAGATTTCAGATACAGCTGACTCTATATGAGGCACTTGAGCACATCCCCCTTTTTCAAAAGAACCTGAGAGAAAAGACTACCGTATGCAGGAGGAGGTGGAACAACAGAGGAGAGATCCATGTGCTCACCCATGCCACATGTTGTGCCATTCAGAACCAGCTACCAACCAAAAGACCTGATGAAGGAGCTCCATATGTCAGATGCCAGATTAATGAGCAGCCATTTGATCATACTCTATTAGACAACGGCTCTTCTATCAACCTTCTTCCGTTAGCCTTACTCGACCGATTCGAGTTCGGCTCGTTCCATCGAAGTCGGACAGTCCTTCAGTTTGCTGATAGGTCTATCAAGAGGCCGAAGGGGTTGTTGAGAGACGTGGTCGTTACCATTTAGGGCCTGAAATTCCTCGTGGACTTTGTTGTATTGGACATGGAGATCCCTGAGTCAGTGACCGATACTCCCATCATACTAGGACACCATTCTTGGCTGTGGCGGTGACCGACCATGATAGTGGGAAGGTGTACTTTCGCGTAGAGGGCGAGAGTATACAAATAGAGACAATTAACGAAACCCGAGCGAGAGATTCAGCCTGCTCAGAAACATGCAGTGACACAGTGCAGATGACAGATGTTGAGTTAGACGTCCACCAAGAGTGTGATTTTATGATGACCGATGATGAAGCAGTTTGGGAAGAACCAGAAGCATGAGCCATCGCCTTGTCTGCAGACTCAGAGTACATACCTTTTACAGCAAACGAGAGTTCGGAGAGCACACCCTCGGCAGAGGACACGGTAGAGGCTGACAGATGTGTGATGAGTGGAGACATTGATGATTGTTCAGGTTCAGATCCCTCGGAGGCAGACTTTGATTGGAAGGATTTTGATGCATATTTGCCATGTCTGTTTCCCGATGAGCCGACAGAGAGGACAAAGAGTGAGCTAGCACATATGATAGACACACCAACAAGGTTCCCTTCGTCAGAGTTACAGGTACAGTGAGAGTTCTCACATGCAGACCTAGTTGCTTTTACACAGACATATCAGAAGCCAGATTTGCCAGCTCCAACCAAGTTAGAATTGAAGCCTTTACCGCAGTCGCTCAAGTATAGATTCCTTGCAGGAGAACCAGACATGCACCCAGTCATTATCTCAGGAGATTTGACTGGAGAACAAGAATCTCGTTTGATGGAGGTTCTTGAACGAAACCGCAAGGCAATAGGATGGAGTGTGGCTGATCTCAAGGGAATTAGTCCGGCTCTGTGCTCCCACCATATCTACCTCGAGGAGGATGCTAACCATAGCGTGAGTTCCAGCGATGGCTGAACCTGAACCTTCGAGATGTGGTAATGAAGGAAATATCTAAATGGTGGAGCGCCGATTTTATCTACCCATCTCCGACTCCAGGTGGGTTAGTCCTTTACATGTGGTACTCAAGAAGACGGGTGTCACTACAGTTGTAAATGAGTCTGGAGAAGAAATCGCCACCCGAATACCCACTTCTTGGAGGGTCTGTGTGGACTACAGAAGATTGAATGAGGCCACCAAGAAGGATCATTTCCCGCTACCATTTATTGATCGGATTATCGAGAGGCTAGCTAGGAAGAGTCATTACTGCTTTCTTGACGGGTATTCCGGATACAATCAAGTGGCCATTGCGCCCAAAGACCAGGATAAAACGACGTTCACCTGTCCATTTGGGACTTATGCTTTTAGACGGATGCCCTTTGGTCTATGTAACGCTCCGACGACATTCCAGAGGTGCATATTGTCCATCTTTTCGGACATGATAGGTGACTGTTTGGAGGTCTTCATGGATGATTTCTCGGTCTATGGCGACGGGTTTGATGCTTGTCTTGACTACCTAGACCGAGTACTTCAGCGCTGCATAGAGGTAAACCTTGTACTATCTCGGAAGAAGAGTCACTTTATGGTGACTCAGGGGACGGTCCTTGGTAACATCATCTCCAACAGGGGTGTGGAGGTTGATCCGACCAAGGTGGATATCATTAGAAGACTCAATCCACCATCCAATTTGAGACATTTACAGTCTTTTCTAGGGCATGTCGGTTTCTACCGACGGTTGATTCAGGACTTCAGTCGAATTGCCCGATCGCTTACAGAATTGTTGACTAAAGACACCGAGTTCCTTGTAGATGATAAGTGTCTCCAGTCATTTGAGACTCTCAAGAATTTGGTTGTCGAGGCTCCTGTCCTTCAGCCACCCGATTGGTCTCTCCCATTTGAGATCATGACAGATGCTTATGATTATGCCATTGGGGCTGTGCTTGGACAAAGGAGGGATGGATTACCCTATGCCATACACTACGCTAGCCGGACATTGGATGCAGCTCAAAGGAATTATATAGTGACTGAGAAAGAAATGCTAGCGGTAGTCTTTGCTATGGATAAGTACAGATCTTACATTCTTGGATCTAGAGTGACAATTTTTACAGATCACACTGCCATTCGGTACTTGATGTCGAAGAAGGATGCCAAAGCCAGATTGACCAGATGGATCCTTCTCCTCCAGGAATTTGATATCGAGATTAAGGATAAACCTGGAGTTAAGAATGTTGTGGCAGATCACCACTCCCGCCTAGAGAACCTTGAGGAATCTGAGCCCATAGCACCTATTACTTAGACTTTTCCAGATGAGGTGATCCTTGCTATCACCTCTCTTCCATGGTATGCCGACATTGTGAATTACCTTGTTGCCAAATCTATTCCACAAGGTTGGTCCAGACAGCGACTTGAGACCTTCCTTGCGAAGGCAAAGTCGTACCATTGGAAGGACCTCGTCCTTTATCATGAAGGAGGGGACAACATCTGGAGATCGGGCATTCCTCAAGATGAGCAACATAGCGTACTCGCATACTGCCACAAGCTTGAGGCAGGAGGACATCATTCTGGGAGACGGACATCATAGAAGGTACTCCGATCCGGCCTTTGGTGGCCTACCTTTTTCAAGGATTCTGATGAGTTCGTGAGAAGGTGTACTGATTGTCAGAAGATGGGTACTTGCGGACAGAGAGACATGATGCCCATGCAGCCCATTCACTTTTGTGAGATTTTTGACGCATGGGGGATTGATTTCATGGGCCCATTTCCTAAAAGTCAGGGGTTTGAGTATATTCTTCTTGTTGTAGATTATATTAGTCGTTGGGTTGAGGCCATCCCCGCCCGAGCCGCAGATGCTAAAACTGTATGTCGTTTCTTGAGGAAAAATATTATTTCACGGTTCGGGGTACCTAGAGTCTTGATTTCAGATGGGGGTCTCACTTTATTAACGACAAGGTAAAGGCCCTTGCAGATGAGTTCAGTATTAACCATCGTGTTGCCACGCCATATCACCCTCAGACTAATGGTCTTGCTGAAGTCTCGAATAGGAAGATTAAGACAATTTTACAGAAGGTAGTCCGCCCAGACCGAAAGGATTGGTCATAGCTTTTGGACTCGGTCTTGTGGGCCTATCGGACTTCCTTCAAAACACCATTAGGGACATCTCTCTTTCGTCTCGTCTACGGCAAGCCATGTTATTTACCAGTGGAGATAAAGCATAAGTCACTTTGGGCAGTTACAGAGCTATTATTGGATCCCAAGAGTGCAAGAGATCAGAGGAAAGCAGAGTTGGCAGTCCTGAAAGAACTAAGAGATACAACCTTCTCAAGTGGCCTACAGTACAAGGAGAAAGTGAAAGTATGGCATGATTCCCGAATTAGCCATAAACAGTTTGAGCCCGATCAACGAGTATGGTTATTTGATGCTAGGTTAAAATTATTCCCAAGGAAACTACAAAGTAAATGGAAAGGACCTTATGTGGTTAGGAAGGTGCATGGTAATGATAGCATTGATATGTCCGAATCTTCATCATCTTCCACTTTTAGAGTCAATGGTCAGCGCTTGAAACCATATCTAGGTCATGACTTGCCGACCGTTGATGTTACCCCGATTCATCTGGTATGAGATGTGTTCTTTGACTCACACCCTCTGCATCTCGTACATGATTATCACTTCTATATTCCTCTGTATATATCCGTTTGTCTATATCATTCATTCATTCTTCTGTTATGTCTGCCACCCCATCGTCATCTTATGATTTTGCTATACTTAGGACACACTTTGTCCTAAGTATGGGGGTGTGTGCACCCGAGTTTCTTTTATTTCTTTGATCCTCTCCATTGTCTCCTCTTCTTGTCTATACTTAGGGATATCATACCCTAAGTATAGGGGGAGACAATCTGAGTACGATCTGTTCATTCCCACCCTTCACCCTCCCTGCTTTGTGTACATTCTGCTATACTTAGGATTATTTGATCCTAAGTATAGGGGGGATGATCAACTTCTCATTCGTTCATTCATTCCTTCATTTATTTCTTATTCTTTAGATTTTCCTATACTCAGTAAGAGTTATGTCTTCTCTTTTTCTCTTTGATCTATGAGGACATAGCTCAAGCTAAGTATAGGGGGTCGTATATACTGTGTATATAATTTAGCCATAACTCGTACTTTCGTACTTTCCTAATAAGTATGGCTAATAAGTCTTTAAAATTCATTAAAAACTTTAATAAAAAGATGTTATCATTCCTCAAATTCTTTTTGTAGTTACTGATTAATAAATCAGGTGAAAATGTTTTTTGCAAAATGTTTGAAAAATAGTTTGAAAATCTTTGTGAAAATTTTTTGAAAATTATTTGGAAAACATTTTGTTACATGTTTTCAACCTTTGTAAAAATGTGTTGTTTGTAAAAAATTTATTTTCTTTGTGTGAAATAAAATGTTTGAAAAATAATTTGCAAATGGTTTGAAAAATGGTTGCAAAAATATGTGAAAAATCTATATATACTGTTTGGAAAACCTTTGCAAAATGATTTTCAAATGCGTGTACATGTTTGTAAAGTGTTTGTAAAAATTTTTTGGACTATAGTTTTTCAAAATTGTTTGTAAAATGATTTTCAAATAAGTTTGAGGAATATATACATCACACCAAAATCCATTATATATCTATATCTATAAAATTGACCACTTACCCTTGTAAATTCTTAAAATCCACTTCTTGTAAGTATAAGATACATCCCCGTGTAAATATTTGTACCTAGTTTTTATCCAAATTTTTTTCTTTTCAAAAATCCCAAAAACATTTGCAAAACTAAAATTCAAAAACATTTGAAAAATATTTTTGAAAAATACAGAAAATACATATGCCTCATTTTTTCAAAAAACCCATAAAAATTTCAAAATCTTGAAAATTGCATCACAAAAATATTTTCTTCATAGCATTTGCATAGCATTAGCATTTTTCGGATTAAGTTTGATAGTTGAACAAGTCTAAATAAAATCCGAAGATTGGAGCTTGATTGGACCTTAAAATCTAACTAATAACAAGAACCTTATAGGAACTGGGTTTGAGGTACTTCAGGTCTAGCCGAATTAATTCTTTAAGGATCACGAGACTTAGTTCAATGGATTCTTGACTACCAAAGTAGAGTATTTCGGAACACACGCACAACTCTTGTTGATAATGACCTAACTTGGACACCTGCACCTTTCACATGGCTCGACTCAGTTGGAGTGGTGAGGAGATTGGATTTACCGGTATGAGACGCACACAAGTGGAAACACTTGTCCTCCTCTAAGGAGGAAAGTGCACCCCAACCCGTCCAGTGGTGAGGAATTCTAAAGACAGGAGAGTGTGGGTTGCAATAAAGCTTCAAAAGAGGGATAATCTACTGGCTCAAGAGGAAAAACTCCTTATGTAAATGCTGCTGTATATAGTACAAAAAAAAGAAAATGAAAAAAAATGAAATGATGCAGGCTTGTACAAAAATAAAATGCTTGCAAAGTACATTAATACTTTGTAAAGTCAATAAGCAAGCTCGAGCACCAAAAGTCAAATCATGTAAGCCTGCAGCTGGGTGACTTGACTACACTGGTCTTGCATCTTAGGATAAGTAGCTACACTGGCTACCGTCCATTCTTCTCTTTACCCCCTCCTCTTGAGCTGGTTGCCACTTGAACTTAGAAGGGAATACCCCTCTCCTTGAGGAAGGAGTTATTGGATTGGGGAATCATTGGGTTGTCATACTGGAGAAGTCAGTCTCTTTGTCATTCTAGTTGGGGAGAGCCACTATCACTTACACTGTACGAGTCAGCTTCATAGTCGTAAGGATTTGCGTATGAATTGAGATATTTCTAACCTAGCTATTGAGGAGACTTGAGCAGAGTTTTGGGATTCTCGGAGGCTGTTGAATTTCAAATTCGGTTCTCATTAAGGTTCCGCCCGCACTAAAATTCTAAAAGTCCAACTTAAGCTCCAAACTTTGATTTAGTGAAGACGAGTTTGGTAATTAAACTAAATCCATTCTCTTCTTTTTCTTTTCTTTGTTTTTCTTTTCTGCACTTACTGCATAAGTGTTTGCTAGGGACTAGCAAAGGCAAAGTATAGGAGGATGATGAATCCACATTTCATCATCTTTATTCTATCATTTTGGCCTTAAAAACCCTAGCGAATGCATGTAAATACCCTTAATTCATAAATTTAAGCATCCATGCATGTGCATGTAAATAGCGTATAAAATATTGTTTTTAAAGCCAAAATATAGAATAAAGAAAAGAAAAGAAAAAGAATAAAATATTGTAAATATTTTATGACCCAAAACCCCGAGACCTGGGCATCTTGATGAACAGGTCGACAAGGAATAAAGTAGGGGGAGATAAGGGCCATAATTCCTTTATTTAATCCATTCTTTTATTCATTTTGGGACCTATTTTGGTTCCACTTTTTATACCTCAAATAAAGAAACTTTGTACATGAAAGTTGTAGATAATTAAATATATAAATATACAAAATTTGTTTCATGCAAAAATATTGTACAGATAAAAAGATATGGTCTGAATAATATCCCAGAATCCTAACTTCCAAGACCTGTATCTCCCCAATAAAAGCTCGAAATGCATCAAACTCACCTTTAATTGTATATAATTTTAAATAATCTATTTAATGAAGGTGGTTTCGTATTTGGCGGAGCTACGGTTTGAAAGTTGAGTTTTAAACCCCTATTGTATAACTATACCGATTAAAATATTCGTTTTATTTATTATTTATTATTTTTATTATTTCATATTTTTATTATTTCATAAATATTATATATGTACATATTAAAACTGGAATAAAATGATAAATAAAACATTAAAAATAAAATTCTTGTATAAAATATATAGATAAATTACCAATGTACAGTGTTAGAACCACATTTTTGGCCGTTTTCGCCGATTTTTGGAGGACACATCGTGCATCTTTTCACGATGAAGTCTTCTTGACTTTTTCTCTCTTATATCCACCATACACGCCCAGGGTATATATTGAGGATTGGATCATGGATTCGTCCTATTATCTTCGATCTTTGGAGCATGTTCATCACGTTTTCTGACCCCCCTCTGCTGTGCGTCAGAACATTGGTTTTTCCCATTTTCTCGAATTTTATAGGCCGGTTCTTTCACCAAATCGCTGAGCTACCTTCTTGAATTTTTCTCCCTATACATCCATTATACATGCCCAATCATTATATTGAGGGTTGAGTTGTCGATTCTCTAGATACACACCGATCTTCTTGCCATCTCATCAACTCTCTAACCAGCCTCTGGCACTCCTGTCAGAGCCTTATTTTTGTCCGTTTTCTCGGATTTTTCAAGGCCGATCCTTTCACCCAATCGCTATGCTTCCTTCACGACTTTTTCTCCTTGATGTAGCCTTATACACGCCCAGAGGTTGCTTGAAGGATTGGATCAATGATTCGCTAGATATCCATCGTTCTTTGGAGCCGCCCACCTCACATGTACAAAACACCTCATCTTCTTCCCATTCATTTTTCGAACCCTCTTGGACCCATTTTGGCCACCCTTCTTGGAGCTCAAGATAGAGTGAAGTGACAGTGAGCTCTCCAGCTCCTCGAAGGCGCGACTAGGCGAGTTGAAGGGCAGCTCCACTCCTACCTCCCGCCACCGACCGTCGAGGTTCCACCTTCCTGGTTTCTAGGCCAGTCGAGGTCATTTTTTTGCTCGTTTCCTTGCTCTTTATTCACTTGTAGATCATAGATTCATGCTAGCATTTTCTTTTCTTGCTTTTTAGTCACTTAATTGCTCAGTTCACCCCTCGCCGGAGCAAGCTCCGATGATCTTCCAACCCATCATTTCGACTTTCATTCATCCTCCTCGACGCGACTCACATCTCAACACAGCCATCCTCCGCTATTCTACGTATCCTCATACACAACCCCCTCCATCTTCAGCCACATACGGTGGTCGGAGCACATCCTTCTTCCCTCACCAAATCGAAGGAAAACCCATTCATATCCCATTTTTTGTGTACCTAACATCTTGGCAGAGTTTTGTACTCGAGCCCTTCTTCTAATAGCAGGTACATCGGAGCACTTTCACGCACATCCCCTTATTGTCCAAGTGCAGCTTGACGCCACCTAGATTAGTGGCAAGGTTTGCGGCCATACCCCAATGTTTTTGGCATATTTCAAGAAGTTTTCGAGTACATTTTTGAACTGCAGTTTCGTATTTACTTTTTCATATGTACCCTTGAACTTAAATACTCATAAATCATTCATATCAACTCTGTTTTATATGAGATGTTTTTTGTTAGCAAGTGCTTCAAAGACCTACATCGTTTCAAAATTTCAAAATATTTTGATATATGAGCTATTAATGGTGTTTTTTGAACTCAGGACATCGATTTGGTGTATTTTGTTAATAACTCTTTCAATACTTAACATCACTTGCTCATTTTTGGTTATGTTGTAGAAATTACTATGGCCGAAGTTGTCTTCAAAATTTATCAAAAGATATTGCGATTTGTGTCCTGTAGAATTTCTACAATATTTTGAGTGATTGATTTATTTCTTGAGCATATTTCATCTATTTGAAAATATAAAAATATGTCCGCATGCCCTTGAGTTTGTTCTCCAATCAGGGATTTTTGTTGTATTTTTATCCTCTTGTTTGATTAGTCAAAAAATCAAAAACATCATTTCTACCTTCCTATAGTCTTTTATTTGTAATATATTCATTACCTTTTTGAAAAATTCAAAAAAAAAATATTTTGTTTGTTTCTATGTGTTTTAACTTCAAACCAAAAATCATTAAAAAATTCAAAAGGAAACCCCTAAAAATAGCAAAACACCAAAAATCTTCATAAAAATCTTAAAAATTCCACAAAAATCTTAAAAATACAATTTCAGTTTTTGAATTTTCCCTGTTTTGTTATCTTTATTTTAAAATTAATTTGAGGAAGTTTTGATTTTGTTTGATATTTTTCATCCTCATTTTAATTTCGACCAGCAACTTATCTCACTATTTACTAGTATTTTTGCCCTTAAAAATACAAAAAAAAGGAAAAATCTAGAAAAATCACAAAATAATAAAAAATATATAAAAATCACAAAAACATTCTATTTCATGTATTCTGAGCATTTTCTCCTATTTTTATCCCTCTCTTTTCTCTAGTGTATATATATATTCCTTATATACATTATATCTTTATTAAAAGAAAAAGAAAATATAAAAATATAAAATATAAAAAGAAAGTACAAAATCAGTAAATTAAAAACCCAAATATAAAAATATAAGATCAAAAATTAAATAAAAAATATAAAATTCAAAACCCACAAAAAATAGCACTTGTAAGCATTTAACCACTTTCACATTTCTGAGCATTATTGCCTTATTCTACCTGTTTGCTCCCTGTGTTCGACACTCTACATACTTGTACTATACACATATTTTATAGAGTTATAATACATTTTAACTCCACATTTTGATTTCCATTGTTTGATATTATTTGTGGGTTAATTATTGATTTAATCGGGATTTACCAAGGGTCGCGGAAGCGACTTTGTCTCCGCCTTGTGTGAGACATTTAGACCCTCGTATCTCGCGGTTAATCAGTACCAAGAGCCAATATATTCGGGTTGAACGATGGAAGATGTGGTTGTGCCATGTGAAGGCACGGGTGGTTCAATAGCGGCTGGGTCACAACAACATGTATTTAAAGCTGCTAGGTTATATGATTAAATGTTAGCATGAGGTTTTAAGCAACCGAGTCCTCGAGGATAGTGTGTGATGAATCTCCATTTCATAACCTTTATTCTATCATTTTGGCCTTAAAAACCCCAGCAAATGCATGAAAATAACATCAATTTGTATATACTAGCATTCATTGTTCATTGTATTTATTGTATATAAAATAAGGTTTTTAATGCCAAAATTATAGAATAAAGAGAAGAAAAGAAAAAGGAATAAAATATTGCAAATATTTTATGACCCTAACCCCGAGACCAAGCCCAGAATGGAATTGGTCGATAAGGAATAAAGTAGGGGGAGATAAGGGCCAAGAATACAATAAATACCTTATTTAGTTATTCATCCATTTATGCATTTTTGACACCTATTTTGTATATAATTATTCATTCATCAAATAAAGAAACTTTGTACATGAAAGTTGTAGATAATAATGTAAAAAAAATACAAAATTAAGTTTGTGTAAAAATAATACTCAGTGTACATTTTATACACAGACTAAAAAGAAAAAATCTCAACTTCACAGACCCATATCTTGCAAATAAAAACTCCAAATCACCCAAACTCACCTTTAATTGTATATAGCATTCCAAGAATTATTTAATAAAATTTGTTTCATGATTTTTGGAGTTCATCTGTAGAAGTTAGGTTTTTGACCCACCTTGTATATAGGACTGATTAAAATATTCATTTTATTCAATATTTGTTATTTTTATAAATTTATATTTTTATAATTTTGTAAACAATATATGTAATACATGTACACATTGAAATTAAAAGAAAACAAAAAGAATTGGTAAAATAAAATAAGCTTATGTAATACATAGGCAAAATACCTATGTTAAGAATGTACATAAATAAAAGGGGATTTTATTATTTTATTCTTTATTCATCTATATTTTTATAATAATGTATATATTATATATAACTTATTCAAAATAAAAACAAATAAAATTCATTAAATAAATAAAATGTATATAATATATAGGTAAAATACCTATAAGTATACCTACATATACATATACTTATTTATTTAAATATGTAAATAAACTCATAAAAATTAAATAAAAAATATATTTATAATCATAAAAATAAGTTATAAATTTATAAAATAAGAAAATAAAATAATAAAATAAAATAAATAAAATAAAAATAAATATATTTAAAAATACTTATATATAAATTATTTTAATAAAACCGTAATAAAATATATCAAAAAATAAATAAATAAAAATCAGGAATAAATACTACGTTAATTTATGAACATTTTTTATTTTATAAGCAAAAACTAATTAATTCATTTAATACATGTAATAAATGAGTCAAGCTCTGGTCGATGTGGACCAATCAGGGGCTAGGGAGTGTTGACCTCCGGTCAACTCCCCCCTGCGCCTCTGATTTTCGTCAGACATGTCGCGTCCCTGGATTTCTGCCATTTTTCCCGCTCGGCTTAGTGCTCCATCACCTTTGATCCCTTCACGGATTTTTCTCCCAGAACCATCATGATCCCTGCCATTCATTTAGATTATGTGTACATAGCTTAGATTCGTTGATAATAGCCGGTCAATAAGGGCGACCCATCTTGTTTATAAATAAACCCATCTCCTTCTTCCGAGCTTTTTGGCCATTTCCTAAGCCTAGAACCCTCGCCTTCAGTCAAGCGTGTATCCTGGTGACAGCAGGAGGTCCCCTGAAGCGTCGAGGAGGTTCGCGGAGGAGGGAGGTGCGCCCACGGCGGCGCTCCGGCAGCCGTCCTGCTCCTTGGCCCTCCGGCCAAGTCGAGCTGCGCCTTTACTATTTTTAGGTAGGTTTTCGTTCATGCTTTTCATTTTCGTCGTTTATTTTGCATTTAGATTCTTAGATTAGCCTAGTTTAGGTAATTCAAAGTTCGCCGGAGCTCAGCTCCGGCGACTTCTCCACAGTACCCTCGTTATTTTCCGACTGCCCTTCCACCGTCATCTCGTTCCCTACCGTCTTCTCCACCTCCAGACCACCCTGTCCAACCGGATCCCTCCCTGGATCCGCGAATCGAAGCTCCAGCTCTGTCGCCCGCCGGGAACTTCACCATCTCGTTCATTCTTTGCGCTAACAGCTTCAATTTTAGGTCGAGGGTGAAGCCCTCGAGCCGTGCTTGGTTCCTGTGCAGGTTAGGTGCGTTGAAGAGCACCAGGAGACGATTCCAAGGCCGACTGAGGTACCTGGAGCCGCATTCCTTCTCCGAGCTCGTGGCGCCGCTCCAGGGTACTTCGGTCCGATCTAGCACCTCCAGCAGATCAAGCAACCTGCCAGGAAGCTCTTGGGACCTTCAGGTGCAGCGATGACCGGCGGAGGAGCGAGATTGAGGAGGAAGAAGCTCGCCCCAGTGAGCTTTCTTCCTTGCTCTTCCACGCCAGCTCCCAGCCGTTGGATGAAGATGAAGGCCCAAGTTGAGTCTCAACCGTCAGATCCTCCAACGCTTAGACCGTCAGATCACGCGAGTGATCTAATCTCCACCGTGGATCCGCGAACCGTCATCGTCTCACCAGGAAGCGACGCGTGTCAAGTGAAGGAAGCCCAACCGTTGGATAGCGCGCCTTTGGGGGTAATTTGCATATTTAGCTCCCGCTCATTTTGTATTTAATTTTTAATTCTGTAAATAATTTTTAATGTTGTAAAATAATTGTAATTTTTGCTGAAAGGACCCTGACTTTCTTAGAATTACAAATAGGTCCTTCCGCGCCTCACGTGCAGTCCCACGTGAGGCACGTGAAATTTGCACTTTAACCCTAACAGTTTTGTATATTAGAAATTAGCCCCAAAAATATAAATAAATGTTTATTCCTGTAGAATTTTTGCACTGATGCCCCTGGAAAGTATTTTATTTGCAAAAATGCCCCTGCTAGGCTGTTTTATTTTGTGTCTTTTATCTATTTATTAAAAATACCTATGGTGCTTCTAAAAATCCAGAAAATTTAGGATACATGTTTCATGTGATGCCCTTGCACGCCCATATTTTATTTCACAATTTTTGCATTTTTCGTAATTATTAAAAATAAAAAAGAAGCCCTTTTTGTAGTGTCTAAATTATAAAATACAAAAAAATTATAAAATGTTTTTTGAAAAATTCCAAAAAAATTATATATGGTATATTGATATATAAATTGAGTCCAGAAATTGAAAAACCCTAAAAATATGAAAAAGAAAAATAAAAAAATCAGAAAGCTCCAAAATCCAACAAAAAATAGAAAAACCCTTAAAAAATCCCAAAAATACATTTTTCTCTTTTATAATTATCTATATATTATTATTAATGTATTAAAATTAATTTGGGTAATTTTGGAGTTTATTTCATATTTTTAAAACCCAAATTATATTCGGCTATCTACTTAGTCCTATATTAGGGACATTTTTGAAATTAAAAATACATAAAAATTAAAAATATTCCAGAAAAATAACAAAAAAATTAGAAAAAAAATTAAAAAGCTAAAAAATTATATCTATGTATAATTTAAGTATTTATGTCTATATATATATATTTATGATAGTATTCCTCTCTCTCTCTTCTTATATATATATCTTTACATATATATGTATACATATCTATATATTATATAATTAAAAATGTAAAAAGAAAAATAACAAAAAAATATAAAATATAAAAACAAAATAAAAATAAAAATAAAAAAATATAAAAAATGTAAAAACCAAAAACCCACAAAAACAATAATTGGACATGAACAATGGATTGAATAATTACACAACCCATACAACCATTCGCCTCCCAGTGTTCGGCCTCTACCTGTACTTACACCTATACACACTTACATGTAGAGTTATAATAAATTTTAACTCCACATTTTTGGGATATTCATTGCATACATTAATTGTGGGTTAATTGTTGATTGATCTGGGTATTTTGGAGCGGTCGACTCAGCGACTGGATCTCTTGCTTTGTGAGACATCTAGACCCTTTGAAAATCCCCTATCATCAAATGGCACCGTTGCCGGGGAGGCAACGGATTTTGTATGATTTTGTGTGATTTTCATTTATTTAATTCTTTGCTCATGTCCATCATGCACTTATTCATTTGTTTGGTTTTTATTTTTATTTGACATTGATCTGACCATCTCTTTTCTTTGTCTTTGATGGGAGGGACCGCCAAGCGAAGGAGGACCTCCTAGGAGGGCCTATGCACCCAAGCAAGGCGGAGTTGGCTCCTCTATGCCAGCCAATAGGAGAGGGCATCCTGGACAGAAGAAAGAGAATTTTTGAAGATAGTCTTTATTTTTATGCATTTTATTTTATTATGTATATTCATGTGAGAGAGTGGCACTTGAATTTTGTAATAATACAGGACTCTCACAGGTACACCCCGACTCCCAAGGTCCAGTGCCCGAGGGATTGTTCCCTTGGGGGCCTCGATGATTTTGACGCTTTTTCTTTTCTTTATTTTATTTTTATTATTTTGTGTGAATGAGCCTTAGCTTAGGAGTTGCTTGCTCGTAGAGTTAGGTCCAAACACCCTAATATATATTTGCATGTACCTATAGTTTGCTTTGGACCTATATCAAACTCTAAACAGCCGTGCATTTATCTCTTAGCCTTTGTGCCACAGCGAGCCCCGCAAAGCGCTTTCTCCTAAACTCAAGTGTGTTGAGCAGAAGAGGGGTGAGCCAAGACTGGACTTTTTGAGGCTAAATATGAATGAGCGACTTGTGGTGCTTCATGATAATAGCAATTTCTGAATCTAGGGCGATTTCTTCGATTTGCATTTGCATATAGCATAGGTTTCAAATTCTGTTATGCATCCCACATGGAGAGAGCTGGGAGGCACCGTAAGTCTTCTTACTTGGCATGCATCATTGTTTTCCAACTTGCATGGCTTTTCCGATCTTCTCCCTCTGTTTTTGCCAACCAAGGATGCTTAATGGAAATTGGAACCTCGATAGGCACGTGCATTGAAAATACCCAAAAAAGTGATAACTTAAATAAAATGGGGACTGCTAACTCTATTGGACCTAAAAATAAAACATAATGGATTCCTTGTCTTGGGGAGAGGAACCCCCTCATTGTATGATTTTTAAATTGCTCACGTACACACTAAGGAGTAGAGCCCAAATCCTATCAATCCTCCTAAGTGATTGTACAATTTTTGTGGTTCTCACCTAACTCTAAAATCAAAAAGATAAATGACTGTCACTTGACGGTCTTCAATGTGTTGAGTAGGTGAATCGGGGGTTTTGCCTTGTGTATGGATTGTGACTTGGAGTTCGTTGTGCTTTTCATTCATTACTAGAGTAGTCGGTTCCGCCCGTGTGAGTCATGCATTTTCCATCTTTGAGTCTCACTATCTCTCTTATACATATATCTCTTCATTTTTGCATCGAGTCGTGATATTGGCGCTTGAGCTCAATCATTCTTCGCCATGTCCTTTGTTTCCCTCTTCTTCATCACTTTCCTCGTATTCTCCGTACCATCCTCATCCTCTTAGGTTCAAAGAGAACACACTCTTCGGACCGCTATTTTGACGGTGTTCCCGCCCTGTGTGGAACACCCAATTTTGTCTATGTCCCGATCTTCTAGCCCGCCCTCCTCGTTCCCTCTGTATCACCTTTCTACCACCCATGATATTGGCACGCACGCTCAATCAGCTTCTCCACCCCATTATGTACCCTGCTTACCCATCTTCCTTGTGTACCCCGTATCACCTCTCCCTTTACCCGGGAATGCTGTGTATAATGATGAGGCCCGCATCGAGGATTATTTATACAGATTATTTGTGTAAGTCGGGCCAATGATGTTGACGGTGCTGAGATTGATGTGATGGATTTGTCTTTGATACATGCATATGGGCTTCTTGAGGATTTTTGCTGATGCATAGAGCATAGGTGTGATGCATTGTTGAGGAATTTTAGTTCTCGCACACCGGATTAAGGATGTGATATGATGCGATAATTCGATGAAGACTTCATGAGTATTGATTGATCTATCTTTCTTGAGGTTCCAACCATCTTGATTTTGAGGATTGAATGCTTATTCTGATTTGGACTTCCTGATATAGGTGTGCGGATCCTGCATGATCTCTCATCTTCCTAATTGACCCATCCTTGATCTCCTGACTCTCTAATCCACCCTGGCACTTAGAGGATTCCTGACTATTTTTCGTGCCATCTCAACTGACTGGATTGACCCAAGGGATGTTTGGTGAATGACATGATTATTTTCTCCCTTGCATGATCTTATGCCCTCCTATGGATTGATGAATTCACACTATTTTGAGGACCTGAGATGATTTGCCAGCATTCCCATGACCTACATTTATATAGCTCGCATTCCTCCCTGAGGACTATCTGTGGGAGAATGCGACAATTTCTAGGACTGCGGCTTCATTCACTGCTTCGGTCGCCATTATGATGGGACCCAGAACCGAGTCAGATACTCTGCTTGATTGGCCTCCCCCTGTGATTGTGTGCCTAATCTGTCGGTACACGAGGCCAATGTACTAGACTCATCTGAGCCCGCTCTCCTTGACGGTCCTCGCAAGGCAGAGCTCCATTTTTCTGATTATTCCATGCCTAGTTCATAGCTCTCCGAGGGTTATCTACGAGAGGCTATGACACACTATAGCAATGTTGGTCTCCTCTGCTGGTAGGCTGTCTGCCGCCTACCATGACCATATTCTCTGTGGGTCCGTCTGATGGATCCGGCTCCTTTGAGCCTCCCTCTCTCCTTGACGACCCTCTCAAGGACGAGATGTACTCTGATTATTCACTATGTAGCTCACATCACTTCCCGAGGACTATCTGCGGGAGATTGTGACACTCTCTTTACGCTCGGTTCCTACTGCTGATTGTGTCTCTGATCTGCGGAGCACGGAATTGAGTCGTCTGATATACTTGATTTTTGGTCCCGTCTTGAGTTGCCTACCCAATCTGTGGATCATGGGACCCATCTGATTATACTCCTTTGAGTCTGCTCTCCTTGACGGTCCTCACGAGGTTGAGCTTCTGATATCTGCTATTTGCATGCGTAGCTGGCAGCACGTTCCCCGAGGGTTGTCTGCGGGATGCTACCACATTCTGTCTCTTCTGCTGGTAGCCGATATGTCGTCTACCGAGACCGTACCTGATGATCCGTCTGATGGATCAGGCTCCTTTGAGCCCGCTCACCTTGACAACCCTCGCAGGGGTGAGCTTCTGTTCTGATTATTCATCGCCTAGCATGTACTACTCCTCGAGGGTTATCTGCGGGAGGGTACATCAACTTGTAGGAACTCGGTTCCACTTCTGGTGTCTCCCAGTTGGTGGAGCACGAAGCCGGGTCTTCTGACATGTATACTCGGTCTCCTCCCTGGTTGTGTCTCCTGTTTGTTGGAGCACGGAGCCGAGTCTTCTGATTATTCTCTGATTCTGCTCATCTTGAGGACCCTTGCAAGGGTGAGCCACATATTGTGTTGTTCGGTGTATTCTTGTGACTTTCAGATTATATCACCACCGTGCATCACACAGTCTCGTAAGCTTTATTTCCGATCTATCTGAGACTCTGATTGACCGGAGGAGTCGGTACTGCTCTTTCTTCCTCCCGGTCTTACGGTATCGGCTATATTCCCTCATGTTGACCATATGAGCCGATTGACTGCTTCACGCTACCGGTCCCTGCTTTACTTTTCGATATGATTGTCCCCAGTAGCTGACACCCACCTGACTGTATATCACGGTGTCTTTTCACCTTCTGATTGCGTCCTCGTTCTCACAGGGAGACGACGACGAGAGTACGGTATTCACTTGTCAGATACCATCCTGTACTCCACCAGTTTTTCACCGCTTGTATATATGTGTACCTTTTTCATTCTTTCTCCCGTATGTTCTGTGTGCCCCAGATCTATCGCCACATCTTTGTGTCTACACTCAGGCGTACCTTGCCCTAAGTATAGGGGGGTACACACCGCGTTGTTCTTTCGTTGTTCAGTTTTGTCACTCCTGTTGTTGCCTATACTAAGGGATATCTCACCCTAAGTATAGGGGGAGTGATGCGTATATTCTCCACGATCATTTCATCTATCTGTATATATCTCTCTTCTCTTCTCTTCTTCTTTTCTTCTTTTCCTTTTCTATATTCTGTATCTAAATAAAGGGTGATTGCCCCTTTGTGTCAGTCTTCTGTACTTAGGACGTACTTTGTCCTAAGTACAGGGGGTGCACCCATGATTTGTTCATATGTTTATTCCCACCCTTGACCCTCCCGGATTTGTGTACAGTCTGCTATTCTTAGGATTACTTGATCCTAAGTATAGGGGGGACAGTCAACTTCTATTTCGTTCATCTCTTATTCATATATTCTTTAGACTTTGCTATACTCAGTACGAGTTATGTCTTCTCTTTTCTCTCTGATCTATGAGGACATAGCTCAAGCTAAGTATAGGGAGGTCGTATATACTGTGTATATACTTTAGCCATAACTCGTACTTTCATATTCTCTTAATAATATGGCTAATAATTCTTTAAATTCGTTAAAAATCCTTAATAAAAAGATGTGATTATTCCTCAAATTCTTTTTGTATATACTGATTATTAAATCAGGGGAAAATATTTTTTTGCAAAATATTTGAAAAATAGTTTGAAAATCTTTGTGAACATCTATTGAAAACTATTTTGAAAATATTTTGTTACATGTTTTCAACCTGTGTAAAAATGTGTGGTTTGCAAAATTTATTTTCTTTGTGTGAAATAAAAGGTTTGAAAAATTATTTGCAAATGGTTTGAAAAATGGTTGCAAAAATATGTTGAAAATATATATACTGTTTTGGAAAACCTTTGCAAAATGATTTTCAAATGTGTGTACATGTTTGTAAAAATATTTGTAAAAATTATTTTGGATTATAGTTTTCAAAAAAAAAATTATTTGAAAAATTCGTGTCAAATAAGTTTGAGGAATAAGAACATTTAATAAATAAAAATGAAATGTATTTTAAATAAAAAATAAAAATAAAACACGATTCTTTAACAAGTGTACATATATACCTCTAAATAAAAACTAAATTCTAAATTCTTTAAAGATCATTAAAATAAAGCGGCACGCCCGTGTAAATAGCTGTATATATTGGATGCAAAAATTCTTTCTTTGTGTAAAATTCTTCTCTTTGTTTTTAAAATTCTTTGAAAAACTTGCATTATTCTTTGCATATTTGTAAATAGCATTTGTATAGCATTTATATTCTTTCATTGAGCTCGATGATTGAACTAGTCCAATAAAGTCAAAGATTGGAGCTTGGTTGGACCTTTCTGCACCTAACTACACTGGAACCTTATGGGAACTAGGTTTAAGGTACTTCAGGTCTATTCAGACTTAATTCTTTGAGAAATCAGGGCTGGGTTCAAGTCACCTCAACTGACTAACTAGAACTTTTCAAGACACACGCATGACTCTTGCCGACCGTGACCTAACTTGGACACTTGCACCTTTCACTTGGCTCAACTCAGTTGGAGTGGTGAGGGGGTTGGATTTGCCAGTCTGAGACGCACACAGGTGGAAACATTCGTCCTCGTCTAGGGAGGGAAGTGCACCCCAACCTGGTCCAGTAGCCATGAGGTCTAACGACAGGAGAGTGTGGGTTGCAATAAAGCTTCAAAAGAGGGATAGTCTTCTGGCTCAAGAGGAAAAACTCCTTATGTAAATGTTGCTGTATATAGTATGTTGAAAGAAAATCTCCAAAAAAGTGGACAGGCTTGAAAATAAAATAAAGTGCCTGCCGGAGAATGTATATATGTTGTATAGAAAATAAGCAAGCTTGAGCATCAAAGTTATACCATGTGAGCCTGCAGCTGGATGACTTGACTACACTGGTCTTGCATCCCAGAATAGGTAGCTACACTGGCTACCGTCCATTCTTTTCTCTACCTCCTCCTCTTGAGTTGGATGCCACTTGAACTTAGAAGGGAATACCCCGCTCCTCGAGGAAAGAGTTGTTAGATTAGGGAATCATTGGGTTGTCATTCTGGAGAAGCTGGTCTCTTTGTCATTTCAGCTAAGGAGAGCCACCATCACTTACATTGTACAAGTCAGCTTCATAGTCATAAGGGTTTGCGTATGATGTAGGCTAGTTCTGACCTGGCTATTGAGGTGATGTGAACCTAGTTCTGTGACTCTCGAAGGCTGTTGTGTTTTAAATTTGGTTCTCAACCAGGTTCCACACACATTTTAACACCAAGGTCTAATATGAGCTCCAAACTTTGATTTTGTACAGATAAGTTTAATAATCATGATCAATCCAAGTTATTCTTTAAATTATTTATTTTTGCCTTTTCTTTTCTTCTTATTCTTTGTTCTTTTTGTACTTATTGCATAAGTATTTGCTAGGGACTAGCAAAGGCAAGTATAGGGGGGTGATGAATCTCCATTTCATCACCTTTATTCTATCATTTTGGCCTTAAAAACCCCAGCAAATGCATGAAAATAACATCAGTTTGTATATACTAGCATTCATTGTTCATTGTATTTATTGTACATAAAATAAGGTTTTTAATGCCAAAATTATAGAATAAAGAGAAGAAAAGAAAAAGGAATAAAATATTGCAAATATTTTATGATCCTAACCCCGAGACCAAGCCCAGAATGGAATTGGTCTACAAGGAATAAAGTAGGGGGAGATAAGGGCCAAGAATACAATAAATACCTTATTTAGTTATTCATCCATTTATGCATTTTTGACACCTATTTTGTATATAGTTATTCATTCATCAAATAAAGAAACTTTGTACATGAAAGTTGTAGATAATAATGTAAATAAAAATACAAAATTAAGTTTGTGTAAAAAATAATATCAGTGTACATTTTATACACAGAATAAAAAGCAAAAATCTCAACTTCACAGACCCATATCTTGCAAATAAAAACTCCAAATCACCCAAACTCACCTTTAATTGTATATAGCATTCCAAGAATTATTTAATAAAATTTGTTTCATGATTTTTGGAGTTCATCAGTAGAAGTTAGGTTTTTTACCCACCTTGTATATAGGACTGATTAAAATATTCATTTTATTCAATATTTATTATTTCTATAAATTTATTTTTTTATAATTTTGTAAACAATATATGTAATGCATGTACATATTGAAATTAAAAGAAAACAAAAAGAATTGGTAAAATAAAATAAGCTTATGTAATACATAGGCAAAATACCTATGTTAAGAATGTACATAAATAAAAGGGGATTTTATTATTTTATTCTTTATTCATCTATATTTTTATAATAATGTATATATTATATATAACTTATTCAAAATACAAATCCAAAATAAAAACAAATAAAATTCATTAAATAAATAAAATGTATATAATATATAGGTAAAATACCTATAAGTATACCTACATATACATATACTTATTTATTTAAATATGTAAATAAACTCATAAAAATTAAATAAAAATATATTTATACTCATAAAAATAAGTTATAAATTTATAAAATAAGAAAATAAAATAATAAAATAATATAAACAAAATAAAAATAAATATATATAAAAATACTTATAAATAAATTATTTTAATAAAACCGTAATAAAATATTTAAAAAAATAAATAAAAATCAGGAATAAATACTACATTAATTTATGAACATTTTTTATTTTATAAGCAAAAACTAATTAACTCATTTAATACGTGCAATAAATGAGTCAAGCTCTGGTCGATGTGGACCAATCAGGGGCCAGGGAGTGTTGACCTCCGGTCAACTCCCCCCTGCGCCTCTGATTTTCTTCAGACATGTCACGTCCCTGGATTTCTGCCATTTTTCCCACTTGGCTCAGTGCTCCATCACCTTCGATCCCTTCACGGATTTTTCTCCCAGAACCATCATGATCCCCGCCATTCATTTAGATTACGTGTACAAAGCTTAGATTTGTTGATAATAGCCGGTCAATAAGGGCGACCCATCTTGTTTATAAATAAACCCATCTCCTTCTTCCGAGCTTTTTGGCCATTTCCTAAGCCCTAGAACCCTCGCCTTCGGTCAAGCATGTATCCTGGTGACAACAGGAGGTCCCCTGAAGCGTCGAGGAGGTTCGCGGAGGAGGGAGATGCGCCCACGGCGACGCTCCAGCAGTCGTCCTGCTCCTTGGCCCTCCGGCCAAGTCGAGCTGCGCCTTTACTATTTTTAGGTAGGTTTTCGTTCATGCATTTCATTTTCATCGTTTATTTTGCATTTAGATTCTTAGATTAGCCTAGTTTAGGTAATTCGAAGTTCGCTGGAGCTCAGCTCCGGCGACTTCTCCACAGTAACCTCGTTGTTTTCCGACCGCCCTTCCACCGTCATCTCGTTCCCTACCGTCTTCTCCACCTCCAGACCACCCTGTCCAACCGGATCCCTCCATGGATCCGCGAATCGAAGCTCTAGCTCCGTCGCCCGCCGGGAGCTTCGCCATCTCATTCATTCTTTGCGCTAACAGCTTAAATTTTAGGTCGAGGGTGAAGCCCTCGAGCCGTGCTTGGTTCCTGTGCAGGTTAGGTGCGTTGAAGAGCACCAGGAGACGATTCCAAGGCTGACTGAGGTACCTGGAGCCGCGTTCCTTCTCCAAGCTCGTGGCGCCGCTCCAGGGTTCTTCGGTCCGATCCAGCACCTCCAGCAGATCAAGCAACCTGCCAGGAAGCTCCTGGGACCTTCAGGTGCAGCGATGACCGGCGAAGGAGCGAGATCGAGGAGGAAGAAGCTCGCCCCAGCGAGCTTTCTTCCCTGTTCTTCCACGCCAGCTCCCAGCCGTTGGATGAAGATGAAGGCCCAGGTTGAGTCTCAACCGTCAGATCCTCCAGCGCTTAGACTGTCAGATCACGCGAGTGATCTAATCTCCACCGTGGATCCGCGAACCGTCATCGTCTCACCAGGAAGTGACGCGTGTCAAGTGAAGGAAGCCCAACCGTTGGATAGCGCACCTTTGGGGGTAATTTGCATATTTAGCCCCCACTCTTTTTGTATTTAATTTTTAATTCTGTAAATAATTTTTAATGTTGTAAAATAATTGTAATTTTTGCTGAAAGGATCCCGAGTTTCTTAGAATTACAAATAGGTTCTTCCGTGCCTCACGTGCAGTCCCACGTGAGGCGCGTGAAATTTGCACTTTAACCCTGGCGGTTTTTTATATTAGAAATTAGCCCCAAAAATATAAATAAATGTTTATTCCTGTAGAATTTTTGCACTGATGCCCCTGGAAAGTATTTTATTTGCAAAAATGCCCCTGCAAGGCTATTTTATTTTGTGTCTTTTATGTATTTATTAAAAATACCTATGGTGCTTCTAAAAATCCACAAAATTTAGGAAAAATGTTTCATGTGATGCCCTTGCACGCCCATATTTTATTTCACAATTTTTGCATTTTTCCTAATTATTAAAAAAAAGAAGCCCTTTTTGTACTGTTTAAATTATAAAATACAAAAAAAATTATAAAATGTTTTTGAAAAATTCCAAAAAAATTATACATGGTATATTGAATATATATTGAGTCCAGAAATTGAAAAATCCTAAAAATATGAAAAAGAAAAATAAAAAATCAGAAAGCTCCAAAATCCAACAAAAAAATAGAAAAACCCTTAAAAAATCCCCAAAATACATTTTTCTCTTTTATAATTATCTATATATTATTATTAATGTATTAAAATTAATTTGGGTAATTTTGGAGTTTATTTCATATTTTTAAAACCCAAATTATATTCGGCTATCTACTTAGTCCTATATTATGGACATTTTTGAAATTAAAAATACATAAAAATTAGAAATATTCCAGAAAAATAATAAAAAAATTAGAAAAAAAAATTAAAAAGCTAAAAAAATTATATCTATATATAATTTAAGTATTTATGTCTCTATATATATATTTATGATAGTATTCCTCTCTCTCTTCTTATATATATATATATATCTCTTTACATATATATGTATACATATCTATATATTATATAATTAAAAATATAAAAAGAAAAATAACAAAAAAATATAAAATATAAAAACAAAATAAAAATAAAAATAAAAAAATATAAAAAATGTAAAAACCAAAAACTCACAAAAACAATAATTGGACATGAACAATGGATTGAATAATTACACAACCCATACAACCATTCGCCTCCCAGTGTTCGACCTCTACCTGTACTTACACCTATACACACTTACATGTAGAGTTATAATAAATTTTAACTCCGCATTTTTGGGATATTCATTGCATACATCGATTGTGGGTTAATTGTTGATTGATCTGGGTATTTTGGAGCGGTCGACTCAGCGACTGGATCTCTCGCTTTGTGAGACATCTAGACCCTCTGAAAATCCCCTGTCATCAGTGTGCTAATTTGTTTTCCAAGCTGAGGGTTTGAGACCCTGTTTAATAAAAGAAAAAAATTGTCAGGGTAGTATTGGAGGATTGGTTGAGGCGACGTGCGGCGGCATAAGCTTACCAAGATCAACACAATCTCCAATCCTGAAGTGTCCACAGCTTCGGAGTCCAAGAATGATGGGGTTCCCCTAGACTAATCTCTGATGTGGAATAGAAAGGAATATGACTTAAATTAATGAAAAGGAATATAACTTTTAATGACAACAAGTTTTGCAAAATTACACAATTTGTTTTCTTTTCTCTTCTTCGTTACTTAGCATTCACTAATTTTTATCCTATGATTTATGGAAAACCAAACAGGTGTCGGTGAGCAATCACAAGGACTTTAGTAATCCAGCCAGCTTACATAGTAGACATCCAACCAGCCAGAGTAGCTTTACTTTGTAAGGTAGTTAGTAATCTTTCTGTGTATTTCCTTTCAGCTGATATACATGTAAATGGTTGTAGTGGGACAATGGATCATGTAAACTTTATTTTGTGAATGGAAAAGTGTTGAAATACTTTCTTCTGAGTATTTTTATTTGCAATTTGTTTCTGAATGTTAGTTGTGATTGTTGGATAAATTATTGCTGAGTAACAAGATCCGGATATGGGAGGATCCGACGGCCCGGAAATCGGGGTTGTGACAGATTGGTATCAGAGCTTGGTTACTCTGGTAATTTATTTAGTAATTAACAACTATGAGCGGTATTCAGAAAACTAAGGTTGTATTAAGATCCTTTGGTCTTTATAACTGACTGCAGTACCATTCACAAGTCATTGTCCCTTATGTACATCATGCTAAGACATATAGGATCTGACCTTTGACCTTGACTCATCCCAGGATCATGGCAGACCAAGACGTGTCTAGACAATTAGCGGCTATGATGGCAATGCTCCAAGACATGGGGCAAAGGCATCAAGCATTGGAGGAGAGGCTCAATGCACAAGCTGAGAGACCCGAGGCATCTAAGCCTGCGGATGCTAGGATTGAAGGTTCTGTCCATCTTTCCGAGGAAGAACCTAGTTACCATCCTTCAACTGAGTCTACTCCTACCCCGACTGAAGGAGCAACGGAGAAGGCCCTTCTTAGACACCAAACATTACTAGATAATTACCGAAAGGGAAAATTCCTCGATTCAATGGTGTTGAGACACCTGCCGAGGCCGAATTATGGCTCGATGACGTTACTAGGATGTTGAGGATAATCCATGCACTAGTTGACACCTGGGTGCACTTTGCTGATTACTCCCTAGCAGATTACGCACGACGATGGTGGAGAGCAATTTCCAAGAAATTAGCAGATCTTGTTCCATGGGATATCTTTGAAGAGAGGTTCCGAGCTCACTTCTATCCCTCTCATTGGGAAGAAATAAAGAGGAGAGAGTTGGCTTCTCTGAATCAGGGTTCTAAGACCGTACGAGATTATCATATCCACTTTACTGAGCTACTACGTTACTCACCAGCTCTAGAAGCTTCACCACAAGAGTGTCTTACCAAATTTGTTAGCGGACTTCAGGGAGATCTACGAGAAAAGCTTGTTGGTTTTAGAGCTACAACCGTAGATGAAGCAATGGACATCGCCTCTAGTATTAAGATGGAGAGGGATGAAAACCACCAAAGAAGAAGTTTCCACTTTAATAGCGGACCATCCAAATTCAAGGCACATTATAACCGTAGAGATCGTCGCTATCATCCAGCCAGTTCCATTATAAGCTCACCATAGACCTTGGGTCAGGAATTATCAGGAAGAGGGGGTTTCTCTAGACCTCCACTATACCCCAGTAACTCAGCACCAGGAACTAGTACCTTTGTGGTTGGGTCTTCAGCTCAGACATGAACACGTGCATGTTATCACTGTCATCAAGAAGGCCACATTAGGAAAGACTGTCCGCAGTTGAGAGGTTCATGGTTTAAACCAACTCCAATTAACAGTATAACATCCACCCTGAGCAATGTAGCAACACGCGGAGGAAGACATGGTAGAGTTCCTGACTCACAAGGAACATCTCCTACACATCAGCCACCACAAAGCGTTGCGAGTTCTAGCTTGCATATTCCTAATGGCCAGCTCAATGCAATTACTGAAGAATAAGCCTACAATTCAGGCACGGTCGTACGAGGTACTATTACTATTCATGGCTTTTCAGTACATGCCTTATTTGATTCTGGTGCTTCACATTCATTTATTGCTCGACGGTTAGTACCCACTATGGGTAAGGTACCAGTAGAAGCACAAAAATCCTATCTGATCATGGGACCAGGAGGACAAGTGTTTATAATCCGAGAAATCCTGGATGATTTTGTAGTACTGATAGCAGGACATCAGTTGCCTATTTCCTTATTACTTATTGAAATGGATGACTTTGATCTCATTCTTGGGATGGATTGTCTAAAAGGCATCATGCATGCCTTGATTATTTCCGGAAGACAGTAACTTTTCACATTCCTAACTCGATAGCGTTCCAATTTATTGGAAAAACATCCAGTGACGATGTCAAGTATATATCTACTTTAAAGGCTCAACAACTGTTAGAACAAGGGTGACAAGGCTATTTAGCTTATGTATCCACTACATCAGGGTCAGAAAGAATGATAAAAGATGTGCCTATAGTGTACGAGTTTCCTGATGTATTTCCAGAGGAACTACCTAGATTACCACCTGTGCGAGAGATTGAATTTGAAATCTCTTTTATACCGGATACTCAACCTATCTCTATCCCTCCATATAGGATGGTACCAACTGAGTTACGAGAGTTAAAGGCACAGTTGCGAGAACTATTAGATAAAGGATTCATTCGTCCTAGTACTTCACCATGGGGAGCACCTGTCTTATTTGTCAGGAAAAAGGATGGGTCAATGCGGTTATGCATTGACTATAAACAGTTAAACAAGAGGACAATAAAGAATAAGTATCCTCTACCAAGGATAGATGATCTCTTTGACCAGTTACAGGGTTCGACTGTGTATTCCAAGATTGACTTAAGATCCAGATACCACCAATTGAAGATAAAAAAGTGCGGATATCGCCAAGACATCCTTTCGAACTAGATATGGACATTATGAATTCTTAGTTATGCCTTTTGGACTGACAAATACCCCAACAGCATTCATGGATCTCATGAATAGAGTATTCAAGGAGTTCTTAGATCACTTTGTAATAGTCTTTATTGATGGCGTGCTTATTTACTCCAAGGATAAATATCTGCATGAATACCATCTCATGCGGGCACTTGAAATATTAAGGAAGAATAAGTTGTATGCTAAATATAGTAAATATGACTTTTGGTTATCTGAAGTATCTTTCTTAGGCCACGTTATTTCTGGGGAAGGTATATCAGTTGATCCTATAGAGGTTAGTGCGGTGATGAGTTGGGAATGCCCGAAGACTGTCACAGAAATGCGATCTTTTCTGAGTTTAGCTGGATATTATAGAAGATTCATGAAGGACTTTTCACGAATAGCATTGCCAATGACTAGATAACTCAGAAGGAAGTCCCATTCTTATGGTCTGATACATGTGAAGCTAGTTTTCAGACACTGAAAGAATGCCTAACATCTGCACCAATACTCACTCTACCCTCTGGGAGTGAATGGTTTACACTGTACACTGATGCGTCTAAAGAAGGACTTGGGGCAGTTCTTATGCAACATGGTAAGGTAGTTGCGTATGCATCACGACAACTCAGGACACATGAAAAGAACTACCCAACACATGACATTGAATTAGCTGCTGTAGTTTTTGCCTTAAAGATATGGAGACATTACCTCTATGGTTTTACTTTTGAGGTCTTCACTGATCATAAAAGCTTGAAATATCTATTTGATCAGAAGGAACTCAATATGAGACAGAGACAATGGCTAGAGTTGTTGAAAGACTATGATTGCACTATCTCCTACCACCCTAGTAAGGGGAACATCGTAGCAGATGCCCTTAGCAGAAGAACCTATTCACCTGGGTTGGTGAGTGCTATCCACTTCTGGGGTTTACTATCAACGTTAAGTGAATGGAAACCGTTTGATAGCAGTACTGATATTATAACTATTCCTCATCAATACAAACCAGAGATCTGGAATAGAATAAAGAAAGGACAGGAGGATGATCCAATCCTTAAAGACTTGAGATAACAACTTGAGAAGAATGAGATAGCGGGATTCCAGTTACAAGATGGGTTACTGTATAACCATCACAGAGTTTGTGTACCAAATACACCTGAACTAAGGAAAGACATCCTACATGAAGCGAACTGCTCAAGATTATCTATTCATCCACAAATTACGAAGATGTGTAAGGTTCTTCATTCATAATTTTGGTGGCCAGGAACGAAGAAAGATGTTGTTGAGTTTGTGAATTCGTGTTTCACTTGCCAACAGGTAAAAGCTTCACACCAAAAGCCATCAGGATTGTTACAACCCCTCCCCATACCTGAGTGGAAATGGGAAAGCATTTACATGGACTTCGTTACTGGCTTACCTCAGATAACTGGTAGTAAGGATAGTATCTGGGTTATAATAGATCGTCTAACCAAGGTGGCACACTTTATTCCAATAAGCCTATCTTTCACTCCAGACCATCTTGCTGAGTTATATATTACACATGTGATCCGCCTCCATGGTATCCCAAAGGAAGTAGTTTCTGATCGAGATTCATGATTCACGTCACACTATTGGGAGAACTTCATGAAAGCCTTAGGCACACAACTATACTTGAGCACATCATATCATCCACAAACAGATGGCCAATCAGAACGTACTATTCAGACTTTAGAGGAAATGTTACGAGCAAGTGCCTTAGAATGGAAAGGATCATGGTTGAAACATTTGCCTCTTGCATAATTCACATACAACAACAGTTACCATACAAGTATTGGCATGGCACCATTTGAAGTACTTTATGGATGTAGGTGTACTACTCCTTTGTGTTGGCAAGAGGTTGGGATAAAGAACCTTTATGATTCAGATAGACTCCAGGAGACACGGGAAGTTGTAGAGCTTACTCGAAAAAGACTATTAACTGCCCAGAGTCGCCAGAAAAGCTATAGTGATTCCAGGAGAAGAGACCTTGAGTTTGAAGTAGGTGACTTTGTATTTCTCAAAGTATCACATATGAAGGGAGTTCAGAGGTTTAACTTGCGTGGGAAATTGGCACCCAAGTTCGTGGGTCCCTTTGAAATTATTCAACGGATTGGAAAAATTGCTTATAGACTTGCGCTTCCTCCACATCTTTCAGCAATACATGATGTTTTTCATGTATCAAATCTGAGAAAGTACGTTAGGGATCCAGAGCATAAGATAAGTTATGATGATTTACATGTTGAGCCAGACTTGACATACCAAGAGATACCTGTGCAAATACTTGACAGGGATATCAAGAAGTTGAGAAACAAAGAGGTACCTCTAGTTAAAGTGTTATGGCGCAACCAAGAGTTTGAAGAAGCAACATGGGAATCTGAGGTAGAAATGAAAGAAAAATACCTGTACTTGTTTGAATGATAAAACTATGTATTCGGTATATGTTCATTATAAATGAAAGGATGTTCACTCTCTTTAAGGTTGTTATGCATGTATCTTTAGTCTCGAGGACGAGACTTCCTTTAAGGTTGTTATAATTGTAAAGCCATGAACTTGGCATCTCTCATAAGATCCGACTCGTCAAGAGAAAACCAACGGAATTTGTTTCGTGTGAATCAGACTTTATTTCGATTTGTTATGATTTTCAGACGAAAGAGGAGGGTTAAGACGTCATTAACCCATAACGACTATCACTAAGACTAATTAAGCATGATTAAAGAAACTAATGGTGGATTAAAAACTGTTAATGATCATTAGCAAGCACTAATCAGTAGTTAGCAAAAGATAAGCATAAGCTGCGAAAGTTAAATCACGATTAGTGAAAGTTAATCACGATTAGTGTTAAATAAGCGTAATTAGCGAATCTAGAATCCTCTAGAATGTTCTAACGTTAAGCCCCAAGTTTGGGATAAGTTTTCGCAAAAACCCATGGGCCAAAACCATGGGCCGCTAAACCATGGTTAAGGTCTAAATCATGATTTTCTAACCATGGTTAGTGGTTTTCTGGAGCCTATAAATACCCCCCATCCATTCATTCTCTACGATTTCCACTACCACCACCACCCAAGGGCTAGGGTTGAGAGATCGGGAGGAGGAGTTTGAGGCAGGGAAAGAGCGCTAGCAAAGCGCTGCCAGGAGAACGAGGAGGAGGAAGGTATGATCCTCTATTAGTTTGCTTCGTAAACTAAGCTTTCAATTCATCCTCTTTTTTTTCCAAGTTTTGTTCTTGATTCATCTTTCTTTCCGATTCGTTTCCTGTTGTGATTCGAGGAAAAATCTGTGTAACACCATACTTAGGTGCGGGCGGTTGTGCACGTCAGTGAACCCTGTGATTCGTCACACATTCACTCACCTAAGATGCATGGTATCTAATGATTCTCCATTGCTGATTGTTCTTTCTTTTATGATTTTATAGTTATTTTGATGGAGAAATCCGTGTAATACCCTGCTTAGGTGCAGAAGGCTGTGCACGTCAGTGAACCCTGTGATTCGTCACACATTTACTCACCTAAGACGCGTGGTGTCTACCGATTCTCCATCACTTGCAGTTTAATTATATTCTTTCAGTTTTGTTATTGTTTTCCTCTCGATTGATTTTGTAGAGGAAACTCTTTTCGTTTTATTTTGAATTATTTCCCAATATAAGGGGAAACTCTGCCGAAATTTTCCTAGAAATATCACCCCGTATAAGGGGAAGCTCTACTGAAATTTCAAGAGAAAATATGTTCTTGACGTTCTTCGTATTCTTCGTGTTCTTCATGTTCTTCGTTCGTTCTTTGCGTTCTTGACACGTTCTTAGCATTTTTGATACGAAAATGAAATTCGATCTTTTCAGGAGCCTTAAAACATCCTTTCTAAAAACGAAACACAATAAAGCACTGCATACGCAAGAGAGAGCTCGATTAGGTAACGAAATACTTCCTTTTGCTATTGGGTTTTCATATGAGATCGTTGAAATTCCTGATTTTACTTTCTTCATTACGAAGAACCCTAATTTGGCCATCTTTAAGAAGGTATGAAAAGTTGCTTTGTGATTCCTACTAAAATAAGGTCTAAGCATCGTATGGATGCAGTGGTTTGAAAAGTTAGGGTTTGGAAGTTAAAAAGAGCATAAATTGGGTATTTAAATATATGAATTTATATATTTGTAAGTCTATACTTGGTAATTATGGTTACGCTAATGTAAGGCTTAACAGAGGAATTACATCATGGGTATTGATGTGTTTTGAGTTGGATCCTGAAAATGGTCGTGAGTCACGTTAAGGATGACTGGGAGTAGAACTACAGGTCGGGCATGCAACCTGTAGGTTTGTCGGAAGGAACCCGTATTGGTGTTTCCCTACCTAGGTGGTACATGGTTGCCCTATTATGATAAGTGCGCACGAAATGAATGATTTGCAATGCATGGTACCAAGAGGCAATATACTCGGGTTGAATGACGAAAGATGTAGTTGTGCCATATGGAGGCACGGGTGGTTCAATAGTGGCCGGATCACGACAACATGTATTTAAAGCCGCTAGGTTATATAATTAAATGTTAGCATGAGGTTTTAAGCAACCGAGTCCTCGAGGACGGTGTGCTCATTTGTTTTCCAGACTGAGGGTTTGAGACCTTGTTTAATAAAAGAAAAGAAAATTATCAGGGCAGTATTGGAGGATTGGTTGAGGCGACGTACGGCGGCATAAGCTTACCAAGATCAACACAATCTCCAATCCCGAAGTGTCCACAGCTTCAGAGTCCAAGAATGGTGGGGTTCCCCTGGACTAATCTTTGATGTGGAATAGAAAGGAATATGACTTAAATTCATGAAAAGGAATATAACTTTTAATGACAACAAGTTTTACAAAATTACACAATTTGTTTGCTTTTCTCTTCTTCGTTACTTAGCATTCGCTAATTTTTATTCTATGATTTATGGAAAACCCAACAGGTGTCAGTGAGGAATCACAAGGACTTTAGTAATCTAGCCAGCTTACATAGGAGACATCCAGCCAGCCAGAGTAGCTTTACATTGTAAGGTAGTTAGTAATCTTTCTGTGAATTTCCTTTCAGCTGATGTACATGTAAATGGTTGTAGTGGGACAATGGATCATGTAAACTTTATTTTGTGAATGGAAAAGTGTTGAAATACTTTCTTCTGAGTATTTTTATTTGCAATTTGTTTCTGAATGTTAGTTGTGATTACTGGATAAATTATTGCTGAGTAACCAGATCCGGATATGGGAGGATCCGACAACCTGGAAATCGGAGTCGTGACAGGCTCTCTCCCCCAAAATTCACATGCATTTAATCAATAATATATCATCATTAGCATACATAAATGTGTAAATGATATTTGTATTTCATCACATATAAATGTATTAAAAAAATCCAATTGTAAAGTAGCCCAAAAAGCCGCTAAATTATCATAGTTTTAGTAATTTCATCCTAACTCCGATTGACCCCAAACCACCTCTATTATGTAGATATTACTAACAAGAATAAATAAAAAAATACAAAAACATTACTAACTCAACTAAGTGTCAAATAATCCCAAAGTCTGATTTCACATCTGACGGACTAAAACAAGCATATCTCTCTCATACAACGTCCGATTTTGGTCTACTCACTTTTAAAGTACTCCATTTTAAATACCTTCAAAACAAGACCAATTTCGTAAAATTCAGAGATCATATGTGAAAGTTGAGTTTTGGGCCTCTTTTGCGCATTTTAATTTTTTGCTAATTTTGACCTAAGTTTTTATGTACATAATTAACCCTTTTATTTTATTTCTTCTTTATTTGTGTTCTTTGATGAAAGTTTTATTAAGCGACACAAAAATCCAAATCCAGATTAAAACTAAAATCAAAGAAACTGATTGAGTCCAATTGTCCTTTGTGAGTCTGTACAAAAATTGTGTGTTTCTTACTTCTATTTTATTTTCCCACTTTCTTATTTATTAAAAATCCAAAAAAATAGATTAGTATGTAATTAATTTTCTTGTATTTTATTGTATTTTTTCTAGATTTTTTATCCTCTTTAAAACCAGCAAAAAATTCCAAACTCTAAAAAGCCGATTTTCTATACACATGGAGAATCACTAAAAATACCACTTTACATAGATGGCATCTTTTGCTCCCACATGAAAGTTGTAGATCTCGTTGAGACGAACAACTTTCATGAAGGAAATTTTTCGATCCGAGATCTCCTTCTATTTCTTTTCTATTTTTCTTTATCTTTAAATTTTAAATTTTTTGGGGTGCCACGTGGCAGCCCCTGGGCGTGCCACGTGGCACCCCCACCTACTGTGCTTCTCTCTCCTCACGCACGTGCGCAGCACGTGATCAACCCCCTCCCCTTCCCCAGCTCTTGCGACCAGCCGTTTCGCCTCCGCCCATCTTCACGCCTCCGCCCGTTACGCCTCGCGCAAGTAACGGTTGCCGCCCACTTACACTTCCCCTCCGGCCGTTATCCTCACCCTCCTGTAAATCTCCATTATTTGTCGGCGTTCTTCTCATCCGCCATTAGGGGGAGCTCCAGTCGTCTAGGTGACAGCAAGGCCGCCCACTAAGCGAAGATCTCCGGCGAGATCCAAAGGCTGCCGCCTTTGCCGTAGCTTCACGCCAAGCTTGCTAAGCTTCCTCGAGTCCTTCACTGGCTTGAGTCGAGGCGACGACCTCCGGAGTCGAGGCATCCTCCTCCCTTCATCAGGCGAACACCTAAACCTCCAGGTATACACCTTTACTTTTCTTCTTCTTTCTTCTTCTTCTTTAGATTTCGTCTTCTACCTCTTCTTCCATCTTCTCCATATCTGATGAAAATCTGAACCACCCCGAAATCGACCCATGAAATCTCATCATCTCGGATCCCTACGCCTTCTATTTCTACCCCACACCTCTCCCGTCTCCAGCCTAACTTGAAGCTGGAGCACATAGCTCCATATCTTACGCTACACACGGAGCTTTCGTCCATAGTTCCTCCCATTTACCCTGCACACTGGATCACCCTCATCCACGTCCATCACTGTTCCTTCCTCTTCATTTCGAGTAGTACGTTCTCATCCATTTCACTGTTCTTGGCTCTGATTATGTTGTTTAAAATCTCACAGGACTCTTGAGTATTTGCTAGACTCTTGTACACACTTGCAGCCTCATCATAATTATATTTCATTGCACACGTCAATTCAGATTGTGGTACAACAGTTTGCATCTTGTTGATAACACGGTTCAAGCGAGGGTCAAAATAGTCCACACAAGGCGGGACTACAATGTCGTTGAGCGACCGCTCATGAAACCCGTATCAATCAACAATTAACCCACAACAACAATCAAACAATGAAAAGCAATATGTGGAGTTAAAATTTATTATAACTCTACAATAAGTGTGTATAGGTGCAAGTATGTGTAGAGTGTCGAACACAGGGAACAAGCATGATAGATCTAAAAAGTGCTCAAGAGTGAATGTGATCAAATGCCTACAAGTGTGCTATTTTTGTGGGTTTTTAATTTTTTTTAATTTTATAGTTTTATATTTTGATTTTTAATTTACTGATTTTGAGTTTTCTTTTTGTACTTTTTATATATTTTTTATAATGAAGTAGATATACAATAAAGGAAAAAGAGATATAGTATATAGGGAAAAATAGGTAAAAATAAGCAAAAATCAGAGAATAATATATTTTTGGGTTTTTTATGTTCTTCAAATGTTTTTGTGATTTTTCACGATTTTCCTATTTTTTGGTATTTTTAAAGGCAAAAATACCGAAAACAGTGAATGAAATAAAAGGCTGAGATAAAACTGAGGATGAAAAATATTAAACAGAGTTAAAAAATCCTCAAACTAATTTTAACTTAAAGATAACAAATCAGAGAAAATTTATATATAAAAATTATATTCCTAGATTTTTTTGAAATTTATAAGATTTTTATCAAGTTTTTAGGGTTTTTAAAATTTAGGAGTTTTCTTATCAAATTTTTAGTGATTTTTGGATTGAAGTGAAAAGACACAGAAACAAACAAAAGTTGATTTTTTTAGAATTAAGAGGTTTTAATATTTTTTTGGTATTTTCGAATGCAAACAATAGAGAAAATGCATGTTTTTGTATTTTTATAAATATGAAAATGCAATAAAAATGCAAAATAAAAATATGGCATGAAAGAGTAGATAAACATGAGCTTAGGTTAATTTTTTGGTGATTTTTAGGGTTTTATAGAAGCACGAAATAAATAGAGACAACAAATAGAAAATATACTACTAGCAAGGGTATAAATGTAAATATCCAGAATCTCAGGGGCCAAAGTGTAATTTTCCACAAAATATATAACTAATAAACAAAATTTCAGGACCAAATATAAATAGCAAAACCCCTTGAGGCACAAGTGCAATATTCCCTGCCACACACGTGGTGAGCACGCGCCTAGGGAGGACCTATATGTAATTACCAAAAACCTGGGGGCGTACTTGCAATTTTTCCAAAAATATTACACTTAATTAAAAAGTTCCTGGACTAAAACGAAATAACAAGACCTGTAGGGGGTCCCTTGCAAAATACCCACCACCTCACGTACGTGAGTCACGTGAGGTGACGTGGACAGGGACCCAAATGCAAATAAGGAAAGTCTAAGGGCCTAAATGCAAATATTACAAAAGTTTTCAACTGCAAATGAAAGTTTATAAACTAAATATTAAATAAAAAATCACCGGGGTTTAAGATGCAAAATGCCCAGGCGGTGCGATCCAGCGGCTGCGACACTTCCACTTGCCACGTAGCGGCGCGTGGACGGCGGATGACGGTTCGGACACGGATGGCCCAGATCAGATCCTCCCTTGATGATCAACGACTTGCGGTGGGTGAGGATCCAACAGTTGCTGTACGAACCGGAGCGCCGGCTCGATCCAACGGCATTGGAGGGCGGAGGAAGAACAGGGACGCAGCGCCGGCAAGGCGAGCTTCCCCGCTCCAGATCTCGGTCCTCCGGTGGTCTTGGAGCTCCAAAATTGGCCGGGGGCTCCTTGGGATGGTCTTCTAGGTCCTAAGTATTCCAAAATACTCTGGCGGTGGTCGGAGCTCGCGGGAGGGCTCGACGGAGCTGGCGGGCTTCGGGAACCTCCGGCGAGGCTCAAAACAAGCCCCATGCATTCTTCAGAGACACCTGGACCTGCAAAAAGCGTGAGTGGGCCGAGGGCAAAATGCCTCTACCCCGCAGCGACAGAATGGAAGCGTGGAACGACAGTGCGGGATGGTGGACGCAGATTCGAGGTGGCCGGAGGTGCGCTCCGGCGAGGTGATCGTAGAGGATGAACGGATGATCGTCAGTCGATTCTAACTATGCTACTCTATTTCTAAAGCTACGGGGACTAAGAAATTACACAAAGAACTAAGGAAAAGGGGACATCTCGATGGCAGGAGCCAGAGGAAGAAGACCTCGACGGCGAGCTTCACCTGAGGTGGTGGAGACCGCTTTGGTCCATGCTGCGGCTCGCAAACGGTGCAGAGAGAAAGCCTGCCACACTCTCTCTCACACAGGCACAAGAAAGAGGGGATGAAATCGGTCCAAGAGGGTTCATTTGAATTAAGGGTTTGGGGTCCTATTTGAAGTGTTGACGGATGGCTGTGAAGAACGAGGCGTAGCTGATGCATCGTCGATCCAAAGATCGAGGTTGCACAAGGGCGGGCATGCCCGTTGATCGATGATCAAAAGTCAAGAAGACACTAACTCAAAATGATGCAAGAGCAAGCCTAGAAAAAATCGAGAAAACGGGTCAAAATGCAGTTTTGACAAAGCTACAGGGGGCGGGTCAGAGAGTTGACCGAGGTCAACTCTCGAACCCTCTTGGTTGGTCCACGTGGACCAATCGGGAAAAACCCCGTGAAAAAGATTTAAAAAAATCAATTAAAAATATCAAACGATTTTATTAATTTTTGTTTATTAAATGAAAAATGTTTATTATTTTGTAAGTTATTTTATAATGATTTTTATTTATTTTTATGAGGTATAAAAATACAAGTTACCTTTTTAGGACTATATAGGTATATATATCTATGTATTTTTATTAATTTATTTTTATTTTGTATATTTAATTTATTAATTTTGTTTAATAATTTATATATTTATAGAATATTTTTATACATTTAAATATATTTTTATTTTATTTTTCTGAAGTGTTTCGTGCACTTAATAAAATAAGAGTATCAATTATACAAGTATACTTTTAGGTCTTATACCGATGTATTATATACATGTATTTTATTTTTGCATTTTCTTTAGCTTTTTATTATGATTTTAATGTACACATATATTATAAATAATATTTACAAAATTATAAAAATATAAAATTATAAAAATAATGAATAAATTCTAAAATGATTATTTTAATCTGTACAAGTATACAATAGGGGTCCAAAACTCAACTTTCAAACCGTAGCTCCGCCAAATGCAAAACCACCTTCATTAAATAGATTATTTAAAATTATATACAATTAAAGGTGATTTTGCTAGATTTCGAGTTTTTATTTGAGAGATACAAGTTTGGGAAGTTGGGGATCTAGAATTTTATTCCGATCATAACTTTTTATCTGTACATTATTTTTGAGTGAAATCAATTTTGTATTTTTCTTTATTTAATTATCTACAACTTTCATGTTCAAAGTTTCTTTATTTGGAGTATAGAAAGTAGAAAAAAATAGGTCCCAAAATAAATAAAGAATAAATTAAATAAAAGGAAATCTTTTTTGGTATCTGGCCCTTATCTCCCCCTACTTTATTCCTTGTCGACCTCTTCATCAAGATGCCTAGGTCTCAGGATTTCGGATCATAAAATATTTACAATATTTTATTCTTTTTCTTTTCTTTATTCTATTATTTTGGCTTTAAAACTGTATTTTATACACTATTTACATACACATGCATGAATGCTAAAATGCGGGAATTAAGGGTATTTACAAGCATTTGCCAGGGTTTTTGAGGCCAAAATTATAGAATAAAGATGATGAATTGTGGATCCATCATCCCCCTATACTTTGCCTTTGCTAGCCCCTAGCAAACACTTATGCAATAAGTGCAGAAAAAGAAAAATAAAGAAAAGAAAAAGAAGAAATGTGGATTAAATTTAATTATCAAACTTGTCCTCACAAAATCAAAGTTTGGAGCTTTAAGTCGGGCCTTTGGAATTTCAGTGCGGGCAGAACCTTAATGAGAACCAGATTTGAAATCCAACAGCCTTCGAGAATCCCAAAATTCTGCTCAAGTCTCCTCAATAGCCAGGTCAGAAATATCTCAATTCATACGCAAACCCTTACGACTATGAATCTGACTTGTACAATGTAAGTGATAGTGGCTCTCCCCAACTAGAATGACAAAGAGAATGACTTCTCCAGCATGACAACCCAATGATTCTCCAATCCAATAACTCCTTCCTCGAGGAGCGAGGTATTCCCTTCTAAGTTCAAGTGGCAACCAGCTCAAGAGGAGGGGGTGAAGAGAAGAATGGACAGTAGCCAGTGTAGCTACCTATCCTAGGATGCAAGACCAGTGTAGTCAAGTCATCCAGCTGCAGGCTCACATGATTTGACTTTGATGCTCAAGCTTGCTTATTGACTATACAACATATGCACATACTTTTGCAGGCATTTTATTTTTGTACAGGCCTGTCCATTTTTTTTGAAATACTATATACAAAAGCATTTACATAAGGAGTTTTTCCTCTTGATCCAGTAGACTATCCCTCTTTTGAAGCTTTATTGCAACCCACACTCTCCAGTCTTTAGAATTCCTTATCACTGGATGGGTTGGGGTGCACTTCCCTCCCTAGAGGAGGACAAGTGTTTCCACTTGTGTGCATCTCATACCGGCAAATCCAACCCCCTCACCACTCCAACTGAGTTGAGCCATGTGAAAGATGCGGGTGTCCAAGTTAGGTCATTATCAACAAGAGTCGTGCGTGTGCTCCGAAATACTCTACTTAGGCAGTCAAGAATCCATTGAACCAAGTCTCGTGATCCTTAAAGAATTAAGTCAACTAGACCTGAAGTACCTCAATTCCAATTCCTATAAGGTTCCTGTTATTAGGTAAATTCTAAGGTCCAACCAAGATCCAATCTCCGGATTTTACTTAGACTCGTTCAACTATCAAACTCAATCTGAAAAATGCTAATGCTATGTAGAATGCAGAAAATATTTTTGTGATGCAATTTCAAAAGATTTTGATCTTTTTATGGATTTTTGAAAAGATGATGTGTATGCATTTTTGTATTTTTCAAAAAGATTTTTCAAATGTTTTTGGCATTTTAATTTTGCAAATGTTTTTGGGATTTTTGAAACAAAGGTTTTGGCTAAAAACTAGGTACAAATATTTACACGAGGATGCATCTTATATTTACAAGAAGTGGATTTTAAGAATTTACAAGGGTAAGTGATCAATTTTATAGATATATTTATATAATGGATTTTAGGTGTGATGTATGTATTCCTCAAACTTATTTGAAAAAGGTTTTTCAAACTATAGTCCAAACTAATTTTTACAAACAATTTTACAAACATGTACACACATTTGAAAATCATTTTGCAAAGGTTTTTCAAACAGTATAGATAGATTTTTCACATATTTTTGCAACCATTTTTCAATGCAAATCATTTTTCAAACATTTTATTTCACACGAAGAAAATAAAGTTTTCAAAACACACAAATTTATACAGGTTGAAAACATATAACAAAACGTTTTCCAAATAGTTTTCAAAAGATTTTTCACAAAGATTTTCAAACTATTTTTCAAACATTTTGCAAAAAAAACATTTTCACCTGATTTATTAATCAGTAAATACAAAAAGAATTTGAGGAATAGTCACATCTTTTTATTAAGATTTTTAATGAATTTTCAAAGAATTATTAGCCATATTTATTTGGAAAATACGAAAGTACGAGTTATGGCTAAAGTATGTACGCAGTATATACAACCTCCCTATACTTAGCTTGAGCTATGTCCTCATAGATCGGAGAGAAAAGAGAAGACATAACTCGTGCTGAGTATAGACAAGTCTAAAGAATAAATAAAGGAATGAATGAACGAATGAGAAGTTGATCGTCCCCCCTATACTTAGGATCAAATAATCCTAAGTATAGCAGACTGTACACAACGCAGGGAGGGTCAAGGGTGGGAATGAACAGATCGTACTTCGATTGTCCCCCCTATACTTAGAGTAAAACATCCCTAAGTATAGACAAGAAGAGGAGACAATGGAGAGGATCAAAAAATGAAAGAAAACTCAGGGTGCACACCCCCTATACTTAGGACAAAGTACGTCCTAAGTATAGAAGACTGTCTACAAGGGGCATCGCCTTTTTGATAGATAAAGAAGATAGAAAAAGAAAAGAAGAAAAAAAGAAAAGAGAATAAAAAAATCACAGCTCAGTGTGTGCACCCCCTATACTTAGGACAAAGTGCATCCTAAGTGTAGCAAAATTATAAGATGAAGACGGGGTGACATACATAACGGAAGAATGAATGAATGATATGGACAAATGGATCTATACAGAGAAAGATGGAAGTGATAATCATGTATGAGATGCAGATGATATGAGTCAAAGAGCACACCTCATACCAGAAGAATGGGGCAACGTCGACGGTCAGCGGATCATGATCTAGATAGAGTTTCAAGCGTTGATCGTTGACTCGAAAGGTAGAGGAAGATGACAACTCGGATATATCAATGCTGCCATTGTCATGTACCTTCCTGACCACATACATACCTTTCCATTTACTCTGCAATTTCCCTGGAATTAATTTCAGCCTAGAATCAAACAACCATACTCGCTGATCAGGCTCAAACTGTTTATGGCTGATATGAGAATCGTGCCATGTCTTCCCTTTTTCCTTATATTGTAGGCTGCTAGAAAAGGCTGTATCTCTTAGTTCCTCCATGACTGCCAACTCTGCTTTCCTCTGTTCTCCTATAATCCCGGGATCCAATAATAACTCTATAACTGCCCATAGTGACTTGTGCTAGATTTTCACCGGTAAATGGCACGGCTTTCCATAGACGAGACGAAAGGGAGATGTCCCTAATGGAGTCTTGAAGGAAGTCCGATAGGCCCACAAGATCGAGTCCAAAAGCTGTGACCAATCCTTTCGGTCTAGGCGGACTACCTTTTGTAAAATAGTCTTGATCTCACTGTTCGATAGTTCAGCAAGACCATTAGTCTGAGGGTGATATGGTGTGGCAACACGATGGTCAATGCTGAACTCGTCTGCAAGGGCTTTTACCTTGTCGTTAATAAAGTGAGACCCCCCGTTTGAAATCAGAACTCTAGGCACCCCAAACCTTGAAATGATATTTTTCCTCAAAAAGCGACACATGGTCTTAGCATCTGCGGTTCGGGTGGGGATGGCCTCGACCCAATGACTCACATAATCCACAGCAAGCAAAATGTACTCGAACCCCTGACTCTTAGGAAATGGTCCCATGAAATCAATCCCCCACGCGTCAAAAACCTCACAAAAGTGAATGGGCTGCATGGGCATCATGTCTCTCTGTCCGCAAGTACCCATCTTCTGACAGTCAGTACATCTCTTCACGAATTCATCGGAATCCTTGAAGAGGGTAGGCCACCAAAGGCCGGACTGGAGCACCTTCTGCGCTGTCCGTCTCCCAGAATGATGTCCTCCTGGCTCAAGCTTGTGGCTGTAGGTGAGGACGCTATGCTGCTCTTCTTGAGGAATGCACCTCCTCCAGATGCTATCCCCTCCTTCATGATAAAGGACGAGATCCTCCCAATGGTAAGACTTGACCTTCACAAGGAAGGTCTCAAGTTTCTGCCTGGGCCAACCTTGTGGAACCGTCTTGGTAACAAGATAGTTCACAATGTCGGCGTACCATGGGAGCGAGGTGATCGCCAAGATCACCTCATCTGGAAATGTTTCTATGATAGGTGCGCTGGGCTCAGATCCCTCAAGGTTCTCTTAGTGGGAGAGGTGATCCGCCACCACATTCTTAACTCCAGGCTTATCCTTAATCTTGATGTCAAACTCCTGAAGCAGAAGGATCCATCTGGTAAGGCGAGCTTTGGCATCCTTCTTGGCCATGAGGTACTTGATGGCGATATGATCTGTAAATATAGTTACTCTAGATCCGAGAATATATGATCTGTACTTATCCAAAGCAAAGACTACGGCTAGCATCACCTTCTCACTCACAGTGTAATTCTGCTGAGCGGCATCAAAAGTCCGGTTAGCATAGTGAATGGCATACGATAATCCATCCCTCCTCTGTCCAAGCACAACCCCTACGGCAAAATCAGGAGCATCCGTCATGATCTCAAATGGGAGAGACCAATCAGGTGGCTGAAGTACAGGAGCCATGACAACCATATTCCTGAGAGTCTCGAAGGATGTAAGACACTTATCATCTACAATGAACTCGGTGTCTTTCGTCAGCATATCAGTGAACGGTCGGGAAATACGACTGAAGTCCTGAATGAACCGTTAGTAGAAACTGACATGCCCTAGAAAAGACTGCAATTGACGCAGATTGGATGGTGGATTGAGTTTCCTAATGATATCCACCTTGGCCGGATCAACCTCCATGCCCCTGTTGGAGATTATATGACCAAGGACCGTCCCTTGAGTCACCATGAAGTGACTCTTCTCCCAAGACAAGACAAGATTGACCTCTATTCAGCGCTGAAGCACACGGTCTAGGTAGTCAAGACAAGCGTCAAACCCATCGCCATAGTCTGAGAAGTCATCCATGAAGACCTCTAAACAGTCACCCACCATGTCCGAGAAAATGGACAACATGCACCTTTGGAATTTCGCCGGTGCGTTACACAAACCAAAGGGCATCTGTCTGAAACCATGTCCCAAACGGACATGTGAATGTTGTTTTGTCCTGGTCTTCGGGCGCAATGGCCACTTGATTATAACCAGAGTTCCCGTCAAGAAAACAATAGTGACTCTTCCCCGCCAACCTCTCGATAATCTTATCAATGAATGGCAGTGGGAAATGATCCTTCTTGGTGGCCTCATTCAATCGTCTGTAGTCCACACAGACCCTCCAAGAAGTGGGTACCCAGGTAGCTATCTCCTCTCCAGAGTCACTCACAACTGTAGTGATACCCATCTTCTTGCGTACCACATGTAATGGACTAACCCACTTGGAGTTGGAGATGTGGTCGATAAAATTGGTGCTCCACCATTTTGATATTTCCATTATGACCACATCTCGAAGATTCGAGTTCAGCCATCGTTGGAACTCACGTGAGGGCTTAGCGTCCTCTTTGAGGTAGATATGGTGGGAGCACAGAGCCGGACTAATCCCCTGGAGATCAGCTATACTCCATCCTATCACCTTGCAGTTTCTTTCAAGAACCTCCATCAGACGAGATTCTTGTTCTCCAGTTAAATCTGTTGAGATAATGACAGGTTGCATATCTGGCTCACCCGCAAGGAATCTATACTTCAACGAATGCGGCATGGGCTTCAATTCTAGACAACAGGGAGTTGATAAATCTGGCTTCTAATATGTCTGAGTGAAGGCTACCAGGTCTGCATGTGAGAACTCTCGCTATACATGAAAATCCAATGAATGGAACCCTGCTGATATCTCTGTGAACTGTACTGGCTCGCTCTCCGTCCTAGCTGTCATCTCAGAAGGAATCCGACATGGTAAGTAATCATCGAAGTCATCCCAATCAATGTTTGAATCCGAGGAATCTGAACTAGAACATGAATGAAATTCTGCTTCACCACTCATCTCAGAGCTGTCAGCCTCAAATGTGTCCTCATCCAGGGGTGTGCTCTCCAAGCTCTCAACTGCCATAAGCTGTAAGTATGCTGAATCTATGGGCAAGGCGAGGGGTTGTGCTACTGTATCTATCCAAATGGCTTCATCATCGGTCATCAAAAAATCACACTCATGGTGGACGTCTCGCTCAACCTCTGTCATCTGCTCTGTATCGCTGGCCTGCTCTGAGCATGCTGAATCTCTTGCTCTGGTCTCGTCGATCGTCTCTATTTGTATACTTTTGCCCTCTATGAGAAAGTACACCTTCCCACTATCATGATCGGTCACCGCCTTGGTAGTGGCCAAGAATGGGCGTCCAAGTATGATGGGGGTATCTGTTACCGACTCAGGGATCTCCATATCCAATACAACATAGTCCACAGGGAATTTCAGGCCCTGAATGGTAACGACCACGTTTCTCAACAACCCCTTCAGCTTCTTAATCGACCTATCAACGAACTGAAGGAATGTCCTGCTCTGATGAAGAGGACCAAACTCGAATCGGTCGAGTAAGGTTGTCGGAAGGAGGTTGATAGAAGAGCCGCTGTCTAATAGAGTACGATCGAATCACTGCTCCTGAATCTCACATCTAACATAGGGAGCTCCTGCACCAGGACTTTTGGCTGGCAATCTATTCTGAATGGCAAAGCATGTAGAACAAGTGAGCACATGGATCTCATCTTTGCGGTTCCTCTTCTTCCTACGGACTGTAGTCTTCTCTCTCAAGTTCTTTTGGAAGAGGGGGATGTGCTCAAGCGCCTCCTGTAGAGTCAGCTGGATCTGGAATCTATCAATCATCTGGTTGCTGAACTCTAACTGGTGAGTCTTTTTTGGATTTTCTCTTTTGTTCCCCTTCGCCAAGCGGAGTGCTTGAGGGAAGGGGATGGTAGGGGCCTCCTCAGATGGAGGACTAGGAATAGGTCCCTGTGCCTGTGAAGGAATGGAATCCATACAATGATCATCATGCAACACATATGGACTCGAAGTGGATACAGAAACCTTTCCTTTATTCATATTTTTGTTCTTTTCTTGTTACCACAGTCCTGAGATACAAAAGGTGGCAACACAACAGGTGGGAGCTCAATAAAAGTAGAAGTGGTGGCCTCAGTACCACCGACGACATCTGACTTCGCAGCATCAACACTGTGCTCCAGCTCTGCATCAAGTAAAATGGTGGCCTCAGCACCACCGTCTGCATCTGGTGTCACGACGGCCTCTGCACCGTCATCTAGATCTTTATCCTTGGTGGCATCAGTACCACCATCATCAACATCATCGACAGCGGCATCAATACCGCTACTCTCCTCATCTGGCGCTCCTGGTTCCTCATGTGGTTATAGCTCAGATGAGGCACCGCCGACTGGCATCCTACCGCTCTTAGTAGTCATGAAATCAGCATCACAAAAAGAAGACATGTCACTCAAATAGTCACTAGGAGAGGTATCCTCTGTAAACTGTACCCGCTCAGATTTCCTCTTCAAATTGTTCAGATTAGGCTCAATCTGTGCTGGTATGGCGGCTTTTCCCTTGATGATATCCCTCATCTCCTGCCGGAACTCATCCATTTCCCACCGGAAGGTTGCCTGCTGTTCGGAGAGAAAGCGGGTGAGGTCATCTAGAGCTTGGTTCTTGAAGGCATGTGCCTGAGAACCAGAAGTATTCCCCTGCTGGAAATGAGGCTGTTGCTGCTGAGAATAATGAGGGGGAGGCTGGGAGTATGTCTAGTGAGGCTGCTGACACTGCCTCCACTGCTATCCCTGATAGAAGGGACGAGGACCCTGCTGGTACTGCTGGTGGGCGTGATGGGGCTGCTGCTGGTGATGGCTGTTCTGCGGACCCTGAGCTGGAGATTGCTGCTGGGATGAGGAGCCTCCAGTGGACCAACGGAATTCGGGGTGATCACGCCAAATCCCGACCTGCTGTGGGTATCAGTCATACCATATCCCATTGACTTCCATAAATGGTTCCTGCTCAACGAGTGATGGAGGTAGAACTGCCAGTGGCTGATCCGGCTGGTACACCACCATCTGAGTGTTCTGAGATGGTGGAAGCAATGGGTAGTGCTGTAGCTGCTGGACTGGCTTTGCCTGGATGTGATGAACCTGACGGTACATGGCAGAGGGCGGGGTGGAGCTGCTACTGCTGGGATCAACACGTGACCTGGAAGGCAGCTGAGTGGACGTCTGTGCCTCCTGAATGCATAAGATCTGCGTCTTCAGGTCACTCATGGTCTTCGTCAAAAGGTCCATCTGTGCAAGACCTTGACTCTGCTTCTTCTCAAGTATCTCGATGCGGTCCAACTTCTCGCTGATGATCCCCATGTCGGCAGCGGTGCATTCAGCCTGCACTGTGGCTGTTGACGGAGTGTATGTACTTGCATTGATGCGTGCAATCCTTTGAAATCCAACTGCCTGTGGTGGGATCTTCGGATGTGTGTAGACGCAGGCTTGGGCCATGACTGTGGAGTTCTCTGCCATTCCCTCATAGATCTCCCAAATCGCATCTTCTCCCTTGGAGAAAGAAGATCCACCACAAGAGGTATTTACAAGCGCCTGCAGCTCCGGTGTCAGCCCACAAAAGAAACTCTGAACCAAGTTGGGCTTTGATATGTCATGATGTGGACACTGGTTAATGAGCTCTCTAAATCGATCCCAAGCCTCATGGAACTGCTCATTCGTGATCATCGTGAAATTGCTGATCATTGCTCGTGTTGCGTTCGTCTGGTCGAGTGGATAGTACTTGTTCAAGTACTCAGTCCGGAGTTGTGCCCAGGATGTGACGTACATCCCAAGGTGCTTCAGCCAATAGGATGCTCTGTCTGCTAATGAGAACGGGAAGGCAATCATCTTAATCATGTCCTCGTCCACAAATCTGTTGTGGACAGTGCTGCATATCATCTCAAACTCCTGCAGATGGAGATGAGGCTCCTCGGTGGCTAGCCCATGGAACTTGTACAGTAGCTGAATGGTCTGCAGGCGAAGCTCAAAGTTCCCAACAATGGGAGGGAGCTGGATCCATCGGTGGGTGAGGGTTGCGGCTGGGTTGTGCAACTGCCTCAAGGTCATCGGTGGTGGCCTCTCTTGGTTAGGTTCTCCTCCTCCGCCTGCGGCTTCTGGTATATCACCACCCTCAGGTCTATCATCTCTACCCTCTCGCATCTACGCCAGCTCCCTCATGATATCACCCATGAATACTCCCTGGTCTCTGATCTGTCTCTACATGGTCTCCAAGGATGCTAATAGTGAATTGTTGATGGCAGCTTGGTCATATATGAATGGTGGCGGTCCCTGCTCATCTAGGTGTTCATCTCTGCCGGTCATAGCTTGGGTCTCTGCAAAGGCAAAAGAACCCATCTCAGGTGCCGTCAAATGTTCTGAACTGTGTGCTGCACTAAACTCTGACAGCACTGGACTGATAGAAGAAGAAGGGTGGTCGAGGGGGAATAGGGTGGACGTAAAATCAGGCTCGGAGAGTGGGTCCGGACTCCCCGAAGCCGACCTAGGTGAATAGGAGGGAGTGCTCGATAGCGGTGCCACCAGACGTGGCCTAAGGGATCTCCTTCCCATCATTTTGATCTATAAAGGTGGATGAGATCTGGAATGCAAACAAGATGTGAAAACAAACCCCCAATTCACCTACGCAACTCTGAGCTGATGACCGTGAAAGTTCGGTCGTTTTTCTTGTCAATTTTATTTAGGTGATTAATCAATCTATCAGAGCGATTAAGCGAGCTGGTAGGAACCCGATGCTCCTAGGAGACTGTCCCAAACTAAGGCTAGATCCTTCCCAGCCAGTATGAATTATGGACCATTTATCAGTTACCCGATCAATCCACTCTGCAAAAGACGTCACGGTCCGCTTTACCGGTTACCGGAGAGATCCTCATTGGAGAACGACTAACACTGGAGCAGTAGTCTGAAATGAGTTCAGGTATGGCTCTACCCTAGTGTGCGGGTCACTCTCTCGCTGCAGATAAATCAACCAATGAGGGGGTTACTCTCCCCAAGATAAAGTTTTTGAGAGTGAGGTGAGTTTTAGAGTCAAGTTTGCATTAGCAGTCCCAATTTTATGGTTATCACCTTTTTAGTCTTTTTCTGAATAAACATAACACCTAACAAATTTTCTAATTTCTTGAGTTATTTAAAGTCCAATAAAATGGGGGGAGGAAGTCGGAAAAGCCGATGCGCGATCAAACACAATGATGCATGCAGAGATAGAAATGCGTACCTTGCTCCTGCACTCTACATGTAGGGTGATCCGAGCATAAATTAAAGACAGAATTAGAACTACCTATATGATGCATGAAGAAATCGACCTTAGATGAAAAATTATACACGAGAAGAACAGTAGATAAAGAGGTCAACAAGAGAGGTCGGAGTCCGGTTTCTGATGCCGATCGGTGTCACAACGGATCCTGCCAGCGCTGTATACGGCCTCTAGCAGCACGTGATTTCTCGAGTGACCAAGTTAGCCTTTTCTTTTATGAGTTATAAATTAGGTCCACTTAACGATCTATAGGCACATGCAAATGTATTAGGTGTGGGGTCCTAATCAATTACATCACAATGAATATAAAATCCTAAGTCTAAGAGCCAAAATCAGCGTGAATCAAAATAAAATAAAATGCGAAGAAACAAAACCGGCGAAAAACCACGAAAGCCGATGAGACCCCCAAGGGAACAATCCCTCGGGCAATGGACCTCGTGAAGTGTCGAAGTGTCCGAATGTACTGAATATTACAAGTTATGAGTCTCTTTCTCTCACAAATAATTACACAAATATATGCAGAAAAGTAAACTAGAGCTAAGCTACATAATTCTCTAAGTCCTCCTCGTGCAGGGGGTAGCAAGCTTCACGTGGGTGCTCATGCGCCTAAGGAAACACGCCTCCCTCGATCCGCGGTACCTCGCACAAATTTTACAGAGAGAGTGATTAGACAGCTCAAAAATATATCAATAAATGAGAGAGACAAAAATGTAGATAAGCAATCACAATCAATCACAAAGAAATAATCTATACGCTGTTGCTCCCCGGCAACAACGCCATTTGATAACACAGTTCAAGTGAGGGTCAAAATATTCCACACAAGGCGGGACTACAGTGTCGCTGAGCGACCGCTCACGAAACACGTATCAATCAACAATTAACCCACAACAACAATCAAACAATGAAAAACAATATGTGGAGTTAAAATTTATTAGAACTCTACAATAAGTGTGTATAGGTGTAAGTATGTGTAGAGTGTCGAACACATGGAACAAGCAGGATATATCTAAAAAGTGCTCAAGAGTGAATGTGATCAAATGCCTACAAGTGTGCTATTTTTGTGGGTTTTTAATTTTTTTTTAATTTTATAATTTTATATTTTGATTTTTAATTTACTGATTTTGTATTTTCTTTTTGTACTTTATATATATATGTTATAATGAAGTATATATACATTAAAGGAAAAAGAGATATAGTATATAAGGAAAAATAGGTAAAAATAAGCAAAAATCAGGGAATAATATATTATTGGGTTTTTTACGTTCTTCAAATGTTTTTGCGTTTTTTTCACGATTTTTCCTAATTTTTTTGATATTTTTAAAGCAAAAATACTAAAAATAGTGAATGAAATAAAAGGCCGAGACAAAACTAAGGTTGAAAAATATTAAATAAAGTTCAAAATCCTCAAACTAATTTTAATTTAAAGACAATAAATCAGAGAAAATTTAGATACAAAAATTATATTTTTAAAATTTTTCTGGAATTTTTAACATTTTTATCATATTTTTAGGGGTTTCTAATTTTTAGGAGTTTTCTTTTGAATTTTTTAGTGATTTTTGGACTGAAGTGAAAAGACACAGAAATAATTCAAGGGGTTTTAATAATTTTTTGGTTTTTTCGAATGCAAACAATAGAGAAAATGCATGTTTTTGAATTTTTATAAATATGAAAATGCAATAAAAATGCAAACTAAAAATATGACGTGAAAGAGTATATAAACACGAGCTTAGGTTAATTTTTTGGTGATTTTTAGGATTTTATAGAAGCACAAAATAAATAGAGACAACAAATAGAAATTACACTATTAGCAAGGGTATAAATGTAAATATCCAGAATATCAGGGGCCAAAGTGCAATTTTCCACAAAATATATAACTAATAAACAAAATTCCAGGACCAAATACAAATAGCAAAACCCACAGGGGCACAAGTACAATATTCCCCGCCACGCACGTGGTGAGCACACGCCTAGGGAGGACCTATATGTAATTACCAAAAACCTTAGGGCGTACTTGCAATTTTCCCAAAAATATTACACTTAATTAAAAAGTTCATGGAATGAAACAAAATAACAAGACCTGTAGGGTCCCTTGCAAAATACCCACCACCCCACATGCGTGTCACGTGAGGTGACAAAGAAAGGGACCCAAATTCAAATAAGGAAAGTCTAAGGGTCTAAATGCAAATATTACAAAAGTTTTCAACTGCAAATGAAAGTTTATAAACTAAATATTAAATACAAAAATCACCGGGGATTAAGATGCAAAATACCCAGGTGGGGCGATCCAACGTCTACAACACTTCCACTTGCCACGTGGCGGCGCGTGGACGGCGGGTGACGGTTCGGATACGGATGGCCCAGATCAGATCCTTCCTTGATGATCAAAGGCTGAAGGCGCACGAGGATCCAATGGCTGATGTACGAACTGGATCGCCGGCTTGATCCGACGGCACTGGAGGGTGGAGGAAGAACAGGGACGCAACGCCGGCGAGGCGAGCTTCCCCGCTCTATATCTCGGTCCTCCGACGGTCTTCGAGCTCCAAAATTGGCCGGTGGCTCCTTGGGATGGTCTTCTAGGTCCTGGGCACTCCAAAATACTCCGGCGGTGGCTAGAGCTCGCGGGAGGGCTTGGCGGAGCTGGCGGGGTTTGGGAACCTCTGGCGAGGCCTAGGCGTTCTTCAGTGGCACCTGGACCTCCAAAAAGTGTGAGAGGGTCGAGGGCAAAATGCCTCGACCCCGCAGCGATGGGAATGGAAGCGTGGAACGATGGCGCGGGATGGTGGACGTGGATTTGAGGTTGCCGGAGGTGCGCTCCAGCGAGGTGATCTTGGAGGATGAACGGATGATCGTCAGTCGATTCTAACTACGCTACTCTATTTCTAAAGCTTTGGGGACTAAGAAACTACACAAAGAACTAAGGAAAAGGGGATACCTCGATGGCAGGAGCCAGAGGAAGAAGACCTCCACGTCGAGCTTCATCGAAGGTGGTGGAGACCGCTCTGCTCCACGCCGCGGCTCGCAAATGGTGTGGGGAGGAAGCCTGTCACACTCTCTCACACGGGCACACGAAAGGAGGGCCTGAAATTGGTCCAAGAGGGTTCAATTTTGAATTGAAGGTCCGGGGTCCTATTTGAAGAGTTGATGGATGCCTGTGAAGAACGAGGCGTAGCGGATGCATCGTCGATCCAAAGATCGAGGTTGCACAAGGGCGGGCATGCCCGTTGATCGATGATCAAAAGTCAAGAAGACACTAACTCGAAATGATGCAAGAGAAAGCCTCGAAAAAATCGAGAAAACGAGTCAAAATGCAGTTCTGACAAAGCTATAGGGAGCGGGTCAGAGAGTTGACCAAGGTCAACTCTCGGACCCTCCTGGTTGGTCCACGTGGACCAACTAGGAAAAACCCTGCGAAAAAGATTTAAAAAACAATTAAAAATATCAAATGATTTTATTAATTTTTGTTTATTAGATGAAAAATGTTTATTATTTTGTAAATTATTTTATTATGATTTTTATTTATTTTTATGAAGTATAAAAATACAAGTTACCTTTTTAGGCCTATATAGGTATATATATCTATGTATTTTATTAATTTATTTTTATTTTGTATATTTAATTTTGTTAATTTTGTTTAATAATTTATATATTTATAGAATATTTTTATACACTTAAATATATTTTTATTTTATTTTTCTAAAGTGTTTTGTGCACTTAATAAAATAAGAGTATCAATTATACAAGTATACTTTTAGGTCTTATACCTATGTATTATACACATGTATTTTATTTTTGTATTTTCTTTTGGTTTTTATTATAATTTTAATGTACACATATATTATAAATAATATTTACAAAATTATAAAAATATAAAATTATAAAAATAATGAATAAATAATAAAATGATTATTTTAATCTGTACAAGTATACAATAGGGGTCCAAAACTCAACTTTCAAACCGTAGCTCCGCCAAATGTGAAACCACCTTCATTAAATAGATTATTTAAAATTATATACAATTAAAGGTGATTTTGCTAGATTTTTAGTTTTTATTTGAGAGATACATGTCTGGGAAATTGGGATTCTAGAATCTTATTCAGATCATAACTTTTTATCTGTACATTACTTTTGAGTGAAATCAATTTTGTATTTTTCTTTATTTAATTATCTACAACTTTCATGTACAAAGTTTCTTTATTTGGAGTATACAAAGTGGAACCAAAAATAGGTCCCAAAATGAAAAAAGAATAAATTAAATAAAAGGAAATCTTTATTGGTATCTGGCCCTTATCACCCCCTACTTTATTCCTTGTCGACCTCTTCATCAAGATGCTTAGGTCTAGGGGTTTAGGGTCATAAAATATTTACAATATTTTATTCCTTTTCTTTTCTTTTCTTTATTCTATTATTTTGTCTTTAAAAACTATATTTTATATACTATTTACATACACATGCATGAATGCTAAAAAGCGGGAATTAAGGGTATTTACAAGCATTTGCCATGGTTTTTGAGGCCAAAATGATAGACTAAAGATGATGAATTGTGGATTCATCACTTGTGAAGGCTCTCTAAGTTAGTGCTCAGTTCTAGTTCATGTCTGTTCTCTAGCAGGTACTACTGATGTGAAAGAGCATAAGAGGAGCATATAGAAGCAACGTATGATTTTTGGAAGCATAGCATACAATATCTACTGGATCTCACGATATTCTAATGAATTCCAGGATTTGTTTAAAGAACATGTATGGGAATTCCATCTGAATGTAAGACCAGATTGCAAGTGGGTTTTAATTCAAATTATTCAATTAATGGTTTCCATTGAATATAAATGCATGGTATTAGTTTGGTGGGAAACTCCAGCAGTTTCTTTTCGATAGTGGAGCATAGATTCTAAAGGGTAGAACTGGTTTTTGTTATTAAAATACCCACTAACATTTCTTTTGTAGGTGATACCATTTGTTCTATAATCACATATATGCTCCTTTTGATTTAACTAGGAAGTGGATGTGAACTGATTTGAGGATTATACTATAATACTGAAGGTAAAATCGTTGCAGAGTACATCAAGAACTACATAGTTGTCAACACAAATAGAAGAATCACCCTTGAAATTCCTCCTTAGAAAGCTAACGCCTGATGTTTTAATTGAAGGACCAATTGACAATAGCAGTTGGTAACATCTTTCCCTTTTGTTGTCTTGTCTTCCGAGGTCACCGTGGATCAACATGAAGAAGGATAAGGAGGAGGAGCACCATAGGACTTCATCACCTTAATCTTGTGGAGCTACGATTGCTGCACACAAGCAATCAAATCTCGAGAAGCACTAAGTCAAAGACGGAGGACAATCTTCATCATCAGGACACTGACTTATAATCAGAAGCAAGAACCTTCTATCCTCGTGCCCAAGTGCACTTGCCGCGCACGCGCAGGGCGAGGGAAATTGCATCACAACCCCTCGGCTCCTTCATTAGATAACAAAGGATCCACTCCACAGCAAATACGTGCCAAGCACGTGCCCTCTTGGGTAAATTGCAAAGAGGACACGATGAGTTTCATAAATGATAGATAAGTCCTCCAGGGACTATTTTGCAGAGAAAACTCCTACATTTTTTGCTGCATTTTAGTCCCTAAAGTTTAATTTAGCATAACTTTTTCATCTGAACTCTGATTTTTGCACATAATATGTCGTTTTGAAGCTAAATTTGTGCTCTATCATCTTACATATCTTATGGATAGATCAAAGATTCTTTTTTTTTGAGGAGCACTCTGACCCTTGCACAGGATGAAAATTGACGTATCTGCAAACTTTTATTGAGAAAGTTGTTGATTTCTCTACAGGGATTCAATTGAAATTATTTTATGCAATTAATATTCTTTCAGGGACATGGAATCATTTTGTTGAATAATTTAGTCTATGCAGTTGCTCGTCCAAAGTTGAGGATTGAATCTTAAGGGATATTATTGATTTATTTCACAAAAGTGATTCGATTGATTAATTGTATATCCTGCAGCCTGGATTTATCGATAAATATTTATAAATTTGATATATTTTGATCTGTGATTTAATATAGAGGAAATTGATTATTATTGTTTGGATTAAAATTCATAATAACAGATCTTGAGCTGAATTCGTCATCTCTGTTTAAAATTTTGTAGCATTGCATCTCATTTGCATCAGCATATTTTCTCTTTATTTTCCGACATAGATATTAATTGAGCAATTAATTAATTATTTAAATTAATTTAAGACCACGCAATTAAAAATCATCGTTCCCTGTGTTCGACCTTGGTAGACTTGCCAAGTAAAATATTTCACAACATTCAAAGATTGTGGTTTTTTATTGAATCGTTTTTCGCCTCCTATATTACAATTCATCATTATTAAAGAGACAGATTTCGCATTCATCAAATGGTGCTGTTGCCGAGGAACGATGAATTTTTAGGGTTTTAAAAATATTTTCTATAATTAATTCTTGTTCAAATTATTCTGTGTCATTTTTTCTGCATTTCATTTGCATTTCTGATACTAACCACATCCTCTCTCTTTATAGGTAGCTCAAAGCAATAAATGGATATTATTTAAGGATATGTGAATTTTATTTTTGTGAGAGAGAGCTTATATAATTTAAATTTTGCGTTATTCTCAGGGTCCCTCTCTTTGAACCCTTGTAATAATTAGACTGAACTTATATGTGGTGTGTCGGGTCTGTTTCAACCTCTTCTGTGTGGTTGGACCCGACTTGAGTGGTGTAGGACTTAGGCACATATATTCTTACTCATTTAGCATTAATTATACTCTTAATTCTTAGTCCCTACTTTCACTAAACTAAACACATTATAAATCATTCAATATTAGCCAAATTTTGAAATCAATTCTTCCCGCTAATAGAACTATTTGCTTAGGGCATTTTTCATATGTGCATATCATTAGTGTAATTAAATTCCTTGTCTTGCATCCCACATGAAGAATGCGAGGATTCATTGTAAGTCCGCTTCTTAAACATGCATCATTGATTTACGTTTGCATTGGCTTTTTCGATTCTCCTTCCTCAAGTGTTACAACTTAGGAATTAAAGGAATTGGGATTGCTCGTTAGGCATGAATTTCTGTGCTCATTTAAACTTCAGTGATAACCTTAATTTAAAACTGGGACTGCTAATCAAGGCGACTGTAAATAAAACTGACATAAAATCAACCTGTGTCTGGTGGAGAGAAACCTAGTCATTGTTTGTAAGGACAAGAATGCACACTTAGGACATAGCAAAAACTGAGAAATTTCACTCAGACTACTAATTTTAAAAACAATTAGCTACTTTTCAGTGAGGGTCTCGGGTAGCCGTTTCACGATCCGACTTCCCTTAGCAGAGTAGGTAGTTTAGAGGATACTGCGGAAGGCTCAGTCCTCAAGAAACACGTGTAGATGTTTAAACGGTCCGTACTCACACCTATACTGGCTGAAAGTAGGTGCAACTAGTTGTATGAACTCAGGACGGTCTTTGTGAAATATTTCAGTACCTAACAGCTCCGCTTAATTTTCAAGATTGTTTTGTCATTAAATTAAAATTGAAAAGATAAGCGGCCGAACCCTAACGTGCCTTCACCAGTGCTGAGTGGGTGAATCTACGTGTTTGTTTTGTGTTTGATTTGTGTGCGTCAAAGACCTTGTAATCGTAAGCAAATCGTGGTTCGCTGATCATTCCATCCCTCTTGAGAAGATGTCGGCATAGTGGTCTTCTTTCCCGATCTCCACGACCATGTCCCGATATCCTTCTTCTCACACTCCTCAGGGGAACCTGCTCTTCAAATCAGGTTCCCCTCAGCCATCATTCTCTTCCCTCCCATACATCCCACCCTATGACCACACTTCTTCTTGGAATAATCCTCTCTCACATTCTGACAATCTTATGGACATGAGAGAGAGACCGCAATAAAGGATGAACAGTAGAGTGACTGATATTGACGGTAGAACACGATTTCCGGTTACTATGATCTCACAACCTCTTGAACCATCCCCTACCTAGGATGACTATCCTCTTGAGTATAATCAATTTTCCTTCGACAATCCATGAGAAAATCAAAGTCAAGGAAATATAATTCATGAACAGACCATAATGATTATGAACAATCAATACTCTACTCGAGGTTACATGCACGTGAAAAATGATTATTCAATCACTAGCCATGAGATGTTTGAGGATGAGATTTCTCGAATTAATCATAGAGCAGACACTTTAACTGAGAGAATATACGATCTCATCCAGTCTATACAGAATTCAGAAGAAGTGAGGCCACCATTATGCGAACCACTGGATCATCATGTGACTCACAATCAGGCACAACCATCGCTGACCTCTGACCCCCCTACTGACCATATTACAGAAAATACCAAAAGGATTGAAAAAATAAAAAATTCAAAAAAAATTGGACAACTCTGAAATGGAAGCATTTTGCAAGAGTCTGATCTTAGAGCTTCCATTAATTATGGCCATAGAATATGCGCCCGATCTTAAGAGATTTGTGAAGAGCCGATTAAACCCCAAGATGGGCAAGAAAAGATCAAGGACTGAATATCATGTGGTGTCTATGGCCATCTCTTTGGTGATGAATCATAAAATCAAAAGCCGCAAAGTCAAGCGGTTGAATCGGCTCACATGTGAAATTGAGGATACCTTATTCACTCATGTTTGGTTAGACGATGACTCTACTTTAGACATCCTCCCGAAGTCTATCTTTAATCAACTCAAACTCGAACAACTCAAAAAGACTAGGGTGATCGTTCAATTACTCGATCGATCTACCAAAAGACTACGGGGGATCGTTTCTGTCGTCGTAAATTTCCGAGGTAAAGAACATAAAGTGGACTTTATTGTCCTTGACATTGAGCACCCCAGAATGGTTTTCCGAGTCTCCTATCATTTAGGAAAGCCGTTCTTAGCCTCCGCTAAAGTGATCGTTGATTGTGAGACTCAGGAAATCAAGTTCCTGAACTCGGACCACAATGAACAAACCCCCAATGACACGACCTGCTCTGAGGAAAACCAACTTGAAACCGACTATGGTGATCAGGAGACAAACATTCCACATTATCATACATATCCTTATGACACACAGATACAAACCCTAGGAGAGTCACCTGAAAGACTGACTGTTGGACAAACCTCGGATTCTCACCACCCTATCACTGCTCCTAGGAGAAATCAAACTTTTGGAGCTTATGAAGAATTGGATCGTATTTCTGAGGAATGTCACGATTACTTAAATGGTTCAACTTTTTAGTCAGCGGTAATTCATGAGATACTTGAACCGTACAAGGAACCGACTCTGGAAACATCCGATGTCACCAAAATTCACGATCATCCGGAAGTGACATCAATAACCCCAAACATAGCTCACAAAATCACCGGGAACAATCTCCCTCGACCAAAGCAGCGTATGACCCTACAAGAATTGGTCGACTTTTACAGGGATTCATCTGATGAGGAACTCATGAATGCCACACCGGTTAGTCAAGAAAGGGAGATGAAGATTGTCCAACTTCCTCCCAATACTTCTCAAGGAAACAAGCCGACCAAGAATGTCACCTTTGATCTTAGACACTAGGTGATTTCTGAAGAGTCCTCGTCTGATCCTGAAGTAGTTCATCAAGAAAGTGCAATAGGCACATCTCTGATCGAAGGGCACTTACCTCTGATCGACAATAGTTGGAGATCCTCTGTATATGACTACTATTCTCATGAGGACGACTCCGACGATGGCTGGTCTTCTTCATCCAACCCCTCTTCATTGCCCTCCACATCTCCATATTATCTCACTCCACACTCCCGCAAGAAGGTCCGTCGCAAACCTCCTTGATCTTGTACATCCGTAAATCTACCCGATTCCCCATCTGTATTTATTTGATTATACTTAGGCTGGCCTGAGCCTAAGTATAGAGGAACCGGTACCATTGTTTATACATCGCTTCTCTTCTTTTGATTTTCACCCATCTGTACTTAGTACGAGCTATGTCTACATTTCACTTTGTGCCATGAGGACATAGCACAGGCTAAGTATAGGGGGTGTGTTTGTATATATTTTACCTACTTTATCCATAGCTCGTACTTTAATTGTTTTCATCTAACATCGAGGATGGGTACAAGTATTGTGTATTATGTGTATAATACTTGTTTTTCAAAAAAAACAAAAAACTTCTTGCATAAAAAAATTCACTCATGGTCTTGCATTTCATCAAGCATTTCATGCATTCCTTGGTTGATATATTCCTGACACAGTCACTATCACTCAAGGCTTGAGGATTTTGAAGAAACTTGATTTCTGAGATCTTGATAATCTGACTAACCAGCCTTAGTCATTAGGGTTTTGAACTTAATAATCCACACTTCCCTAGTTTAAAAGATTTGAGCGCTATATTGCACTCTTCATCTCTACCCTCCAAAGAATATGATCAACACAATCACGTTCACAACTGCATGATTAATGAGATGAGTTGAGTTATCACTTAAGGAAGTGGGACTAAAGATTTGAGTTTAGATCTGATCTAATGATGCTCGAGGATGGGATAGAGTTAATAAAGGCTTCAGAAAATCTGAGTGTCGGTAAAATCCTATCCAGTATGTGAACAAGTTCATATGCTATCTTTTTGATATTGATCTATGTGCCAAGGTGTGATGAAACTTAATGAAAATTGTTGATCAGTGTGCACCAACTTTTGGTAAAAGCAGTGGAGCTATCCAACAAAAGAAAAGAAAAAGAAATGTCAAAGAAAAGCTCTATCATCAAAAGTCAAATTATAAATGAGCTTCCACCAATGGCGAGCGCTCCCAAACATTTTCAAAGTGTCCACTTGGACCAAGCGCTAATTAGGACCAAGGATCCTGGCTGACACCATAAAAGGTCTCTACATCGTAAGCGATACAAGTCTGTATGTCGAAGGTATCTTAGATACTCAAAAGGGACACACCCCGGTGTACTCCCCAAAAAACAAGTGCAGACGGCTCCAAATTCTCTTGACGGACACATTGATCATCAAAATAAAAATATACTTGTGCTGAGTAATAAGGCACTCGAGAGGCACCTTGTTCCAATGTGAGGGAGAGAAAATTATACACAATCCTATGCCATCCATCATCTGGCTATCCATCTACACTTTCAAGTCTGACAAACTAATGAGACGGTTGACTAAAGTAAGAATAGACTTGTTCCCTAGTGTTGAGGATTAGGTCTAGAGGAGAGTCTCTTGGATTGGAACTCTGGGTGATGTCTTGACTTGACTCTCATGGATGCAGTACACTAAAAATCATATTATTATATTATATGTACAAACAAAGAGTCTGAAAATTAGAAAAGTTGGATTCCTTCTGATTAAAGCATGGTTATGCCCAAAATTTTAGGATCACTCAAATTAAGGGTCTTCTATAAATTGAACCTTGAAAATTCACATGCACAGTTAGGGATATATTCAACTAACTCATTCATTCATTGATGCTCCGTGATGAGCATGGTTTAAGTATAGGGGTATGATGAATCCTGTATTCATCATGCTAAAATGGGTCAATTAGGCTCTCTCCCCCAAAATTCACATGCATTTAATCAATAATAGAGCATCATTAACATACACACATATGTCAACAATATTTGCATTTCATCATGCATAAATGCATTAAAAAATTCCAATTGTAAAGTAGCCCAAAAAGCCGCTAACTTCTCATATTTTTAGTTAATTCATCCTAACTCCGATTGACCCCAAACCACCTCTATTATGTAGATATTACTAACAAGAATAAATAAAAAATACAAAAAATTACTAACTCAAATAAGTGTCAAATAATCCCAAAGTCTTATTTCACATATGACGGACTAAAACGAGCATATCTCCCTCATACATTGTCCGATTTTGGTCTACTCACTTTTAAAGTACGCCATTTTTAAATACCTTCAAAACAAGATCGATTTCGTAAAATTCGGAGCTCATATGTGAAAGTTGGGAAATGGGCCTCTTTTGCGCATTTTAACTTTTTGCTAATTTTGACCTAAGTTTTTATGTACATATTTAACCCTTTTAATTTTATTTATTCTTCATTTGTGTTCTTTGATGAAAGTTTTATTAAACGACACAAAAGTTCAAATCCAGATTTAAACTGAAATGAAAGAAACTGACTGAGTCCAAGTGTCCATTGTGAGTCTGTACAAAAATTGTGTGATTCTTACTTCTATTTTATTTTCCCACTTTCTTATTTATTAAAAATCCAAAAAAATAGATTAGTATGTAATTAAATTTTTTGTATTTTATCGTATTTTTTCTAGATTTTTTATTTTCTTTAAAACCAGTAAAAAATTACAAAACTCCAAAAAGCCGATTTTCTATACACATGGAGAACCACCAAAAATACCACTTCGCATAAATGACCTCTTTTGGTCCCGAGTCCTTCATAAAAGCTGTAGATCTCATCGAGATGAACAACTTTCGTGAAGGAAATTTTTTCGATCTGAGGTCTCCTTCTATTTCTTTTCTAGTTTTCTTTATCTTTAAATTTTGAATTTTTTTGGGGTGCCACGTGGCACCCCACCTGCTGTGCTTCTCTCTCCCCGCGCACGTGCACGTCACGTGATCAACCCCCTCCCCTTCCCCAGCTCCTGCAACCAGCTGTTTCGCCTCCACCCATCTTCACGCATCTGCCCGTTACGCCTCGCGCGAGTAATGGCCGCCGCCCACTCACACTTCCCCTCCGGACGTTATCCTCACCCTCCTATAAATCTCCACTCCTCGTCGTCATACTTCTCATCCGCCATTGGTGACAGCAAGGCCGCCCGCTGAGCGAAGATCTCCGGCGAGATCCGAAGGCCGCCGCCTTCGCCGCAGATTCACGTCAAGCTTGCTAAGCTTCCTCGAGTCCTTCGCTGGCTTGAGTCGAGGCGACGACCTCCGGAGTCGAGGCATCCTCCTCCCATCATCAGGCGAACACCTAAACCTCCAAGTATACGCCTTTACTTTTCTTCTTCTTTCTTCTCCTTTAGATCTCGTCTTCTGCCTCTTCTTCCATCCTCTCCATATCTGACGAAAATCTGAACCACCCCGAAATCGACCCACGAAATCTCATCATCTCGGATCCCTACGCCTTCTATTTCTACCCTACACCTCTCCCATCTCAAGCCTAACTTGAAGCTGGAGCTCATAGCTCCATATCTCACGCCACACATGGAGCTTCCATCCATAGTTCCTCCCATTTACCCTGCACACCGGATCACCCTCAGCCACGTCCATAACTGTTCCTTCCTCTTCATTTCGAGTAGGACATTCTCATCCATTTCACTGTTCTTGGATCTGATTATGTTGTTTAAAATCTCACAAGACTCTTGAGTATTTTCTAGACAGTTGTACACACTTGCAACCTCATCATAATTATATTTCATTGCACACGTCAATTCAGATTGTGGTACAACAGTTTGCATCTTGTGAAGGCTCCCTAAGTTAGTGCTCGGTTCTAGTTCATGTCTATTCTCTAGCAGGTACTACTGATGTGAAAGAGCATAAGAGGAGCATATAGAAGAAACGTATGATTTTTGGAAGCATAGCATACAATATCCATTGGATCTCACGATATTCTAATGAATTCCGGGATTTATTTAAAGAACATGTTTGGGAATTCCATCTGAATGTAAGACCAAATTGCAAGCGGGTTTTAGTTATGAATTATTCAATTAATGGTTTTCATTGAATATAAATGCATGGTATTAGTTTGGTGGGAAACTCCAACAGTTTCTTTTCGATAGTGGAGCATAGATTCAAAGGGTAGAACTGGTTTTTGTTATTAAAATACCCACTAACATTTCTTTAGTAGGTGATACCATTTGTTCTATAATCGCATATATATGCTCCTTTTGATTTAACTAGGAAGTGGATGTGAACTGATTTGAGGATTATATTGTAATACTGAAGGTAAAGTCGTTGCAGCGTACATCAAGAACTACGTAGTTGTCAACACAAAGAGAAGAATCACCCTTGAAATTCCTCCTTAGAAAGCTAACGCCTGTTGTTTTAATTGAAGGACCAATTGACAATAACAATTGGTAACATCTTTCCCTTTCGTTGTCTTGTCTTCCGAGGTCACCGTGGATCAACACGAAGAAGGATAAGGAGGAGGAGCACCATCGGACTTCATCACCTTAATCTTATGGAGCTACGAATGCTCCACTCAAGCAATCAAATCTCGAGCAGCACTAAGTCAAAGATGGAGGACAATCTTCATCATCAGGACACTGACTTATAATCAAAAGCAAGCACCTTCGATCGTCGCGCCCAAGCGCACTTGCCGCGCATGCACGGGGCAGGGGAAATTGCACCACAACCCCTCGACTTCTTCATCAGATAACAAAGGATCCACTCCAGAGCAAATACGTGCCAAGCACGTGCCTGCCTGGGTCAATTGCAAAGAGGACACGATGAGTTTCGTAAATGACAGATAAGTCCTCCAGGGACTATTTTGCAGAGAAAACTCCTATATTTTTTACTGCATTTTAGTCCCTAGATTTCAATTGAGCATAACTTTTTCATCTGAACTCTGATTTTTACACATAATATGTCGTTTAGAAGCTAAATTTGTGCTCTATCATCTTACATATCTTATAGATAGATTAGAGAATATTTTTTGATGATTATTATTTGAGGTGCACTCTGATCCTTGCGTAGGCTGAAAATTGACGTATCTGTGAACTTTTATTGAGAAAGTTGTTGATTTCGCTGTAGGGATTCAATTGAAATTATTTTATGCGATTAATATTCTTTCAGGGATAGGGAATCATTTTGTTGAATAATTTAATCTATGCAATTGCTTGTCCGAAGTTGAGGATTGAATCTTAAGGGATATTATTGATTTATTTAACAAGAGTGATTCGATTGATTAAATTTATAGCCTGCAGCCTGGATTTATCGATAAATATTTCTAGATTTGATATTTTTTGATCTGTGATTTAATATAGAGGAAATTGATTATTATTGTTTGGATTAAAATGCACAATCACAGATCTTGAGCTGAATTCATCATCTCTGTTTAAAATTTCGCAGCATTGCATCTCATTTGCATCAACATATTTTCTCTTTATTTTCCGACATAGAGATTAATCGTGCAATTAATTAATTATTTAAATTTATTTAAGACCACTCAATTAAAAATCGTCGTTCCCTGTGTTCGACCTTGGTAGACTTGCCAAGTAAAATATTCCACAACATTCAAAGACTGTGGTTTTTTGTTGAATCGTTTTTCGCCTCCTATACTACAATTCATCATTATTAAAGACGTGGATTTCGCGTTCATCAACACCCCTATACTTAGATCTTTGCTTGTTCCAAGCAATTTTTAATGAGTTAGAAAGTTGAATCCCATACTTTGTATGTGCAAATACACGACTTGAAGAACAGTTTGTGAGTTTTAGGTGACTCCTCAAATCTAAGTATAATCACGTCTCATCCAAAAGGAACTCAATATTTCTAATTATCAGACTCTCCAAAGACACGTATGTGTATAACATGTATGACTTTAATGTATTGACTTACATTTTCCTGTGTAGAGTCTTTGCTTTGCCCAAAGCCCTAGTCTAAGAGGCTCTCTTAAGGTCCCAATCCTCGACTATGGTCCAATGACCAAGTTTGCCATTAATTGATCGTTTCTTTAGTTGTCAGACTTGAAAAGTCAATAGTAAACATGCCAAGTATGGTGGAAGTAGGATTGTGTCATTTCTTTTCTCCTCTCATATGAACAAGGATCTCTCGGGTGCTTTTATTACATACACATGTACTTTTGGTTGTGAATCATCATGCCCGTCAAGAGATTTCAGAGTCATATGCACGTGTTTTCCTGGGAATGCACCGGGGTGTGTCTCTTTTGAGTATCTATTATACCTTCGACACCCAGACTTATATAACTATATGATGCGGAGCCCTTTTTGGGTGCTCGCCTGACTCCTGTGACCTAATAGCTTTGGTCCAAGTGGACACTTTGAAAAAGCTGGGAGTGCTCGTCAATTGTTCAGCTCTTTTAAATGTAACTTTGCAGTTGTAGCCTTTCTTTCACTTTCTTTTCCTTTTCTTTTTGGCTAACTCCACTCTTTTACCAAGTTGGTGCATGATGATCCACATTTTTAAGGTTTTTACACACACTGGCATCTAGGTTGAGTCAAGATTAGTAAAGGGACCTTGTCCCATATCGGGTTATGTGCTGATGCTCAGGTTTCATAAAAGTGACCCTCAATCAATTCACATCCTCAAGAATTAGAACCGAACTCAAGCCTCTCATCCGAGTTCCACATGCAAAAAATCGACTCATCACAAAGATTATGTCGCCATGCAAGTCTTGTGCTGGTCATTTTCCTTTGAGCTTTTGATATTATATATGCAATATAGAACATATATCTAGTGTCACTCCAAACCAAGTAGTATGGAATACACAAGTCTTGCATAAAGTAAGGGTGTCAGGGATAAATCCTTAAATTAGTTTTTAATTTTTTTATGTTTTGTTTTGTTATTTTTTATAGTAAAATAATGATGTCTGAACTCATACAGCTAGTTGCATCTACTTTCAGCCAGTATGGTGTAAGTACGAATCGTAGAACGGCTACCCGTGTTTCTTCAAGACTGTACCTTTTGCATTGTCCTTTAACCACCCAATCTGCTAAGGGAGATCGTAGTTCCTTCACTAGAAAGTAGCTAGTCATTTTTAAGTTCAGTAATCAAAATTGTCACTTAGAAAAAGTTTTTAATTTTTCAAAAAGATTGTTATACCCTTTAATTTTGACAAAAGTTTTCAAAACATGTATTATATACTCGAAAATTTTATATAGTATGCAAAACACACCCATACAAAATTTTTGGTGTAAAAATAGATAAAGTACGAGCAATGGATAAAGTATATAGAATATAGACACCCCATGTACTTAGCTTGTGCTATGTCCTCATAGCACTATGTGGGGTTGTAACGGAACGATACGCAGCGACCGGCGGAAGCATACGATACAAATCGTGCGACCGAACCGTTACTGATAACATGCATGGCATTCAATGAGCAGAGATGATGTCAAATCCAAATAAGTCCATAACATCCATTCAACTAAGAGTTCCGTTATTGCAACCCCAACTGGGGTATTTTTGCAAAAACTACTCTAAGAATTTAAAAAAGCATCTCAATAGTTCCTGTAGGCATATAGATATCCTTCAAATCTTCATAAGTTGAATCATACCACGTCTGAAATATTGAGTAGTTCGTAACACGATCCTAAAAGTGCAATCAGCCCTGCTCTTCACCTGAAATTGACATCATAATTTTTCATGAGCCTAATGCCCAGTGTGCATCGGGGTCCATGCATGGGAAAGCTAATGGTCTTTTATTCCATTATAAAGAATATACATAAGTCTTCTTGGATAAACATCATTACATACCTAATTACTTCACATGCTTGTCTAAGCTCGACTCCTAACATGTATAATTTAGATTATTTCATAGACATGGGTGTACATGTATAAGGTTCATAAAAAATATACATTTATTCAATCTGGTGGGGACATATCTCACAGGATGCATGACCATTATATATTTATTCAAATCATAGAAAACATTTTGCACAATAGTGATGAATCTCGTATTCATCATGCTAAAAGCCACAGATTAAAACCCCTGCTTAATCAATCCAATAAAAATATCCTCTAATTCCTTGTTTTTATCCTGTATTATATTGTGTACAAATTACCATTTAATTATTGTTTTTAATTCCTTTTATATTTCTTGATTTATTTTATCCCCAAAAACCCCTAAAAATTAGGTAGAATAATTGTCTATAAATCACTGACCATTAAAAAAGATAAAAAAAATACAAAAACATCTCAAAACCACAAAATCAGTATTTTTATCCCTTTAAAAATACCCCCCAAAATAGCTTTTGTACAGTTGACCTCTTTTGACTTTTTGACCAACATGAAAGTTGTAGATCTCGTCGCGACGAGCAACTTTTATGTTTTGACTTATTCCTAATTCGGCCTCTAACTATTTCTTTTGTAATTTTCTTTGTAATTTTTTTATTTTCTCTGATTGGGCCACGTGGCGCTCTCCGGAGCCACCACGTAGCCCGACTCTTCTCTTGACACCCGGCTCCTCTGGCTGCCATTGGATCACTCCGTCCCGCCTTCATCTGAGCCCTCCATCGCCGCCTTATCCCCAACCGTCAGATCTCTCCTGAGATCTAATCTCATCCACGCACTCCCGCCCAAACCTCAGCCGTTTGATCTCAAAACCATCCTAAGCTCCTCATCGCGCCACGTCACCTCTTCATCTTCCACCATTGGATCTCCTCCAGAACGCATCACAACCATCCATTAACATCTTAATCTCATCTGTTTGATCAGATCCTTGGATCTGATCATAGCCCTCCGCCGCGTATCGATTGGTCCAATGGTTGTTGCCCTTCGTCAACCTCCGTAACCCCCCCCTCTCCAGGCGTTACGCCTCGCTAAACCTCCTCCCCCTTCCATTTTTAGCCATTGCACCAGCCACCTCCTTCTGCTCGTAACGCCACCTCCACGAAGCCATGTCTGCCGCCTCCTTCGCGTAACCTCCATTCCTTCCCACCATTACTCCCATCCATCAAACCTTCCATGCAAAAACGTTCGACCACCACCATAACATTCGTTCTCCTCCGCCTATAAAAGCCCTTGCCCCGCCACCGTCTTGCGGCGTCCACCATTTTTGGGCCCTAGCCTAGTCTCCCCCGCTCCTCCGGTGACAGCGGAGAGGGCGGGGCGTCGAGGCAAAGATGGATTTGGTCCGGTGTTGACCCGCGGCACCTCCGCCGCATATCGGTGGCCCTCTGGTCACCAAATGAGCCCCGAGGCCCGGCTGACCTCGCCGGGCGATGACCCGAGACTCCTCGAGCCTCAGCCCAAGCCACCTCTTCCGCCAGTTCCGCTCCGACCTCCAGGTCTTCTCCCTTGCATTTTTTGTACTCCTTCGCCTAATTATCATGCCACCTCCAATCACTTTCACCATCACCTGACCTCCTCCTAAGCTTTACCATCCATCAGTCATCCTCACCAACCCTCGCTGACGCCATCTTCCTTTCTCTATCATCTCAATCACCCCAGCCAACATCACCTCCCTCTCGCTGGAGGTGATGATCTCGGCCCCCCGCTCTGGTCACTCCCCTGGGACTCCATCTCGCCCACTTCACATCTCGCATAAGCACCGCTTCGGCTACATCTAACGTCTGTAGGTCCTTCAATCGTTAATGGCTAGAGATCATAACGAAGCTCCTCCGAGCTAGTTGCCTCCGCGAAGCTTCATCGACTCCAAGTTCCGACCATGCCCGGAGCCTCTCCGGAGACCCACCACCTTCGCCAGCCACCCCAGTTATCCTCTCCGATCATCAGGCGGACGAATAGTGCGTGGCGGAGCTCTATCTACCTCGCCGGATCCCCGCCTCCTCCGGTAACCTGCAGAGGAACAAGAAGATACAGATACCGTTCGATTACTTCGATCGAACGATTATGATAAAGACACGTGGGCATGCCGAACCTCCAGTCCAACGATACAGCTCGGGTCCTACCGAGCCTTGACCCGAGCCCCCCAGTGCAACCACGTGTCCCAGAACCACATGGATTGACACGAGCCTGGCCCCTCACGTGCAGCGCACGTGAGGTGCTAGGTAAATTGCATAAAAGACCCGGAAGCTTCATGGAATTACATTTTGGTCCCCAGGCACGTGCCTCACGTGCGTGCCTGGGTATTTTAGAGGGAGACCCTCCAAGTTTTGAAGAATTACAAAAAGGCCCCTGCGCGCAATAGTGAAATTATAAAATGGCCCAGGCGGTTTTGGTAATTGCATTTAGGTCCTCATATTTATCCTTTATTTTTTATTGCATTTTATACAATTATGCCCCTGCATTTTTTTTAGCATAACTTGAGCATCGTAGGTCCAAATTGCATGATTTTAGTGTCGTTTTGATCCTTGTTTTGTCCTCTTCATCTTAGCATGCTTAATTGTCTCATTTGCTCCTGCTTTAATTAAAGTGAATTTTTTATGTGACAAATGGGACCTTGCTCTTCTTGTCTTGCTTGGATTTGATGACCACTTTTAATGTGATGATTAAATTGATACCGATTTCTTTTCTATTATGTTGCTCATAATTTTTTAGGGTATAATTGTAGTCTTTTATTCAACATACATATTTTCTTGCATATTGCCCATGCATCTCCTTAACTTGCATAAAATTAAATAAAAAATAGCATGCATCATGGCGTTATTGTGTAAAGAGCATAGTTCATCGTATGGACCTGAAATTGGAATTAATCACATTGTGCCTTCATGAATCGAAATTCAATAAACATATTAGGCAGCCGTGTCCCTGTGTTTGACCTTGGTAGACTTGCCAAGTTAAAATATTCCACGACATTCAAAGATCTTGCTTTTTGTTGAACCGAATTCGCCTCCTATACTACGACTAATTTTCCACTCTTAAAGAGGCGAATTTGACGTTCATCAAATGGTGCCATTGCCGGGGACACGACTTTTCTTAATTTTTGAATTTTGATCTTTTGTTGAATAATTTCAATATTTTTAGGACCTCATTTCATGCATAAATATTTGCATCATATCTGTTGATTTAATTCCTCGGTATGCCTAACTTGTCTCTTTTGTGGCAGGGCCCATGATGATCGAGGACACTTGACCCTCATGGAGGCGTGAAGTCGGGAGCTTCCGCTGAAAAGGCCGCAAAAGAATTCGGGAAGAAATTATAGGAATTTTAGATCGGACAACCTGCTTTGCATATTGTAAAAAAAATATTGCATCTGCATATTTATTTCCAGTTTTGCATGTTGTACACACCAAAAAAATCCCCCCCCCACACACCTACACTTGCACATACTCACCCCCACCATCTCCCCCTGTATATTTCACTCTCTCTCACTCTCTCCCTCTATCTCTATCTCTATATCTCTCTCTGTGTGTATATTTCACGAACCCCCTCCCCCTCACCTTTGTATCAGAGAACACTCCCCCCTAACCCAAACCTTTCTTAGGCTATTTGTAGCTTAAGTATGGGGGGGACCTACCTGCTCATCCCTCCCTCGTTCAGTCTTCTTGTACTTAGGTCAATTTTGGCCTAAGTGTAGGGGGACCCTCCTCCTCAGTTCTGCTATATCACCCGATATTTGGATCGAGCCTTGGCTTCATGGTACTTGTGCTATGAGGACATAGCAAAATTTAAGTATAGGGGGTATACCGTATATTACTGTATATTTACTTTAGCCTTAGCTCACGTTTTAATTCTTTTTAAAAATTTTATTTTTCGGGCTGGGTTTTGGTAATCTGGTGAACTGAGTGTTGTAAAAACCTGTAAAAATTGTTTATTAAAATTGAGGGATTATTTTTTGTAAATATTCCTGTTAATTTTTTTTAAAAAAATATATATTAAAAATCTTTCTTGGAATTTGACTCTGACTACTAGGCTTAGTAGACATTTTCAGTGAGGGAACCTCGGTCTCCCTTTGTAGAGTGGGTGGTTTAGAGGACATCGCATTTGGCCCCGTCTTCAAGTAACACAGGTCTCGGCCCATACTTACACCATACTGGTTGAAAGTGGATACTTCTATTTGAGCTTGGGCCAGTCATTGTCTCTCCGAGAAATTAAAAAAAATTAAAAATTTAAAAAAAAATAAAATTAAAACCCATAAAAATATACAAAAGCCAAAAATCACACAAAATTCACTAACCTAAGGAGTTGGTGTATTCCTGACACATTCACACTCACTCAAGGCTCGAGGATTTTTGAGGACACTGGATTTCGGTGATCTTGAGAGTCTGAGTTAACATGCCTTAGTCATTAGGGTTTTTATGACTTAAATATCCACACTTCCCTGGTTTGAAAGATTTGAGTGCTATATTGCACTCTTCATCTCTACCTTCAAGAAAATATGATCAACACAGTCACTTCCACAACTTCATGATTGATGAGCTGAGTTGAGGTATCACTTGAGGAACTAGGACCAGAGATTTGAATTTAGATCCGATCTAAGGATATTCAAGGATGGGATAAAGTTAATGAAGGATTCAGAAGACCTGAGTGTCAGCAAAACCCTAGACAGTATGCGAACAAGATTCATATGCTATCTTTTTTATATTTACCTATGTGCCAGGGTGTGATGAAACTTAAAGGAATTTGTTGATCAGTGTGCGCCAATTTTTGGTAAAAGCAGTGGAGCTAGCCAACAAAAGAAATGAAATGTCAAAGAAAAAGCTCTGAATATCAAAGTCAAATTACAAATGAGCTTCCACCAATGGTGAGCATTCTCAAACATTTTCAAAGTGTCCACTTGGACCAAGAGCTAATTAGGACCAAGGAGTCGGGCTGACACCACAAAAAGGGCCCTGCATCGTAAGCGATACAAGTCTGCGTGTCGAAGGTATCTTAGATACTTAGAAAAGACACACCCCGGTGTACTCCCAGAAAAACAAGTGCAGACGACTCCAACTCTCTTAACGGACACATTGATCAACAAAATAATAATTTACATGTGTTGAGTAAAAGGCACTCGAGAGGCCCCTTGTTCCAATGTGAGGGTGAGAAAAATAGACACAATCCCATTACCTCCATCTTCTGGCCGTCCATCAACATTTCAAGTCTGACAAACTAATGAGACGATTGACTGAAGAAAGAGTAGACTTATCCCCTAGTATTGAGGATTAGGTCTAGAGGAGAGTCTTTGGGACTGGAACTTTGAGTGATGCATCGACTCGACTCTCATAAAATGCAGTACACTAAATGTCATATCCTTATATTCTATGTACAAAAAGAGAGTCTGATAATCATAGAAGTTGGATTCCTTATGGCTAAGGCTTGGATAAACTCGGAATTTTAGGATCACTTAGGTCAAGAGTCTTCGAACAATCAAGCCTTGAAAAATTTCACGCGCACTGTCAAGAATTAATCCGACTCCTTCATTCTTTAGATGCTCGAGGATGAGCATGGTTTAAGTATAGGGGTATGATGAATCTCGTATTCATCATGCTAAAAGCCACAAATTAAAACCCCTGCTTAATCAATCCAATAAAAATACCCTCTAATTCCTTGTTTTTATCCTGTATTATATTGTGTATAAATTACCATTTAATTATTGTTTTTAATTCTTTTTATTTTTCTTGTATTTATGTTATCCCCAAAAACCCCTAAAGATTAGGTAGAATAATTGTCTACAAATCACTGACCATTAAAAAGATAAAAAAATACAAAAAACATCTCAAAACCACAAAATCGGTATTTTTATCCCTTTAAAAATACCCCCAAAAATAGCTTTTGTACAGTTTACCTCTTTTGGCTTTTTGACCAACATGAAAGTTGTAGATCTCGTCGAGACGAGCAACTTTTATGTTTTGACTTTTTCCTAATTCGGCCTTTAACTATTTCTTTTGGAATTTGCTTTGTAATTTTATTTTATTTTCTCTAATTGGGCCACATGGCGCTCTCTGGAGCCACCACGTGGCCCGACTCTTGTCTTGACACTCGACTCCTCTGGCTGCTGTTGGATCACTCCGTCCCTCCTTATTCTGAGCCCTCCATCGCCGCCTTATCCCCAACCGTTAGATCTCTTTTGAGATCTAATCTCATCCACGCACTCCCACCCAAACCTCAGCCGTTTGATCTCAAAACCATCCTAAGCTCCTCATCGCGCCACGTCACCTCTTCATCTTCCACCATTGGATCTCTCCCAGAACGCATCACAACCATCCATTAATGTCTTAATCTCATCCATTCGATCAGATCCTTGGATCTGATCGTAGCCCTCCGCCCGCGCTCGCATCCTAGCCGTTGGATCGCTTGATCCAACGGTTGTTGCCCTTCGTCAACCTCCGTAACCCCCCCTTCTCCAGGTGTTACGCCTCGCCAAACCTCCTCCCCCTTCCATTTTTAGCCATCGCACCAGCCACCTCCTTCCGCTCGTAATGCCACCTCCACGAAGCCATGTCTGCCGCCTCCTTCGCGTAACCTCCATTCCTTCCCACCATTACTCCTATCCATCAAACCTTCCATGCAAAAACGTTCGGCCACCACCATAACAATCGTCCTCCTCCACCTATAAAAGACCTTGCCCCGCCACCATCTTGCGGCGTCCACCATTTTTGGGCCCTAGCCTAGTTTCCCACGCTCCTCCGGTGACAGCGGAGAGGGCGGGGCGTCGAGGCAAAGCTGGCTTTGGTCCGGTGTTGACCCGCGGTGCCTACGCCGCGTATCGGTGGCCCTCTGGTCACCAAATGAGCCCCGAGGCCCGGCTGACCTCGTCGGGCGACGACCCGAGACTCCTCGATCCTCAGCCCAAGCCACCTCTTCCGCTAGTTCCACTCCGACCTCCAGGTCTTCTCCCTTGCATTTTCTGTACTCCTTCGCCTAATTATCATGCCACCTCCAATCACTTTCACCATCACCTGACCTCCTCCTAAGCTTTGCCATCCATCAGTCATCCTCGCCAACCCTCACCGACGCCATCTTCCCTTCTCCATCATCTCAATCACCCCAGCAAACATCACCTCCCTCTCGCTGGAGGTGATGATCTCGGTCCCCCGCTCTGGTCACTCCCCTGGGACTCCATCTCGCCCACTTCACATCTCGCATAAGCACGCTTCGGCTACATCTAACGTCTGCAGGTTCTTCAATCGTCAATGGCCGGAGATCATAACGAAGCTCCTCCGAGCTAATTGCCTCCAGCAAAGCTTCATCGACTCCAAGTTCTGACCATGCCCGGAGCCTCTCCGGAGACCCACCACCTTCGCCAGCCACCCAGTTATCCTCTCCGATCATCAGGCGGACGAATGGTGCGTGGCGGAGCTCTATCTACCTCGCCGGATCCCCGCCTCCTCCGGTAACCTGCGGAGGAACAAGAAGATATAGACACTGTTCGATTACTTCGATCGAACGGCTCTGATAAAGACATGTGGGCATGACAAACCTCCAGTCCGACGCTATAGACTCGGGTCCTACCGAGCCTCGACCCGAGCCCCCCAGTGCAGCCACGTGTGCCAGAACCACATGGATTGACCCGAGCCTGGCCCCTCACGTGCAACGCACGTGAGGTGCTGGGTAAATTGCATAAAAGACCCGGAAGCTTCATGGAATTACATTTTGGTCCCCAGGCACGTGCCTGATGAATCTCGTATTCATCATGCTAAAATCAGTCATTTAGGCTCTGTCCCCCATCATCCACCTGTAATTATTCATTAATAGATCATTATTAGCCATCATGCATGTGTAAATAATATCTGCATTTCATCATGCATAATTACATTTAAAAATTTCCAGTGTAAATTAGTCCAAAAAGCCGCTAACTTCTCACATTTTTAGTTAATTCGTCCTAACTCCGATTGACCCAAAACCACCTCCATTGTGTAGATATTACTAACCTTATTAAATAAAAAATACAAAAAAATCACTAACCCCAATAAGTGTCAAATAATCCCAAAGTCAAATTTCACATCTGACGAACTAAAATGAGCATATCTCCCACATACAATGTCCGATTTTGGTCTACTCACCTTTAAAGTACTCCATTTTCAAATATCTTCAAAACAAGACCAATTTCATAAAATTCGGAGCTCATATGTGAAAGTTGGGTTTTGGGCCTCTTTTGCGCATTTTAACTTTTTGCTAATTTTGACCTGAGATTTTATGTGCATAATTAACTCTTTTAATTTTATTTCTTTTTTATTTGTGTCCTTTGATAAAAGTTTTAATAAGAAATGCAAAAATTCAAATCCAGATTAAAACGGAGATCAAAGAAATTGACCAAGTCCAAGTGTCCGTTGTCGGTCTGTGCAAAAGTTGAGCGTTTCTTACTTTTATTTTATTTTCCTAATTTCTTATCCTTTAAAAATCCAAAAAAAATAGATTAGTGTGTAATTAATTTTCTTATATTTTATCGTATTTTTTCTAGATTTTTTATCCTCTCTAAAACCACCAAAAAAATACAAAATCTCAAAAATACGGTTTTTCGTACACATGGAAAGCCACCAAAAATACCACTTCGCACAGGTGACCTCTTTTGCTCCCGGGCCCTTCATGAAAGTTGTAGATCTCGACGAGACGAACAACTTTCGTGAAGAAATTTTTTCGATCTGAGGTCATCTTCTATCTCTTTTGCCCACCTTAAAATCTGAAATTTTTTTGGTGCCACGTGGCAGCTCCAGGGCGTGCCACGTGGCACCCCTCTGTTCACTCTCTCTCCAGCCACACCCGGGTCACGTGCCTAGCACGTGACCCCATCATCTTCAATCTTTGGCCGTTTCCTTCCCCCCCCCCCCGCCGCCGTTACTCCTCCTCCCTCGTAACCGCCGCCGCCCCTCCGCTCCGCTCGCCCCGGCCATTACGGCCCTCAGCCGTTACACGCCAGCCACCCTATAAAAGCCCCTCGTCGGGCACCCCAAAGATCATCCGCCATTCCATCAACGCCGGTGACAGCGGCTTTTCTAGGCGTGATCCGCGGAACCAAGCTCCGTGTAGCTTTCCCGTCCGCCAAGCACAAGCTTCGGAGCTCCATCGCCGACTCCTTGAAGCAAAGATCGAAGAGGCGTTCGCCTCTCCACACTTCCCAGGTGATCTAGAACATAACCATTTTTTTTATCCCCGTTTGCAGGTACCCGCACCACCACCTCCGTCCTCGCGCGGAGGCGCCGCCGCGACCTCGCCACGTGCCTCGGCTGACACACACGGCCCTCCGCGCCGACCTCCGCCGCTGCCTGGACTCTCCGCCCGCGAGGTCCCTCCGCCCCGAGCTCTACCGCGCTGCACCACCTCGGCCAGGAGCGGCCCGCCTCCTGCGCCTCTCGCTCGCGCTCCGCCATCCTCGCGCGGGGGTACCGCCCGACACCTCCTGCTCCGTCTCCCGCGCCTCGCGCCGTGTGTCGGCCGAGGTGCGGCTCCATCTCCTCCGGCCGCCGCCTCACCTTCGCCGCCCCCGCGGCGCCAGCGCCTCGCGCGGCGGGCTTCGGCAGCCCCGCCATCCATCACCATGTCCAGCCACCGTCGGATCAGGGGCTCAACCCCTTGATCCAACGGCTCCAGGCCTGCCACGTCCCCCACCCCCGAGCCTCGGTACCGAGCCTCCACCTCGGGGCTCCCGATCCACCGCACCTCATCCGAGCCTGAGGTTCTCCACCCGAGCCTCAGGTCCGGATCCGTTCCTCGGCTTCGGTACCGAGCCTCCACCTCGGGGCTCCCGAACCTCTAGGCTCGCTACCCGAGCCTCCTGCCCCGACACCCGAGCCTCTGGCGCACGTGCGTAGCACGTGCGCAGTGGGAAAATTGCAGAACGCCCCCTGGCTTTTCCCGAATTTGCAGAAACACCCTCGCCAGGGGTTAAATTTCAGAAAATCCCCCAAGTTTTTGATAATTACAGATAAGTCCTTCCAGGGACCTCTTTGCAAAGAAATATTTATTTTATTTACATTTTAGTCCCTGAAATTTCATTTTGTCATATCTTCTCCATCTGGACTCCAATTTTAGCGTATAATATGTCGTTTTGAAGCTCTTTTCATGCTCTACCATTTAGCATAGTTTGTGAACAGATCTGAGGTGGTATACTATCTATTATTCTTCAATGATCTAATTTGACATGCAGGCTCAATTTTGACGTACATGCGCCACATATTGCTTGAGAAGCTATTGATAAATCTTTTGTAGGAGTTCGGATAAGGATTTTACTTTGATTAAATCATTGAAATTACTGTTGTCACAGGAGATTAATTTACATTTATTCCTCTGAGATTTTTGTTGATTATTTGAGGAACTGAATCGAAGATATTTGGAGGCCGGATACTCTGCTTCAATATTCTGAATACTAGTTGATTATTAACCTGAAGCAATGAGTTATGATCAATCCATTTTGATTTGTGGTTAATTTTGCGGAGAGAAAGATCATACTATTTGAGGAGTTAATTTGTTTAAAAATCACAAATCCTGGGCATAGTTCTCTCAATTTATTTTCCTTGCATCATATTCGCATCTTCATCACTGCATTGTATATTTTCTCAACACAGAAATTAACCGAGCATTAATCAATTATTAAATTTGATTTAAGACCGTGCAACTAAAAATCACCGTTCCCTGAGTTCGACCTTGGTAAACTTGCCAAGTAAAATATTCCACAACATTCAAAGCTTGTGGTTTTTGATCGACCGATTTTCACCTCCTATACTACAATTCATCGATATTAAAGAGGTGGATTTCGCGTTCATCAAATGGCGCCGTTGCCGGGGAACGGCGAATTTTTAGGGTTTTAAATCATTTCGGTAATTGATTTTTGTGAAAACTGATTTTTGTGCCAATTTTTTTTTTCTTCTGCATTTTATTCTACATTTCTCTCTTACTCCATTTACTAACCGCAATTTCTCTCTTTGCAGACTACTGGGAGCGAAAATTTGAGATTCGATCAAGGATCTGCAAGGACAAAAATTTGTGTGAGAGAGAGCTTAGAGTAGATTTTATTTTCTGCAATATTCTCAGGGTCCCTCTCTTTGAACCCTTGTAATAATTAAGACTGAACATTTCTGTGGTGTGTCGGGTCTGTTTCAACCCCTTCTGTGTGGTTGGGACCCGACTTGAGTGGCGTAGGACTTAGGCACATATACGCTTACCTGTTTATCTTTGATTGTGCTCGTAATCTCTAGGCCACACTTTTTCACTAATTAAACGCACTATAGATCGTTCAACATTAGCCAAATTTTAAATCAATTCTTCACGCTAATAGAACTATCTGTTTAGGGCGTTTTTCATCTGTGCATATCATTTAGTGTAAATTTAAAATTCCTTGTCTTGCATCCCGCATGAAGAACGCGAGGATTCACTGTAAGTCCTTCTCTTAAGCATGCATCATTGATTTACGCTTGCATTGGCTTTTTCGATTCTCCCTCCTCAAGTTTTACAACTTAGGAATTAACGGAATTGGGACTGCTCGTTAGGCGTGAATTTCTGTGCTCACCTAAACTACAGTGATAACCTTAATCTAAAATTGGGACTGCTAATCAAGGTGACTGCAAATAAACTGACCTAAAATTAACTCTTGTTTGGTGGAGAGAAACCCACTCATTGTTTGTGTAAGGACAAGATCGCACACCTTAGGGTAGAGACAAAAACCGAAATGCTTCATTCAGACTACTGAGTTTAATATAATTAGCTACTTTCAGTGAGGGTCTCGGGTAGCCGTTTACGGTCCGACTTCCCTTAGCAGAGTAGGTGGTTTAGAGGACATCGCGGAAGGCACCGTCCTCAAGTAACACGGGTACACCTATACTGGCTGAGAGTAGGTGCAACTAGTTGTATGAACTCGGGACAGTCTTTGTGAAATATTTCGGCACCTAACAGCTCCGCTTAATCTGCAAGATTGTTTTGTCATTAAATTAAAACGGAAAAGATAAGCGGCCGAACCCTAACGTGCCTTCACCTGAGTTGAGTTGGTGAATCAACGTGTTTGTTTTGTGTTTGATTTGTGTGCGTCAAAGACCTTGCAATTGCAAGCAAATTGTGGTTCGCTAATCATTCCATCCATCTTGAGAAGATGTCAGCACAGTGGTCTTCTTTCCCGATCTCCACGACCATGTCCCGATATCCTTCTTCCCCTCAGCCATCATTCTCTTCCCGCCCATACATCCCACCCTATGACCACTCTTCTTCTTGGAATAGTCCTCTCTCACATTCTGACAATTTTATGGACACGAGAGAGAGAGACCAGAATCGAGGATGAACAATAGAGTGACCGCTATTGATAGAAGAACACAATTTCCGGTCACTAGGATCTCACAACCTCTTGAACCATCCTCTACTCAGGATGAATATCCTCTTGAGTATAATCAATTTTCCTTCGACACTCCACGAGAAAACCAAAGTCAAGGAAATACAACTCATGACCAGACCATAATGTTTATGAACAATCAACACTCTACTCGAGGTTACATGCCAGAATCACGACACATGGAGACTGATTATTCAATCACTAGTCATGAGATGTTTGAGGATGAGATTGCTCGGATTAATCATCGAGCAGACACCTTAACTATGAGAATATATGATCTCATCCAGTCAATGCAAAATTCAGAAGAAGTGAGGCCACCACCATGCGAACCACTGGATCATCACAATCAGACACAACCACTGACCTCTGACCCCCCGACTGACCATATTACAGAAAATACCAAAAAAATTGAAAAATTTGAAAATTCAAAAAAATTGGACAATTCTGAAATGGAAGCGTTTTGCAAGAGTCTGATCTTAGAGCTTCCATTAATCAAAGCCATAGAATATGTGCCCGATCTTAAGAGATTTGTGAAGAGTCGACTGATACCCAAAAAGACGGGCAAGAAACGATCCAGGACTGAATATCATGTCATATCTATGGCTAGTTCTTTGGTGATGAATCATAAACTCAAAAGCCGCAAAGTCAAGCGGTTGACTCGGGTCACATGTGAAATTGAGGATTCTATATTCACTCATGTTCGGTTAGACGACGACTCTACATTAAACATCCTCCCCAAGTCCGTCTTTGACCAACTCAAACTCGGACAACTCAAAAAGACTAGGGTGGTCGTTCAATTACCCGATCGATCTACCAAAAGACCGCGGGGGATCGTTTCTATCGTCGTAAATTTCCGAGGGGAAAAACACAAAGTGGACTTTATTGTCCTTGACATTGAGCACCCCGGAAGGATGTCTGAGTCTCCTATTATTTTAGGAAAGCCGTTCTTAGCCTCCGCTAAGGCGATCGTCGATTGCGAGACTCAAGAAATCAAGTTCCCGAACTCGGATCACAATGAACACGAACCCAATGACACATCCGGCTCTGAGGAAAACCAACTTGAAACCAACAGTTATGATCAGGATATTTCACACTATCAGACATCTTCGCATGACACACTGATAAAAACAATAGGAGAGTCACCCAACAAACTGACTGTTGAACAAACTTTGGATTCTCACCACCCTATCACTGCTCCTAGGAAAATTCAAGATTTTGGAGCTTCTGAAGAATTGGACCATATTTTTGAAGATCACCACGATTATTTGAGTGGTCCAATCTTTGAGTCGGCAGTAATTCATGAGATAATTGAACCATATAAGGAACCGACTCTGGAAACATCCGATGTCACCAAAATTCATGATCATACGAAGGTGACATCAGCGCCCCCAGCCTTAAACCACAGAAACACCAGGAACAATCTCCCTCGACCGAAGCGGTGCATGACCCTTCAAGAATTGGTCGACTTTTATGGGGATTCATCTGATGAGGAACTCACAAATGCCACATCGGTTACTCAAGACAGGAAGATGAAGACTGTCCAACTTCCTCCCAATATTTCTCAAGGAAACAAACCGACCAAGAAAGTTACCTTTGACCTTAGACATCAGGTGATTTCTGAAGAGTCCTCGTCCGATCATGATGTGGTTCATCAGATAAGTGTAATAGGTACAGCTCTGATCCAAGGGCACTTACCTCTGATCGACAAAAGTTGGAGATCCTCTGCAGACAACTACTATTCTCCCGAGGATGACTCCGACGATGGCTGGTCTTCTTCATCGGCCCCCTCTTCATCACACTCCACATCTCCATACTATCTCCCTCCACACTCCCGCAAGAAGGTCCGTCGCAAACCTCCTTGATCTTGTACATCCGCAAATCTACCCGGTTCTCCATCTGTATTTATCCGATTATACTTAGGCTGACCTGAGCCTAAGTATAGGGGGACCGCTACCATTGTTTATACATCACTTCTCTTCTTTTGTTTTTAATCCTTCTATATTTAGTACGAGCTATGCCAACATTTCACTTTGTGCCATGAGGGCATAGCACAAGCTAAGTATAGGGGGGTGTGTTTGCATATATTTTATCTACTTTATCCATAGCTCGTACTTTAATCGTTTTTATCTAACATCGGGAATGGGTATAAGTAGTGTGTATAATCCCTTTAAAAAAAAAACAAAACAAAAACAAAAACAAAAAAAAACAAAACAAAACAAAACAAAAAAAAAACTCATGGTCTTGCATTTCATCAAGCATTTCATGCATTCCTTGGTCGATATATTCCTGACACATTCACTATCACTCAAGGCTTGAGGATTTTTGAGGACACTTAATTTCTGAAATCTTGAGATTCTGAGTTAGCCTGCCTTAGTCATTAGGGTTTTTAGAACTTAATAATCCACACTTCCCTAGTTTGAAAGATTTGAGCGCTATATTGCACTCTTCATCTCTACCTTCAAAGAATATGATCAGCACAATCACTTTCACAACTGCATGATTGATGAGATGAGTTGAGATATCACTTGAGGAACTAGGATTAGAGATTCGAATTTAGACCCGATCTGATGATATTCGAGGATGGGATAAAGTTAATGAAGGCTGCAGAAAACCTGAGTGTCAGCAAAAAAACCAGCCAGTATGTGAACAAGTTCATATGCTATCTTTTTAATATTGACCTAAGTGCCAGGGTGTGATGAAACTTAATGAAAATTGTTGATAGTGGAGCTAGCCAACAAAAAAAAGAAATGTCAAAGAAAAGCTCTATCATCCAAAGTCAAATTCTAAATGAGCTTCCACCAATGGCGAGCGCTCCCAAACATTTTCAAAGTGTCCACTTGGACCAAGCGCTAATTAGGACCAAGGAGTCGGGCTGACACCAAAAAAGGGCTCTGCATCGTAAGCGATACAAGTCTGGGTGTCGAAGGTATCTTAGATACTCAAAAGAGACACACCCCGGTGTACTCCCAGAAAAACAAGTGCAGACGACTCCAAATTCTCTTGACAGACACATTGATCAACAAAATAAAATATATTTGTGTTGAGTAATAAGGCACTCGAGAGGCACCTTGTTCCAACGAAAGGGAGAGAAAATCAGACACAATCCTATGCCCTCCATCAACTGGCCGTCCATCTACACTTTCAAGTCTGACAGACTAATGAGACGGTTGACTGAAGCAAGAATATACTTATTCTCTAGCGTTGAGGGTCAGGTCTAGAGGAGAGTCTCTTGGATTGGAACTTTGGGTGATGTCTCAACTTGACTCTCATAAATGCAGTACACTAAGAATCATATCCTTATACTATATGTACAAAAAGAGAGTCTGAAAATTAGAGAAGTTGGGTTCCTTTTGATTAAAGCTTGGGTGAGCTCAGAATTTTAGGATCACTCAAATTAAGGGTCTTCTCTGAATTAAGCCTTGTAAATTCACATGCACAGTCAAGATGTAATCAACTAAGTCATTCATTCATGCTCGGGGACGAGCATGGTCTAAGTATAGGGGTATGATGAATCTCGTATTCATCATGCTAAAATCAGTCATTTAGGCTCTGTCCCCCATCATCCACCTGTAATTATTCATTAATAGATCATTATTAGCCATCATGCATGTGTAAATAATATCTGCATTTCATCATGCATAATTACATTTAAAAATTTCCAGTATAAATTAGTCCAAAAAGCCGCTAACTTCTCAAATTTTTAGTTAATTCGTCCTAACTCCGATTGACCCAAAACCACCTCCATTGTGTAGATATTACTAACCTTATTAAATAAAAAATACAAAAAAATTACTAACCCCAATAAGTGTCAAATAATCCCAAAGTCAAATTTCACATCTGACGAACTAAAATGAGCATATCTCCCACATACAATGTCCGATTTTGGTCTACTCACTTTTAAAGTACTCCATTTTCAAATACCTTCAAAACAAGACCAATTTCATAAAATTCGGAGCTCATATGTGAAAGTTGGGTTTTGGGCCTCTTTTGCGCATTTTAACTTTTTGCTAATTTTGACCTGAGATTTTATGTGCATAATTAACTCTTTTAATTTTATTTCTTTTTTATTTGTGTCCTTTGATAAAAGTTTTAATAAGAAATGCAAAAATTCAAATCCAGATTAAAACGGAGATCAAAGAAATTGACCAAGTCCAAGTGTCCGTTGTCGGTCTGTGCAAAAGTTGAGCGTTTCTTACTTTTATTTTATTTTCCTAATTTCTTATCCTTTAAAAATCCAAAAAAATTAGATTAGTGTGTAATTAATTTTCTTATATTTTATCGTATTTTTTCTAGATTTTTTATCCTCTCTAAAACCACCAAAAAAATACAAAATCTAAAAAATACGGTTTTTCGTACACATGGAAAGCCACCAAAAATACCACTTCGCACAGGTGACCTCTTTTGCTCCCGGGCCCTTCATGAAAGTTGTAGATCTCGATGAGACGAACAACTTTCGTGAAGAAATTTTTTCGATCTGAGGTCATCTTCTATCTCTTTTGCCCACCTTAAAATCTGAAATTTTTTTGGTGCCACGTGGCAGCTCCAGGGCGTGCCACGTGGCACCCCTCTGTTCACTCTCTCTCCAGCCACACCCGGGTCACGTGCCTAGCACGTGACCCCATCATCTTCAACCTTTGGCCGTTTCCTTCCCCTCCCCCCCCCCCCCCCCGCCGCCGTTACTCCTCCTCCCTCGTAACCGCCGCCGCCCCTCCGCTCCGCTCGCCCCGGTCATTACGGCCCTCAGCCGTTACACGCCAGCCACCCTATAAAAGCCCCTCGTCGGACACCCCAAAGATCATCCGCCATTCCATCAACGCCGGTGACAGCGGCTTTTCTAGGCGTGATCCGCGGAACCAAGCTCCGTGTAGCTTTCCCGTCCGGCAAGCACAAGCTTCAGAGCTCCATCGCCGATTCCTTGAAGCAAAGATCGAAGAGGCGTTCGCCTCTCCACACTTCCCAGGTGATCTAGAACATAACCATTTTTTTATCCCCGTTTGCAGGTACCCGCACCACCACCTCCGTCCTCGCGCGGAGGCGCCGCCGCGACCTCGCCACGTGCCTCGGCTGACACACGCGGCCCTCCGCGCCGACCTCCGTCGCTGCCTGGACTCTCCGCCCGCGAGGTCCCTCCGCCCCGAGCTCTACCGCGCTGCACCACCTCGGCCAGGAGCGGCCCGCCTCCTGCGCCTCTCGCTCGCGCTCCGCCATCCTCGCGCAGGGGTGCCGCCCGACACCTCCTGCTCCGTCGCCCGCGCCTCGCACCGTGTGTCGGCCGAGGTGCGGCTCCATCTCCTCCGGCCGCCGCCTCACCTTCGCCGCCCCCGCGGCGCCAGCGCCTCGCGCGGCGCGCTTCGGCAGCCCCGCCATCCATCACCATGCCCAGCCACCGTCGGATCAGTGGCTCAACCCCTTGATCCAACGGCTCCAGGCCTGCCACGTCCCCCACCCCCGAGCCTCGGTACCGAGCCTCCACCTCGGGGCTCCCGAACCACCGCACCTCATCCGAGCCTGAGGTTCTCCACCCGAGCCTCAGGTCCGGATCCGTTCCTCGGCTTCGGTACCGAGCCTCCACCTCGGGGCTCCCGAACCTCTAGGCTCGCTACCCGAGCCTCCTGCCCCGACACCCGAGCCTCTGGCGCACGTGCGTAGCACGTGCGTAGTGGGAAAATTGCAGAACGCCCCCTGGCTTTTCCCGAATTTGCAGAAACACCCTCGCCAGGGGTTAAATTTCAGAAAATCCCCCAAGTTTTTGATAATTACAGATAAGTCCTTTCAGGGACCTCTTTGCAAAGAAATATTTATTTTATTTACATTTTAGTCCCTGAAATTTCATTTTGTCATATCTTCTCCATCTGGACTCCAATTTTAGCGTATAATATGTCGTTTTGAAGCTCTTTTCATGCTCTACCATTTAGCATAGTTTGTGAACAGATCTGAGGTGGTATACTATCTATTATTCTTCAATGATCTAATTTGACATGCATGCTCAATTTTGACGTACATGCGCCACATATTTCTTGAGAAGCTATTGATAAATCTTTTGTAGGAGTTCGGATAAGGATTTTACTTTGATTAAATCATTGAAATTACTGTTGTCACAGGAGATTAATTTACATTTATTCCTCTGAGATTTTTGTTGATTATTTGAGGAACTGAATCGAAGATATTTGGAGGCCGGATACTCTGCTTCAATATTCTGAATACTAGTTGATTATTAACCTGAAGCAATGAGTTATGATCAATCCATTTTGATTTGTGGTTAATTTTGCGGAGAGAAAGATCATACTATTTGAGGAGTTAATTTGTTTAAAAATCACAAATCCTGGGCATAGTTCTCTCAATTTATTTTCCTTGCATCATATTCGCATCTTCATCACTGCATTGTATATTTTCTCAACACAGAAATTAACCGAGCATTAATCAATTATTAAATTTGATTTAAGACCGCACAACTAAAAATCACCGTTCCCTGAGTTCGACCTTGGTAAACTTGCCAAGTAAAATATTCCACAACATTCAAAGCTTGTGGTTTTTGATCGACCGATTTTCACCTCCTATACTACAATTCATCGATATTAAAGAGGTGGATTTCGCGTTCATCAGTGCCTCACGTGCGTGCCTGGGTATTTTACAGGGAGACCCTCCAAGTTTTGACGAATTGCTAAAAGGCCCCTGCGCGCAAATGGTGAAATTATAAAATGGCCCATGCAGTTTTTGATAATTGCATTTAGGTCCCTCATATTTATCCTCTATTTTTATTGCATTTTTATTACAATTATGCCCCTGCATTGTTTTTAGCATAACTTGAGCATCGTAGGTCCAAATTGCATAATTTTAGTGTCGTTTTGATCCTTGTTTTGTCCTCTTCATCTTAGCATGCTTAATTGTCTCATTTGCTCCTGTTTTAATTAAAGTGAATTTTTATGTGACAAATGGGACCCTACTCTCCTTGTCTTGCTTGGATTTGATGACCACTTTTAATGTGATGATTAAATTGACACTGATTTCTTTTCTATTATGTTGCTCATAATTTTTAGGGTATAATTGTAGTCTTTTATTCAGCATACATATTTTCTTGCATATTGGCCCATGCATCTCTTTAACTTGCATAAAATTAAATAAAAAATAACATGCATCATGGCTTTGTTGTGTAAAGAGCATAGTTCATCGTATGGACCTGAAATTGAAATTAATTTACATTGTGCCTTCATGAATCGAAATTCAATAAACATATTAGGCAGCCGTGTCCCTGTGTTCGACCTTGGTGGACTTGCCAAGTTAAAATATTCCACGACATTCAAAGATCGTGGTTTTTGCTGAACCAAATTCGCCTCCTATACTACGACTAATTTTCCACTCTTAAAGAGGCGAATTTGACGTTCATCAAAAATCCCCCATGAGTTTGGTGATTTATTTTTCTCAACCCAATTCTTGTACAACATGCAATGGTTTATTCTTCATTAAACCATTTTTCTGACATAATTCATAATGGTTTACCTTATAAACCAATTTTCTTGTATAACTTTCATATATGTATCTTGAAATATATTTTCTACCGTTGGCACTTGTGGTCCATGTCATGACATGACAGTGTAGCTATAACTGTAGAGGTTTTATCTTTTGCCTATGTGGTTCCTTACAACCATACGTCCCTTGTGGCATTGCCCCTTGCGGCATTTACATGACAGTGTAGGTACAACTGTAGAGGACTTAGCTTTTGCCTCTGTGGTTCCTTGCAACCATATGCCCCTTGCGGCGTTGCCCCTTGGGCTAACACGACCCCTTGCAGTCGTCCATGTGGATCTTTATGAGTCTTGTGCCTTAAATCTTGTTTAAGATTATAATATATTTCTACATCTAGTAATAATATTGATTCTCTGCAAGTAGTTATGAATTTTCTTCTGAACATTTATCTTAATGGCATGACATTAGAAGTAATTATTTCTCTGTATCATATGTATTATACACGTATCTCCTACTTTATAGTCTGATAGTTAATGGGTATAAGTACAACAAATTTTAAGTAACATCAATATAGTAGATATAATTTTTTTACATGTAGATATGTACATAGATGAACGAATACGTTGGTTTATTTCATAGTCTTGGATTATGAAAGGTAATTCCTAATTAGATACACAAAGATAATTTCCTTTGACAGTTACAATGATCGTTAACTATGTGTCTTACTACTCTATTAAGTGCACTACGCATTGGGAAACCATTATAGTGATAAATATATAGCAATAGTATGCGCAGGGCAACCGTCATTTGTGGGTTGATTTCTGTCAATAGTACCTGTGGGTGGCTACAATACAATGTTTCCTTTTTATTTTCCAGAGGTGTGTCGACAAGGAATGTAAAATCATATGATCTGGATTTTCCTATTTTAACCACAATAGAATTCGCTTAATTTATCAATGACACTGCCAGTTGAAATAAAAAAACAACACCGAGTTCGTAATCACAACACAAGCATATGATCATTTGCATTAACCAAAACTTACGAGGTGACTTGATATAAAAATTATTAAATCATATATCATTATGCACATGTTTACCTATGGGTTGTATTTATTTGTTTTCAAGTAAATTAATATTTAATCCATGATAATATGCATAGACATTTATGCAATCAACGTGCTTCACAATTCAACCAATACCTTCAATGTGGAGGGCTAATATATATTTTCAATATTGAAGATATGATATCTACATTTATAGGTTTGGTCGAATTAATATACATGTATTGCTAATCTAAAATTTGACATATATTATCGTATCTCGGATTTTGATCTTTATTTATACGTAACAATACATTGAGAGATTTATTCGTATGAATCATTCTTCATATAAAATCTTAGACCGATACATACAATTAATGGCCCATTCTAGATTGAATCGATGTATATAAGTAATAACCTAGAGCCGATACATACCTTGATCCAAAGCTTAACTCTATCTCTCGAGATCGTCGCTCCTCCTTTTGGTCACGGATCCACACCCTCCTCCTTCTCTGACTCGGTGTTGTTGTCTCCTGCGACGACGGTAGAAGCCAGTAAGATCTCTCTTCTCTTTATTCTTCTCCTCTCCTCTCCCCCCCCCTCTCTCTCTCTCAAATTGCAAGATAAAAGTGACATGAATGGGGTGGGAATGGTATCCTTGGGATTTTTAAGCCTCCCATTGGAGAATTTAATAGCCATTAAAACCCTTTAAATTAGAATTAAATCAATATTATAAACAAGGGAATACAAAGAGTTTTGCTTGAAAAAAAATTCTAGCCGTTACAATCTACCACTCTTAAAAAAAATTTTGTCCTCGAAATTTCTTAGTAAAGGGATATACCGAACAGTTGTGGATGCTTTTCCTGCATTTCACTTTCCAACTCCAAAGTAGCCTCCTCCTTTTGGTGGTGCTGCCAAAGGACCTTAACCATCGAAACTATGTGCCGACGAAGTTGATGATCTCTGCGATCGACTATGCGGACAGGTTTCTCCTCGAAGGTCAAGTTTGGTTGGATGTCGATGACCTCGTGCTTGATCACATGTGAAGGATCAGGAGTGTACTTCCTCAACATAGATACATGAAAAACATCATGTAGTTTCGAGTATTGAGGTGGTAATGGAATACAATATGCCACCTCTCCGATCCGTTGTAGAATCTCAAAAGGTCCTATGTATCTGGGAGTGAGCTTCCTCTTTTTGCCAAATCGTAAGACTCCTTTGGTTGGAGAGATATTTAGGAATACATGCTCCCCAACTGCGAAACTCAACTCTCTTTTATGACGACCAGAATAAGATTTTTGCCTACTTTGAACTGCCAACAATCTCTTTCTGATTAATTCAACACCCTGTTTACTTGTCTGAACAAGTTGCGATCCTAAGATGTGCTTCTCGCCAACATCACTCCAACATGAGGGTGATATGCAAGGTCTCCCATATAATGCTTCATAGGGAGTCATCTTGATGCTCGAATGATAACTATTATTGTAAGCAAACTCCACTAATGGGAGGTGTCTATCCCAGCTGCCCACAAAATCTAGAGCACATGCTCTCAACATATCTTCTAGAGTCTGGATGGTCCTTTCTGATTGGCCATATGTCTGTGGATGGAAAGAAGCGCCGAACTTCAATTGAGTGCCCATAGCATCCTGAAAGCTCTTCCATAAGCGAGAGGTAAATCATGTGTCCCGATCAGAGATAATTGATGCAGGAACACCATATAGGCTGACAATTTCATTCACATATAATTCAGCTAGGCTGTCTGTCGACTGATCCAAGCGGATAGGTAAGCTGTGCCGATTTGGTTAATCGATCAACAATCACCCATATGGTGTCATAATGATGTTTCGTGATCTTGGGTAGACCGGTGACGAAGTTCATTGTTATGTGTTTCCACTTTTATTCAGGTATCTCTAAGGGTTGAACAGGGCCGGCTGGTTTCTGATGTTCAATCTTGATTTGTTGACAAATCAAGCATTTAGAAACAAAATCTGCGATATCATTCTTCGTCCTTGGCCACCAAAAGTTCCGTTGCAGATCCTTGTACATTTTCGTTGTACCTGGATGAATAGTGTACATCGATTTGTGTGCTTCATCCAGAATCTCCTTACTCAACTCAATATCACTTGGTATCCATAATATGTTGCGGTACCTTATCGCTCCATCGATTCTGACTGTGAAATCAGAACCTTCTTTCTTGGACGCTTCAATCATTTTTGGAAGATCCACATCTCCTTTTTATGCAGTTAAGATCTTCCCAATTATCTGTGGTTGAATCTTCAATGCTGCAAAAGATATCTTGCTCGGTACGCTCAAGAAAGGCTTCAAATCCTAGAATTCCTTCATCATCTTCCATTGAAGTTTTGAACTAGCTAGTTTACCTTCCCATTTTCTACTTAATGCATCAGCTACAACGTTTGCTTTTCATGTATGGTAATTGATGGCAAAGTCATAATCTTTTAGAAATTCTAGCCAACGTCGTTGTCTCAGATTAAGTTCCTTCTGAGAGAAAATATATTTGAGACTCTTATGGTCACTGAGCACCTCAAACTATTCACCATAGAGGTAATGCCGCCAAATTTTAAGAGCGAAGACTACCGCTACTAACTCTAAATCATGAGTTGGGTAGTTCCTTTCTTGCGGTCTCAGCTGTCGTGAGGCATAAGCAATGACTTTCTCCTTTTGCATAAGAACACACCCGAGTCCAATGCCTAATGCATATGTATACACCACAAAACCTCCGATGCCTGATGGTAAGGCCAAGATTGGAGCCGTGGTCAGTCTCTGCTTCAATTCTTGGAAACTCCTCTATCACTCTTCAGACCATACAAACTTTACATCCTTTTGAGTAAGCTTTGTTAATGGTAGTGAGATCCTTGAGAAATTCTGAATAAATCGTCGGTAATATCCGGCCAAGCCAAGAAAGCTACGGATCTCAGAAACATTCTTGGGTTGTCTCTAATTAATCACAGCTTCTACCTTGGTCGGATCTACCTCAATGCCATCCTTATATACCACAAGGCCAAGGAATGTGACTTTATCAATCCAAAAATCACACTTGGAGAATTTTGCATAAAATTGGTGTTGTCTTAAGATTTCAAATACAATCTGTAAATGTACTCGATGCAGCTCTAGGTCAGATGAATATATCAAGATGTCATCCACAAACACAATGACAAACTTGTCAAGATATTCTCGAAATAGCCTATTCATTAGCCCCATAAAGGCTGCAGGAGCACTAGTGAGACCAAATGACCATACCTTGTCCTGAAAGTTGTCTTTGATATATCCTCATCTTTTATTCGGAGTTGATGATAACCCGTACGCAGATCAATTTTTGAGAAAACAGTTGCTCCTTGCAACTAGTCGAATAAGTCATCGATGCGAGGTAATGGGTATCTATTCTTTATGGTCATTTTATTTAGGCCTCGATAATCAATGCAGAGTTTAAGAGACCCATCCTTCTTTTTCACAAAAAGAATGGGTGCTCCTCTGGATGCCTTCTGTCACAATGCGGACACACTTCATAGGTGTACTTCCTGTTGGCTGGTGCATCATTGATTCTTGTCTTCTTGGCGTTTACTACAGGGTGGCGCCTCTTATCATTGCAGCTCGGCTTGTGAAAATGTTTTCGAGGGTTCACTTGTTGCATCTTTCGATATGCTGCATCAATTTCTACACTCGCTGCAACGACCTCAGATAGGGTCGTGGGACCCCTAGTGAGTACCCTAAGACTCAAACCGGCATTCAAGCCTTCAACGAACTTCCTGGCTCGCTGTTTTTCATTTGCACAGATGCCCTTGCCATATTTTTCTAGTTCATGAAACCTTGCAGCATATTCTTAGACTGTCATACCTCCCTGGCGAAGGTCTATGAACTCCTGGTGTTTAGCATCTCTAGTATGTTCGGGGATGTAACGCTTAGAAAAACACTCCACAAAGTCACTCCAACTGATGATCGGAGTCTTCGAAAAGTAAATTCACTTGCAAGATGTCCACCACTCCTTAGCATTATCTCGCAGACGGAATGTCCCAAAAATCACTTTTTTCCTCAGGACAATCAGTTGCTTCAAGAGCCATTTCAATCTCTCGTAGCCAGTGTTCAGCTTTTTCCGGCTCAAGCCCACCCTTGAAAGTGGGTGGATCATGCTGGATGAATGTCTTTAGAGTCAGTCCACCAGAGTTCGTCGCATGACTCTTCTGCTGCTGGGTCATCAGTGCCATTAACTCTAGCATCTGCTTCTGCATATCCATAACGACTTCTTGGCTCATTGACGACCCGCAATCTCCATTAGCTTCGATTGTGCGATGAGGAGCCATCTGCTAAAAAATATCGACAGGGTCAATGAGTTGCGATACTGATTCTCTTTATAAATAGATTTCAGATCACTAAGGATTGGGGATATCTTATGCCCAGAGGAACTCTAGCTCTGATACCATTTGTAACGGAACAAGACGCAATGATCAACGGAAGCATACGATATCAAATTGCGCGACTGAACCGTTACCGATAACATGCGTGGCATTCAATGAGCAGAGATAATGTCAGATCCAAATAAAGTCCATAACATCCATTCAACTAAGAGTTCCGTTATTAATTACAACCCCGACTGGGGTATTTTTGCAAAAACTACTCTAGGAATTTAAAAAAGCACCTCAATAGTTCCTGTAGGCATATAGATATCCTTCAAATCTTCATAAGTTGAATCATACCACGTATGAAATATCGAGTAGTCCGTAACACGATCCTGAATGTGCAATCAACCCTGCTCTTCTCTTGAAATTGACAACATAATTTTTCATGAGCCTAATATGCATCGGGGTCCATGCATGGGAAAGCTAATGGTCTTTTATTCTGTTATAAAGCATATATATGAGTCTTCTTGGATAAACATCATTACATGCCTAATTACTTCCCATGCATGTCTAAGCTCGACTCCTAACATGTATAATTTAGATTATTTCATAGACATGGGTGTACATGTGTAAGGTTCATAAAAAAATATACATTTATTCAATCTGGTGGGGACATATCTCACAGGATGCATAACCATTATATATTTATTCAAATCATCAAAAATATTTTGCACAATAGCCCCCATGAGCTTGGTGATTTATTTTCTCAACCCAATTCTTGTATAACATGCAACGGTTTACTCTTCATTAAACCATTTTTCTGACATAATTCATAATGGTTTACCTTATAAATCAATTTTCTTGTATAACTTTCATATATATATATATATATATATATCTTGATATATGTTTTCTAACGTTGGCACTTGCGATCCATGTCATGACATGACAGTGTAGATACAACTGTAGAGGACTTATCTTTTGCCTCAGTGGTTCCTTGCAACCATACGTCCCTTGCGGCGTTGGCCCTTACGGTATTTACATGACAGTGTAGATACAACTGTAGAGGACTTAGCTTTTGCCTCCGTGGTTCCTTGCAACCATACGTCCCTTGCGGCATTGCCCCTTGGGCTAACACGCCCCCTTGCGGTCGTCCATGTGGCTCTTTATGAGTCTTGTGCCTTAAATCTTGTTTAAGATTATAACATATTTCTACATCTAGTAATAATATTGATTCTCTACAAGTAGTTATGAATTTTCTTCTTAACATTTATCTTAATGGTATGACATTAGAAGTAATTATTTCTCTCTATCATATGTATTATACACGTATCTCCTACCTTATAGTCTGCTAGTTAATGGGTATAAGTACAACAAATTTTAAGTAACATCAATATAGTAGATATAATTTGTTTTTACATGTGGATATGTACATAGATGAACGAATATGTTGGTTTATTTCATAGTCTTGGATTATGAAAGGCAATTCCTAATTAGATACACAAAGATAATTTCCTTTGACAGTTACAATGATCGTTAACTATGTGTCTTACTACTCTATTAAATGCACTACGCATTGGGAAACCGTTATAGTGATAAATATATAACACTAGTATGCGCATGGCAACAACCGTTATTTGTGGGTCAATTTCTGTCAATAGTAGATGTGGGTGGCTACCATACAATGTTTTCTTTTTATTTTCCAGAGGTATGTCGACAAGGAAAGTAAAATCATATGATCTGGATTTTCCTATTTTAACCACAATAGAATTCGCTTGATTCATCAATGACACTGCCAGTTGAAATAAAAAAAACAACACCGAGGTTATAATCACAACACAAGCATATGCTCATTTGCATTAACCAAAACTTACGAGGTGACTTGATATAAAAATTATTAAATCATAAATCATGATGCACATGTTTACCAATGGGTTGTATTTATTTATTTTCAAGTAAATAATATTTAATCCATGATAATCTGCATCGACAATCAACGTGCTTCACAATTCAACCAATACCTTCAATGTGGAGGGCTAATATATATTTCCAATCTTAAAGATATGATATCTACATTTATAGGTTTGGTCGAATCAATATACATGTATTGTTAATCTAAAATTTGACATATATTATCGTATCTCGGATTTTGATCTTTATTTATACGTAACCATACATTGAGAGATCTATTCGTATGTAATCATTCTTCATATAAAATCTTAGACCGATACATACAATCAATGGTCCATTCTAGATAAGGATGAGCATTGGGTTGGGCCGGCCCAGCCCAGCCCGAAGCCCGGCCCGAATAGCCTGGCCCAGCCCGAACCCGAATTATTTATGGGCCGGGCCTGGGCCAAAGGTGTAGGCCCATTTAATAATTGGGTCGGGCTCGGGCCTAGCCCAGCCCAGCCTGTTAGGCCCGATAGCCCGACCCACATAAAAGCCCAAAATTAGGCCCGTTAGGTCCGATAGCCTGGCTCACATATAGCCCATATGTGTCTAGACTTTGATCTCTCACTTTGATATATTCATCTGGATTTAATGAGGGAGTTGACAACGTCGACAAATTAATCCACTTGAGGTACATTTTCAATTTGTTTGTTTACTATTATTTGCACATGTTTCTATAATATCTCTACGAAACTCTTTCCATTAGATACTGTAGAATCATAGATATGATCAAATCCGTACAAAACAATAGGATAACTAAATAATAAAGACCTAAATAACTAATAAATACTTCACAACAAAGATTACAATTAAAATAATCAAATGAGGGTTTGCCAAGTTTACGGGCCCACCAAGTCTAGACTCATAAGTTTTGGGTCGGTCCAAGCTCAATTGATTTTTGAGACATAATGGGCCGGCCCGGCCCAGACCCGACCCATTATAATTGGGCTGGGCTTGGGCCCGGACCTTCGAAAAAAATTTAGTGGGCCTAGGCTCGGCCCAAAGCCCACAAGCATAAATGGGCCTGGGCCTGGGCCTTTAGGGCCCGGCCCAGGTCCGGCCCATGCTCATCCCTAATTCTAGATTGAATCGATGTATATAAGTAATAGCCTAAAGCCGATACATACCTTGATCCAAAGCTTAACTCTATCTCTCGACATCATCGCTCCTCCTTTTGGTCACGGATCCACACCCTCCTCTTTCTCCGACTCGGTATCGTTGTCTCCTGCGGTGATGGTAGAAGCCGGTAAGATCTCTCTTCTCTGTCTTCTTCTCCTCTCCCCTCTCTCTCTCTCTCAAATTGCAAGATAAAAGTGATGTGAATGGGGGTGGGAATGGAATCCCTGGGATTTTTAAGCCTCCTATTGGAGAATTTAATAGCCATTAAAATCCTTTAATTAGAATTAAATCAATGTTATAAACAAGTGAATACAAAGAGTTTTGCTTGAAAAAAAATTCCAGCCGTTATAGGGATGAAGACATAGCTCGTACCAAATATAGTTGAGCGACATAAATGAGAAGTCAACTCACCCCCCTATACTTAGACTTTTGAGGTTTTATGTATAGCAGAAGAGCAGGAAATAAGGTGGTCGATTGTGAGAAGAAAGAATATAAGTGATGTATACATTATGATATCGGCCTCTCCATACTTAAGCTCAGATCAGCCTAAGTATGGACGAGTAGACACACGTGGAGGAATGAGTAGATTCGAGATGGATATATAAGGGGGTGAAGGAGGTTTTGAACAAACCTTCTTGCGGGAGTGCGGTGGGAGATAGTATGGAGATTTGGAATGGGGGTGCAGAGGAAGAAGATGAAGAGGTCCAGCCATCGTAAGAGTCATTCTTAGAAGAATAATAGTCATACGCACGGGATCTCCAACTATTGTAAACTAAAGGTAATTGTCTTTCGATAACATTTGTACTGATTGCACCTATTTAATATACCACTTCAGAACTAGACGAGGAACTTGACGAGGAATCCTCGGAGATCACTTGGTTCCTAATATTCGAAGGCAACTTTCTTAGTTGGTTTGTTTCTATATGAAGCATTGGGAGGAGGAAGGTCAGAGTTCTTCCCCCTGTCATAAATAACTGATATAGAAGATATAAAATTCACGGGTTCCTCGTCAGATGAATCAACGTATTCATTGACCCACTCTTATAGGGTCATGACATGTCTCATGGGAATTTCCTCAGTTTGATTGAGTATTGTGAGCTCGTTCTTGGGTGCAGTATAAGTGATGGTTGGGTTCGATGATGTTGCCTCTTGATAGGAGATTTCTATAATGGGGTAAGGGTAATTTCTGTTCGTAATCATATATACCCCTTGTGGTTTTGAATCCCTTTTGGTGATGTCATCATTGGTCAGTTTGGCAGTCATCACGTTAGGCGTCCGTTTTAGGGTCTGTGTTTGTGTTTTATGAGGAAAGATCTGATCATTTTAAGTACTTGATTTGGTGGTCTCCTCTTTGTCACGACCGCCGATGGTTGGTTGGGTTACCTCAGGGCATGATATGTTATCGAGGTTCTATTCATTGTGGTCCGTGTTCGGGAATCTTATGTCTTGAGTCTTGTAATTGATAGTCGCCTTATCAGAGGCTAAGAATGGCTTTCCTAGAATGATAGGAGATTCAAACTCTCTGCGATGCTCAGCGTCAAGGACAGTAAAGTCCATGATATGTTTGTTACCTCAAAAGTTTACAACGACTGAAATAATTCCTCTTGGTCTTTTGATAGATCGATCAGGGAGTTTAACGATCACCCTCATCTTTTTGAGTTGTCCGAGTTTGAGTTGGTTAAATACATAATTCAGGAGGATGTTTAATGTGCAGTTGTCATTATTTGGACATGAGTGAATATGGTATCCTCAATTTCACAAGTGGCCCTAGTCCACCGCTTAACTTTATGGCTTTTGGTTTTATGATTCATCACGATTGAATTGGTGACGAATCTGTGATTCATCACTCTAAAAGTTGAAAATAAAGCTTTGTTCCCGAGTAATTAGCTGCATATTTCCACTTATATTGCATAATTAGTATTCGTGCATGCATAAATAATATTTGCATGTTAGCTTTCATATTTGCATCAATAAGAAGCCAAATTCACATGTAAATACCATACTTGTATATATTTTATACTAACTCCAAATCCAATAAAATCAACTCTATAGTATATATATTACTAACATTAATTATGGAAAAATATCAAAAAATTACTAACACTAAAATTGTCCAATAAGACCCCAATCCAAGTTTGAGACCATGAACCTTAAAATGTGCATATCTCTATCATATAGTGCCCGATTTAGGTGGACTCAATTTTAAAGTAATATACATTCAAAGACCTTCAAAACAAGACAATTTCATTAAAATCAGAGTTTGTATGTGAAACTTGGGTTTTGGGCCCCTATTGTATATTGTACTTATTGGCATTTTTACCCTTGTATTTTCTCCCTTTTTTGACATTGTCTCCATTTTTTGTCAACATTAAACGTGTAGATCTCATCGAGATATACAACTTTCATGTTTTGAGTTTTTCCAAATTCGGCCTCCTTCTCCTTCTTATTTCACATTCTTCTTCGGAATAATATGATTGGGCCACGTGGCGCCTTCTGGTCACGCCATGCGGCCCGGTTTCTTACGCTCCATGCGCCCTTCTTTTTCCTATCATCCGATTATCCCCTCCTCATCATCAGATTCGTGCCGCCCACTCTTCTTCATTTCTCAGCCACTAGATCAAGGGCCGGAGGGCATCTCAGCTGCTCGTCTTTGCCTTCGCCTTAGCTCGCCACGTGTCGCATCCAGAGCCGCCCGATCTTCTCTGAGCGCTCCCATCTCAACCGTCACATCCCGCCTTTGGTATCCACCCTCCGATCATTATCCCTGATCCCATCTCCATCGTCCATTAGCGCCTTCATCTCATCGTCTGCCTCCCGATCATGTCGCCCCCGCTCTAATCCTGACCGTACGTGAGCGCCCAGCTTCTGATCGTTGGATCGCGAGATCCAACGGCCAAGGGACCGTCTTCTACCTCCGAACTCCCCTCGCCCATATCGCCCCACCTCGCTAATCATCTTCCCCCTTCTTATTTTTGCCACTTCTTCAGCCATCATCCCCACTCTCTAACCAGTCCACGATGGAGCCCGAACCTACACCATCCTCGAATGAGCCCACATTCGCCACGACACCCCTCATCTCGCTCCACATCCTCCCCGCAAGTCACGATCTTCCATCATTGGAACCACCACCTTCGATCGTTAAATACGTCACCTCCGCCCCATTCCATGATAATCCACCTTTACACGAGAGAACCTCGAGCTCTAGTCTTGTGATCTGTGACAGAGATCCAGCCGGTTATCGAGCGACGACAGGGATTTCTCCAGCATGATCCATGGCGAGATTTCGTCGTTCTGCAGCTCCACCTTCGAGCTGCTCAAGCTCTGGCATTTGCCGTCCTTAGAGTGACGACCGGGGCTCCACCTAGAGCCTCTAATCCCAGGCAAACTCCGTCCATCTCCCGGTATAATTCTTCTTCTTCTTTTCTGGTTCTCCATCGCATTTCCTCCGATCTTCCCTGAATTAATTAGGTCTCCCCGCTCAGTATCACCCTCCATTGACCATTGATTGAGATTCACCTCGTATCTACCATCTTCGTGCATCCCTCCGCTCCTCTTCTCGACCTGTCGAGACCTCAGACGACCCCCGACCACGGGTCCGCCCTGCACATGGAAGAGCTCATATGCTGTCCGCTTCTTCGCCCTATGAAGCCTCCGTACCACCCCACTTCATCCACGAGATCAAATGCACCGCGCTTCGGTTATACACTAACATGCAGGTACCTAGTTCATCATTGGTCGGAGTTGTTGCTAGAGCCTCCTTGGTGAGCTCTAACTCCGACATTCAAGGGAACCAAAGGCACTCCAAGTACTCGAGCTGCTCCGCCATGCTTCAGCGATGACAACTGGCCGATCAAGAGCAGCTGGAGGTCTTCACCGAGCTCAGAAGAAGGTGGCGGAGCTATGAGGCCTTCGTCGGAGACCTGCCTTCGCTGCCAGGCACAGAGGAGGAGGAAGCTACAATTGCCGTCTGATTTCCTTGATCAGACGGTTCACCCGGAGCCACGTCATCACATCCCTGCGCAGCAGCCACCGTCGGATCAGTTGTGATCAAACGGTTCACAATTGGCCACGTCGCCTCCTCCGCAGTTCACAAGAGCCGCTCGATCTCTAAGATCTGATGGCCAGCAATCGTCCACGTCGACACCCAAACCTCCTCTCCGAGCCTCTCCTGACCTCAGCTTCGGGTTCCACCGAAGCGCATGTGACATCCACGTGTAGGCCCTTTCCAAAGCAACCACCGAACCAACAGCTCATGTGACCTGCACGTGCGAACGATGGGTAATTTGCAGACATACCCCTGCAAGTTCTAGACATTACGTTCACATCCCTGCCAGTCAGCATCATGTGATGTGCATGTGACCCCGTGGGCCTTTTGCATCGAAGTCCTCATCAGTTTAGCTAAATGCACTTTAGTCCTGTCAGCATGTTTTCTTTTTAATCAATTTATTTTCTGGCGGCTGGTATACTACAATAATGAAACTGCCTTTTCTTTTTTGTATTCGGATAGGATTTCTGTTGGCTTCATCGGGAGGCCCGCGTAGTTTGTTACGTTAGCTCAAAAAGTACCAGTTGCATTGGAATCGAGAAGGGCCAATAACGTGATATTAAGGAAAAGTTACTTCATAATTGCATAATGCATCAAAATTGCCACTTTCCCTTCCCATACCAAAACTAGCACCTTCGCTACTATATATGCCGCAACCCAATAGATAATAGTTAGGGCTTCTACCCCCAATACACGTTAGAGGTCGAAGGGTCAATTATATTCGAAAGTGAGCCCCGGGGCGAGGGAAAACCAAGGCATCTAAACCACTTTGCAAGCTAACTATCCCTATATATTTGGGGGGGAGGCATTATTATCGCCCGATTTACCAAGGAATCTTTTGGTTGTTTTTGGCGGATTGCTTACTACTAGGTTGGATCTGTAGCCGGAGGGACCTCGGCATCCTTCCTTCTTCTCTTATTATTTCAAGGCAAACTATATATTGCATCCATACCCCTGTTTATTTAAACATTCACTTAGCATCATTTCTTAATTCTAAAAATTGCATATTGTAGAACATCTTAGATTTTATCATTGTCGATGCTTGTTATATTTTTGTGAGCTTCAAAGTATTTAATATAATTCTTTTAGTGGAAAATAACATATTTTGCCCACTGTTTGCCTTTAATTGATTATTAAATCGATTGTTGCTCCAAAAATCACCAAAAAATTCACAATAGGTCTATTTAGGTAGTTCTACATCGTGCCCAAAAATCACATCATTTGCAAGAATAATGAGGCCTTAATAAATTAATTGGTGTTTTGCTTAATTGATTTCAATAGGTCATAAATTAATCATTTTTGAGGTCTAGTAATTTTCCTGGGTTTATCTCACATAGAAGTATCTAGGATTATTTTTATCTCTGAAAATGATTTAATTTGATATTTATTAAAATTAATTTTGTGAAAACCATCATGCATTCATATTTAATTCATAGTTAATTCATATATAGTCAAAAATTTCCAAAAAAATTAGGGTAGCTTCATTTCATAGCATTAACTGGCCAAGTTTCATAATTTTGAACTTAATTTGATTACGCTTTACATTTTAACCCTCGAACTTGGTCTAAATTACATTTTCATTTTCAATTGCATAAAAAATCATAAAAATGTATTCTCCTGGAAGCCTAACGTCTGAATCGACTTTGAATTAATCTAAGGAAAAAGTTGCCTCCTTGAGTTCAACCTTGGGCTTGTCCAAGTAAAATAAAAAAATTGTCGCTCGATATTAATTGAGAAATTAATTAAAGTGGTTTTTGATAAGTCTGATTTTACCCGACTACAACGACATCATTAAATTTAGTCGTTAATTCGGTTGAATTAAGAAGGGTAATCTAGGGTTTTTTAACTGGTCATAGAGATTACATGAAATTTAGTCCTTGATCGTTGTTTGCCCGTCTTCTTAGGGTCAATCAACTCTTAACAAATCTCTTAAGATCGGGCATATACTCTATGGCCTTGATTAATGGAAGCTCTAAGCTTAGACTCTTGTAAAATGCTTCCATTTCAGAATTGTCCTTTTTGATTTTTTTTATTTTTCAATTTTTTGGTGTTTTCGGTGTAATGGTTAGTGGGTTGGTCAGTGATCAGCGGTGGTTAAGTATGAGTATACGACACAAGATGAATCTCTGGTTCGCTTGGTGGAGCCCTCACTTCTTCTTGATTTTCCATTGATTGGATGACATCGCATATTTGTTCCGTTAAAGCATATGTTCTATGGTTGATCCAAGCAATGTCATCCTCCAACATCTCATGACTTGGAACTGAATAATTATACTTCACATGCCATGATTCTGGCGCGTAACCCTGAGTGGAGCATTGATTATTTCATGTAGTTACGGTCTGGTCATGAGTCGTGTTTCATTGACTCTGGATTTCTCTTGAATTATCAAAGGAAATTGGTCATACTCGTAAAGAAAGTCAACTCGTGTAGAGGATGGTTCAAACAGTGTATGGTCCATTGTAATCAAGAACCGTGTTTCTCTGTCGAAATTAGTTGCTCTATTTTCCATCCTCATATCAGCTCGCTCTATTGTGTTCATGTGATAGTCAAAATGTGAGAGCGATCTAATCCATGAAGAAGTGTGGGTATGGGGCATAATGTATGGGATGGAAGGAAATGATGGCTAGGGGGTATTTCGAAGAGAAGGTTCCCCTGAAATGATAGAGGAAAAGATTGAGACATGGTCGTGAAAGTGGGATCCGTGGAGTATGTATACGAAAACTAATGTGCCGACATCTTCTCAAGAGATAGGTGGAGAATGATTTGCGAACCACGATATGTTTGCGATTACAAAGATGTTGACGCAAACAATACAAACACAAGTCAAACCCTATTATTTCACTAACTCAATGATGTGAAGGCCGTAAGATTCTGGCTGGTTATCTTTTCAATTTTTAAATGAGTGGTCAAAACAACCATCGAGAAGTACGTAGAGAATAGGATTTGGGCTCTACCCTAAGTATATGGTTCTCTCCTACGTACAATGCGTGAGTTGCTCTCCACCACACACAAGGTAAATTTTATTCAAATTTATTTCCAGTCACCTTGTTTAGCAGACCCAATTTTAAATGACGGTGATCATTGATTTATGTGAGCACAAAATATATATGCCTACCATTCAGTCCTTTTTCCTTTTTAACTTAGGTATAAGTCGATCAAACTCCATTTCATCACCTTTATTCTTTCATTCTGATCTTTAAACCTAGCTAAATGCATGTATATATCATTATTTTGCATTAATTAACATCTATTATTTATTTTGTAAATATTACAAAAAGATTGTATTTAAAGCCAACATAAAAGAATAAAGAAAAGGAAAATAAATAAAATGTCAAAGGTATTTTATGTCTCTAAACCCCGAGACCTAGGCACCATGATGACTGGATCAACAAGGAATAAAGTACGGAGAGATAAGGGCCAATAAATAAAAGAAACCCTAATTCATAAATGGTTGCTAATACATTTTTGAGACCTGTTTTATTCGTTATTATTTATACATCAAGTCAATAAAATTTGTACATGCAAGTTGTAGATAGAAATACATAGAAAAATATGTAATTTATTTTATGTAAACATAATTCATATTGTGCATTCTACTTAAAATTAAAATGCCAAAACCCAGACTTCCTAGACCCATATCTCCTCCACATGAATTCAAAATGCATCAAAATCACCTTTAATGGTATATAACTTTTAATAAACTATTTAATGAATTTAATTTGGAGTTAAGATGCAAAAGTTAGGTTTTAGACCCCTATTATAAAATATACTTGAATAAAATATTCATTTTATTTATTTTGTATATTTTCTTTGTTTTATAATTTATAATTTTGTTGTTATTTTTTATAATATATGTACATAATTAGAATAAAATAAAACCATTAAAAATAGTAATTATAATAAAATAAAACCATAAAAAATAGATTAAAATAAATAAGTGTGTAAAATACATAGATGAATTACATTGTATACCTATACAATAAATACGACTATTTATTTAAGTATGCAAATAACTTCAGGAAAATATAATAAAAATATATTTAAGTGCATTTAAATAAGTTATAAATATATAAATTATGTATATAAGATAATAATATCTAAAATACAAAATAAAAATAAAATATACAATACATAGGTAAATATGCCTATAAATATACAAGTAAAAAGTAAAGTACAACAAATAAAATTATAAAAATAAATAAATATCACCATTAAATAGTATAAAAATATCCAAAATATTTTATGTTTTAAGTTTTTCAAGAATAAATCAATTTCTATTTCTTTTCCGATTACTTTCCCTTTATTTATTTTCGTTTATCTTTTAGCGGCTACCGTAGACGAACCAGGGCGTAGCCCTGGTTGACCCAGGTCGAGGATTATGTCCACCCCGTTGCCCGGATCAGATGTCGCTTCCATATCATCTTCTTCGACTTTCTTCATTTGATCCATTAATAGTTTGCCCCTGATCCATGCACGAAAAGTCTTCTATGATCACCCGTCTATCACATCATCAATTTTTCTTGGTCAAAGGTTCATTGAATCAAGCGCAATCCTTAATCAAAACCCTAGACTCGACTTTGTGTATAAATAAGAGCTCGAGCCCTTCAATCCAATTTTGATCCCTCTCTCTCAAGATTTAGCCCCTCAATTTTGCCCTGGACCTCCGCCTTGGTGATAACAGGCGTGAGGTATTGATTTGCTGTGAGGAGAGCGTGAGGAGGAGACTATCCAGACATCGTCGGAGCTCCACCCGATGGTTTGTCTCGTTGGTTCCGGCCAAGTCGAGGCCACCATGTTTCGTTTTCAGGTAAAATCCTTAGCATAGATTTCCATTATGCATTTATATTCTAGTTTAGGGCAATAGATTTTAGTGTGATCCAATTTTCCTGTAAACCTTGAGTTTGAGCTCCAGGGAAGATCCATCGTGTTTCCCCCAGTAATCGTCCCATCTGATTAGCCCATTCCATTCCCCATCACGTTCTCCATAATAACCGACCATCTTCTCCTTCAAATCACCCTGATTCGGAGCGAATCAAAGCTCACTATGTAGCATCCACTTGAGTTTCACAGCTAGACCATCCCATACAGCTCCAATTGCTCTTTTTGGGATGAGGATCTTCACCTCGAGCCAAGGAAACTTTTTGTGCATGTCCTAGCCCCAACCGAAGTACCTGGAGCCATTTTGAAGTCGTGCATCATCTTCCTAGGAACATCCGCATCTATAGGTCTTCTTGGAATGAGTCATGGTCCCCTCAATCTGGACCTGGAAGGTCTTCTTCTTAGAGCCATTTTTAAGTCCATCTGCGGCTCCAGGAAGAGGACCTTCCAAGTCCCGATCGAGAGGATTTGGACTCATTCCAAGAAGACATGCAGATGGGGATGGTCCCCAAGAAGATGATGCACCCTATGGCATGAAGAATCGAGCCCAAAGTTGCCTGGAATCAAAGATCGAATCGAGGGAAGCCCGCTTTTCTTCGCGTTCTTAAAGACGGCCTAGGAGCCGTTGGAACGAGGCGTCTTCCCATGTCTATTCTTGATCGTCTGATCCGAGCTGAAACAATGCGCTCCATCACTGTTAAATCCACTTAAGTGGTGCCTACGTAGCACCACCATAATCATCCCTTCGCGCACAAATAAGGGTATATTACACTTAGACCCCTCAACAATTATGTATTTCGCTTTCATATTTTAAAACATTCCTCGGCATGTAAAATAATTGGAATCTTTTTCTACCAGGACCTTGTATTTTCTTCTATTTAGTATTAGGTCCCTGCAAGGAACATGCTCAGGAACACCTTCTATGTAAACTTTGCAAGTCAGCCCCTGAAGATTTGCATATTGTATTTAGGTCATTGCTTGAGTTCACGTGGACCCCCATATGAGCTGGGTGATGAAACCTAGTTTCATTACATTAATTCACAGTTATTAACCCCCTTGCTTAAATTAATGCCAATAAAAACTAGATAAAATGTTGTACATATCTGAGTCATAGAATAAATTAAAAATACAAAAAAATAACAAAATTAAATTTGTAGTGCTTTTTATACCCTTAAAAACACTCATAAAAATATTTCTCCTTTAATTTAACCTCGTTTTTATTTTTGTCAACATGAAACATGTAGATCTCATTGAGATCTACAACTTTCATGTTTTGAGTGTTTCCAAATTCGGTCATTTTCTCCTTTTTTTCATATTTTTTCTCTGAATAGCTTGATTGGGCCACGTGGCTCTTTCTAGTTGAGCCACGTGGCTCGCTGCGTTGCACGCCACGCGCCCATCACTCTCCGCTGTCCGATCGCCCTTTTCCCCTTGTTCTTCCTGCATCAATTCCCTGTCGCCCGATCAAAACCCATCTCTCATCTCCTCCGCCCGCTAGCGCCTCTCTTCTAGCTTGCCATGTGCCATCTCCATCGCCACCCGATCATTATTAAGAGCTTCAAATCCCAGCCGTTCACCCCCGCATTTGATCTCCTCTATGCGATCAAAAGGGAGAATGCATCTAGACCATCCGCCTTGGCCTTTCTCTCGTCTGGCCACGTGGCCATATCTCAGCCCTTGATCTTGTCACCCTAGATCTAATCTGCTCCGTCCCTTAGAGCCCTCCTCTCTGTCATTGGATTGCTATATCCAATAGCCGAGGAATCATCTTCTTCCTTCGAACGACCTCCTCGCCCACGTCGCCCATCTCGCGCACTAGCTTCATCCTTTCCATTTCCCCTACCTTCTCTGCCATCTTCTCCACTCACGAACCAACCCACGATGGAGCCCGGTCATCCATGATCCTCGCGGGCATCCACTCCCTCCATGATTCCCTCTTATATGCTCCACACGTCCCTCTAAAGTCACGCTCATCCTCATCGGAACCGCAACCTCCACCCGTTAAATACACCATCACCGCCCCCTAATAAGCTTGTCCACTTGTATGCGGGGCTCCACCCAGCCCCTCTCCGCCTCCCCTTTATAGGGGGAGGCCGGATTGAGGCGCGAAGACAGCGGTGCCTCTGGTGAGACCCCTGGCCATGGTAGGCCAGGTCTCCGGCCATCCAGCGCCGGCGAGCTGTCCCCGATGGCCGTGGGGGTCCAGCGAAGACCCGAGGTCCACTTAAGACCTCAAGTCCAGTCTCCTCGATCCTCCATTCCTCAAGTAAGCACCTCTTGATCCTTCCTTGCCTTTTCTTTGAATTTCTACTTTTTAATTAGGTTTGCACATACTCTTTCACCCGCCATTGTCCATCACCTGACCTTCACTATGCATCATCCACCTTCGTGCCGCTCTCCGATCACCTCTTCTCTCCTCCATATATCCAATCCGCTCTACCTCCCTTCTTCTTCAACTCACCAGAGAAGAAGATACGAGCCGTCAAGTTCTCCACCCCATATGGCCCCCATTCCACTCACGCTCATCCGTGCACAAATCTTCGGTTATCTACTGACATTTGCATGTATCATGGCCAATGGTCGGAGCTTCATCGGAATGATTTTCCCCCACAGTGTCTCCGATAAGGGGAGGTCGAAGGCTTCTTCCAGACAACTCAAGGTCGTCTCCATGCTTTCATGTAGCTCTCCTTGCCTCCCAGATCATTCTTGGAGTTGCACTGAGATCAAGAGAAGGCGACGGAGCTAAATTGACATCACCAGAGCACAACGAACTCCGCTGCAGGAGGTGGCGGAGATGATGAACGAGACATACATGCACTGTCCCATTGGCAAGATCGGACGGCTTACAATGAGCCACATCGCATATCTAAGCAGGAGCAGCAACAGTCTGATCTCCGCGATCTGATGGTTTACAGGGATCCACGTCGCACTTTCGACCCTCCACTACGTGCCTTCAGGCTCGGAGCACCCGAGCCTCCTTCGAGCCTTCCTAGTCTCCCTCTGAGGCCGAGCCAGCATTCGAGCCTCCTCCGAGTGCCCAAACCTGGTTCCGAGCCTGCACAGCTCCCGAACCTCACCCTCACATTCCCATCACGTGATTGGCCGGGGAATTTTACAGAGAGGCCCTCTAAAGTTCTTCAAATTGTAGACAGGTCCAGCCAGCACGTGGAAACCACGTGCTGGGGTAATTTGCACACGACCCCCTCCGGGTTTTTATAATTACAATTATACCCTTGCATGTGTGGGTAATTTACAGGGAAGGCCTCACGTCTTTTGTTAATTACTTTTAGGTCCTCCCAGGGACCTGTTTGATATTTATTTTCATTTTTCTTACATTTATGCCTCTGGTTTCTTTTGTGAATATCTCTGGCATCCGAGCTCCGTTTGTGTTGACTTTTGTCTCATTTTGAAGCTATGTTAATTCTCTTTCTAAGGGCATAATTGTTGTTTTGTTTTTGATTTTATTGATTAAATCTAATTACATAGTATCACTTATTCAATGATTTTCATACCATTAAGTAGCTTGTCAATGAAAATGGCTTCATGAACTCTTTCTAAATTTGACTACTATTTAATTGCTCAAGTAGCCTGTAAAATTAGGGCATATTTGCTTCATTGTAACTTTGCATTTGTCTTCATTTGTAACCTTGCATTTCCTTGCATGATGAAAAGCAAATAAAAAAAGAAATGTTTGTATCATTGTTAGCATACTTGTATGTATTGACCTATGAATTTATAGTTCAACGCTTAACCTAAGTAATAAGGGTCTAGATATTAGCTTAAGAGGCTCGTGTCCATGTGTTCGACCTTGGGCTTGCCCAAGTAAAATATAAATCGATCGCTTTGCCTTTAACTGATAATTATAATGAAGCAATCTTTGACGCATCCAATTCAGCCGACTGCAACGCACTAAAACGACATATTAAGGGGCCGAATTTTGGGTTCGTCACTGGGCATTTTACAGTTACCACTTGGGTTTTGATTATTGTAGTTTAATATTTAAACTTTAAAATTCAATTGTAAAGTTTTGAGTTATTTGCACATTTCCCCCTATCTTTTATTTTAATTATAAATATATCTCTGTCAGTTCAATTAATCTTTGTGTTTGTTTTCTATGTTCTAAATATAAAAAATTCTAAAAAATTAGGATAGTGTGCCTGGTTGCTTTATCTTCCATGCTATACAACTAGTTTTACATTTCTAGGCATTCTATTTATTAAAAATCAAAATAACATATTTTATATCATGTTTGCTTTAAAAAATCCAAAAAATATAAAACCATACATAAAAATTCCAAAAAATAGTGTTTGTATTATTGCATTTTGTACCTCCTGACCAAAAATCCCTAAAATAAAAAAAAATAAAATCACTAACAATTAAAAACACCAAAATCCTTACAAAAATTACAAAAAACTTTGAAAAACTAAAAAAATTATTCCTATCTCTGAATTTTCTTTATATAATATATTATTTATCAAAAATAGTTTTGAGAAATTATGACTCTAATTAGTATTTTTAAATTTACAAAACATTTGCCTATTTAAAAAGTCCCTGATTTTGTGTATTTGGGACTTTAAAAATACCTAAAAATTAATAAAAATTCTTGAAAAATCACAAAAACATTAGAAAAATATAAAAAGCACAAAAATATTTCATTATGTAATATTTTCAGTTGTATTTAGAATTATAATATCTTATATTGTATAATACATATCTATATAGTTATATATATCCTTATACTATATTAAAAAATAAAAATCAGAAAATTATAAAAAGAAAATAATAAATAATTATAAAATTTAAAAAGAAAAAGATTACTTTATTAAAACTGACATATACCTTGATTGATATTGTGCATGCATATACATACATATTATTTACTCATAAATAGTATACTTGCTACCATATACGGCTTCGTGCATTCGACCCGTACTTGCTTATCCACTATACACTTGTTTGTAGGGCATTATAAATTTTGATCCACTCCTTTGCTTTTTTACTTGATCTATTTCGTGTGGGTTGATTGATGGATTGGCTTAGGATCTTGGTGAGAGGTCACTTCGACGACTTTGCTCCGTGTCACATCCTGGATCTCGAAACAGGGGAAACATTGCGGAAGCATCCCGAAACAATAAACTTTTTTTGAGTCTAGGAGCGAGACAAATGATTCCATAATTCATTTACCATAAACATCATAGTGCTATACAATAATGGAAGAATAAAGAAACTTAACCAATAAATAAAAGACTCATAAAGTCTGAACTACAGAATAAAATGAAATAAGTCTATCAATAACATCCACACATTAACTTAATGTACTAGAATAAAGCAATGGCTCCTCAATCCAGCTGACGGCCCAACACCTTGCTTTCTGCTAAGCTGCAGGTTGAAATTCCATATTAGTCAAATGAATTTGACTAAAGATGCACCATCAAAATATGAAACATGCCATAACTATCCATACACCTCGAACATTAAAAAAATTTAGCACGATGACAATTCCATGCAATAAAAAATTTACGTCAATAGATAAAAAAATGAACTATATCAAGAATTTTCAATTGTACATAGTGTCAGGAGATAACAATAACAATACAATAATTTTTTCTTGAATGAATGCATAATTTGAGATTATGAATCAATATCTATAAATATCAATATCAATAGGAAAAACCATTACCATCTGCTGACACCAAGCAGCCTGAGCTTAGTTGGAAGCCACCTCGTTCCCATAATTAAAAATTAAATCATGAATAATATTTCAATACGAGGTCTCCTATCCAACCCCCAATGCAATGGATGTCAGTACCGAGTCAACTGCCGTAGAGGAAATTGTTTGGGAGTAGTGTAGAAATACCCGTCTACATCGGTCAATTGGCGGAATTAACCATCCGTGCGGTACCCAGCCAAGTCAAAGTCTCCAATGGACTAACAACGAACAATGTCTACTCCCGCACAATAATGGTGTCAAAATCAATAATTATTTTTCAATAAAATTTTTGAACATAAAATGCAAATTAACATATATATAGATAATGACGTATCTATCTCTATAACATTTAACAACTAATTCATAGATAGACATTATGGATAAATATCAAATTAGGACCAGATTACCTAGAGTTTTAACACGGAGATATAATCATAGTATTTTAACGACATATTATAAAAACCACATGCCAATAGCTAATAAAATCCAATGTGGTTTATAAATAACAACGGTATGTGTTAGATTTCCTCATCCACAGAAATCAGTTAATCACCTAAATAAAAGAGATGTATTTAATACGTCGCAATTACACATTATATTACTACCCAGTTTCCGAATATCAAAGATTCTGTATGGTTAAAAGCTGAATCATTTTTTCCTTTTTTTCTTTCTCTATTTTTGTGCATGCCATATTGTAAACAATTACTGAGAATGATTAATAAAAAATATTGGGAAATCGGATCTATTCCAACCAATAGATGATTGTGATTTAAATAATATTACCACTATCTTTCTTAAAAAGATGTAATTCAAGTTGTACACATAATATAAATGTCGTTACATGTGTGTGTTAGTTATCCCAAATAAGAAGAAATTGATACTACCCATGTAAGGCATATCTAAATAAATAAGAGGGTGTTAGGTTTAGAATCTTATACTGCGAACTCTTGATATGCTAATATATCTAAATATTCAACATTAGAAAGCCTGAAGATAATTTCGCACTATTTCATTGAACATGTTGGGAAATCTTGGTTATAAATTATGTTCTTGTCAACAATATGTGAAGTTCCTAGCGATAACCCAACCCAACATTAAAAAAATGGAAGAGTAAGGTTTTACCTTAACGCCTTCGATCTTGTTGACTCTCGATGTGAAGCTTTGATCCGTCGCTTGCCTTAAGGCAAAGCCAGACACAAGTAAACCCAAAATTTTTGACAACGAAGAAAACCCCGAAGAGCGAGATGATGAAAAACTCCTGACGGTGATGTCCCAAAAAATCCCCTCTCCCGTCAAAAGGTAACCCTAGAATATGTATTTACATATTTTTTTCCACGTGAGAGGATAAAGTTTAGTCTCATATTAGGTTATGTTGCTACTAATAGAATAGAAGTTGTTGGGAGAGAAAAAGAGGAAAACATGGATGACGCATTGCTTATTATCATATACCTAATTAATATTTTTTATTTTCAATTCAATTCATCCATTATCGTTTTTATTAATTTTTTCTTTGAGATGTTATCCCGTTTCAATTTTACGTTTGTTTCATTTTTATAATCTTATTATGTATATTTATATAATACACCCTGTATAATCATTCTATTTTATTTCCTATATCCAAAAATTTCAATTTTTGCACAACACCCCTTACTAAAAAAACAGAGTTACATTATGACTCTCCACTCCGATCTTTGGGTCTCTTCAAATAGTGTCGTTGCTGGGGAACAACATTGTGTAGCATTTTGTGTTTTAGATATTTTGATCATTATTTCTCTCTTTATTTCTTTCTCTTATTTTGATAATTGGTTATCTGTTTCTAAACGCTTGTCTTTGTTGACTTTTCTTGCAAGGGACCATGTGACGACAACCTCTTCCTAAGAGGTGGAAGCACTCGAGTCACGAGGAGGTTGACTTTTCTCTTGTGAGTCAAACAGGAGATAACATGGAAGGAGGCGGAGAGAGTAGGAGAAGAAGCAGACTAAGCTACATTTTGTTTTTATTTTGTGAGAGAGTGCTTTTTATTTCTGCATATATTATTTGTAATAACTTGGACATTACTCTACCAAACGAGGTCTATTACCCGAGTGTTTGTTCACCTGGGGGGCCTCGTCGCGGTTTTTTGTGTTTAATCGCCTTCTACCTTCTATTCTCCCCACTCCCCACTTTATTCTATTTGTTTCTCGTGATTTGAGTTTTTCGCTTTTCTTTTCATTTGTTTTATGTGATTTAGATTACTTTGCTTTGACTTAGCCAAAAATTAAATTGTAAATTATTTGAACTTGGAATCACAGGCTGTGAGAAACCCCATACAACGCTTGCAGGACCCGTCTGGCGGGCACCGAGGGGTTTTCAAGATCAGACACTTTGATCCATTTTTGAGTAGTTTGCATTTAGTTCTTCCCGATAATAGTAATTATTGTTTAGGATGATTTTATCACCTTGCATAGTACAATATAGTGTAAATATTTATATACTCTACCTTGCATCCCACATAGAGGGCATTGGGAAGTGTCGTGAGTCGTCTTACTTTGCATGCATCATTTGATACGAAGGTAGATTCCCATCATCATATCCACTTGTATTGCTTTTCCGTTCTTTCCCCCTGTTTTATATCACACCTAGGATAAAAAGAAAATGTAAAAAATCATTAGGTGCAGTTATTTGAAAAATATTAAAAAGGTGAAAACCAAAAAATTTAAAAAGAGTCTGCTAATTAAACTTGACCTTAATTAAAATCGATAAAGGATGTCATCGTTTTGGGTTTATAAAGCCCTCGTTGCTTTCAGATACACTCCAGACTGAGCGAGGCGCGGCCCTCTAAGGTAGAGCCCAAATTCTGATTTGCGACGCTTTGATTATCACCTGGGTACCGCAAAGTACCGACACTTCTATCGTACGTGGACAAGTAAGACTTGATCGATGACGGTGTTCCTGCATTGTGTGGAACACCGACCCTGTCTGAAGTACTGAGCTTAGGCCACACCCTCACGGATGTGTCTGTCTCATCATCTCACGTCTGAAGAGGACCTTGCACGCTCACGGGTGATCCAGTTGCGAGCTTGGTCTGAAGTATTGGATTCACCACCATTAGCTTCTCCTCTCTTATTCTTTGGTTGAATAGCCCCTCGTGCACGAGATCAAAGATATTTTAGTATGCATATCACATGTTACAAAAGAAATGGAAGAAGTACGGGGCACTTGCTTGGTAGTACACACACTCCTATAGGGTTGCGCACTTACAGACTTGTTAAAAGATTTGCCGCAATACAATCATAAAATTGAGAAGATAAAAAAGCCCAACTCTCATGGCTTCACTTAGGTCATGTTGGTGAATTCAAAACTTGTTTTGTGTTTGTTTGATTAGAATTAAGGTCCAAAATCAAAATTCCCGCACATTTGTGTACATTTTGCCTTCATTTTTCTCTTGTCTTATTCTCATTTGATCCCCGCTCACTTTTGAGCCATTCTACTATTTTGCACTCCATTTATTTCTCGTTGACCTCCGTATCATTCCTCCAATCTCGATCTCCTCTTTGACCTTCGAGTTGGTGACTCATGGATGGCTTAGTCAGGACTCCACGGGCACCCATATCGATTCCATGTGCTCGCCTTCTCCAATAATTCAGGGTGATTTCGAGAATACGATTTAGACTCCACGAACCGCTCTCCGGACTCCCCATTTTCTTCAATAAATTGGGATCATTCTTGTCCCAAAATCTGCCCATTTTGGATGGAAATTGATTTCACTCCTTACATCTCTTAATCCTTAACGAAGTTTTGTGTTGACCTTAACATGGAACATTTATTACATTCGATGCTTCTATATAGACTGATCGGAGCATCATTCCTTATGCAGATCTAGAGCCTGATTTGGAGCCATAGATTGTGTCAGATTTAGAGTCTGGTCTGGAGAAAGAGATGGCTCCTACAGGAAAGGGAAAAGGACCTCGGCACCCACCACAACCGCAGACAGGCTAACATCCAGATCAGAATGTGGTGAATGCACAACTCCTCACCTCTATATAGGCGATTCAGTAGCAACTCACCGACCACGCATTGGCCCTGGTCACTTTCCATGATATGCTTAATGATTTGAGAAGAAGGAGAGATCACTAAGGAGGAGGTAAAGATGAAGAGAATAGAGAATATGGACCCCGTAGAGGTGGAGAAGAACCAAGAGGAGAGCAGCCCAAGTCGACTCTCAAGGATATGTACAACCTCCATATCAGATAAATGACATAATGGAGTCAGATACATGTTGTCCATGTCCATTTTGAGTTGAAGCCTCAACTTTTGACTTTGCTTCCCACATTCCATGGGATTATAATGAGGAACCATGTATTCATCTCCAACAAGTTGGGCTCATCTATGGAACAACACACTATCCTAACATCCCGTTAAGGGTACTAAAGATGACGACATTCCCATTCAGCCTGCAAGACAAAGCAGTCCATTGTATTAATCACTTAGGGAGGGTCATCACTACCTAGGGGGAGTTGAAGTTTGCCTTTCTGCACAAGTTCTATCCTTTAGGGCGGCTCAACCATATGTGTGATCATATTGCGAACTTCACCTAGGCTAGCCACGAGTCCATACATGAGGCATGGGATAGGTTCACTGATCTACAATAGAAATGTCCACATCATGACATCTCGCAGACCAGGTTGGTCCAACATTTATTTGGTGGACTGATGATTGAGAGTCAAAAAGGCGTCAATGTCGTCTGTGGCAACTATTATTTCAACAAAGATGAGGATGTGGTTTGGCAAATTTTTGAAGAAATGGATGAAGGAAAAGCTGCCCTATCATCATCTCGTGCTTATCAGCGACAATCACAAGTTCATCAGAAAGCAGCGCACATGGCATCGCCCCTCGAGAAGGACTTGGAAGAGCTCAAACCTGAGCATTATCGAGAGCCACCTGTCCAATGTGGATATAATTGAAAAGTGATCACATGTCCTTGAAGGACTCGGCACTTGGACAAACTTGATTAGATTACCAAGCAGTTGGATATGTTGGTAAGTACAATCAGCTCTTGTGATTCTGTGTCTGCATCGACAGCCACTCCTTGAGATGAAGGAACCAGCATTGCCCCAACCTCCTCAGTAGAGTCAGCTGCATCCAACGGTTCAACACATATATTACGTACATGTCCCATAGCCTTCATCGCCTCAGCAGTCGTAGCAGCAGCTGGTTGTATACCAACCATAACCCCAGATTCTACCTGATCTATACTTTCCTCCACCACCTCTCCTTCAGTAGGTGAATGGTGTTTGGTTAAATGATACGCAGCTGGCCCGTCCAGGCGGACCTCAACAGGAATAGCCTACGAATTCTTGTACACTCCCTCAACACCAAGGAGAGAGGTTTGCCCATGGTGGCAATCAGCCTCACCACCACCAGTCTCAACCATATCAGTAGGACTAGAGACAGAATCAGTACCAACAACCGCAGTATCTGAAATAACGATTTCCTAGGGGTCTTGTCGATACACAAGGCAGATCAACATTCATTGAAGCGACCACTCAAGAAAACCGTTGAATTCAACAATTAACCCACCATAATAATTAAACAATAAAAAGTGAAATTTGTGGAGTTAATATTTATTATAACTCCACAATAGATTTTTATAGTTGTAAGTATGTAGAGGTCGAACACAAGGAGCAGAAGGGCTAGATTGTGCAATGATGTGCAAAAATGCGATTATGATTCGTTGACAATATGTTTTTATGAGGGTTTTTAGTTTTTTATTTTATTTTTGTTTTATATTTTTGTATTTTGTTTTTAGTTTTATATTTTATATTTTCTTTATATATTTTTTATTTTGAATTTGCTTTTCATTTTATAGAATACAATAAACTATATATAGGATATATATACAACGTAAGCTAATACAGATATAAATATAGCTAAAAATAAAGGAAAATTTCAGAATTAAATATTTTTGTTTTTAAATATTTTTAACAAATTTTGTGATTTTAAGTGAAATTTGCTATTTTTTATATATTTTTAACGTACAAAATACCCTAAATTAGGGTTTAATTAAATATCCAAAATTAAAATGGAAAGTAAAAATAGCAAATTAAATTCAAAATTTTACAAATCAATTTTAATATATAGATAATAATATAGAGAAAATTAGAAAATGGAAAATACAATTTTTAGGGTTTTAAAGTTTTTTTTAAGATTTTTATAAAGGTTTTTGGGGTTTTTTCATTGATATTTTATTTTATAATTTTATGGATTTTTGGTTTGGAGTTGTAAAATAAATAAATAAACAAATACATATTTTTTGGATTTTTTTCATAAACTTTTTATATATTTTATATATTTTATACTGTAGAGAAGGACTTTTAGTGTTCTTTTTTATTTTAATAAAATGATAAAAACCTAAAATGTGAAAATAAATTATGGGCATGAAACTTCAAGCATCAGGAACATATGTCTAATTTTTGGAAAATTTTTAGCACAATAACTATTTTAAATCAATAGAGACAACAAAGAGAAACTACATTACTAGCAAGGGTATTTTTGCAAATAAAATAAAGTGCAAGGTCCTTCCATCAATTTTCCAAAAATATTAAATATAATTACAAAGTTTTTGGATTAAGTGCAGATATCCAAACCCATAGGGGTCCTCTACAAAATGCGCACCTCACGTGGATAGCTACGAGAGGTGAGCTGGCGGAAGACCAAAGTGCAATTACAAAAAGTTCAGGGGGCTGCTTGCTAATTATACAAAAAATTATACAACCGAGGAAAGATTGAGTTCTAAATAATAAATAGACAAAATGTTTGGGGCAAAGATGCAAAATACACACAGCTTAGGCGCGATCGAATGGTGGAGCTCCTTCCACTTGCCACGTGTCGGCACGAGAGGAGACGGTGATGTTTCGATGATGCACGGTCAGGATTAGATCATCCTGCAGATATGACGCTCAGGAGCGGGGCTGATCCAACGGCTCTGGCACGAACTGGGTGCCTATTCTTGATCCGTCGACAGAGAGGCGCGGTGGACGAATAGGGAACAGTTGCGACGAGGCAAGATTACTCCAGCAATATAGGTCCCCTCCGACGTGCTCTGATACTCCAAAAACCCATAAAGACTCATGTGGCCCTCCTCTATCAACAAGTGGCGTCAAAAGGCATTGACGTTCGTTAGAGCTCTCCTATGGCATCGAGGTCGAGGAGGAGCTCTAGGTAGCTCCGACGAGGTCCAAAATTGCCTCCAGACATCTCTTTCGCTCCAAGTACCTATAAGAGAGGTTAAGAGGGTCGAGGTAAAAATATCTCGACCCTCCAGGTGTCGAGATGAGGCGAGGATGGCTCGGGTAAAGGCAGCTCCAGCGTAGGGCAGAGGTGGAGCACCAAGGTCTCGATCCAGAGGGAGTCGAGGGGTTCTGGAGGTGGTCAGAGGTGGAGAAGGTGATAGGGAAGCAAATGGAGGTGGTTTGGGCGTCAGGGAAACGGGTGGATACAAGTGAGAGGTTCGCCTGAGCTGAGCTCTGGCGAACTGCGAAGGTGGAATCTAAGGCTAAATCTCGTGATTAAAGAATAAAACAAGAGCTAAAAATGATTCTAGGAGCTGATCTAAGCAAGAAAAAGGAAGAATAAGGGCAACTTAGTGGCTTGAGAGCCATGAAGATTGACCTCGATGGTCGATGGCCGGAGGTGGAGGTGGAAGCCGCCTCAGCCCTCGCCTGAGCCCGCTCGAGGTGGCTGGAGAAGACCCTGTCACCGCCTTCAATCCAGAGAGCATGGAGGAGCAAAATCTTGGTCAAAGGAGGTTCAAAAGAGAGAAGAAGGTTGGGGTGGTATATGTACATGTGAAGGATACAGTGGAAAGATCGAGGGAGATCGGCCAAATCTGAACTCCTCAACCCAAGGCAATGGCTCGGCGTGGATCACTGTTGTACAAAGAGAAGATCTCATGAAGGTTCACATCTCCCTCGAGCAACACATCATTGCGAAAAAAATCGAGAAGATGGCCAAAAATGTAGGATGGTCATAAGCTAGACCTGGGGTCAGAGTTGACCCTTGGTCAACGGGGAACGTGGCATGATACGACCACGTCACCCGCAAAAAGATAAAATAGAGTAAAATTGAAAAGAAATTATAGATAAATTAATAAATGATTTTATTAAATAAAATCTATAAAATAAAAAATGTTTCTTATTTTATAAAGTATTTTATTATGATTTTTATATATTTTTTGAACTTTTTTATAAGTTACTTTTTAGGGTATATATGTAGGTATATTTATCTCTGTTTTAAAGTATTTTATATTTATTTTGTATTTTTGATTTTATTATTTTAAGTTATTATTTTAAAATTATAATTCATTTTTAGATACTTAAATATATTTTTATTATATTTTTCTGATATATTATATACACTTAATTAAATAGGACTATGATATCTATAGGTATAAATATAGGTATTTTACCTATGTATATTATATAAGTATTTTATTTTAATGTTTTATTCGTGTTTTTATTTTACTTTTAATATGTATATATAATATAAATAATATTTACAAAATTATAAAAAATATAAGATAATAAAAATAATAAATAATAAATAAAATGATTATTTTAATCAGGTATATTATACAATTGGGGTCCAAAAAAACTTTAACATCTTAACTCCAAAAAATATGAAACCACTTCATTAAATGGCTTTTTAAAAATTATATACAAGTAAAGAGTGATTTTCATATATTTTGAGTTTTTATTTGAGAGATATGGGTATGGGAAGTTGGGATTTCGAAATCTTATTAACAGTATATCTTTTATAGTGTATATTATTTTCGTATGAAAATAATTTTTTTCTCTGTATTATTACAACTTTCATGTTCAAAGTTTCTTTATTTGATGTATAAAAAATAAAAAATTAAATAGGTTCCAAAAGTGAATAAAGAATGAATTAATAAATGGGAATTTTGTTGTATTAATGGCCCTTATCTCCCCCTACTTTATTCCTTGTCGACCAAATCAATTCTTGACTTGGTCTCGGGGTTTAGGGTCGTAAATCACATTTGGCATTTTATTATTTTTCTTTTCTTTTCTTTATTCTATAATTTTGGCATTAAAAACAATATTTTATACAGTATTTGTACAACAAATCATGAATGTTAATTTGAATGAATTAAAGGAATTTACATGCATTTACGAGGGTTTTTAAGGACAAAATGATTAATAAAGGTGATGAAATGGATATTCAACAGTACCGGCAATACCAGCAGAACCAGCAATACTTGGTTGTACCATATCTTCACCCTCCTCCTCAGCATCAATAATACCATTCTTCTTCTCAGTATCCTCCTCAACACTCTTACTGGTAGCCTCATCACAACCCACAGTCTCAGCGTGGCTAGCACGCGGAACCATCAGAGGCCCCTCCTGTGAACCCTGCCCTCGACTGCTTGGCTCAGCTTGTCAAGAACCTTGTAAATCATATGTTAGATGATCTCACCATCATAAAGACTGCCATCCCTAGGGATGTAAATGAGCCGAACCTGAGCGAACCAACCCAAGCTCAGTTTGGTTCGTTTAGCATACTTTCAGGCCCGGGTTCGGTTCGACTCGATAAAATAAAAACTATAATCATGTTCGATTCAACTCATGTAAGGTCTGTAAAGGTTCGGTTCGGTCCGTTAAATGTTCGTTTAAGAATAAATGTTGTGCAAGCATTTCTGTTCAAAGGGGAAAAACTGCAGTCGCATGGGAGGGTTTTGTGAGGTTTCAGGAATAGGGAATATAGACTTAGGGAGTGGATGACTAGATAGGTTTGAGAAAATAAGTGAATAACCCTTATGTTAATATAGAATGTATTTTTTCCTTATATATATATAATATGTATGTATATATACTTTTATGTATGTATGTATATATGTATGTGTGTATATAATCAAACTTTTAACGAAGCGAACCTGGCCGAACCTATGTTTTTGAGGTTCCGTTCATTTATTTAATTGAGCATAAACTCATGTTTCAGGTTCGATTCGTTTATTTTCAAATTGAATCTGAATTGGACTTTTAGCGAGCTGAATCTGAGCGAATGTCGAACCTGAGAATTTTCGGACAGTCCTAGCCATCCAGGCACAGGTAGAAGCAAACCCCATCAACTTCAGGAAAGGAGAGTAGGTAGTATGTCATGTTCCATCCAACCCTACAGAGTCAGAGGTACATGATTTGTTTTTATCTAATGTTGTTGCTCTCAAGAGCAGTAGGACTCTTCAACCATCTACTACCATGAAGGGGAAGAATAAAGCTTCTACATGCAAGTCATCTTCTTCTTTGGCATCAACTGTACCAGCAGTCGGGATGGGTGACGAAGAAGAAGGAGAATCATCAGCAAAAATACAAAAAATGAATAAGCTCAAAAATACCAAAAAGATGACAGCAACAACAGAAGCACCAACCAACCAACAACGGGGAGGACCACACCTGCAATTGATCCAGATTCAGTCGATGGAGCCCCACCTGCTATTTTGGGATGCCCACCCCTTCATATGGATGAAGACACTTCTTTTTGTCATCCTGCTTTATAGCCAGATGTGAGCATAGATTTTGTTGTGAATAAGAACAATATTTCTACTGATTTTGGGTCTGTAAATAATTTTTTTCATAAGCTTTAGAAAATTCTGACAAAATAAAAAAATAAAATAGCTTTGTCAGATCTTGATGTTTTGCAAATTATTCAGAATCTTGTTCTTGAGATGGCTTTGCTACATGCCATTAAATACATGACAAATATTAAGAATGGATTGAAGGAGGCATGTACTTCCAAGAGACGACCCCACCGAGCCAGACAATGAAACGTGAAGCACATCTTGACAGCAGTGACTGCCAATGCAATCAGCAATCTCCCATGCAAAAAGAAAGACATGGGGGCCACGCTCATCAGATGCACAATATTTGATCAAGAGTTCGACCAAACTCTTCATGATAGTGAATCGCTGATTAATTTTATGGCACGCCACTACCGAAGGAATTTGAGTTGGGACCGGTCAAATCTACAAGGATGGTCCTACAGTTCGCAGACACACTTCAATCAAGCGACCCCGAGGATTTTTGGAAGATGCCATTGTTATTGTCCATGGAATGCAATTTCTTGTGAACTTCATTGTAGTAGATATGGACATCTCAACTCCTCTTCTGAATACCCCGATAATACTTGGATGAACGTTCCTCCGAACAACTGAAGCAGTGGTGGATTACAGTAGTGGACTGATCACCTTCTGTTAGAACATCGACAAGGTGCCAATCCAAACTATCCAGGTGCCCAAACTGACAGAATCTGCATCAGATGCAAGTGTGCCGGCAGAACAGACAAAAGATTGTGATTTTCTTGTAGAAATTAGAGACACCAACCTGTTCATGGACGATCGAGACCCATGAATTCCTCTCTGTAGAGGAAGGAGTGGATAGCACAGTCAACTTCCGCTCTGTCTTAGAAGATGAGATCTTTTCTGATCTACCAGATGAGTTGATTGATGGCCACCTATCCGTAGCAGAGATAGAAGGAATAATTACAACCTTCTTAGAACAAGATTCCATCATTGAAAATTTATGTGCATCAATAGATTCAGAGATTATAGAGTCAAAAGTGGACAATATACATGTGCTAGATCTGACCCCATCAATGCCCTGCACGGTTCATGAGGTTACCATTGAAAAGATACAGATACCACCAGAGCTCAAGCAGCTTCCAGCAAACATGAAATATGCCTTCCTTGCGGGTGAGCCAAATATGTCTCATGCAATCATCAACTCCCAATTGACTCAAAAACAAGAATCTCATGTGCTTGAGGTTCTAAAAAGAAAACACAAGATGTTTGGCTGGAAAATTTCTGATCTACGAGGGATCAATCCTTCATTGTGCTCCCATCACATTTACTTGGAAAACGATAGCAAGTTACCCCGTGAATTCTAGTGAAGACTAAATCTAAATCTCTGGGAGGTTGTTATGAACGGGATCAATAAATGATGTGATGCGAGCTTCATTTATCCCATCTATGATTCAAAGTGGGTGAGTCCCTTGCATGTCATGCCAAAAAAGTCCGGGATCACCATTATAAAGAACGATAAAGGAGAGGAGATAGCAACTAGAGTTACTACTTCATGGCGAATCTTTGTTGATTATAGACACTTGAACTTAGAAAACAACAATGACCATTTCCTGCTTCCCTTCATCAACCAAATCATTGAGAAATTGGCCGTGAAGGAATACTTCTGCTTCTTAGATGGAGGCGTTGGGTACAATCAGGTTACAATCGTCCCAAAAGATCAAGAGAAAACCACCTTCACCTGCCCATCCTGGATGTATGCCTTCCACAAGATGTTGTTTGGTTTGTGTAATGCTCCAGCGACATTTCAACGATGCATGTTGGCAGTGTTTTCAGATATGGTTGGTAGCTTTCTTGAGGTCTTTATGGATGATTTCTAGGTCTACTGCAAAAGTTTTGATCAATGTTTATCTTATTTAGACCAAATCTTGAAAAGATGATGTGAAGCCAACTTGGAGCTCTCGTGGGAAAAGAGCCATTTTATGGTAACCAAAGGGATTGTGTTAGGCCATGTCATATCCAAACGTGGCATGGAGGTTGTGCTGGACATGCGAGCCCACGACGAGCCATTATGCAATAAATGTTATTGCGAATATCATTCCTTTATCTGAAATGAAGAATAATTAATTTGCATAATAGGTCCCTTACTACAATTAGGGTTATGTACCATGGTCATCTTAATGATCATACAACTGTTGATTCAATTATTGAATCATAGAGGATGGTGCTTGGATGAATATCTAAAGAGTTAGATTGAAGACTCATCAAGTACCGTCAAATGATTATTAAGAAATGATCTCCAGTCTGAGTAGGAGATGGCAATCCTTTCTCACATAGGCTGATATCCGACCGACCTCTTGATGCAGGTCCTCTGCGTAGGAATAGAGATTCTAAGGTGTTGGATTAGTTAGGTCAAAGAGTTGACTTAACGAGATCGAGATAACTAAAATCCTATATCGTATGCTGTCATGATATAGGCACACATCCTATGACCGGAGACAGATGTGTTACTATATGTTTGAGTATGTACATTTGGTAGACCAATAGGTTGATGACCTAACCAATGTCTATACACTAGCGTGCTGGTGTGCATATAAGGGCATATGAGTAATACGATCTCTCAAAGGGATCATACAGGTTCATTTACTGAACCGAAAGACATGAGCTCACTCATAAGATATTGGGAAGAATCAAATTCTGTGCGCACAGTCGTCTCCCTTTGGAAGCTTGACTGAATTTGTAGGTTTGATATATACTTTTGGAAAGTATATGATCAAGACCTAGGTATGATATATGCTTTTGGAAAGTATATGATCGATACCAACTCCCAATGATCAAATGAGAAACTAACTGATAAAACCCTGAAGTAGACAGTATAAAGTTGATCTAATACTTCGGGTTTATTCTAAGTCTTCTAGTATGCAGGATGTACATGTGTTGAGAATACCTGAGGGTGATGTGATCATAAATGATTGTATAACCATGACGCTTCCATTCCTAGGGAGTGATGAAACAGGTCTAGATTTTAGTGACTCCTCTCAGTAGAGAAGTAATCTAATCTTGGTCCAAATGTTGGACATTGATCTAAATGTGATTCAGATGCAATGAGAAGATTAGATTTGCGGTATTGATTTAATCAAGCATCTATGGGAGACCCAAGATCTGGATTTGAGATGTGATCTCAACATCCAAGTCACTATACGTGGAACAATACAATCGCCCTGTCCTTATCTCCAAGTATCCGCGGAGAAAGCACATTATCCTTGAAAGAGTTCACGGATAATTTCATTGTTGATATATGTATCCAAGCATCAAGAAAATTGATAATTAAATGTGATTTAATTATCATGTATAATATGAATTTGATTCATATTATAAGGAGAGTTATCTGAGATAATTAAATGTGATTTATGTATCAAAGATGTGATTAATGTGAATGTGATTCATATTATTTTGGCACATGAGAATAGAGATCCAAGATAACTAAATGTGATTTAATTATCATGGATATGAATTATATGGATAGCACTATCCATATTAATTCTATATATTATAAATGTGATTTATTAATAGAGAGAGCATATTGTATTTTATATTTGTTAATTAATTATTGATGTGAATTGGATTCACATTGGATGATTAATTAAAATATAGTTACATTTAGTTTTGGGTTGTGAATGAGATTCACATAATTTCAATGGCATAATTGATATTTTCCATAAGATAATTTGGAATTATTTTTTGGTGAAAATATTGTTGACAGGAGTCATAGGAGATATCATGAGATAATGAGATATCATGATATTTTGGAGAGATTGACCCATTCCTCCCAAGAGGAGTGGACAGCTACAATTCTCCATGTGGAGAGGAGTAGCCGTCCCCTCTCTTTTTGGGATGGGAGTTGGTCTTCTCATTATCCTATCTCTAGTCAAATGTGATTTAATTTGAGATTAATTATATTTATTTATCAATATTAATTAATTTAAATTAAATCACTTGATGTTAACATCTTAGACATTGAAAGAAACACAAATCAATCTCAACCATTGATTGTGTATTGTCCATGGATTGAGATCCATTGACTCCCAAAACCCTATATAAGAAAAGGCATCCTTTCTCTTCGAGAAATATGTTGGATAAATATGATGAATGAATGCTCTCTCTCTCTCTCTTTTCTCTCTACACGCCCACTCTCTCTATCTCTCATGTGGTCGTCCACCATGGATGCCCTAGAGAGATCCTCCATCGCTGCAACATCGTTGTTATGCTACCCGATCGTTTGCTCGTGGATCTCCATCTACTTCAGCGTGCCTTGATCGTGAAGAAGATGTTGTATCTCGTTTGTCGAGATCAGGAGATCCGTGGCTTGGATCATCAACATGGATTGCGAGAAGCACGCGTCTCATCTACGCGCTCGCAAGCGTCTCATCCGTCAGATCGGACTTGAGACAGGAGGTCTCTTTGTTTAGAGACTCGATCGCAACCACACTTCAAGAGGTAATCCTATTACTTGTTTGTGGTTTAGATGAAATGATCCGAGAAGTGTTCTTGGATCATGTGGTTTCGTCACATAGAAAATTTTAATTTCCGTTGCATCAAGCAACTAGTGCGACTAGTCGCTCCTGATCGCATACGATGCAATCCTCACACTTCTGTGATGCACTTAAGGATTCTTTACATATTCTTCAAGTGATATCAGAGCCAGGTTGTCGAAGGTTTTGGATTAGATCCATGAACCTACGAAGATTCGGGCTCGTTTGGGTTCGTGAAGATTTTAGCATTTCAATTTTCACAGCCCTGTTTTGTGATAAATTTTCGGCCCTATTTAAAATGTTTAAACACAAAATTTTAAATTGGATAATGTTTCTCATTAATAAATGAAACAGTAGGATTTAAGTTTGCGTAATTTGGATTCCATTTGCTCAAGATATGATCGTTTTATTGACCATATGTCCAATGTTTTAGGGATGGCGATTAAAGACGTAATTAAGATATTATTACGGATTTTAAAATGCCTGTAAATACGTGTTTATCAAATGGTTTCATTTTTAAATCAAGTTATCAATATCTGGAAATTGATTTTGCTTAATTTGTATTTAAAATGAATGAGATATGCTATTTTTAGTTAGTGAGGGTCACTGCTGGAAATTGCATCATTATCCAAAACCTTGTGATTGTCGTTTATGAAAATTACGAAATTAATAGTTAATTTCCGGGTATAATTGTGGATAATATTTGAGAAATATTAGAACAATAATTATTCCCTTAAATGACATTGCCTCAACTAATGAATGATTAGATTAGATCTAGATCAGCAATTGGTTGCTTGATACACTTTCAACAAACTTGTTACTTTAATAGGCTTTGGGAATTTGTCTAGCAAAATTCCTTGTAATAAAAATGGTTTTAATTATTACTATATTGTATAATTTTGGTTGAAAGACCGATGATCATCTCAAATATAAAATGATTGGCTCGGCATTATTTTTTCCCGAGGTGGATATGGTATCTAGTCGGGGAGCGTTGGGGTAGCAGGTTGCACCGTGTGCGGTCTGTCCCACTCCCGTCGGTACTGGCCATGAAAATAGGTAGGGAACGAATGATGCTTGAGAGATCATAATGTATTTTCTAATTATTAAAATTCGAATAATACGTATTTGAGATAATACCGTAATTCAAGTAACAATTAAGAATGTTTGTTGGATATTAATTAGATCATTAATTTAAAATGATTAGATTAGTTGGAATCCAATTAAAACTAAAACACTCTATTATGAATAGATATGTTATTTCCATTGGAAGAATTAATCGTAATGAATATGATTCATAATGATTAATTAGAATTTGAATGTGATATGGAGGATCACATAAGTGACATCCATGGTCTCCCGTCAAGGAGAAGGGTTCCGTCGCCAGATATTGTATGTAGGAGACGCCTGTTCGAAGTGACAGCTCCTGCATACAATCCATTTGGATCGGGCTCTTCACTTCTCGAAAGAGTAAGGTCGTGTACGTAGTGACCCCAATATCGAGTCCTCATATTATTGGGGCGATATTGGATTGCGTATAGCGAGTATTAAGCATGTTGACGGTTGGTTCAATTAATGACGAGTCAACATCACTTTAGGGGTGATGGGTCCGGGTGTTAAAGACCGAATTGGGAGGTGCAAGTTGGACGTGCAAGGTGGAATGTGTTCCCGCTTCTTTCTACCGGAGTCACAAGTTCTCATATTATTGGGATGTGACAAAGATAAGGAAGGAGATCCCATATCTTGCTTGAGATATAATGGTAAGTATATCTCTTACATTGAAAGTGATTAAGGGAATGAACTTTCAGTGTTGACAAGGCAAGACAACTTTGATATAAAAATTCCTAAATCAAAGTAAAATAAGTATATATATAAATATATACACTTATGCAAATTTCTTATTTTAGATAATCCTTCATTAAACCCGCTCAATGTTATATTCGATAATAACCAGTAAAATATCATGGATTGGACTCATGATCCAGATATTGTACTTGCAGTTGGAGACATAATGTATGTGGTTGCAATGTGCAAGTTTCCTCATAGTAATGAGGAATGACAATTAAATAGACAATAGATCTACAACCTTAGGGTTTGTATGTCTCTATAGTCTTGATATCATCAAATGTACTTTGGAAGTGACATGTTGATGATAATCGTAATTGTCAATTAATCCTTATAAAACCCTAAGAAGATGTTCTGGCATACATATGTGCTCTCGACATTTTAATCATGGATGACATGGTTCACTGCATCATGTAGAATGGTAGCTCTATAAGAGATGATGTATTCAAAATGTTTGAAAACCTACATGAACCAATGTTTTAGGAGTTTAGATGGATGTAGATATGATGAATGTCATCATTCTATTGTATATACTCTAGTCGTTCACAAGTCATTGTCCCTTATGTACATCATGCTAAGACATATAGGATCTGACCTTTGACCTTGACTCATCCCAGGATCATGGCAGACCAAGACGTGTTTAGACAATTAGCGACTATGGTAGTGATGACCCATGAGATGGGTCACAGGTAGTAGGCATTAGAGCGAAGACTCTGCCACTATGAGAGATCAAAGTCATCCAGACCCGCAGATAATAGAGTTGAGGGTTCTATTCATCCTCATAAGAAAGAGTCTAGATACCATCGTTCCAGAGAATTTGGTTGCTCCTACTCCATTTAGAGGAGCAGTGGAGGAGGCCCTTCATTGGGACACCGAAACAAAGAAGAAGAAGAAGAAGAATATTTGATTCCCGTTGTAAGGATAAGATTCCAATATAAGCACAAAACCAATATCTCAGTTGGAACTAGGAGGTCAATTATAATCAAGAAGATCGTAGACAATGGTGTGGGGCAGATTGCAGGATATCACTCACCTGCTTATCTGCTACTTATAGAAATGAATTATTTTGATCTCATTCTTGGGATGGATTGGCTAGAAAGGCATCATGCATGTCTTGACTGTTTTCAGAAGGCAGTAACGTTTCACCTTTCTAACTCGATAGAGTTCCAGGTCATTGGAAAGACATCCAATGATAATATCAAATATATCTCTACATTGAAGGCACAACAGTTGTTAGAGCAAGGGTGCTCGAAGAGAGGAGAGGACGCCTGCTGCCACTGATCTGGCGACATCTGCCGCTGTGCGCCGCCGCGAGCTGCGCCCGAGCCTCTGGTTCCGACAACCCTTCGAGGCGACGACCCAGAGCTTCCTGAGCTCATCCCCAGTCAGCTCCCGTCATCAGGTAGACCCTATTCCCCTTAGTTTCCTGTGGGTTCTTTTGCCTTTTCAGAGAATCCAGACATGGCAGACAGAGGAGAACACCCAGATGAGCATGAGCACCCTCCATTTCTATATGACCAAGCTGGCATCAACAATTCATTGCTAGCTTCCCTGGAAACCATGCAGAGACAGATCCGGGACCAGGGAGTATTCATGGGTGACCTCATGAGAGAGATCGTGCAGATGCGAGAAAACAGACCTGGGGGCGGTGGCGGTGAAGGTGATATACTAGTAGTGGCAGACGAGGGAGGAGAACCAAATCAGGAGCGACCACCACAAACAATCATGAGAGAATTGCACAATCTGGTCGCATCCCTCACTCATCGATGGATCCGACTCCCTCCCATTCATGGAGACTTCGAGCTTCGCCCACACACTATTCAGCTACTGCCAAAATTTCATGGGCTAGCGACTGAAGAGCCACACCTCCACTTGCAAGAATTCGAAATGATCTGCAGTACAATTCATGACAGGTTAGTGACTGAGGACACCATAAAGATGATAGCCTTCCCCTTCTCTTTGGTTGATAGAGCCGCTTACTGGCTGAAACATTTGGGGAGTTTCGTCGACACTTGGGCACAACTCCGGACCGCCTATTGGAAGAAGTATTATCCTCTCGGCCAGACGAACGCAGCAAGAGCTATGATCAATAACTTCACAATGATCCCTAATGAACAATTCCATGAGGCTTGGGATCGCTTCAGAGAGCTCATCGACCGGTGTCCACATCATGACATATCCAAGCCCAACTTAGTTCAGAGTTTCTTCTGTGGGCTGACACCGGAGCTGCAGGGGCTTGTAAATACCTCTTGTGGTGGATCATATTTTTCCAAGGGTGAAGACGACGTTTGGGCCATCTATGAAGGGATGGCAGAAAACTCGACAGTCATGGCCCAAACCCGAGTCTAGACACAGCAGAAACCCCACCAAGGAGCGGGATCATTCCAGAGGATCGCCCGCATCGATGCCGGTCCTCACACTCCGTCGGCAGTTGCAACCCAAGCTGAATCAGTCGCAGCCGACATGGGCATCATTAGTGAGAAGCTGGACCGTCTCGAGATCCTCGAGAAGAAGCAAATGTAAGGACTGGCCCAAATGGACCATATTACAAAGACATTGAGTGACCTGAAGACACAGATTCTTTGCATCCACGAGGCACAAACATCTTCTCAGCGGCCTCCCATGTCACGGGCTGATGTCAGCAGTAGCAGCTCAACCCAGCTCTCTGCTTCGTACCGCCTGGTCAACCACATTCAGGTAGAGCCGGTCCCGCTGCTACAATACTACCCGTCACAGCCACCATCTTAAGACACTCGGATGGTGGTCTATCAGCTGGATCAGTGATGGGCGACCTGAGCACTCGGGTATAAGGTACTAAATAGGTCGTTGTGACCCACGCGATCAAGTCGGCTCGATCAAGAAAAATAGACCACTAATATAAACAAAATCGATCAAAAACGCGATAGCGATCTTGCTATTGGATTAACCTGGTATAGCGACCAGGGTCGAACTCAAGGAGCACGGGTAGACCTCTCGGCCTACGAAGTAGTAAAAAGGAATAAAATAAAAGAAGAAAATATTTTTTTGTGGTTTTTAATTATTTTATATTTTTTTTGGATTTTTAATGTATTGAGAAAATAAGAAAAGTAAAGAAACACACACTTCAACAAATTATTAAATGCACTAAAAAGCAATCAAAAATTCTAACAAAAATGTTTTTATGTGTCTTATAATTTTTAGTGTTTTTGGTGAATTTTTGAGAATTTTCTGATATTTATTTAATTTTCTAAAAATCAAACAGTGACTGAAATAAAAGGTACTGTCCAGCCGAGCTAAAAGAGCCTGGATAAAATATCCAAAGGCCCCAAATTAGCTTGGAGGTATTTTTTCTGTAAAGGGAATAAAACAAGGAAAATTTAGGCACCTATTTTATTATTTTTGGGTTTTTGGTTTATTTACTAGAATTTTGATAAGTTTTTAAGTGTTTTTCAATTTTTAGTGGTTTTCAGTAATGGAAAATAGCCAAAATTGGCTAGAAAGTCAAACACAACAAAGGGGACAGTAGACAATTTTTTTGTAATTTTTAGACACTTTTTAGTATTTTTTTGTAATTTTTAAAGTTAGACAATGAAGAAAATAGAGGTTTTTGAATTTTTAAAAATATCAAACGAAATCAAAAATGTCCTCAAAAATCCTCGAAAATTTTACACCATGGCAGGAGCCATGTGTCCAATTTTCGTTGGATTTAGAGGTAATTTGCTATTTTATTCAAAAATAAAGAGAGGGTATAGTGCACAGGGACCAAAGTGCAAATACCCAAGAGTCTGGGGGGTCTGGTGCAATTTACCCTGCAAAACACGCGCCACGCGCGTGCTTGGGGCACTCAGGGAACCAAATGCAATAAAAATAAGTCCCGAGGACTTATTGGTAACAGGTACCAAAAGCCCAAGGGCTTATATGCAAAATACCCACGAATAGTCGCACATGCTCAAATAAACCACGCACAGGGGTATAAATGCAAATAAACTAAAAGTTTCATTCAATGGTTACCAACCAGAACTACAGGGGCATGACATGTAAAATATCCAGGAAATCACGTGTCGAAGCACGTGTCACATCACATACAGGGGCATATCAACAAATAAAAGCAAGTACCAGGGTCTCTATGCAAATACCCCTAAAACTAAACAACTAAACTCAATATTTATAGGACTAAAGTGAAATAAAATAAGAAAGGGGGCCTAAGGGTAAATTACCCTTTATTACTCGGAGCGGCTGGATGGAGGGCACGTGGCGCATCCGACGGTGGTGAACAGCGGCCTCTCTACAGCTGGGCTCCTCGGGATGATCCGACGCTCGAGGTCAAGCCACGTGATGTGATCAATAGTGGTGGCTCGCTGTGGCTTAACCCACGAGCATCGGGCGGCTGGGATCGTCTCTCCAAAGATCTGGCGGTGCAGATGCCTCCTGAGATGGACGGTCTGGATCAGAACTGGAGGGTCGAGGCGATCAGACGACGACGGAGGATGTTGGATGAACAGGTCGCCGGTGAGACTCGCCGGCCTCTGGCGTGCGCTAGGATCCTCCTGGAAGCACTCTGAAGGTCGGAGAAGAAACGTGGGGTGCTCCCGCGTCTGCCGGTAGGCTCCGATGACCCGACCGGGCTCTGGAGAGCTCCGGCAAGGTCGGCGGAGGCGAGGCTCCTAGCCTGAATGACCAAAGCCCTCAGATGGGCTTGGTAGCACCTGCAAAGACCACCAAGAGACTCGCGGGTCGAGGGCAAATTGCCTCGACCCGGTTAGGCGGAGCGACGGTGAACTGGGGGTCGAAATGGCGAGCTCCGGCGAAGGGGGTAGACGGAGGAGCTAGACTCCCAGCTCCTGTGCGAGCTGGGTTGGATGGAGGGGTGAAGAAGGTGTGCGGGAAGTCGGTGAGGGCTATGGCGATGCCCGATGATCGAATGGTGGTCGGAAACGATGGGAATCGACGATGGACGGCGGCATAGCGAATTGGGCGTAATCGGAAATCAGCGAAAAAGGACCTACGAGGTTACCTGGGTGGACGAGGAGACTGGGGAGGAGCTAAGGAGGCTCCTGGTCGTTGCCTCGAGGAGCGTCTCCCTCCGAAGCTCGGTGCTCACGCTGGGGGCGGAGCAACGGCGGCTGTGCTCGCCGGATCAGTGGATACGCCTCCACTCCTCGCTTCGACGGCGTCGGTCGCAAGCTGTCACTATCGCGAGTGCGCTGGAGCTCACAGGAGGTGGATTCGAATGACCAAAGATAGGGAAATGAGGTGGCGGAGCTCGCTTATGTATGGGTGCAGGTCTGGGAAAAAATGGCTCGGGTCCGGCTCCATGGAGCACGGATCCCTAGGATCTATGTCGGGCGAGATTTTTGGGTACCTGGGGAGTGATTAGGACCCTGGGTTAGGCTAAATGGTGCTCGGGTCTGGCAAGGATAAATGGGGGAAATCGGGTTCTCGAACCAGACCCGCGGGAGGTGGTCCTGGGGGGGTAGTTGACTGGGCGGTCAACACTCCCCAAGGCCAATAGGAACATGCCACATGGCTTAATCTTGGAGGTGAAAATTAAGGTAGCAAATGGCCGAATTTGCAAAAAGTTAAAACATGAAATATTTTTATTTTATTTTTTTCTATTTTTTAGTGGTTTTTAATAATTTTTTCGAAATAAAAATAAGGTATGTACACTATATGTACTATATAGGTATATGTACACTATTAGGGTTTTTAATTTTTGATTTTTAATTATTATTTTTATGCAATTTTATTCCTATTTTATACTTTATTTATTTTCATTATAAAATAAGGAATAAAAAGATATTTTTATTTTATTTTTATTATTTATATACATAGGTAAAATAAATACATATATACACTTATATACATGGTATATGTACAATCTATTTTTGTGTTTTTAATTTTTGCTATTTTTATTTGATTTTTTGTTTTAATTGTTTTTATTTAATTTATTTACATTATATAACATAGAATATTTACAAAAACTTTGGAAATTAATTTTATTTATTTACAAGGTTGAATAAATATATAAGAGTGGTTCATGTTCATGATGAAAGGGGTGTTTTTGTGTTCTTTTTAATTTTTAAATTTTTGTTTTGATTTTATACTTATAAATATGTACAAGTATTTACAAGCATAATTTAGGCTATTTTTGTGAGGAAAATATTTTTACTTATTTACATAAATATGTACATACATGAGCCCCTATCTTCCTCTACTTTGGCTTTTATGCGGTCAGGCCCATGCTGAGCCCTCCCTTGGGTTAGGTTGCTCAATATTTATTCTAAATATTTCCCTCTTTTTCTTTTTAATCTTTATTCTTTTATTTTTGCACAAAAACATGCTAATTATAGGTTTTTACACAATGCATGCTTTTGGTAATTATTTGTATTTACACATATCTACATGTATTTGCAAAGGTTTTTGTAGCTAAAATATAAGAGTAAAGAGTGATGAATGAGTATTCATCACCCCCCTATACTTAACTTTGCTAGTCCCTTAGCAAACACTTATTTGAAAAAGAAGTGAAAAAGAAAGAAAAGAAAAAGAAAAAGAGGATGTACAAGGATCAAGGTTGATTATTAAACTTGCCTTCATTAAATTGGGGTATGGAGCTCGATCAGATCTTTGGATTATTAATGTGTCGGAACCTTATTTGGACCTAAGTCTAAAACTCAACAGCCTCTAAGTTCCACTAATCTATAACCAAGACTCCTCAATGCTCCAGATCGGAACAAGTCATCAATCACAAACCCTGAAGACCATGAATCTTTTCTTGTCCTGTGAAAATGAGGTCTAAGCTCTCTACCTCAGAAATGGCAACTTGACAACCCTCCCCAACAAGGTAACTCTATGACCTCAATCTGGCCACTCTTTCCTCGAGGAGCGGGGTATTCCCTTCTAAGTTCAAGTTCAACCGGCTCAAGAAGAGGAGGAAGAAGAGAATGGGTCAAGGCCAGTGTAGCCAAGTACCCTTGGGAGCTTGACCAGTGTAGCCAAGTCTCCCTGCTGCAAGCTACATCAGGTGGATCATGAAACCAAGCTTTGCTTATTGCACTCTATATACATACTCCGGTGGGATTATCATTTTCTATCAGACCCACCACTTTTTTGGAGTTATTTTCTTTTTGCACAATTTTTTTTTCAAGTGCATCTATACAACATATACATGTGCAGCATATATACAAGGAGTTTTTCCTCTTGAGCCAGTAGACTATCCCTCTTTTGAAGCTTTATTGCAACCCACAACTCCCGTCGTTAGTCCTCATGGCAACCAGACCAAGTTGAGACGCACTTCCTTCACTAAAAGAAGAAGAGAGGTTCCGCCTAGAAGTACTACCCTCATATGCTACCCCAAGTCAAGGAAGACTGCCTCCTCACCACCTCATCCGTAGAGAGCTCGGTGCATAGTGTTGGCGTCCAAGTAAAGCCATAATCTATATGAGTCATGTGTTGTTGTTAAGTGCTCTACTTAGGCTCATTGAGATGACATGTGATCATAGCCTAGTGGACTCAAAGAATTAAGTCACCATGGACCTGAAAAGCCTTAAACCTAAGCCCTATAAGGTTCCTCTTAGAAGTTAGGTAGATTAAGATCTTAATCAAGCTCCATTTCTCAATTTGATTCCAGGTTAGTTTAAATGTCAACTATCATCCAGAAAAACTATATACATATGTACAAAAGATGCTTATTTACACAAATTTTACAAACATGCAAAATTTTTGAAAAATGTTTTGAAATCATGAATGGATGATGCATGAAGTGCAAGTTTTGTAAAAAGATATTTACACACATTTACACAAGATTTTTGCAAACTTTTGATTTTCAAAACATTTTGGAAAAATTTTGAACTATATACATAATTTTGATAAGAAAATATTTATACAAACTTTACACAAAAGATTTTTGAAATCATTTTTACAAAAATAATTTGTACACTAGCTATTTATGTGCAAATAAAAGAATGTTTATGTACATGAAAATTTTTAATTTTTGTGATTTTTAGCCATTTTATTTATTAACACACCCACACAAAGTACGAGTTATGGCTAAAGTATATATGAAATATATACACACCCCCCTATACTTAGCTCGAACGATGTCCTCAGAGTCAAGAGCGATGAAGAAGACATAACCAGTGCTAGGTATAGGGAAGTGAAAAGAAAGGCTATATACAAAGACGAATAAAATAGAAAGTCAAGAAGATCCTCGGGTCTTCCCCCTATACTTAGGATCAAGTAATCCTAAGTATAGCAGGCTGTATACTAAGGGAAGAACCGAGTGGAGAATGTACAGGGTCTACCCCCCTATACTTAGGGTAAGATATCCCTAAGTATAGACAACAAAAACAGGGGTAGACAGAAATAAAAGAAATACCCGAAGGTATCACGTCCCCCCTATACTTAGGGTAAAGTGCACCCTAAGTATAGCATAATCACAAGATGAAGAAAGGGATGTGGGACTAAAGAATGTAATGATATAGACATCTGGATCTATAGAAGGCGGAAGAACAGTGAAACTCAGGCGTGAGATGCCTTAGATGTGAGTCAAAGACCACATCTCACTCAAAGTGAATAGGGGCAAGATCAGCGACTCGCGGCTCATAATCTAGAAATGGCTTGAGCCGCTGGCCGTTCACTCGAAAGGTACTCTCAGAAGACAACTCAGATATACCAATGCTACCGTTGTCGTGTACCTTTCTGACCAAGTAGGGTCCCTTCCATTTGCTCTGTAGCTTCCCTGGAAACAAACGAAGCCTCGCATCAAACAGCCATACTCTCTGTCCAATCTCAAAATGCTTGTGGCTGATATGAGAATCATGCCACTCCTTTACTCTCTCCTTATACTGTAGGCTGTTTGAGAAAGATGCATCTCTCAACTCCTCCAAGGCTGCTAACTCTGCCCTCCTCTGGTCTCCCATACCATCTGGATCCATAAGAATATCTGTAACAGCCCAAAGTGACTTGTGCCTCAGCTCAACAGGTAAATGGAACGGCTTGCCATATACGAGGCGAAAGGGAGATGTGTCCAATGGTGTCTTGAAAGACGTCCTATATGCCCACAAGACCGAGTCCAAAAGCTGTGACCAATCCTTTCGGTCAGGGCGGACAACTTTCTGCAATATAGTCTTGATCTCCCTGTTCGACACCTCGGCTAGACCATTCGTCTGAGGATGGTAAGGTGTAGCAACGTGATGGTCTATACCGAACTCGCTAGCAAAGGCCTTCACCTGGTCGTTGATGAAATGAGACCCCCCATCAGAAATCAAAACTCGTGGAACCCCGAACCGCGTGATGATGTGCTTCCTCAGAAATCTGCAAACTGTCCTCGCATCAGCGGCTCGGGCGGGGATGGCCTCCACCCAACGACTAACATAATCTACGGCCAACAGAATGTACTCAAATCCCTGACTCTTAGGGAATGGACCCATGAAATCGATGCCCCATGCGTCAAAAACCTCACAGAAGTGAATGGGCTGCATCGGCATCATATCACGCTGTCCACAAGTGCCCATCCTCTGACAGTCAGTACACCTCTTCACGAACTCATCTGAGTCCTTGAAGAGGGTAGGCCACCACAAGCCGGATTGGAGCACTTTCTGTGTCGTTCTCCTCCCAGAATGATGTCCTCCTGCCTCAAGCTTGTGGCAGTAAGTGAGGACGCTATGGTGTTCCTCCTGAGGAATACACCGACGCCAGACACTATCCCCTCCCTCGTGGTAAAGGATGGGATCCTCCCAATGATAGGACTTGGCCTTCACAAGGAAGGTCTCAAGCCTCTGCCTGGGCCAATCTTGTGGGACTTTCCCAGCAACGAGAAAGTTCACAATATCGGCATACCACGGGAGTGAGGCGATAGCAAGGATCGCCTCATCTGGGAAGGTATCTCGAATGGGGTCAATCTGCTCAGACTCCTCAGGCTGCTCTAAACGGGAGAGATGATCCGCCACCACATTCTTGACTCCAGGCTTGTCCTTGATCTCAATGTCGAATTCCTGAAGTAGAAGGATCCATCTAGTAAGTCTGGCCTTGGCATCCTTCTTTGCCATGAGGTACCTGATGGCGGTGTGATCTGTGTACAAAGTCACTCTAGATCCAATGATATACGATCGAAACTTATCTAGGGCGAACACTACGGCTAGCATCTCCTTCTCTGTGACCGTGTAATTCCGCTGGGCGGAATCCAAAGTGCGGCTAGCGTAGTGAATGGCAAATGGAACTCCATCCCTCCTCTGTCCCAGCACTGCCCCTACGGCAAAATCAGAGGCGTCCGTCATGATCTCAAATGGGAGAGACCAATCAGGCGGCTGGAGGACAGGAGCCTCAATAACACACTGCTGGAGAGTCGCAAAGGACGAAAGACACTTGTCATCGACAAGGAACTCGGTGTCTTTCGTCAAGAGGTCAGTCAACAGCCGGGCAATCCTGCTGAAATTCTGAATAAATCTCCTATAAAATCCAACGTGCCCCAGGAATGACCGTAGCTGCCTCAAATTGGACGGCGGTGCGAGTTTTCTAATGACATCGACCTTGGCCGGATCAACCTCCATGCCCCTGTTGGAGATGATGTGGCCAAGCACCGTCCCTTGAGTCACCATGAAGTGACTCTTCTCCCAAGATAGAACCAAATGGTACTCAATACATCGCTGGAGTACTCGGTCTAGGCAGTCAAGACAGGAGTCGAATCCGTCGCCGTAGACCGAGAAATCATCCATGAAGACCTCCAAACACTCCCCTACCATGTCCGAAAGATCGACAGCATGCACCTCTGAAAAGTCGCAGGGGCATTGCATAGCCCAAATGGCATGCGTCGAAAGGCATATGTACCAAAGGGACAGGTAAAGGTGGTCTTCTCCTGATCCTCAGGAGCGATGGCCACCTGGTTGTAGCCCGAGTACCCATCCAGGAAGCAATAGTGGCTCTTCCCTGCTAGTCTCTCAATGATCTGGTCAATAAAAGGCAGAGGGAAATGGTCCTTCTTGGTGGCCTGGTTGAGTCTCCTGTAGTCAACGCAGACCCTCCAAGAGGTGGGTACTCGTGTAGCAATCTCCTCTCCCGACTCACTGATCACAGTCGTGATGCCCGTTTTCTTGGGCACCACATGCAAGGGGCTAACCCACTTGGAGTCGGAAATGGGATAAATAAAATCTGCACTCCACCATTTTGATATTTCCTTCATCACGACTTCTCTCAGGTTGGGGTTCAGTAGCCGCTGGAACTCACGCGACGGCTTCGCCCCCTCCTCGAGATAGATATGGTGGGAGCACACTGATGGACTAATCCCATGGAGATCTGATACGCTCCATCCGATTGCCTTGCGGTTCTTTTCAAGAACCCCCATCAAACGGGATTCCTGCTCTCCAGTCAGATCGGCGGAGATGATGATTGGGTACATCTCAGGCTCGCCCGCAAGGAATCGATACTTCAGCAAAGTAGGGAGCGGCTTCAGCTCTGGACAGTTGGGTGCTGGCAAATCTGGACTCGGAAGAAGATGTGTCAATGCTGCTAAGTCTGCCAAATCTGCCTGGGAGAAAGAAAGCGAACTCTCGCAAACTGGGTCTGGAGAAGGCTGCTCAACTGTGCTGTCTCTGATCTGCTCTGCCTCTACCTCCTCCTCATCTGTAGGCTCAGGTGGACTCAAGTCTGGCATCTGGTCATCACAATCTGCCCAATCAGACTCTGAATCCGAGGGATCTGCATCAAACAAGGTGGCATCAGCACCACCGTCACACAAGGTGGCCTCAGTACCACCATCACTAGCAACCGTGTCACGATCGAGAACCGGCTCTGCTACCTCTGTAGTATCCTGGACCAGGGCTGTGCTCTCCAAGCTCTCCTCTGTTGTCATCTCTGCATCAGTGGTGTCTGGAAATGAGAGGATGGCCTGTGCTGAAGGGTCTGCCCATGCTGCCTCATCATCTATGATCACAAAATCACAGTCCTGGTGGATGTCTAACTCGGCATCTGTCAGCTGCTCTGTGTCTGTGCTGGTCTCTGAGCATGCTCTTTCTCTAGCTCTGTAGTCCTCGACCGTCTCTATTTGTACACTCTCGCCCTCGACGCGAAAGTATACCTTCCCGCTGTCATGATCAGTCACCGCCTTGGCTGTGGCCAAGAACGGACGACCAAGGATGATGGGGGTATCGGCCACTGAATCAGGGATCTCCATGTCCAACACTACGAAGTCCACGGGGAATTTCAGGCCCTTAATCGTGACGATAACGTCTCGCAACAACCCCTTCGGCCTCTTGACAGATCGATCAGCAAACTGAAGGACTGTCCTGCTCTGTCGAAGAGTGCCCAACTCGAAGCGGTCGAGAAGGGCTGCCGGAAGGAGGTTGATAGACGATCCGCTATCCAATAGAGTCCGGTCGAACCTCTGCTCACTAATCTGGCATCTGACATACGGGGCTCCTGAATCTGGCCTCTTGGCCGGCAGACGGTTCTGGATCGCGAAACACGTGGCTTTCGTCAGCACATGAATCTCTGAAGTGTGGTTCCTCCTCCTCCTCCTGACTGTGGTCCTGTCTCTCAAAGATCGCTGGAGAAGGGGGATGTGCTGCAAAGCCTCTTGAAGGGTCAGCTGTATGTGAAATCTGTCGATCATGCTCTGGCTGAACTCCTCCTGCTCTCTCTTTTTTGGGTCTTTTTCTGTTTTCTTCCCCTTCCCCATCTGAAGGGCTCTAGGGAAGGGGATCACAGGGTCCTTCGCAGATGAAGGACTAGGAAAAGGCCTAGACGGCTCGACGGCCAGATCCGCACATACATCAATCACCACAATGGGACCAGAAGAAACTAAACCTTTTCCTTTATTCAAAATAGAGTTCTGAGATACATCAACCGAAGGAATAACAACATCTCTATCAAAACGATCACCGGTGGCCTCAGTACCACCTTGGGCTGGATCTGCTACTGGACATCTCGCGGCCTCAGTACCGCAGGCTGGCTCGGCTCCTCTGGTGGCATCAGCACCACCTCCTCGAACTGGTGAAGCGGCGGCCTCAGTACCGCTGGTGGAATCAGCATCCTTGGTGGTATCAGTACCACCGTCATCATTGTGTGCGGCCTCAGTACCGCTCTCCTCCTCCTCCTCATCTGGCGCCCTGGGTGGATCCTCGAGTCGTCGCTCAGATGAGGCGCCGCCTGCTGGTGCTCTACCTCTCTTAAGTGTAACAAAATCAGCATCAAATAGATCCGAAGACATATCATCAAATGGATCACTAGGAGTGGCATGCTCAGTGTGAACTACCTGCTCAGATTTCCTCTTGAGGCTGTTGGGATTTGGCTCTATCTGTGCAGGGATGGCGGCCTTCCCTCTCACCAAGTCCCGCATCTCCTGGCGGAACTCGTCCCGTCAAAAAGTAGCCTGCTGATCCGTGAGGAGGCGGGCTATGTCATCCAAGGCGGGGCTCTCGTGGGAGCCCGACGGGTAGCCTCTCTGGTGCTGAGGCTGCTGGAACTGGTGCTGCTGGTGCTGAGAGGGGTAGGAGGTAGGATGTTGCTGCTGGTATGGTGGGTGAGCCTGCTGCTCACATCTCCAAGACTGTCCCTGCTGCTGATAGGGATGAGGAACGAAGGACGACTACTGGTGTGACTGATAGGCTGGGGGCTGCTGCTGCTGGTGATCCCTCTGCTGGCCATACTGCCCTCCCTGACCGGATGACTGCTGCTGGGGCTGGGTACCTCTACTCCCCCACCTGAATCCGGGATGGTCTCGTCGGATCCCAGGCTGGGGACGGTCATACCAAATCCCGTTGACATCCATCAACGGCTCTGTATCGAACTGGGCTGGCGGGAGTACTGCCAGAGGCTGATCCGGCTGGTATACCACCATCTGCATGTCTGGAGATGGTGGGGACTGGTAAGAGGGCTGCTGCTGCTGATACAGCTCTGCCTGTACAAGGTGAACCTGTCTAGGCTGCTGTAAGGAGCTGGAGCGTTGGGACGAGCTGCTGCTGCCGCCGGTATCGCCTCGCGACTGAAGACGGGGCTGGGAAGCCGTCTGTGCCTCCTGGAGACACATGAGCTGGGTCTTCATGTCGCTCAGAGTCTGTGCCATCTGCTCCATCTGAATGATGCCCTGGCACTGCTTCTTCTCGATCAGCTCCATGCGGTCCAACTTCTCGCTGATGATACCCATATCCGCAGCGGACGACTCTGCCTGTGCTGCTGCAACTGCGGATGAACTGGATGGACCGGCATCGACCCGTGCTATCCTCTGGTACTGCAACGGGTCCTAGCTGCTGCTGGGGTCTCCCCTGAGTGTACAACCAGGTCTGGGACATCACCATATAGTTCTCGGCCATCTCCTCGAAGATGGCCCAGACCTGGTCGTGATCCTTGGCGAAATAGGACCTGCCACAAGAAGCATTCACCAGGCCCTGGAGCTCTAGTGTCAACCCGCTAAAGAAGCTCTGCACAAGGTTCGGCTTCGTGATATCATGGTGCGGGCATCGGTCTGTGAGATCTCGGAACCTCTCCCATGCCTCATGAAATTGCTCGTTAGGGAGCATGGAGAAGTTGCTGATCAGGGCCCTCGCTGCATTCGTCCGCCCGAGTGGATAGTACTTGTTCAAGTACTCGGTGCGGAGCTGCTCCCAGGTGTAGACGAACTTCCCCAAATGCTTCAGCCAAGTGGCTGCTCTGTCTGCTAAGGAGAAGGGGAAGGCAATCATCCGAATCGTATCCTGGTCCACATGGCGATCGTGGACAGTACTGCAGATCATCAAAAACTCCTGGAGGTGGAGATGGGGCTCCTCGGTGGCAAGTCCGTGAAAACGGGGAAGCATCTGCAGGGTGTTCGGGGGGAACTTGAAGTCCCCCACGATAGCAGGTACCACCACCCAATGATGCATCAGTGTGGATCCGGGGTTGTGCAACTCCCGCATCGGTCTCGGTGGTCCTCCTGCCGCGGCAGCTGCTGCTGCGGCTCGTGCCTCTGCATCTGGTCCGTCCTCAGGCTCGCTCTGATCTCTCTCTGCTCTGAGTCGCTCCAACTCTCTCCTCATCTCAATCATGAAAGCTCCCTGATCCCTCAGCTGCTGCTGCACTGTCTCTAACGAGGCGATCAGGGTGGAGTTGATCGCTCCCTGGTCCATCACAATGTACTCGGTCCTGGAGCGGTCCTCTGAACTACCGGCCATGACGTCTGCTGCAAAATCAAATGAGCCATACTCAGGTGCTGTCAAATCTGCTAATCTCTCCTCTGGCTCATGTCTCTCAGAACCGAAAGAAAGGGGGTCGAGGGGGAACAGGGCGGAATCGTACTCGGGCTCGGAGAACTGGTCTAAGCTCTCGCGGGCCGACCTAGATGATTGGGTAGACGTGCCCGAAAGCGGTGCAGCCAGAGGCTGCCTAAGAGAGCGTCTACCCATCATCGTGATCTGGTCGAGTAGTGCGGATGAGATCTGGAGAAACTATGATCAAAATGCAAACCCCCGGTTCACCAACGCAACGCGAGCTGAAGATCGTAAAAGCTCGGTCAAATTATCTTGTCAATTTTTATTAGGTGAACACACAAGATATCAGAGCGCTTACCTGACCTGTTAGGATACCCGATGCTACCCCAACCGACTGGCCCGCACGAGAAGTCGTTAATCAGTCGGGAATAACACCGGAGGGCTCTACCTAGGGTGCGGGTCACTCTCTCGCGCAACCAAACCAAACAATGAGGGGGTTGCTCTCCCCAAGACAAATTTTTAAGTGAAGTGTCTTTTAGGGTCAATAGTTTTATCCAACCCAATTTTATGATTTTTCTTTTTCATATTTTTCAATGAAAAACAAAGGCCTAACGAATTTTTCGGTTCTCCTGGTTATTTAATCCAAAACAGGGGGGAGAAGACGAAAAAGCCGATGCGCGATGAAATCAATGATGCATGCTGAGTCAGAAATGCGTACCTTGTCTCCAGCACTCTACATGCAAGTGATCCGCGCAGAATTAAAGACAGGAAATAAACTACCTAAATGATGCAGCGGGAAAAACCGAGTCCTAGATGAGCAATTTCTACACGTAGAACCGTCTAATCGGTCACCGACCTCCAAGCCAAAGGGTCCGGTCTTGGCCCACCCCTCCTCTCTGCCCGACAAATCAGGGGTAGGAGAAAGCGCTTTACAGGGTGAGTTGCGGCACGTAGGCTACGAAGGAGATGAGTCGATTATTTTTATTAATTGATTATTAGTGAGTCCAATTAGCGCACTATAGGAACAGGCAAATAGTTAAGTGTGGGGACCCTACTAATTACGGCACAAGCAAGCAGAAAATCCTAAGTCTAGGGGCTCGATGAAAACCGCGTAAACACCAGAAAAGGCAGAAAAAATGAAAAGAAAACAAAGCCGCGTAAAAAGCCGCGAAAAATTCTAAGGGTCCCCGAGCACACCGGTGCTCGGCGAAACAGACCCGCTAAGTCCAAAAGTCCACAAGAGTGTTCAGTCTTGGTCCCTGTACTATTACAATAATAATAATAAAAATAAAACCTAATCTAACCTCACCCACTCAACTCTCTCTCTCTCGCTCTCCTGCGGCTTCGTAGAGAAGGAAGCCGCCTCCAAGTCCTGCGGTTGCGTCGGCTCCTCGAAAGTCGCCTCCGCGGTCCTCGGGCCCTCGCAAGAGACAGAGACAAGTGGTCAGACCAAAATAATCAAATAATAATAATCAGAAAAATAAATGGACATAAAAATGGGGGTATATATGCAAAATATGCAAAATAAAAATAAACACACAAAATAAAACAAAAATAAAATAAAAGAAAAGAAAAGAAAACAAAATAAAACAGAAATAAAATATAGACAAAAGCTGCGAAAAAGCCGCGAGCTCTGAAAGAGCCGCGAAAAGCCGTGAAAACGAAAATAAAGTTAAAACAAAAACTACTAAGCCGTGCTCCCCGGCAACGGCGCCATTCTGATGGGCGGCTGAGCACTCGGGTATAAGGTACTAAATAGGTCGTTGTGACCCACGCAATCAAGTCGGCTCGATCAAGAAAAATAGACCACAATATAAACAAATCGATCAAAAACGCGATAGCGGTCTCGCTATTGGACTTAACCCTGGTATAGCGACCAGGGTCGAACTCAAGGAGCACGGGTTGGCCTCTCGGCCTACGAAGTAGTAAAAAGAATAAAATAAAAGAAGAAATTTTTTTTTGTGGTTTTAATTATTTTATATTTTTTTTGGATTTTTAATGTATTGAGAAAATAAGAAAAGTAAAGAAACACAACACTTCAACAAATTATTAAATGCACTAAAAAGCAATCAAAAATTCTAACAAAAATGTTTTTATGTGTCTTATAATTTTTTAGTGTTTTTGGTGAATTTTTGAGAATTTTCTGATATTTATTTAATTTTCTAAAAATCAAACAGTGACTGAAATAAAAGGTACTGTCCAGCCGAGCTAAAAGAGCCTGGATAAAATATCCAAAGGCCCCAAATTAGCTTGGAGGTATTTTTTCTGTAAAGGGAATAAAACAAGGAAAATTTAGGCACCTATTTTATTATTTTTGGGTTTTTGGTTTATTTACTAGAATTTTTATAAGTTTTTAAGTGTTAGTGGTTTTCAGTAATGGAAAATAGCCAAATTGGCTAGAAAATCAAACACAACAAAGAGGACAGTAGACAATTTTTTTGAAATTTTTAGACACTTTTTAATATTTTTTTGTGATTTTTAAAGTTAGACAGTGAAGAAAATATAGGTTTTTGAATTTTTAAAAATATCAAACGAAATCAAAAATGTCCTCAAAAATCCTCGAAAATTTTACACCATGGCAGGAGCCATGTATCCAATTTTCGTTGGATTTGGAGGTAATTTGCTATTTTATTCAAAAATAAAGAGAGGGTACAGTGCACAGGGACCAAAGTGCAAATACCCAAGAGTCTGGGGGGTCTGGTGCAATTTACCCAGCAAAACACGTGCCACGCGCGTGCCTGGGGCACTCAGGGACCCAAATGCAATAAAAATAAGTCCGAGGACTTATTGGTAACAGGTACCAAAAGCCCAAGGGCTTATCTGCAAAATACCCACGAATAGTCGCACATGCTCAAATAAACCACGCACAGGGGTATAAATGCAAATAAACTAAAAGTTTCATTCAACGGTTAACAACCAGAACTACAGGGGTATGACATGTAAAATATCCAGGAAATCACATGTCGAAGCACGTGTCACATCACATATAGGGGCATATCAGCAAATAAAAGCAAGTACCAGGGTCTCCTATGCAAATACCCCTAAAACTAAACAACTAAACTCAATATTTACAGGACTAAAGCGAAATAAAATAAGAAAGGGGGCCTAAGGGTAAATTACCCTTTATTACTCGGAGCGGCTGGATGGAGGGCACGTGGCACATCCGACGGTGGTGAACAGCGGCCTCTCTACAGTTGGGCTCCTCGGGATGATCCGACGCTCGAGGTCAAGCCACATGTCGTGATCAATGGTGGTGGCTCGCTGTGGCTTAACCCACGAGCATCGGGCGGCTGGGATCGTCTCTCCAAAGATCTGGCGGTGCAGATGCCTCCTGAGATGGACGGTCTGGATCAGAACTGGAGGGCCGAGGCGATCGGACGGCGATGGAGGATGTTGGATGAACAGGTCGCCGGCGAGACTCGCCGGCCTCTAGCGTGCGCTAGGATCCTCCTGGAGGCACTCTGAAGGTCGGAGAAGAAACGTGGGGTGCTCCCGCGTCTGCCGGTAGGCTCCGATGACCCAACCGGGCTCTGGAGAGCTCCGGCGAGGTCGGCGGAGGCGAGGCTACTGGCCTGATTGACCAAAGCCCTCAGATGGGCTTGGTAGCACCTGCAAAGACCACCAAGAGACTCGCGGGTCGAGGGCAAATTGCCTCGACCCGGTTAGGCGGAGCGACGGTGAACTGGGGGTCGAAATGGCGAGCTCCGGCGAAGGGGGTAGACGGAGGAGCTCGACTCCCAGCTCCTGTGCGAGCTGGGTTGGATGGAGGGGTGAAGAAGGTGCGCGGGAAGTCGGCGAGGGCTATGGCGATGCCCGATGATCGAATGGTGGTCGGAAACGATGGGAATCGACGATGGACGGCGGCGGAGCGAATTGGGCGTAATCGGAAATCAGCGAAAAAGAAGGACCTACGAGGTTACCGGGGTGGACGAGGAGACTGGGGAGGAGCTAAGGAGGCTCCTGGTCGTTGCCTTGAGGAGCGTCTCCCTCCGAGGCTCGGTGCTCACGCTGGGGGCGGAGCAACGGCGGCTGTGCTCGCCGGATCAGTGGATACGCCTCCACTCCTCGCTTCGACGGCGCCGGTCGCAAGCTGTCACTCTCGCGAGTGCGCTGGAGCTCACAGGAGGTGGATTCGAATGACCAAAGATAGGGAAATGAGGTGGCGGAGCTCGCTTATGTATGGGTGCAGGTCCGGGAAAAAATGGCTCGGGTCTGGCTCCATGGAGCATGGATCCCTAGGATCTATGTCGGGCGAGATTCCCGGGTACCTGGGGAGTGATTAGGACCCTGGGTTAGGCTAAATGGGGCTCGGGTCTGGCAGGGATAAATGGGGGAAATCGGGTTCTCGAACCAGACCCGCGGGAGGTGGTCCTGGGGGGGGTAGTTGACTGGGCGGTCAACACTCCCCAGGGCCAATAGGAACAGGCCACGTGGCTTAATCTTGGAGGTGAAAATTAAGGTAGCAAATGGTCGAATTTGCAAAAAGTTAAAACATGAAATATTTTTATTTTATTTTTTTCTATTATTTAGTGATTTTTAATAATTTTTTCGAAATAAAAATAAGGTATGTACACTATATGTACTATATAGGTATATGTACACTATTAGGGTTTTTAATTTTTGATTTTTAATTATTATTTTTATGCAATTTTATTCCTATTTTATACTTTATTTATTTTCATTATAAAATAAGAAATAAAAAGATATTTTTATTTTATTTTTATTATTTATATACATAGGTAAAATAAATACATATATACACTTATATACATGGTATATGTACAATCTATTTTTGTGTTTTTAATTTTTGCTATTTTTATTTGATTTTTTGTTTTAATTGTTTTTATTTAATTTATTTACATTATGTAACATAGAATATTTACAAAAATTTTGGAAATTAATTTTATTTATTTACAAGGTTGAATAAATATATAAGAGTGGTTCATGTTCATGATGAAAGGGGTGTTTTTGTGTTCTTTTTAATTTTTAAATTTTTGTTTTGATTTTATACTTATAAATATGTACAAGTATTTACAAGCATAATTTAGGCTATTTTTGTGAGGAAAATATTTTTACTTATTTACATAAATATGTACATACATGAGCCCCTATCTCCCTCTACTTTGGCTTTTATGCGGTCAGGCCCATGCTGAGCCCTCCCTTGGGTTAGGTTGCTCAATATTTATTCTAAATGTTTCCCTCTTTTCCTTTTTAATCTTTATTCTTTTATTTTTGCACAAAAACATGCTAATTATAGGTTTTTACACAATGCATGCTTTTGGTAATTATTTGTATTTACACATATCTACATGTATTTGCAAAGGTTTTTGTAGCTAAAATATAAGAATAAAGAGTGATGAATGAGTATTCATCAATCAGCCACTGGCAGTTCTACCTCCACCATCCTTCGAGCAGGAGCCATTGATGGAAGTCAATGGGATATGGTACGACCGGTACCCGCAGCCCGGGATTCGTCGCGATCACCCCGTATTCCATTGGACCACTGGTGGCACCTCTTCCCAGCAACAGCCTCCGGCTCAGGGATATCAGAACAGCCAGCAGCAGCAGCAGCCCCAGTATGCCCACCAGCAGAACCAGCATGGTCCTCGTCCCGCTTATCACAACCAGCAGTGGAGGCAGCGTCAGCAGCCTCAGCAGACATTCTCCCATCCTCCCTAGTACCAGCAGCAGCAGCCTCATTTCCCGCAGGGGAACACTTCCTGTTCGCAGGCTCCCACCTTTGAGAACCCAGCTCTAGATGACCTTGCCCGCTTGCTTTCTGAACAACGAGCATCCTTCCGGCAGGAAATGGAAGAGTTCTGGTAGGAGATGAGGGATATCATCAAGGGCAAAGCCGCCATACCAGCTCATATTGAACCAAATCCGAACAATCTGAAGAGGAAGTCTGAGCAGGTACAGTTTACAGAGGATACCTCTCCTAGTGATTATTTGAGTGACATGTCTTCTTTGTATGATGTTGATTTTTTGACTACTAGGTTCGGTAGGATGCCAGCCGACGGTGCCTCATCTGAGCGACAGCCACATGCAGAACCACAAGCGCTAGATGAGCAGAGGAGCGGTGCTGATGCCGCTGATGATGTTGAAGACGGCGATGCCGATGCCACCAATGACGGAGATCCAGATGACAGTACTGAGGCCGTCGTGATACCCGATGCAGACGGTGGTGCTGAAGCCACCATTTTTGATGCAAAGCCAGAGTGTGGTGCTGATGCTGCGAAGACAGGTGCCGTTGCTGGTACTGAGGCCAGCACTTCCACTTTTGTTGGGCTCCCACATGTTGTGTTGCCACCTTTTGTATCTTTGGACTGTGGTAACAAGATAAAGAACAAAAATATGAATAAAGGAAAGGTGTTTGTTCATACTTCAGACCCATATGTGTTGAATGATGATCATGGTATGGATTCTATTCCTTCACAGGCGCAGGAACCTCTTCCTAATCCTCCATCTGTGGAGGCCCGTACTATCCCCTTCCCTGAAGCACTCCGTCGGGCGAAGGGGAACAAAAGAGAAAATCCAAAAAAGACCCAGCAGGTAGAGTTCAGCAACCAGATGATTGATAGATTCCACATTCAGCTGACTCTACAGGAAGCACTCGAGCACATCCCCCTCTTCAAAAAGAACTTGAAAGAGAAGACTACAGTCCGCAGGAAGAGGAGGAACCACAGAGATCAGATCCATGTGCTCACTCATTCCACTTGCTGCACCATTCAGAACAAACTGCCAGTCAAGCGACCAGATGCGGGAGCTCCCTATGTCAGATGCGAGATTCAGGAGAAGCAGTTTGATCGTACTATATTAGACAGTGGCTCTTCTATTAACCTTCTTCTGGCAGCCTTACTCTACCGATTCGAGTTTGGTCCTCTTCTTAGGAGCAGGACAATCCTTCAGTTTGCTGATAGGTCGACTAAGAGGCCGAAGGGGTTATTGATAGACGTGGTCGTTACCATTCAGGGCCTGAAATTCCCCGTGGACTTTGTTGTATTGGACATGGAGATCCCTGAGTCGGTAGTCGATGCCCCCATCATACTTGGATGCCCATTCTTGGCCACAGCCAAGGCGGTAACTGATCATGATAGCGGGAAGGTATGTTTTCACGTAGAGGGCGAAACCATACAAATAGAGACGATCGAGGAGACCAGAGCGAGAGAATTAGCATGCTCAGAGCAGTCCAGTGATATTGAGCAGATGATAGAGGCCGAGCTCGACATCCACTAGGAGTGTGATTTCGTGATGACAGATGATGAATCCAATTGGACGGATCCTGTAGCACAAGCCCTCGCCTTGCCCGCAGATTCACCATATTTACAGCTTATGGCAGTTGAGAACTTGGAGAGCACACCCTTGGACGAGGAGACATTTGAGGCTGACAGTTGTGGGACGAATGGTGATGATTTTCAATCTTGTTCTTCTAATTCAGATCCCTCGGATTCAGACATTGATTGGGATGATTTTGATGAATATTTGCCATTCCTGATTCCTTCTGAGACGACAGCTAGGACGGAGGACGAGCCAGTACATTTCATAGAAGATTCAGCAGGTTTCCCTTCGTCAGAAGTTCATTCGCAGTGAGAGTTCTCACATGCAGACCTGGTAGCCTTTACACAGACATATCAGAAGCCAGATCTGCCACCTCCCAGTTGTCCAGAACTGAAACCCTTGCCGTAGTCATTGAAGTATAGATTCCTTGCGGGTGAGCCAGATATGCACCCAGTCATTATCTCAGCAGGTTTGACTGGAGAGCAAGAATCTCGTCTGATGGAGGTCTTGAAAGAAACCGCAAGGCGATAGGATGGAGTATAGCTGATCTCCAGGGGATTAGTCTGGCTATGTGCTCCCACCACATCTATCTTGAGGAGGATGCTAGGCCGCCGCGTGAGTTCCAGCGATGGCTGAACCCGAATCTTCGAGATGTGTTCATGAAAGAAATATCGAAGTGGTGGAGCGTCGATTTTATCTACCCCATCTCCGACTCCAAGTCGGTTAGTCCATTACATGTGGTACCCAAGAAGATGGGTATCACCACAGTTGTGAGTGAGTCTGGAGAGGAGATCGCTACCCGAGTACCCACTTCTTGGAGGGTCTGTGTGGACTACAGGCGATTGAATCAGGCCACCAAGAAGGATCATTTCCCGCTGCCATTCATTGATCAGATTATCGAGAGGCTGGTTGGGAAGAGTCACTACTGTTTTCTTGACGGGTACTTGATGAATCCACATTTCATCATCTTTATTCTATCATTTTGGCACCAAAAACACTAGCAAATACCTGTAAATACCCTTAAATAGAGCATCTTAGCATCCATGCATGTGCATCTATATCGTGTATAAAATACTGTAATTAAAGCCAAAATTATAGAATAAATTAAGAAAAGAAAAAAAAGAGAATAAAATATTGTAAATATTTTATGACCCAAAACCCTCGAGACCTAGGCATCTTGATGAATAGGTCGACCAGGAATAAAGTAGGGGGAGATAAGGTCAGAAATACAGAGAAAATACCTATACATTCTCATCATTCTTTATTCATTTTGGAACCTATTTTTGGTTCCACTTTTTATTCATCAAATAAAGAAACTTTGTACATGAAAGTTGTAGATCATTTTATATAGAAAAATACAAAATTGATTTCACAGAAAAATAATACACAGATAAAAAGTTATGGTCTGAATAAGAATCCAGAATCCCAACTTCCCAGACCCGTATCTCACAACTGACAACTCCAAATGTAGCACTCACCTTTAATTGTATATAGAAGAAAATAATCTATCCAATGGTGGTGGTTTCGCATTTGGCGGAGCTACGGTTTGAAAGTTGAGTTTTGGACCCACATTGTATAAGTGTACATACTAAAATATTCAATTTATTAATTATTTATTATTTTTATATTATTATATTTTTATAATGTTGTAAATATTATTTATAATAATTGTGAATATTAAAATTAGAATAAAAATGTAAATAAAACTCAAAATAAAATACTAAAATACATAGGTATTATACCTATATAGGGTTAAAAAGGTAACTTGTAAAAGTATAAGTCATAAAAATAAATAAAAATAAGAATAGAATACTTTATAAAATAATAAAGATTTTTTATTTTATAACCTAATTAAAATAACGCCATTTATTATTTTTAAATAATTTTCTAATCTTTTTCCTCAGACCTTTTTCTGGTTGGTCCACGTGGACCAACCAGGGGGCAGCAGAAGTTGACCGCAGGTCAACTCTCTGCCCCAGGTTTGGGCTGTGTCAGCAGCAAGTTTGACCTCGTTTTCAACCTTTTTTCGAGGCGAATCCTTTCATAATTTCGTGAATCAACCATCACGACTTTTGTAGCCCCTCCATAGAGCTTTCACGCCCTTGGCTCATTTTGGGCATTGGATCACTGCTGCTCCAGATTCACATCGGTCAATGGAGCCCCTCGTCAACCCCTTAAAACCAAACCCTGATTCCCTTTTGAAAATTTGAACCGCGAATACTCTCTGATCCACCCCCCTTGATCTAGCAAGAGGAGGCCGGAGGTGACAGCTTCGAGCCCCAAGCCTCCAAGCGGCGGGAGAGCACCGGGATCGTCGCGCGTTCCAACCTCCGGCGACCGCCATCGAGGTATCCTTTCCCTTGCCCTACCTGGGCTTGAGGCAGCTTTAATTCCTTTAGTTTTGCTTGTATATTGTTCCTGGTATCCCGCACTTCGATTCCCCCCGCTTCTCCATTCGACCCGTGTGTTGATTCGCTCAATCGACCATCGCCGGAGGCATCTCCCGCTACCGCCACCGCCGAGCTCCGCCCCCGTCACTTTTCATTCGATTTTGCCACTGAGGAGAGGCGAGGCATTTTGCCCTCGCTTCCCTTAACAGTTTGTGCAGGTCTCTGGAGCATACGTGTGCCTGGAGGAGATTTTGTTCATCGCCGGAGCTGACTGGAGTCTCTTCACGCCGTGGGAGACTTCCAGTGAGCTCCGACCTCTTTTGACACCTCCGGGACCAAGGAGACCCTTGCAGGAGTCCTACCGGCCAATTTTGAGCTTCCCAGGCTGACGGAGGGAAGCGCCTGATCGAGCCAAAACTCGCCGAGGACGTGTTCTTCACGAGTTCTTCCAAGCCTCTCCGCAGCCATTGATCGGGCCGTGTTCTTCTGGACTAGAAGCAGCCGTTGGATGACGTCGCGCCCCAGCCGTTGATCATCAAGTCCCCCTCTAATCCTGGCTGTGGAATGCGAACCGTCATCGGGTTCTGAGAGCGCGACACGTGGCAAGTAGACTCCCATCAGCCGTCGGATCGCCCAGGCGCGTGGGTATTTTGCATATTCACCCCGCCCATTTTTGTAATTTATTAATTAATATTTAAACTTTCATCTGCTACGTATTTTTTTTGTAATATTTATACGTAGCCCCCCAAACTTATTGGATTTGCATTTCAGTCCTCCGCCAGCTCACCTCACGTGGCCATCCACGTGAGGTGTGCATTTTGCACGGAGGCCCCTGCGGCTTCTCATGTTTACTTTTAGTCCAAAACTTTTTAATTGCAGTATGTATTTTGTGGGAAAAATTGCACTTTTGCCCTGAGCTTTTGAATATTTGCTTATACATCCCTGCCAGGCGCGTGCATAGGCGCGTGACTTTGGGATATTTACACAGAAGCCCCTGCGGCTTTGGGGTATTGGTTTTTGGCCCAGAAAATATTGTATTGAGTTGAAAATTTTTGTAAAAATTTGCATGTGACCCCCTGGATGTTTGAGAATTTGCACATATACCCCTGCCAGGCCTGTTTATTGATTGGATGTTTGCTCTAATTATTTGACATATCATTTTAAGTCCAAAAATTCCACAAAAATAGGGTTTAGCTCCTGTTAACTTGTGCTTCCACGCTATCAATTTAGTTTTTGATTTTATTTTATTTTTATATTTATTAAAAATCAAAAACATGCTTTTTCTCAATTGTCTAACTTAGAAAATGCAAAAAAAATATTAAAACACTTTGAAAAATTCTAAAAAAATTACCTAGTGTCTATTTTATCATACTTTAGTGTCAGTCCAAAAATCACTAAAAATCTCAAAAGAAAAACACTAAAAATTAAAAAAGACTCCAAAACTTCAAAAAATTCTATAAAATCAAAGAAAACTCTAAAAAATACAAACTAAATTTCTGTTTGTTCTAGATTTTATCCTATTTATTTTAAAATTAGGTGAAAAATTTTAGTTGCTGTTTGCTAATTTTAATTTGAATTTTATTCACAGCCAGCACTTATTTCACTGTTTTACTTTATTTCAGTAATTAAAAATACCAAAAACACCTTGAAAAATCCCCAAAAATCACAAAAACAGTAAAAAATCCTAACAATATTAAAAACAATTCATTTCTGAATTTTTGGTTATTTTTGCACATTTTTATAAATATTTTGTCTTGCCTTTCATTACATTGTTTTTAATTTCCAATATTCAAAAAAAGAAAAAAAATATATATAAAATATAAAATTATAAAAATCAGAAATTAAAAATCAAAATACAAAATTAAAAATTAAATTAAAATAAAAAATTAAAAAAAATTAAAAACCCACAAAAATCTCCTTTGATTGCTTGCTTTGTGTAGACACTTCACACACACTCACTTGTGCACACTTGTTTGAACTACCCTGTTTGCTCCCTGTGTTCGAACTCTCTGCATACTTGTCACTATACACCATTTGTGCAGAGTTAAAAATAAATTTTAACTCCACATTATTTCTAATTTATTGATCTTTAGGGTGGGTTAATTGTTGATTAAATACGAGATTCAGGTGTGAGTCGCCACAGCGACGGTCGTCTCCGCCTTGTGTGAGACACCAATTTTGACCACATCGAATTTCGTGTTTATCAAATGACGCCGTTGCCGGGGAGCAACAACGAGTAGCTCATTTTTATTTGCTTGTGATTGTTGTCCACTATTGCTTTATTTTCCATCTCTTACATTTTTTATATATTTTGATTGAGATATTCTGACCACTCTTCTTTGTCTTCTTGCGAGGGACCGAGGAGCAAGGCGGATCGCCTAGGTGACCCGAAGCAACCTTGGGAAGCGGAGCCGGCTATTCTCTAGCCAAGCCGACAGGAGAGAGCAAGAGGAGTGAGAGAGAGTGATTAGTTTAGCTCTTCTTTTATTTTTGTGAGAGAGTGATTCATTAATTGTAATAATACAGGTACATTGGACACTTGGACACTTAGACTACCGGGCCTAATTTCCGGGTGTTTGTTCACCCGGGGGCTCACCGCGGTTTTTATCGCGTTTTATCGCTGTCATTTTCCGGTTTTGTTTTCCTTTTTCCTTTCTTTTGTGGATTGAGCCCTTAGATTATAGGTCCTGCTTAATTCGATTAGAATAGGTCCAAACACCCTAATTATCTTTGCATACTCCTATAGTTCGTTGTTGGACTTAGACTAATTAAATAGTTAGCTATTAGCTTTCGATCCACACGCCGCGAGCTCATTCCCGAACAAGCGCTTTCTCCTAACTCAAATGTGTTGAGCAGAGGAGGGGTGAGCCTAGACCGGACACTCGGATTGAGAGTTAGTAGCTAGCTTGTGGTTCTTCACGCTAGTAGTTGCCTATTCTAGGACGATTTCCGTTTTTGCATATCGCCATATAGCATAGGTTTAAAAATTCTGCTTTGCATCCCGCATGGAGAGAGCTGGGATTTGCTGTAAGTCTTCTTACTCTGCATGCATCATTTAGGCACAAAGGTGAGATTTCCACCTTGGTGTCGACTTGCACGGCTTTTCCGACTCTATTCTCCCTCAGTTTTTGGAACAAAGTAGGATAAAGAAAATACAAAAACCGTTAGGCGCTTGTTTGAATCTACTCAAAAGAAGCGATAACACCAAAAAAATTAAAAAAGGGACTGCTAAGAAAACTTGACCAAAAATAAAATCGGTAGTTGGATTCATTGCTTGGGGAGAGTAACACCCTCACTTGTATTCAGGTTGCATGGGAAGGTCTCCTTCCAAGTGAGGTGAGCGCTTCGTAAGGATTAGAGCCAAAAGCCCAACTTGTGGCTGCCTTGTGTATCACCTGGATTTCCGAAGTATTGGCGCTACTATCGTACGTAGTCGAGTAGGGCTTGGTCGCCATTGGTGACTCACTATTGTGTGAGCGCCGACCTTGTCTGAAGTACCGATCTTAGGCCAAGCCTTCACGGGTGTGTTTGTCTCACCGGCTGCGTCCGAGTAGGATCTTGCACGCTCACGGGTGATTCCGTTGCGTGCGAGGTCCGAAGTATCGGTTTCGCCTATCGGCTTCCTCCCTCTATTTCTTTGGCTGAGTAGGGATCCAGGAAGGGTTACAAGGACCTTAAAAAGCACAAGTTACAGGTTACACAGGAGGAGGACAAGTACGGGGACACTTTCCCGGCAGTACTCTCTCTCCTTTAGGCGTAGCACTCTAAGGACTCGTGACAAGATAAATTCCTGAAAACTAGCTAAAACTGACAAGATAAAAGCCGAACCTTCACGGCTTCACGTGTTGAGTTGGTGAACTTACCCCTGCTTTGTGTTTGATTGTTAGATTTATTTAGGTCAAGATCAAAAACACAGCACAATTATGCGCGATTTTGTTGCATCTCATTTCATTCCTTTCTTCTTCTCTTGCATTATCCCTGCTCTTCCCATATAATCAAGATGATGGGACGGAGATCTCTTAGGCCGACTTTGTCGGCACCGCTATCCAGCACTCCTCCTCATTCATCTAGGAATACCTCGGAGAGTCCGCTCTCCGAGCCTGAGTTTACATCCACCCTGTTCCCCCTCGACCACCCTTCCCATTCTCCTTCTCTCAGTCCAATTGTTTCAGAATTCAGTGCATCACAGAGTTCGGCTCATTCGACAGCACCTGAGATGGCCTCTTTTGCTTTTTCAGAAAATCCAGCGATGGCAGACAGAGGCGAACACCCAGATGACCACGATCACCCTCCATTCATAATTGATCAGGTGGCCATCAATAATTCCTTGTTAGCATCCCTGGAGACCATGCAGAGACAGATCCGTGACCAGGGAATATTCATGGGTGATCTGATGAGAGAGATAGCACAGATGAGAGAGAACCGACCTGGGGGCGGTGGCGGAGGTGGAGGAGGAGGACCCGATGCAGGAGGAGGCGATCCAGACGCTGAGCGACCGCCACAGACCATCATGAGGGAATTACACAACCCAGCTGCATCCCTCACTCACCGGTGGATCAGACTCCCGCCAATCCACGGAGATTTCGAGCTTCGGCCCCACACGATCCAGCTGCTACCCAAGTTTCACGGGTTGCCGACCGAAGAGCCGCACCTCCACCTCCAGGAATTTGAGATGATTTGCAGCACTATCCATGATCGGTTGATGACCGAGGACACCATAAAGATGATCGCCTTTCCATTCTCTTTGGTTGATAGAGCCGCATATTGGCTCAAACACCTTGGGCAATTCGTCGACACATGGGCAGATCTCCAGACCGTGTACTTGAAGAAGTATTACCCTCTCGGCCGGACCAACACAGCTCGAGCCATGATCAGTAACTTCGTCATGATTCCAAATGAACAGTTCCATGAAGCCTGGGATCGATTCAGAGAGCTCATCGACCGGTGTCCACATCATGACATCTCCAAGCCCAATCTCGTGCAGAGTTTCTTCTGTGGGCTGACACCGGAGCTGCAGGGGCTAGTGAACGCCTCTTGCGGTGGGTCTTATTTCTCCAAGGGAGAAGACGACGTCTGGGCCATCTACGAGGGCATGGCAGAAAACTCCACAGTAATGGCCCAGGCCCGAGTCTACACACAGCAGAAGCCCCCGCAAGGAGCGGGATCATTTCAGAGGATCGCCCGCATCGATGCCGGTCCCAATACAACGTCGGTAGCCGCAGCCCAAGTCGAATCAGCCGCAGCCGACATGGGCATTATTAGTGAGAAGTTGGACCGCATGGAGATCCTCGAGAAGAAGCAGAACCAAGGTCTTGCTCAGATGGACCTTCTCACCAAAACTATGAGTGACCTGAAAACTCAAATCCTATGCATTCAGGAGGCACAAGCTCACTCCCAACAACCTCCCAGGTCACGGGCTGACTCCAGCGGTAGCAGCTCCAACCAACCCTCTACCTCATACCGACAGGTGAATCATATCTAGGTAGAGCCGGTTCCACTACTACAGTACCATCTAGAGCAACCGCCGTCTCAGGAGACTCAGATGGTGGTGTATCAGCCGGAGCAGCCGCTGGCAGTTCTTCCTCCACCCTCCTTCGAGCAGGAACCATTGATGGAGGTCAATGGGATTTGGTACGACCGGTACCCTCAACCCGAGATTCGTCGGGATCACCCTAGATTCCGTTGGGGCAATGGTGGATCCTCCTCCCAGCAGCAGCATCCTGCCCAAGGACAGCAGAACAGCCAGCCACAGCAGCAACACCAGCAGCCCCAGTATGCCCTGCCACAGCAGTATCAGAGTGGTCCTCGTCCCGCCTATCAGGGACAGTCGTGGAGGTAGCGACATCAGCCTCAGCACTCTTATCACCACCCTTCCCCCCAGTATCAGCCACAACAGCAGCAACAGCCCCATTTCCAGTAGGGACAGACATCCAGTTCTCAGGGTCCTGCCTTTGAGAACCCAGCCCTTGATGATCTTGCCCGCTTGCTATCTGAACAGCGAGCCTCTTTCAGGCAAGAAATGGATGAATTCCGGCAGGAGATGCGGGACATCATCAAAGGCAAAGCCGCTATACCCGCTCAGATCGAACCTAATCCTAATAATCTAAAAAGAAAATCTGAGCAGGTAGAGTTTACAGAGGACACCTCTCCTAGTGACTATTTGAGTGACATGTCTTATTCCTATTATGATGCTGATTTTGTTACTACTAGGAGCGGTAGGATGCCAGCCGGCGGCGCCTCTTCTGAGCGACAACCAGATGATGAACCAGGAGCGCTAGAGGAGCAGAATAGCGGTGCTGATGCCGCTAATGACGATGTTGAAGACGGTGGTGCTGATGCCACCGATGATGGAGTCCAGGACGACGGTGCTGATGCCGTCGTGATACCAGTTGCAGACGGTGGTGCTGAAGCCACCATTTTGGATGATGAACCAGAGCGCGGTGCTGATGCCGCGAAGACCGGTGCTAGTGGTGGCGCTGAGGCCACCACATCTACTTTTGTTGAGCCACCATCTGTGATGTTGCCACATTTTGTACCTAGAGACTGTGGGAACAAAAAGAAAAACAAAAATATGAATAAAGGAAGGGTTTCTGTTCAAATTGCGGATCCATATGTGGTGAATGATGATTATTGTATGGGTTCTCCTTCTTCACAGGCACAGGGACCGATTCCTAGTCCTCCATCTGAGGAGGCCCCTACCATCCCCTTCCCTGAGGCATTCCGCCGAGCGAAGGGGAATAAAAAAGAAAATCCTAAAAAAGATCAGCAGGTAGAGTTTGGCAATCAGATGATAGACAGATTCCACATTCAGCTGACTCTACAAGAAGCACTTGAGCACATCCCCCTCTTCAAGAAGAACCTGAAAGAGAAGACTACCGTCCGCAGGAAGAGGAGGAATCACAGAGATCAAATCCATGTGCTCACTCAGTCCACTTGCTGCACCATCCAGAACAAGCTGCCAGCTAAGCGACCAGATGCAGGAGCTCCCTATGTCAGATGCGAGATTCAGGAGCAGCAGTTTGATCGTACTCTATTAGACAGCGGCTCTTCAATTAACCTTCTTCCGGCAGCCTTACTCGACCGATTCGAGTTTGGTCCTCTTCTTAGGAGCAGGACAGTCCTTCAGTTTGCTGATAGGTCGACTAAGAGGCCGAAGGGGTTATTAAAAGACGTGGTCGTTACCATTCAGGGCCTGAAATTCCACATGGACTTCGTTGTGTTGGACATGGAGATCCCTGAGTCGGTAACTGATGCCCCCATCATTCTCGGACGTCCATTCTTGGCCACAGCCAAGGCGGTGACCGACCATGATAGTGGGAAGGTATGTTTTCGTGTAGAGGGCGAAACCATACAAATAGAGACGATCGAGGAAACCAGAGCCAGAGAGTTGGCATGCTCAGAGCAATCCAGCGAAGCCGAGCAGATGACAGAGGAAGAGCTAGACATCCACCAGGTTTGTGATTTCGAAATGACTGATGATGAATCCAACTGGAAAGATCCCGTAGCACCGACCCTCGCCTGCCTACAGATTCACTATATCTCAAGCTCATGGCAGTCGAGAGCCGGGAGAGCACATCCCTGGATGAGGATATATCTGAAGTTGACAGTGTTGTGCTGAGTGGTGCTGAGGAATTTCAATCATGTTCTTCTTCTTCTGATCCCTCGGATTCAGACATTGACTAGGATGACTTTGATGATTATCTACCTTGTCTGATTCCTTCTGAGCCGACAACCATGACAGAGTGCGAGCCAGTGCAGTTTATTGATGATTCAGCAGGCCGCCCTTCGTCAGGAATTCATGCAGAGCGAGAGTTCTCCCATGCAGACCTGGTAGCATTTACACAGACATATCAGAAGCCAGATCTGCCACCTCCCAGTTGTCCAGAACGGAAACCTCTGCCGCAGTCGATGACATACATATTCCTTGCGGGTGAGCCAGAAATGTACCCAGTTATTATCTCAGCAGATTTGACTGGAGAACAAGAATCTCGTCTGATGGAGGTTCTTGAAAGAAACCGCAAGGAAATCGGTTGGAGTATAGCTGATCTCCAGGGGCTGAGCCCAAATCTTTGCTCTCACCACATCTATCTTGAGGAGAACGCTAAGCCGTCGCGTGAGTTCCAATGACGGCTGAACCCGAATCTTCGAGATGTAGTCATGAAAGAAATTTCGAAGTGGTGGAGCGCCGATTTCATCTATCCCATCTCCGACTCCAAATGGGTAAGTCCTTTACATGTGGTACCCAAGAAGACGGGTATCACTACAGTTGTCAATGAGTCTGGAGAGGAGATATCTACCAGAGTACCAACTTCTTGGAGGGTCTGTGTGGACTACAGACGATTGATGAGGCCACCAAGAAGGATCACTTCCCGCTACCATTCATTGATCAGATTATCGAGCGGCTAGCCGGGAAGAGTCATTATTGTTTTCTTGATGGGTACTCTGGATACAATCAAGTGGCCATTGCGCCCGAAGACCAGGAGAAAACGACGTTCACCTGTCCGTTTTGGACGTATGCTTTCAGACGGATGCCCTTTGGTCTATGTAACGCTCCGGCGACATTCCAAAGGTGCATGTTGTCCATCTTCTCGGACATGGTGGGTGACTGTTTAGAGGTCTTCATGGATGACTTCTCGGTCTATGGCGACGGGTTCGATGCTTGTCTTGACTGCCTAGACCGTGTGCTCAAGCGCTGCATTGAGGTCAATCTTGTCTTATCCTGGGAGAAGAGTCATTTTATGATGACTCAAGGGACGGTCCTGGGTCATATCGTCTCCAACAGGGGCATGGAGGTCGATCCGGCCAAGGTGGATATCATCAGAAAACTCAATCCACCGTCCAACTTGCGTCAGTTACGGTCTTTTCTGGGGCATGTCGGTTTCTACCGACGGTTCATTCAGGACTTCAGTCGAATTGCCCGACCGCTCACTGACTTGCTGACGAAAGACACCGAGTTTATTGTCAATGATAAGTGTCTTGAATCTTTTGAAACTCTCAAGAATATGGTTGTTTCAGCTCCTGTCCTTCAGCCACCCGATTGGTCTCTCCCATTCGAGATCATGACGGATGCTTCAGATTTTGCCGTTGGGGCTGTGCTCGGACAGAGGAGGGATGGATTACCCTTTGCCATTCACTACGCCATCCGGACTTTGGATGTCGTGCAACGGAATTACACGGTGACTGAGAAAGAGATGCTGGCTGTAGTATTCGCTCTTGATAAGTATAGATCTTACATTCTCGGATCTAGAGTAACCATCTACACTGATCATACCGCCATCCGGTACTTAATGGCTAAGAAGGATGCCAAAGCACGTCTCACCAGATGGATCCTTCTACTCCAGGAATTTGATATTGAGATTAAAGATAAGCCTGGAGTCAAGAATGTGGTGGCGGATCATCTCTCCAGATTGGAGAATCTTGAGGAATCTGAGCCCAGCGCACCTATCACAGAGACATTTCCGGATGAGGCGATCTTGGCTATCGCCTTGCTCCCGTGGTACGCTGACATTGTGAACTATCTTGTTGCCAAGACGGTTCCACAAGGTTGGCCTAGGCAGAAACTCGAGACCTTCCTGACGAAGGCCAAGTTTTACCATTGGGAGGATCCCGTCCTTTATCATGAATGAGGGGACAGTATCTGGAGGAGGTGCATTCCTCAAGAAGAGCATCATAGCGTCCTCACATAATGGCACAAGCTTGAGGCAGGAGGACATCATTCTGGAAAAAGGACAGCATAGAAGGTGCTTCAATCCGGCCTATGGTGGCCTACTCTCTTCAAGGATTCCGATGAGTTCGTGAAGAGGTGTACTGACTGTCAGAAAATGGGAACTTGTGGACAGAGAGACATGATGCCCATGCAACCCATTCACTTTTGTGAGGTTTTTGATGCATGGGGGATTGATTTCTTGGGCCCATTTCCTAAGAGTCAGGGATTCGAGCATATTTTTCTCGCTGTGGATTATGTCAGTCGATGGGTTGAGGCCATCCCCGCCCGAGCCGCAGATGCTAAATCCGTTTGCAAATTTTTGAGGAAAAATATCATTTCACGGATCGGGATACCTAGAGTCTTGATTTCAGACGGGGGTCTCACTTCATCAATGACAAAGTCAGGGCCCTTGCAGACGAGTTCGGCATTGACCATCGGGTTGCCACTCCATATCACCCTCAGACTAATGGTCTTGCCGAAGTATTGAATCGGGAGATAAAGACAATCTTGCAGAAAGTTGTCCGCCCAGACCGAAAGGATTGGTCACAGCTGTTGGACTCGGTCTTGTGGGCTTATCGGACTTCTTTTAAGAATCCATTGGGGACGTCTCCCTTTCGTCTCGTCTATGGCAAGCCGTGCCATTTGCCAGTGGAAATCAAGCACAAATCTTTTTGGGCAGTCACTGAGTTGCTTTTGGATCCGGAGAGTATAGGAGACCAGAGAAGAGCAGAATTGGCAGCCCTGGAAGAACTGAGAGATACAGCCTTTTCGAACAGCCTACAGTACAAAGAGAAAGTGAAGACATGGCACGATTCGCATATCAGCCATAAACAGTTTGAGCCAGATCAGAGAGTATGGTTGTTTGATTCCAGGCTGAAATTATTCCCAGGGAAGTTGCAGAGCAAGTGGAAAGGTCCGTATGTGGTCAGGAAGGTACATGACAATGGCAGCATCGACATATCCGAACCGTCATCTTCTACTACCTTCCGCGTCAATGGTCAACGCCTGAAATTATATCTAGATCATGATCCGCCGACCATTGACGTTGCCCCCATTCTTCTGCTATGAGATGTGTCCTTTGACTCTCATCATCTGCATCTCATACATGGTAATCAAGTCCATTTTCCGCTGCACAGATCCATCTGTTCATATCACTTTCATCTGTTAATTTATTTTCTTCTTTTCTTCTTTTCTTCTTTTCATTTTCTATCTTCTTCATCTACCGAAAAGGTGCCGCCACTTTTTGTCAGTCTTCTATACATAGGGCGTACTTTGTCCTAAGAATAGGAGGGTGTGCACCCCGAGTTGTTCTATTCTTTGATCCTCTCCATTGTCTCCTCTTCTTGTCTATACTTAGGGATATCTAACCCTAAGTATAGGGGGAGACAATCTGAGTACGATCTGTTCATTCCCACTCTTGACCCTCCCTACTTTGTGTACAGTCTGCTATACTTAGGATTATTTGATCCTAAGTATAGGGGGGACGATCAACTTCTCATTCGTTCATTCCTTTACTTATTTATTCATTCTTTAGATTTTCCTATACGCAGTACGAGTTATGTCTTCTCTTTTCTCTCTGATCTATGAGGACATAGCTCAAGCTAAGTATAGGGGGGTCGTATATACTACGTATATACTTTAGCCATAACTCGTACTTTCGTAATAATATGGCTAATAATTCTTTAAAAATTCTTTAAAATACATTAAAAATCCTTAATAAAAAGATGTGGTTATTCCTCAAATTCTTGTTGTATTTATTGATTAATAAATTAGGTGAAAATGTTTTTTGCAAAATGTTTGAAAAATAGTTTGAAAATCTTTGTGAACATCTATTGAAAACTATTTTGAAAATATTTTGTTACATGTTTTCGACCTAGGTAAAAATGTGTGGTTTGTAAAATTTACTTTCTTTGTGTGAAATAAAATGTTTGAAAAATGATTTGCAAATGGTTTGAAAAATGGTTGCAAAAATGTTTGAAAAACCTATATATACTGTTTTGAAAGCCTTTGCAAAAATGATTTTCAAATGTGTGTACTTGTTTGTAAAATGCTTGTAAAAATTATTTTGGACTATAGTTTTCAAAAATTGTGTGAAATATTTGTGTCAAATAAGTTTGAGGAATACTGACATCATACCAAAAGCCACTATATATATATATGTATAAAATTGACCACTTACCCTGTAAATTCTAAAATCCACTTCTTATATATATAAGAAGCACTCCCGTGTACATATTTTAACCTATTTTTCAGCCAAAATCTTTTTGTTTTCAAAAAAAACCCAAAAACATTTGCAAAATTAAAATCCAAAAACATTTGAAAAATCTTTTTGAAAAAGACAAAAAATGCATATGCATCATCATCATCTTTTCAAAAATCCATAAAAAGTTCAAAATCCTTGAAAATTGCATCACAAAAATATTTTCTGCATAGCATTGCATATCATGAGCATTTTTCGGATTGAGTTTGATAATTGAACAAGTCTAAGTAAAATCCGGAGATTGGAGCTTGATTGGACCTTAAAATCTACCTAATAACAGGAACCTTATAGGAACTGGGTTTGAGGTACTTCAGGTCTAGTTGACTTAATTCTTTGAGGATCACAGGACTTAGTTCAATGGATTCTTGACTGCCTAAGTAGAGTATTTCGGAGCACACGCACGATTCTTGTTGATAATGACCTAACTTGGACACCTGCACCTTTCACATGGCTCAACTCAGTTGGAGTGGTGAGGGGATTGGATTTGCCGGTATGAGACGCACACAAGGGGAAACATTTGTCCTCCTCTAGGGAGGGAAGTGCACCCCAACCCGTCCAGTGATTAGGAAGTCTAAAGACAGGAGGCTGTGGGTTGCGATAAAGCTTCAAAAGAGGGGTAGTCTACTGGCTCAAGAGGAAAAACTCCTTATGTAAATGCTGCTGTATATAATATTCGAAAAAAAAGTTCAGGCATGTACAAAAATAAAAAGCTTGCAAGTATGTACAAAGTAAATAAGCAAGCTTGAGTTCCAAAGTCAAATATGTGAGCCTGCAGCAGGATGACTTGACTACACTGGTCTTGCATCCCGGGATAGGTAGCTACACTGGCTACCGTCCATTCTTCTCTTCACCCCCTCCTCTTGAGCTGGTTGCCACTTGAACTTAGAAGGGAATACCCCGCTCCTCGAAGATGGAGTCATTGGATTGGGGAATCATTGGGTTGTCGTACTGGAGAAGTCAGTTTCTTTGTCATTCTAGTTGGGGAGAGCCACCATCACTTACACTGTACGAGTCAGAATCATAGTCGTAAGAGTTTGCGTATGAGTTGAGATATTTCTGACCTGGCTATTGAGGAGACTTGGACAGAGTTTCGGGATTCTCGGGGACTGTTGGATTTTAAATTCGGTTCTCAACAAGGTTCCGCCCGCACTAAAATTCCAAAGGTCTGACTTAAGCTCCAAACTTTGATTTTGCGAAGACAAGTTTGATAATCAAATAAGATCCAAATTCTTCTTTTTCTTTTCTTTCTTTTTCTTTTTGGCACTTATTGCATAAGTGTTTGCTAGGGACTAGCAAAGGTAAAGTATAGGGGGATGATGAATCCACATTTCATCATCTTTATTCTATCATTTTGGCACCAAAAACACTAGCAAATACCTGTAAATACCCTTAAATAGAGCATCTTAGCATCCATGCATGTGCATCTATATAGTGTATAAAATACTGTAATTAAAGCCAAAATTATAGAATAAATTAAGAAAAGAAAAAAAAGAGAATAAAATATTGTAAATATTTTATGACCCAAAACCCCCGAGACCTAGGCATCTTGATGAATAGGTCGACCAGGAATAAAGTAGGGGGAGATAAGGTCAGAAATACAGAGAAAATACCTATACATTCTCTTCATTCTTTAGTCATTTTGGAACCTATTTTTGGTTCCACTTTTTATTCATCAAATAAAGAAACTTTGTACATGAAAGTTGTAGATCATTTTATATAGAAAAATACAAAATTGATTTCACAGAAAAATAATACACAGATAAAAGGTTATGGTCTGAATAAGAATCCAGAATCCCAACTTCCCAGACCCGTATCTCACAACTGACAACTCCAAATGTAGCAAATTCACCTTTAATTGTATATAGAAGAAAATAATCTATCCAATGGTGGTGGTTTCGCATTTGGCGGAGCTACGGTTTGAAAGTTGAGTTTTGGACCCACATTGTATAAGTGTACATATTAAAATATTCAATTTATTAATTATTAATTATTTTTATATTATTATATTTTTATAATGTTGTAAATATTATTTATAATAATTGTGAATATTAAAATTAGAATAAAAATGTAAATAAAACTCAAAATAAAATACTAAAATACATAGGTATTATACCTATATAGGGTTAAAAAGGTAACTTGTAAAAGTATAAGTCATAAAAATAAATAAAAATAAGAATAAAATACTTTATAAAAAAATAAAGATTTTTTATTTTATAACCTAATTAAAATAACACCATTTATTATTTCTAAATAATTTTCTAATCTTTTTCCTCAGACCTTTTTCTGGTTGGTCCACGTGGACCAACCAGGGGGCAGCAGAAGTTGACCGCAGGTCAACTCTCTGCCCCATGTCTGGGCTGTGTCACCAGCAAGTTTGACCTCGTTTTCAACCTTTTTTCGAGGCGAATCCTTTCATCATTTCGTGAATCAACCTTCACGACTTTTGTAGCCCCTCCATAGAGCTTTCACGCCCTTGGCTCATTTCGGGCATTGGATCACTGCTGCTCCAGATTCACATCGGTCAATGGAGCCCCTCGTCAACCCCTTAAAACCAAACCCTGATTCCCTTTTGAAAATTTGAACCGCGAATACTCTCTGATCCACCCCCCTTGATCGAGCAAGAGGAGGCCGGAGGTGACAGCTTCGAGCCCCAAGCCTCCAAGCGGCGGGAGAGCACCCGGATCGTCGCGCGTTCCAACCTCCGGCGACCGCCGTCGAGGTATCCTTTCCCTCGCTCTACCTAGGCTTGAGGCAGCTTTAATTCCTTTAGTTTTGCTTGTATTTTGTTCGTGGTATCCTGCACTTCAATTCCCCCCGCTTCTCCATTCGACCCGTGTGTTGATTCGCTCAATCGACCATCGCCGGAGGCATCTCCCGCTACCGCCACCGCCGAGCTCCGCCCCCGTCACTTTTCATTCGATTTTGCCACTGAGGAGAGGCGAGGCATTTTGCCCTCGCTTCCCTTAACAGTTTGTGCAGGTCTCTGGAGCATACGTGTTCCTGGAGGAGATTTTGGTCATCGTCGGAGCTTACTGGAGTCTCTTCACGCCGTGGGAGACTTCCAGTGAGCTCCGACCTCTTTTGACAACTCCGGGACCAAGGAGACCCTTGCAGGAGTCCTACCGGCCAATTTTGAGCTTCCCAGGCTGACGGAGGGAAGCGCCTGATCGAGCCAAAACTCGCCGAGGACGTGTTCTTCGCGAGTTCTTCCAAGCCTCTCCGCAGCCGTTGATCAGGTCGTGTTCTTCTGGACTAGCAGCAGCCGTTGGATGACGTCGCGCCCCAGCCGTTGATCATCAAGTCCCCCTCTAATCCTGGCCGTGGAATGCGAACCGTCATCGGGTTCTGAGAGCGCGACACGTGGCAAGTAGACTCCCATCAGCCGTCGGATCGCCCAGGCGCGTGGGTATTTTGCATATTCACCCCGCCCATTTTTGTAATTTATTAATTAATATTTAAACTTTCATCTGCTACGTATTTTTTTTTTGTAATATTTATACGTAGCCCCCCAAACTTACTGGATTTGCATTTCAGTCCTCCGCCAGCTCACCTCACGTGGCCATCCACGTGAGGTGTGCATTTTGCACGGAGGCCCCTGCGGCTTCTCATGTTTACTTTTAGTCCAAAACTTTTTAATTGCAGTATGTATTTTGTGGGAAAAATTGCACTTTTGCCCTGAGCTTTTGAATATTTGCTTATACATCCCTGCCAGGCGCGTGCATAGGCGCGTGACTTTGGGATATTTACACAGAAGCCCCTGCGGCTTTGGGGTATTGGTTTTTGGCCCAGAAAATATTGTACTGAGTTGAAAATTTTTGTAAAAATTTGCATGTGACCCCCTGGATGTTTGAGAATTTGCACATATACCCCTGCAAGGCCTGTTTATTGATTGGATGTTTGCTCTAATTATTTGACATATCATTTTAAGTCCAAAAATTCCACAAAAATAGGGTTTAGCTCCTGCTTGTGCTTCCACGCTATCAATTTAGTTTTTGTTTTTATTTTATTTTTATATTTATTAAAAATCAAAAACATGCTTTTTCTCTCTTGTCTAACTTAGAAAATGCCAAAAAAATATTAAAACACTTCGAAAAATTTTAAAAAACTTACCTAGTGTCTATTTTATCATACTTTAGTGTCAGTCCAAAAATCACTAAAAATCTCAAAAGAAAAACACTAAAAATTTAAAAAGACTCCAAAACTTCAAAAAATTCTATAAAATCAAAGAAAACTCTAAAAAATACAAACTAAGTTTCTGTTTGTTCTAGATTTTATCCTATTTATTTTAAAATTAGTGTGAAAAATTTTGGTTGCTGTTTGCTAATTATTTCAGTAATTAAAAATACCAAAAACACCTTGAAAAATTCCCAAAAATCACAAAAACAGTAACAAATCCTAACAATATTAAAAACAATTCATTTCTGAATTTTTGGTTATTTTTGCACATTTTTATAAATATTTTGTCTTGCCTTTCATTACATTGTTTTTAATTTCCAATATTCAAAAAAAGAAAAAAAAATATATATAAAATATAAAATTATAAAAATCAGAAATTAAAAATCAAAATACAAAATTAAAAATTAAATTAAAATAAAAAATTAAAAAAAAATCAAAAACCCACAAAAATCTCCTTTGATTGCTTGCTTTGTGTAGACACTTCACACACACTCACTTGTGCACACTTGTTTGAACTACCCTGTTTGCTCCCTGTGTTCGAACTCTCTGCATACTTGTCACTATACACCATTTGTGCAGAGTTAAAAATAAATTTTAACTCCACATTATTTCTAATTTATTGATCTTTAGTGTGGGTTAATTGTTGATTAAATACGAGATTCACTTGTGAGTCGCCACAGCGACGGTCGTCTCCGCCTTGTGTGAGACACCAATTTTGACCACATCGAATTTCGTGTTTATCAGTACTCTGGTTATAATCAAGTGGCCATTGCGCCTGAAGACCAGGAGAAAACGACATTCACCTGTCCGTTTGGGACTTATGCTTTCAGACGGATGCCCTTTGGTCTATGTAACGCCCCGGCGACATTCCAAAGGTGCATGCTGTCCTTTTTTCGGACATGATGGGTGACTGTTTAGAGGTCTTCATGGATGACTTCTCGGTCTATGGCGATGGGTTTGATGCTTGTCTTGACTGCCTAGACCGTATGCTTCAGCGCTGCATAGAGGTCAATATTGTCTTGTCTTGGGAGAAGAGTCCCTTCATGGTGACTCAAGGGACGGTCCTTGGTCATATCATCTCCAACAGGGGCATGGAGGTCGATCCGGCCAAGGTGGATATCATTAGAAAACTCAATCCACCGTCCAATCTGCGTCAATTGCGGTCTTTTCTGGGGCATGTCAGTTTCTACCGACGGTTCATTCAGGACTTTAGTCGTATTGCCCGACCGCTTACTGATTTGTTGACGAAAGACACCGAGTTCATTGTTGATGATAAGTGTCTGGCATCCTTTGAGACTCTCAAGAGTATGGTTGTCACGGCTCCTGTCCTTCAGCCACCTGATTGGTCTCTCCCATTCGAGATCATGATGGACGCTTCTGATTTTGTTGTTGGGGCTGTGCTTGGACAGAGGAGGGATGGATTGTCGTTTGCCATTCACTACGTCAGCCGAACTTTGGATGCCGCTCAGTGGAATTATACTGTGACAGAGAAGAAGATGTTGGCCATAGTCTTTGCTTTGGATAAGTATAGATCATATATTATTGGATCTAGAGTGACTATCTACACAGATCACACTGCCATCCGGTACTTAATGGCCAAGAAGGATGCCAAAGCATGCCTTACAAGATGGATCCTTCTGCTCCAGGAGTTTGATATTGAGATTAAGGAGAAGCATGGAGTCAAGAATGTGGTGGCGGATCATCTCTCCCGCATAGAGAACCTTGAGGAATCTGAGCCCAGCGCACCTATCACTGAGACATTCCCAGATGAGGCAATCTTGGTTATCACCTTGCTCCCATGGTATGCTGACATTGTGAACTATCTTGTTGCCAAGACGGTTCCACAAGGTTGGCCCAGGCAGAAACTCGAGACCTTCCTGGCGAAGGCCAAGTTTTACCATTGGGAGGATCCCTTCCTTTATCATGAAGGAGGGGACAACATCTGGAGGAGGTGCATTCCTCAAGAAGAGCAGCATAGCATCCTCACATACTGACACAAGCTTGAGGTAGGAGGACATCATTCTGGGAGACGGACAGCACAGAAAGTGCTTCAATCCGGCCTTTGGTGGCCTACTTTCTTCAAGGATTCATATGAGTTCGTGAAGAGATGTATTGACTGTCAGAAGATGGGTACTTGCGGACAGAGAGACATGATGCTCATGCAACCCATTCACTTTTGTGAGGTTTTTGATGCATGGGGCATTGATTTCATGGGCCCATTTCTTAAGAGTCAGGGGTTTGAGCACATTTTGCTCGTTGTAGATTATGTCAGCCGATGGGTTGAGGCCATGCCCGCCCGAGCCGCAGATGCTAAGACCGTGTGTCGATTTTTGAGGAAAAATATCATTTCACGGTTCGGGGTACCTAGAGTCTTGATTTCAGACGGGGGGTCTTACTTTATCAATGACAAGGTTAGGGCCCTTGCAGACGAGTTTGGCATTGACCATCGTGTTGCCACAACGTATCACCCTCAGACTAATGGTCTTGCCGAAGTATCGAATAGGGAGATCAAAACTATCTTACAGAAGGTTGTCCGCCCAGACCGAAAGGATTGGTCACAGCTTTTGGACTCGGTCTTGTGGGCCTATCGGACTTCCTTCAAGAATCCATTAGGGACATCTCCCTTTCGTCTCGTCTATGGAAAGCCGTGCCATCTACCTGTGGAAATCAAGCACAAGTCACTTTGGGCAGTCACTGAGTTATTGTTGGATCCCGAGAGTATAGGAGAACAGAGGAGAGAAGAGTTGGTAGCCCTGGAGGAACTGAGAGACACGGCCTTTTCTAGCAGCCTACAGTATAAGGAAAAAGTGAAAACATGGCATGATTACCATATCAGCCATAAACAGTTTGAGTCCGATCAGCGTATATGGTTGTTCGATTCTAGGCTGAAATTATTTCCAGGGAAATTACAGAGCAAGTGGAAAGGTCTGTATGTGGTCAGAAAGGTACATGACAATGGCAGTATTGACATATCCGAGTTGTCATCTTCCTCTACCTTTCGTGTTAATGGTCAGCGCTTGAAACTATATCTAGATCACGATCCGCCGACCGTTGTCGTTGCCCCCATTATTCTGGTATGATATGTATTCTTTGACTCATATTACTTGCATCTCATACATGGTAATCAATTCCATCTTCCACTGTATATATCCATCTGTCCATATCACTCTTTCATCTATTGATATCTTTTCTTCTTTTCTTTTTCTATCTTCGTTTTGTATCAAAAAGGTGTCGCCCCTTGTTGACAGTCTTCTATACTTAGGACGTATTTTGTCCTAAGTATAGGGGGGTGTTCACCCCGAGTATTTCTATTCTTTTCGATCCTCTCCATTGTCTACTCTTCTTGTCTATACTTAGGGCTATCTTACCCTAAGTATAGGGGGAGACAATCTGAGTACGATCTGTTCATTTTCACCCTTGACCCTCCTTGCTTTGTGTACAGTCTGCTCTACTTAGGATTATTTGATCCTAAGTATAGGGGGACGATCAACTTCTCATTCTTTCATTCATTCCTTTATTTATTCTTTAGATTTTCCTATACCCAGTATGAGTTATGTCTTCTTTTTTCTCTGATCTATGAGGACATAGCTCAAGCTAAGTATAGGGGGGTCGTATATACTACGTATATATTTTAGCCATAACTCGTACTTTCGTATTCTCTTAATAATATGGCTAATAATTCTTTAAAATTTATTAAAAACCTTAATAAAAAGATGTGATTATTCCTCAAATTCTTTTTATATGTATTGATTAATAAATCAGGTGAAAATTGTTTTTTGCAAAATGTTTGAAAAATAGTTTGAAAATCCTTGTGAAAAATATTTTGAAAACTATTTTGAAAACGTTTTGTTACATGTTTTCAACCTTTGTAAAAATATTTTGTTTGAAAAATTTATTTTCTTTGTATGAAATAAAATATTTGAAAAATTGTTTGCAAATGATATAAAAATGGTTGCAAAAATATTTTGAAAAATCTATCTATACTGTTTGAGAACCTTTGCAAAATGATTTTCAAATGTGTGTACATGTTTGTAGAAATGTTTGTAAAAATTATTTTGGACTATAGTTTTCAAAAATTGTTTGAAAAACCTTTTCAAATAAGTTTGAGAATATATACATCACACCTTAAATTCTTTGTATATATGTATAAAATTGATCACTTGCCCCTGTAAATTCTTAAAATCCACTTCTTGTAAACATAAGAAGCACTCCCGTGTAAATATTATAACCTTGCTTGTAGCCAAAATCTTTTTGTTTTCAAAAACCCCAAAAACATTTTGCAAAAAACTGAAATCCAAAAAAAACATTTGAAAAATCTTTAGAAAAAAAATGCATATGCATTATCATCTTTTCAAAAACCCATAAAAAGTTCAAAATCTTGAAAATTGCATCACAAAAATATTTTCTGCATTCTGCATATCATTTGCAAAGCATGAGCATTTTTTGGATTGAGTTTGATAGTTGAACAAGTCTAAGTAAAATCCGGAGATTGGAGCTTGACTGGACCTTAAAATCTGCCTAATAACAGGAACCTTATAGGAACTGGGTTTGAGGTACTTCAGGTCTAGTTGAATTAATTCTTTGAGGATCACGAGACTTGGTTCAATGGATTCTTGACTGCCTAAGTAGAGTATTTCGGAGCACACGCACGACTCTTGTTGATAATGACCTAACTTGGACACCTGCACCTTTCACTTGGCTCAACTCAGTTGGAGTGGTAAGGGGATTGGATTTGCCGGTATGAGATGCACACAAGTGGAAACACTTGTCCTCCTCTAGGGAGGGAAGTGTACCCCAACCCGTCTAGTGATGAGGAATGCTAAAGACAGGAGAGTGTGGGTTGCAATAAAGCTTCAAAAGAGGGATAGTCTACTGGCTCAAGAGGAAAAACTCCCTATGTAAATGCTGATGTGAATAGTATTTCAAAAAAAAATGGTCAGGCTTGTACAAAAATAAAATGCCTGCAAAGCATGTACATATGTTGGAAAGTCAATAAGCAAGCTTGAGTTCCAAAGTCATATCATGTGAGCCTGCAGCTGGATGACTTGACTACACTGGTCTTGCATCCTAGGATAGGTAGCTACACTGGCTACCGTCCATTCTTCTCTTCACCCCCTCCTCTTGAGCTGGTTGCCACTTGAACTTAGAATGGAATACCCCGCTCCTCGAGGAAGGAGTTGCTGGATTGGGGAATCATTGGGTTGTCATGCTGGAGAAGTCAGTCTCTTTATCATTCTAGTTGGGGAGAGCCACTATCACTTACACTGTACGAGTCAGACTCATAGTCATAAGGGTTTGCGTATGAGTTGAGATATTTCTGACCTGGCTATTGAGGAGACTTGGACAAAGTTTTGGGATTCTCAGGGACTGTTGGATTTCAAATTCGGTTCTTATTGAGGTTCCGCCCGCACTAAAATTTCCAAAGGTCCGACTTAAGCTCCAAACTTTGATTTTGTGAAGACAAGTTTGATAATTAAATTTAATCCATCTTTCTTCTTTTTCTTTTCTTTATTTTTCTTTTCTGCACTTATTGCATAAGTATTTGCTAGGGACTAGCAAAGGTAAAGTATAGGGGGATGATGAATCAACATTTCATCATCTTTATTGTATCATTTTGGCCTTAAAAACCCTAGTAAATGCGTGTAAATAGCATTAAATCCAGCATCTTAGCATTCATGCATGTGCATGTAAATAGTGTATAAAATATTGTAATTAAAGTCAAAACTATAGAATAAATAAAATAAAAGAAAAAGAATAAAATATTATAAATATTTTATGACCCAAACCCCCGAGACCTAGGCATCATGATGAATAGGTCGACAAGGAATAAAGTAGGGGGAGATAAGGGCCAGATACCTATTCTTTTTAATTCATTCTTTATTCATTTTGGGACCTATTTTTGGTTCCACTTTTTATCCATCAAATAAAGAAACTTTGTACATGAAAGTTGTAGATAATTAAATAAAGAAAAATACAAAATTGATTTCATTCAAAAATAATATACAGATAAAAAGTTATGATCTGAATAAAAATCCAAAATCCCAACTTCCCAGACCTGTATCTCACAAATGAAAACTCCAAATGCATCAAACTCACCTTTAATTGTATATAATTTAAAATAAGCTATTTAATGGCAAAGGTTTCGCATTTGGCGGAGCTACGGTTTGAAAGTTGAGTTTTGGGACCCTATTGTATACTTGTACAGATTAAAATATTCATTTTATTATTTATTCATTATTTTTGTATTTTTGTATTTTTATATTTTCATAATTTTGTAAATATTACTTATAATATATTTGTGTTTTAAAATCAGAATAAAAATACAAAATAAATACAAAATAAAATACTTGTATATTTATAATACATAGGTATAAGACCTATGTACATATCTATATAATACATACTTTTATTTTATTAAGTACACAAAACACTTCAAAAAAATAAAAATACTTTTAAGTGTATAAAAATACTTTATAAATATATAAAATAATAAATTAAAATAAAGAAATTAAAATCACAAAATAAAAATCAATTATTAAAATATATAGATGTATATACCTATAAAGGGTATAAAAGGAAACTCTTATTTTTACACCTCGTAAAAATAACTAAAATTCATAATAAAATAATTTATAAAATAATAAACACTTTTTATTTAATAACCAAAAATTAAATAAATCATTTACTATTTTTAAATCAATTTTTAAGATATTTTCAAGAGGTTTTTCCTGGTTGGTCCACATGGACCAACCAGGTGCTCTGGACTGTTGACCAAGGTCAACACTCTGACTTTCCTCCTGGGCGCTTGTCAGACCTTGATTTTCTCCCTTGTTTGACGAATTTTGGAGACCACCCCGTTCCTCCTTTCATGTCGAATTCTTCTGCATTTTTGCTCCTCGATTACTAGTGATTCAAGCCCAAGGAAAATCTTGGGCTTTGGATCGCTGTGCGAGGCGTTTCCTCTCGATCTTTGAAGCACCCAAGTCACAGAGTCAAACCCCATAAAATGGAGCCTCTTCTTCCCCTTGAATTTTGAACCCCTCATTCTAGGTTTAGCTCCCATCTCTTGTGCCCGAGCACTCCAGGAAGGTGACAGCTACCCTCGGAGCATCTTAGGCCGGTCGAGCGAAGCCTGAGGTGGCTCCAATCACTTCCGCCACCACCGTCGACGTTGACGTATATCCCTCCGGCCTCCACCATTGAGGCAACCCCCTTTTCCCCTATTTTCTTTTGCATTTCGTTCTCCATATCCTTAGGATCATTTCGCCTCAAAAATCTTCCCATTCCATCAGTTGAATCACCCAATCGGCCACCTCGCCGGAGTGCTCCTCCGGCCGAGCTCCTCCTCACCGCTTCACGCCACCACTTCCACTCCGTGGGGTCTAGGCATTTTGCCCTGGACCCTTTCACTTCTTTCTGCAGGTCAAAGGACTTTGGCTCGAGCCTGGGGCTCATTTTGTGCCTCGCCGGAGTGCAGTGGAGCTCACAGCTCTGCCGTCCTCTTCCGCGAGCCTCGGCCATCGCCGAGGTGTTTTGGAGCCATCAGGAGACAGAGGAGGACCGCAGGAAGCATCGGGACCCATTTTGAAGCCAATAGGACTGCCGGAGAAGGAGCCCCTCGCCGGAGGAACCTCGCAGCGGCGGGGTTCTTCCCTGTTCTTGAATCGGGCTTCTCCGCCGTCGGATCATCAAGGGGCCCCAGATCACTTCAGCGCCGTCCGATTCATCGCGCCTCGACCATCCGAACGTCCAAGGATCATCTAATCGCGGCCGCCCGTGCGAAGCATCATCGGCGCATTGGGAGCGGACACATGTCAAAAGTGAAGAAGCCAGAGCCGTCCGATCATCCCGCCTGGGTATTTTGCAACTTTTACCCCAGGCATTTTTGTAATTAATTAGTAATACTTAAATTATCATCTGTTGCTTAAATGTTTTGTAATATTTAGATTTAGGCCCCTAAACTTTAATTAATTGTGTTTAGGTCCCTCGCCACGTCACCTTACGTGACCAGTACACGTGAGGTGAAGGGCATTTTGCAAGGGACCTCCCCAGGGTTTTCTTATTTCATCTCAGTCCAGGGATTTAGATATTAAGTGTAGAACTTTTGGTAATTTTGCATGTGAGCCCCGGGAGTTTTGTATTTTACATTTATACCCTTCCCAGGCGCGCGCTAGTCACGTGTTTGGTTGGGTTATTTGCAGGTGTGCCCTCGTGGGTTTGGACATTTGTATTTGGTCCATTAAATGCAATATTCAGTATTAAATTTGCACCTTGGCCCCTGGATGTTTTTCTATTTGCACTTATACCCCTGCTAGGCCTTGTATTTTTGTATATTTCCCATATTTATTTAGTGCATCATTTTAACTCGAAAAAATCCCAAAAAAATGTCATAAGCTCCTATTTGCTTGCTGATTCACGCCATATTTTGCATTTCATTTTTATTGCATTTTAGTATTTATAAAAAATCAAAAACATGCATTTTAGCTACTATTTGCATTAGAAAATACCAAAAAAATATCAAAACACCTTGAAAAATTCCAAAAAATTACCTAAGGTCTATTAGTGTCTTTTAATTACTATCCAAAAATCATTAAAAATTCCAAAACAAAAACCTTAAAAATTAGAAAACATCTAAAAATTCAAAAAAAAACCTAGAAAATTTCTAAAAATATAAACTCAGTTTCTGTAGTTTCTCTATTTTATTTTCTTTTATTTAAAATTAATTTGAGAAAATTTTGTTACTGTTTACTATTTTTCATTCCCATTTTAATCTCAGTCAGTAGTTAATTCAATGTTTTCTTGTATTTTTACTTTTAAAAATATCAAAAATATTCAGACAAATCCCCAAAAATCACAAAAATATTAGAAAATTATAAAAAAAAGACCAAAAATATTTTATTTCTTAATTTTTGAGCATTTTCCTCATTTTTATAAATACCCTAACCTCCTCTTTTCTTATTTTGTATATATATTCTATTATTGAAAAAAAAAAGAAAATATAAAAAAATATGAAATATAAAAACAAAACATATTGTAGACAATTAATAAAATCAGAAAATAAAAACAAAAGTACAAAATTAAAAATTTAAAAAAAATTAAAACTTAAAAACCCGCAAAAACATCTGCATATTGTAGACAATTAATCACAACACATTTTTGTGCATCATTGCCCGTTCTATCATGTGTGCTCCCTGAGTTCGACCTCTACATACTTACACCTATACATCTTTTATGTAGAGTTAATAATAAATTTTAGCTCCACTATTGCTTGTCATTGTTTGATTTGATTGTGGGTTAATTGTTGATTAAATTCGGATTTCTTAGCGGTCACCGCAGCAACTTCTGTGTTCCTGCCTTGTGTGGAATACACGACCGTTAGATTTTTGGGGTTATCAACTATCGAACTCCATTTTCGAACTCGTTCATATAAACAAGTTTGAGTCAAGTAAAGTCTCTATCGAACTATTATCGAACCGAACTCGGATGTTCATTTTCTAAACGAACTTGAACCTACTTGACTAGGGGTGCACATGGATCGGATTGGATCGAATTTTGGCTTAATCCGTGTCCAATCCACACATAACGGATTTTTGATTTTTCCAGTCCAATCCAATCCATTAAACATGCAAATCCAACCCAATCCAATTCACCGGATTACGGATTGGATCGGACTGGTTTGGATTTTTTTATGCTCACCTAATCTATGATTAAGTTTGTAGCATAGTCGAACTCGACGTTCGAATCATGGCTCTAAATTTGAGATTATGTATAAAATGTAAAGAAAAGAATAGTTAATTTTTGAAAAGCAATTTGACTTATTTTTTTTTGAAAAGCAAAAACATATATGCTTGTTGTGAATTAATTACAACCGATCATTGTATAAATAAATAAAAATAGCATACTTGTGATCCGTAGAAATCATAAAAGAATCATATTGACTTTGAATAAAATTGTCAGTTTGTTTATATCAAATAGGAACTACAACTAGACAACTACGCATGCGCAAGGAAGACCTGGTTGCGCATGCGCACAACTAGGACAAGGACAACATCCGGTGGAGATATGTGTACACCTGAGGGTGGAGATGTGTGTGACGCAGGTGAGTGTTTTGTTTGTAATGAGTCCCGAATGAGTTTAGGTTTATGTATTATTATTTTTAGAAGTTTGTTTCGTTTGAAAAATTGGAAGGGCCTAAAGGACATTGCGGGTAGGTATTACTTTTTTCTAAACCAACTAGTAGGGTGAGATAAGGGGTTTTCCAGCAAGTTGTGTATAGTAAAACTTGAATTGGAATAGGTTTAAGTTATAAAGAGACTAGCTTGGATATTTACACATAACTTTCAAATAAAATGTAATATATAATATGTTTTATTGAGAATAAATAAAGTAGTATATATTATTATTTTTTAACGGATTGGATCGGATTGGATTTTGACAATAATCCAATCCAATCCATAAATGAACGGATTTGTAAAATTCCAATCCGATCTAATCCATTAAACTTATAAATCCAAACCGATCCAATCCAATGACAACGGATTGGATCTGATTACGAATTTTATCCGATCCATGTGCACCCCTATACTTTACATTCACCACAAATAGGAAGAGGTCGTTACACACCTCTTCATCCACTCGATCCATTCACTAGGGAATCCCCATCGATGCAATGACACACAGATGAACCTCCAACCCATGGAGTTGTAGGCTTGGAGAAGTTCCCTTTCCACAAAAGAAAACACATGGTCTTCTTCGGCTTCCACCTCCATTCAGCAATAATCTCAATAGCCATCACAACATGATCCTTCAAGTGCATGCTTGGGATGGAAGTTGTCTCTACTTGGGCAACAATAGAACCAATGACCTCCAACAATACCTTCCCCAAAATTATAGATTGAGCCTTAGTTACTCAGATCTAAAGAAGATCCATGGACAAGAATAAATTATATTGTTCGACGAAATACAACTTCACTTGAACAGTATCATAAATATTACTCTTCAGAAATTATATCAAATGTCTGGCCCCCATTCCTAAAGTGAAGCATATATCAGAAAACCAAATATAACCATCCGGGTCCTCCTCAATGTTCTTGACAGTGCTACTACTTGCAAAAGGCAAAACAAGTGCCCAAAATCAAAAGGAAAAGAAGCAAAAAAATCACTCAAATGTCACATTCGATGTAAATCATCCACATATGAATACTACATCTTAGCATTAAGGTAAACAACCAAAACTTGACACCCTCCTACTCTCTAATCGTGCCTATGTCTCTCGCCTCGCCCTCCTCCGTGGGGCAGCTGTATTCTCCTCACTCTCGTTTTCATCATCGATCTTCTCGGCTTCATCCTCCTTGTTCTCCGTGCCGTTGGATGCTGAGGCTGCTGCTGGAGCTGGGGCCGTCCTTGCGGGAGCCTGGTAAGAGCAGTAGAAACACACATTCAAGGATGTGAAGAAAAAATATGAAATTCAAGAGATCTATGGAATGCGAGGCTTACTGTAATCATGCGGGCAAAGATTTTTTACCAAATACCGAACACATCAATGAAAATTTTAACTTAGAACCCAATTATCTATCATAAAGATTTCAGTTGCACCTAAGTTACAACTAAATTAACCTAGAATTTTGCATGCAAGACTCGTACATTGTGTAAGCAATTTGTTTAACTCAGCAGACTAGATACGAAAATGAAGGTGACTCACCGCAGGTTTCTTTCCACCGAAGAGAGTCTTGAAGATGATTGTCAAAAGCACGACGATGATAGAGACTAGAATGCCGATCGTAAGGTTGGGTTGCTTCTCCCCCTTCTCTATGAGGTCCTGGAAATTTTGAAACAATCGTACTGTCAAAAAAAAAAGATGAAACGTAGAATTCATAGCAGAACAGCATGCAAGATGCATACAATGGCTTTGATTTTGTGCTTTCCCAAAGGTACGGTGTCCACAACCTTGTACAAAACATCAAACACCTTCTTCTGCAGAATAGGTAGAACTTCGGTAGTTAGATTAGCAAGACCTAGCTCATCTGTCGTTAACGAGCAAAGGATGCGTTATACAAACCTGAATGCCTGATAATTCACCAGGAACAGTAGCAGCTGCTTCTTCAGCCTTCTGCTTCTCCTTCTCAACATCGTACTTCGGCTTCCATGCTTTGTCCCTGTAAGACTCCGCAACCTTCTCATCGGTGGCTATCAGGATGTTGTCAAAAAGAATACCATCCTGCATCGTCCATATCTCAATGCCGATAGCAGCGATGGGCTCAAAATCAGGCTTGTCGAGTTCATAGAAATCGGGATTGGGAATCTGTTGGGGCTTCCAGATGCCCTTGTAGTTAGGGTTGTCAATTAAAGGTGCATGCCACTTGCCCTTGTAAGCAGGGTTCCTCTTTGTTGGCCTCTTCCACTCTCCACATCCAGGGGCGGACTCACACTTCGGGTTATCAATCTTCGGGGCCTCCCATTCACCATCCTCCTCATCATCCCAGTCTTCAGGTTTTGTGGCCTCAGGATCATCAATTTCCTCAGGCTCGTCGTCCAACCATCCCTCGGGTTTGACAGCCTCGTCATCCTCTACCTCCATGGGAGCATCCTCATCCCAGTCATCGGGTTTCTCCGCATCAGGGTCTGGGATCTTCGCCCTCTCATCCCAATCCTCAGGTTTCTTATCGTCTGGGTCCGGGATGGTCTTTGCAGGGATAAGAGGCGGCTCAAAATCTTCAGAGGACAAGAAGTTTGCTTTCTTCTTCTCTTCACCATCAAGCAAAATTCTCAGTTCATTATCAGGCTTAATGATGGCAGTGTACACATGCGACAACTTGTCATACGGGACTGATGGTGGGTACTTGAGGTGATGTTCAACATACTGCCCAGACTTGGGGTTCTTCTGCTTCAAAATGAAATGGATTTTGTTCGTAGAGCCACACTTGTCAGGGCCAAACATGATGGAATAGGGGGATTCATTGTCGAACTCCTTGGGAGTCCAACCAGCTCCCTGTGGCCTAAGATATTTCAGGTATGCCCCACCGCATTCAAGTCCATTCTGAAGACGGACCTCGTATTGAAGGACAATCGTGCCATCCTTGAGGTTGACCTCTTCCTCGAGTTCTTTTACAATGGCGTACTTCCTTGCCTTCTCGCTCACAAGGAGACCATGATCCTCGTGACCCTCACTCTTTGCATGCTTCCACACACCTGAAACAGATAACAATTGGTCAAAAAACCCAACAATAATAAGCAATCAAAGGCTAGCATGTCCCATATGAAGACAGTTTTTCTCTGCATTGGCCATTATTTATACTAATTTAAATGGCCACATATATATGCGTCAAAATCCATCTCAAAAAACTAGACATTAAACTCTACACATGAAAACAAACCGATATATATATATAGATCAAAAAGATTACAGTAGTACGACTGTTTAATTTTAAACAAAAGTACACAAATTCTTACACCATCATGAAAATTATGACATTATTAATCATTAAGTTGTCTACTTGTAATTAACATCCCATTCTCTTCTATATTGTAATAAAAGACAAGCTATTTACATCTGATCGATACCAATTGCTTTTAATAATCAATCTTTTTGCCATTGAAACAAAAATTTTATTTTTTTGAAAAAATTATATTATAACAAAAAATTATATAATATATATATAAACCTTGGAGCACAGATCGAAGCCTGGTATTTGTCTCCCTCTATTTATGTATGGAATTGGTACGGTGACATGGTGTCAAATTGTTGAGTCTAACACGTAGAAATCACGCAACTATATACAAACGCGACTATCATACGACTCGTGCAAATGCAAAACTAATAACATAACACGGACTTTTAGAGCAACCAAAAGTCTATGCAACATCCAAATCGCAGTTTTGTCGTTCCCATTACCTTACATAGTTTGAATGTAAAGTTAAACTAATAATTCGTCATATTTCTACAACAAGAAACGGCTCCTACATGTCATTTTACATGGAAAAAAGTAGATGGAATCAAATCTACAATCAACGCATAAGTACCAAAATAGAATCGTACAAACATATGAAACTTAAAATAATTACCCTCCAAAGTGTGGCATTAACGAACAATACATTTCACTTATATTGCATCTAAGCTTACAAGATCCTGCAAACGTTGACCTCGAGAAGTAATCAGGATCTAAACGTACAAAATTCTCCATTATTAGCCAAAAAATCAGATTTTTTTCATTTATAATTAAAGCAGCAGATCTAGAGGAAAATCAAAAGCATTGATTAAATCTCGTACCGGTATAGTCATTCTTCCCCGAAACGACCCACCGCCCCTCAAAGCTCTCCTCAAACGACTCGTAGAACACCTGCACAAACCCAAATCCATCAGATTAACGCCCCCAACAACCAAAAACAACTAGTTTTTCACAGATCGACCCAATTCTTACCTCATCCGATGCCTGCAGCTGCAACGAGAAGCTCGCAACGACTGTAAGAAGTAGAAAAGCGCGGATCCCCATCCTCCACAATCAGAGCACTACCATAACCCTAAGATTCACCAGAATAAAGCACTGAGTTCCAAAATCCGGCCTTGAATTGGACAAAAGACTGCGGAAATGGGAGAAGAGTGAGAGATGGGATCGGAATTACCGGAGGGAGAGTCGAATCCCGGCGAAAGATGGGAGCTTTCTCGCGGTGGAGATCGCGATCGGGGGTGGGGGTCGAGGGTTTTGTAGAGGGAAGTGCTCTAGGGCGCGGCCACGCGGGGGTAACCAATGAGATCGCGAGCTACGTGTTGGCGACGAATGGCATGCTGCCACATCAGCGGGACCGCGTCAGAGAACGTGAGTCGGGTTCGCCAGGTGGTGGTGGCTCGCACGTAACCCGAAGTGGGAAATTAAACGGGTCGGAGTTGTTGGGATAGGATCCGACGTAGAGCAGATCCTCTGTACAACAGAGGGCTAATGTAATATGTGAGCTGAGCCGTTCCATCAAGATTGAGTGGTTTACATGGTAAAGGTTCACAAAAATTCAGATTCTGTGTAAATCGCTCGATTTTGATCGAGTGGCTCGTGCGTGCTCACAGATTACAACAGTCATCCGCTGTATAGCAGAGGATCTACTTTAGGATCCGACTAGCTTTTGGGATCCGACGATGGAATTTTTGGAGGTTCCGAAGGAATTAGGGAATCAAATGGATGCTCGTTTTTAGATGCGACAATGACCTTACTCATCTTAAAAATCAGATACGAATACGGATATAGAACACCATCATCTGAGTCTAGATACTTGCATTAGGTGCTTTTCGAACCTAGAGAAACCGTGAACACCTATGCTTGCATTTCGTATTCATAAGATTGCATATTAAATAAACTTAAATTATTATAATGCCTAGAGATATATAAATAGGTTTTACAAATAAAGAAAACTAAAAAACATGCCTTTATTAAAGTTAAACTCATCTAGTTTTAATATTTTGACAATAATTAATAAACCATCATCAGTAATAGAATCCCACCAAACATTTATTTTCAGGATGAAGTTCTCTTGTTCATAGATGTAAAACTTTACATCATAATTCCAATAGTAAAAAGAAGATGAACACTCCAATCATCGACGGCAAGAAGGATGAGAAACACCCATCAATCAGTTTTCCGCTAAATATATTGACATTTCCTTTTTTGTCTACCTCTTTGATAATCTACAGAAATATATTGACATCTTCACTGGATTTATCCAAAAAGAAGGAACAACTCGGAGAGATCTTAAGGTGCCTTAGAATCAAATCAAAATTTGTAGCTCTAAAAAACGGTAAAGAAAAAGAATGCTAGTACGGTTTACTATTAAAGTCAACCCAATTACTTTACAAGAAATCCCTCTCAATCTTAGAAGGCTAGTTACAGAGGAAAAACTCTACTTTTTGGCTCTTATACTAAAATAAGTGTGTTTGTAGTTCAATGGTATGACGTCAGAATTTAATGATTTGATAACAAAGAATACAATTCAACACAGTTGTATAAAGGAGAAATTATTACTTGCATATGTACTCGTTTGGTAACCGAGTTACCCCCGAGTTGACCCCGGATAACACGGTTTACCCCACTCTTTTGATGGGATGGAATTCTATCACAAATCATAGTGACATCACATCACATTCTTTATTTCGACTCTCTCCAACCCTCATAACCATCCCAAACAGCTACTATTCCAATCAGGTTATCCTAACCCACTCCAACCCAACAACCAAACGAGCCCGTAGAGTCCGACCATGTGAGGGTCCAAGAGACAAGGACTATGATTCTAGATAACTTAGGCCAAAGGCCATCTTATGAACTAGTGGATAGTGCGGATTCGATGCTTCTTGCGAGAGGTCGTACCTTCCTCGATTCAGTGAGGCCTCTCGTCCACGAAGTGGTGGCTCGTGTCCTTTCCGCCTGCTAATCTTCTTCTACCGCGCTCGATTCACTTAATGACGGTCGGAAGCTCCCTGGGAAAATACAGATTTACACGACCCGCTTCTTCCACGAGCTGAAGAGGCTTTTTTGAATTTCCAATCTCTTAATCCTGAGACGACTTTTCCCGAGCGGGAAATCTGTAACAGTTGTTCTCACCTCGACCGACATGTACATCAGTAGTGAGGGAGGCGGGTGCACAGTAGGTCCATGAGGAAGCATGAGATGTGGAGCGTCCGAGAGGCATGCAAGGACACCGCGTGTCTAAGGAGGTCGGGGTATCGTGGGTTCGCGAGGGAGCCAAGACAAGGCACATCCGGTTGGGGGCATGGGCGTATCACGTCTGAGAGGGGGGTTGAGGCATGACGGGTTTGTAAGTTTTCAAACAGAGAGTGAAGGGCCACCCATAAACACGGAGATAGAGTTTTGAAGGGAAACAAAGAAGGATATAGTTTTAAAGGGAAAGAAAGGGAGCTAGTTCAAAGGTCTCAAAATTTCAGAGGGACACGTGCCCTCCATCGCCAAAGCATAGGTCCGCAACATGGATTTTCAAGAAGAGATACAGAGAATGAGGTGGGAGTTGTAGCATGATTTGATGTGTTTTGAACATTCTTTCGGATCCATTGCAGTTTTTTATTTTTTGTTATCGATTATGGTTAGGTTGATCATGGAATGTGATTTTTTAGGCCTCGCAACCAAGATTTCAGGAAGAGATGCAGAGAATGACGTGCAAGTTGCGAATCACAACAGCTTGGCTATAAAAATCGGGATTATGATCAGATCTCAGAAAATCATCACTATGCAATAAAATATGGTTATTTATGGATCTCATATCATTTTTACAAATCTCATACTATTTTTACGAACCTCATGTCATATCTTACGATCTCATATTATTTTTTACGTGTTGTCCTTTCTTACATCATCTATTAACAGTCTAGTTTTTGTTGCAGAACCCCATATAAATATTATTGTTGAGGGAAAAAAAGTTTGTTATTCAATGGCACCTTAGGGCTCTCTTATATAGAAGAGAGAAACCTTAATGGGTAAGTTATAATTATTGTATTTTCTAATTTATTTGAGTCATGTAACTCTTCAGGATCATATATGTATTCTCTTTTTTTGTTATTTAGGGTTTCTCTCTGTATAAGAAACACTATATTCATGGAATAAATATGATGATTCATTCTCTTTTCCACATAGTATCAGAGCAACGATCCTAGATCTAGGTTATGACATGAACTTATCCCGATGCCACCTCCAAGCCTAGTCGAATGCATGCACATGCCTTCTTCCTCTCCTAAGGCTCCATGTGAGTCCCTTCTTTCCATCGAGGGAAATGTTGTATCACAAAAGGTGCTCTCCAGCACCTTTTTATCGCCTCCAAGGAGGCTCCAGCACCTTCCAGTCTCTCTGTTGCACCATCGGGACAGCCTCCGCCACAATCGAATCACCTCCAGCAACTCCCATCACTGTCAATTCATCATTGTACCTCTCTAGCATCCCCCACCCCCATCCCACCCCAACATTGTCGTCGCCACTACACCTCTCCAGCAACTACAACCCCTCTAGTGTCGCCTGCCCCTCGAGACCAATTCAATGATGCCTCCAACCCCTACCTCCACTTCGCCACCCCTTTTAGGGTTCTTCCTCGAGCCCTAGGATGTTCCTCCCAAACACCCTAGGTCGTCGCCAGCTCTCAATGGTCAACTTTGCACCTAGGCGTCACCGGGGTCCCTAAGGAACTCCTAATCTACTGTGCAACACATTTCAGACCTCTTACACACCCAAGAGTGATTTCTAGGTCACTTTTCATCCCTCATATTTCTCAACCACAATACGTTATTAATCTATCTATCTAAACATCATAATATCTACTTCTACCGAGACAAAGCCAATGTCCACTAACATAATGGCACAAGGTACTACTATCAAACTTAAGGGTCCCGAAAATTATGTGCTATGGTCTCATTCTTTCGAAGTGTTCGTTGGTGGTTGATGAATCTCCATTTCATCACCTTTATTCTATCATTTTGGCCTTAAAAACCCCAGCAAATGCATGTAAATAGCATTAATTTGTTCATATTAGCATCTATTATTTCTTGTATTTATTGTACATTAAATAAGGTTTTTAAATGCCAAAATTATAGAATAAAGAAAAGAAAAGAAAAAGGAATAAAATATTGCAAATATTTTATGACCCTAACCCCGAGACCAAGGCCAGCATGGACTTGGTCGACAAGGAATAAAGTAGGGGGAGATAAGGGCCAATAATACAATAAATATCTCATTTATTCATTCATGCATTTTGACACCTATTTTGTACATAATTATTTATTCATCAAATAAAGAAACTTTGTTCATAAAAGTTGTAGATAATAATATAAATAAAAATACAAAATTTAGTTTATGAGAAAATAATATACAGTGTACATTTTATACACATAATAAAAATCAAAAATCTCAACTTCACAGACCCATATCTTGCAAATAAAAACTCCAAATCACCCAAACTCACCTTTAATTGTATATAGCATTCCATAAACTATTTTATAAAATTGGTTTCATAATTTTTGGAGTCCATCTGTGGAAGTTAGGTTTTTGACCCTCATTGTATATAGCACCCGATTAAAATATTCATTTTATTCAATAATTATTATTATATCTTTAGAATTTCATAAATAATATTTATAATTCATGTACATATTGAAATTAAAAGAAAACCAAAAAGAAATTTCATAAATAAAAAGAGCCTATATAATACATAGGCAAAATACCAATGCAAAGTATGTGTATAAATAAAAAGGGAGTTAATTCTTTTATTCTTTATTCATCTACATCTTTATAATAACGTATATAATATATATAACTCACTAAAAATACAAATCTAAAATAAAAACAAATAAAATTCATTAAATAAGTTAAATGAATATAATATATAGGTAAAATACCTATAAGTATACATACATACACATACATCTATTTATGTAAAAATATAAATAAACTCATAAAAATAAAATAAAAATATATTTACACTCACAAAAATAAGTTATAAAATTATAAAATAAGAAACTAAAATAATAAAATAAAATAAATAAACTAAAAATAAAATATACCAAAATACATATAAAATACATACATATACACATTATTGTAATAAAACCGTAATAAAATCATTCATAAAAATAAATAAAAATCATATTAAAATACTACATACAATAATAAAGATTTTTTATTTTATACTCGAAAAATAATAAAATCATTTATTACCTTAAATAATTCATTCTTTATTCCTCCAGCCTATTTTGTCTTCTAGCGGCCCCCGTGGACCAACCACAGGCCGGCAAAAGTTGACCTCGGGTCAACTCTTCTGACTCAAGGATGGCCCCTCTGACAAGTCACGAGAGGTCCCTCTTCCTCGATTTTTCACGCCGATTGTGTTGCTCGAGGGTGATAAGACCCTTCATAAGATTTGTTCCTCGAACATCCACGAATCACGCCGCATCCCATGATTCCTTGTACAGCATCTAGATTCACCAAGATCTGCCGGCCAATAAGGGCGCAAACTTGGCTTATAAATAAACCCTCCGACCTCCTCATCCATTTTGGCCTCCCTTTCTGTCGTTTTCCACCGTCTATTCCAGTCCTCTGAGGTTCCTTGTGACAGGAGGGTCCTCCTGGAAGCTTCAGGCAGTTGGAGGAGTCGAAGGAGCGCCCACGGCCGCCGCGTCGCCGGAGGTCCTGCTCCCTGGTCGCGAACCAGGTATAAGAGCTGATGTCTTCTCGTTTTTAGTGTAATTTTAATTGTTAGACCTTAATTTAGCTTTTAGAGTAATCAGTAGAGCTTTAGGTGCTCGATTAGACCAAGATCGAAGTTCGCCGGAGTTTAGCTCCGGCGAACCTCTCTACTCTGATTGGCACGCTATCCGACCCTTCGTTCCACCTCATCTGCTTCCCCTACGTATTCTCCACTCACTCACGCTCCAGATCAACCAGAGCTCGCTTAGCTCTGCGAATCGAGGTTCTTCCTCCTCCGCTTCGCCGGACCTCGCCGCCCTCCACCCTCCCCTACTCTTTTACCCTAAACCCCTGGTCGAGGAAGACTCCCTCGAACCCCTCTTTCATTTGGTGCAGGACTCAAGTTGAAAGGAGCCCTCTGGGGCGTGATTCAAGTCCATTCGAGGTTCCAGGACCCCCTCGTCTTCTCCGAGCTCGTTCAGCCGATCTTAGGAGGTCCTGGACCTTCTGGAGTATCTCGAACGGTGCGCACCGCTTCGCCGGACGCCTGGAGGCCACAAGCAGCAACATCGAGCGCCTGGAGGCGGAGGAATCACCGATCGAAGCCAGGGAAGTCAGCTGTTCTTCCCTGTTCTTCGTGAGCAGCAGCAGCCATTGGATCGGAGAGACAGCCCCAGTTCTAATCGGGGCCGTCCATCCAGCACCAGCCGTGGCCGTGCGATCAGATCTCAGATGCAATCACAGCCACGGATCGCCGAAGGGGTATCGAGCGTCGAGGGCTCGACACGTGGATAAGTGGCGCACTGGAAGCCGTTGGATCGCGCGCCTTTAGGGGGTAAATTGCATATCCTGTCCCCCGCATTTTTGTATTTAATATTTAGTGTTGTAAATAAAATTGTCAGTTGTAAAATAAACGTTTAATTTGCTGAAGGACCCTTGAACTTTCACTTATTTACGTTTAGGTCCTTCCGCACCTCACGTGTAGTCCCACGTGAGGCGCGGATATTTTGCAGACAACCCCTGGCGGGTTTCGTAAATTGTACATTAGTGCTAGAAATTAAAATAAAGGTGTATTTAAGTATGTATTTTTGCACATGTGCCCCTGGAGTTTATTTTAATTGCAAAAATGCCCCTGCCAGGCTTAATTACTTTTTGTGTCTTTATCTATTTATTAAAAATACCTATTAGGCTTCTAAAAATCCACAAAAATTAGTATAGATGCTCCATGCCATGCTTGTTCACGCCCATATTTTAGTTTGAATTTTTGCATTTTTCCTAATTATGAAAAATGAAAAAGAAGCCATTTTTGTACTGTGTAAAGTAGAAAATACAAAAAAATTAGAAAATGATTTTGAAAAATTCCAAAAAAATTATATAGGATATATATATATATACATTGAGTCCAGAAAATGAAAAACCCTAAAAAAAAGTAAAAAAGAAAATTAAAAAAAAAATCATAAAACCCCAAAAGCAACATAAAAATTAGAAAAACTCCTTAAAAACCCTAAAAATACATTTCTCTCTTTTATATTTATCTATATATTATTATTAATATGTGAAAATTAATTTGGGCAATTTTGGGGATTATGTGATATTTTTAAAACCCAAATTATATACGGCTATCTAGTTAGTCCTATATTGTGGACATTTTTGAATTAAAAAGACATAAAAATTAGAAATATTAAAAAAAAATAATAAAAAAAAAGAGTTAAAAATATAAGTCTATATATTAAGTTTTTATGCTTATAAATATATATATATATATTCTATATTACTTCTCTCTCTTCTTATATGTATATATATATCTTTATACATATATATATAGTATATAGATTTATATAATTAATAATATAAAAAAAAGTATAAAATATAAAATCAAAATAAAAATTATAAAAACAAAAAACAAAAAAATATATAAAAATAAAATAAAAAAAAGAGAGACCCACTTCACTCAAGAATGACTGGTATGCACATATAGGCTCATGCATTTTTGTATTGCTCTCTGTGGTTCGACCTCTACATGCTTGTTCCCTATACATTTTATGGTAGAGTAATAAAAATTAATTCACATTTACTTTCTTGGACTTAATTGATACATTCTTGCTCTGTGGGTTAATTGTTGATTGATTAGAGAATTATTGAGCGGGCACCGCATCGACTGTTGATCCGCCTTGTGGATTAACACGACCCTTGATAAATCTCATTTCATCAAATGGCACCGTTGCCGGGGAGCAATGAGCATAGCCTACTTTCTTCTTTGTCATTCTTGTGTACATTTTTGGTGATATTCATTTTTGATTCATGATTGACTATATTCTGTGAGCAGCCATTTTATTGACATTAATCACTATGCTTAATTGATTCAATTCTTGTGATTATCTTTATGTGCTCTAAGATTGATTAAGTGAACTATTCTAATACACTCTTTTTGTGACTTTGATGCGAGGGTCCGCCACGCAAGGATGGCTTCTTAGGAGGCCAAGGCAGCCAAGCTTGGAGGAGGATGGTCTTCTCTTCTCATGACCATCAGGAGAGAGTATCAAGGAAGCAAGGAGATGTGAATTAGATAGGCTTAGAACACTTAGGATTATCTCTGTAATTTTTGGTGAGAGAGAGACAATTTTGGTATGTAATAATTAACAGGACTCTACTCTTCACAATGAGGTCCAGTGCCCGGGTGTCTGTTCACCTGGGGGCCTCATCGCTGTTTTCCGCGATTTCTACCGCTTTCTTTCCTTTGTTTTCCGCTGTTTTGTGCTTTTCGCCTTTATTTCATTTTGTTTTGTGTGCTTGGAGCCCCTAGATATAGGTTGCTTGACTCGGTAGCTAGGTCCAAACATTAATAAGAATGCATGTTCCTATAGTCTACTTCGTATGGATCTAGTCAAACTTAAACAGCTAAGTCATTTATCTCTTAACCCACGTGCCGTGAGCGAGCCCCATCAAGCGCTACTCCTAAACTCGAGTGTGTCGAGAAGAGGAGGGGTGAGCCAAGACCGGACCCTTAGGTTAAAGATGAATGACCAAGCTTGTGGTTCTTCACGTTAATAGCAGCTAATGTTTAGGGCGATTTTGACGAATGCACACCGCCATGTAGATAGGTTTAAAAATTCTGTCTTGCATACCACATGGAGAGAGCTGGGATGCACTGTAAGTCTTCTAACTCAGCATGCATCATTCGGTTCAATGGTGAGATTTCCATCATAGAACCACTTGCATAGCTTTTCCGCTATCTCCCTCTGATTTTGAGCACCTAGGACTTAAACGAAAATCTACCAAAACGTTAGGCGCTGGTATGAAACAGATCCAAAAAAATGAAAACCCAAAAATTAAAACTAGGGGACTGCTAAATAAACTTTGACCTTAATTAAAATCCGTAATGGACTATCATTGTACCGGGTTCATAAAGCCCTCATTGTTTTCAGGTACCTTGGAGGGGGACCAAAACCCTACTCCCTTGAGCGAGTGCGACCCCCTAAGGATTAGAGCCAAAAGCCCAGTCTGCAACTGCCTTGTGTATCGCCTGGATTTCCGAAGTAATGGCGCTTCTATCGTACGTAGGCGAGTAGGACTTGGTCACCAATGGTGACTCTCTGTTGTGAGAGCATCGACCCTGTCCGAAGTATTGAGCATAGGCCACGCCTTCACGGGGGTGTCTGTCTCATCGTCCTGCGTCCGAGTAGGTTCTTGCACGCTCACGGGTGATTCCGTTGCGAGCGAGAACCGAAGTATTGGTTTCGCCTATCGGCTTCCTCTCTCTTTTCTTTGGCTGAGTAGGGATCCAGGAAGGGTTACAAGGACTCCAAAAAGTACAGACTACAGGTTACACAGGAGGAGGACAAGTACGGGATACTCTTCCGGCAGTACTCTCTCTCCTATAGGGTAGCGTACTAAGGACTTGTTATAAGAAATGCCTGAAAAATCACAACTCTAAAAATGAAAAGATAATAAATAGCCGAACTTTCACGGCTTCACATGGCGTGAGTTGGTGAACCCGATTTTGTCTTGTGTTTGTATGGATCTAGATTAAGGTTCAAAGATCCAAGTCCCGCGCCTTTGCGCAAAATTTTGTTGTGTCACTCCTCTTTGACCCCCGCTCAGTTTGAGCCTTTTCTACTGTTTTGCACTCCTTTGAAATCCTCGTTGACCATCGTATCTTTCATCCAACATCCGACCTTCTCTTGTACTTCGCGAAGTTGATCCATGGATGGTTTCCGTCGGGACCATGCCGACACCCACATCGATTCCATGGACTCAACTCAGCCAATAACTTCGAGGCGATTCCCGAGAACCGATCCAGACCTTGCGGATCGAACTCCAGACTCCTCGTCTTCTACCTTTCTCTTGGCCACCAAATAAACTGGGATCACTTTTGTCCCACTATCACCGTTGTGAATGGGAGTCGATTACAGTCTACATCATTTTTCCATTCACAACAAGCTGGGGTTGACTTGAACTCTAGCCTCATCACGACAGCTGAGTATTTATGGCAAGTGATCTGATTCGGACCGTCTCATTATGCAGATAGAAGACAGTACGAGCCCTGGAGACCACTCCGGAGTTCATCTCTTCCGACTCAGACCCTGACATGGCTCCCGGAGGAAAGGGCAAGGGTCAGCAGCCACCCACACCAGAGGGACAGGTGCCAGATCAGAATCAGGTCAATGCACAATTACTGGCATCTATCCAGGCCATCCAGCAGCAGCTGACCGAACAGGCCCTCACTCAGACAGCTTTCCAGGACATGTTGAATGATGTGATTAACCGAGATGATGGAGGAGGAGGCAGAGGCAGAGGAGGCAGGAGAGGAGAAGGTGAAGGTGGAGGAGGTGGTGATGACCCCAATGATGATCTTGAATTACCACCACAGAAACCTACCCTTAAAGAAACATACAACCCGGGAGACAGCCAGATGACCGAATGGATCCTCATTCCACCGGTACACGCTCACTTTGAGCTGAAGCCCCAATTTATTGCTCTTCTTCCTGCATTCCATGGAAACACCAGTGAGGAGCCGTACATCCACCTGCAGCAATTCTCCCGCATTTGCCGTACGACTCACTATCCTAATGTCCCTCTGGGCATTGTCAAGATGACGGCTTTCCCCTTCAGCCTACAGGACAAGGCCCTTTATTGGGTCAATCATATGGGAAAAGTTGTGACGACCTGGGAGGAGCTGAAGTCCGCCTTCTTGCACAAGTACTACCCTCTGGGTCGGCTCAACCAGATGCGAGCCCGTATCAGTAATTTCTCCCAAGGACCCCATGAGTCGATACATGAAGCATGGGAGAGATTCACTGACCTGCAGGAGAAATGTCCCCATCATGATATTCCGAAGACCAGCTTGGTTCAGCATTTCTTTGGGGGACTGAACATTGAAAGTCAAAGGCTCGTAGACGCAGCATGTGGGGGCTCACACTTCAATAAGGATGAAGACGTCGTCTGGCAGATCTTTGAAGAAATGGCCGAAGGAGAGGCCGCCCTGTCTTCATCCAAGGCTTATCAGAAGCAACCCCAGATCCTTCAAAAGCAAGTGCACATGGCGGCGTCTAAGGAATCAGAGAGAGATGAGAGCTCCAACCTCAGCATCATCGGGGGCCATCTCTCTAAAGTCGACATCATCGAGAAGCGATCACAGGATCTCGAAAAACTCGCCGTGATCGAGAAGAGGACCCAGAGTTTGGACAAGCTGGATCACATCACCAAGCAGCTAGAACTGCTGATAGGTACCATCAATTCTGTTCAGTCGGCAGCACCGCTTGAAGCTCCAGCTGAGAGAAAAGACGAGCCACCACCGCTACACCAGCCTCAGCCGAGCCAGCAACCACCGGCAGTTCAGCACGTGTACTACGTGCAGGCACCTGATCAGAGCCAGCCGCAACAGCAGATGGTTGTGTATCAACCAGAGTTTATTTCAGAATCCGATTCAGTGTTCCCACCACCACCCCTGGTCCAGGAAGTTAATGGGGTTTGGACTCATGACGCACAGCCGACCCGCCCTCAGGGACAACTCCAGGGTCAGCCATTTGCCAACCGGCAGTACCACCAACCTCAGGGTGGTCGCTTTGGGCAATCCTCTCAGCAGCACCATCAATATCAGCAGCCTCCCCAGTTTGGACATCAATGGAGGCAGAACCATCCATACCAGCAGCAGCCGCAATACCGGCACCCACAGCCGTATCACCAGTACGCGGCTGCTCCGCCTCAGCAATACCAGCAGTATCCACCTCCGTCTTATCAGCAACTTCAACTTCCGGCCCCGCCTCAGCATCACCAGCCACAGTCTCAGCATCAGCAGATGCAACAACAGCGTGGTCTGCACGCTGACACCACCGAGGCACCTCCAGTGAACCCCTCCATGGACTGTCTAGCCCAACTTGTCAAAGGGCTAGCAGAGATGACCAAGCGGCTTGATGACCTAACCGCCACTCGCACTACCATTCCGGCGCAGGTCGAAGCCAACCCCAACAATTTCAAGAAGAAGGAGCAGGTAGAATGTGATGTCCAGTCCGCGTGTGATAATGATATTACTGTTTTTTCTAATGCTGTTACTCTCAGGAGCGGTAGGGCCTTGCCTCCGCCTGCTACCAGATATGGGGTAAATAAAGAAACAGGTGGATCGTCATCTTCCGCATCAGCCGTGCCAGCTCCAGGGGCGGGTGAGGAGGAAGAGGAAGGAGAAGCCAGTCCAGCCGTCGTGCATTGCCAGAAGCAATTCCAGCCAAAAATACAAAAAAATCCGCAAAAACAAAAACACCAAAAAGAAGCCTGTAGCAGAAGTGACGCCGCGCCAGCCTTGGAGGAGTCGCCAGCAGCAGCTGATCCTGTGCCAGCCGATGGAGCCAATGCTACCCTTTTTGATCGCCCAGCAGCACCAACAGAGTTAGATCCAGCTTGTACACCTTTTTGTAGTCCGGATGTACAACATTCTGTGGGCGATGATCTTGATGTAAATAAGAACTCTAATTTTCCTGCCAGTAATGTGAATATTCCTTTTCCTCATGCAATACAAAAATCCAAAAAAATTGCAAAACAAAAAAATGCATTGTCCGACCCAGGTGTTGTGGACATCTTGGACAAATTAACTGTTGAGATTCCCTTGCTAAAGGCCGTGGAATACATGCCAGCCGTGAAGAAAGGACTGAAGGAAGTATGCACTACTAAGCGTCGCCCATCAAGGAAGAACAGACGCCAGCAAGTTGAGAAACATGTCCTCTCATTAGCCACAGTTGCAGCTATCAGCAATCTCCCCCAGAAGAAACAAGACACCGGAGCACCTCTGATCAGTTGTGTGATTTTTGACCAAGTCTTCGAGCGCACTCTCTTGGATAGTGGTTCTTCCATCAACCTTCTGCCCTCGACCATAATGCAGGAATTTGGGCTGGGACCGCTCAAGCAGACACGCATGATCCTTCAGTTTGCTGACCGATCCGTCAAGCGGCCCCAAGGTCTCTTGGAAGACGTGATAGTTAAAGTGCAGGAAATGAAATTCCCAGCTGACTTTGTAGTCCTTGATATGGACTCACCTGCACCTTTGCTCCAGACCCCTATCATCCTAGGCAGACCATTCCTTCGTACTTCAGGCGCCGTGGTCGATTACGGGTCTGGGAAGATCACTTTCAGCTCGAATTCCCAGCAAATCACGATAAACATGAACAAAGAGCAGAATGCCACAACCGATGAGAGCCAGGCAGCGTCAGATGCGGACTGTGAATTTATTGCGGAGGTCAGAGACTCAGTTTTATCATTGAACGATTCATGGACCCTCGAAATCCTCACTCTCGAGGAGGACTTGGGAAGCGCAGTCAGCATGTGCTCCGATGATTCTTGGGAAATAGATTCTCAGATGCAGGCGCATCTTCTGGAACAGTCATTCCAAACCGAACATAATCAGCTTAGCGCAGACCCGTTCGGTGCATCACCGGGATCTCAACAGAATATTGAGGATGGCAGCCTCTTCACAGAAGCACTGCCCACCTACAGTATGATGTCAGAGGTGCCAGATAAAGTGGACAGATCGAAACCAGAACTCAAGCCACTTCCGGCAGACCTGAAGTATGCTTTCCTTACGGGTGAAGAACAAATGTATCCGGTCATCATCAGCAGCAGGCTGAGGCCACATCAGGAATCTCGACTTCTCGAGGTTCTAGAGAAGAACCGTAAGGCACTTGGATGGAACGTATCAGATCTCCGAGGGATCAATCCAGCCTTGTGTTCGCACCACATCTATTTAGAAGAAGACGCCAAGCCGTCCCGCGAATTTCAGAGAAGGCTGAACCCTAACCTTCGGGACGTCGTCATGAAAGAAATCACGAAGTGGTGTGATGCAGGCTTCATTTATCCCATCTCCGATTCAAAATGGGTAAGCCCATTGCATATAGTTCCCAAGAAATCAGGGCTTACGGTGGTTACAAATGACAAAGGGGAGGAAATTTCTACTCGGGTACCAACCTCCTGGCGGGTTTGTGTTGACTACCGCCGTCTCAATGCAGCAACTAAGAAGGATCACTTTCCCTTGCCATTCATTGATCAAGTTCTGGAAAGATTAGCAGGCAAGGAGTTCTTCTGCTTTCTGGATGGGTACTCTGGGTACAACCAAGTGGCGATCGCCCCTGAAGACCAAGAGAAGACCACCTTCACTTGCCCGTTCGGCACCTACGCCTTCAAGAGAATGCCCTTTGGACTGTGCAATGCACCTGCAACCTTCCAAAGATGCATGTTAGCAGTCTTCGCCGAGATGGTAGGCAGTTTCCTCGAGGTATTCATGGACGATTTCTCTGTCTATGGTGATAGCTTCGATTCTTGTCTTGAGCATCTAGACAGAGTACTTCAAAAGTGCCGGGAAGTCAATTTAGTGCTCTCATGGGAAAAGAGCCACTTTATGGTCACCGAAGGTATTGTGCTGGGCCACGTCGTTTCCAAACGTGGCATGGAAGTCGACCCGGCGAAGGTGGACGTCATTTCAAATCTTCAGCCACCTCAGTCAGTCAAGAATGTGAGGTCATTTCTGGGGCATGTGGGATTCTACAGGCGATTCATCAAGGATTTCAGCCGCATTGCCCGACCTCTGACAGAACTCTTGTGCAAGGAGACGGATTTCATTGTTGATCAGCCAGTTCTCCTTGCTTTCAATCACTTGAAGGAGCTTATCACTCAGGCTCCGATCTTACAGCCGCCCGACTGGACTCTTCCCTTCGAAATAATGACCGATGCGTCCGATTTTGCAGTTGGAGCTGTTCTTGGGCAAAGAAAAGATAAAGCGCCCTACGCCATTCACTATGCCAGCAGAACATTAGATGAAGCTCAAAGAAATTACACTGTAACAGAGAAAGAACTGCTGGCTGTGGTTTTCGCCTTAGAGAAATTCAGATCCTATTTGTTGGGATCCAAAGTCACCATCTTTACAGACCACTCTGCTATCCGCTACTTACAACAGAAGAAGGACGCCAAGCCAAGGCTGATTCGTTGGATCCTTCTACTCCAGGAATTCGATTTGGAAATCAAGGACAAGCCTGGAACCCAGAACGTGGTAGCAGATCATCTCTCCAGAATAGAGCATCATGAACCTCCCCTGAGCAATGCACCTATCACAGAAACCTTCCCTGACGAAGCCATTTTAGCTATGGATTCTCTTCCTTGGTATGCTGAGATTGTCAATTACCTCGTCTCTGGGGTAATACCGTCGGATTGGACGAAGAACCAAAAGAACAAATTTATGTCGACCATCCGTTTCTACCATTGGGAAGATCCTCTTTTATTCAGAGAAGGGGCAGATTGTATTTGGCGCAGGTGCATCCCTCAGACGGAACAATCAAGTGTCCTCGAGCATTGTCACTCGCTCGAATCTGGCGGACACCACTCTGGAGATCGGACGGCAGCCAAAGTACTTCAGTGTGGCCTCTGGTGGCCTACTTTATTCAAGGATGCAACTGAATTTGTTAAACGATGCACTGACTGTCAGCGAATGAAAGGTACACTCACTGCCAAAGATTCAATGCCCCTGAAAATCATTCAGATAGCAGATGTCTTCGATGCATGGGGCATTGACTTCATGGGACCTTTCCCTAACAGTCAAGGATTTCAGCACATCCTTCTCGCCGTCGATTACGTGAGTCGTTGGGTTGAAGCTATCCCTGCTCGAGCCGCCGATAGCAAAACAGTTTGCCAGTTTCTCAAAAAGAACATCATTTCGCGGTTCGGGATACCGAAAATCCTTATCTCAGACGGGGGTAGTCACTTCATCAATAAAGAGGTCAAGAAGTTGACGAAGGAGTACGACATTGACCACCGGGTTGCCACTCCTTACCATCCTCAGACCAATGGCATGGCAGAATTATCGAACAGAGAAATCAAGACTATCCTACAGAAACTTGTTAGGCCAAACAGAAAGGACTGGTCTCAACACTTGGACTCGGTTCTATGGGCATATCGAACCGCCTACAAGTCTCCCTTGGGCATGTCGCCCTATCGTCTTGTATATGGAAAGCCGTGCCATCTGCCCGTGGAGTTAATTCACAAGTCTTTATGGGCAATCAACAGCTGCAATTTGGACTCACACAAAAGTGGTCAGAAGAGGAAAGATGATCTGAACAGACTCTTGGAATTTCGAGATTATGCATACAATAACACCTTGATGTACAAGGAGAAGGTGAAACGCTGGCACGACAGGCACATCAGACGAAAGACCTTCGAAGTTGGGCAGAAAGTGTGGTTATTTGATGCAAAGTTGCGAATATTTCCGGGCAAATTAAAGAGTAAGTGGACAGGGCCATTTCGAGTTTGCGAAGTGCGTGACAATGGAAGCATTGCCATATCCGAATTGTCCTCTAACGCACAACCATTTGTCATCAACGGCCAACTACTGAAGCCTTACCTCGAACCAGATACATTTTTGGCCGTTGTTGATTCCGTCCAGCTCATGCAACATGATGATATCTCGACAGCACCTGCGGCATCGAAAGATTCAGACTATGCAATCCAACAAATTCTTCTCTGATTTTCTTCTTTTCTTCTTTTCTTCTTTTCTTCTTCTAGCCTATTCTTTGTATCTAAGAGGTGCCGACCTTGTGGACAGTTTTCTGTACTTAGCACGTACTTTGTCCTAAGTATAGGGGGAGGCAACCGGAGAACGATCTGTTTATTCTTACCCTTGACCCTCCCTGCTTTTTGTACACCTGCTATACTTCGGATTATTTGATCCTTAGTATAGGGGGGACGGTCAACTTCTAATTCATTCATTTCATTTATTCTTTAGATCTGCCTATACGCAGTACGAGTTATGTCTTTGCTTTTCCTTCCGATCTATGAGGACATAGCTCAAGCTAAGTATAGGGGGGGTCGTATATACTGTGTATATACTAAAAGCCATAACTCATACTGAGAAATAAAATATCATCCTGATATAAAATAGAACATAACAAGTAGCTTTATAGTAACGAAAGATGATTGTGAGTTCCTCAGACTCTTTGTAATTATACTGACTAGTAAGTCAGAAAAGGGTTTTGTGTGAAACGTTTTCCTTTGAAAAATCTTGTGAAATTTGTTTGAAAATAGCGTGAACAAGTATTCAACGATTGAAAAAATTAGTTTGTGTGTAAAACCTATTTTCTTTGAGTGAAAGCAAAAACTTTGTGAAAATTAGTGTGCAAATGATTGTGAAAATTGATTGTCAAAGGTGTTTTGAAAAATCTATCTATGTTGTGTAAAACATTTGTAAAAGGATTTTCAAATGCGTGTACATATTGCAAAATTAGTTTGGACTAGGGCTTTCAAAAACCCTTGTGAAAATGATTCTCGAAGTGAGTCTGAGGAATCCACACAAAAATCTTTCGTTTGTAAATAAGGAATAAGCCAAATAAAGTTTATAAGAACAGAACCATACTATACGTCAAAGACAATTTCTCTTCTTTTGTACCGACTGATTAATAAATCAGATACCTATACAGTATGATTTGAAAAATAGTGTGACCAGTTTTGGGAAATTTGATGTGAAATGATTTCAAATGCGTGAAACTGTGTTGATTGCAAAATTTTTTCTTTGTGTGAAAGAAAGGATTTCAAAAACCTTTGTGCAAATGTTTTGAAAAATGCTCGTCAAAATTATTGTGAAAATTGTATACATCTACATATAGTGTGAAAAATCTTTGCAAAAATAGTTTTCAAATGTGTGTAAAGGATTGCAAAAATTATCATGTACTATAGTTTGCAAAATTATTTTCAAAAAGTTAATAAGAACACCATTGCAGATAATAGTAAATCGGAAACAAGATACATACAATTCTTTCTATACATACCCAAATAAACTCCTTCATTCATATCTGTAAAGTCGCTAAAAATCCTTCTAAATTTTGAAAAAGCAGCACGCCTGTGTAAATAAATGTACAAACTCTTTAAACATTTTCAGTTCGTACTTCCTGTGCAGAGATTCTTTTTGTAAAAACATTCTTTGATCCTTCCAAATTTGTGTGAAAAATTGCATCATTCATTACACATAGCATAAGCATACCATTCATATTCTTTTTGAGTGAAGCTTGATGATTGAATCAGTCTAAGAAAATCTCAAATTGGAGCTCGGTTAGACCTTACCGCACCTAATTGCACTGGAACCTGATGGGAACTAGGTTTAAGGTACTTCAGGTCTATTCAGACTTAATTCTTTGAGAAACCAGGGCTGGGTTCAAGTCACCTTAGTGGACTAACTAGAACTTTTCGAAACACACGCATGACTCTTGTCGGCCGTGACCTAACTTGGACACCTGCACCTTTCACATAGCTCTCCATGGATGAGGTGGTGAGGAGGCAGTTTCCTTTGGCTTGGGGTAGCATATGAGGGTAGTACTTCTAGGCGGAACCTCTCTTCTTCTTATAGTGAAGGAAGTGCACCTCAACTTGGTCTAGTGGTGATGAAGTCTAAAGACAGAAGCCGTGGGTTGCAATAAAGCTTCAAAAGAGGGATAGTCTACTGGCTCAAGAGGAAAATTTCTTGTATATATGCTGCTCATGTAGATATGTTGTACAGATGCAATAAAAAAAAAAAATGCAAAAAGAACTCCAAAAAAGTGGTGGGTCGGATTGAAAATTTAATAACCCCACCGGAGTGTATATAGTTCAATAAAGCAAAAGCTTATGGTATCCATGTTACACCTCATGAAGCTTGCAGCGGGAGACTTAGCTACACTGGTTGAGCTCCCAAAAGTCTATACTTCTTCCCCCTCTTCTTGAGCCGGTTGCACTTGAACTTAGAAGGGAATACCCCGCTTCTCGAGGAAAGAGTTGCTAGACCGAGGCATTAGAGTTACCAGGTTGGGGGAGGTTGTTTCTTTGTCACTTCTGAGGTGGGGAGCCACTGTCACTTACACTGTACAAGTCAGCTTCATAGTCATAAGGGTTTGTGTATGGTGTAGGCTAGTTCTGACCAGGCTATTAAGGTGCTTTGAACCGAATTCTGCGACTATCGAAGGCTGTTGTGCTTTAAAATTGGTTCCCGACTAGGTTCCACACACATCCACACCTAAGGACTGACAGGAGCTCCAATCTCAGATTTTGTAGAGACATGCATTGCACTGAAAGCACCCCTATTCACTCTATCTTCTTTTCATTTTCCTTTTTCTTTCCTTTATTCCTCTGATACTTATTGCATAAGTGTTTGCTAGGGACTAGCAAAGGCAAGTATAGGGGGGTGATGAATCTCCATTTCATCACCTTTATTCTATCATTTTGGCCTTAAAAACCCCAGCAAATGCATGTAAATAGCATTAATTTGTTCATATTAGCATCTATTATTTCTTGTATTTATTGTACATTAAATAAGGTTTTTAAATGCCAAAATTATAGAATAAAGAAAAGAAAAGAAAAAGGAATAAAATATTGCAAATATTTTATGACCCTAACCCCGAGACCAAGGCCAGCATGGACTTGGTCGACAAGGAATAAAGTAGGGGGAGATAAGGGCCAATAATACAATAAATATCTCATTTATTCATTCATGCATTTTGACACCTATTTTGTACATAATTATTTATTCATCAAATAAAGAAACTTTGTTCATAAAAGTTGTAGATAATAATATAAATAAAAATACAAAATTTAGTTTATGAGAAAATAATATACAGTGTACATTTTATACACATAATAAAAATCAAAAATCTCAACTTCACAGACCCATATCTTGCAAATAAAAACTCCAAATCACCCAAACTCACCTTTAATTGTATATAGCATTCCATAAACTATTTTATAAAATTGGTTTCATAATTTTTGGAGTCCATCTGTGGAAGTTAGGTTTTTGACCCTCATTGTATATAGCACCCGATTAAAATATTCATTTTATTCAATAATTATTATTATATCTTTAGAATTTCATAAATAATATTTATAATTCATGTACATATTGAAATTAAAAGAAAACCAAAAAGAAATTTCATAAATAAAAAGAGCCTATATAATACATAGGCAAAATACCAATGCAAAGTATGTGTATAAATAAAAAGGGAGTTAATTCTTTTATTCTTTATTCATCTACATCTTTATAATAACGTATATAATATATATAACTCACTAAAAATACAAATCTAAAATAAAAACAAATAAAATTCATTAAATAAGTTAAATGAATATAATATATAGGTAAAATACCTATAAGTATACATACATACACATACATCTATTTATGTAAAAATATAAATAAACTCATAAAAATAAAATAAAAATATATTTACACTCACAAAAATAAGTTATAAAATTATAAAATAAGAAACTAAAATAATAAAATAAAATAAATAAACTAAAAATAAAATATACCAAAATACATATAAAATACATACATATACACATTATTGTAATAAAACCGTAATAAAATCATTCATAAAAATAAATAAAAATCATATTAAAATACTACATACAATAATAAAGATTTTTTATTTTATACTCGAAAAATAATAAAATCATTTATTACCTTAAATAATTCATTCTTTATTCCTCCAGCCTATTTTGTCTTCTAGCGGCCCCCGTGGACCAACCACAGGCCGGCAAAAGTTGACCTCGGGTCAACTCTTCTGACTCAAGGATGGCCCCTCTGACAAGTCACGAGAGGTCCCTCTTCCTCGATTTTTCACGCCGATTGTGTTGCTCGAGGGTGATAAGACCCTTCATAAGATTTGTTCCTCGAACATCCACGAATCACGCCGCATCCCATGATTCCTTGTACAGCATCTAGATTCACCAAGATCTGCCGGCCAATAAGGGCGCAAACTTGGCTTATAAATAAACCCTCCGACCTCCTCATCCATTTTGGCCTCCCTTTCCGTCGTTTTCCACCGTCTATTCCAGTCCTCTGAGGTTCCTTGTGACAGGAGGGTCCTCCTGGAAGCTTCAGGCAGTTGGAGGAGTCGAAGGAGCGCCCACGGCCGCCGCGTCGCCGGAGGTCCTGCTCCCTGGTCGCGAACCAGGTATAAGAGCTGATGTCTTCTCGTTTTTAGTGTAATTTTAATTGTTAGACCTTAATTTAGCTTTTAGAGTAATCAGTAGAGCTTTAGGTGCTCGATTAGACCAAGATCGAAGTTCGCCGGAGTTTAGCTCCGGCGAACCTCTCTACTCTGATTGGCACGCTATCCGACCCTTCGTTCCACCTCATCTGCTTCCCCTACGTATTCTCCACTCACTCACGCTCCAGATCAACCAGAGCTCGCTTAGCTCTGCGAATCGAGGTTCTTCCTCCTCCGCTTCGCCGGACCTCGCCGCCCTCCACCCTCCCCTACTCTTTTACCCTAAACCCCTGGTCGAGGAAGACTCCCTCGAACCCCTCTTTCATTTGGTGCAGGACTCAAGTTGAAAGGAGCCCTCTGGGGCGTGATTCAAGTCCATTCGAGGTTCCAGGACCCCCTCGTCTTCTCCGAGCTCGTTCAGCCGATCTTAGGAGGTCCTGGACCTTCTGGAGTATCTCGAACGGTGCGCACCGCTTCGCCGGACGCCTGGAGGCCACAAGCAGCAACATCGAGCGCCTGGAGGCGGAGGAATCACCGATCGAAGCCAGGGAAGTCAGCTGTTCTTCCCTGTTCTTCGTGAGCAGCAGCAGCCGTTGGATCGGAGAGACAGCCCCAGTTCTAATCGGGGCCGTCCATCCAGCACCAGCCGTGGCCGTGCGATCAGATCTCAGATGCAATCACAGCCACGGATCGCCGAAGGGGTATCGAGCGTCGAGGGCTCGACACGTGGATAAGTGGCGCACTGGAAGCCGTTGGATCGCGCGCCTTTAGGGGGTAAATTGCATATCCTGTCCCCCGCATTTTTGTATTTAATATTTAGTGTTGTAAATAAAATTGTCAGTTGTAAAATAAACGTTTAATTTGCTGAAGGACCCTTGAACTTTCACTTATTTACGTTTAGGTCCTTCCGCACCTCACGTGTAGTCCCACGTGAGGCGCGGATATTTTGCAGACAACCCCTGGCGGGTTTCGTAAATTGTACATTAGTGCTAGAAATTAAAATAAAGGTGTATTTAAGTATGTATTTTTGCACATGTGCCCCTGGAGTTTATTTTAATTGCAAAAATGCCCCTGCCAGGCTTAATTACTTTTTGTGTCTTTATCTATTTATTAAAAATACCTATTAGGCTTCTAAAAATCCACAAAAATTAGTATAGATGCTCCATGCCATGCTTGTTCACGCCCATATTTTAGTTTGAATTTTTGCATTTTTCCTAATTATGAAAAATGAAAAAGAAGCCATTTTTGTACTGTGTAAAGTAGAAAATACAAAAAAATTAGAAAATGATTTTGAAAAATTCCAAAAAAATTATATAGGATATATATATATATACATTGAGTCCAGAAAATGAAAAACCCTAAAAAAAAGTAAAAAAGAAAATTAAAAAAAAAAATCATAAAACCCCAAAAGCAACATAAAAATTAGAAAAACTCCTTAAAAACCCTAAAAATACATTTCTCTCTTTTATATTTATCTATATATTATTATTAATATGTGAAAATTAATTTGGGCAATTTTGGGGATTATGTGATATTTTTAAAACCCAAATTATATACGGCTATCTAGTTAGTCCTATATTGTGGACATTTTTGAATTAAAAAGACATAAAAATTAGAAATATTAAAAAAAAATAATAAAAAAAAAAGAGTTAAAAATATAAGTCTATATATTAAGTTTTTATGCTTATAAATATATATATATATTCTATATTACTTCTCTCTCTTCTTATATGTATATATATATCTTTATACATATATATATAGTATATAGATTTATATAATTAATAATATAAAAAAAAGTATAAAATATAAAATCAAAATAAAAATTATAAAAACAAAAAACAAAAAAATATATAAAAATAAAATAAAAAAAAGAGAGACCCACTTCACTCAAGAATGACTGGTATGCACATATAGGCTCATGCATTTTTGTATTGCTCTCTGTGGTTCGACCTCTACATGCTTGTTCCCTATACATTTTATGGTAGAGTAATAAAAATTAATTCACATTTACTTTCTTGGACTTAATTGATACATTCTTGCTCTGTGGGTTAATTGTTGATTGATTAGAGAATTATTGAGCGGGCACCGCATCGACTGTTGATCCGCCTTGTGGATTAACACGACCCTTGATAAATCTCATTTCATCAGTGGTCAATGAAAAGTATATATACTGACTAAAGATCCTTCATATGAGATGGATAAAGGCTATGAAAACTGGCTCACAGATAACTACAAGGTTATCAATTGGATGACTAACAATGTTGAGGCGCATGTTGCCTCAAATCTTCTTTTCATGGACACGACGAAGGAGAAGTGGGAGGATCTTAAGCATGTGTACTAACAGAAGATGATGAAGTCACATCTTGTTGACATCTACAGGCAGTTTCGGTCCGCATCTCGGGGTGACTCTACCCTAGTTGAGTACTAAAAGCATCTAACTAGCCTATACGAGGATCTTGTGATCTTTCAACCCTCATCTCGTGCCAAACAAGTATAGGAGTGTTTGGACTGGTAGGTGCATCGCTTCCTTGATGGCATGCATCCCAGATATCATGTAGTGAAGGAGCAATTTCTAATATCTGACACACTGCTAACACTGGATATCATCTTTGGACGTCTCGAAGAACTAGAGACATAATCTATATTGCCTTCTACTGTACCTCCTGCAAAGAACTATGCTCATGTTGCATCATCTAGGAGAGGAGGATGACATATCTTTTACGAAGGATGTGAATGTGACTTTGGTTGTGACCGTGGATGAGATTTTGGTTGTGGACATGACCTGATCCGATGCCATGGATGAGATCCTGCTGCTCCCCAGTACCCACAGACTCACTGTGGCCGCTAAAATCGCCCATCTGAATGATACTAGAAGAATTTTGATGTACCTCCTTATCTATTCAATAGTGCCTATGAAGTTGCCTATGATGTTGAAGAGGTGTCTCCTGCTACGAATCACAGTGGAAAGATGGTACATCTCAATGATGTTGTGATGAATCTCCATTTCATCACATTTATCTCTTCTTTTAAGACTTAAATCCCTATTTAAATGCATGTATATATCACTAATTTGTCAAAATAAACACTTTGTAAATTGTACAAAATATTGTGTAAAATAGTATATAATTAATATATTTAAATCCCAAATAAAAGAATAAAGAAATGAAAAGGAGTGAAGTGTCAAAGACAAAGAGTGACACTAGACCGCAAGAACCGATCATCATAATTACTTGATCGACAAGGAATAAAGTAGGGAGAGATAGGGCATATAAATTGTATAGAAAATACACAAAAACCTTAGTTTTTAATTCATCGATAATTCTATTTTGGGACCTACTGTATTTTATTATTTTTATACCTCAAATAATAAAACTCTCTATATAAATTGTACATAAAAATACAAAGAAAAATACAAAATTGATTTCACTGAAAAATAATGCACAGTGTACCCGAAACACACGAACTAAAAAAACCACAAAGAAAACTTTGCAGACCTGTATCCTTGCCATACTGATTCAAAAATGATCAAACTCACTTTATTTTTCATAAAATTTAATAAGTTACTTAATGAAGGTAGTTTCGTTCGATTTGGAGTTGAGATGCAAAAGTAAGAATTTCGACCCTCATTATGTAGTATACATGTATATTATATTCATTATATTTATTCTTTCCATTTTTCTAAATAATTTTTTAAAACACATGTGAATAATTAAAATAAAATAAAACCATCAAAAATCAATTAAAATAAATCAATACTTTAATATATAGATAAAGTATACCTATATGAGGTTGTGGAACTTGCACCAAGGTGCATGCAACTTTACATGCACCGGTGCCACAAACACTCATTTATTTATTTATTTGAAATGAAATCATGTGGAATTTAGAGCATCATATATCACCATGATGTTATTCAAAATTCAAATTAATTCGAGACTTCTAACCCCTCCATCAAGACTGTAAAATTTTAACGGTCTCAGAATTATTGAAATTTAGCCGTTCCAAATGGGCATGTTAGGAATGTATGTTTTACATGAAATTTGAAATACATATTCCACTAATAGTTCTAATTAAATCTCCCAATGTTTATTTTCAAAAAAATGAGCGTTTGTGGCATCGATGCATGTAAAGTTACATGCACCTTGGTGCAAGCTCCCCAACCTCTACCTATATATACCTACAAGATATATGAATATAATTAATAAAGTATACAAATAAATTCACAAAATTACCTAATTAAAAATAAATAAAATACACGTGTATAATAATAAAATATATAATACAAATTAAAATAAAAATACCAAAATACATGTATATTTACCTATATTTATACTTGCAAATATTAGCCTATAATAAATAGCCCTAGGAAAATAAATAAAAATAAGAATAAAATACTATATAAAATTGCAAACATGTTTAACATTTTCACCAAAATTAATAACATTATTTGTTATTTTCTATCTAATTAACAAAGTAGTTCGACCTCGAATTTTTCTGGTCGGTCCACATGGACCAATCAGAAGCAAACCCTTGTTGACCTTGGTAAACGACCCCCCCATCCTCGAGCACCGAACTTATTAGACCCGATTTTCCTCCTTTGTCCTGCTTGATCCAATCATTCTCTGCTTTGACGTGTTGAGCGAATTGTGAAGACTTGATCTCTTTAATTCATGCCAAGGATTGAGATCTTGTCGATCTTCATCGATCAACACAATTAGAGCCCCAATCTTGTACCTTGTTCAGTCTATATAAGGACCTCCTCCTCCCCTTTTGATGTTTGGTCCCTTTTTTACATTTCTTAGCATGTCTATCCATCATAATCAAAGTCTACCTAGTGACATGAGGTAGAGTCGAGGTCTTGCAGCGAGGAGGAGGCGTGGAGGAGATCCACCCCATCGTCAGAGGTAGCTTCGACAGGCCCTGCCTCTTTGACTTTCAGATCAAATCGAGGCCTTTTATCATCACTTTTAGGTAATATTTAGTTTAAAGTTTCGATTCCAGCCTTTAATTTCTACAATTAGTTCGTAAATTAGGTTAATCTAGGAATTCCCATTTGACCTGAAGCTCGAGTTCTAGGCCAAATTCCATTGTTGCCAACAGTACCTTGCCCTGCTTTCCATTCCATTTCCATCCCCGACAAGTTCCCTTTCTTCTTCCACATCTGGACCCCCTTGATTCTGCAGAGATCGAGGATTTGAACTCTATCCCTCACCATCACTAGGAGCACCATGATTCATCCCCCTTCTGTCCATTTTTTGTGTCATTCTAGGGTCGAGAGCCTTCTCTCTTGGAATACCCTGATTTCTGTGCAAGAAATGAAGGCCAAGGACCCCATCTAGGGATTGATCATCACCAAGAAGCACCTCCAGGTGTCTGAGTCCATTCAAGACCCCCAGGGCCCCATCATTGGGTCATGGTCCTGCCTGGCACCTCTAGGAGTTGCGGAACAATTACAGCAAGGAGAGGAGCTTCTCAGCAGCTCCTCACGATGTCGGAGGGTCAAGAACAACCAAATCAAAGCTCACCAGGGCGTTGTTCTTCATCGGTTCTTCTAGATCCCCCCTTGTGTCATTGGATGAAGAACACCCCCCATTTCTAATCTCAATCGTTCGATGGGATCACCATCAACTATTGGATCGCCAGTGAGGATCTAATCTAGAGCATCCACCAATGAAGGGGTATCGATCGTCCGTGTGGCGACACGTGGATAACTCAGCGTATCGTTGGTCAGTGTGTTTTAAAGGTAAAATTGCATAAACGAAACCCACCCACCCCACCCCCACCTTTTTGTATTTTATTTTTAGTATTTAAAACTTTCCTTTACTGTGTAAAATATATGTAATAATTGCATTCGAACTCTTTCAACTTTTTGCTTTTTGCACTTTAGTCCACGCCACATCATCTCAGGTGGCGGCCCACATGTGTGGGCATTTTGCAATCCAGCCTGTGCGGCTTCTTTTATTTCAAATTAGTGCTGGAAAGTCAAATATCAATGTGTTATCTTTTGGGCATTTTGCAAGAATCTCCTTGCATTTATTTTAAATTATAGATATGTCTATGTCAGCTTATTGATTTTTATTTTTACATTTATATTTTCTCTAAATAGCTCATGTGCTCCCAAAATTTTGCAAAAAAGGGAATAAATGCTTGATTAAATGCTTATTCACGCCATCTTGTTCATTTATCATTTTTATTACATTTGATATTTATTAAAAATAAAAAGAGCATTTTTTATTCCTTATTTGATGTAAAAAATACAAAAAATACAAAGCATCTTTAAAAAATTATAAAAATACATACTGTTTAATGCTATATTTTATCACTAAAATCATAAAAAATATCAAAAGAAAACTAAAAGATTACAAACCCTTGCTATCTATAAAAATAATTAGAAAAAATTTCCAAAACCCCCTAAAAAATTAATTTTCTATCCTATATTTTTATATACACTTATTACTATATATTAAAATTAGTTTTGAGAAATTTTGGTCCTATTTTATATTTTTAAATCTCAAAACATTTCAGCATATTTAAATATTCCATATTTTGGACTATTTTGAATTTTAAAAATATAAAAATATTTAAAAACACAAAAACCTTTTATTTTATCATTTTGACTATATATATTTATATTTATATATATAATACCATATATAGCTTATATTTACACATATGTTATTATATATACTTACCATTATTATTATTTATTATAAATACCTAAATATATTTTAAAACCATTTAAAAAATTAAAAAGATTGCTTTTATTTGTACTTACTAATTTTATTATATTTTATATATTATGTATACCCTATATTATACTTATTATTATAGACAGAATTATATATATACTTATTGCATATTAAAAAGAAAAAGAAATTAAAAATCGGAAAATATAAAAAGAAAGTAAAAAAATAAAAATTATTATTATTATAAAAAATAAAAAAATAAACAATTAAAAAACCCATAAAAAATTAAGTAAATATTGTGTAAACATGCAACTATACATGTTTATTTAGAGATAAATACTAATATTGCTACACATAGTGTTCCTTGAGTTCGACACCCTACTTGTACTTGCACACTATACACACTTATTTATAGTGTTTTATAATAAATTTTAACTCACTTTCTTTTCATTGCTTGATTATTTGATGTGGGTTGATAGTTGATTTAATCAGCTTTCATGAGAGGTCACCTCGACAACTGTGCCCTCGCCTTGTGAGCGCACACGACCGCCTCTAAAAGTTGGTTAATCATGTTGATTACTTATGTCTGATGCATATTCTCCAAACTCCAGGGCCTGCCTCTTCTTCTTCTTCCAGTGAGACTTCCATTGCTGCCTTGGCTACCCTTTCAGGTACTTTAGCCAACTCTGCGACCACTCCTGCTCTCGCTTGGATCATTGACTCTGGAGCCTCTACTCATCTGACTGGAGAAGGTAGTCTACTAACCTTCTCCAAACCATCTTCCTTGGTAAAGTCGATCAAGTCGCCTATGGGACTCACACGCCTATTACTACTACTGGAACCATGGAGTTCTCCTCCAAGCTCCGACTGTCTGGGGTTCAATGTGCTCTTGATTTCCCTTTCAGCTTATTGTATGTTCAATAGATTTGTGTTGAGCTTAATTTACATGCTACGGTATTTGATGGATTCTGTTGTTATTTTCAATACATCCAGACGAGGCAGATTATTGGTTGGGGCATGAGAAGAATGGCCTCTATTTTTTTGAACTACCATCGGATTCTAAGTTTTTTGGTGCGGCATCCATCTCCAAAGATCCGCTCCTATGGCATTTATGCTTTGGGCATCCTTTTGCCAAGGCTCTCTCCATGGTGTTGCCTCAACTCTATACTCTAAAGTCATTTCAGAGCGAGACCTGTGAGTTTGGGAAACATCATCGAGCTTATTTTTTAGTTCGTGCTAAGCCCTGTCATGTCACTCCTTTTGGTCGTGTTCATTGTGATGTTTGGGGACCTTGTCCGATCCGAACTTTGAGTGGACATCGCTATTTTTATTGTTTTTATGGATGATTATAGTATATCCTCTTAGGTTTATCTAGGAAAGTCTTTGTCACGAAGGATCTTGTACAACTCCATTAATTTCTTGGCATTAAGGTGATACAGACGATAGAGGGGCTCCATTTCTCACAGACGAAGTATTACCTTGACATTCTAACTGAAGTTGAACCACTTGGATGCAAACCCTCTGACATCCATGTATAAGTGAGGAAACATTGCACATCTATTGATCATGTATTTAAGGATACTTCATGGTATATAATCCTAATTGGTGAACTTCTATATCTCACTATTACTAGGCCAGATATATCATATGTTGTGAACAAATACAATCAGCATATGAAGAGTCCTCTTTACAGTCATTGGCAGGATGTTCTTCTAATCCTTTGGTACTTGAAGGAATCTCCCAAACGTGGACTCTTCTATGGGGTCAATGGTCACACTGGTGTCTTTGCCTGTACATATGTTGAATATGCCAATTTGCTTGAGGATCGTTGATCCACTACAGGCTACGCCATGCCTGTTGGGGGCAACTTAGTTACTTGACAAAGTAAGAAGCAGACAGTGGCCCCCATACTGATTGTAGAGTTTGAATGCATGGTAATAGCCAAGCCACATATGAGATCACATGGCTTGTCTCCTTCTACGGGAACTTGGACTTTCAGTTGCTACTCCCATACTTTTATATATGATAATAAGTTTGTTGTATACATCGCCACCAGTCATGTTTTCCTTGAGTGAACCAAACACATTGAGGATGATTGTCATTTCATTAGTGATGTCATACACGGAGGAAAGATCACCACTTCACACATCTCCACTGAACTTTAGCTTGCAAACATCTTCGCGAAGGCACTCCTGAAGAAGCACCTCTCATATTTGATTACCAAGTTGGGCATGATCTACAAATATGCTCCAACTTGATAGGTAGTGTTAAAGTTATTGTATTTTCTGTTCTACTTGATTCATTTAACCCTTCGGATTCATACGTGTATTTTTCTCCTTTTTTTCTCTTTAGGGTTTCTCTCTATAAAGACCCTAGGCTCATGGAATAGACACACCGATTCATTCTCTTGTCCATAGGTAAATTGCATAGTAAGGACAGAAAAATAAATAAAATAGAGCACGGAATAACATAAATCTCTCAACAATCTCCCTCATGCTGGAGCATAGATGTCTATCATACTCAGCTTGGAGCAACATCTCTGAAATGGTCCTCGGGAAAGAGCCTTGGTGAATACATCCGTCGTCAGGTCTCCTAGACTAACATGGGATGTGGTGATAAATCTCTTTTGGATCATATCGTGGGTGTAGTGACAATCTACCTCAATATGTTTTGTTCTCTCGTGAAAGGTTAGATTATTAGAAATAAATAAAGATGCATGATTGTCACACTACAACTGCATGGGAAGAAGTACATCAATGCCCAGATTAGAAAGAACAGATCTGACCCACATCTATTCAGCACATCACTGTGACATGTATCTGTATTCAGATTCACCGCTAGATCTCCCTACCACATTCTATTTCTTGCTTTTCCATGATACTAGCTAGGGAGCCCCCCCAGAAATACATCAAATCCTGACATAAATTTCTTATCCTTTGAGCAACCAGCATAATCTGCATCTACACATATAGTGACAAATAAGGAAGTTCCTATGATAAATAATAGATATATGTACCTAGAGAATACTTCAAGTATCTCAAAATCATGTACACTACATACATGTGCACCTATCTTGGTTGCTCCATAAATTGGTTGACCTTACCTACTACAAAAGATATAGCAGGTTTGGTGATTGTAACCCATGGAAGCTTCCCAATCAGCTTTCTATACCTCCATTTATCTACCTTTTCAATGGTATCATCATGTAGCTTTATTTTAGGATCCATAGGTGTGGATGCCAGTATGCAACATGTCATTCCTACTTCTGAAATGAGGTCAGTCTCATACTTCCTTTGGGTCATCACAAGGCCCTGCTAGTTTCTAGCAAATTCAATACCCAAGAAGTAACGTAACTTACACAAGTCCTTGGCAACAAACTGTTATCCCAGAAAAATATTGGCCACATTAATACCTTGAATATCATATCCAATAACAACATTATCATCAACATACACTAAGATGACAATCGTATCTCGTCGATTCTTCTAAACAAAGAGGGCATGATTTTTAGTTGATTGTATAAACCCTTTCTATTCTATCAGATCTGATAGCTTCTGAAACCAGCCCCTAAGGACTCTACTAAGGCCACAGATGGCCTTATAGAGCATGCATACATGCTCCCCCTCAGCAGTTAAGGTTCGAAATGTCGATATCGGTATTGTATCGTTTAGCTCGAAAAGGGATAAATTGGGGTATATTAATGATATCGGCGGAAATCTTGGAAATGATGCAAAAAAAGTATTTTTTTTGCAAAGTAAGGTTGTACTAGTTCTTAAAATAATAATTAACATACATATGCATACTTATATGCAAAAATAAGGTGTATTTGGCAAACTGATACATATTATATTGCACATATGATTGTTGTCAAGACTGACAGTTAACTATTGATTGCTGAGAAATATTAGAAAGGAAATGATGTAATTCAAATGATAACTTAGTTACATCAAGGAGATGTATTCAGCACATTAAGTTTACATCACATTTCATATTATATATAAACAAAATGCCAAGCTATATCGGATATCATAAGCTAATGAGCATAATAACATATATGTATGCAGACATTCCATAATCAGCTCTAGAATTGATTCATCTCCATAGACAAAGGGGGGGTGAAACCCCCCGTTCAATCGTCCCAAGACCAAAAAATATATAAATCATAAGATTTTTATCAGTTGTACCCCTCTGAGATAATGCAATCTCAGTATGCCCCTCCCTTTTGAGAATATCAGCTTATCGTTCAATCACATGTGCCCTTCCATAACTTTAGCCGTCACTAAGTTGAATTTAATCATAGGTTTTCAAACCATGGTACGGTTAAGAGGGGCATAACCATCCAAATACCCCCCATCCATCTTCCCCCACCTCCTCCTCCTCATATTCATTCTCTTTCTCTCCCTCCTCCTCCTCCTCCTCCTTCTTGAGAAGACGAAGAACATATGAGCATATGATGAATCGCAATTTCATCACCTTTATTCCTTCATCTTAGCCTTAAAACTCTAGCTAAATGCATGTAAATAGCATTAACTTGTACAAACTAGCACTCAATAAGTGACATATAAATATTGTAAAAATATGTATATTTAATTCCAAAATAAAAGAATAAAAGAAAGAAAAGAAAAGCAAATGAAATGTCAAAGACACTGAATGATGCTAGACCCTCGAGATCAAGGCAATGTGGACTTGGTCGACAAAGAATAAAGTCAGGGGAGATAGGGCAGAGTAATTGTACAGAAAACACCTAAAACCCATATCTTTGTTCATCAATAAATAACTTTTGGGCCCTATTTTATTTTCCTTTTTATGCATCTCAAATAATAAAACCCTCAACATGAACATTGTATATAAAATTACAAATAAAAATATAAAATTTATTTCCTATAAAAAATAATAACCAGTGTGCTTGGGACACACAGAACAAAAAGGCGTAAAGAAAACTTCACATATATGCATCTCCTCCATACAAACTCAAAATTGACCTAACTCACTTTTATTGTTCATAAAATTAAATTATCTGTCTAATGAAAGTGGATTCAGTAAAAATGAAGCTTAAATGCAAAAGTTGGCTTCTGGATCCCTATTGTATAGTATACATGTATATTATATTCAATATATTCATTCTATGTATTTTTAGCTTTCTCCTATTTTTAAATATTTGTAAATATTATTCAAATCATATTAAAAATATAAACACAAAATAAATGCATTGAAAATACATTACTCTAAAGAAGGAATTAAAATATATAGGTAAATGATGAATCCGCATTTCATCATCTTTATTCTATCATTTTGGCCTCAAAAACCGTGGCAAATGCTTGTAAATACCCTTAATTCCCACATTTTAGCATTCATACATGTGTACGTAAATAGTGTATAAAATACTGTTTTTAATGCCAAAATAATAGAATAAAGAAAAGAAAAGAAAAAAATAAAATATTGTAAATATTTTATGACCCGAAGCCCCGAGACCTAGGCATCTCGATGACTAGGTCGATAAGAAATAAAGTAGGGGGAGATAAGGGCCAAAATACAATAAAAATCCCTTTTATTTAATTCATTCTTTATTCATTTTAGGACCTATTTTTGGTTCCACTTTTTATATTTCAAATAAATAAACTTTGTACATGAAAGTTGTAGGTAATTAAATATAGAAAAATACAAAATTGATTTCACTCAAAAATAATATACAGATAAAAAGTTATGATCTCAATAAGATTCCAGAATCCCAACTTCCCAGACTTGTATCTCTCAAATAAAAACTCAAAATGTATAAAATCACCTTTAATTGTATATAATTTTTAATAAGCTATTTAATGAAGGTTGTTTCGAATTTTTCAAAGCTACGGTTTGAAAGTTGAGTGTTGGACCCCTTTTGTATACTTGTACAGATTAAAATATTCATTTTATTTATTATTCATTATTTTTATAATTTCTTAGTTTTATCATTTTGTAAATATTATTTATATTATATTTGTACATTAAAATCAGAATAAAAACCTAAAGAAAATATAAAAATAAAATACTTGTATATAACACATAGGTATAATACCTGTACATAGACCTATATAATTACTATTTCTATTTTATTAAAGGTACAAAACACTTCAAAAAAATAAAATAAAATGTATTTAAGTGTATAAAAATATTTTATAATTTTATAAAATATTAAACAAAATTAATTAAAATTAAATATACAAAATAAAAATAAAATATTAAAATATATAGATATGTATACCTATATAGGCCTAAAAAGGTAACTTGTAATTTAATACCTCGAAAAAATAAATAAAAATCATAATAAAATAATTTACAAAATAATAAACATTTTTTATTTAATAACCAAAAATCAATAAATTCATTTGATATTTTTAAATGAATTTTTAAATCTTTTTCGTAGGGTTTTTCCTGGTTGGTCCACGTGGACTAATCAGGAGGGTCCGAGAGTTGACCGCGGGTCAACTCTCTGACTCGCCCATTGTAGCTATGTCAGAACCTAGTTTTGACTCTATTTTGTGGATTTTTCAAGGCTTCGTCTTTCACTATCTCGTGTAGATCACTTCTTGACTTTTGTTCACCATAGATCGAGGATGCACACCGGCAGCTCTCCTTGGGCTGTACGTCGCTGCGTCGCTCCAGAAGCCTCGTTCTTGGAGCCGCCAGAGCCATCTTCTTCAAAAGCCCCCTTGACCTTCTTCTCGAATTTGAACCTTTCCTTGGCCGAGCTTAGACATCCGGGGGTCTTCTGGGTAGACTCGGTGACAGGGGAGGTCCCTCCAACCCCGTTGAGGTACGGCATGGCTTTGAGGACTGGTCTCCAACCATCTTCGGCCAAGGCTGGCTGTGAGGTTTCATCTCGCCATTCAATGGCTTGAGGTTTGTTTTCCTTACTTTTTCTTGCATTTTCTTATTTAACTTAGCCTTAGGATTAGATTCCCCCTTTCCATTGTGATTCACGCCCAACCATTCATCATCTCTACCACCTCGCCGGAGCTTGCTCCGGCGAGCCCCCATTGTCGCCATCACCGCCTCATCCCGCAGCCAGGAGGGGCGAGGCACTTTGCCCTCGCCCTCCTTAACATTCCTTGCAGGTATCCGGAGTGAAAGAACCCCGTGGTGGCGATTTTGCTTCTCGCGGGAGGCTTTGGGAGCCCCTCCTCGACTCGCGGTCGTAGGAGGACTCCAGAGGTCGCTGGATTCTTTTGGCGCCATCGGTCTCTAGAGGACTACCGCAGGAGAAGATCTGCCTGTTTTGGAGCTTAGGGACACGCCGGAGAGGGGAGATCGAGACCAGGGAAGTCCGGCTCGCCGGAGTTCCTCCTTGTTCTTCCTTCCTTCCTTCTCGCCGTTGGATTGAAGGTCATCAGCCCATGCGAGCGACTGCCATCAAATTGCGCCGCACCAGCACCGTCGGATCCTTGCCATAGGATCTAATCGCAACCGTTCATGCGAATGGGTATCGGGACTCCGGGCGTGGACACGTGGCATTAGTGAGACATTCAGAGCCGTCGGATCGCAGGCATGGGTATTTTACCCCCTCGACCCCGCCATTTTGTATATTTATTAATTAATCTATTAAATATTTCATCTGCATTATAATTTTTATACTATTTAAAAAAAGACCCCTAGACTTTTCATTATTGCACATAGGTCCTCAGCCACGTCACCTCACGTGCGTGTACACGTGAGGTACGAGGCATTTTGCAGAGGACACCTCACGGGTCTTGTTATTTCCGTTCAGTACTCAAAGATTTTATTTCAGCTATATTTGGTCAGTTTGCGCATTACCCCTTGGATTTTGGAATATTGCTATTTAGTCCTACCTGGTCACGTACCGTGTGCACGAAGTTTCGGTAATTTTGCAGGATTTATCCTGGCGTTCTGGTGATTTCTAATTGGTCCATAAAGTTTTTAATTGCATTATAAAATTGTGGGAAATTTGCGTTTCGACCCCTGGACTTTCTGTTAATTATGATAATACCCTTGCTAGGATTGAATTTTCTTTTTGCTTCTTTTATTTATTTCATGCATCTATAAATCCCTAAAAAATCCACAAAAATTAACATAGGTTCCTATTGCATTCTACTTCCACACCATATTTTTATTTTACATTTTTATTGCATTTTAATATTTATAAAAATTGAAAAACATACATTTGCTTTATTGTCTGAATTAGAAAATACATAAAAATTATCAAAACCCCTTGAAAATTTCCAAAAATTAGAAAATACATTTTGTTTGTTTCTGGGTGTTTATCTTCAATTCAAAAAACTTAAAAAAGATACAAAAGAAAAGCCCTAAAAATAGCAAAACACCTAAAAACTTCATAAAAATATTAAAAACTCCAAAAAAATCCTAAAAATAGAATTTTTGTCTCTGAATTTTCTCTGATTTATTATCTTTAATTGAAAATTAGTTTGAGGAATTTTGGACTCTGTTTAATATTCTTCATCCTCATTTTAGTTTTAGCCTTTTAGGTTATTTACTGTTTTCAGTATTTTTGACTTTAAAAATACCAAAAAAATTAGGAAAAATATAGAGAAATCACAAAAACATTGTAAAAATATATAAAGTCCAAAAATATTTCATTTCCTGAATTTTGGCTATTTTTACCTCTTTTTATAAATATCTTTCCTCCTTTTTCCTTATATTGAATTTGTTGTATTAAAAGAAAAGGAAATATAAAAAATATAAAATTCAAAAAGAAAATACAAAATTAGAAAATTAAAAATCAAAATATAAAAATAAAAAAATTAAAAATTAAAAATAAATAAATAAATAACCCACAAAAATAACACACTTGTAGGCATTTGATCACATTCACACTTGAGCACTTTTTCGATTTATCTTGTCTACTCCTTTTGTTCGACCTCTACACATACTTGTACTAGACACACCTTTGTTGTAGAGTTATAATAAATTTTAACTCCGCACATTTACTTTCATTGCTTGATTTACTTGTTGTGGGTTAATTGTTGATTTAGCCAGGATTGTTGAGTGGTCAACGCATCGACTGTTGATCCGCCTTATGGGTCAATACGACAGCTTGATTATTCGGGTTAATCAAATGGCACCGTTGCCGGGGAGCAACATCGCGTAGATCGTGTTTTGCTTGATTGTGATATTTGTCTATTTTTGTGCTTCATTTATTTGCTTTATTTTTGATATTGATTATTGATCTGTCTAACCTCCTCTCTTCTTGACTTTGTGCGAGGAACCGTAGATCGAGGGAGGCGCTCTACCCTAGGCGCATGTGCACCCACGTGAAGCCGGCATCTGCCCGCCTAGCACCAAGGAGATGAAGAGGGATTTTTGAAGACCGAGCTCCTTTTTATTTTTCTGTATTTATTTTTGTAATTTAAGTGAGAGAGAGACTCTATTATCGTAATAATACAGGTACCCTGAACTCTGGACACTCGAGCCTAATTTCCAAGTGTTTGTACACTTGGGGGCTCACCGCGGTTTTTGTCGGTTTTCGTCGCATTTTTTTCATTTGTTTTCTGATTTTGTTTTATTTATTTGTGTGATTGAGCCCTTAGCTGTAGGAGTTGCTTGACGTAATATTAAGTCCAAATACTTAATATATTTGCCTGTGCCTATAGTTTCGTTTGGACTTAGTCAAATTTTGAAATCGTGCTTCACGCTAATATCAGCTTCTCAACTTAGGACGATTTCATCGGCTTGCATTAGCATATAAATAGGTTTCAATTCTGCTAAGCATCTTTGCATGTAGAGTGCTGGAGGCAAGGTGAGCATTTCTCTTTAGCATACATCATTGATTTGCCACTTGCATTGCTTTTTCGCCTCTCCCTCTGATTTTGACCACCTAGGTGCTAAGTAAAATTGATTCCTTATTAGGCGCGTGCATTTCTCACTAAAAATCCAAAAAAAGTGATAACAAATAAAATCGGGACTGCTAAAATTACTCGACCCTAAATCAACCAAAAAGAAAAATCTTGTATTGGGGCGAGTAATCCCCTCATTCTCTTCGCTTTTACTTGCTCGTGCACACACTAAAGATTACTGCCAAAATCCCATTTCAGCCCCTAAGTGTTTGTGCAATCTTTGACTTCTCACCTAACTCTATAACAGACAAGATAAAAAGACCGCATTTGCGGGCTCTACCGAGTTGAGTAGGTGAATTGAGGGTTTTGTATTGTGTGAGTTTTGCTTGTCATTGTTTTGTGTGTGTCCTAGATCACTTATGCGCACTTGTGCCTTTTTCTCACCTCTCTTGACTTGACCTTCGTGCTCTCCCAATCATTTTCTTTTGTTTTCAAGATGGACCCCTGGAGTGTATTTTATCCGGACTTTGCGGATCCCTCGTTCACTCCAGTCGGTCCACCTTCCTTTTATCAGGAGGATCCTCCTCTGATTTTTTCTGATTTTTGTACATACCTTCCTCAGCCACAGTATCAGACCTCAGACTTTTACCCACAACCACCTCCACCTTCGTATTTTCCACCTTCACATCCACCCGAGACTGACCTGTTGGAGTCACTTTTAATGAAGTCCACCCTTGAGCCCTTGACCCAGATGATGGATCAGATGAGATTGAGGATTGACCATATCACTAGTACAAATAAGAGCGACCATGATATTCAACCATTTAATGATATGGGTTCATTCAAGGATTTCCATGAGAGCTTGCAATCACCCAAAATACAAAAAAATGAGAAGAATTTAAAAATCCAAAAAGAGTTCGGGAGACACATGATCGATTCAAACTGTGAGGAGAGAGAACTCGTTCCAGACCATTTGACCACACCTGCACTCACACCTTGTCCCACCTTTGACCCTGAGGATACCGCTGTACAGACTGCTCTTGGCATGCCTCGTGTACATGCTGATTCCGACCTTCTCCCTTGTATGGAGGAGGTCCAAAAATTCAAAAAAATATTGACTGAACCCAAAGTGGTGGCCACTATTCATGAGTTCATCCAAGCCCACTTCAGCAGGCCATGACCCAATTATATGCTCCTCTTCCCAAGAAGAGAAAGCGGAGGAGCAGATCTGAGCATCATATCTTGACCATGGCCACTGCCCATGCCATCACACACCGTCCCATTCCTAGGAAGAAGAACACAACTACCCCTTTCATCACTTGCACTATCTCTGACCATACTTGTGATCACACTCTCCTGGATGGAGGTGCTTCGATTAGCATTCTACCCTTCTCCCTGGTACAATCTCTTCACTTAGGGCCTCTCAAGAAAACCAGGATGATCGTTCAGTTTGCTGATGGATCAATAAAGAGGCCGAAGGGTACAAGAAAACGCCATCATTTCGATTCAGGGCATGAGCTACAATGTTGATTTTGCCATATTGCCCATGGAGACCTCCACAGGGGAGCCCTCTCCAATCATCCTGGGTCGAGCATTCCTCGCCTCTGTGAGGGTCGCTATTGACTATGGATCAGGAGAGATTCGCTTCCGTCCTGCTGACGAGAGCAAGGTGACCACCACCGCATCCACAACCGAGCAGAGACCTGCATCTGATGCACCTTCACCGATTCTAGCTGACTCCGAGGCCTATGACCTATCTGATGATATTAGAGAAGTTTGCTTTATGACCGCTGATGAGACCCAAGAAATCCTCCGAAAGGGGGAAGACTCGGAAAGCATAGTACTCGAAGTTCCTCCTTCTGGTGTGTGGCGATGTGTTGATGAAATCAGTGGGATTTACATGATTGATACCATAGAGCGGAGGGCAGACACCAAGACTAGATAGGACAGACCTGGTTTAACTACTTCCACTGATAAGTCTGTTCCTGGTCACTCAAAAGTGGTTATGATTGAGGCCGGTTATGATTTTAATGCTTATTTTCAGAAATTCAGGCATTTTGATGAAAAAGATAATCCAGTTGAGATTCTTGAGTACAAACAGAGTTCGACTACTTCCACTGATGATTTCATTCCTTTTGGTTTTGACCTGGACGAGACCTCACAGGACGACTCTGACTTTACTTCTTTCACTGCCGATGAGTTTGTTCCTTTTCACTTCGATATCGGCAAGACCATCAAGGGCGAACCTATCCATACTACTTCCATTGACCAGTTCATGCCTTTTCGATTTGACACCACTGAGGACCTATACCAGGTCAACCCTGATCGGCTTCCGTCTTCCATGGATCCCGATGTTGACCTGCACCACACTAGATCCATTCCTCAGCGGTCTCGCAAGAAGGTTTGCTTTCAACCTTCTTGACCCTTTGTACATCCATCCTGTTGTATATTCATTCATTTCACTCTGTCCATCTCCCGTATTTCTCGTCCACCCATTCATGTGTTTTTCTTACTTAGGACGTACTTTGTCCTAAGTATAGGGGAGTTGATGAGCCGAGTGTTCATTCGTCGTTCCGTTTCATTACTCCTGCCGTTGCCTATACTTAGGTCTTCTTTTACCCTAAGTATAGGGGGAGTGATGTGTACATCCGTTCCATCTTCTGATCTCTTCTCTTCCATCTTCTGATTTCTTTTCTTCTTTTCTTCTTTTCCTTTTCTATCTTCTGTATCCATCAAAAAGGTGTCGCCCTAGGACATACTTTATCCTAAGTATAGGGGGGTGTGCACCCCGAGTTTCTTTCATTCTTTTCGATCCTCTCCATTGTCTCCTCTTCTTGTCTATACTTAGGTATATCTTACCCTAAGTATAGGGGGAGACAATCTTAGTAGGATCTGTTCATCCCCACCCTTAACCCTCCCTGCTTTGTGTACAGTCTGCTATACTTAGGATTATTTGATCCTAAGTATAGGGGGGACGGTCAACTTCTCATTGATTCATTCATTTTTCTTCATTCATTCGTTTATTTATTAGACTTGTCTATACTCAGTACGAATTTTGTCTTCTCTTTCCTCTCCGATCTATGAGGACATAACTCAAGCTAAGTATAGGGGAGTCGTATATACTGTGTATATACTTTAGCCATAACTCGTACTTTTGTATTTTCCTAATAAATATGGCTAAAAATTCATTAAAAACCTTAATAAAAAGATGTTGATTATTCCTCAAATTCTTTTTGTATGTACTGATTAATAAATCAAGTGAAAATATTTTTTACAAAATGTTTGAAAAATACTTTGAAAATCTTTGTGAAAAATCTTTTGAAAACTATTTGGAAAACGTTTTGTTACATGTTTTCAACCTTTGTAAAAATTGTTTGCATGTGAAACTTTTATTTTCTTTATGTGAAATAAAATGTTTGAAAAATGATTTGCAAATGGTTTGAAAACTGGTTGCAAAAATATGTGAAAATCTATCTATACTGTTTGAAAAACCTTTGCAAAATGATTTTCAAATGTGTGTACATGTTTGTAAAAAATGTGTGTTAAAATTATTCTGGACTATAGTTTTCAAAATTGTTTGAAAAATCTTTTCAAATAAGTTTGAGGAATATATACATCACACCAAAATCCATTATATATACTTATAAAATTGACCACTTACACTTGTAACTCTTAAAATCTACTTCTTGTAAATATAAGATGCATCCTCGTGTAAATATTTGTACCTAGTTTTTATCCAAAATATTTTCTTTTCAAAAAGCCCAAAAACATTTGCAAAACTAAAATCCAAAAAAAATTAAAATATCTTTTTGAAAAATACAAAAAAATTGCATATGCATCATCTTGTCAAAAATCCATAAAAAGTTCAAAATCTTTGAAAATCGTATCACAAAAATATTTTCTGCACAACATTTGCATAGCATTCGCATTTTTCATATTGAGTTTAATGGTTGAACAAGTCTAAATAAAATCCGAAGATTGGAGCTTGGTTGGACCTTAAAATGTACCTAATAGTAGGAACCTTATAGGAACTGGAATTGAGGTACTTCAGGTCTAGTTGACTTAATTCTTTGAGGATCAGGAGACTTGATTCAATGGATTCTTGACTGCCTAAGTAGAGTATTTCAGAGCACACACATGACTCTTGTTGATAATAACCTAACTTGGACACATGCACCTTTCACATGGCTCAACTCAGTTGGAGTGGTGAGGGGGTTGGATTTGCCGGTATGAGACGCACACAAGTGGAAACACTTGTCCTCCTCTACGGAGGGAAGTGCACCCCAACCCGTCCAGTGATGAGGAATTCTAAAGACAGGAGAGTGTGGGTTGCAATAAAGCTTCAAAAGAGGGATAGTCCACTGGCTCAAGAGGAAAAAACTCCTTATGTAAATGCTGCTGTAAATAATATTTCAAAAAAAACTTCAAAAAAAATGGATAGGTCTGTACAAAAATAAAAATGCCTGCCAGAGTGTACATATGTCGTATAGTCAATAAGTAAGCTTGAGTTCCAAGTCATATCATGTGAGCCTGCAGCTGAATGACTTGACTACACTGGTCTTGCATCCTAGGATAGGTAGCTACACTGGCGACCGTCCATTCTTCTCTTCACCCCCTCCTCTTGAGTTGGTTGCCACTTGAACTTAGAGGGGAATACCGCGCTCCTCGAGGAAGGAGTTATTGGATTGGGAAATCATTGGGTTGTCATACTAGAGAAGTCAGTCTCTTTGTCACTCTAGTTGGGGAGAGCCACTATCACTTACATTGTACGAGTCAGATTCATAGTCGTAAGGGTTTGCGTATGAGTTGAAATATTTCTAGCCTGGCTATTGAGGAGACTTGAGCAGAGTTTTGGGATTCTCAAAGGCTGTTGGATTTCAAGGCCGATTCCCATTAAGTTTCGCTTGCACTAAAATTTTTAAGGTCCGACTTAAGCTCCAAACTTTGATTTTGTGAAGACAAGTTTGATAATTAAATTCAATCCATCTTTCTTCTTTTTCTTTTCTTTGTTTTTCTTTTCTGCACTTATTGCATAAGTGTTTGCTAGGGACTAACAAAGGAAAGTATAGGGGGATGATGAATCCACATTTCATCATCTTTATTCTATCTTTTTGGCCTCGAAACCCCTGGCAAATGCATGCAAATACCCTTAATTCCCACATTTTAGCATTCATGCGTGTGTGTGTAAATAGTGTGTAAAATACAATTTTTAAAGCTAAAATAAAAGAATAAATAAAATAAAAGAAAAAGAATAAAATATAGTAAATATTTTATGACCCGAAACCCCAAGACCTAGGCATCTCGATGACTAGGTCGACAAGGAATAAAGTAGGGGGAGATAAGGGCCAAAATACAATTAAAATCCCTTTTTTTAATTCATTCTTTAATCATTTTGGGACCTATATTTGGTTCCACTTTTTATACTTCAAATAAAGAAACTTTGTACATGAAAGTTGTAGATAATTAAGTATATAAAAATACGAAATTGATTTTACTCAAAAATAATATATAGATAAAAAGTTATGATCTGAATAAGATTCCAGAATCCCAACTTCCCAGACCTGTATCTCTCAAATAAAAACTCAAAATTTATCAAAATCGAGGTATATAATTTTTAATAACCTATTTAATGAAGGTGGTTTCGTATTTTTCAAGGCTACGATTTGAAAGTTGAGTTTTAGACCCCTTTTGTATACTTATACAGATTAAAATATTCATTTTATTTATTATTCGTTATTTTTATAATTTATTATTTTTACCATTTTGTAAATATTATTTATAATATATTTGTACATTAATATCAGAATAAAAACCTAAAGAAAATACAAAAAATTACATGTATATAACACATAATTATAATACATGTACATAGACCTATATAATTACTATTTCGATTTTATTAAAGGTACAAAACACTTTAGAAAAATAAAATAAAGTATATTTAAGTGTATAAAAATATTTTATAACTTTATAAAATATTAAACAAAATTAATAAAATTAAATATACAAAATAAAAAAATATTAAAATATATAGATATGTATACCAATATAGGCTTAAAAAGGTAACTTGTAATTTAATACCTCAAAAAAATAAATAAAATCATAATAAAATAATTTACAAAAAAATAAACATTTTTTATTTAATAACAAAAAATCAATAAATTCATTTGCTATTTTTAAATGAATTTTTAAATCTTTTTCATAGGGTTTTTCCTGGTTGGTCCACGTGTTCCAACCAGGAGGGTCCGAGAGTTGACCACGGGTCAACTCTCTAACACACCCCCTGTAGCTCTGTCAGAACTTAGTTTTGACTATATTTTGCAGATTTTTCGAGGCTTCGTCTTTCACTATCTCGTGTAGATCACTTCTTGACTTTTGTTCACCATAGATCGAGGATGCACGCCGGCAACTCTCCTTGGGCAGCGCATCGCTGCGTCGCTCCAAAAGCCTCGTTCTTGGAGCTGCCAGAGCCATCTTCTTCAAAAGTCCCCTTGACCTTCTTCTCGAATCTAAACCTTTCCTTGGCCGAGCTTAGACATCCAGGGGTCTTCTGGGTAGACTCCGGTGACAGGGGAGTCCCCTCCAACCCCGTTGAGGTACGGCGTGGCTTTGAGGACTGGTCTCCAATCATCTCCATCCAAGGCTGGCCATGAGGTTTCATCTCGCCATTCAGTGGCTTGAGGTTTGTTTTCCTTACTTTTTCTTGCATTTTCTTATTTAGCTTAGCCTTAGGATTAGATTCCCCCTTTCCATTGTGATTCACGCCCAGCCATTCATCATCTCTACCACCTCGACGGAGCTTACTCCGGCGAGCCCCCATTGTCACCATCACCGCCTCATCCCGCAGCTAGGAGGGGCGAGGCACTTTTTCCTCGCCCTCCTTAACGTTCCTTGCAAGTATCTGGAGTGAAAGAACCGCCTGGTGGCGATTTTGCTTCTCATCGGAGGCTTTGGGAGCCCCTCCTCGACTCGTGGCCGTAGGAGGACTCTCCGACCTCTTTTAGCGCTACCGGTCACTAGAGGACTACCGCAGGAGAAGATCTGGCCGTTTTGGAGCTTAGGGACATGCCAGAGAGGGGAGATCGAGACCAGGGAACTCCGGCTTGCCAGAGTTCTTCCCTGTTCTTCCTTCCCTTCTTCCCGTCGTTGGATTGAAGGCCATCGACCCAGGTGAGCGGTTGCCATGGGATCGCGCCGCACCAGCACTATCGGATCCTCGCCATAGGATCTAATCGCAGCCGTTCGTGCGAAGGGGTATCGGGACTCCGGGCGTCGAGACGTGGCATTAGTGAGATATTCAGAGCCGTCGGATCCTAGGCGTGGGTATTTTGCCCCATCGACCCCGCTATTTTGTATATTTATTAATTAGTCTATTAAATCTTTCATCTGCGTTATAATTTTTGTACTATTTACAAAAAGACCCCCAGACTTTTCATTATTGCACATAGGTCCTCAGCCACGTCACCTCACGGGCCTGTACACGTGAGGTGCGGGGCATTTTGTAGAGGACCCCTCATGGGTCTTGTTATTTCCGTTCAGTACTCAAAGATTTTATTTCAGATATAAATATTTGGTCATTTTGTGCATTACACCCTGGATTTTGGAATATTTCTATTTAGTCATGCCTGGTCACGTGTCGTGAGCACGAAGTTTTGGTAATTTTGCATAATTAATCCTGGCATTCTGGTGATTGCTAATTGGTCCATAAAGTTTTTAATTACATTATAAAATTATGGGAAATTTGCTTTTCGACCCCTGGACTTTCTGCTAATTACGATAATACTCTTACCATGATTGAATTTTCTTTTTTCTTCTTTTATTTATTTCATGCATCTCTAAATCCCTAAAAAATCCACAAAAATTTGCATAAGTTCTTATTACATTGTGCTTACACGCCATATTTTTATTTTGCATTTTTATTGCATTTTAATATTTATAAAAATTCAAAAACATGCATTTTCTTTACTGTCTACATTAGAAAATACATAAAAATTATCAAAACCCCTTGAAAAATTCCAAAAAAAAATCAAGTTTTGTTTGCTTTCTAGGTTTTTTAACTTCAGTTCAAAAATCATAAAAAATACAATAGAAACCCCTAAAAATAGCAAAACACCGAAAAACTTCTTAAAAATATTAAAAACTCCAAAAAAATCCTAAAAATAGAATTTTTGTCTCTGAATTTTCTTTTATTTATTATCTTTAATTTAAATTTAGTTGAGGAATTTTGGACTCTGTTTGATATTTTTCATCCTCATTTTAGTTTTAGCCTTTTAGTTTATTCACTGTTTTCAGTATTTTTGACTTTAAAAATACCAAAAAATAGGAAAAATATAGAAAAATCAAAAAAATTTTATAAAAATATAAAAAGTCCAAAAATATTTTATTTCCTGAATTTTGGCTATTTTTACCTCTTTTTATAAATATCTTTCCTCCCTTTTTCTTATATTGAATAATTGTCGTATTAAAAGAAAATAAAATATAAAAAATACAAAATACAAAAAGAAAATACAAAATTTAAAAATTAAAAATCAAAATATAAAAATAAAAAAATTAAAAATTAAAAAAATAAATAAATCACCCACAAAAATAGCACACTTGTAGGCATTTGATTACATTCACACTTGAGCACTTTTTCGATGTATCATGTCTGCTCCCTGTGTTCGACCTCTACACATACTTGCACTAGACACACCTTTGGTGTAGAGTTATTATAAATTTTAACTCCGCACATTTACTTTCATTGCTTGATTTACTTGTTGTCGGTTAATTGTTGATTTAGCCAGGATTGTTGAGTGGTCAACGCATCGACTGTTGATCCGCCTTGTGGATCAATACGACCGCTTGATTATTCGGGTTAATCAGTAAACCATACATATAATATACATATTTATTTTAAAAAATAAATAAAATAAAAAATATAATAAAAATATGTAAATATGTATTTAAATATATTATAAATATATAATTTGTGTATACATAATAATAAAATATCGAATACAAAATAAAAATTAATATGGATATAAGTAAATATACATATGTATATACATGTAAATAGTAGTATCTAATAAATAATGTTATAAAAATAAATGAAAAATCCATAAAATAGTAAAATAAATAAGAAATATTTTTTAGGGATATTTACATCCAGAACCCTGAGTAATTTTGTAATTACCCCAGGAACCCTCCATAATCACGAATTACATCCAAAACCCCAAATAATGATTAGCCTTTACATAACATAACCCTGTGTCAAGTTCTGTCTTAAATCTCCGTTAAGTCTGGCGGAAAAAGTTATATGTTGACAATTTTACCCTTCGGGACACATCGTATTTATAACATGATGCCTTCAATCAAACAAGATGTCATTCTAGAGAGGAGGGAGGCCGAGGAAGCTTCCATCCCTTCCTCCTGCTCATATGCATCTCTATCCGTTCCACAACCACCTCTCCAGCTTGCACACGGAGCTCCCCCTGCACGCTCCTCCGCCCGGAAGCTCCAGCCCAAGCCCTCCCGCGCATCACCCGCAAGCTCCCCCTACCCCCCTTCCCTTGGGCCTCCAGCAAGCCTAGACCCCAGCCGCAAGCTCCAGCACCAGGTCCCCCCCCCCCACCCAGTCAAGATCCAACACATGGTCCCTCCCGCGCCGCCCTCCCCGTACATCACCCACCCGTGGTAGCCCCAGCTCCAACACCCCCCTCACCAGTGCCTCTGCCCCCTGCTCGCACGCACCAAGCCTTCCCACACGCCTCTGCCCTACAAGCCTTAGGACGGAACTCCCTGCTGCGTGTACCTCCGGTAGTCTGCTCCCGTTGATGAACGCCAAATTTTGCCTCTTTAATAATCGTAAATTATTGTAGTATAGGAGGCAAATTTGGTTCGTCAAAAACCACAATCTGTGAATGTTGTGGAATAATTTTTACTTGGCAAGTCTACCAAGGTCGAACATAGGAAACGATGATTCTTAGTTGCGTGGTTTTTAATCAAATTAAATAACTAACTAATGCTTGATTAATTTTCTGTGTTGAGAAAATATACAATGCAAGGATGAAAATGTGATGCAAGGAGAATAAACAAAGGAGAATATGCCCAGGATCTGTGATTTGAAACGTATCAAATCTTCCAATAATATGATCAATAATTTCACAAAATTAATCACAAATCAAAATGAATCTGACACAATGCTTCATGTTAATAAATTTTTGCTCATAATAATTTGAAGCAAGATATCTGGCCTCCAAATGCCTCTAATTCAAATCCTCGAATAGTTGACAATAATCTTAGAGGAGTTGATCTAAATTAATCCCCAGAGAAATTTAATCTATTGAGAATACCAACTAAGGCTTAATCGGAGTAAAATCCTTATCCGAATTCCTGTAAAAAATATCATCAAATTCCCAAACATCAATATGTCAAAAATTAGCCTGCATATGTCATCAAGGGTACACAATTGATAATGATAAATAAACAACCTCAGATCTATCCAAAAATTATGCTGAATGATAGAGCATGGAAAGAGTTTCAAAATGACATATTATATGCTTAAATCAGAGTTCAGATGAAAAAGATACGATGAAATGAAATTGTAGGGACTAAAATGTGAATAAAATAAAGTTTTTGCTGCAAAGAGGTCCCTAGAGGGGCTTATCTATAATATAGCAAAGTCGGAGGGGCCCCTCCGCAATTTACCCCAGGTAGGGGTATAATTGTAATATCTGGAAACTTTGGGGGTGTGGCTTCAATTTTCCCCTGGACGCACGTGCCTTGCACGTGCGCCAGGAGGCTTGGAGGCGAGGCGGAGGCTCGGGGCTCCCGAGCCTGTGGTATGGAGATGAGGCGCTGGTTCGGGCGCTAGGGCTCCGGCTCAGAGGCCCGAGCCTACGTGGCGATAGGGCGGCGCTTCGGGGGACTCGAGCCTCGAGGCTGGGGCCGAGGCTCGGGGGGGAGGATGTGGAAAGATCGTTGCCGTTGGATCAAGGGTTGGCCCCTGATCCAACGACAGCTGTAGGGTGCGAACAACCAGGGTGGAGGAGATGATGGCGAGGCCGCACGGCGGAGGTGCTAGGCCGGTCGGCACACGACCAGCGGAGGAGGGGCAGGGCTCTGTGGCGCAGGCACTGGGGCTCGACTGGCGGAGCGGCACAGCGGAGTCACCGTGCGAGGCTGAAGGCGGAACAGGGCACGAGGGAAGATGGCCCTCGCTGGCGCAGGCAGCAGTGGGCGATCGACGGAGGGTGACATTGAGACAACCATGAAGACATCAGGCTGAAGGTGGTTGTCCAACCACCCGCGGAGAGGCAGCTGGCGGGCGGAGGCTGTGGCGGAGTTGGCGGGTGCGCCGGTGGTGCGCGGGCAGGAGTCGGTGGTGCTCGGTGATGAAGTCTTGCGGCTAAGCGTGGACGGTGGATTCGCCTGGGTGTTGGAGAGGGCAATGCCTCTTTTCAGATGATGGCCTTAGAGATTCGGAGGGAGATCCCGAAGCTTCACCACTCATCGGAGGAAGAGCAACAACAAAGGAGGGTTCCTCTGGATCGCACCGGAGGTCTTCGCTACTGCAGGCAACCTCGCTGTCACTGAGGTTGATTGGGCTCGCTCCTAATGGTGGATGGGGTTTGCGGCCGGTGAGGAGAGGTTTTTATAGGAGGGTGATCAGAGGCGTTATGCGGAGGGGATGGCGACTGGCCTCGTAAAGGCCGGTGGAAGGGGGTGCGGCGACCGTTACGAGGAGAGGTGGTGGAGCGGCGGTGAGGGGTGAGGGTTTTGGGGAACTTCTAGAGGTATGGGAAGCCCCGGTCACGTGCTGGGCACGTGACCTGGGGGGCAGGAGAGAGAGATAGATGGGGGGTGCCACGTGGCACACCCAGGGGCTGCCACGTGGCGCCCCAAAAAAATTTCAACTTTTAAAGAAAGAAAAATAGAAAAGAAATAGAAGGAGACCTCGGATCAAAAAATTTTCTTCACGAAATTGTTTGTCTCGATGAGATCTACAATTTCATGAAGGACTCATGAGCAAAAGAGGTCACCTGTGCGAAGTGGTATTTTTGATGGTTCTCCATGTATATAGAAAATCAGGTTTTTAGGATTTTGTATTTTTTTGTGGTTTTAGAGAGGACAAAAATCTAGAAAAATTACGGTAAAATACAAGAATAATAATTACAAACTAATCTATTTTTTTGGATTTTTAATAGATAAGAAAATAGGAAAATAAAATAGAAGTAAGAAACACACAACTTTTGTACAGACTTACAACGGACGCTTGGACTCGGTCAGTTTCTTTGATTTCAGTTTTGATTTGGAATTGGATTTTTATGTCGCTTAATAAAACTTTCATCAAAAAACACAAATGAAGAAGAAATAAAATTAAAAGAATTACTTATGTACATAAAAACTGAGGTCAAAAATAGTAAAAAGTCAAAATGGGCAAAAGAGGCCCAAAACCCAACTTTCACATATGAGCTCCGAATTTTGCGAAATTGGTCTTGTTTTGAAGGTATTTGAAAATGAAGTACTTTAAAAGTGAGTGGACCAAAATCGGATACTGTATGTGGGAGATATGCTCGTTTTAGTCCATCATATGTGAAATTAGACTTTGGGATTATTTGACACTTACTGAGGTTAGTAATTTTTTTGTATTTTTTTATTTAATAAGGTTAGTAATATCTACACAATGGAGGTAGTTTGGGGTCAATCGGAGTTAGGATGAATTAACTAAAAATAGGAGAAGTTAGCGGCTTTTTGGGCTAATTTACACTTGGGATTTTTAATGCAATTTATGCATGATGAAATGCAAATATTATTAACACATGTATGAATGCTAATAATGCTCTATTAATGATTAATTGGAAGTGAATGATGGGGAACATAGCCTAAATGATCAATTTTAGCATGATGAATACGAGATTCATCATACCCCTATACTTAGACCATGCTCGTCCCCGAGCATGAATGAATGAATGGCTTAGTTGAATATATCCCTGACTGTGCATGTGAATTTTCAAGGCTCAATTCATAGAGGACCCTTAATTTGAGTGATCCTAAAATTCTAGGCTCAACCATGCTTTAATCAAAAGGAATCCAACTTCTCTAATTTTCAGATTCTCTGATTGTACATATAATATAAGGATATGATTTTTAGTGTACTCCATTCACGAGAGTCAAGTCGAGACATCACCCAAAGTTCCAATCCAAGAGACTCTCCTCTAGACCTAATCCTCAACACTAGGGAATAAGTCTATTCTTGCTTCAGTCAACCGTCTCATTAGTTTGTCAGACTTGAAAGTGTAGATGGACGGCCAGATGATGGAGGGCATAGGATTGTGTCTGATTTTATCTCCTTACATTGGAACAAGGTGCCTCTCGAGTGCCTTATTACTCAACACAAGTATATTTTTATTTTGTTGATCAATGTGTCCGTCAAGAGAATTTGGAGTCGTCTGCACTTGTTTTTCTGGGAGTACACCGGGGTGTGTCTCTTTTGAGTATCTAAGATACCTTCGGCACCCAGACTTGTATCGCTTACGATGCAGAGCCCTTTCTATGGTGTCAGCCTGACTCTTTGGTCCTAATTAGCGCTTGGTCCAAGTGGACACTTTGAAAATGTTTGGGAGCGCTCGCCATTGGTGGAAGCTCATTTAGAATTTGACTTTGGATGATAGAGCTTTTCTTTAACATTTCTTTTTCTTTTCTTTTGTTGGCTAGCTCCACTGCTTTTACCAAAAGTTGGCGTACACTGATCAATAATTTTTATTAAGTTTCATCACACCCTGGCACTTAGGCCATTTATCAAAGAGATAGCATATGAATCTTGTTCACATACTGGCTAGGGTTTTGCTGACACTCAGGTTTTCTGCAGCCTTCATTAACTTTATCCCATCCTCGAATATCATCAGATCGGGTCTAAACTCAAATCTCTAGTCCTAGTTCCTCAAGTGATATCTCAACTCATCTCATCAATCATGCAGTTGTGGGATGATTGTGCTGATCATATTCTTTTTTGAAGGTAGAGATGAAGAGTGTAATATAGTGCTCAAATCTTTGAAACTAGGGAAGTGTGGATTATTAAGTTCAAAACCCTAATGACTAAGGCATGCTAACTCAGAATCTCAAGATCTCAGAAATCAAGTGTCCTCAAAAATCCTCAAGCCTTGAGTGATGGTGAATGTGTCAGGAATATATCAACCAAGGAATGCATGAAATGCTTGATGAAATGCAAGACCATGAGTGATGAAATTTTTTTAATGCAAAAAGTTTTTTTGGGTGTTTTTTTTAGAAAAATAGGTATAATACACACTACTTGTACCCATCCCCAATGTTAGATAAAAATGATTAAAGTACGAGCTATGTATAAAGTAGATAAAATATATACAAACACACCCCCTATACTTAGCTTGTGCTATGTCCCCATGACACAAAGTGAAATCTAGACATAGCTCATACTAAGTATAGATGGGACAAAAAACAAAAGAAGAGAAGTGTTGTATAAACAGTGGCACCGGTACCCCTATACTGAGGCTCAGGTCGGCCTAAGTATAATAGGATAAATACAGATGGGGAACCGGGTAGATTTGCAGATGTACACGATCAAGGAGGTTTGCGACGGACCTTCTTGCGGGAGTGTAGAGGGAGATAGTATGGAGATGTGGAGTGTGATGAAGAGGGGGTCGATGAAGAAGACTAACCATCGTCGGAGTTGTCCTCAGGAGAGTAGTAGTCGTCTGCAAAGGATCTCCAACTTTTGTCAATCAGAGGTAAGTGCCCTTGGATCAGAGCTGTACCTATTGCACTTATCTGATGAACCACATCAGAACCAGACGAGGACTCATCAGAAATCACCTGATGTCTAAGGTCAAAGGTGACTTTCTTGATCGGTTTATTTCCTTGGCAAGTATTGGGAGGAAGTTGGACAGTCTTCATCTCCCTGTTTTGAGTAACCGATTTGGCATTCGTGAGTTCCTCATCAGATGAATCCCTGTAAAAGTCGATCAATTCTTGAAGGGTCATGCGCTGCTTCGGTCGATGGGATATTGTTCCTAGTGATTTTGTGGTTTATGGCTGGGGGTGTTGATGTCACATCCGGATGATTGTGAATTTTGGTGACATCGGATGTTTCCGAAGTCGGTTCTTTATATGATTCAAGTTTCTCATGAATTACTGCCGACTCAAAGATTGGACCACTCAAATAGTCATGGTGATCTTCAATAATATGGTCCAATTCTTCATAAGCTCCAAAATCTTGATTTTTCCTAGGAGCAGTGATAGGGTGGTGAGAATCTGAAGTTTGTCCAACAATCAATCTTTTAGGTGACTCTCCTAGGGTTTGTATCGGTGTGTCATGCGGAGATATCTGATAATGTGAACTATTTATCTCCTGATCAAAACTGTTGGTTTCAAGTTGGTTTTTCTCAAAGCAGGACGTGTCATTGGGGGTTTGTTCATTGTGGTACGAGTTCGAGAAATTGATTTCCTGAGTCTCGCAATCGACGATCGCCTTAGCGGAGGCTAAGAACGGCTTTCCTAAAATGATAGGAGACTCAGACATCCTTCCGGGGTGGTCAATGTCAAGGACAATAAAGTCCACTTTGTGTTCTTTACCTCGAGAATTTACGACGACAGAAACGATCCCCCGCGGTCTTTTGGTAGATCGATCGGGTAATTGAACGATCACCCTAGTCTTTTTGAGTTGTCCGAGTTTGAGTTGGTCAAAGACGGACTTGGGGAGGATGTTTAATATGGAGTCGTCGTCTAACCGAACATGAGTGAATGTTGAATCCTCAATTTCACAAGTGATCCGAGTCAACCGCTTGACTTTTTGGCTTTTGATTTTATGATTCATCACCAAATAACTAGCCATAGATATGACATGATATTCAGTCCTGGATTGTTTCTTGCCCATCTTTTTGGGGTTCAGTCGACTCTTCACAAATCTCTTAAGATCGGGCACATATTCTATGGCTTTTATCAATGGAAGCTCTAAGATCAGACTCTTGCAAAATGCTTCCATTTCAAAATTGTCCAATTTTTTTGAATTTCCAATTTTTTTAATTTTTTGGTTTTTTTTTTAATATGGTCAGTCGGGGGTTCAGAGGTCAGCGGTGGTTGTGCCTGATTGTGATGATCCAGTGGTTCGCATGATGGTGACCTCACTTCTTCTGAATTTTGCATAGACTAGATGAGATCATATATTCTCTTAGTTAAAGTGTCTGCTCTATGATTAATCCGAGCAATCTCATCCTCAAATATCTCATGATTAGTGATTGAATAATCATTCTCCATGTGTCGTGATTCTGGCATGTAACCTCGAGTAGAGTATTGATTGTTCATAAACATTATGCTTTGGTCATGAGTTATATTTCCTTGATTTTGGTTTTCTTGTGGATTGTCGAAGGAAAATTGATTGTACTCAAGAGGATAGTCATCTTGAGTAAGGGATGGTTCAAGAGGTTGTGAGATCATAGTAACCAGAAATCGTGTTCTACTGTCAATATCGGTCACTCTATTATTCATCCTCGATTCTGGTCTCTCTCTTATGTCCATAAGATTGTCAGAATGTGAGAGAGGGCTATTCCAAGAAGAAGTGAGGTTATAGGGTGGGATGTATGAGCGGGAAGAGAATGATGACTGAGGGGAACTTGATTTGAAGATCAGGTTCTCTTGAGGAGTGTGAGAAGAAGGATATCGGGACAAGGTCATGGAGATCGGAAAAGAAGACCACTGTGCCGACATCTTCTCAAGAGGGATGGAATTATTAGCAAACCATGATTTGCTTGCGATTGCAAGGTCTTTTACGCACACAAATCAAAACACAAAACAAACACGTTGATTCACCCACTCAACACTGGTGAAGGCACGTTAAGGTTCGGCCGCTTATCTTTTCAATTTTAATTTAATGACAAAACAATCTTGACAATTAAGCGGAGCTGTTAGGCACCGAAATAATTCACAAGGACTGTCCCGAGTTCATACAACTAGTTGCACCTACTTTCAGCCAGTATAGGTGTAAGTACAGACCGTCTAAACGGCTACCCGTGTTACTTGAGGACAGAGCCTTCCGCAGTGTTCTCTAAATCACCTACTCTGCTAAGGGAAGTCAGACCGTAAATGGCTACCCAAGACCCTCACTGAAAAGTAGCTAATTGTTTTCAAAATCAGTAGTCTGAATGAAGCATTTCGGTTTTTGGCTCTGTCCTAAGGTGTGCTATCTTGTCCTTACAAACAATGAGTGGGTTCCTCTCCACCAAACACAGATTAATTTTATGTCAATTTATTTACAATCGCCTTGGTTAGCAGTCCTGGTTTTAAATTGAGGTTATCACTGAAGTTTATGTAAGCACAGAAATTCATGCTTAACGAACAGTCCCAATTCCTTTAACTCCTGAGTTGTAAGGAAGGAAACCGAAAAAGCCAATGCAAACGTAAATCAATGATGCATGCTTAAGAGAAGGACTTACAGTGAATCCTCACGTTCTTCATGCGAGATGCAAGACAAGGAATTTTAAAAATTACACTAAATGATGTGAACAGATGAAAGACGCCCTAAGCAGAATGTTCTATTAGCGAGAAGAATTGATTTAAAAATTTGGCTAATGTTGAACGATCTATAGTGCGTATAGTTAGTGAATGTGTGGCCTAAGAATTACGAGCACAATCAAATAATTCTAATCTAGCGTATGTGCTCCTAAATTCTATGTCATGCCACAGAGAGTTCAGTCCTGAATATTACAAATTAACATGGTACAAGGAGAGAGGGACCTTGTGAATAATGCAAAAAAGTAAACCTAGACCAAGCTCTCTCTTCACAAAAATTAAAACTTAATCTCCTTCCTTGCAGATCCTTGAATTGAATTCCAAAATGTCGCTCCTAGTAATTTCTGCAAAGAGAGAAATTACGGTTAGTATCTGAAGTAAGAGAGAGATGCCGAATAAAATGCAGAAAATGACATAAAAATTAATTTTACAAAAACTAATGAACATCAAATTTTGCCTCTTTAATAATCGTAAATTATCGTAGTATAGGAGGCAAATTTGGTTCGTCAAAAACCACAATCTGTGAATGTTGTGGAATATTTTTTACTTGGCAAGTCTATCAAGGTCGAACACAGGAAACGGTGATTCTTAGTTGCGTGGTTTTAAATCAAATTAAATAACTAACTAATTCTTGATTACTTTTCTGTGTTGAGAAAATATACAATGCAAGGATGAAAATGTGATGCAAGGAGAATGAACAAATGGGATTATGCCCAGGATCTGTGATTTGAAACGTATCAAATCTTCAATAATATGATAAATAATTTCACAAAATTAATCACAAATCAAAATGAATCTGACTCAATGCTTCAGGTTAATAAATTTTTGCTCAGAATAATTTGAAGCAAGATATCCGACCTCCAAATGTCTCTAATTCAAATCCTCGAATAGTTGACAATAATCTTAGAGGATTTGATCTAAATTAATCCCCAGAGAAATTTAATCTATTAAGAATATCAACGAAGGCTTAATCAGATTAAAATCCTCATCCGAATTCCTGCAAAAAAATATCATCAAATTCCCAAGCATCAATATGTCAAAAATTAGCCTGCATATGTCATCAAGGGTCCACAATTGATAATAATAAATAAACAACCTCAGATCTGTCCACAAATTATGCTGAATGATAGAGCATGGAAAGAGCTTCAAAATGACATATTATATGCTTAAATCAGAGTTCGGATGAAAAAGATATGATGAAATGAAATTGTAGGGACTAAAATGTGAATAAAATCAAGTTTTTGCTGCAAAGAGGTCCCTAGAGGGGCTTATCTATAATATAGCAAAGTCGGAGGGGCCCCTCCGCAATTTACCCCAGGTAGGGGTATAATTGTAATATCTGGAAACTTTGGGGGTGTGGCTGCAATTTTCCCCTGGACGCACGTGCCTTGCACGTGCGCCAGGAGGCTTGGAGGCGAGGTAGAGGCTCGGGGCTCCCGAGCCTGTGGTATGGAGATGAGGCGCAGGTTCGAGCGCCGGGGCTCCGGCTCGGAGGCCCGAGCCTACGTGGCGATAGGGCGGCGCTTCTGGGGACCGAGCCTCGAGGCTGGGGCCGAGGCTCGGGGGGGAGAACGTGGCAAGATTGTGGCCGTTGGATCAAGGGTTGGCCCCTGATCCAACGGCAGTTGTAGGGTGCGAACGGCCGTGGCGGAGGAGACGATGGCGAGGCCGCATGGCGAAGGCGCTGGGCCGATCGACACACGACCGGCAGAGGAGGGGCGGGGCTCCGTGGCGCGGGCACTGGGGCTCGACTGGCGGAGCGGCACAACGGAGTCACCGTGCAAGGCTGAAGGCGAGACGAGGCACGAGGGGAGATGGCCCTCGCTGGCGCATGCGACGGTGGGCGATCGGCAGAGGGCGGCGTTGACACGGCCGTGAAGACGTCCGGCTGAAGGTGGTTTCCCAACCACCCACGGAGAGGCAGCTGGCGGGCGAAGGCTTTGGCGGAGTTGGCGGGTGCGCTGGTGGTGCGCGGGCAGGAGTCGGTGGTGCTCGGTGATGAAGCCTTGCGGCCGAGCGTGGACGGTGGATTCGCCTGGGGGTTGGAGAGAGCAATGCCTATTTTCAGATGATGGCCTCAGAGATCCGGCGGGAGATCTCGAATCTTCGCCACTCGTCGGAGGAAGAGCAACAACAAAGGAGGGTTCCTCTGGATCGCACCGGAGGTCTTCCCTACTGCAGGCGACCTCGCTGTCACCGAGGTTGACTGGGCTTGCTCCTAATGGTGGATGGGGTTTGAGGCCGGTGAGAGGTTTTTATAGGAGGGTGATCAGAGGCGTTATGCGGAGGGGATGGCGACTGGCCTCGTAACCACTGGTGGAAGGGGGTGTGGCGGCTGTTACGAGGAGAGGTGGTGGAGCGGTGGTGAGGGGTGAGGGTTTTGGGAAACGGCTGGAGGTAGGGGAAGCCCGGTCACGTGATGGGCACGTGACTTGGGGGGCCAGGAGAGAGAGATAGATGGGGGTGCCACGTGGCACGCCTAGGGGCTGCCACGTGGCGCCCCCAAAAAAATTCAACTTTTAAAGTTAAAGAAAAATAGAAAAGAAATAGAAGGAGGACCTCGTATTGAAAAATTTTCTTCATGTAAGTTGTTCGTCTCGATGAGATCTACAACTTTCATGAAGGACTCGTAAGCAAAAGAGGTCACCTGTGCGAAGTGGTATTTTTGATGGTTCTCCATGCATATAGAAAACCTGGTTTTTGGGATTTCGTATTTTTTGGTGGTTTTAGAGAGGATAAAAATCTTGAAAAATTACGATAAAATACAAGAAAAATAATTACACACTAATCTAGTTTTGGATTTTTAATAGATAAGAAAATAGGAAAATAAAATAGAAGTAAGAAACACACAACTTTTGTACAGAATTACAACGGACGCTTGGACTCGGTCAGTTTCTTTGATTTCAGTTTTGATTTGGAATTAGATTTTTGTGTCGCTTAATAAAACTTTCATCAAAGAACACAAATGAAGAATAAATAAAATTAAAAGAATTACTTATGTACATAAAAACTGAGGTAAAAAATAGCAAAAAGTCAAAATGCGCAAAAGAGGCCCAAAACCCAACTTTCACATATGAGCTCCGAATTTTACGAAATTGGTCTTGTTTTGAAGGTATTTGTAAATGGAGTACTTTAAAAGTGAGTAGACCAAAATCAGACACTGTATGTGGGAGATATGCTCGTTTTAGTCCGTCAGATGTGAAATTAGACTTTAGGATTATTTGACACTTATCGGGGTTAGTAATTTTTTGTATTTTTTATTTAATAAGTTAGTAATATCCACACAATGGAGGTGGTTTGGGTTCAATCGGAGTTAGGATGAATTAACTAAAAATAGGAGAAGTTAGCGGCTTTTTAGGCTAATTTACACTTGGGATTTTTAATGCAATTTATGCATGATGAAATGCAAATATTATTAACACATGTATGAATGCTAATAATGCTCTATTAATGATTAATTGCAAGTGAATGATGAGGAACATAGCCTAAATGACCAATTTTAGCATGATGAATACGAGATTCATCACCTGTCGTTGCCCGCCACCCTCGCAGATTGGACGGTGGGTTTAGTTTTCTAATGATATCCACCTTGGCTGGATCGACCTCCATGCCCCTGGTTGAGATGATATGACCAAGGACCGTTCCTTGAGTCACCATGAAGTGACTCTTCTCCCAAGATAAGACAAGATTGACCTCAATGCAGTGCTGGGGTACACGATCTAGGCAGTCAAGACAAGCATCAAACCCATCGCTATAGACCGAGAAGTCATCCATGAAGACCTTTAAACAGTCACCCACCATGTCCGAGAAGATGGACAACATGCCCCCTTGGAATGTCGCCGGGGCGTTACACAAACCAAAGGGCATTCATCTAAAAGTATATGTCCCAAACGGACAGGTGAATGTTGTTTTGTCCTGGTCTTCGGGCACAATGGCCACTTGGTTATAACCGGAGTACTCATCAAGGAAACAATAATGACTCTTCCCAGCTAGCCTCTCGATAATCTGATCAATGAATGGCAGTGGGAAAAGATCATTCTAGGTGGCCTGATTCAATCGTCTGTAGTCCACACAGACCCTCCAAGAAGTGGGTACTCGGGTAGCTATCTCCTCTCCAGACGCACTCACAACTGTAGTGATACCCATCTTCTTGGTACCACATGTAATGGACTGACCCACTTGGAGTCGGAGATGGGGTAGATAAAATCAACGCTCCCCCATTTTAATATCTCCTTCATGACCACATCTCGAAGATTTGGGTTCAGGTGTCGCTGGATAACTCACACGAGGGCTTAACGTCCTCTTCGAGGTAGATATGGTGGGAGTACAGAGCCGGACTAATCCCCTGGAGATCAGCTATACCCCATCCTATTGCTTGCGATTCCTTTCAAGAACCTCCATCAAACGAGATTCTTGCTCTCCAGTCAAATCTACTGAGATAATGATTGGGTGCATATCTGGCTCACCCACAAGGAATCTATACTTCATCGACTGCGGCAAAGGCTTCAATTCCGAGCAACTGGGAGGTGGCAAATCTGGCTTCTGATATGTCTGAGTGAAGGCTACCAGATCTGCATGAGAGAACTCTCGCTGTACGTGAAAATCTGATGAAGGGAACCCAGCTGGAATATCTGTAAACTGTGCTAGTTCGCTCTTCGTCCTAGCTGTCGGCTTAGAAGGAATCAGACATGTCAAGTAATCATCAAAGTCATCCCAATCGGTGTCTGAATCCGAGGGATCTGAATCAGAATAACATGAATGAAACTCTGCTTCACCACTCATCCCACAACTGTCAGCCTCTAATGTGTGCTCTGCCAGGGGTGTGCTATCCAAACTCTCAACTACCATAAGCTGTAAGTACACTGAGTTTGTGGGCAAGGCGAGGGCTTTTGCTACTAGATCTGCCCAAATTGCTTCATCACCAGTCATCACAAAGTCGCACTCCTGGTGGACGTCTCGCTCTGCCTCTGTCATCTGCTCCGTGTCACTGAACTTCTCTGAGCTTACTGAATCTCTCGCTCTGGTCTCATCGATCGTCTCTATTTGTATACTTTCTCACTCTATGCGAAAGTACACCTTCCCTCTATCATGGTCGGATACCGCCTTGGCTGTGGCCAAGAATGGGCATCCAAGTATGATGGGGGTATCTGTCGCCGACTCAAGGATCTCCATGTCTAATACAACAAAGTCCACGGGGAATTGCATGCCATGAATGGTAACGACCACGTCTCTCAACAACCCCTTCGGCCTCTTAATAGACCTATCAGCAAACTGAAGGAACGTCCTACTCCGATAGAGAGGGCCAAACTCGAATCGGTCAAGTAAGGCTGCCGGAAGGAGGTTAATTGAAGAGCAGCTGTCTAATAGAGTACGATCGAACTGCTGCTCCTGAATCTTGCATCTAACATAGGGAGCTCCTGCATCGGGTCTCTTGGCTAGTAGTCTGTTCTGAATGGCAAAACATGTGGCACGGGTAAGCACATGGATCTCTCCTCTATGGTTCCTTCTCTTCCTGTGTACTGTAGTTTTCGCTCTCAAGTTCTTATGGAAAAGGGGGATGTGCTCTAGTACCTCCTATAGAGTCAGCTTAATCTGAAATCTATCAATCATCTGTTGGTTGAACTCTAACTGATGTGTCTTTTTTGGAATTTCTTTTTTATTTCCCTTCGCCAAGCGGAGTGCTTGAGGGAAAGGGAAGGTAGGGGCCTCCTCAGATGGAGGGCTAGGAAGAGGTTCCTGTGCCTGTGAAGGAATGGAATCCATACCAAGATCATCATGCAACATATATGGACTCGAAGTAGATAAAAAAACCATCCCTTTATTAACATTTTATTCTTTTTCTTGTTACCACAGTCCTGAGATACAAAATGTGGCAACACACTAGGGGGAAACTCAACAGAAGTTGAAGTGGTGGCCTCAGTACCACCAACGACATCTGTCTTCGCGGCATCAGCACCACGCTCTGGCTCAGCATCAAGTAAAATGGTGGCATCAGCACCACCGCCTGCATTTGGTGTCATGACGGCCTCAGTACCGTCAACTGGATCTGTATCCTTGGTGGCATCAGCACCACCATCATCAACATCATCAGCGGTATCAGCACCGCTACTCTCCTCATCTGGCGCCCCTAGTTCCTCGTGTGGTTGTTGCTCAGACGAGGCGCTGTTGGCTGGCATCCTACCGCTCCTAGTCGTCACGAAATCAGCATCAAACATACAAGAAGATATGCAATGCAAAGAATCACTAGGAGTGGTATCCTTTGAAGACTGTACCTGCTTAGATTTCCTCTTCAAATTATTTGGATTAGGCTCAATCTGTGCTGGTATGGCAGCCTTGCCCTTGATATCCCTCATCTCCTGTCGGAACTCATCCATTTCCTGTTGGAAGGATGCTGGCTGTTCAAAGAGCAAGCGAGCAAGGTCATCTAGAGCTGGGTTCTCGAAGGCAGGTGCCGGAGAACCGGAAGTGTTCCCATGCTGGAAATGAGGCTGCTGCTGCGAATAGTGAGGGGGAGGCTAGGAGTATGGCTGGTGAGGCTGCTGATGCCGCCTCCACTGTTGTCCCTAGTAAGAGGGACGAGGACCCTGCTGGTACTGCTGGTGGGAGTAATGGGGCTGTGATGAATCCACGATTCATCATCTCAATATCTTGATCTTAGAAAAATCCCTAAGTAAAATCATAAATAAATGTCCATAAAATCAATAAATTAACAAAATGTCTCTTGTAAATAAAATACACTAATTAATGTATATTAGATTGAACAAAATAAATTAACAATAAAAAGCCGCAAAAATAAAGGAGTTTTTCAACTGTAAATAGCCCAAAAATTCATGTATTTTTAATAATTTCATTTCAACTCCTTTTTGGCTTATTCTTTCTCTATATTGTTCATAAAATGCATATAAAAATACAAAATTATGAAATAAATTTTACCTCAAATAAGTGCTCCTAGATCCCAAAGATAAAAAGCCATAAAGTCCAACTTCTAGGCCAAATTTCCGCTCCGTATGAACTCCAAATTCACCAAACTCACTTTTAAAGTTCAAGTTAGGAAATTTTCTATCCAACGGAAGTGGTTTCATTAAAATCGGAGCTCATTTGTAAAAGTTGGGTTTTAGGATCTCGGTGTACATTGTATATATTGTACATATTTTTTGTTTTCCCATTATTTATATATTTATTCTTAATCAATAAAAATCCAAAAAAATCAATTTTGTGTTGTATTTTATTTTTAGTATTTTATTATATTTTTCTGTTGTAGATATCTTTTATTAAAAAATTAATTAAAGTTAAAAAAGTAAAAAAATGTACATAGTGTTTGTCTTATTTTGTAAATTCCCCACTCTTTTTCTTCTCTTTTATTTTTATTGTGTTTAAAGTAGCCTACTTTATTTCATTTTATTTTCCTTTTAATTTTTTCCCATTCTCTACAATAACTTCTATTCTACCACCAACTCCCATTCTACCCCACATTCTTCATCAACCTCCCATTCAACTCCACAAATAATCCAACCTCCCATTCAACACCACTCCATTCTTACTTCCCTTTCTCTTCTCTTTATATTCATTTCTACATACTCATTTTTTCGCATCTGCCATTCTAATAGAAAAAGGAGAGAGCTTGGAGTGTTTTGTTGGTGACAGCGGCGAGGCATCTTCCTCAAGAGACGACCTCCTTCAGGCGAGATCCGCGGAGCTCCGCTCCGCGTCACGAGTTCCCCATCGAGCTTGCGTAGCTTCTCCGATTTTTATTTTGCCACTCGGATCGAGGTGACGACAGGAGTCCAGCGTAGCTGCTCGTAAATCCGGCGAAGATTCAGGTAAGTATTCCTCGTCATTTCTTTTGTTATTTTATTTTATCTAATTTTTCCCTTATTGTTTATATCACACCACACCATTATCATCCTTCACTTGTTTACGTTGCCACATCACCATCATCTTCATCTTCTCCATCATTCTCTTCTATCATTTTCTCCTTTTGTATATATTTTATTTATTCCTTGTTTAAGAAAAACAAAAAAATAAAAAGTTAAAAAAAATCAAAAAAAAATTCAAAACAAAAGACAGGAGCCGCTGCAGCCCCGCCCCTTCTTCCTCCTCCCGCGGCCCCATCACTGACGGTTGCATCTACACCCGGCCCCCCAGCTGGCCAAGCCTCCGCCGCAGCACGCGGACTCCGCGCCAGTCGGGCGCCCCCTCCAGCCCCGCTCGACTCCTTCCGCGCGTGGCACCGCCTCCCCACGCATGTGCGCAGCTCCACCATCGCCGCCACCCGCGGCGCCGCGAACGCCACCACCACCGCCCCCATGCCTCTCCGACACCTGTGCCACTATCGCGCGCCGCTGCGGCCTCCCATTCGTGTCTGCTCCGCCGCGACCGCGTGCGGGCCGCCGCTGCCAACCTTGGCTTCTTCTTCATCATGCGCCCTAGAAGGAGGAAGAAGAAGGTAGAAAAATTATTTGCAAAAATTGCATTTTTATTTCCTCGTGTTTCTGTAATTACAAAAACATCCTTGTACATATTGGTGTTGTTTAGTTTCAATTTTTGTTTTGGACGGATACCCCTGTATTTGCATGTTAATTTGGACATCAACCTTGCACTTTTTTATTCAATGAAAAATGCCATTGTGTTGAGAAACTAATTGTCTACATTATGAATATTTATTTATTTTTTGTGATTTTGGGTAATTAATTAAAATTGTCTAACTGAAATTCTTCGTATTTTTCCCATTCTATGATATTAAATTCATATCGAACTCATTGTTGCTCTAACAATTCTACAAAAATTAGACATGATGCCTTGAAATGCGATTGAGATACTAACCAAATTTCATCCAAAGTGGAATTGTCACATACCGAAAATAAATTGTGAAATGATTTTCGTATTTGATTTTTAATTAAATTCATGTACATCCTTTTTACACATTTTCAAGTCTCCTGGATGCCATATGAAAATACCTATATGAGATAATTCGCTCTTTACCTAATTTTGCTAGTGTGGATTTATTAGGAATTATTTACTCACTGTCACTCTATTTTCACTAAAAATTCCATAAAAAAATCATAATTTGTCAAAAAATTCCAAAAAATATTACTGTAGCTTCCTTGTGTCATGTTTATGTTCCAATAAATTTTTCATGATTTTTTCTTACTGTTTGTGTGAGAAATTGTGAAAATACCCATAAAAAGTGTGCTTTTTTAGTTGTTGCGTTTTAATCCTATAAATTCCAAAAAAATGTATCTTACATTCCTCACTGAATTAAGATCCTAGAAAAAATATAACTTGGCTGAATTGAACTGATTTGATATTAAAATTAATTTGGCTTATTTGTGTGTTTTCTTAGTGTCTTAATTCACTTGCATTGTGCATTTTACATCTTATTCGCATAAAAAATATAAAAAAAATAACCGTTTGGAAACCTATATCTTAATTTTTGAGCTAACCCCAAAGTTGTTCCTTTGCCTCCCTGAGTTCGACCCGGACTTGCCGGGATATAAATTAAGCCGAGACACTCTTCACGGAGATCTTCTCTCGGTTCTGATTGAATTTCTAAGTACACGTGCTACAACGTATCCGAATTAATCATCGTACTTAGCGACTCGTCAGATGGTGATGTTGCTTGGTAGGCAAACGATTTAGGGATTAATTTAGAAAATTAGATTTAGATTTTCTCTACTCGGGTAGTCTGACCCCCGAGCCACTTGTATTTATTCCATTTTTTGCAATTATTTTTCTTCTCATTTTTGTATATATTTTATTGTTGTTCTCTCTAACATAAGTTTTATTTTCCTTGCGAGGGCCTGGTGGACTTGGAGTGCATCGGAGGTCGACGGACGTGACGCGCATCGACTGCTGAAGTGCGAGGATATTCAATTTATTTTCGAGAGCATTTTTCATTTTTGTAATTATTGTGTTGTAATAATTTAGGTAATTTTGCTCTTTATAGCGGCTCTTGTTTGAGAGCTCACGCGTGTATCCGGACTGGACTTTGGACCCTCTCGTGGTCGTGTGGTTTCTTGACGTAGAATAGGACTTGCACTCGCAGCTCTTAGAGCATATTTTTATTAGAATGTTTTATTGCTTGTGCTCGTAATATTTAGGACCACACATCACTTTTAACAAGACGCACTTAGATCGCAGGGCTAATAGTCAAATTTAATTCATTCATCACTCGCTAATAGAACTGCCTGTCTAGGAATGGTTTTCTCGTTTGCATCTCATTTAGTATAAAATTTCAATTCTGCCTTGCATCCTGCATGTAGAGCATGAGGATCACTGTAAGTCTTCTGAACTGGGCATGCATCATTGATTTCACTATTTGCATCAGTTTTTCTCGACTCCTTCCCCCTTGGTTTTTGAAACTTAGGTTAAAAGGAAATCGAGACTGATCGTTAGGCGTGCTTTGTTTGGTAGACTAATCAAGTGATATCAAACTTAAAATCGAGACTACTAATCAGAGTTGACCAAAAAAATTGACTAAAACTAACACTTGCTTTGGGAGAGTAAAACCCTCATTGTTTGTTTTACTTGCAAGTGAGAGAGAGACGACCCTAGGATAGAGCCAAGCCAGGATTCCTTACTTACTACTGGTTCTTTCTTTTTAGGCGATTAGCTACTTTTCAGTGAGGATCTACGGGTAGCCGGTAAACGGTCCGGATTTCCATAGTAGAGTGGGAGGTTTAGAGGACGCATTAGTCCTCAAGGAACGGGTAGCCGTATTTATACGGTCTGTACTTACTCCTATACTGGCTGAAAGTAGGTCCAACTAGTCGTAAGAACCGGGACAGTCTATAGGAAAATACGGGCACCTTATATCTCGTTAATCTCTCCAAGATTGTATTTATCACCAACTAAAATTTGACTAGATAATTCGGCCGAACCTTTACGGCCATCAAGTGTTGAGTTGGTGAAATTGAGGGTTTGCTCTTGTATGTGTTTGTTTGTTTTGTGTGTTATTCGGTGCACTTGCACTCTTTCTTCATCGATCCGCTTCATTCTCCCATCTCCCTTCCAAGATGTTAGAATTTTGGTCATCATATCTAAGTCACCCTTCTTCGACCATATTCCGATCATCTCCACCCTCCTATTCATTCATACCCATACACCAACCGCGAAGTCAGAACTCCGACTGACTTCTCCACTTCTTCGTCCTTCTCACCTACCCCACATTCTTACACCCCTAACCCACATCCACCCTGGATTGACTCACCATATTCTCACCCGCTTGCTGGAATGAAGGAACAAATCGAAGAGCAAGCGACTGCTGAGATGAATGACTGGCTGAATCAGTTACCCCCACGGACATCATTCTCACCTCAAGTTGGGACTGGGCAACCATTGACCTATACACATCTTGACTTATCCTTAGGGTATAACAAGGTCGACCAAACAAACCAAATGGAAAGGCCTACACCATGTGATCTTCCTGACTTGATTGACCTGAGTGATCAAGCCAACATTGACAAGCCTTCATATCATCCATTCGGAGAGCCGACACATATAGGGGATTGGATTCATGCGACCGATTTACAAGCCCCTTGTCTACTGACTCCACCTTACGAGGCTTCGACCAACATCTGCCATATAGACGGGCCATACTCAACCTAGCATTACAAGCTTGAGTCAAGGTGTGTTGAATATAAGAGCCTGAGTTCTCAGCAGTATCCTCCAATTGCGCTGACTTCTCTCATGAGGTGTCATGAGAACTTATTAAAGGATGACATTTGTAGACCGATCAAGAGTCCAGGTAGGATTGTGGATCATGGATTTCGCGGATTGAATCTTAAAAACCTGGAAGACACCGGATTGACCACACGTCATGTACAACTGGAGACCCTTCTACCTCCCTCTTCTACTAACCACTTTCCCTCCAAACCAGATTCTGTGCATTCTCCTAGTCCTCATTCACCTATCAAAAAGACCAAAAAAATTGAAAACTCAGAAAACAACATAAAAATTGAAAATAGAAAAGATTTACAAAAATTGGATCCTACACTTAGGGAAGCATTGGATAGAAAGTAGATTTTTGAGCTTCCTTTAATAATGGTCATTGACCACTTTCCCGACCTTAAAAGATTTGTGAGAAGTAAATTGATGCCTAAAAGGTCGGGCAATAAGAGAACAAGGACTGAGAGACATATAGTGTCTATGGACACATCTTTGATGATAGGGAGAAAAACCAAGAGCCGTAGAGTAAAGCGGTTGCCTAGGTTTGATTGTGAAATCAAAGATACCACATTCACCCATGCAAGAATCGATGATGACTCACCGATCAATATTCTCCCAACCTCCGTGTTTGCCAAGCTCAAACTCGGATCTGCCAAGAAGTCAAGAGAGATCATTCAGTTGGCAGATCGGACCATTAAACAGTCGAGAGGAACCATTTCAGTCATCGTTACTTTCCAAGGTGCTCTACTGGAGATAGACTTCACGATCATGGACATTGAGCACCGAGGAGAGTTCACCCAATCTCCGATCATTCTTGGGAAGCCGTTCTTAGCCTTGGCTAAGGCATCTATAGATTGTGAGACTCGGGAGATCGATTTCTCTGCATTGGGAGCACTCCGACCTCACCAGATCTTTGAGGACACACAATTTTCCAAGGTGACCCGCACATCCGTTGACAGTCATGACCATCGAGAGGAAGATGAGTCACACCTCTCTGCTACATATGAGAAACTAATTGTCCAGACGACCGTTGGATCTGAGACTCCCCACACCTCCACTTCATCAACTGCTTGCACCACCACCGTAACAGCTTCTAAGGAGGACTCACGATAAGAAGCTATCATTGAGTCGAACACGACCTTTGTGGATTGCCTTGATCATTTCGATGATCCGACACAAGAACCCAACAATGACAAGCCAACTGAGAACACTGTGCCTTACCAGAGACGTGTGCTGACCTTGTAGGAGTATTATAATGCATATGGTGACTCATCTGATGATGAACCTCTGGTCAGAACCTCACACTCACTACATCCATGATTTACACCAAAAGAGACAACTGGGACCAAATTGACCAATATGGATAAATCGGTTGCTCCATCCTCTAGTCAGTCATCTGGTAAGAAGAAGACGGGTATTGATTCCTTGAGGTGTTCCCCCGAACTCCTTAAGCCGTATCAATCCCCTCTTCCTCTTGATGCTTCAGGTTCTAGAAAACCGGCAAAGAAAGTTGCCTTCGACTTAACAGAGAAGGAACTTTCTGAGGAGTCCTCATCAAGTCCGGATGAGGTGATCTATATGAGTGAGCTCAGTTCGGTTGTTCTGAAGCCATATTTGAGCAAGCAGTCGTGTGTCGACCCTCGTTGGACGTTCCCCACACCTTACTATTATTCCTCTATGAATGATTCTGACAGCGACACATATATATATTACCCACTCCCTCGCTCCCGCAAGAAGGTATGTCACAAACCTTCTTGATCCTTGTATATTCTCACTGCTCCTTGTACATATTTTCCTGCCTTTATTCCCCTCCCTCCCCCGCTATTCACATCACTCGCTCTAGTTCTGTATTGTTTTAATTTTGTGGCTATACTTAGGATAACTAGATCCTAAGTATAGGGGGGTGAGTGACCCGAGTTGCTCCATCTCTTTTTTTTCTTTTTGTATATTCTTTCCCATTCTCATCGGTCCCCCATTCTTGTGTTCTTTCCAATACTTAGGCTGACCAGAGCCTAAGTATAGGGGGGTTGATGCCCGTTGTGTATTATCCACACTCTTATTTTTTTCTTCATTTCTATTCTTTTCACCCACTTATACTTAGTACGAGCTATGGCTTTTTGTCACCTAGTGCCATGAGGACAGAGCACATGCTAAGTATAGGGGCGTTTGTATATATTACATATATACTTTACCTATAGCTCGTACTTTGACTTGTTTGTAATTAAATAAGGGGTTATGGGTAATTTGTTGTAAATAAGAGGTATAACAAAAAACAAAAAAATCTTTTTAAAAAAATATTTCCTTTTTATTTTGTGTCTCTTTTCAAAAAAATACTTTTCAAAAAAATGTTTTCTTCCTCTTTATTTTCAAAAAAAACTTTTCCAAAAAAATATGTATCCTTTCTTATTTACATTTCTTTTTCAAAAAAAACTTTTGAAAAAACACAAAAAACCCTTTAAAAAAAACAATTCTTCCCATTCTTTTTCAAAAAAACATTTTCCAAAAAAAATTCTTTTTTTTTTCAAAAAAAACTTATATTAAAAAACCTTTTTCAAAAAATCGAAAAAATCAAAATAAAAAAACTAACTAATGGGTTGGTTTAACCCTGACACTTATACTTTCACACAAGACTAGTGATGTTCAAGAACACTTGGTTTATGAGCTCTTGAGATTTTGAGTTAACCAGCCTTAGTCATTAAGGTCTTTGACTTAATTATTCACATTTTCCTAGTTTGAAAGATTTATGTGCTATATTGCATGCTTAGTCTCTACCTTAAGAATATGATCATCACCTCATATACACGATTGCAATTATGATGAGATGAGTTGAAATTTCACTTGAGGAACTGGGATGAGGGATTTGAGTTTGGACTTGATTTGATGATGCTCGAGGATGGGATAAAATCAATGTAGGCTTCATGAAACCTGAGTGTCAGCACCTTTAGCCAGTATGAGAACATGGTTCTTGTACTATCTCTTGACATTTACCTATGTGCCAAGGTGTGATAAAATAAAAAATTGTTGATCAGTGTACGCCAACTTTTGGTAAAAGCAGTGGAGCTAGCCAAAAATACTACAAAGCAATGAAATTTCAAAGAAAAACTCTCATTCCACAAAGTCAAATACCAAAGAGCTTCCACCAAAGGCGAGCGCTCCCAACCATTTCAAAGTGTCCACTTGGACCACCACTATTAGGACCAGGAGTCGGGCTTGCACCAAAAAAGGGCTCTGCATCGTAAATGCTACAAGCCTCGGTGTAGAAGGTACGATAGGTACTCAAAAAAGGCACACACCGGTGTACTCCCAGGAAAACAAGTACAGACGACTCTAACTTCTCTTGACGGACGCACTGATCAACACCAAAATTGCGTAATAAGGCACTTGAGAGGATCCTTGTTCCAATGAGAGGGAGAGAAGAAATGACACAATCCTATACCCTCCATCAACTGGCCTTCCATCTACACTTTCAAGTCTGACAACTAAAGAGACAGTGAATTGGATGCAAGAAATGGTTTATTCCCTAGTGTTGAGGATTGGGTTCTTAGGAGAGTCTCTTGAACTGGAACCTTGGGTGACGTTGCGACTCTACTCTCGTAAATGCAGTCCATACTTAAATTCATATCCTTACTATATATGTATACATAGAGAGTCTGATGATTAGGGAAATTGGATACCTTTGGACTAGAGCTTGGTTCAGCTTAGAATTTTAGGATCTCTAAAATCGAGAGTTCTTGAACGGATCAAGTCCTGTATTCACATGCACAATCAGGGGTTATTCCAACTTATTCATTCTTTATTTGCTCGAGGACTAGCAAAGCTTAAGTATAGGGGGTGATGAATCCGCGATTCATCATCTCAATATCTTGATCTTAGCAAAATCCCCGAGTAAAATCCCAAATAAATGTCCATAAAATCAATAAATTAACAAAATGTCTCTTGTAAATAAAATACATTAATTAATGTATATTAGATTGAACAAAATAAATTAACAATAAAAAGCCGCAAAAATAAAGGAGTTTTTCACCTGTATATAGCCCAAAACTTCATGTATTTTTAATAATTTCATTTCAACTACTTTTTAGCTTATTCTTTCTCTATCTTGTTCACAAAAATGCATATAAAAATACAAAATTATGAAATAAATTTTACCTCAAATAAGTGCTCCTAGATCCCAAAGATAAAAAGCCGTAAAGTCCAACTTCCAGGCCAAATTCCCGCTCCGTATGAACTCCAAATTCACCAAACTCACTTTTAAAGTTCAAGTTAGAAAATTTTCTATCCAAAGGAAGTAGTTTCATTAAAATCAGAGCTCATTTGCAAAAGTTGGGTTTTGGGACCTCGGTGTACATTGTATATATTGTACATATTTTTTATTTTCCCATTATTTATATATTTAATCTTAATCAATAAAAATCAAAAAAAAATCAATTTTGTGTTGTATTTTATTTTTAGTAGTTTATTATATTTTTCTGTTGTAAATATCTTTTATTAAAAAAATTAATTAAAGTTAGAAAAGTAAAAAAATTGTACATAGTGTTTGTCTTATTTTGTAAATTCCCCACTCTTTTTCTTCTCTTTTATTTTTATTGTGTTTAAAGTAGCCTACTTTATTTCATTTTATTTTCCTTTTAATTTTTTCCCATTATCTACAATAACTTCTATTCTACCACAAACTCCCATTCTACCCCACATTCTTCATCAACCTCACATTCAACTCCACCAATAATCCAACCTCTCATTCAACACCACTCCATTCTAACTTCCCTTTCTCTTCTCTTTATATTAATTTCTACATCCTCATTTTTTCGCATCCACCATTCTAATAGAAAAAGGAGAGAGCTTGGAGTGTTTTGTTGGTGACAGCGGCGAGGCATCTTCCTCAAGCGACGACCTCCTTCAGGCAACATCCGCGGAGCTCCGCTCCACGTCACGAGTTCCCCATCGAGCTCGCGTAGCTTCTCCGATTTTTATTTCGCCAATTGGATCGAGGTAATGATAGGAGTACAACGTAGCTGCTCCGCAAATCCGACGAAGATTCAGGTAAGTATTCCTCATCATTTCTTTTGTTATTTTATTTTATCTAATTTTTTCCCTTGTTGTTTATATCACACCACACCATTATCATCCTTCACTTATTTAAGTTGTCACATCACTGTCACCTTCATCTTCTACATCATTCTCTTCTATCATTTTCTCCTTTTGTATATATTTTATTTTTTCCCTGTTTAAGAAAAAACAAAAAAATAAAAACCTAAAAAAATTCAAAAAAAATAAAAAAGGCAGGAGCCACTGCAGCCCCGCCCCTTCTTCCTCCTCCCGCGGCCACGTCACCGCCGACCGCATCTACGCGCGGCCCCCCAGCCAGCCAAGCCTCCGCCACAGCACGGCGGACTCTACGCCAGCCGGGCGCTCCCTCCAGCCCCGCTCGACTCCTCCCGCGTGCGGCGCCGCCTCCCCACGCTTGCGTGTGGCTCCGCCATCGCCGCCACCCGCGGCGCAGCACCACCACTGCCGCCCCCTTGCCTCTCCGACACCTGCGCCACCATCAGCGCCGCTGCGGCCTCCCATTCGTGTCTCCTCCGCTGCGGCCGCGTGCAGGACGCCGCTGCCAACCTTGGCTTCTTCTTCATCGTGCGCCCTAGAAGGAGGAAGAAGAAGGTAAAAAAAATATTTGTAAAAATTGCATTTTTATTTCCTCATGTTTCTGTAATTACAAAAACATCCTTGTACATATTTGTGTTGTTTAGTTTCAATTTTTGTTTTGCACGGATACCCCTGTATTCGCATGTTAATTTGGACATCAACCTTGCATTTTTTTATTCAATGAAAAATGCCATTGTGTTGAGAAACTAATTGTCTACATTCTGAATATTTATTTATTTTTTGTGATTTTGGGTAATTAATTAAAATTGTCTAACTGAAATTCTTCGTATTTTGCCCATTCTATGATATTAAATTCATATCGGACTCATTGTTGCTCTAACAATTCTACAAAAATTAGACGTGATGCCTTGAAATGCGATTGAGATGCTGTCCAAATTTCATCTAAAGTGGAATTGTCACGTACCTAAAATAAATTGTGAAATGATTTTCGTATTTGATTGTTAATTAAATTCATGTACATCCTTTTTACAAAATTTCAAGTCTCCTGGATGCCATATGAAAATACCTATATGAGATAATTCGCTCTTTACCTAATTTGCTAGTGTGGATTTATTAGGAATTATTTACTCACTGTCACTCTATTTTCACTAAAAAATCCATAAAAAATTCATAATTTGTCAAAAAATTCCAAAAATATTACTGTCTCTTCCTTGTGTCATGTTTATGTTCCAATAAATTTTTCATGATTTTTTCTTACTGTTTGTGTGAGAAATTGCGAAAATACCCATAAAAAGTGTGCTTTTTTAGTTGTTGCGTTTTAATCCTAAAAATTCCAAAAAAATGTGTCTTACATTCCTCACTGAATTAAGATCCTAGGAAAAATATAATTTGGCTGAATTGAACTGATTTGACATTAAAATTAATTTGGCTTATTTGTGTGCGTTCTTAGTGTCTTAATTCACTTGCATTGTGCATTTTACATCCTATTCGCATAAAAAATATAAAAAAATAATCGTTTGGAAACCTAAATCTTAATTTTTGAGCTAACCCCAAAGTTGTTCCTTTGCCTCCCTGAGTTCGACCCCGGACTTGCCCGAGATATAAATTAAGCCGAGACACTCTTTACAGATATCTTCTCTCGGTTCTGATTGAATTGCTAAGTACACGTGCTACAACGTGCCAAATTAATCATCATACTTAGCGACTCGTCAGGCTACTGCTGCTGGATGCTCTGATTGCCTTGAGCGAGAGACTGTTGTTGGGATGAAGTGCCTCCGGTGGTCCAACAGAATCCGGGGTGATCGCGATGAATCCCGGCATGCTGTGGGTACCGGTCGTACCATATCCCATTGACTTCCATCAATGGCTCCTGCTCAAAGGGTGGTAGAGGAAGAACTGCCACTTGCTAATCTGGTCGGTAGACCACCATCTGAATGTCTTGAGAAGGTGGTGGCACTGGGTAGTGCTGTAGCTGCTGGACCGGCTCTGCCTGGATGTGGTGAACCTGGCGGTATGTGGCAGAGGGCTAGGTGGAGCTGCTAATGATGGGATTAGCATGTGACCTGGGAGGCTACTAAGTGGATGTCTGTGCCTCCTGAATGCATAGGATCTGAGTCTTCAGGTCACTCATGGTCTTCGTCAACTGGTCCATTTGTGCAAGACCTTGGCTCTGCTTCTTCTCAAGGATCTCGATGCGGTCCAACTTCTCGCTAATGATTCCCATGTTGGCTGCGATGGATTCAGCCTGAGCTGCTGCTACTGACGGAGTGTGGGTACCGGCATCGATGCGTGCAATCCTCTAATATGAACTACCTGTTGTGGGATCTTCGACTGTGTGTAGACTCGAGCTTGGGCAATTACTATCGAGTTCTCTGCTATCCATTCATAGATGGCCCAAACCTCGTCTTCACCCTTGGAAATGTAGGATCCTCACAAGAGGCATTCACAAGCCCCTGCAGCTCTAGTGTCAGCCAACAAAAGAAACTATGAACCTGGTTGGGCTTTAATATATCGTGATGTGGACACCGATCAACGAGCTCTCTAAATCGATCCCAAACCTCATGGAACTACTCATTCGGGATTATAGTGAAGTTGCTGATCATAGCTCGTGCTGCGTTGGTCCAGCCAAGTGGATAGTACTTGTTCAAATACTCGATCCGAAGTTTCCCCCAAGATGTGACATACCTTCCTAGATGCTTCAGCCAATAGGTTGCTCTGTCAGCTAAGGAGAACGGGAAGGCAATCATCTTTATTGTGTCCTCGTCCACCAGTCTGTCGTGGACGGTGCTACAAATCGTTTCAAACTCCTGCAGATGGAGATGAGGCTCCTCGGTGGCCAGCCCATGAAACTTGGTCAACAACAGGATAGTTTGGGGGCGAAGCTCGAAGTTCTCGATAATGGAAGGAAGCTGGATCCATCGGTGAGTGAGGGTTGCAGCAGGGTAGTGCAACTGTCTCATGGTCATCGGTGGTGGCATCTCCTGGTTAGATTCTCCTCCTCCACCTTATGCTTCTGGTATCTCTCGACCTCCCTCAAGTCTTTCTGTTCTGTCCTCTCGCATCTGCGCCAACTCTCTCATGATGTCACCCATGAAGGCTCCTTGGTCTCTGATCTGTCTCTGCATGGTCTCCAGGGAAACTAATAAGGAATTGTTGATGGTAGTCTCATCATATATGTACGGAGGCAGTCCCTGCTCATCTGGGTGTTCCTCTCTGTCGGCCATATCTTGGGTCTCTGCAAAGGCAAAAGTACCCATCTCAGGTGCTGTCAAATGTCCAGAACTCTATGCTGCACTAAACTCTAACACCACAAGACTGACCGAAGAAGAAGGGTGATCAAGGGGGAACATGGTGGACGTAAACTCAGGTTCGGAGAGTGGGTTTAAACTCCCCGAAGCCAACCTAAATGAAAAGGGAGGAGTGCTCGATAGCGGTGCCACCAGATGTGGCCTAAGGGATCTCCTTCCCATCACCGTGATCTGGAAAAAGGGAGGATGAGATCTGGAATGCAAACAAGATGTGAAAATAAACCCCCGGTTCACCTACACAACTCTTGAGCTAATGATCGTAAAGGCTCGGTCGATTATCTTTTCAATTTTATTTTAGGTGATCAATCAATCTATCAGAGCGATTAAGCGAGCTGGTAGGAACCCGATGCTCCTAGGAGATTGTCCCACTCTAAAGCTAGATCTTTCCCAGCCAGTATGAATTGTGGACCGTTTACCAGCTACCCGATCGATTCACTCTGTAAATGACGTCACGGTCTGCTTTACCAGTTACCGGAGAGATCCTCACCGGAGAACGACTAACCCCAAAACAGTAGTCTGAGAGGAGTTCAGGTATGGCTCTATCCTAGTGTACGGGTCACTCCGTCACTGCAGATATATCAACCAATGAGGGGGTTACTCTCCCCAAGACAAAATATTTTTGATGAGGTGAGTTTTTAAGTCAAGTTTGCATTAGCAGTCCCAAATTTTATTATTTTCACTTTTTTAGTATTTTTCTAAATAAAAACAATGCCTAATGAATTTTCTGATTTCCATGTTTATTTGAAGTCCAATAAAATGGGGGAGGAAGTCGGAAAAGTTGATGCACGATCAGACACAATGATGCATACAGAGTTAGAAATGCGTACCTTGCTCCAACACTCTACATGCAGGGTGATCCGGCATAAATTTAAATACAGAAAAGTAAACTACCTATTTGATGCACGAGGAAATCGGCCTTAGACAAAGAATTTCTATTCGAGAAGAACAATAGCTAATAGGTCAACAAGAGAGGTCGGGGTCCGGTCTCTGATGCCGATCAGTGTCCGCCACAACGGATCCTGACAGTGCTGTATATGACCTCTAGAGGCACTTGACCCCTCAGGTGACCAAATTAGCTTTTTCTTTGTGAGTAATTAATTAGGTCCACTTAGCGATCTATAGGTGCAAGCAAGATATTAGGTGTGGGGCCTTAATAAATTACGTCACAGTCAATATAAAATACTAAGTCTAGGGGCCAAAATCTTCGTAAATCAAAATGAAAGAAAAGTCGAAGAAAACAAAACCGGCAAGAAAATCGCAAAAATCGAAGAGGCCCCCAAGGGAACAATCCCTCGGGCAATGGACCTTGTGAAGTGTCGAAGTATCCAAGAGTCCTGTTTAAGTTACAATTCAAGAGTCACTCTCTCACTTAAATTACACAAGTATTTGCAAGAAAGTAAATGGAGCTAAATCTACCAAATCTCTCTAAATCTTCTTCGTGCAGGGATAATAGATCGAAGTCGGCTTCACGTGGGTGCGCAAGCACCTATGGAAATGCACCTCCCTCGATCCGCGGTACCTCGCACAAAGTCAACAAGAGAAGGGGGTTAGACAGCTCAAACAATATATCTCAAAAATAAAGAAAATAAATGAGGCAAAAATGTAGACAAATAATCACAAACAAGCTCAAATATATCTGATCTATACGATATTGCTCCCCGGCAATGGCGCCATTTGATTAACCGAGATGTATCGGGGTCTAAATGTATCTCACACAGGGCGGAGACACAGTCGCTATGGCGACCCTCGATAAATCTGTTCTAAATCAACAATTAACACACGACAAATAAATCAAGCAATGAAAGTAAATGTGGAGTTAAAATTTATTATAACCCTACAAAATATGTGTATAGTACAAGTATGTGCAGAGTGTCGAACACAGGGAACAAGCAGGACAGATCGGGGCAAAATGCTTAAAACTATGAATGTGATGTATATGCCTACAAGTGCTAATTTTTGTGGGTTTTAATTTCATATTTTTTTAACATTTATGATTTTATATTTTTATATTTTGATTTTCAATTTTTCGATTTTTAATTGTCTTTTTATATTTTATATTTTTTTATATTTTCTTTTTCTTTTAATTTATAAAATAGAATATATATATACAATATAAGAAAAGAAAGAGATAATGTATTTATAAAAAGAGGTAAAAATAGTCAAAATTCTGGAAATGAAATCTTTTTGGGCTTTTTATATTTTTCTGATGTTTTTATGTTTTTCTTAGATTTTTCCTATTTCTGGTATTTTTAAAGGCAAAATACTGAAAATAGTGAGCAAAATAAAAGGCTGAAACTAAAATAGAGAAATAAAATATCAAACAGAAGCCAAAAATCCTACAAATTAATTTTAAATAAAGGTAATAAAACAAAGAAAATTCAAAGACAAAAATTATATTTTTAGGATTTTTGTGGAATTTTTAAGATTTTTATGAAGATTTTAGGGATTTTGCTATTTTTAGGAGTTTTCTTTTGTCAATTTTTATGATTTTCAGATTGAAATTAAAACACAAAGAAATAAACTAAATCTGATTTTTTTTGGATTTTTTCAAGGGGTTTTTGTAATTTTTATGTATTTTCTAATGCAAACAGTAGAGGAAATGCATGTTTCTTAGTTTTTATAAATATTAAAATGCAATAAAAATGCAAAATAAAAATATGACGTGATACAACAACAGAACAGGAAGCTATGCTAATTTTGGGAATTTTAGGATTTTATAGATGCATGAAATAAATAGAAGAAACAAAAAGAAAATTCATTACTAGTAGGGGTATTTTTGTAATTAACAGAAAGTCTAGGGGGAACTTACAATTTTCCAGAAAATATATAACGCAATATAAAAGTTCCTGGAACAAGGGTAAATTTCAAGATCCGTAGGGGTACGAGTACAAAAATCCCAGAGTCACATGCGCAAGGCATGCGACTAGCAGGGATCGTTCTGTAAATATTCAAAAACCTGAGGTCAAGATGCAAATTTGCCACAGAATTGAAAAGTTCCTGGACTAAATAGAAATACACAAAGTCGTGAGGGTCCCCGCGCCAAAATACCCCACCCCACATGCACAAGTCACGTGAGGTGACGTGGACAGGGACCTAAGTGCAATTATAGAATCTACAAGGGTGTTCTTACAAAAATTACAAAATAATTAAACTACAGATGAAAGTTTATGTATTAGATATTAAATATAAAAAGGGCCCGGGTAAGAAGTGCAAAATACCCAGGCTAAGCGGATCCGACGGTTGATATCCCTTCACTTGCCACGTGTCGTGTCTTGGAGGGTTGATGACGGTTCGCAACCAATGGCCGAGATCAGATCTGGCTGAGACGATCAATGGCCAAGGCTGGCCAAGATCCGACGGCGGCTGTGCAAATTGGGCTCCAGCCTTGATCCGACTGTGGACGGGCAAGGACGAAGAATAGGGAAGAGTCGCCGGCTGGGCGACTTTCCCCGCCCTCGATCTCAGCCTCCGACGCAGCTTTGAGCTCCCAAAATGGACGGCAAGCTTCCTGCGATGGTCCTCCACGTGCAGGGCACTCCAAAAGGTTCCGGCAACGGCCGAAGCTCTCGCGAGGAGGCGTCGGAGCTGGGAGGCTCCTAGTACTCCGGCGAGAGATCAAAACGAGCTCCCAGGTTCATCTTATAGCTTCTGGACCTACAAAAAGTGTTAGACCATCGAGGGAAAAATGCCTCGACGGTTGGCGGAGCGAAATGGTGCGGGTGACGGTGAAATGGAATCGGTCAGAGCTAACTCCAGCGAGGGATTCAATGTGGTGATCGGATGGTCGAAACTCTAACCTAAAGATTGGATTTTTATCTTATAGCTACGACGAAAGAAAAGAGCAAAGAAAATAGGGAGAAACGGAACCTCAAAGGTGCGTGTCACCAGAGGTGAAGATCCTCGACGGTGAGCTTTGTCGGAGGTGGTGGAACGTCCCCGATGCCTCCTCGATCCTCCTATAGGTCGGTGAAGGGAGCTGTCACCTCCCTCTAGCTCTAGGACGCAACATGTGGAGAAGAAAGTGGGTCAAAGGGGTTCGAATTTCAAATGGAAACTCAGGGGGCTATATGAAGGGTTGACGACCGGGCGAGGAAGATCGAGGTGGATTGGGCAGATCGATGATCCACAAGCCAAGGAGGACCCCGGCGTGAATCACCAATAAACGAGGTCAAAAAGTCGTAAAGAGCGTATCATGAGATAGTGCAAGGGCTGACCTCGAAAAAAATCAAGAAGTAGGGTTAAAATCAACGTTCTGACAACGGGACAGGGCGAAGGACAGTCAGTTGACCGAGGTCAACATTTACCGCGTCATGGTTGGTCCACATGGACCAACTTAGAAAAAGCCCTGAAAAAATATTTGAAAATTCATTTAAAACTAATAAATGATTTAATTAATTTTAGATTATAAAATGAAAAATATTTATTATTTTATGAATTTTTATGAAGATTTTTATTTATTTTTCTGAAGTATAAAAATACAAGTTGCCTTTTATGGCATGTACAGGTATACATACATATATATATATTAATATTTTATTTTTATTTTGTATATTTAATTTATTTATTTTTGTTTATTATTTTATATATTTATAAAATATTTTTATACACTTAAATATATTTTTATTTAATTTTTCTGATGTATTTTGTACACTTAATAAAATATAACTAGTAATTATATAGGTATCTTTACAGGTATTATACCTATGTATTATATACAGGTATTTAATTTTTTGTGTTTTCTTTAGTATTTTATTCCGATTTTAATACACACGTTTATTGTAAACAATATTTACAAAATTATAAAAATAAGAAATTATAAAAATAATGAATAATAAATAAAATGAATATTTTAAGCTGTACAAGTATACAATAGGGGTCCAAAACCTAACTTTCAAACAGTAGCTCCACAAAATATGAAACCACCTTCATTAAATAGCTTATTAAAAATTATATACAATTAAAGGTGATTTTGATACATGTCAAGTTTTATTTGAGAGATACAGGTCTGGGAAGTTGGGATTCTGGAATCTTATTCAGATCATAACTTTTTATCTGTTCATTATTTTTGAGTGAAATTAATTTTATATTTTTCTGTATTTGATTATCTACAACTTTCATGTACGAAGATTCTTTATTTGAAGTATAAAAAGTGGAAATAAAAAATTATCCCAAAATGAATAAAAAATGAATTAAATAAAAAATGAATTAAATAAAAAGGAATCTTTATTGGTCTCCGGCCCTTATCTCCCCCTACTTTATTCCTTGTCGACCTATTCATCTAAATGCCTAGGTGTCGGGTTTATTCTTTTTCTTTTCTTTTCTTTATTCTTTTATTTTGGCTTTAAAAACTGTATTTTACACACTATTTACACACATACGTATGAATGCTAAAATGCGGAAATTAAGGGTATTTACATACATTTGCCAGGGTTTTCGATGCCAAAATGATAGAATAAAGATGATGAAATGTGGATTCATCAGCCCGCCGCCCACTCGCCCCCTGCTGCCCTAGGCATGGAAGAAGTGGGTTCCTTTCTTGGAACCCACGTTTTTCAGCAGAGAAGGTCTATTTTTTTTATTTTTTTTATTTTTTTGTGACAATTGCACTTTTATCCCTTCAAGTTTCTTTATTTTCAAAGACATCCATGTGCTCGTTTGTTTATTTAATTGCATTCCTGTAATTGCGAAGACACCCCTGCCTTTGAGCATTAATTTGGATAGAATCTTGCATCAATTTTTAATCAAAAAATAGCATTTTTTAGAGCATCCAAACCTTTATCTTGTGGCTACTTATTTGATTTTTAAGAGCATCAGATTATTTATTAAAAATCATATATTGAAATTGAGTAATATTTTTTCCATTTAAGCTCTGAAAATTTGCACAGACATATTTCTTGCTCTAAAAATTGTGAAAAAATTATAGATGATGCCTCTAAGTGCTCTTTAATTTATATACAAGTTTAATTGAAATTGGATTTGTCATTTGCATAAAATAAATTTCTTAGTGATTTAGGTAAATGATTTTTATTTAAATCCCCAAAGATCATTTTTGAGAAATTTCAATTCTTCTGTATTCCTTACTGAAATATCTATTTGATATAATTCCTTTTCTGAATAATTATAATTCGTGGATTTATTAGAAATTAAATACTCACAATCACTCTGTTTTTATTAAAAAATTCATAAAAAATCATAAAGTGCCATAAAATTCCAAAAACAATTACTATATCTTCATTCATCATATTTAACTTCCAGTAAAATTTTCATAATTTTTGCATATCATTTGCACGAAAAATTGCATAAAACCCCCCGAAAAAGTTTGCATTTTTCATTTGTGCATTGCAAATCCAAAAATTCCAAAAAAATATATTTTGCATTCGTTATTGGATTAGATTTTTAGGAAAAATAAACTTGGCTGATTTGGATTAATTTCACATTATAATTAAATTTGGCTAAGTTGGTTATTTTCTTGTTAAATTAATTCAATTTATATTTTGCATTTGGCATTTTTATTGCATAAAAAATTAGAAAAAGATCCCACTTAGAAAACCACAATCTAATTCATCTAGTAATCTGATCCCTAGTTGTTCCTTTGCCTCCTTGAGTCGACCCTGGGGCTTGCCCAGGTTAAACAAACATAAAACCGTACTTAATTTCATTCGACGATTCATCGATCCGTGCGGATATTTTTTGATCGATCCAGATTTATCTGACTGCAACGAAATCATTAATTCGATACCATTAAAAGGGTAGATTCCGGAACAATCAACCGCTTCAGCTATACTAATGCTTGCAGGTACATATGCCCTCAATGGACGAAATTTGCATCCCCTCGCCGGTCTCCACCTCAACCTCCGGCGACGCACCATCACCCCATCTCTCTAGTAGTCACCACACCTCCGCCTTTCTCCCATCTTCTTCTCCAGCACATCAGAGACCTCCTTCGATCTCCGGAGGAGCTCAGGAAGCAAGGATGAGCTCGAGCTGGCTCGTTGGAGCACAAACCCCTCGCCACCGCAGGAGGTGGAGCACGAAGAGCAACTGCCATCCAATTATCAAGATCGGACGGACCATATGAAGGCCCGAGCCTCCATGTCGAACCTATAGGCTCGGGTTGACCAAGCCACCTCCTGAAGCACCAGATGTCGCCACACGACTAGAGTCAAACAAGCCTCCCGAGCCTAGACCCCTCGCGTGCCTTGCACGGAAGTGGATGAGTAATTTGCAGAAAAGGACCCAAAGTCATCCAGAATCACACTTAGTTACAAGTGCACATGCCTCACGTACGTGCCTAGACAAATTGTAGAGGAGTCCCGCCGGCTTTTATAATTCCAAAAATACCCCTACATGCCAGGACAAATTACCTAGGGGCCCAGTCGGTTTTTGCTAATTGCAAATAGGTCATTCCAGGGACCTATTTGTAATTATTTATCTTTTATTTCCATGCATTTTATTGCATTTTATGCCATTGCATTCCATTTATCATATCTTGAGCATATGAACTCCATTTTCCATGATTTCAGTTTCATTATGTTGCATATTTTATTCTCTATTTAATGGAATAATTTATTTCATGATTTGACACTGATTTATAGTTGCTAATTCTTTGAGGATATATAGTGTCTCTCGTTTACGATTTAAGTGCCATTATTTTTCATGTTGCACAAATTATCTCTGAAATTGATTAGTAATTTGATTTCTCATAGATACAATTAATTTAGGGCATATTTTTACATATTTATCTTGCATGCTTGTCTTTTACATCTCATCATATATTATGATCATTTCATCCTTTAATTGCATTTAAAATCTAACAAAAAATGCATGCATCATATGAACCGGTTCTTGCATTATTTTATCTGCATATCATTTTGCATATCACATCTGCATGAAGACCTAGGATTAAAAAATAATCATTCATTAATTAATCAATGATTTTTGATAAATAGACGAAGAGGATAGTGTCCCTATGTTCGACCTTGGTATACTTTCCAAGTTTAACTTCCACATATTCAAAAATTGTGGTTCTTGATCGATCGAAAATCTCCTCCTATACTACAATCATCGACAATTAAAGAGGCGATTTTCACGTTCATCAACCACTTCGTAATTTCTTTCATTACCATGTCCCTTAGGTTAGGGTTCAATATTCATTGGAATTCTTGGGACGGTTTGCAATCGTCTTCAAGATAAATATGGTACGAACACAAGGCTAGATTGATCCCTCGAAGATTCAAAACTTTCCAACCAAGTACCTTGTGGTTTTTCTCTAGAACCTTGAGCAATCGAGATTCCTGACCTGGGGTTAGCTTGCTGATGCTGATAATCGGATACATGTTCTGCTTACCCGCAAGGAAAGTGTACTTTAGACCTGCCAGAAGTCACTTTAATTCAGGAAATTGTTGAGTTTGCTTCTTGAACACTTCAGAAACGGTGCTGGTAGATGGACGGTCTGCTGAAATCAATGAGGTGTTGTCCACCTCTGTAACTTATAGCTTAGGTAGAAATGTACCGAACATATCTGTAATGAATTCTTCATGTTCGATTTGGCTTGAATCTTCTTCAAATAAGATGATCAGTGATTCAGAATCTATCTCCCAGTTGACAACGGAGTCGGGACTAACCATGCTTTCCAGGTCCTCCTCTGAAGAGAGGATTTCCTATGTCAAAATATCGTTCAAAGATATATGTTGATCACTGATATCAATAATATCACAGGCTTCAGTTGCTGGTTTCGCTCTACCTTCATCAGATGTGCTCTCTGCGGCTTTTGGCTTATTGATCATATCTAGAGTAACTCGGTCACTGCATGAGCAAAATGTGATCTTCCCAGACCCATAGTCAACTGCCGCTTTGGTTGTTTGAAGGAATGACTGACCAAGAATAATAGGGGTCTAGAATAATGGTGCAAGGGAATCCATGTCTAGAACAATGAAGTCCACTGGGAAGCACATTTCCATTCAAAATTACGATAATATCATCCAATAAACCTCTGGACCACTTAATGGATCGATCAACAAATTGAAGGATCGTGAGCATGGGTTTAAGCGGACCTAGCCTGAATTTTTGAATCGATGATGAGGGCATGAGGTTTATTGAAGATCTGCTATCAAGCAAAGTTTGCTCGAAAACTTGATCAAAAATCTCATATCTGATTAAGGGTGCTCCCTTGTCTTTATTTTTCTACAGGAGATCATTGATAGCGTTCACGATGGCCATGGCCAGAATGTGCTTTTCTGCTTATTTGCATCTGTTTTCGCAGCTCTGATGCTTCAATGTACATGCCTCTTTCAAACCTTTCTTTACTGCAGGCATGTATTCCATGGCCTTCATCAATGACAACTCTAAAATAAGATTTTGAATTATTTCCTCTACACCAGGGTCTGACAATGCGTTTTAATTTTTTTCCATTTTGGAGTTTTTGATTACATCAAAAAATGGAATATGTACAGAAGGAAATGTATTGTTCTTAATTGCATTATTATGTATATATGACTGGCTAGGAGGTGCACAATCATGAAAAACATGCAAAAATATATCCACAAAGCTTGGGCTTTGACGATGGGCTCTGGATAGGCTGCTATTCGGCTTTCTCCTAGGCTGGCAAGGCTTGGCTTTGCTCTTATTTTCTTCTTGTTGATTTTTTGGTATTTTTGCTGATGGTGGTGGTGGTGATCTAGTGTTGCTCCTCCATCTTCTTCTTCCTCCAACGGCTCTGCTACTATCCCGATTGATGTAGAAGATGACAACTCGCTAGAAGATACTTTATTCTTACCCTTTTGTAAGACAAACGACTGCAATGTCCTACCGCTCTTGAGAGCCACAATATTAAACAAAACAAGATCTGAAATAGCCGACTCTGTGGGATTAGAAGGTAAATCACAAACTACCTGCTCTTTATGCTTGAAGTTATTGTGGTTCTCCTCTACCTGTACTGGAATTGGAGTTTTAGTGGCAGTGAGGTCATCAAACTTCTAGCTCATCTCTATTAGGTTTTTCACTAGCTAGGATAGACAATCAAGAGCAGGATTTACAGGAGCAACCTCGGATTCAATGTGCTGCCCATGCTAAGAGTGATAATGCTACGGAGGTTGCAAATGAGAATATTGATTATTGTACTGAGGAGAATGTTGGTAGTGCTGAGGAGGAGGGGTACTAATTGTTCTGAGCAGTCACGTAATTGTGATGCAGCTGGTATTAACGGTATGACAACTATTGGTACTAATGGTTCTGCCTCCGGGTGTTCAGATATGGTGGAGGCTACTGCAGAGGCCACTAGACAAACTTCCCATCGAAAGAATTGTGATACATGCGACGTGCACGGGAATGACACTACTGCTATCTGTCTGGACGAGCTAGTTGTGCATCATTATTCCAGATGTCATTTACTTCTTAAATTTGGGGCGGAGGCAGGAAAAATGGTTCCACATAAGATGGGGCTGGGGCTCGAGCTGGTAGACGACAAATTGCTGCTGCGATGGTTGTGGTGGTTCCTGGTCCGAAGCTTGCACGTATTATATGTGCTAGACTTGAGGCTTCCTTGAACTCTGCTAAGGTGGATGTGGAAATGAAGGTTCCTTTGGCTCAGTAGGAGTTGCGGTTGATGGACTCATAGAAACTGCATTATTGGTGCTAACCAGAAGATCCAACTGCTTGGTAATTTGATCCATCTTATCCAGGCGTTGGTTTCTCTTTTCGATCAAAGATAATTTCTCTAGGTCATGTGACCGCTTTTCAATGATATCAACTTTTGACATGTGGCTCCTGATGATGATGAGGTTGGAGCTCTCATCCCTATCCTATCTATGGGATACTGCCATATTAATGGGCTTGTGTTGGATCTACATCTGACATTGGTAGGCTTGCGATTAGGACCATACAACCTCTCCTTCGGCCATTTTTTCAAATATCTACCAGGCCATGTACTAATCCTTATTGAAATAAGATCCACCACAAGCGGCATCAATAAGCCTCTGGCTTTCTTGTGTCAGCCCCCTCCCCTCCCCCCCCCCAAAGAATTGTTGGACCAAGCTGGTATGAGGAATGTCATGGTAGGGGCACTTCTCTTGTAAATCTTCAAACCTCTCCCATGCTTCTTGTATGGACTCGTGCGGTCCCTGGGATAAGTTGTTGATATGAGCTCGCATGTGGTTGAGATGACCAAGAGGGTAGAATTTGTGGAGGAATGCATACTTAAGTTCCTCTCAGGTCATCGCTACCTTCCTCAAATGATTTATCCAAACAAAGCCTTGACCTGAAGGCTGAATGGGAAGACAATCATTTTGACTACACCTAACAGGATGTTAGGGTAGTGAGTTATGTGATAGATGCGGTAAAACTATTGGATATGGATAGAAGGATCTTCATTTGTGTTCCAATGGAAAGAGGGAAGAAGAGACAAGAATTGGGGTTGAGCTCAAAGTGTCCATGGACCATAGGAATATGAATCCACTCAGTCAGTTGGCTAGCGTCAGGATTGTAGGTTTCTTTGAGCGTAGGCTTGTGAGCCTCTCTTCTTGGTTTGTCTGCCCCTCCATTGGGTCCATCTCTCTTCTCATCTTCATTTTCTCCTCTTCCTCCTCGGTTCTCTATTTCTCTCCTCGGGTCATTGAGCATCTCATGAAGGTGACCTGGACGAGAGCCTGATCTGTGAGTTATTTCTAGATGGTCTGAATGGAAGCTAGCTACTAGACATTCATCGCATTCTGATATGGTTGGGGGCCCTGATTTGGATGCCGAGGTCCCTTCCCGTTGCCTTGAGGATCCATCTCTAAATTCGACTCAGTGGAATTGATCTGAATGGGGTCCAGGTTTGGCGCTTGATCCACACAATAAGATGCATCCCTATCAGACTATCAATCTTGGGCACCAGATGAAGAGATGAGTATGGAATTAGGGTTAATTTCAGACAGATGTGAATGAAGTACTTGGTATAAAGTGAAGTTGATCTCCATCCACAAGGAATGAATGTCGGTACAAGAGTGATCCCGATTTGTTAGAGAAGAAGATGAGGAATATGGAGAGCGGTTCGCAAAGTCAGAATCAGAATCTTGGGAATCACCTCAAATGATTGAAGCTACCGAATTCATGGAATCGATGTGGGTGTCGGCTTGTTCCCGACTAAACCATCCATGAGTCGACATCTTGGAATGGAAGCGGAATAGATGAGAAGTATGGAACACAGTGTAAACAAAAGTATGGAATGAAGAGGAGATAGGAAGAAGGCTCAAAATGAGCAAAGTATAAAGGAATGAAAGCAGAAGAAATGGAAAATTACACAAGTATGCGGGACTGATCTTTTACCTAAATCTAATTCAAATGAACACTAATGCAAAGGATTCACCAACTTAACCCTGTGAAGCCATAAGAGTTTGAAGCATTTTATCTCTTCAATTTTAATGTTGTTCATGAACGATTATAGCAATTCCTTAGAGACTAGCCATATAGGAGAATGATTACTTCCATAAAAGTATTTCGTACTTCCTACTTCTTTTGTAACCTGTAGCATGTACTTTTTAAGATAATCCTTGCTATTTGGTCAGGGTCCACTACTCATCCAAAGAATAGAGGAGGAAGCTGATAGACGAAACCGATACTTCCCCCTTGCGGGGTACCCGAACGTAAGACGGTGAGATAGACACTCCCGTGAAGAGATGGCCTAAGCTCAATACTTTAGAGTAAGTCCGCAGTCAGGCGAAGCCCTACTCACCCACACATGATAGAAGCACCAATACTTCATGAATCCAGTCAACAACAACGCAGTGTCCGGGCTGTGATTTTGGCTCTATGTCTTAGGATCATGCCTCACTATGTCTAGAGTGTACCCAAAAATAATGTAGACTTTACGAACCAATACAATGAAGTCTGTTACGAATTTTATTTAGGGCTAAAAAGTTATTAGCAGTTCCCTTATTTTAGTTCTTGGTTTTCACTTTTTTTGAGTGTTTTTCAGGATAATAATCACCTAACATTTTTTTGGATTTTCTTTTAATTCTAAGTTTAGCAAAAATAGAAGGAGAAAGCAAAAAATCAATGCAAGTTGGTACTAGGATGGAAATCTCACCCTTCTATAAAAATGATGAATGCGGTAAGAAGACTCACAATGCTTCCCAATTCTCTCCATATGGGATGTAAGACAGAAATTTAAATTTAGACTACATACGGTATGCAAGCCGATGAAATCACCCTAAGCAGGAATTTCTATTAGTATGAAGAACCAATTTAATTTGACTAAGGTGCACGCGTATAGACTATATGTACATGCAAATATTAGGAATTTAGACCTAAGATACTCGATCAAGCAATACTAAAAATCTAAGGCCTCATTCACATAAAACAAATAAGAAGAAGACGGAAAACACAAATCACGGAAAACAACAAAAATAAGTGGGAAAATAGGGGACAAAAAGGCAGAAGACGAAGAAAACACGGAAAAGCCGAGCAGACCCCCAACTAAACAAACAACTAGTAACATATGAACGAATAGTGTCAAAAGTCCAAGTATCATGTACCTATATTATTACAAATTAATTGAGTATTTCTCTCATAAAATAAAAAAACTAAACTAAAATTATTCTGCTCTTCTCTCTCTCACTCGATGTCTTCTTCTTGCTCTCTCCTATCAACTTACAAAGAAAGAGCTGATCTCCACGTAGCTCAAGAGCACTAACTCTCCTAAGAAATAAGCCTTTACTCTGCGATCCCTTGCAAAGAATTCAATAAAAATATTGGTCAGAATAGATAAAAAATTATTTAAAAAGAAATAAAAGGCAGATAATAATGCAAATGGTATGTACAATATCCTATCTTATCCGCTGCTCCCAAGCAATGGCGCTATTTTATTGATAGGGATCTATGAGGTTCTTAACAACCGATCTTGGAAGGTATGCTATGTCTAACAAGTCGGATCAGGCAATCGATGTAGCGACTGCTCTCATGGTACTCGAAACTCAAATAATTCTCTCAAACAAACAATCAACCCATGATATAGATTAAATAATGAATAAGATGTAGGTGAAATTATACCCTACGGATAAATGTGTATAATAATCAAGTATAGAGGTCGAACCATTGAGAGCACGGGGATAGGTGTAATTATTATCAATTAGTAAGAACCAATAATAATTTATTTTGTGTTTTTCTTCTTTTTTGATTTTTTGTGGTTTTTAATTTTATTTAATTTTATGTATTTTTAATTGTTTTATTTTTTAAATTTTTAAAATTCCTTTTCTTTTAATTTTTGCAAAATTTTAATTTAATTTTGTTTTTAAAGATATAATACATATTTATAGATAATAATAATGTTATAGATATTATAAATAATATAGAGGATATATAATAAATATATACAAATGAATAATCCTTTTTATTTTTTAAGGTGTTAAATATAATATATATATGTTTAGGTAATAATAATTAGTATATAAGTATTATTAAGTATATATAGTATATATAAGGTGTTATAATTTTAAATATAGCTAAGCATTGTTAAAATTCAGAAATAAAAATAATTTTGTGTTTTTGATATTTTTCTCTATTTTTCAAAATTTGTTATATATTTTTTCTAATTTTTATATATTTTTAATGTATAAAAATGTACAAAATAATGAGTATAATATATAACTGAATTGTTTTGGGCATTAAAAAAAGATAATAAGTCCAAAATTTTTTAAAACTATTTCTAATAGATACGGTATAATATAAATAAATACGTAAAATATAAAAATATTTTTTAGAATTTTGTGGAATTTTTATTGATTTTTATAAGTTTTTTAGTGTTGTGTGATTTTTAAGGTTTTCCTTTTATATTTTTGTGATTTTTAGTCTGAACGTTAATATATAGTAATATATATACACTCCATTTTTTGGATTTTTTAAAAGTATTATTTATATATATTTTGTATTTTAATAAGTAATTCAAGAATAAATAGCTCCTACTTGAGTTTTAATAAATGGGAAAATACAATAAAAACTTCAATAAAAATATAGGCATGCATCAACATGATTTAAGACATCTACTTTATTTTCCTAATATTTAATAATCATAAGAGCTATTTAATAAAAATACAAATGCAAAGAAATATATACAAGCCTAGAAAGGGTATTTTTTTAATTAAAATAAACCATAGGTGGTTTCATGCAATATTCACTAAAAGTTAACACTATATCTATAAGTTTCTAGACTAAACTTAAATAAGTAAAGCCTACAGGGCTTCTATGCAAATATCACAACGCCTCACGTGGCGCAACATGTGAGGCGTGAGGACCCTTCTGTAGTTAGGGGGAAGTTCAGGGCATCCACTACAAATATTACATGAATATTTAACCTTTACTTAGTATTTACATGGTTGAATAGAAAATACAAAAGATAGTGGGGGTTTGTTGATATTTATCTAGGAGGTGCTTTATCCAACAATAAGTGGCATTGCATGTGGCCACTTAAGCGTGATTGGACGGTCGGGGTTGAACAACGCTTCATCTCTGATTAACGTCCATGATTAGACCTGGGTGAGTCTCCTCATTCGATGGCTCTAACAAAGGCTGGAAGAAATCGAAAGAATAATCTCCGCGGGCTGCTTCGATCGGTGATAACTCGCTCCTCGGAAGAAGTCAGGCTTCTATGGACCCAGATCTTGCAGATCCAAGGTGGTTTGATGAGGGCTATTATGGAGAAGATGAAGAGGAGCTAATATGAGGTGGAATGGTGGGTCGGGAACATGGGATTGGCAGGGATTTTGAGCTGGAGCAAGAATCTCCAACAAATACAAATAACTAAATTACGCTAAATGAAAACCTAATTACTAAAACTAAAAGCTACACTAAGATGCATAAATGAAAATCTATATAAAATACACATTAAAACATCTCATACCTGTCTATTTCAGGGAGCAGAGGGACATTGTCGAAGAAGCTCTGGTTAGGCCTTGGATCACCGCTCTCAACCTCTTATCCTCGTCGACAAGGCTTGGAGGCTCGAGATGTCACGATGAGCTTCAGTAAGAGGGTATCCTATTGGGGTTACGAGGAGAAATCGAGATCAAAAAACAAAAAGGGGAAAGTTGGGGTTTATTTATACACAAGAGGAGTTAGGGTTTTGATCGCGAGATGGCCATGGATTCGCCAAGAAAATGGACAATCAGAGGCATGGGTGAGGTCGAGGAGTGTATGGGGAAGTGATCTTGTGAAGAAATCGAGGGCATCAGGCAGCACATCAATGCCAAAAATGGACAAAGATGGGGTGTACATGCTTTGACAGAAAGGAGATGGCTAGGTCAGACAGTTTACCCACTGGGTCAACAAAAGCTCGCTTCTAGTTGATCCATGTGGACCAACCAAAAAATTCCAAGAAAAATTCCCTTATAAAGATGATAGAAAAATAATAAATGAATTTATTAATTGTAGGTCAAAACATTAAAAAAATAGGGATATTTACATCCATAACCCTGAGTAATTGTGTAATTACCCCAGATACCCTCGATAATCACGAATTACGCCCAAGACCCTACCGTTCCGTTTTACACCCATAACAATCCGTTAGTTTAGTTCATTAACTCGACCAGATGGCTGAGTTAATCTAACCCATCCGTGATCTAACGACCGAGATTAATAAAAAAAGGAGAGGAGGAGGTGGCTTTGGAGCTTGCACAGGCAGTGGAGTCTTTCACGGCCACCTTCTTCGTTCCTGACGGCCGCAATAGCTTTTTAGAGGACGGGCATCATTGCAGAACCTCTCCAATAGCTTCTAGGTCCCTTCGAATGGGACATGGGGGCTTTGATAGCTCGACACCACCTGGAGTAGAAAATAGGAGTTCATAGAGCTCCAAGTAGGTCCTCAAGGCTTGTCACCTGCATCAAAACACTCCTTAGCTTGGGGCGAAGTGCCTCGACCACTTGTTGAAGCTGAAAGCACAGTAAGTGGGTGGGGCAATGAAGCTCCAGGGGCATGCCGATTTCTACCGACAGTTCATTCAGGACTTCAGTCGTATTGCCCGACCGCTCACTTATTTGTTGATAAAGGACACCGAATTCATTGTAGATGATAAGTGTCTTGCGTCATTCGAGACTCTCAAGAATCTAGTTGTTGAGGTTCCTACCCTTCAGCCACCCGATTGGTGTCTCCCATTTGAGATCATGACAGATGCTTCTGATTTTGCTGTAGGGGCTGTGCTTGGACAGAGGAGGGATGGATTGTCGTATGCCATTCACTACGCTAGCCGGACTTTGGATGCCACTCAGCGGAATTACACTGTGACTGAGAAGGAGATGCTAGCTGTAGTCTTTGCTTTGGATAAGTACAAATCATATATTCTGGGATCTAGAGTGACTATCTTTACAGATCACACCGCCATCCGGTACCTCATGGCAAAGAAGGATGCCAAAGCTCGCCTTACCAGATGGATCCTTCTGCTCTAGGAGTTTGACATCGAGATTAAGGATAAACCTGGAGTTAAGAATGTGGTGGCGGATCACCTTTTCCGATTAGAGAACCTTGAGGAATCTGAGCCCAGTGCACCTATCACATAGACATTTCCAGATGAGTCAATCCTGGCTATTGCCTCGCTTCCATGGTACGCCGACATTGTGAACTATCTTGTCGCCAAGATAGTTCCACAAGTTTGGCCCAGGCAGCGACTTGAGACCTTCCTTGCGAAGGCCAAGTCGTACCATTGAAAGGATCCTGTCCTTTATCATGAAGGAGGGGATAGTATCTGGAGAAGGTGTATTCCTCAAGAAGAGCAGGATAGCATCCTCACCTATTGCCACAAGCTTGAGGCAGGAGGACATCATTCTGGGAGACGGACAACGCATAAGGTGCTCCAATCCAGCCTTTGGTGGCCTACTCTCTTTAAGGATTCCGATGAATTCGTGAAGATGTGTACTAACTGTCAGAAGATGGGTACCTGCGGATAGAGAGATATGATGCCCATGCAGCCCATTTACTTTTGTGAGGTTTTTGACGCATGGTGCATTGATTTCATGGACCCATTTCCGAAGAGTTAAGGGTTTGAGTACATTCTGCTTGTTGTGGATTATGTGAGTCGTTGGGTCGAGGCCATCCCCGCCGAAACCGCAAATGCTAAGACTGTGTGCCGATTTTTGAGGAAAAATATCATTTCACGGTTCAGGGTACCTAGAGTTCTGATTTCAGATGGGGGGTCTCACTTTATCAACGACAAGGTAAGGGCCCTTGTAGATGAGTTCAGCATTGACCATCGTGTTGCCACTCCATATCTCCCTCAGACCAATGGCATTGCTGAAGTATCGAACAGAGAGATCACGAGTATTTTACAGAAGGTAGTCCGTCCAGACCGAAAGGATTGGTCACAGCTTTTGGACTCGGTTTTATGGGCCTATCGGATTTCCTTCAAGGCACCATTAGGGACATCTCCCTTTTGTCTCGTCTATGGCAAGCCGTGCCATTTGCCAGTGGAAATCAAGCACAAGTCACTATGGGCAGTCACAAAGTTATTATTGGATCCCGAGAGTATAGGAGAACAGAGGAAAGCAGAGTTGGCAGCCCTGAAGGAACTGAGAGATGCAACCTTTTCGAGCAGCTTACAGTACAAGGAAAAAGTGAAGATATGACACAATTCTCATATCAGCCATAAACAGTTTGAGCACGATCAACGTGTATGGTTGTTTGATTCTAGGCTAAAATTATTTCCAGGGAAATTACAGGGTAAATGGAAAGGTCCTTATGTGGTCAGAAAGGTACATGACAATGGCAGTATTGATATATCCAAGTTGTCATCTTCCTCTACCTTTCGAGTTAACGGTCAGCGCCTGAAACTATATCTAGATCATGATCCGCCAACCGTTGACGTTGCCCCTATTCATATGGTATGAGATGTGCTCTTTGACTCACATCACCTGCATCTCATACGTGATTATCATTCATCTTCCACTGTATAGATCCATCTGTCCATATCCATCATTCATTCTCCCGTTATGTCTGCTACGCCGTTGTCATCTTATGATTTTGCTCTACTTAGGACACGCCTTGTCCTAAGTATAGGGGGGTGCACAAACTGAGTTGTGATCTACTCTTTTCTTCTTTTCTTCTTTTCATTTTCTATCCTATGTCTCTATCAAAAAGGTGTCACCCCTTGTTGACAATCTTCTATACTTAGGACGTACCTTGTCCTAAGTATCGGGGGGTGTACACCCCGAGTTTTCATTTATTTCGATCCTCTCCATTGTCTCCTCTTCTTTTATATACTTAGGGATATCTTACCCTAAGTATAGGGGGGAGACAACCTGAGTACGATCTGTTCATTCGCACCCTTGACTCTCCCTGCTTTGTGTACAGTCTGATATACTTAGGATTATTTGATATTAAGTATAGGGGGGACGGTCAATTTCTCATTCGTTCATTCCTTCATTCGTTTGTTATTCTTTAGATGTTCCTATACTCAGTACGAGTTATGTCTTCTCTTTTTCTCTCTAATCTATGAGGACATAGCTCAAGCTAAGAATAGGGGGGTCGTATATACTGCGTATATACTTTAGCCATAACTCGTACTTTCGTATTTTCATTAATAATTATGGCTAAAAATTCATTAAAAATCTTAATAAAAGATGTTGATTATTCCTCAAATATTTTGTATTTACTGATTAATAAATCAGGTGAAAATGTTTTTTTGTAAAATGTTTGAAAAATAGTTTGAAAATCTTTATGAAACATCTTTTGAAAACTATTTGGAAAACGTTTTGTTACATGTTTTCAACCTTTGTAAAATGTTTTGTTTGAGAATTTTATTTTCTTTGTGTGAAATAAAATGTTTGAAAAACTATTTGCAAATGGTTTGATAAATGGTTGCAAAAATATGTGAAAAATCTATCTATATTGTTTAAAAAACCATTGCAAAATGATATTCAAATGTGTGTACATGTTTGTAAAATTGTTTGTAAAAATTATTTTGGACTATAGTTTTTCAAAATTGTCTGTAAAATAATTTTCAAATAAGTTTGAGGAATATATACATCACACCAAAATTCATTATATATACTTATAAAATTGACCACTTACCCTTGTAAATTCTTAAAATCCACTTCTTGTAAATATAAGAAGCATTCCCGTGTAAATATTTGTACCTAGTTTTTAGCCAAAAATCTTTTGTTTTCAAAAATCCCAAAAACATTTGCAAAATTAAAATACCAAAAACATTTGAAAAGTCTTTTTGAAAAACGAAAAAATGCATATGCATCATCTTTTACAAAAATCCATAAAAAGTTCAAAATCTTTGAAAATTGCATCACAAAAATATTTTCTGCATTCCGCATAGCTTTGCATAGCATGAGCATTTCTCGGATCGAGTTTGATAGTTGACAAGTCTAAATAAAATCCGAAGATTGGAGCTTGGGGGTTGGACCTTAAAACCTACCTAAATAATAGGAACCTTATAGGAATTGGAATTGAGGTACTTCAGGTGTAGTTGACTTAATTCTTTGGGGATCACGAGACTTGGTTCAATGGATTCTTGATTGCCTAAGTAGAGTATTTCAGAGCACACGCACGACTCTTGTTGATAATGACCGAACTTGGACACCTGCACCTTTCACATGGCTCAACTTAGTTGGAGTGGTGAGGGGATTAGATTTGTCGGTATGAGACACACATAAGTGGAAACATTTGTCCTCCTGTAGGGAGAGAAGTGCACCCCAACCCGTCCAGTGATGAGGAATTTAAAGACAGGAGAGTGTGGGTTGCAATAAAGCTTCAAAAGAGGGATAGTCTACTGGCTCAAGATGAAAAACTCCTTATGCAAATGCTGTTGTATATAGTATTTCAAAAAAAACTCCAAAAAAGTGGACAGGCCTGTAAATAAAAATAAAATGTCTACCGGAGTATGTGAATATGTTGTACAGTCCATAAGCAAGCTTGAGCATCAAAGTCAAATTATGTAAGCCTGCAACTGGATGACTTGACTACACTAGTCTTGCATCCTAGGATAGGTAGCTACACTGGCTACCATCTATTCTTCTCTTCACCCCTCCTCTTGAGCCGGTTGTCACTTGAACTTAGAAGGGAATACCCCGCTCCTCGAGGAAGGAGTTATTGGATTGGGAATCATTGGGTTGTCATGCTGGAGAAGTCAGTCTCTTTGTCATTCTAGTTGGGGAGAGCCACTATCACTTACATTGTACGAGTCAGATTCATAGTCATAAGGGTTTGCGTATGAGTTGAAATATTTTTGACCTGGCTATTAAGGAGACTTGAGCAGAGTGTTGGGATTCTTGAAGGCTGTTGTATTTCAAATCCGATTCTCATTAGGGTTCTGCCCGCACTAAAATTCCTTAGGACTGACTTAAGCTCCAAACTTTGATTTTGTGAAGACAAGTTTGATAATTAAACTTAATCCATCTTTCTTCTTTTTCTTTTCTTTGTTCTTCTTTTCTGCACTTATTGCATAAGTGTTTGCTAGGACTAGAAAAGGCAAGTATAGGGGGATGATGAATCCACATTTCATCATCTTTATTCTATCATTTTGGCCTTAAAAACCCTGACAAATGCATGTAAATACCCTTAATTCCCGCATTTTAGCATTCATGCATGTATGTGTAAATAGTATGTAAAATACAGTTTTTAAAGCCAAAATAAAAGAATAAAGAAAAGAAAAGAAAAAGAATAAAATATTGTAAATATTTTATGGCCCGAAACCCCGAGACCTAGGCATCTAGATGAATAGGTCGACAAGGAATAAAGTAGGGGGAGATAAGGGCTAGAGACCAATAAAGATTCCTTTTTATTTAATTCATTTTTTATTCATTTTGGGATCTATTTTTAGTTCCACTTTTTTTACTTCAAATAAAGAAGCTTTGTACATGAAAGTTGTAGATAATCAAATATAGAAAAATATAAAATTAATTTCACTCAAAAATAATGTACAGATAAAAAGTTATGATCTGAATAAGATTCCATAATCCCAACTTCCCAAACCTATATCTCTCAAATAAAAAGTTGAAATGTATCAAAATCATCTTTAATTGTATATAATTTTTAATAAGCTACTTAATGAAGGTGGTTTCATATTTTGCAGAGCTACGGTTTGAAAGTTAGGTTTTGGACCCCTATTGTATACTTGTACAGATTAAAATATTCATTTTCTTTATTATTCATTATTTCTATAATTTCTTATTTTTATAATTTTGTAAATATTATTTACAATAAACGTGTGTATTAAAATCAAAATAAAACACTAAAGAAAACACAACAAATTAAATACATGTATATAATACATAGGTATAATACCTGTAAAGATACCTATATAATTACTACTTCCAATTTATTAGGTGTACAAAATACATCACAAAAATGAAATAAAAATATATTTAAGTGTATAAAAATATTTTATAACTATGTAAAATAATAAACCAAAATAAATAAATTAAATATACAAAATAAAAATAAAATATTAAAATATATAGATGTGTATACCTGTACATGCCATAAAAGGCAACATGTATTTTTATACCTTAGAAAAATAAATAAAAATCTTCATAAAATAATAAATATTTTTCATTTTATAACCTAAAATTAATTAAATCACTTACTATTTCTAAATGAATTTTCAATTATTTTTGGGCCTTTTTCCTGGTTGGTCCACGTGGACCAACCAGGAGGCGGTAAACGTTGACCTCGGTCAACTGACTGTCCTTCGCCCTGTCCCATTGTCAGAACGTTGGTTTTGACCCTACTTCTCGATTTTTTCGAGGTCATCCCTTGCACCATCTCATGATACACTCTTCACAACTTTTTGACCTCGTTTATTTGTGATTCACGCTGGGGGTCCTCCTTGGGTTGTGGATTATCGATCCGCCCAATCCACCTCAATCTTCCTCGCCCGATCGTCAACCCTTCACATAGCCCCCTGAGTTTCCATTTGAAATTTGAACCCCTTTGACCCACTTTCTTCTACACATGTTGCATCCTAGATCTAGAGGGAGGTGACAACTCCCTTCACCAACCTTCAGGAGGATCGAGGAGGCGTCGGGGACGTTCCACCACCTCCGGCAAAGCTCGTCGTCGAGGTTCTTCACCTCAGGTTACACACACCTTTGAGGTTACTTTTCTCCCTATTTTCTTTGCTCTTTTCTTTCGCCGTAGCCATAGGATAAAAATCCAATCTTTAGGTTAGAGTTTCGACCATCCGATCACCACATTGAATCCCTCGTCGGAGTTAGCTCTGGCCGATCTCCATTTCATTGTCGCTCACACCATTTCACTCCACCAACTGTTGAGGCATTTTGCCCTCGACGGTCTAACACTTTTTGCAGGTCCAAAAGCTATAAGAGGAACCTGGGAGCTCGTTTTTATCTCTCGCCGGAGTACTAGGAGCCTCCCAGCTCCGCCACCTCCTCGCGAGAGCTCCAGCCGTCGTCGAAGCCTTTTAGAGAGCCCAGCACATGGAGGACTGTCGCAGGAAGCTTGCCGGCTATTTTGGGAGCTCGAAGCTGCGTTGGAGGCCGAGATTGAGGGCGGGGAAAGTCGCCCAGCTGTCGACTCTTCCTTGTTCTTTGTCCTTGGCCGATGATGAATCCACATTTCATCATCTTTATTTTATCATTTTGGCCTTAGAAACCCTGACAAATGCTAGTAAATACCCTTAATTCCCACATTTTAGCATTCATGCATGTGCGTGTAAATACTGTATAAAAACGGGTTTTAAAGCCAAAATAAAAGAATAAAGAAAAGAAGAGAAAAAGAATAAAATATTATAAATATTTTATGACCTGAAACCCCGAGACCTAGGCATCTAGATGAATAGGTCGACAAGGAATAAAGTAGGGGGAAATAAGGGCCAGAAACCAATAAAAATTCCCTTTTATTTAATTCATTCTTTATTCATTTTGGACTTTTTTTAGTTCCACTTTTTATACTTTAAATAAAGAAACTTTGTACATGAAAGTTGTAGATAATTAAATAAAGAAAAATACAAAATTGATTTCACATAAAAAGAATATACTGATAAAAAGTTATGATCTGAATTTCCAGAATCCCAACTTCCTAGACCTGTATCTCTCAAAAACTCAAAATGTATCAAATCACCTTTAATTGTATATAATTTTTATAAGATATTTAAGGAAGTTGGTTTCCTATTTTGCGGAGCTACAGTTTGAAACTTTTTTTGGACCCCTATTGTATACTTGTACAGATTAAAATATTCATTTTATTTATTATTCATTATTTTTATAGATTTGTTATTTTTATAATTTTATAAATATTATTTATAATAAATGTGTATATTAAAACATGAATAAAAATACTATAAAACACAAAAATAAAATACTTGTATACAGTACATAGGTATAATACCTGTACAAATACCTATATAATTAATACTTCTATTTTATTAATTGTACAAAACACTTCGGAAAAATAAAATAAAAATAGATTTAAGTGTATAAAAATGATTTATAAATTTATAAAATAATAAACAAAATTAATAAAATTAAAAATACAAAATAAAAATAAAATAATGAAATATATAGATTTGTATACCTATATAACCCTTAAAAGGGAACTTGTAATTTTAAATCTTGAAAAAATTAATAAAAATCATAATATAATAATAAACATTTTTATTTAATAATAAAAAATTAATAAATTCATTTACTATTTTAAAATGAATTAACAAATCTTTTTGCAGGGTTTTTCCTGGTTGGTCCACGTGGACCAACCAGGAGGGTCTGAGAGTTGGCCGCGGGTCAACTCTCTGACCCGCCCCCTGTTCCTTTGTCAGAGCGTGGTTTTCCTCGGTTTTCGCCGATTTTTGGGAGACGCGTCTTGCATCTTCTCACATAACATCCTTATTGACTTTTGTACCTCGTAGACTGGTGATTCACACCGGGGGTCCTCCTTGGGCTGTGGATCATCGATACGCCCAATCTCCCTCTATCTTTGGAGCGCCAGAGTCACCCCGTCAACCCTTCTTATTCGACCCCCGACCTTCCTCCTCAATTTTGAACCCCTTTGACCCACTTTCTTCTCCACCTGTTGTGTCCCAGAGCTAGAGGGAGGTGACAGCTCCCTTCACCGACCTTCAGGAGGATCGAGGAGGCATCAGAGACGTTCCACCACCTCCGGCGAAGTCCCGCCGTCGAGGTTTCCATCTCAGGTGACTTCACCTTTGAGATCTTCTTATTTTCCTCATTTTCTTCATCCCTTTTATTCGCAGTAGTCCCAGGATCACAACCCTACCTTTATTTTCGTGTCTTGACCATCCAATCGCCCAGTCGACCCCCCTCGCCGGAGGTACTCCGGCCGAGTCCCCATCTTGCCTTCCTCCGCTTTTCTACCCGCTGCGGGGTCGAGGCAACTTGCCCTCGACCCTTTCACCCCTTATCTTGCATATCAAAGAGCCAGACGCCTAACTGCACCCTTTTTGTACTCCGTCGGAGATACCTGGAGGTCCCGAGCTCCGCCTCCTTCGTGTCCGTGCTACAGAGCATCTCCGACGCTTTTGAGGGTGCCAGCACCTAGAAGACCACGTCAGGAGTCGACACAGCCATTTTGAGAGCCCCAAGGACCAAGGATAAGCCCGATCGGAGACGGGGAAGGTCGCCTGACCCGGCATTAATCCCTATTCTTCGTCGTCATCCTTCTGCCGTCAGATCGAAGGTCGTCGCCCAAGCAAGCAGCTGCCGTCGGATCATCGTGCGCCCCCACCGTTTGATCAGGCGCCGACGATATAGTCGCCATTGTTAGTAGCCGAAGCGACATCGTGCGCCCCCATCCTGCCACGTGTATAAGTGAAGGGCCGCACGCCGTCCGATCGCACACGAGGGTATTTTGCGCTTAAACCACCGCTTGTTTTTGTATTTACCATTTACCCCTGAAACTTTCATCTGTAGTTTAATCATTTTTGTAACATTTGCAAAAATGCCCCTGGCTTTTCCATAATTGTACTTTGGTCCCTGTTCATATCACCTCACGTGACTTGCGTACGTGGGATGTGGGAATTTTACGAGGGGGCCCTCGTTACTTATGTTATTTCCATTTAGTCCAGGAACTATTTTATCACGTTGTAATATTTCGGTGAAATTGCAAAATAACCCTCAGCTTTTTGGTTAGTTGCATTTACATCCCTACCAGACACATGGTCGCCACGTGCGTCTTTTGGATTTTTGCACTTGTACTCCTGCGAGTCCTGGAATTATATTTATCCCAGAAATATTTTTATTGCATTATATATTTTTTGAAAAATTGCAAGTTGCCCCCTGGACTTTTGGATATTTACATAAATACCCCTACTAGTAATAAATTTTCTTTTTATTTCCTTTATTTGTTTCATGCATCTATAAAATCTTGAAAATTCCCAAAACAAATTAGCATAGCTTCCTGTTTTTTCCGCTTTCACGCCATATTTTAATTTTGCATTTTTATTGCATTTTAATATTTATAAAAATTCAAAAACATGCATTTTCAGCTTTGTTTGCATTAGAAAATACATAAAAATTATAAAAACCCTTTGAGAAATTCCAAAAAAAACATAAAAAAACATACCTAAAAATATCATTACCTAAAAATACCAAGTTTATTCACTGTTTTCACTATTTTTGACTTTAAAAATACCTAAAAAATTAGGAAAAATATATAAAAATCATAAAAAACATTAGAAAAATATAAAAAGTTCAAAAATATATCATTTCCTGAATTTTGACTATTTTTACCTCTTTTTATAAATATAATATCCTCCTTTTCTTACATTGTATACATATTCTATTAAAAGAAAAAGAAAATATAAAAAATATAAAATATAAAAAGAAATTTAAAAATCAGAAAATTGAAAAAAAAAAATAAAAAAATAAAAAATAAAAATTTTTAAAAAATATATAAAATTAAAAACCCACAAAAAATTAGCATTTGTAGGCAAATACATCACATTCACAGTTTTGAGCATTTTGCCCCGATCTGTCCTGCTTGTTCCTTGTGTTTGACACTCTACACATACTTGCACTATACACATATTTTATAGAGTTATAATAAATTTTAACTCCACATTTACTTTCATTGCTTGATTTATTTGTCGTGGGTTAATTGTTGATTTAGCCTGGATTTATCGAGGGTCGCCACAACGACTGTGTCTCCGCCCTGTGTGATATACATTTAGACCCCGATACATCTCAGTTAATCAAATGGCACCGTTGCCGGGGAGCAACAACGTATAGATTGTTTTGTTGCTTGTTTATGATTATTTGTCTACATTTTTTACCACATTTATTTGCTTTGTTCTGATATATTTTTGAGCTGTCTAACCCTCCTCTCTTGTTGACTTTGTGTGAGGTACCGCGTATCGAGGGAGTGCATTTCACTAGGTGCCTGCGCACCCACGTGAAGCTGGCTTCGGCCTGCTATCCATGCACAAATAAGATTTAGAGAGATTTTGTAGATTTAGCTCCATTAACTTTCTTGCAAATACTTGTGTAATTTAAGTGAGAGAGTGACTCTTGAATTGTAACTTAAACATGACTCTTGGACAATTCTACACTTCACGAGGTCCATTGCCTGAGGAATTGTTCCCTCGGGGGCCTCGTCAGTTTTTGCAGTTTTCTCGCCGGTTTTGTTTTATTCGTTTTTTCTTTTATTTTGATTCATGCGGATTTAGCCCCTAGATTTAGAAGTTTTTGTTGATTGTGACGTAATTAGCTAAGGCCCAACACTTAATATCTTGCCTGCACCTATAGACCGTAATTGGACTTAGCTAAAATCCATTGAAAAAGCTATTTAACTTGGATTAGAGACCACGTGTCGAGAGAGGTCGTATACAGCGCTGGCAGGATCCACTGTGGTGGACACCGATCGACCTCCTAGACCGAACTCCGATTTCTCTTCCTAGTTGATAGCTACTTGTGCTTCACAATTAATAGAACTTGCTCATCTAGGGACAGTTTCCTCGTGCATCATATAGGTAGTTTACTTTTCTGTCTTTAAATTTATGCGCGGATCACCCTTCATGTAGAGTGCTGGAACAAGGTACGCATTTCTAACTCTACATGCATCATTGTGTTTGATCGCGCATCGGCTTTTCTGACTTCCTCCCCCATTTTATTGGACTCAAAATAGCCAAGGAAATCGGAAAACTTATTAGGCGTTGTTTTTATTCAGAAAAATACTAAAAAAAGTGAAAACAATAAAATTTGGCACTGCTAATACAAACATGGCCTTAAAACTCACATCACTTCAAAGATTTTGTCTTGGGGAGAGTAACCACCTCCTTGGCTGATTTATCTGCAGCGAGAGAGTGACCCGAACACTAGGATAGAGTCACACCTGAACTCCTCTTAGACTAATGCTCTAGGGTTAGTCGTTCTCCAGTGAGGATCTCTCTGGTAACCGGTAAAGCGGACCGTGACATCCTTTGCAGAGTGAATTGATCGTGTCGCCGGTAAACGGTCCGCAATTCATACTGGCCGGGAAAGATATACCTTTAGAGTGGGACAATCTCCTAGGAGCATCGGGTTCCTACCAGCTCACTTAATAGCTCTGATAGATTGATTGATCACCTAAATAAAATTGAAAAGATAATTGACCGAGCCTTTACGGTCATCAGCTCAAGAGTTGTGTAGGTGAACCGGGGGTTTGTTTTCACATCTTGTTTGCATTCCAGATCTCATCCGCCCTTTTTCTAGATCATGATGATGGGAAGGAGATCCCTTAGGCCACGTCCGGTGGCACCGCTATCGAGCACTCCCTCCTATTCATTTAGGTCGGCTTCGAGGAGTCCAGACCCACTCTCCGAGCCTGAGTTTACATCCACTATGTTCCCCCTCGACCATCCTTCTTATTCAGCCAGTCCTGTGGTGTCAAAGTTTAGTGCATAACAGAGTTTTGGAAATTTGACGGCACCTGAGATGGGTACTTTTGCCTTTGTAGAAACCCTAGATATGGCTGGCAGAGAGGAACATCCAGATGAGCCGGATCGCCTCCATATGTGTATGATTAGACTGCCATCAACAATTCATTGTTAGCTTCCCTGGAGACCATGCAGAGACAGATCAGAGACCATGGAGCCTTCATGGGTGACATCATGAGAGAGCTAGCGCAGATGCGAGAGGGTAGAGAAGACAGACCTGAGGGCGGTGGAGAGATACCAGATGTAGAAGGCGGAGGAGGAGAACCTAACCAGGAGAGGCCACCACCAATGATCATGAGACAGTTGCACAATCCAGCTGCAACCCTCACTCACCGATGGATCCAGCTTCCTCCCATTGTCGGGAACTTCAAGCTTCGCCCCCAGATCATTCAGTTGTTGCCCAAGTTTCATGGGCTGGGCACCGAGGAGCCTCATCTCCATCTGCATGAGTTTGAGATGATTTGTAACACTGTCAATGACAGATTGGTGGACGAGGACACAATAAAGATGATTTCCTTCCCGTTCTCATTAACTGAGCGAGCAGCCTATTGACTGAAGCATCTAGGAAGGTATGTCACATCTTGGGGGCAGCTCCGGACTGAGTAATTGAACAAGTACTATCCACTCGGCCGGACCAACGTAGCACGAGCTATGATCAGCAACTTCACTATGATCCCGAATGAGCAGTTCCATGAGGCTTGGGATCGATTTAGAGAGCTCATTGACCGGTGTCCACATCACGATATATCAAAGCCCAACCTGGTTCAGAGTTTCTTTTGTGGGCTGACACCGGAGCTGTAGGGGCTTGTGAATGCCTCTTGTTGTGGATCCTACTTTTCCAAGGGTGAAGACGAGGTTTGGGCCATCTATGAAGGGATGGCAGAGAACTCGACAGTAATAGCTCAAGCCCGGGTCTACACACAGCCGAAGGTCCCACCATAGGCAGTTTCATATCAGAGGATTGCATGTATCGATGCTGGTACCCACACACCGTTAGTAGCAGCAGCTCAGGCTGAATCCGCCGCTGCTGACATGGGGATCATTAGCGAGAAGTTGGACTGCATCGAGATCCTTGAGAAGAAGCAGAGTCAAGGTCTTGCACAGATGGACCAGTTGACGAAGACCATGAGTGACCTGAAGACTCAGATCCTATGTACTCAGGAGGCACAATCGTCCACTCAGCAGCCTCCCAGGTCACGTGCTGATCCCAGCAGTAGCAGCTCCACCCAGCCCTCTGCCACATACCGCCAGGTTCACCACATCCAGGCAGAGCCGGTCCAGCAGCTACAGCACTACCCAGCGCCGCCACCATCTCAAGACACTCAGATGGTGGTCTACCAGTCGGACCAGCCACTGACAGTTCTTCCTCCACCACCCTTCGAGCAGGAGCCATTGATGGAAGTCAATGGGATATCGTACGACCGGTACCCACAGTAGGCTGAGATTCGTCGCGATCACACCGAATTCCGTTGGACCACCGGAGGTACCTCATCTCAACAGTAGCCTCTCGCTCAGGGCACCCAGAACAACCAGCAGCAGCATCCCCATTATTCCCACCAGCAATACCAGTAGGGTCCTCGTCCCTCTTATCAGGGACAACAGTGGAGGCAGCGTCAGCAGCCTCACCAGCCATACTCCTAGCCTCCCCCTCACTATTCACAGCAGCAGCCTCATTTCCAGCATTGGAACACTTCCGGTTCTCAAGCATCTGCCTTCAAGAACCCAGCTCTAGATGACCTCGCCCGCTTGCTATCTGAACATCAGACATCCTTCTGGCGGGAAATGGATGAGTTCCAGCAGGAGATAAGGGATATCATCATGGGAAAGGCCGCCATACCAGCACAGATCGAGCCTAATCTGAACAATTTGAAAAGGAAATCTGAGCAGGTACAGTCTACAGAGGATACCACTCTTAGTGACTCTTTGAATGACATGTCTTCTTTTATGTGTGGTGCTGATTTCATGACTACCAGGAGCGGTAGGATGCCAGCCGGCGACGCCTCGTCTGAGTGACAACCACACGAGGAACCAGGAGCACCGAACGAGGAGAGTAGCGGTGTTGATGCTGCTGATGATGTTGATGACGGTGGTGCTGATGCCACCAAGGATAGAGATCCACTTGACGGTACTGAGGCTGTCGTGACTCCAGATGCAGGCAGTGGTGCGGATGCCACCATTTTACTTGATGCTGAGCAAGAGCGTGGTGCTGATTCCGTGAAGATATATGCCATGGGTGGTACTGAGGCCACCACTTCTACTTTTTTTGAGCTTCCACCTGCTGTGTTGCCACCTTTTGTATCTCAGGACTGTGGTAACAAGAAAAAAACAAAAATCTGAATAAAGGAAAGGTTTCTTTATCTCCTCCGAGTTCATATGTGTTGCATGATGATCTTTGTATGGATTCCATTCCTTCACAGGAACAGGAACCTCTTCCTAGCCCTCCATCTGAGGAGGCCCCTACCATCCCCTTCCCTCAAGCACTCCGCTTGGCGAAGGGGAATAAAAAAGAAAATTCAAAAAAGACTCATCAGTTAGAATTCAGCAACCAGATGATTGATAGATTTCAGATCCAGCTGACTCTACATGATGCACGAGAGCACATCCCCCTTTTCCAGAAAAACTTGAGAGAGAAGACTACAATGCGCAGGAAGAGGAGGAACCACAAAGGAGCGATCCATGTGCTTACCCGTACCACATGCTTTTCCATTCAGAACAAACTTCCAGCCAAGAGACCCGACGTAGGAGCTCCCTATGTCAAATGCAAGATCCAGGAGCAGTAGTTCGATCGTACTCTATTAGATAACGGCTCTTCAATCAACCTCCTTCCGGCAGCCTTACTAGACCCGCGGGTTTGGCCCTCTCCATCGGAGCATGACAGTTCTTCAGTTTGCTGATAGGTCGATTAAGAGGCCGAAGGGGTTGTTGAGAGACGTGGTCGTTACCATTCAGGGCTTGAAATTTCCCGTGGACTTTGTTGTATTGGACATGAAGATTCCTGAGTCGGTGACAGATACCCCCATCATACTTGGACGCCCATTCTTGGCCAAGCCAAGGCGGTATCCGACCATGATAGTGGGAAGGTGTACTTTCATGTAGAGGGCGAAAGTATACAAATAGAGACGATCAACGAGACTAGAGCGAGAGATTCATCATGCTCAGAGCAGTTCAATGACACAGAGCAGATGACAGAGGCTGGGCGAGACGTCCACCAGGAGCGCGATTTGTGATGACCGATGATGAAGCCATTTGGACCGATCCAGTAGCACGAGCCCTCGCCTTGCCTACAGATTCAGAGTACTCACATCTTATAGCAGTCAAGAGTTTGGAGAGCACACCCCCGGCAGAGGACACATTAGAGGCCGACAGTTGCGGGCTAAGTGGTGAAGCAGAATTTCATTCATGCTCTTCTAGTTCAGATCCCTCAGATTCAGACATCAATTGGGATGACTTTGACGATTACTTGCCATGTATGATTCCTTCTGAGCCGACGGCTAGGACGGAGAGCGAGCCAACACAGTTTACAGATATTCCAGCAGGGTTCCCTTCGTTAGATTTTCACGCACAGCTAGAGTTCTCTCATGCAGACCTGGTAGCCTTCACTCGGACATATCAGAAGCCAGATTTGCCAGCTCCCAGTTGTCCGGAATTGAATCCCTTGCTGCAGTCGCTGAAGTATAGATTCCTTGCGGGTGATCTAGATATGCACCCAATCATTATCTCAGCATATTTGACTTGAGAGCAAGAATCTCGTTTGATGGAGGTTCTTGAAAGAAACCACAAGGCAATAGGATGGAGTATAGCTGATCTCCAGGGGATTAGTCTGGCTCTATTCTCCCACCATATCTACATCGAAGAGGATGCCGAGCCCTCACGTGAGTTCCAGCAACGACTGAACCTGAATCTTCGAGATGTGGTCATGAAGGAAATATCAAAATGGTGGAGCGCCGATTTTATCTACCCCATCTCCGAATCCAAGTGGGTTAGTCCATTACATGTGATACCCAAGAAGACGGGTATCACTACAATTGTGAGTGAGTCTGGAGAGGAGATAGCTTCCCAGGTACCCACTTCTTGGAGGGTTTGTGTGGACTATAGATGATTAAATCAGGCCACCAAGAAGGATCATTTCCCACTGCCATTCATTGATTAGATTATCAAGAGGCTGGCTGGGAAGAGTCATTATTGTTTTCTTAACGGGTACTCCGGCTATAATCAAGTGGCCATTGCGCTCGAAGACCAGGACAAAATGACATTCAACTGTTTAGGACATATGCTTTCAGACGGATGCCCTTTGGTTTGTGTAACGCCTCGGCGAGATTCCAAAGGTGCATGTTGTCCATTTTCTCGGACATGGTGGGTGACTATTTAGAGGTCTTCATGGATGACTTCTCGGTCTATGGCGATGGGTTCGATGCTTGTCTTGACTGCCTAGACCGTGTGCTTCAGCACTGCATTGAGGTCAATCTTGTCTTTTCTTGGGAAAAGAGTCACTTCATGGTGACTCAAGGGACGGTCCTTGGTCATATCATCTCCAACAAGGGCATGGAGGTTGATCCGGATAAGGTGGATATCATCAGAAAACTCAATCCACCGTCCAATCGACATCAATTGTGGTCTTTTCTGGGGCATGTCGGTTTCTACTGACAGTTCTTTCAGGACTTCAGTCGTATTTCCCGACCGCTCATTGATTTGCTGACAAAGGACACCGAGTTCATTATAGATGATAAGTGTCTTGCGTCCTTCGAGACTCTCAAGGATCTAGTTGTTAAGGCTCCTGTCCTTCACCTACCCGATTGGTCTCCCCCATTTGAGATCATGACAGATGAATCTGATTTTGCCGTAGGGGTTGTGCTTGGACAGAGGAGGGATGGATTGCCGTATGCCATTCACTACGCTAGCCGGACTTTGGATGCCGCTCAGCGGAATTACAATGTGATTGAGAAGGATATGCTAGCTGTAGTCTTTGCTTTAGATGAGTATAGATCACATATTCTGGGATCTAGGGTGACTATCTTTACATATCACATCGCCATCCGATAACTCATGGCAAAGAAGGATGTCAAAGCTTGCCTTACCAGATGGATCCTTCTGCTCCAGGAGTTTGACATTGAGATTAAGGATAAACTTGGAGTTAAGAATGTGGTGGCAGATCACCTCTCCCGATTAGAGAACCTTGAGGAATCTGAGCCCAGTGCACGTATTACAGAGACATTTCCAGATGAGGCGATACTCGCTATCACCTCACTTCCATGGTACACCGACATTGTGAACTATCTTGTCGCCAAGACGGTTCCACAAGGTTGGCCCAGGCAGTGACTTGAGACCTTCCTTGCGAAGGCTAAGTCGTACCATTGGGAAGATCCCATCCTTTATCTTGAAGGAGGGGATAGCATATGGAGGAGGTGTATTCCTCAAGAAGAGCAGCATAGAGTCCTCACCTACTGCCACAAGCTTGAGGCAGGAGGACATCATTCTGGGAGACAGACAGTGCATAAGGTGCTCCAATCCGGCCTTTGGTGGCCTACTCTCTTCAAGGATTCCCATGAATTCGTGAAGAGATGTACTGACTGTCAGAAGATGGGTATTTGCGGACAGAGAGATATGATGCCCATGCAGCCCATTCACTTTTTTGTGGTTTTTGATGCATGGGGCATTGATTTCATGGGCCAGTTTCCTAAGAGTCAGGGATTTGAGTGCATTCTGCTTGCTGTAGATTATGTGAGTCGTTGGGTCGAGGCCATCCCCGTCCGACCCGTAGATGCTAAGACTATGTGTCGATTTTTAAGGAAGAATATCATTTCACGGTTCGGGGTACCTAGAGTTTTGATTTCAGATGGGGGGTCTCACTTTATCAACGACAAGGTAAAGGCCCTTGCAGATGAGTTCAGCATTGGCCATCGTGTTGCCACTCCATATCACCCTCAGACTAATGGTCTTGCTGAAGTGTCGAACAGGGAGATCAAGACTATTTTACAGAAGGTAGTCCACCCAGACCGAAAGGATTGGTCACAACTTTTGGACTCGGTCTTGTGGTCCTATCGGGCTTCCTTCAAGACACCATTAGGGACATCTCCCTTTCATCTCGTCTATGGCAAGTCGTGTCACTTACCCGTGGAAATCAAGCACAAGTCACTATGGGCAGTTACAGAGTTATTGTTGGATCCCGAGAGTATAGGAGAACAGAGGAAAGCAGAGTTGGCAGCCCTGGAGGAACTGAGAGATACAACCTTTTCGAGCAGCTTACAGTACAAGGAAAAAGTGAAGATATGGCACGATTCTCATATCAGCCATAAACAGTTTAAGCCCGATCAGCGTGTATGGTTGTTTGATTCTAGGCTGAAATTATTTCCAGGAAAATTACAGAGTAAATGGAAAGGTCCTTATGTAGTCAGAAAGGTACATGACAACGGCGGTATTGATATATCCGAGTTGTCATCTTCTTCTACCTTTCTAGTTAACGTTCATCGCCTGAAACTATATCTAGATCATGATCCTCCGACCATTGACGTTGCCCCCATTCATCTGGTATGAGATGTGCACTTTGACTCACATCACCTACATCTCATACATGATTATCATTTCCATCTTCCACCGTATAGATCCATATGTCCATTTCATTCTTTCATTCTTCCATTATGTCTGCCACCCAGTTGTCATCTTATGATTTTGCTATACTTAGGACACGCCTTGTCCTAAGTATAGGGGGTGCACATACTGAGCTATGATCTACTCTTTTCTTCTTTTCCTTTTCTATCTTCTGTATCTATCAAAAAGGTGTCGCCCCTTGTTGACAGTCTTCTATACTTAGGACGTACTTTGTCCTAAGTATAGGGGGGTGTTCACCCTGAGTTTCTCCATTCTTTGATCCTCTCCATTGTCTCCTCTTCTTGTCTATACTTAGGGATATCTTACCCTAAGTATAGGGGGAGACAATCTGAGTACGATCTGTTCATTCCAACCCTTGACCCTCCCTGCTTGGTGTACAGTCTACTATACTTAGGATTATTTGATCCTAAGAATAGGGGGGACGGTCGACTTCTCATTCGTTCATTCATCTCTTATTCGTTTATTTATTAGACTTGTCTATACTCAGTACGAGTTATGTCTTCTCTTTTCTCTCCGATCTATGAGGACATAGCTCAAGCTAAGTATAGGGGGTCGTATATACTGTGTATGTACTTTTGCCTTAACTCGTACTTTCGTATTTTCTTAATAATTATGGCTAATAATTCTTTAAAAATCCATTAAAAACCTTAACAAAAAGATGCTATTATTTCTCAAATTCCTTTTGTATGTACTGATTAATAAATCAGGTGAAAATATTTTTTGCAAAATGTTTAAAAAATAGTTTGAAAATCTCTTTGAAAAATATTTTGAAAACTATTAGGAAAACGTTTTGTTACATGTTTTCATTATTTGTAAAAACATTTTTTGCCTGAAAATTTTATTTTCTTAGTGTGAAATAAAATGTTTGAAAAGTGATTGCAAATGGTTTGAAAAATGGTTGCAAAAATATTTTGAAAAATCTATTTACACTGTTTGAAAAACCTTTGCAAAATGATTTTCAAATGTGTGTACATGTTTGTAAATTCGTTTGTAAAAATTATTTTGGACTATAGTTTTCAAAAATTGTTTGATAAACCTTTTTCAAATAAGTTTGAGGAATACATACATCACACCAAAATCCATTATATATACTTATAAAATTGACCACTTACCCTTTGTAAATTATTAAAATCCACTTCTTGTAAATATAAGAAGCATTCCCATGTAAATACTTTAACCTAGTTTTTAGCCAAAAATCTTTATTTTCAAAAATCCCAAAAACATTTGCAAAATTAAAATACCAAAAAAGTTTTGAAAAATCTTTTTGAAAAATACAAAAAATGCATATGCACCATCTTTTCAAAAATCCATAAAAAGTTCAAAATCTTTGAAAATCGCATCAAAAAAATATTTTCTGCATCCTGCATAGCATTTGCATAGCATTAATATTTTTGGATTGGGTTTGATAGTTGAACAAGTCCAAGTAAAATCCAGAGAATGGAGCTTTGTTGGACCTTAAAGTCTACCTAATAACATGAAACTTATAGGAGATGGAATTGAGATACTTCAGGTCTAGTTGACTTAATTCTTTGAGGATCACGAGACTTGGTCCAATGGATTCTTGACTGCCTAAGTAGAGTATTTTGGAGCACACGCACGGCTCTTGTTGATAATGACCTAACTTGGACACCTGCACCTTTCACATGGCTCAACTCAGTTGGAGTGGTGAGGGGGTTGGATTTGCCGGTATGAGAAGCACACAAGTGGAAACATTTGTCCTCCTCTAGGGAGGGAAGTGCACCCCAACCCGTCCAGTGATGAGGAATTCTAAAGACAGGAGAGTGTGGGTTTCAATAAAGCTTCAAAAGAGGGATAGTCTACTGGCTCAAGAGGAAAAACTCCTTATGCAAATGCTGTTGTAAATAGTATTTCAAAACAAACTCCAAAAAAGTGGACATGCCTGTAAATAAAAATAAAATGCCTGTCGGAGTATGTGAATATGTTGTACAATCCATAAGAAAGCTTGAGCATCAAAGTCAAATTATGTGAGCCTGCAGCTGGATGACTTGAATACATTGGTCTTGCATACTAGGATAGGTAGCTACATTGGCTACCATCCATTCTTCTCTTCACCCCCTCCTCTTGAGCTGATTGCCATTTGAACTTAGAAGGGAACACCCCGCTCCTCGAGGAAGGAGTTATTGGATTGGGGAATCATTGGGTTGTCGTACTGGAGAAGTCGGTCTTTTTTCAGTTCAGTTGGGGAGAGCCACTATCAATTACACTGTACGAGTCAGATTCATAGTCGTAAGGGATTGCATATGAGTTGAGATATTTCTGACCTGGCTATTGAGGAGACTTGAGCAGAATCTTGGGGTTCTCGAAGGCTGTTGGATTTCAAATCTGATTCCTATTAATGTTCCGCCCGCACTAAAAATCCAAAGGTCTGACTTAAGCTCCAAACTTTGATTTTGTGAAGGCAAGTTTGACAATTAAAATCATTCCATCTTTCTTCTTTTTCTTTTCTTTGTTTTTCTTTTCTGCACTTATTGCATAAGTGTTTGCTAGGGACTAGCAAAGGAAGTATAGGGGGATGATGAATCCACATTTCATCATCTTTATTCTATCATTTTGGCCTCAAAAACTCCGACAAATGCTTGTAAATATCCTTAATTCCCGCATTTTAGCATTGATGCATGTGTGTGTAAATACTGTATAAAATACAGTTTTTTAAGCCAAAATAAAAGAATAAAGAAAAGAAAAGAAAAGAAAAATAGTAAAATATTGTAAATATTTTATGACCCGAAACCCTGAGACGTAGGCATCTAGATGAATAGGTCGACAAGGAATAAAGTAGGGAAGATAAGGGCCAGAAACCAATAAAAATTCCCTTTTATTTAGTTCATTCTTTATTCATTTTGGGACATATTTTTAGTTCTTCTTTTTATACTTCAAATAAAGAAACTTTATACATGAAAGTTGTAGATAATTAAATAAAAAAATAAAAAATTGATTTCACATAAAAAGAATATGCTAATAAAAAGTTATGATCTGAATAAATTTCCAGAATCCCAACTTCCCAGACATGTATCTCTCAAATAAAAACTTGAAATGTATTAAAATCACCTTTAATTGTATATAATTTTTAATAAGTTATTTAGTGAAGGTGGTTTTGCATTTTGCGGAGCTACGGTTTGAAAGTCGAGTTTTGGATCCCTATTGTATACTTGTACAAATTAAAATATTCATTTTATTTATTATTCATTATTTTTATAATTTCTTATTTTTGTAATTTTATAAATATTTTTTATAATAAATGTATATATTAAAACAGGAATAAAAACACAAGAAAACACAAAAATAAAATACTTGTATACAGTACATAGGTATAATACATGTACAAATACCTATATAATTAATACTTCTATTTTATTAATTATACAAAAAACTTCAGAAAAATAAAATAAAAATAGATTTAAGTGTATAAAAATAATTTATAAATTTATAAAATAATAAACAAAATTAATAAAATTAAAAATACAAAATAAAAATAAAATATTGAAATATATAGATATGTATACCTATATAACCCTTAAAAGGGAACTTGTAATTTTAAATCTTGAAAAAATAAATAAAAATCATAATAAAATAATTTACAAAATAATAAGCACTTTTTATTTAATAACCAAAAATTAGTAAAATCATTTACTATTTTAAAATTAATTAACTATTCTTTTTGTAGGGTTTTCCTAGTTGTTCCACGTGGACCAACCAGGAGGGTCTGAGAGTTGACCGCGGGTCAACTCTCTGACCCGCCCCATGTTCCTTTGTCAGAGAGTGGTTTTCCTCGGTTTTCGTTGATTTTTGGGAGATGCGTCTTGCATCTTCTTGCATAACATCCTTCTTGACTTTTGTACCTCGTAGACCGGTGATTTACGTCGGGGGTCCTCCTTCGGCTGTGGATCATCGACACGCCCAATCTCCCTCGATCTTTGGAGCACCAGAGTCACCCCGTCAACCCTTCTTATTTGACCCCTGACTTTTCTCCTCGATTTTGAACCCCTTTGACCCACTTTCTTCTCCACCTGTTGTGTCCCGCCGTCGAGGTTTCCATCTCAGGAGGTGACAGCTCCCTTCACCAAACTTCAGGAGGATCGAGGAGGCGTCGGGGACGTTCCACCACCTCCGGCGAAGTCCCGCCGTCGAGGTTTCCATCTCAGGTGACTCCACCTATGAGATCTTCTTATTTTCCTCATTTTCTTCTCCCCTTTTATTCGCAATAGTCCCAGGATCACAACCCCACCTTTATTTTCATGTCTCGACCATCCAATCGCCCAGTCAACCCCCCTCGCCGTAGGTAGCTCCGGCCGAGTCTCCATCATATTGTCCTCCGCTTTTCTGCCCGCTACGGGGTCGAGGCAACATGCCCTCGACCCTTTCACCCCTTATCTTGCAGGTCAAAGAGCCAGACGCCTAGCTGCACACTTTTTGTAATCCGCCGGAGATACCTGGAGGCTGGAGGTCCCGAGCTCCGCCACCTTCGTGTCCATGCTATAGAGCATCTCCGACGCTTTTGAGGGTGCCAGCACCTAGAAGACCACACCAGGAGTTGATGCAGCCATTTTGAGAGCCCCAAGGACCAAGGAGAAGCCCGATCGGAGACGGGGAAGGTCGCCTGACCTGGCGTTCTTCCCTGTTCTTCATCGCCATCCTTCTGTCATCAGATCGAAGGCCGTCGCTCAGGCAAGCAGCTGTCATCGGATCATCGTGCACCCCCACCATTCGATCAGATCGCCACCGTTGGTAGCTGAAGCGGCATCGTGCGTCCCCATCCTGCCACATGTGTAAGTGAAGGGTCGCACGCCGTCCGATCGCGTATGAGGGTATTTTGCGCTTAAACCCCTGCCAGTTTTTGTATTTAAAATTTACCCCTGAAACTTTCATCTATAGTTTAATCTTTTTTGTAACATTTGCAAAAATACCCCTAGCTTTTCCAAAATTGCACTTTGGTCCCAGTCCACGTCACCTCACGTGGGGTGTGGGAATTTTGCGAGGGGGCCCTCGTTACTTATGTTATTTCCATTTAGTCCAGGAACTATTTTATCCGTTGTAATATTTCAGTGAAATTGCAAAATAGCCCTCAGCTTTTTGGTTGATTGCTTTTACATCCCTACCAGACACGTGGTCACCACGTGCTTCTTTTGGATTTTGCACTTGTACCCATGCGGGTCCTGGAATTTATATTTGGCCTAGAAATATTTTTATTGCGTTATATTTTCTAAAAAATTGCAAGTTGCCCCCTGGACTTCTAGATATTTACACAAATACCCCTACTAGTAATGAATTTCTTTTTTGTTTCCTTTATTTGTTTCATGCATTTATAAAATCCTGAAAATTCCCAAAAAAATTAGCATAGCTTCCTGTTTTGTTCCTCTTTCACACCATTCTTTTATTTTGCATTTTTATTGCATGTAATATTTATAAAAATTCAAAAACATGCATTTTCAGCTCTGTTTGCATTGGAAAATACATAAAAATTATAAAAACCCTTTGAAAAATTTCAAAAAAAAATCATTTTTTGTTTATTTCTGTGTGATTTAACTTCAGCCCAAAATTCACAAAAAAATACAAAAGAAAACTCCTAAAAATTAGAAAACCCCTAAATCTTCATAAAAATATTAAAAATTCCCGAAAAATCCAAAAAATATGATTTCTGTTTCCTGATTTTCTTTCTTTTATTGTCGTTGTTTTAAAATTAATTTGAGGAATTTTGAGTCTGTTTGACATTTTTCATCCTCTTTTTAATTTCGGATTTTCAGTTTATTCACTGTTTTCAGTATTTTTGACTTTAAAAATACCAAAAAAATTAGGTAAACTATAGAAAAATCACAAAAACATTAGAAAAATATAAAAATCCCAAAAATATCTTATTTCCTGAATTTTGACTATTTTTATCTCTTTTTATAAATATAATATCCTCCTTTTCTTACATAGTATACATATTCTATTAAAAGAAAAAATATAAAAAATTTAAAATATAATAAGAATATTAAAAATCAGAAAATTGAAAATCAAAATATAAAAAAATAAAAAATTTAAAAAAATATATAAAATTAAAAACCCACAAAAAGTAGCATTTGTAGGCAAATACATCACATTCACAGTTTTGAGCATTTTGCCCCGATCTGTCCTGTTTGTTCCCTGTGTTCGACACTCTACACATACTTGCACTATACACATATTTTGTAGAGTTATAATAAATTTTAACTCCACATTTACTTTCATTGCTTGATTTATTTGTCGTGGATTAATTGTTGATTTAGCCCGGATTTATCGAGGGTCGCCACAGCGACTGTGTCTCCGCCCTGTGTGAGATACATTTAGACCCCGATACATCTCGGTTAGTCAGCCGTCCGCCGTCGGATCAAGGCCGGAGCCCAGTTTGCACAGCCACCGTCGGATCTTGGCCAGCCTCGACCTTTGATCGTCTCTGCCAGATCTGATGTCAGCCGTTGGTTGCGAACCGTCATCGACCCTCCAGGACATGACACGTGGCAAGTGAAGGGATATCAGCCATCAGATCCGCTTAGCCTGTTTGCTTTGCACTTCTTACCCATGCCCTTTTTGTATTTAATATCTAGTACATAAACTTTCATCTGTAGTTTAATTATTTTGTATTTTTTGCAAGAACGCCCTTGTAGTTTCTATAATTGCACTTAGGTCCCTATCCATGTCACCTCACATGACTTGTACACGTGGGGTGAGGGATTTTTGCACGGGGAACCTCGCGACTTTGTGTATTTCTATTTAGTCCAAGAACTTTTCAATTCAGTGTAATATTTTTGGCAAATTTGCATCTTGACCCTCAGGTTTTTGAATATTTACAAAACGGTCCCTGTCAGTCATGTGCCTTGCGCATGTAACTCTGGGATTTTTGCACTCTACCCCTATGGGTCTTTTATAATTGGTCCAGGAACTTTTATATTATGTTATATATTTTCTGGAAAATTGCAAGTTGCCCCCTGGACTTTCTGTTAATTACAAAAATACCCCTACCAGTAATGAATTTTCTTTTTGTTTCTTCTATTTATTTCATGCATCTATAAAATCCTAAAAATTCCCAAAAAAATAGCATAGCTTCTTGTTCTGTTGCTCTATCATGTCATATTTATATTTTGCATTTTTATTGCATTTTCATATTTATAAAAATTCAGAAACATGCATTTTCTCTACTGTTTGCATTAGAAAATACATAAAAATTATAAAAACCTTTAAAAAATTCCAAAAAAAAACAGATTTCGGTTGTTTCTGTGTGTTTTAATTTCAGTCCAAAAATCATAAAAAAAATACAAAAGAAAACTCCTAAAATAGCAAAATCACTAAAATCTTCATAAAAATCTTAAAAATTCCACAAAAATCATAAAATTTTTGTCTTTGAATTTTCTCTGTTTTATTACCTTTATTTTAAAATTAATTTGGAGCATTTTGGCTTCTGTTTGATATTTTATTTCTCCATTTTAGTTTGAGATTTTTACATCCATAACCCTGAGTAATTTTGCAATTATATTCATAACCCTGCATAATCGTGTTTTACACGAGAAACCATGGATAATCCCTCCGTCTTACATATATAACCCTCTGTTAAGGAAGGCAGTTAACTCAACCACATCATGGGTTAATCTAAACTATGGTCTATCTTGATCACAATATGCTCCTTCTCATTGGGTCACTCATGGATTAACCATCTGAACTCTATGCAATTCTGACAGTTTACTCTATACCACTGGTACATGCCTCGACATGGACACGGGCACATCGTCAATCCACCACCACGCACCGTAGAAGCCACCCTTCCTCTCCTCGAACCTCTTCAACACCTTCCCGAGCACAACAACCTTCCTCCTCACCCTCTTGGTACCCATCAGCGTCAATATTGTCACCATGGCCCCCAACGCAGGCACTCTCGCCACCGCCTCCTTGCCGCTCCTGCACATCTCTGCCATCTCGGCCAGCACACCCATCGCCGCTTCGTCCCATGCTACCCTCTCCGCCGCCACCTTCTTCCTAACCAGCAAGGCCACCCCTCCTGCCGCCTCCTCAATGACAGTCTCATCCCTCAGCATCGTAACCAGTGCTGGCAGGACCCCTGATTCCACCATTCGCTCGCAGCAATCCTCGTGCGTCAAGATATTGTATAGACCCCTCACGGCGTCCTTCCTCCCTCCCGGTGTTCCATCCCGTAGCATTCCGACGAGCACCTCTGGCGCTCTGTTCTCGTTTCTGATAAGCTTCCTGCATCGGTGCTTCGTTGACAGGGAGAAGAGAGTAGCCTTCACATTCTCCCGTGATTCCACGGTGCACCCGTACAGCAGCACGTCGATGATCGAGCTCAGGAAGCCATCCTCCATCGCTACCTGGCTCTTGTTGCTCTTGTGGATTGACAGATTGAGTAAAACAGTGATGGAATTCTGCTGCGTCGAGTGATCCCATGAAGCCAGAAGATCCCGGAGAGCCGGTACTGCTCTCGTTTCAGCGATGAGCAGGCAATTATGCTCGGAGGTCTTTGTGAGCAACCGAAGCTCCCGGACTGCTACCAACTTGGCGTGGTTCGGGCCAACCTTAAGATGTTGCACCAACAACTCCATGGTGGCCTCGTATGCGCCGGCGGCAGCTCTACCGGGGATGGTGGTTGTTGTAATCCTTGCATCGTCATCGATGTCCTCCGGGGGATCGTACGCCACACCATTTGAGGAGAACCAATATGAGATGAGGCTGCGAAGAGTGAGATTGGGCATGATGTAGTTATGATCCAACACTTGCCCGGAATTGGGACATGTACCATTGCCTTCGTCCATCCATGTCACAATGGATTCGCGATCGTACGTCTGACCACTTGACACAATCACTGGATCTATCATAAGTTCTAGCGATATCGGGCAACAGAGATCTTTGGGAGCGTTCGCGAAGGATCCACCAATCCTTTGCAACAATCTGTTGTTCTTGACCAGATCATCTGGACGGCAACCAAATAGCAAGAACCTGCAGTAGCGAGTGAGAGCTATAATGCCCTCGAGAATAGAGGGCTCGACGTCGACCTGCTCTTCCTTGTGGCGAGCGGCTTCCTCCAAGTACTCCATCTCGTCCAGGCAGTGACGCGCGTCGTGGATCCCCAACCGACCCACGAAGGCGGCCTCAAGCTCCGATCGAAAGGGAGCTGAGACTTCTCAAGCCCATGGAGGAAGGAATGGATTTTCAGAAATTCGAGAGCTCCAATAACCCGGTGAAAAATTAGCCTTATGCTTATTTTATTCGATTTTTTATACTAATGGCATATTTTATAAATGTAATATAGTTGCAAGGGTAAAATTGGCAACATGTAACTGATAAAATAGATGGCAACTAACACAGGGTTATGCCATGCAAGAGTTAAGCATTTTTCGGGGTTCTAGGTGTAATTCACTGTTTTACAAGGTTATGAATGTAATTGCAAAATTACTCAGGGTTATGGGTGTAAAAATCCCTTTTAGTTTCAGCCTTTTATTTTGCTCACTGTTTTCAGTATTTTTGCCTTTAAAAATACCAAAACAATTAGGAAAAATCTAAGAAAAACACAAAGTATTAGAAAAATATAAAAAGCCCAAAAAGATTTCATTTCCTAAATTTAACTATTTTTATCTCTTTTTATAAATACATTATCTCTCTCTTTTCTTATATTGTATATATATTCTATTTTATAAATTAAAAGAAAAAGAAAATATAAAATATATAAAATATAAAAAGAAAATTTGAAAATTAGAAAATTGAAAATCAAAATATAAAAATAAAAATAAAAAATGCTAAAAAAATATAAAATTAAAAACCCACAAAAAATTAGCATGTGTAGGAAAATACATCACATTCACAGTTTTGAGCATTTTGCCCCGATCTGTCCTGCTTGTTCCCTGTGTTCGACACTCTACACATACTTGCATTATACACATATTTTGTAGAGTTATAATAAATTTTAACTCCACATTTACTTTCACTTCTTGATTTATTTGTCATGGGTTAATTTTTGATTTAGCCTGGATTTATCGAGGGTCTCCACAGTGACTGTGTCTCCGCCCTGTGTGAGATACATTTAGACCCCGATACATCTAGGTTAATCACGGGCAGCACACACAAGGGTCGGGGCGAGCGGGACCAGCGACTGGAGGAGGCGGACGTGTGTCAGCAGTGGCGCGGCCTGATGACGTGGGAGACGAGCGGCAAGGGGTCGCGGGAGCTGGATGGAGGTTGGGGCGTTGGAGCGGGCCGGGCGCAGCGGTCGTGGAGCGTGAGGGCGAGGCACTGCCATTGGAGGGCAGTTGTAGCCTGGCGGAGCGCTAGTCGTGCGGGGCGCCACATGGAGGGCGTGCAGTGCGCTGCTCGCAACGTGCTGGGAGCGAGGACGCAGCTGCCGGCGGCTGTGCGTGGTTGGGGCGGGGCACGACCGCAGGAGGAGGACGGTGGCCACTGGTGGCGGGGATCCTGAGGAGGGCGGCGTGGGGTGGTATGGAGCGCGGAGACCGGGCACTGGCGTGTCGAGCGGGGGCACGGCGAGGACAGCGGCCCCGTGCGGCTGGGTTGGCGAGGGTGTGTGAGCGGCATGGCCTGGAGCAAGCGCTGGTGGGTTGGGATGGATGCGTGGCGAGTCTATGAGGCATCCTCGAGTAGGCTGGAGCTGGATCGTCGGTGGCTCGCCGGCGTAGGCGCGTGGTCGGAGGCGGTGGTGCTTGGGTCGGAAGCTCCTGCTCTCTTTTTTTTAATTATTTTTTGGTAAATTTTTTTGTTGTTTTTTTGTAGATAGGGAATAAAAAAATGCAACGAAGTGTGATGTAGGGTAATAGTGATTGTGATGGTGATGATGACTTTTGAACAAGATGATGGTAGTGGGTTTGTGGTAATAATTTGTGGATAAAACAACAAGGAAAAAATTGTTAGATAAAATAAAATAAGTAGATGAAGGTAGAAAGTTTACCTATGTGGTTTGCCGGATTGTGGAGCAGCGATGCTGGACTCCAGTTTTCGTCGTGGCCTCAAGAAGGGTGGTGGAGTCCTTCGAAGCTGGAGCAGCTTCCTGTGAGGGATGCTGTGACGAAGTGGTTGAGACCACCTCAGATCTCGTCGTGGTTGGAGGTCGTCGCTTGACGGTGATTCTCGGTAGCTGTCACCTACAGATAACCGGAGCTCTCTCTCTTCTATCGAAATGGCGGATGAAGAAAAATGGTGGAGGATGAGGGGAATAAAAAGAGGAGGAAAGGGAAGTTGGAGAATGAGTGGACGGAATGGAGTGGTGGAGAAAGTGGTGGCCTTGAGTGGAAGGCAAGTAGAGGGAGAAGAAGTAAAAGGTGAATAAATAAATAAAATAATAAAATAATATAAGTAGGCTACTAAAAATAAAAGAGAAAATAAAGGTAAAAGAAAATATTAAGAAAATAAAAAGATAAAATAAAAGGGCAAAAAGGTCAATATGTACCATATATGATAGGGGCCCAAAATCCAAGTTTTGCATACGATCTCCGATTTTAATGAAATTGTTCTCATTTTGAAGGTCTTTGAATGTATATTACTTTAAAAGTGAGCAGACCTAAATGGACACTATATGAGAGAGATATGTGTGTTTTAAGGTTTCTAGTTTCAAACTTGGACTCGGGTTTTATTGGTCAATTTTACAAGTTAGTATTTTTTTGATATTTTCCCTTTATTAGTGTTAGTAATATGTACACTATATAGTTGGTTTTATTGGATTTGGAGTTAGTATAAAATATATACAAATAGGTGAAATATGGTGAATATACAGGTGAATATTTACAAGTGAATTGGGCTTCTTATTTAATGCAAATATGAATGCTAAAATACAGATATTACTTATGCATGCATGAATGCTAATTATGCAATATAAATGGAAATATGCAGCTAATTACTTGGGAACAAAGCTCTATTTTCAGCTTTTAGAGTGATGAATCACATATTCATCAACCCCCTATACTTAAACCTTGCTCGTCCCCGAGTAACTAAAATGAAATGCAATAGTGAAATGAGATTGGGTTCCATACCAAGGTCGTGAACAAAAGTTGAAAATGGGGCTTGACTTGATCTTTGGATTAATTGTGTGGAGGAACCTTATTGGGATCTGAATTTAAGACCTAACAGACTTCAAGTTCCACAAGTCTTCTATTCAAGATGCCTCAACAGTCAGGTCAGAACAAATTCTCATACGCAAATTTCTGATGACTGTGATTCTTACTTGTACTGTGTAAGTGAAAGATAACTCTCCAAATCAGAAATGGCTAAGAAGAAGCCTCCTCTAACAAGGTAACTCTAATTCCTCGGTCTAGTAACTCTTTCCTCGAGGAGCGGGGTATTCTCTTCTAAGTTCAAGTGTGACCAGCTCAAGAGGAGGGGGTGGAGAAAAGAATGGACGGTAGCCAGTGTAGCTACCTATCCCAGGATGTCTGACCATTGTAGCCAAGTCATCCAGATGCAGACTTCTTGCTAATATACATACTCCGGCAGGCATTTTATTTTCTATCTGGTCTGTCTACTTTTTTTGGAGTTCTTACATTTTTTCTTTTTCTTTTTCTCTTTTTTTGAACTATATACAAGGTGCAGCATGTACATCAGGAGTTTTTCCTCTTGAGCCAGTAGACTATCCCTCTTTTGAAGCATTATTGCAACCCACAGCGTCCCGTCTTTAAACGTCAACACCACCAGACTAGGTTGAGATGCACTACCCTCCCTAGAGGAGGACGGATGTTTCTACCCGTGTGCTACTCCAAGCTAAAGGATTCTACTTCCTCACCACCTCATCAATGAAGAGCTACGTGCATGGTACTTGTCCAAGTTAGGTCACTGTCTATAAGAACCATGTGTGTGCATGAGATATTCTTCTTAGACTAATCAAGATGACATGTGAACATAGACTTGTGGACTCAAAGAATTAAGTCACTTGACATGAGAAATATTAACTCCAGTTCCTATAAGGTTCCTCTGAAATTAGGTGGATTAAGGTCAAATCAAGTCCCTCCTCAACATCTACTCATAACTTGGTTCAGAACCCACTAGCTTTTCACCTAGCATATGCAAGATATGTAGATGAAATGTAGATGACATGCTATGTAGATGAATAAAATGCAAGACTCTTTTTCTTTTTTAGATGTAGAGATGATGTGCAAGAATAAATCAGAAGCCTATTTTTTGTTTTTATTTTTTTGGTTTTTTTTGTTTTTTTTCAAAATTTGGCATATCTCCTATGTTACAACAATTTTTTTCAAGAGTTTTATAAGTGTTATACAATATACTATACAAGTATACAAAAAAAATTCAATTTTACCCACACGTAATTATTGCATAATATACACAGAAATACACGAAAATACACGAAAGTATGAGAGATGGGTAAAGTACATATGTAATATATACGCGCCCCCTATACTTAGCATGTGCTATGTCCTAGAGCACGAAAGCGAGGACGAAGACATAGCTCGTGCTAAGCGTAGGAGAGCTAAAAGAACAAAAATATAAAGAAGTCGTCCTGCCCCCTATACTTAGGCTCTGGCAGCCTAAGTGTAGAAGAAGATCAAAAATGGGGCAGACGAGGTCAAGAGGGGAAATAGAGGAGAATATATACATGATGGGCATCGGTACCCCCTATACTTAGACTCTGATCAGCCTAAGTATAGGACAAGAGTGAGTATAAGAACCGATGAGATCTGGAGAATGTACATAGAATGATGAAGAGACCCGGTTCACTCTCCCTCCTATACTTAGGATATGGTCATCCTAAGTATAGCCATAAAATGAAATGATATGGAGCCGGGGCGAGTGATTCAAATCACTGGGGAGGGAGGGAAAATATATACAAGAATGAGTGAGAATATACAAGGATCAAGAAGGTTCGTGACGAACCTTCTTGCGGGAGAGAGGAGGTAAGGAATATACAAGTGTGTCGTTGTCAGAATCGTCCTCAAATGAATAGTAGTGAGGTGAAGGGAATGTCCAACGAGGGTCGATACATGGCTGCTTGCTTAGATACGGCTTAAGAACAGCTAAATTGAGCTCACTCATATAAATCACCTTATCCGGACCAGATGAGGACTCTTCAGAAAATTCCTTCTCCGGTATGTTGAACGAAACTTTCTTAGTCGGTTTTCTAGAACCTGAATCATTGAGAGGGAGATGATAGCAACGTGCCTTGAGAGGTTCGGGGGAACACCTCAAGGAATCAATTCTCGACTTCCTCTCACTAGATAGCCGACTAGAAGAGGGAGCAACCGTGTTTTTATGTGGAGTCAATTTAGTCTTGGTTGTTTCCTTTGAAGGTCCGGGATGTGGTGCGGTGCTGACCATGGGTTCCTCATCAGACGAGTCACCATATAGATTGGAATATTCCTGAAAGGTCAGCAGCATCTTGAGAAGGTGCTAGTGATCTCAATCGAATCATCAAAATGGTCAAGACAATCAACAAAAATCATGTCCGACTCAATGGCAGCTTTTGGCCGTGAGTCCTCCTTAGAAGCTGTCATGGTGGAGATGCAAGCAGTTGATGAAGTGGAGGTGTGGGGAGTCTCTGAACTACCAACGATCGCCCGGATAGTCGGTCTCTCGGGTGTAGCAGAGAGGTGGGACTCATCTACCTCTCGATGGTCACAACTATCAGTGGATATGCGGGTCACCTTAGAGTAAAGTGTATCAAAGAATGGGTGAGGTCGAAGCACTCCCAATGCTGTAAAATCGATTTCCCGAGTCTCGCAATCTATAGTCGCCTTAGCCAGGGCTAAGAATGGCTTCCCGAGAATAATCAGAGACTGGGTAAACTCTCCTAGGTGCTCAATGTCAATGATCGTGAAGTCCACCTGGAGTTGAGAACCTTGGAAAGTAATGATGACTGAAATGTTTCCTCTCGACCGTTTGATAGATCGATCATCCAAGTGAACGATCTCTCTCGACTTTCTGATAGGACTGAGTTTGAGCTTGTCAAACACAGAGGTCGGGAGGATATTTATCGGGGAGTCATCATCGATTCTTGCATGGGTAAAGATAGTGTCTTTTATTTCACATTCAACTCGGGGCAATCGCTTCACTCTGCGGCTCATGGTCTTTCTCCCCATCACCAAGGAGGTGGCCATAGACACTATGTGTCTTTCAGTCCTTGTCCTCTTATTACCCGACCTTTTGGGCATCATCTTACTCTTTACAAATCTCTTGAGGTCGGGGAAGTGATCTATGGCATTTATTAAGGGAAGTTTAAAAATCAATTCTTCATCGAGTGCTTCCCTTAGGGTAGGATCCAATTTTTTTAAGTCTTTTTCATTTTTTATTTTTATGGATTTTTCTGATTTTTCGATGTTTTTAGTCTTTTTGGGATTTTCAATTTTTTGATATTTTTGGTGGATGAATGATCAGATTCTGGATTGGAGGGTAAGTGGTTAGTAGAAGAGGGAGGTGGAATTGACTCTAGTTGTACACGATGTGTGGGTTCCCTAATGTTCGCTCTGTTTTCAACCTCAAAACTACCCATGTCCTTTTCCACTTTCATTCCCAAACTGGCAGAAATTGTGTGCAATATTTGCATGACATCTCTCAACTTGTTACGAATGATTCATTTTTCGTGATAAGTCGAGAAATGTCATCCTCCAAAAAATTCTCATGACAAATCATGGGAGAGTTCTGCTCAATTGGAGGATACTGCTGAGATATTGGGATCTCATACTCAACATACCTAGACTCTGTCATGTAATGCTGGGTCGAGTATGGACCATCCAAATGGCAAATATTGGTCGGAGCCTCATATGATGGAGTCAATGAATGGGGGACTGGTAAGTCTAGCGCATGAGTCCACTCCTGTAAATGTATATGCTCTCCGAATGTGTGATATGAAGGCTGGTTAATGGAAGCTTGATCACTAAAGTCAATCAAGTCTGGGAAATCATAATGTGCAGGCCTCTCCATTCGGGTTGTTCAATCGACCAAGTTATTCTGCTAGTCATCTGTCTCAGCAATGGCTTGCTCTTCGTATGGTTCATTGATTCCAGCAAGCTCTCGAGAGTAAGGACAGTCAGCCCGAGGTGGAAGTGGATCCGGAGTGTTTGAATATGGAGTAGGTGAGAAATGCGAAGAAGTGGAGAAGTCAGTTGAAGTTCTGACTTCGTAATCGGGTTGAGGTGGAACCGACCACCGGTAAGGGTCTCCTGTGGATGGCGGAGGAGAAGGCGAAGATGAACGGTATATGGTCGAGGTGGAATGACCAGAGGTCACAGGGTATGGGGACCAATATCCCGACATCTTGAAGAGGAAAGGATGAATGTAAGCAGATTGAGGTAGAAAATGTGCAATTACACAGGATAACACACACAGACAGATACAAAGACAAACGCAAGAGCAAACCCCGAGTTCACACTCAACACGGTGAAGGACCTGAAACCGAGTCCGATTAGTCTGGTTGATTTTAAGTGTGAATTTTCAAGCTAGTAGCAAAGGTTACGCGACCTATAGGGGAGTAAGCTCAAAGCCGGATGCGTCTCCCCTATTTAACCTGTCGCCTAAGATACCAACGCCCTTCCTTTCTTCGCTCCTATCACCAACCGAAAGTTCAAGGACCTGCCCCTATCTACCTACAAAGTAGGTGGAGGCTGACGAGGCTGTAACTTCGCCCCTATCTACCTGCTGGAGCTGGCGGAGGCTACTGGCAACTTGTCGCGGTGAACCGTAATTTCGCCCATATCTACCTACGGAGTAGGCGGATGCTACTTGGTGCTGGTCAGTTGAACCCATAGTTCAGCCTGTGATATTTGCTCGGATCGGGGTACGCGATATGAAAGGAGGGAATTTTTGGCTCTACCTTAGGATGTGCACACACACTCTAATACCCTCACTCAGCCTGAAAACAAGGTCGGGGTTAATCTCCCGTAAATAAGGGTTAATTTTAGTCAATTTTTTTGGTCCAATTTAATTAGCAGCCCCGATTTAAGAGATTAGTTGTCACTGATATTAATCCACATAAGCAATCACGTCTACCGTCCAGTCCCAATTCCATTATCCTAGGTTAGAAAAACCGAGAGAGAGAATCAGAAAAAGCCAATGCGATCGAGAAAACGATGATGAATGCTTGAGTAAGAAGACTTACAATGCCTCCAGCTCTCTACAATGCAGGATGCGATACTGAATTGAAATTTTTACACTAAATGGAATGCAAGCAAAAAAGCCGCTCCTAGACAAGCAGTTCTATTAGCGAATGAAGAACATATTAAAACTGACTACAGTCTTGCAGTCTAAGTGTGTCTTTTAAGTGTGAAGTGTGGTCCTAGAATTTTACGAGCACAAACAGGTCCTACAATAACTATAGCAGCAGCAAGTGCAAGTCCTATTCTACGTAAAGTAACCACACAGCACACGGGGACATGTTTTATTATGACTTACACGCGCGAGAACCCAAACGGGAACCGCTGGAAATGCAAACTCTTTTTTTACAAGTTAAAAAAAATGAAAATCCTTTTGGCGTCTCAACAATTGACTTGATCCACGAATCGTCGGCCTCCGATGCACTTCGAGATGCGTCGACTTCAAGAAAGTTGCTCCAAGTCCACCGGGCCCTCGCAGAAAAAGATAAAAAAATTCAGAGAGGAAAATAAATAAATAAACAAATAAATAGAAAAATAATTGAGAAAAATGGAATAATTACAAGGCAGTTTGGGGATCAGACTACCCGAGTGAACAGAAAAGGCAAATCTAATTTTCTAAAGTGATCCTAAGTCATTTGCCTCCTTGGAAATGACGCCATTTAATTGTTCCAGAATCTACCCTTTTAATGGTATCGAATTAATGATTTTATTGTAATCAGATAAATCTGGATCAATCAAAAAAATATCTGCATGGATCGATGAATCGTCGAATGAAATTAAGTGTGGTTTTATGTTTGTTTAACCTGGGAAAGCCCCAGGGACGACTCAAGGAGGCAAAGGAACAACTAGGGATCAGAATATAAATTAGATTACGATTTTCCAAGTGTGATTTTTTTCTAATTTTTTTATGCAATAAAAATGCCAAATGCGAAATACGAATTGAATTAATTTAAAAGAAAATAATTGACCTAGCCAAATTTAATTATAATGTGAAATTAATCCAAATTAGCCAAGTTATATTTTTCTTAAAAACCTAATCCAACAACGAATGCAAAATGTATTTTTTGGAGTTTTTGGATTTGAAATGCACAAATGAAAAATGCAAACTTTTTTGGGGGTTTTATGCAATTTTCATGCAAATGATATGCAAAATTTTTGAAAAATTTTTTAGAAGTTAAATATGATGAAATGAAGCTACACTGATTTTTTTGGAATTTTCTACCACTTTATGATTTTTTATGATTTTTTTAATAAAAACAGAGTGACTGTAAGTATTTAATTTCTAATAAATCCAGGAAATAAAATTATCCAGAGAAGAATCTCAAATAGATATTTCAATAAGGAATCCAGGAGAACTGAAATTTCTCAAAAATGGTCTTCAGGGATTTAAATAAAAATCATTTACCTAAATCACTAAGAAATTTATTTTATGCAAAAGACAACTCCAATTTCGATGAAGCTTGGATATAAATTAAAGAGCACTTAGAGGCATCATCTACAATTTTTTCTCAATTTTTAGAGCAAGAAATATGTCTGTGCTAATTTTAGAGCTTAAATGGGCAAAAATATTACTCAATTTCAATCTCTGATTTTTAATAAATAATCCGATGCTCACAAAAATGCAAAAAATAGCCACAAGATAATGGTTTAGATGCTCTACAAAATGGTGTTTTTTTATTAAAAATTGATGCAAGATGTTATCCAAATTAATGCTCAAAGGAAGGGTATCTTCGCAATTACAGGAATGCAATTAAATAAACAAACGAGCACATGGATGTCTTTGAAAATAAAGAAACTTGAAGGGATAAAAGTGCAATCGTCACAAAAAATAAAAAAATAAAAAATAGACCTTCTCTACGGGAAAACGTGGGTTCCAAGAAAGGAACCCACTTCTTCCACGCCTAGGGCAAGTAGGGGGCGAGTGGGCAGCGGGCCGCGCGCACGAGGGTCGGGGCGAGCGGGACTGGTGGCTGGAGGAGGCGGCTAGGGGTGCGTGGTCCTCACGCGGTAGACGCGTGTCAGCGATGGCGCGACCTGATGACGTGGGCAGCGGGCGGCAAGGGGTCGCGCGAGTAGGAAGGAGGTCGGGGCGTTGAAGAGGGTCGGGCACGGCGGTCGCGGAGCGTGAGGGCGAGGCGCCGCCATTGGAGGGCGACTGTGGCCTGGCGGAGCGCTGGTCGCGTGGGGAGCTGCGTGGAGGGCGTGCAGTACGTTGCTCGCAGCGCGCTGGGAGCGAGGGTGTGGCTGCCTGCGGCTGTATGCGGTTGGGGCGGGGCATGGTCGCAGGAGGATGACGGTGGCCACTGGTGGTGTGGATCTTGAGGAGGGCGGTGTGGGGCGGTCTGGAGCGCGGAGACCAAACGCTAGCTTGTCGAGCGGGGGCGCGGCAAGGACAGCGGCCCCGCGCGGCTGGGTTGGTGAGGGTGTGTGAGCGGCGGGGCCTGGAGAAAGCCGGTGGGATGGGTTGGACGCGTGGCGAGTCGATGGGGTATCCTCGAGTATGCTGGAGCTGGATCACCGACGTCTCGCCAGCATAGGTGCGTGGTCGGCGGCGGTGGTGCTCGGGCCAGAAGCTCCTACCCTCTTTTTTAATTATTTTTTTGTAATTTTTTTGTTGTTTTTTTGTATACAAGGAATAAAAAATGCAATGAAGTGTGATGTAGGGTAATAGTGATTGTGATGGTGATGATGACTTTTGAACTAGATGATGGTCGTGGGTTTGTGGTAATGATTTGTGGATGAAACAACAAGGAAAAAATCATTAGATAAAATAAAATAAGTAGATGAGGATAGAAAATTTACCTGTGTGGTTCGTCGGATTGTGGAGCAGCGATGCTGGACTCCGGTTGTCGTCGTGGCCTCAAGAAGGGTGGTGGAGTCCTTCGAAGCTGGAGCAACTTCCTGTGAGGGATGCTACGACGAAGTGGTTGAGACCACCTCGGATCTCGTCGTGGTCAGAGGTCGTCGCTCGATGGTGATTCTCGGTAGCTGTCACCTACAGATAGCCAGAGCTCTCTCTCTCTCTCTCTCTCTCTCTCTTCTATCGAAATGGCGGATGAAGAAAAATGATGGAGGATGAGGGGAATACAAAGAGGAGGAAAGGGAAGTTGGAGAAGGAGTGGAGGGAATGGAGTGGTGGAGAAAGTGGTGGCTTGGAGTGGAAGGTAAATAGAGGGAGAAGAAGTAAAAGGTAAAAAAATAAATAAAATAATAAAAAATATAAGTAGGCTACTAAAAATAAAAGAGAAAATAAAGGTAAAAGAAAATATTAAAATAAAATAAACTAAAATAAATAAATGTAAATAAATAATTAATTAAAATAAATAAATAATCATATTAGAATAAAAAAATGAAATCCGAAAATAATAAAAAAATGGGGTGACACGTGGCGACTCCAGGAGCGGCCACGTGTCGCTCCCGAAAAATTCAAAAATTAAATGTAAAGAAAAATAAAAAAGAAATAACAAAAGGGTTAAATCAAAAAGTGGTCAACACAAAAGTCGCTCGTCTCGACGAGATCTACAACTTTTGTAAAGGGCCAAAAATCAAAAGAAGTCATATGTACAAAATGCATTTTTGGGTGGTACCTTAGAGATATAAAATACCACATTTTATCTTTTGTAATTTTTTTGTCATTTTTGGATAAGAGAAAAATCAAAATAAAAATAAAGAAAATATAAAAAGAATATTTACAACTTAATATATTTTTTTTCGATTTTTAATAGTTAAGAAAATAAAAAGATAAAATAAGGGGCAAAAAGGTCAATATGTACAATATACAATAGGGGCCCAAAACCCATGTTTTGTATACGATCTCTGATTTTAATGAAATTGGTCTCATTTTAAAGGTCTTTGGATTTATATTACTTTAAAAGTGAGTAGACCTAAATCGGACACTGTATGAGAGAGATATGTGCGTTTTAAGGTTCCTAGTTTCAAACTTGGACTCAGGTTTTATTGGTCAATTTTACAAGTTAGTATTTTTTTGATATTTTTCCTTTATTAGTGTTAGGAATATATACACTATAGATTTGTTTTTATTGGATTTGGAGTTAGTATAAAATATATACAAATAGATGAAATATGATGAATATACAGGTGAATATTTACAAGTGAATTAGGCTTCTTATTTAATGCAAATATGAATGCTAAAATGCAGATATTAGTTATGCATGCATGAATGCTAATTATGCAATATAAGTGGAAATATGTAACTAATTACTTGGGAATAAAGCTCTATTTTCAGCTTTTAGAGTGATGAATCACGGATTCATCAGCGGTGTGTGTGTGGATGCGAGGTGAGCGGAGTGGAGGACCAAGTCGAGGCGGAGAAGGAGGGGGTCCTATGGGTCTTCTCCTGCATGCTGGAGAAGAAATGGGGCGATGCGAAGGAGAATCTGGAGGAGGAAGAAGGCGAGCGGAGGGGTTGGCGTGAATGATTGATCGATGGCAGAGGAGGTGGAGTAGTTGATGATCGGTGGAGTGTAGCGGGTGTGCTAGATTAAATAGGAGAAAACATGAGAAAAACAAGAATGAAAGTACCTGAAGGATTGAGAGGAAGAAGATGGAAGAAGGATTGGGCTGAACTTCATTCGAAGCTCGGGGTCATCGCACATCGAGGTCAATCTGACCTCGGAGCTCGTGCATCTGCCGAAGAGGTGAAGCTTACATGGCGATTCACCATGGATCGCACATGGAGATGTGAAGTTGTTATCGCCTCGATAACCGCCCTCTGTTGTCAGCAGAGGGTAGAGGAGACCGGGCCTCAGTCCCAAGCTTGGTGGATGGGGCATGACAGCGGCAGAGGGGAGGGTTTTATAGGTGGAGGAGCGGGCATTACATGTGAGTTTTCAATGGCTATGGTAGTGGTGTGGAGTGATGGTAGGGTGTAGTGATGGTCGCGTGAAAAAGAAGGACGTAACGATTGCATGGTGGTGGTGGTGATGAGGGAGGAGGCGACGTGGATGAGGTGCTAAAAATAGGAAGGGGAAGAAAGTTTCACCATGCGTAATGCCTAGAGCAGGGAGTTTGGAGGTAGATGAAGATTCGTGAACCGTTGGATCTCTTGATCAAACGATCAGGAAAAGGGCATGAGCGAACGGTGCAGATTTGATCAATCTGATCAGATCTAGTGGTTGGGGGATGAGCGATAGAGAACGGTGCGGATTTGATCAATCAGATCATATCTAGTGTCTGGGGGATGAGTGATAGTGAACAACTTGGATGAGATTAGGGGAACTCATCCAATGATGGAGAGAGTAGTGATGACACGGAAGAAGATCAAGCTGCTAAATTGGATCAAATTGTGCGGCCGAGGATAAGGCGTTAAGAAGCGGTGGAGATGAGATCTGGTCGGCCGATCCAAGGGTTGAGGATCAACTGGAAGTGGGCGGTTGAGTTGAAGGCAGGTCAGGGATGATCCGACGGCTAAGAAGGAGGTCGGGTGGAGAGAAGAGGATGGGGCCACGTGGCAATCAGAAAAATCGAAAATTAAGAAAATAAAGAAAATTCAAAAAGAAATAATTATAAGCTGAATTAGAAAAAAATTAAAACATGAAATTTGTAGATCTCGATAAGATCTACAAGTTTCATGTTGGTTAAAAATCCAAGAGATGTCATTTGTACAATGAAGAATTTTTGAAAGTATTCTTAATGACTTAAAAACACTTGATTTTGTGGTTTTTATTTTTTTTTTATCTTTTTTATTCCTTTTTGAAACCAAAATAAATATATACAATATTTAATCTAATTTTTAAGGGTTTTTAATAATGAAGAAAATAAGAAAAAGTGTTAGTAATTAAATACAATAATTAGAATTAGAATTTTAGTGTTAATTAGACACAGATTATTTACAAATTAAGAATAGTTAATAATAATGACTTAAATAGTGTTTTTATTGAAATTTTTAAGTTAGGAGAATAATAAATGGATTTCAACATGATGTATCTGGGATTTATCATCCCCTATACTTAAACTATACTCGTTCTCGAGTATCTAAAGAATGAAGGAGCCGGATTAAATCCTGACAGTGCATGTGAAATTTTTCAAGGCTCAATTTATCAAAGACACTTAATTTCAGTGATCCTAAAATTCTGGGCTCTACTTGCTCTAGTCAAAAGGAATCCAACTTCTCTACTTATCATACTCTTTGTTTGTACATAAAATATAAGGATATGATAATTAGTGTACTGCAGTCATGAGAGTCGAGTCGAGATGTCACCCAAGGTCCCAATCCAGGAGATCTCCTCTAGACCTAATCCTCAACACTAGGGAATAAGTCATTTCTTGCTTCAATCCGCCGTCTCATTAGTTTGTCAACTTGAAAGTGTTGATGGATGGCCAGATGATGGAGGGCATATGATTGTGTATATTTTTCTCTCCCTCGCATTGGAACAAGGGGCCTCTCGAGTGCCTTATTACTCAATACATATATATATATATATATTTGTTTTTGATCAATGCGTCCGTAAAAAGAGTTTGGAGTCGTCTGCACTTGTTTTTATGGGAGTACACCGGGAGTGTCTCTTTTGAGTACTAAAATACCTTCGACACCCAGATTTGTATCACTATACGATGCAGAGCCCTTTTTTGGTGCTAACCCAACTCCTTGGTCCTTATAGCATTTGGTCCAAGTGAAGACTTTGAAATGGTTGGGAGCGCTCACCTTTGGTGGAAGCTCTTTTGAATTTGTATTTATAATGTTAGAGCCTTTCTTTGTATGAGATAACTTCTCTCGAATTTCATTTCATTGTTTGTCTAGCTCCACTACTTTTATCAAAAGTTGGCGTACACTAATCAACAATTGAATTTAGGTTTCATCACACCCTGGCACATAGATAAATATCAAATGATAGCATGTGAACTTGTTCACATACTGGCTAGGGTTTCGTTGACACCCGGGTTTCTTGAAACCTTCATTAAGTTTATCCCATCCTCGAGCATCATTAAATTGGGTCTCAACTCAAATCACCAATCCTAGATCCTCAAGTGATAACTCAACTCATCTCATCAATCATGCAGTTGTGAAAGTGATGTGCTGGTCATATTCTTTAGAAGGTAGAGATGAAGGGTGCAATATAGCACTCAAATCCTCAAACTAGGGAAGTGTGGATTCTTAAGTTCAAAACCCTAATGACTAAGGTTGGTTAACTCAGTCTCTCAAGATCTCAGAAATCAAGTGTCCTCAAATTCTCAAGCCTTGAGTGATAGTGAATGTGTCAGAATATACCAACTCCAAAGTTAATGAATTTTGTTATTTTTATCTATTGCGAATTTTTATGAATTTTTAATTTTAATTTTTTTATTTCATCATTTTTAATTTTTAAAAGAGATAATGACTGGTCCAAGCTCATATGAATACTTACATCTACTTCCAACCAGTATGGGTATAAGTACGGACCGTTAGACAGCTACCCGTGTTACTTGAGGGCATAGTCATACACAGCTACCCGTGTTACTTGAGGACATAGTCATACACATTTTCCTCTAAACCACCCAATCTACTAAGGGAGACCATAGTTCCCTCACTGAAGAGTAGCTACTCATTTTTAAGCCTAGTAGTCAGAGCCTCTATGATTAACCCTAGGATGCTCTCATTTAATTGTGTGAAATTAACGTTTAAAATATTGATCATTGCAGTCGGGCAAACTCGAAAAATCGTGAATTTAATTATTTTCCAATTAAAGTGAGCGGACAATTTTTTTACTTAGGCAAGCCTAAGGTCTAACTTAGGGAGGCCAATATCTCCTTAGGTTGGTTTTTAATCGATCTAGAGATTAGATTTTCAAAGAGGCATTTCTCAAATTTTCGAATGCAATAAATGAGTGAAATGCAATTTTGGTGAAGTTTAGGGACTAAAATGTAATTTTCATTCAAACAGTGTCCAAAAATTATGAAACTTGGCCAGAATGTGAAATGTGATGAAATAGATTACTGTAATTTTTTTGGAATTTTTGAATGCAAAATGAGTAACTGGTGAATTAAATATGAATGTAGGAAGATTCTAAGCAAATTAATTTTAATAAATACAAAACCAATTTATTTCGCGGAAATAAAGTTATCCTAAGTCTACGTAAGAGGAATCCAGAAAAATTTTTAAATCCTAAAAATAATTGATCTATGACTTATTAAAAATAAATTATACAAATTACTAATGAATTTATTTAGACCTCGTTATGCATGCAAATGACATGAAATTTGGGTACAATGTTGAAAACAACCTAAGAACTACATATTGGGATTTTTTGTTATTTTCAGAGCAACGATTAATTTAATACAAAAATTAATAGCATGCAATGGGTAAAATATTGAATTTTCACCAAAATAATTATATTAAATCAACCATCTCTCATAAAAATCAAACAAATATCCATGATATTAAGCATAAGTTGTTCTACAATGTACAATTGTTAGAATTAAAAAATGCTACTTGATAAGGGTTCAAGATACCCAAAGACAGGGGTCTAGTTGCAAACAGAAATAAATAAACAGAACGAAAATATCACAATAGATGTGCTTCTTTAATTACCTAAATTCCTTAGGGTTTTTCTACAATTTTCCTGCATGTATGGGACCTCGAGGGGTGTTTAGTGAAATATCTCCATCAGGGCACGTGCAAAGCACGTGCCTGCCTGAAGGGGAGTACGATTGCAAGTGCAATATGGGGAACTATGGGGTGCCTATGCAAACTCTCCCCCGCTCAAGTGCGCCTCACGTAAGGGGGAGGGCTGGAGGTGATGACGCTTTGCACGATGGCGGCAGAGCACGGCGCCTGAGGCTGCGACGTCGAGGAGGGGTTGCTCACGGGCAGAGGGCCCATGCGCGGTAGACTGGAGGCGTTGGAACTGCGCTCACCGGTGGCAGGAGTTGGTGGTGGCGCATCGCGGCAAGGAGGCGACGTACGCGGGTGGAGGTTGGTAGAGTGATACGACTTGATGGAGATTGCAATGCAAGGCGACGATGAGGCTCCCATGCGCGGGGGGTGGTCGAATGAGAGCATGGCGATGGTGACTCCGTCGTGAGCTGCTGGGGGTGGAGGGGGTCTACAGCCGATGGGTTGCCAAGGGTTGAGTGTGGCACGTCCAATGATCAAGGTCGTTGTTCGACTCCACCTCTGTTGACACACGACAGGAGGCGGGGGTTGTGCTGCTCCTGTGGTAATGCGGGCAACCGGCTGTAGTGGCGCAGATCGGAGAGAGGATGATGTCGGCGGTGCTGCGCAAAGAGGATGGTTGATGCTTCCTTACAGAAGGAGGGAAAGGGCACAACGATATTTATGATTGTTGTTGTGTGCTCCACAAGTTGAGGACTAGAGAGGTACTTCCAGGTGGTCTCCTGTAGATGTTAGCTCACACAAACAAGCAAGAGGAGGTGACTGGTTGGCTGCTCCATGCTTGGATGGTGGTAGAAGAGCAGTGCGGCTCCAACCTCGATCTTGGTCGGAGAGATAGGTTGCGAAGAGGTAGAAAGAAGCTGTCAAGGATTAAAGAGATGGGGAGCACGGAGGTGAAGATGTGTGTAGGTTTGGACTCACAAGTTGCGGAGAAGGAAAAAGGAGGGGAGTATAGCAAAGGATAAGAGAGAAACAGAGGAAAGAAGAAAAACATAGGAATGGGGTTTGGTGTTTGCCTGGGGGTTGGCAGAAGATCGGAGGTCTCGGCCAAGGTCTTTGCCTTGAGAGGGTTGGCAAGAGTCCCGCGAAGCTGTGCAGCCCATCTAGAAGCTCATGGCTACGAGGTGGACGTCCACCTAAGATCTTGTCGATAAGTGGTTACCGCTCGAGGAGGGACGCTAGCCGCTGTCACCGGCGGGCAACTCCGACCTCGCTTGCTCTCCCTTTGTGCTTGACGTACAGAGTGGCGGATGATGAATTATGGAGGAGTAGCAGTCCTTTTAAGGACCGTTGAGGATGAAGCCAGGAGATGTGGGGCAACGGGGTGATGGTGCACACGCATGCTGGTCGTGGAGGTACGAGAGAAAACCCCCGGGGGGGGGGGGGGGGTGCGTGAGATAGAGAGAGAGAAATGGGAGAAGAGAGAGAAATAGAGGAGACAGATAGAAAGACAGAGGAGAGAGATTGACGTAGGGAGAGGGGAAAGGGAGGAGAGAGAGGGGAAAAGGGGTGCCCCGTGGTGCGCGGGGAGGTGACCATGTGGCAAAATAATAGAAAATTGAATTAAATTAATAAATATAAATAACTAAAGTAAGTAACAGTGATAATATATTTAAAATAATTAAAATAATTAAAATAAAGATAAATAATTAAAGCAAATAATTAAATCAAATAATGATTAAAATAGATAAATAAATAATAATTAAAGTAATAAATAAATAAATATAAAAATAATTAAAATAAATAAATAAATGGGGTGATATGTGGTGGCTCCATTAGTCGTCACGTGTCGCTCACAGAAAAATCGAAAATTAAATCAAATATAAAATAAAAAAATAAATAACAAAAAGGGATCAAATAAAAAATGGTCAACACAAAAGTTGCTCGTCTCGATGAGATCTACAACTTTTGTGAAGGACCAAAAATCAAAAGAAGGCATCTGTACAAAAAAATATTTTTGGGCGGTATCCTATGATAATAAAATACCATATTTTCATCTTTTGCATATTTCTTATCATTTTAAAGTAAGAGAAAAATCAAAATAAAATTATAGAAAATATAAAAGGAATATTTACAACTTAATCTATTTTTTTTAATTTTTAATAATTAAGAAATAAAAATAAAAAATAAAGGGTATTTTGGTCAGTATGTACAATATACAATAGGGGCCCAAAATCCAAGTTTCACATACGAATTCTGATTTTTATGAAATTGGTCATGTTTTGAAGATCTTTGAATGTATATTACATTAAAAGTGAGTAAATATAAATCGGACACTGCATGAGAGAGATATGTGTTTTTTAAGGTCCTTAGTCTCAAACTAGGGTTTGGTTTTTATTGGACGATTTTACAAGTTAGTATTTTTTTGATATTTTCCTTTATTATTGTTAGTAATATATACACTATAAAGTTGATTTTATTGGATTTGTAGTTAGTATAAAATAGATACAAATATGTGAAATTAACTAATATAAAGGTGAATATTTATAAGTGAATTTGGCTTCTTATTTAATGCATATATGAATGCTAAAATGCACATATTATTTACACATGGATGAATGCTAATTATACAATATAAGTGGAGATGTGCAGCTAATTACTCGGGAACAAAGCTCTATTTTCAACTTTTAAAAGTGATGAATCAGAGATTCATCACTCTACTAAAGAAATTTTTCAATTTTTCATATTTTTATGGAGTTTTTGAATAAAATTAATATTTTTTTACAAAAAGTTAATCCCTCAATTTTTTAAAAAGAGGTTTACAAAAATTTTATATAATTCAGTTCACTAGCATATCTAAACCCTAGCCCAAAAAGTTTTCAAAAATTTTAACATACGAGCTATGCTAAAGTATATATACAATAATATACGGTGTACCTTCCTATACTTAAATTTTGTTATGTCCTCATAGCACAAGTGATAAGAAGCCATATCTTCGGTTAAATACAAGGTGATATAGCAGAACTGACTCGGAGGTCCCTCTATACTTAGCTAAAAATGACCTAAGTATAAGAAGACAAGTAGAGGGAAGATGGAAGGGTCGGATCCCCCCTATACTTAGGCTTAAAATAGCCTAAGTATTGGATGCGGAATTTGGGTTGGGGGACCCGTAGTTTGTTAGGGTTAGAGAAGAGAGGGGTGAATTTGTACAGAAGAATAGATGGAGGTGTGGAGAAGAAGGGAAAGTGAATAGACATAGATGGATGTGTGTGTGAGGGGGGAGGGTGGTAGATCATCGAGTGATCTAACTTTTTTTTCCATTTTTTTACACACGCGAGCCCTCAAACGATGATCGCTAGAAATGCATATGATACATTTTTTACAACAAAATGCATGAATGAAATGTTGACTAATTTCCTTGAATCCTCCGTGATTTTCTCTTGGAGCTCCCAACTCCACGCCTCCATGGGTCTCAAGCATCCTCGGTCTCCATAGGCCCTACCACAAAAAAAATAATCGGAAAAAATATCAAAAAAATCAACAAATGATGCAAAAACAACATGATGAGAAGACCTAAAATTTTTGATAATATTCACAGAAAAATAATACAATAAAAGTAAACAAACAATTAAAGCTGAGATGTGTCCCCGGCAACAGCGCCAATTGATGAACGCAAAAGTCGCCTCTTTAATTGTCGGTGATTGTAGTATAGGATTCAATTTTCGGTCAATCAAAAATCACAATTTTTGAAATTGTAGAAGTTATTTTACTTGGTAAGTACACCAAGGTCAAACACAAGGACACGATTTTCTTCATCTATTTATCGAAAATTATTGATTAATTGATGAATGATTATTTTTTAATCCTAGGTCTTCATGCAGATGTGATATGCAAAATGATATGTAGATAAAATAATGCAAGAACAAGTTCATATGATGCATGCAATTTTTTATTTTAAATGCAATTAAAGGATGAAATGATCACAATATATGATGAGATGAAAAGGCCAAGCATGCAAGATAAATATGTACAAATATGCCCTAAATTAATTATGTCTATAAGCAATCAAATTACTAATCAATTTCAGAGGTAATTTGTGCAACATGAAAAATAATGGCACTTAAATCGTGAGCGGGAGACACCATATATCATCCAAGAATTAGCAACTGTAAATTAGTGCCAAATCATGAATTAAACTATGCCATTAAATATATGATAAAATATGCAACACAATGAAATTGAAATCATGGAAAATGGAATTCATATGCTCAAGATATGTTAAATGGAATGCAAGGGCATAAATGCAATAAAATACGTGAAAATAAAAGATAAATAATTATAAATAGGTCTTTTAAGGACCTATTTGCAATTAACAAAATCGGTTGGGCCCTTGGGTAATTTGTCCAGGCACGCGGGGACATTTTTGGAATTATTGAAAACAGTTGGGGCTCCTCCAAGTGCACACATGAGGCATGCGCATAGACCTAAGTGTGATTCTGGATGACTCCGGGCCCTTTTCTGCAAATTACCCATCCCCTCACGTGCGAGGCACGCAAGAGGGCTAGGATCGGGAGGCTTGTTCGGCTCGAGCCACATGGCAGCATCCGGTGCTTCAGGAGGCGGTTTGGTCAACCCGAGCCTATAGGTTAGGCATGGAGGCTCGGGCCTTCATCTCGGTCGTCCGATCCTGATGATCGGACGGTGGCTACTCTTCGTGCTTCACCTCCTACGGTGGTGAGGGGGGTTGTGCTCTAACGAGCCAGATCGAACTCCTCCTTGCTTCTCGAGCTCCTCCGATGATCGGATGAGGTCTCTGATGTGCTGGCAAAGAAGATGGGAGCAAGGTGGAGGCGCGGTGAGTACTGGAGAGACGGGGCGATCGTGCGTCGTCGGAGGTTGAGCTAGAGATCGACGAGGGGATGTGGATTCCAGCCATTGAGGGCATATGTACATGCAAGCATTAGTATAGCCGAAGCGGTGTGTGTGGATGTGATGCGAGTGGAGTGGAGGACCCAGTCAAGGTGGAGAAGGCGGGGGTCCGATGGGTCTTCTTCGGCATGCTGGAGAAGAAATGGGGCGGTGCGAAGGAGGTTCTGGAGGAGGAAGAAGGCGAACGGAGAGGTCGGCGTGAATGACTGGTCGATGGCAGAGTAGGTGGAATGGTTGATGATCGGTGGAGTGGAGCTGATGAATCTATGATTCATCACTCTTAAAGTTGAAAATAGAGCCTTGTTCTTGACTATTTAGCAGCATATTTCCCTTTATCTTGCATAAATAGCATTCATGCATAAATCCACAATACATGCATTTTAGCATTCATAATTGCATTAAAATAAGAAGCCAATTCATTTGTAAAAATTACTTGTAAAATATCCACCAATAATTTATCTAATTATTTGTATTTTATATCCCCTCTTAAATCAAATAATACCTTCCTTATACTATGAAGATTACTAGATAATAATATAAGGAAGAAGGCCAAAAATCCTTATCCTGTAAATTGCCCAATAAAGCCCCAAACCCAGTTGGAGAACCTAGACCTGAGAATGCCAATATCCACCTCATACAACCTCAAATTAGGTTTACTCACCTTCAGATTAATACACATCCAGAGACCTTTAAAATGAGACCAATTTCATTCAATTCGGAGCTCGTATGCAAAACTTGGGTTTTTGGGCCCATGTGTACATTATATGTATGTATATTTGTACTCTTGTATTTTTGTAGCATATTTTACCTCATCTCCGTTTTTGGTCAACATGAAACTTGTAGATCTCATCGAGATCTAGAACTTTCATGTTTTGAGTTTTTCCAAATTCGGCCTCCTTCTCTCTCTAATTTCATTTTCTTTCTTAGCCACTCAGAGCTGGCCACGTGGTGCCCTCTGATTGCGCCATGCGGCCCGCTCCTTTGTGTGCCATGCGTGCTTCCATTTCCACCGTCTGAACGCCCTTCCTCTCTCTTGATCTGGGCCATCCAAGCCACAACGCTTCCTAGCCATTCAATCAAGTCTTGGACTTCATCTGGACCATTAGCCAGCGTCGCGTTCTCTATGCACCACGTGGCTGCATCCACGCCCTCCGATCTTCGCCAGATGCACCCCATCCTGGCCATTCATCTCGCAACGCATCACCGCCCTTCGATCAAATCCAGATCCAATCTGGATCGTTCGCCAGCGCCTTGACCCACACCTGCCACGTGGTGCGCCCTGCGCCCTTGATCTCGCCCACGCTGATCCAAGGCGTCGTCTTCCACCTCCCGCAAGCCCCGCGCCCCACGTCGTCCACCATGCGCGAGGGCCACCCCCTTTCTATTTTGCGAGCCACTCCGGCCACTCTCTTCGCCTCCCTTCACCACCACGACGTACACCACTCTTCCCTCATCCTCGCCAACCCCCTCGATCACCATGAACACCCTCCACCTCTCTCCACGACGCCCACCAACTCCACCTCTTCGCCACCTACACCGTCACCTCCAACCTTTAAATACTCCATCGTCTTCAACCTTCACCCCTATCTGCCATTATGAGAGGTATCCTCTATCTCAGAGCTACCTATTGGTGACAGCAATTGAGTGTAATCCGAGCGAAGACAGGCCTTCACCTCCGGCGAGATCCATGACGTCGCCACGCCGTGCTGCAGCTCCTCCGACGAGCTGCATGAGCTCGGGCCCTCTACCGTCCCTCGAGCGACGACCGGAAGCACCCCTTGAGCTTCCAAGCCCCAGGTAGATACCTCCATCTCCCTCCCGATCTCCTTCTTCTTTTTCTTGATTTTTCTCATATTTTATTCATCGTCCACACACCATTTCACGCTCTACCGGCCATCCTCCGAGCTTCGCCTCGGAGCTGGCATCTTCGTGCACTTCTTCTTCTTCTCCAACGATACACTTCATCTCCCGATGATGCAAGCTCCGCCACCTCAGCGGAGCTCGATCACCGGACTACCTCACCGCTTCTCAGGCCTCTCGCCGCACGCACAGTCAACCCACGAGCACATCTTCATGCCTCGGCTATCCATTAAACCCCTGCAGGTACTTCAATTTTTACTGGCCGGAACCTCATCAGAGCTCCATCCGATCTTCTTCGACGGCGCTCTCCAGACCATCTCAGCCTTAGCTGAGACCTCCGACGGCTCCGTTACACTTCCACGATCCTTCCCATCCACTTGGGAGCCGCCGAAGAGCTTCACCGACCCCAGATGAAGGAGGCGGAGCCAGAGCTTCTTCAACAGAGTCCAGCCATCTCCGCTGCAGGAGACGGCGGGCTGGTTGAAGATGAAGAACAACAGCCGACCGATCTTCTTGATCGGACGATTAGGAGGACGCCACATAGCCTTCACTCCGCAGCTGTAGGATCAGGAGGATCCTACGCACCTGATCACGCCACGTTGCCATTCGCCAGAGCTTCAGAGGGTTGTTGGATTCATCCTGATCCAGCGGTGCCCGATCTTCCACGTGGCCATCTTCATCGAGCTTCAGGGACCGTTGGATCGATCTCGATCCAATGGGTCGACGCATGCCACGCGCCAGCCACCAGCAAGCGTTGGATCCGCACCTGATCTAGTGGTCCACAGCGAGCCACGTCGCCTATTCCGAGCCTCTTCCACGACCTTCAGGCTCGAAGCACCCAAAGCTACCCGAGCCTCCATCCGAGCCAAATCTGAACCTCCAAATCCCTCGAGCCGGAGTCCGAGCCTCCGAAGTCCACCGAGCCTGAGACCCCCACGTGATTTGCACGTGTAGTTTGGGTATTTTACAACGAGGCCCCTGAAGGTTTTCATATTTGTGTTCCAGTCCCTGCCAGGAGCCCCAATGTAAGGCGCATGTGTTCTGTGGGTATTTTGCATACATACCCCCTCATTATAGGTAATTACACATTAGTCCATGTCAGCATGTTTAACTTTTATCAATTTTATTTCCTGTAATTACATTTAGGCCCCTGTCTTTACACATATCTTTAGGCATTCATTTTAAATCATTTTTCAAGTTTAAAAATTGCATTGTGTAGCTTAATTTGTCCTCTTTCATATGTGATACTTGGCACATTTTGTGATAATAGTGGTTTTTAGTATTAATTAATTGGTAGAATTTATTCATATTTTGCCCAATTTTTCCTTTTAATTTTTAGTAATTTCTCGGTGACTCCAAAAATTACCATAAATTCACATTAAACCTAGGATAGTTAAGTTTACATTGTATCCAAAAATCAACTCATTTGCACGCACCCAGAGGGGCTGAATAAATCATTTAGTGATTTTCTTAATTAATTTTTAATAGGTCCATCTCACTTAGAAATTTAAGTTTATTAATTTTCTTGAATTCTTCCACTTAGATCTATCTAGGATAATTTTTATATCTGAAAATATTGTGATTTGGTATTTATTAAAATTAATTTAGTCAAAATCACCTTGCATTCATTTTAAAATCATAGTAAATTCATTTAGTGTCAGAAAAATCCAAAAAAATAGAGTAGCTTAATTTCATTACATTTCACAATCTGGCCAAGTTTCATAATTTTTGGAATCAATTTGACCATATTTTTGGATTAACTTGTGAATTAGCTTGATTTGCTTGTGTCTTTTCCTTCTTACATAAAATACATTGAAAAAGACCAACAAATATCCACTGAAAATCAGAGCTTGGGATTTGCTTAGAATCTACCTAAGGAGACAGTTGCCTCCTTGAGTTCGACCTTGGGCTTGCCCAAGTAAAAAAATTTGCCGCTCGAAATTAAATTGAACTTAAATTGAAAGTGGTTTTTGATTAGCTCTTATTATCCGACTGCAACGAACAACACAACGATTAATTTGACCATTTATTTTATTAAATTAACAAGGGTAGTAAGAAGCACGTCAGGAGGTGTGCTAGATTAAATAGGAGAAAGCATAAGAAAAACAAGAACGAAAATACCTGAAGGATTGATAGGAAGAAGATGGATGAAGGCTTGGGCTGAACTTCATTCGAAGCTCGGGGTCGTCGCACGTCAAGGTCAGTCGAGCCTCGGAGTTTGCGCATCCGCCGAAGAGGCGGAGCTTACATGGTGATTCGCCATGGATCTCACCTGGAGCTGTGAAGTCGTTATCGCCTCGACAACCTCCCTCTGCTATCATCGAAGGGTGGAGGAGGCTAGGCCTGAACCCCGTGCTTGGTGGATAGGTCGTGACAGCGGCGTAGGGGATGGTTTTATAGGTGGAGGAGCGGGCGTTGCAGGCAAGATTCAATGGTTATGGTGAGGGCTTGGAGTGATGGTAAGGTATAGTGATGGTCGCGTAAAAAAGAGGGACGTAATGGCTGCATGGTGGTGGTGGTGGTGACAAGGGAGGAGGAGATGTGGATGAGGTGCTAAAAATAGGAAGGGGGAGAAGGTTTCGTCAGGCGTAACACCTGGAGTGGGGCGTTTTGAGGTAGACGAAGGTTCGTGGACTGTTGGATCTCTCGATCCAACGGACAGGAAGTGGGCTTAAGCGAACAGTGCAGTCAGATCAGATCTAATGGTTGTGGGATGAGCGATAGCGAACGGCTTTGATGAGATCAGGGGAACTCATCCAATGGTGGAGAGAGTAGTGATGACGTGGAAGAAGATCAAGCTGCTAAATTGGGTCAAATCGTGCGGCTGAAGATAAGGTGTTAAGGAGCGGTGGAGATGAGATCTGGTTGGTCGATCCAAGGGTTGAGGATCAACTGAAAGTGGGCGGCTGAGATGAAGGCGGGCTAGGGATGATCCAATGGCCTAAAAGGAGGCCAGGTGGAGGGAAGATGATGGGGCCACGTAGGCGGACTAGAGGGCTCCACATGGCCCAATCAGAAAAATCAAAAATAAAGAAAATTTGAAAAGAAATAATTTGAAGTTGAATTAAAAAAATCAAAACATGAAAGTTGTAGATCTCGATGAGATCTACAAGTTTCATGTTGGTTAAAAATCCAAAAGATGTCATTTGTACAATGAAGAATTTTCGTAAGTGTTTTTTATGACTTAAAAACACTTAATTTTGTGATTTTAATATTTTTTATCTTTTTAATTCCTTTTTGAAATCAAAATAAGTATATACAATATTTAATCTAATTTTTAGAGGTTTTTAATAATGAAGAAACTAAGGAAAAGTGTTAGTAATTAAATACAATAATTAGAGTTAGAATTTTAGTGTTGATTATACACATATTATTTACAAAATTAAGAGTAGTTAATAATAATGAATTAAATAGTGTTTTTTATTGAATTGTATCTGGGATTCCCATGATTGATTTTCCCATGATGTATCTGGGATTCATCAATGGTGTGAAGTAGACTTCATTTATCCCATCTCCGACTCAAAGTGGTTGAGTCCCCTACATGTAATGCCAAAGAAATTAGGGTTCACCGTGGATACCAATGACCAAGGAGGGGAGATTTTTACTCGAGTACTGACATCTTGACGCACATGTGTTGACTACCAGTTCCTAAATTCAAAAACAAAGAAGGACAATTTCCCACCATTGTTCATTGATCAAGTGCTTGAAAGTTTGGTTGGAAAAGAATTCTTCTATTTCTTAGATGGGTACTATGGGTACAACCAAGGGACAATCACCCCTGAATATCAAGAGAAAACTCCATTCACCTGCCCATTTGACATATTTGCTTTCAGAAGAATACCCTTTGGATTGTGCAATGTCCTGCTACATTCCAAAGGTGTATGCTTGTTGTCTTTGTAGATATGGTCGGTAGTTTTCTCGAGGTGTTCATGTATGACTTCTCAGTCCATGGTAACAACTTTGATTCTTGTCTTATGCACCTTGACAAAGTGTTGCAAAAGTGTTATGAAGTTAATCTGGCTTCGTCATAGGAAAAGATCCACTTCATGGTCACCGAAGGGATTGTATTGGGCCATGTCGTTTCCAAGTGTGGCATGAAAGTCGGATCGACAAAGGTAGATGTGATTGCCAAGCTCAAACCACCTCAAAATGTCAATAATGTGAGGTAATTCCTTGGGCATGTCGATTTTACAGAAGATTCATTAAAGACTATAACAAGATTGCCCGATCTCTCGCAGAGATATTGCGCAAGGAGACCAAATTCACTGTCGATTAGAAAGTTCTCCAATCCTTTTATCAGTTCAAAGGTCTTCCCACTCAAGCTCTGGCCTTACAGCCACCTGATTGGTCTCTCCCATTTGAGATTGTGACTGATGCATTTCCCAGTTGGGGTTGTATTGGGATAAAGAAGAGAAAAGTTGTCATATGTCATTCACTATGCCAGCAAGACATTAGATGATGCACAAAGAAACTATACAATTACAGAGAAAGAATTGATGGTAGTGGTGTTTGCCTTAGAGAAGTTCGGCTCATGTCTTGTTGGATCTAAAGTCATCATCTACACTGACCACTCTGCTATGAGATATTTACAACGTAAGAAGGATGCCAAATCATACTTACTCAGATGGATCCTTATCCTCCAGGAAATTGACTTGGAGATCAGAGACAATCCTGGAGATCAGAACGTGGTAGCAGACCATTTATCCAAAATCGAATGTCCAGATACTTAGCTGAGTAGTCCACCGATCACAGAAACCATTCTTGATGAATCCATTCTCAGCATTGGATCTCTCTCCCGGTATGCCTATATTGTGAACTACCTCGGATCAGGGTAGTCCCGCAATATTGGAAATGAATAAAGAAGGACAAGTTCCTATCCGATATCCATTTCTACCAGTGGGAAGACTCATACCCATTAAGTAGGAGCAAATTGCATATGCATCGGTGTATCCCTTAGGAGGAGAATGCAAGTGTCCTCGAGCACTATCACAAGCTCAAATCTGGAGGACACCATTCTGTAAATAGAACGACATCGAAGATATTGTAGTATGACCTTTGTTAGCCCGCATTATTCAAAGATGACACAGCAAACATCAAAGCTTACACTGATTATCAGAAGATGGGAGGAACCCTCAGCTTAAAAGATTACATGCCCCTCAAATTCATTTAGATTTCTGATGTATTTGATCTGTGGGTATTGATTTCATGAGTCCAATTCCTAACAGTCAAGGATATGAGTACATCCTGCTTGTCGTAGATTACGTGAGTTGATGGGTAGAAGTTATCCTTTCTCAAGTTGTCGATAGTCGCACATTTTGTCCATTTCTGAAAGATAACATCATTTCATGGTTCGAAATTCCAAAAATTATCATCTTAGATGGGGGTAAACACTTCATCAATAAAGAGGTTAAGAAACTTGTGAATGATTACGACATCGATCATCGTGTCACTTCTCCATATCATCCTCAATCCAATGACCTAATTGAATTATCAAATAGAGAAATCAAGACGATCTTGCAGAAACTTGTGAGGTTAGACAGAAAGAACTGGTCACAACTTATGGATTTGATTCTCTAGGATTACAGAACGTCCTACAAGTCTCCTTTGGGCATGTTGCTTATCGTCTTATATTTGGGAAGCCATGCCATCTGCCTGTGGAATTCATTCATAAATCTCTCTAGGCAGTAAACATATGTAACCTTGACTCACAGAAAGGTGGTCATAATATGATGATTGATCTGAACAAGCTCCTAGATTTCAGAAACTACATGTATGATAATAGCTTGATGTACACGTTGGCATGACTGGCACATCAGATGAAAGACCTTTGAACATGGTCAGAAGGTTAGGTTATTTGACGTGAAGTTGAAGATGTTCCCAAGTAAATTAAAAATAAGTGGACAAGTCCATACATCATCATAAATGTTCATGGCAATGGAAGCATTCTCATATCAGAATTATCATCTAAATCACAACCATTTATCATCAATGGTCAGTTGCTAAAGTCGTATTTAGAGCACGATACATTCCCGGCCGTTGTCGATTCTATTAAAGTTATTTTTATGAAGATGTCACTGCTGTAGCATTGGGAGAATCAGATAATGCAGCACAAAACATCTTTGATTGAATTTGTACATTTCTTCTTTTCATTTCTATATTTCAATTCTTTCATTCGTATACATTTCACTAATCCCATTCATTTCGGTTATACTTAGGACATGATTCATCCTAAGTATAGGGGGATGAGTGTATCCAGGTTATTCTTTATTCATTCCCTCGCTTGTCCTCTAACTTGTTGATACTTTGTCTAGACTTAGGAATATTTCACCCAAAGTATTGCGGGGACAAGCTGATTTTGTATATTATAATCCACGATCATCCTCGTTTGTACACAATCTGCTATACTTAAGATTAGTTGACCCTAAGCATACGGTGAGGATCAACTTCACATTCTTTTAGTCGTTGTAGTATAGACTTTCCTATACTCAGCACGAATTATGTCTTACTCTTTTTCTCCGATCATAATGAGGACATAGTTCGCACTAAGTATAGGGGGTCGTATATACAATGTATATACTTTAGTCATAACTCGTACTTTCGTATTTTCAATAATATGACTAAATACCCCCTAAACATATAAAAATTTTCAAAATTCTTTATAAATATGATTAATAATCTGGTTTAAAATATTTTGCAAAATGCTTTGAAAAAGAGTAGGAAAATATCTTGAAAAAACTCTTCAAACTGTTTGGAAAACATTTTGTAAAATGTTTTCAAAACTTTGTAAAAAACTCTTTTGTAAATATTTGCAAGATTTTGTTTTATTTCTTTGAATAAAATGTTTTGAAAATTCAATTTGCAAATGATTTAGAAATGGTTGCAAAAATACTTTGAAAAATCTATATATACCTTTGAAAAATCTTTGCAAAATGATTTTCAAAATTTTGTATATTTTTGTACATTATTTGTAAAAACTATTACAAAATAAAGTTTTTAAAATGTTCGTTTAAATGTTTTCAAATTATTTTGAGAATCTTGTACATAATTATCAAATAAAACTCTTAGATATAACCCTTGTATATATAAATATGTGAATAACTAACCCTTAACTTTTGTACAAATTCCCAGTGCAAATATGCATGCACTCCATTGTAAATATTTGTATATACTTTTTTCACTAACCTTTATCAAAAATCCATAAAAAATCAAAATTTTAAAAACCTATAAAAATTTTGAAATATATCTTAAAAATTGCATAAAATTTTGCAAAACCTTTTAAAAAACCCATAAAATTTCAAAATCAGAAAACAATTTCATAAAAAAGATTTTCTTGCATTGTGTTTGCATGATAATGGTAATTAAACAAGTCTAGTAAAGTTAGAAGATTGGAACTTGGTCTATACTTTGATCCACTTAATCACAAAACCTTATTCAGGACCGGAATTGAGACGCTTCATGTCACTATGACTTATTTCTTTAAATTCCATGAGAATGTGTTCATGAGTTGATTCAATGTGTCTAACCAGAACCCTTCATGTCATCTGTACGACTCTTGAGACAATGGCTTGACTAGAGACCTCGCACTTAACACTTAACTCAACCAAGATGCATTGTTGAAAGACCTAGGAGTCTAAGTCAGGACGATACTAGGTCGCATCATCAAGGATGGCACATGAACCATTCTAGGAGACTGTCGAAACTGATACTTCGACCCACTTCCTCTAGTAGCATGGACATCTAACGACTGGAGACTTGATTGAAATAAAGCTTCAGATGAGGAATGGTCTAGTAGCACAACTTTTCCACGACCCCAAAACACAAGCGGAACAAAAGATTATATATCCGTCAGGGCAAAACAAGAATGCATAGCAATGCCAAATCGAGAAACTATCCAAAAAGAACCTATATTAAAAATTCCAAAAAAATGAGCTTACAGAAAAAGCATGCTTCTTGGTAAAGACTATGTTACACTAGCCGAGCTTCACAAGAAAATGTGACTACAATGGTCCATTTCCACTTCTTTTCCATTCTTCTAGCTTCCTCCCCCTTCAGTTTGAACTAGGACAAACCTGAACTTAGGAGGAAATATCCATCTACCCGAGGATGAGTTGCCAAAGAAGGAGACCACTGGATAGTTCAGCTATTTATCTGGGAAGAGCTAACACAATCCAGACACATGGTACTTGTCATTTCAAGGTTGCAAGAGTATGTGACTGGAAGGATGGTTCTGACCAGACTGTTGAATTGAACGGGATAGAGGAGCATGGAACCTAACGATTGTTGAGTCTCAATTCCTAACATAAATATGGTTCCGAACAAACCTAAAATACAAAGGTCTTAACTGAACTCCAAACTTTGACTTTATCAATACAATCTTAAGAGTAAAAAATTATTCCAATTCCTTTCTTTTTCTTTTCTTTGTTTTCTTTTTCTGCACTCATTGTCATCAGTGTTTGATAGGGACTAGCAAAGGCAAGTATAGGGGGTGATGAATCTCCATTTCATCACCTTTATTCTTTCATTAGCTAATGAGCATAATAACATATATGTATGCAAACATTCCTTGATCAGCTCTAGAATTGATTCATCTCCATAGACAAAGGGGGTGAAACCCCCCCGTTCAATCGTCCCCAGACCAATATATATATATATATATATCATAATATTTTTATCAGTTTTACCCCTCTGAGATAATGCAATTTCAGTTATACCCCTCTCTTTTTGGGAATATCAGTTGTTCCCTCAACTTCTTGTCGTTCAATCACACGTGCCCTTCCATAACTTTATCCATCACTGAGTTGAATTACCATGGGTTTTCAAACCATGGTACAGTTAAGAGGGGCATAACTGTCCAAATACCCCCTACCCATCTTCCCCCACCTCATCCTCCTATTCATCCTCTTTCTCTCCCTCCTCCTCCTCATAGAGAAGACGACTCAGATGAGCATATGATGAATCTCAATTTTATCACCTTTATTCTTTCATTTTAGCCTTAAATCCCTAGCTAAATGCATGCAAATAGTATTAATTTGTACAGAATAACACTCAATAATTGACATATAAACAATGTATAAATATGTGTATTTAATTCCAAAATAAAAGAATAAAGGATAGAAAAGAAAAAGAAATGAAGCATCAAAGACAGTGACCTAGACCCTGAGACCAAAGCAATATTGAGGTGGTCAAAAAGGAATAAAGTAGGGGGAGATAGGCCAGATTATTTGTATAGAAAACACATAAAAACCCTAATCTTCATTCACAATTAAATAACTTTTAGTCCCTATTTTATTTTTCTTTTTATACATCTCAAATAATAAAACCCTTAACATGAGCATTGTACATAAAAATACAAAGAAAAATACAAAATTTATTTCACACAAAAATAATCACAATGTGCTTGGGACACACTGAACAAAAAGGCGCAAAGAAAACTTCACAGACTTGTATCTCCTCCATACAAAATCATAATTGACCAAACTCACCTTATTGCTCATAAAATTTAATTATCTATCTAATGAAGATTGTTTTAGTAAAAATAGAGCTCATATGCAAAAGTTGGCTTTTGAATCCTAATTGTACTGTATAGTTGTACATTATATTCAATATATATTTTTATTTTAGCTTTTTTGTTTTTCTGTATATTTGTAAATATTATTTAAATTACATTAAAATATAAACACAAACAAATGCATTGAAAATACATTAAAATAGAAAAGGAATTAAATTATATAAGTTGACCATACCTATAATATACATATACATATTTATTTAAGTAAATAAATAAAATCAGAACAACATATTATAATATGTAAATATGTATTTAGATAGGGAAAAATGGAGCTACCCCACCCCATTTTTCGCAATTTTTTTATTTTTTTTGGAAAAATATCACCATATATATTCATCCATATATCCCTCCTATATGTCATTCGAATTTCGTCAGAAACAGACACTCCTACGGCCTCCATCCAGACGTCATTTTTTTAATGGTCGTAGGATTTTTTAAATCAACCCTGTCCAGATGGAGGTCGTAGGAGTCTATGTTTCTGACGAAATTCGAATGACATATAGGAGGGATATTGGGGTGAATATACATGGCATTATTTTTCAAAAAAAAATAAAAACATTTGCCCAAAAATGGGGTGGGGCAGCCAACCAAGGGGCAGCCCCATCAACCCCATTTAGATATACTATAAATATGCAAAATCAAAATAAACTACAATGATTATATATAAATATACCTATGTATATACATGTAAATATTAGCACATAATAAAAAGCGTGATAAAAATAAATAAAAACTCCATAAAAATAGTAAATTAAATAAGAAATATTTTATGTTTTGACCTAAAATTAATAAATTCGTTTATTATTTTTATCAATTATACAAGGGAATTTTTCCTTCAAATTTTCTGGCTGGTCCACGTGGAGCAACCAGAAGCGAGCTTTTCTTGATCCATCTGGTCAACTATCTGGCCTACCTGCCCCCTTCTGTCAAAGCATGTGCACCTTATCTTTCTCCATTTTTTTGGCATTGATGCACTACTCGATGGCCCTCAAATTCTTCACAAGATGTCTCCCTATACACTCCTTAACCTCACCCATGCCTCTGATTGTCCATTTTCTGGGCAAATCCAAGGCCAACTCATGATCAAAACCCCAACTCCTCTCGTATATAAATAAACCCCAACATCCCCCTTTTTGTTTAACCCTAATAGGATACCCCCCGTTGAAGCTCGTGGTGACAGCTAGAGCCTCCAGTCCTTATAGGCGAGGGTAAGAGGCGGAGAGTGGTGATCCAAGGCCTCGCCGGAGCTTCTCCGACGACATCCCTCTGCTCCATGAAATAGTTAGATACGAGTTGTTTTAATACACATTAGGTAGATTTTCCTTTATGCATCTTAGTATAGCTTTTAATTTTAGCAATTAGGATTTAATTTAGCTTAATTTAGCGACTTAAGTTTGTTGAAGCTTCTTGCTTCAAGATTATCGTCAATCCCATATTCCTGACCAGTTACTCCACCTCATCTTCACTCCTCTTCACCTTCTCCATAATAGCCCACATCAAACCACCCTGGATCTGCAAGATCCAAGCCCATTGAAGCTCTAATTCTTACGCCACCTGGATCTTCATCGCCCCGTCCACTTACTATGCTTTCAGCTTCAAAAGTGGTCGATGCACTTCTGACGAACCGCAAAATCAGCCCTTTAAGAGTGCGGAATTAGCACTTGGAGTTGTCGTAGCAGTCGGGCCAATTTTGGTCATCAAAGAGACCATCTCATTGATACATGTCAAATAAGAATGCGATGGTCATTATTTTTTTTATTTTACTTGGCAAGAAACCAAGGTCGAATTCAGGGACACGAGCCTCTCTCGTATTAATCAGATTTAAGTTTATTTAGCTAAGTGTTGAGTTAAAGGCATATAGGTCAAAAATCATGCAAGAGAAGACAACAATGCATTAAAATAAACATGCATTTTTTTTCAAATTTTATCATGCAAATAAATGCAAAGAAATGCAATGCAAGTATGCCCAAAATCAGAATAAATATGATGAGCAAGTTAATAAGAGTCAAATTCAGATTTATTTGAAGTGTCAGAGCTGATCGACAAAGTGAACAAGGCATGAGTACATAAGAAGCGCCACTTAGCTAACATAATATTTCATTAAAAGCCAAGTCTCTAAGATGAAAGATTAACCATGCCATTAGAAAGTACATCGAACAAGCTCTCAAACGAAACTGAAATCAACTAAAACAGAGGTACGGTGCTCAAGATATGCAATATGGAAGACAAGGGTATAAATGAAAGAAAACATGAAATAAACTTGCAGACAGGTCCCTGGGAGGGACTAAAATGTAAAAAAAATAAAGTTCAGGACCTTCCCTGTAAATGATCCATATGCGCGGGGACCTTTTTGCAAATTGAAGAAATTCGTGTGGAGTCTCTGCAAATTACCCAGGGTTGCACGTGACACACACGTGCTTCCCCAGGCTCGGTGGATACGGAGTTTCGGCAGAGGCTCGTAGAGGCTCGGGCGCTCCAGGAGGTTCGGCAATAGGCTCGAGCGTCCAAGCCTGGAGGTTCGATGGCTCAGGCTCGGAGAAGCTCTGGTGTCGACGCGTGGCGAACTGGGAGCCATTGGATCGTAAAGATCCAACGGCCGCTGGAAGAATAACGGGTCGTCGACGTGGCTGCATCGTGGCCGTTGGATGAACTCCGGGGCGGAGCATCCAACGGTTGCTGCTCCTTCTCCTCCATCTTCGGCTGGCGGCGATTACTGGACTCCGGCGATGCCCTTCCTCCTCCGCCGCTCGTCCTCAGCTACGAGAGACTTCCCCGCGGCTCCATTAGTGATAGTCGAGGAAGCCCGGAGCTCGGGGAAGGTCCAGAAGCACCTGGTGTCGCTCGTCGGAGCTCGGATGGGAGCTGCGAAGTCGATGAAGTCTGCTCCGACTGGGCTCCGACCATTGACACTCAAAAAGACCTGCACTGTTAGTCAATAGCCGAAGCACGCTAATTGTGGTGTGTGCATAATGGAGGTGAAGTGGGAGCTCGTAGGGGGGCGGAGAAGGTGGAGAGCTCGAAGCTCCTCCGCCGTGGGTAGCGGAGGAGATGGGTAGGAGTGGTCTGGGGATTTGGGAAGATGAGGAAGATGATCTAGAGGAGGCGCGTGAACGGGGGAAGTGTTGTGGAGCTTTTGGGATGAACAATGGAGGGCGAGATTGGTTGATGAAGCCTAATTAAATAAGTAAAAGATGAAGAAAATGCAAAGAGAGAAAGAGGGGCTTACCTGGTTGGAGGCGGAGCGGGGGCTTGGGCTGGACATCAGGAACGATGCCCGGGTCTTCGCTGAACACCTTTAGCCACCTGATGCAGCTCGGGCGGTCGCTAGGAGGCACCGCAGCTCCGCCGTTCAAGGCGGAGGGTCTCACCGGGGGAGCGGGTCATCATCGCTCTATCCTCTCGCCTCCCCCTGTCACAGGGAGGCGGAGGAGGGCTGGGCCCCTCCCCACGTAAAGATGGATGACCGTGAATGGTGGGGGAGGCGGTGTATTTGAAGGGGAAGGTGGCCGGTCATGGAGGTGGTCGACGTGGTTTTAGAGGGCGATAGGGGGTGACTGGGAGGACGACGTGGATCGTGGAGGTATGCGCGGGGAAGACGGAAGAGTGTGGAAGATCGGAGGGTGGTTGGCGCGGTGTGAGGTTGACTGGCGTGGTGGAGAAAAAGGGAAGGGTGGATGGGTTGCGCGAGGTGAATTGTGGGAGAGAGAAGAAGGCTGGAGGTTGACGACGAAGTCTGAACCGTCGGATCGTGAGATCCAACGGTTATAAATCAGGTGCGAGAGGACGGTCGCGATTAGATCGATGGGGGCACGATCAGAGGGCCCACGTGATCGCCACGTGTCGAGCGGAGGATTGCGCGCTAACGTGCGGTGAAGATTTAGAGAGGACGTGATCGAAGGGCTGAGGCGCGCGCTTAGAAGAGGCGACTGAGATGGAAGATCTGAAGCGCCATCAAGCGGCCTATGATGCGCCACGTGGCATGCTCTGCTTAAGGCGCGAACGAGCGAACGGATTGAAGGCGGAGGAAGATCAAACGGCTGAGGGTTGAAGCGGTGCGTAGAGAGGATTGGACCGTTGGATCAGGAGCAGATCCATCGGCTCGGAGCGAGGGCGGATAAAGAGAAGGTAAGCGGGCCACGTGGCGCCCCCAGAATGGGCCACGTGGCCCAATCAGATTATTCAGTCCTTTTAGTTGATTTTTGAAGGGCTAGATGATCGATTTTGAGAAAACTCAAAACATGAAAGTTGTAGATCTTGATGAGATCTACAAGTTTCATGTTGACAAAAACTTGAGATGAGATCAAACAAAGGCCCGAAATATTTTTGAGGGTATTTTTTAAGTCTAAAATTACCACGAATTTTTGTTTTGTCATTTTTTGTGATTTTTAATTTATTTAGGACTCTTTTAATTATAAGACATTAACTGGATTTTATTGACAAAACTTTAAGCAAGGGGGTTAATTATAGAAAATAAAGATGATGAAACTGAGGTTCATCACCCCCCTATACTTAAACTATGCTCGTCCTCGAGAATCAAAAAGAATGATAAGTTGGATTAACCCCCTTGTGCATGTGAATACAGGATCCAATCTGATCAAGTCGACTCGACGTTAGAGATCCAAAATTCTAGAGTTCAACCCAGCCTTAATCAAGAGGCTTCCAATTCCTCTACTTCTCTAGGCTCTCTCTGATGTACATATAAATTAAAGGATATGAAGTTTAGTGTTGACTGCAATTCTGAGAGTAGAGTCAATTCGTCACCCAAAATCTTGGTCCGAGAAAATCTCCTAAGGACCCAATCCTCAACACTAGGGAATAAATCCAATCTTGCATTCAGTCCACCGTCTCCTTAGTTGTCAGACTTAGAAAATGTAGATGGCAAGCCAGAAATGGAGGGCATGGGATTGTGTCAATTCTTCTCTCCCTCTCATTGGAACAAGGATTCTCTCTAGTGCCTTTTTACGCAACACAATTTTTTTTGGTGTTGATCAGTGCGTCCGTCAAGAGAAGTTGGAGCCGTCTGCACTTGTTTTCCTGGGAGTACACCGGGGTGTGTCTCTTTTGAGTACCTATCGTACCTTCGACACCCAGACTTGTAGCATTTACGATGCAGAGCCCTTTTTTGGTGCAAGCCCGACTCCTGGTCCTAATAGCGGTGGTCCAAGTGGACACTTTGAAAAGTTTGGGAGCGCTCGCCTTTGGTGGAAGCTCTTTTGATAATTGACTTTGTGGAATGAGAGCTTTTCTTTAACATTTCATTGCTTTGTAGTATTTTTGGCTAGCTCCACTGCTTTTACCAAGAGTTGGCGCACACTGATCAACATTTTTTTTATTTTATCACACCCTGGCACTTAGGTTAATATCAAGAGATTAGTATAAGAACCAAGTTCTCATACTGGCTAATATTGCTGACACTCAGGTTTCCTGAAGCCTCCAAAGATTTTATCCCATCCTCGAGCATCATTAGATCAAATCCAAACTCGACTTCCTCATCCCAATCCCTCAGGTGAAAAATCAACTCATCTCATCAAAAACCGCAGTCGTGCATGTGATGTGCTGATCATATTCTTTCTGTCTGAGACTAAGCATGGAATATAGCATGCAAATCTAGAAACCTAGGGGAATGTGGATGATTAAGTCTAAGACCCTGATGGCTAAGGTTGGTTAACCTAAAATCTCAAAGACCTCAAAAAAGCTAAGTCTCCTTGACCAATTGAGATCCTGGGTGAAAGTGTAAGTGTAGAGGACTAATCCAACTTCTTCATTCAAAAACAAGACACTTTTTTTTTTTAACTTCAAGAGATATTAGAACTGTCTAAACTCAATTGAGCAACTGCGATTCAGCCAGTATGGATGTAAGTACAGGCCGAAGCCCGTTGCTTGAGGACGGGGCCCTGCGCGATGTCCTCTAAACCATCCAATCTGCTAAGGGCGAACCCTCACTGAATGCGGCTGACTTAATTGGGTTTAGTAGTCACCAATGATTCTTAAAGGATTTTAAGGTTTTTCTCATTTTTTATGGATTTTAATAAAGGTTAAAACACAAGCTAAACTCAACTTTCCTTGAAAAGAGATGGCGATTTTTTCAAAACCATGTCACACAAAATAAAAAGTTTTCAAAACATTTTCAAAAATAATTTTCGAAAATATTTTTATAAAAATAGCGTAACATAATATCGAAAAGCCGCAAAATCATTTGAGTTCTCTTAGTCCAACGATTTTTACCTCAGCCAAAAAGTTTTAAATTTTTCAAATTTTTCAGATTATAGCTAAAGTAAGCATACGGTATATACGGTATACCCCCCTATACTTAAACTTTGCTATGTCCTCATAGCACTAGATGTTACAAGTACATAGGTCCATTTAAGTATAGAGAAATATACGGGAGCTAAGAGGTGCTCCCCCTATACTTAGGTTAGAAATAACTAAGTATAAAGGCAAGAAAAGACGAGTAGAGAAAAAAAATCACGGGGACTCAGGTCCCCCCTATACTTAGGCTGAGATTAGCCTAAGTATAAAGATGGGAATTGATGTTGGGAGGGACCCAAGGTGAACGAAGAAGAGGAATGGATCTACAAATGAGCGGTTGAATCTTCGGAGATGAAATGGAGTGACTAAGGTTCTAGGGTGTGTGTCGCAACAAACATGGCTCAATCAAGCAAGCAAACCCTTAGTTTCACCAACTCACACATGAAACCAACCAAGGTTGGTTGATTATCTTGTCGGTTTTATTGGTGATTAAACGTTAGATAATTACGCGGAGAAAAATGTGAAATAAAAACCAACGCGTAACCGAGGGTGTTGCTCTCCCAAAACCGATTTTTACTCCATTTTTTTGGTTGACTTGCAATTAACAGTCCCAATTTTATTTAGAATTATCATTGAATTAAGGTTAGCACATCAATCAGGAAATCATCGTCTACCGTTCATTTCATTTTCCATTAATCCTAGGTGATCAAGCTAGGAAATGAAAGCCGAGAAAAACATGTATTCGATAAAAAAAGCGCGATCTAGGCTAAGCGAGAAATCATGCAGTGATTTGACGATAAATCCGTGAAAAACTGGGGCCGTTTTGAAAACCAAATTCAATATGTATGCAAGTCGAAAAAAAGCCGCACCTAATCATACATCTATTAGCGGTGATTGATTTTCATTAATTTTAGCTAAGTGATGCGAGATTATGTGCGTCTATATTTAAAGTGTGTCCTACCTACGATCAAGCACGTAAAAATATGAAAAACAAAATGAGCTCGGAGAGCCGCGTGCCTAGTCCTAGGTCGACACTCAAGTGGGGACGATCCCCACACAACCATGATCGCCCGATTACAATCGTGAGTCTTCGATCGAAGACCGATGTAAAAGACGAATTATTACAATAAAATGCGATACATTTTTTTCTTCTTCCTTATAGGCTCCAAGCATGCTCCTGCGGCTCCTCGCAGCGGGGAGCGTCCTGCTCCTCGCCTCCTTGATCCATCAAGGGCCCTGCCACAAAAACAATGGTTAGATATCAAATAAGAAAGAAAAATTTTATATGCAAAATATGTGATCATTTGACCTATAAAAAGGAACACTAAATTAAACACACAAAAATCCAAAAAATATAAGAAATGAGCCGTGTCCCCGGCAACGGCGCCATTTGACGAACCGCAAAATCGGCCCTTTAAGAGTGCGGAATTAGCACTTGGAGTTGTCGTAGCAGTCAGGCCGATTTTGGTCATCAAAGAGACCATCTCATTGATACATGTCAAATAAGAATGCGACGGTCATTATTTTTTTATTTTACTTGGCAAGAAACCAAGGTCGAACTCAGGGACACGAGCCTCTCTCGTATTAATCGGATTTAAGTTTATTTAGCTAAGTGTTGAGTTAAAGGCATATAGGTCAAAAATCATGCAAGAGAAGACAACAATGCATTAAAATAAACATGCATTTTTTTTTCAAATTTTATCATGCAAATAAATGCAGAGAAATGCAATGCAAGTATGCCCAAAATCAGAATAAATATGATGAGCAAGTTAATAAGAGTCAAATTCAGATTTATTTGAAGTGTCAGAGCTGATCGACAAAGTGAACAAGGCAAGAGTACATAATAAGAGCCACTTAGCTAACATAATATTTAATTAAAAATCAAGTCTCTAAGATGAAAGATTAACCATGCCATTAGAAAGTACATCGAACAAGCTCTCAAACGAAACTGAAATCAACTAAAACAGAGGTACGGTGCTCAAGATATGCAATATGGAAGACAAGGGCATAAATGAAAGAAAACATGAAATAAACTTGCAGACAGGTCCCTGGGAGGGACTGAAATGTAAAAAAAATAAAGTTCGGGACCTTCCCTGTAAATGATCCATATGCGCGGGGACCTTTTTGCAAATTGAAGAAATTCGTGGGGAGTCTCTACAAATTACCCAGGGTTGCACGTGACACACACGTGCTTCCCCAGGCTCGGTGGATACGGAGGTTCGGCAGAGGCTCGTAGAGGCTCGGGCGCTCCAGGAGGTTCGGCAATAGGCTCGAGCGTCCAAGCCTAGAGGTTCGATGGCTCAGGCTCGGAGAAGCTCTGGTATCGACGCGTGGCGAACTGGGAGCCATTGGATCGTGAAGATCCAACGGCCGCTGGAAGAATAACGTGTCGTCGACGTGGTTGCATCGTGGCCGTTGGATGAACTCCGGGGCGGAGCATCCAACGGTTGCTGCTCCTTCTCCTCCATCTTCGGCTGGCGGCGATTACTGGACTCCGGCGATGCCCTTCCTCCTCCGCCGCTCGTCCTCAGCTACGAGAGACTTCCTCGCGGCTCCATTAGTGATAGTCGAGGAAGCCCGGAGCTCGGGGAAGTTCCAGAAGCACCTGGTGTCTCTCGTCGGAGCTCGGATGGGAGCTGCGAAGTTGATGAAGTCTGCTCCGACTGGGCTCCGGCCATTGACACTCAAAAAGACCTGCACTGTTAGTCAATAGCCGAAGCACGCTAATTGTGGTGTGTGCGTAATGGAGGTGAAGTGGGAGCTCGTAGGGGTGCGGGGAAGGTGGAGAGCTCGGAGCTCCTCCGCAGTGGGTGGTGGAGGAGATGGGTAGGAGTGGTCTGGGGATCTGGAAGATGAGGAAGATGATCTAGAAGAGGCGCGTGAACGGGGGAAGTGTTGTGGAGCTTTTGGGATGAACAATGGAGGGCGAGATTGGTTGGCGAAGCCTAATTAAATAAGTAAAAGATGAAGAAAATGCAAAGAGAGAAAGAGGGGCTTACCTGGTCGGAGGCGGAGCGGGGGCTTGGGTTGGACATCGGGAACGATGCCCGGGTCTTCGCTGAACACCTTTAGCCACCTGGTGCAGCTCGGGCGGTCGCTAGGAGGCGCCGCAGCTCCGCCGTCAAATCATGCGAGAAGACAACACAGCAATAAAATAAACATGCATTTTTTATCCATTTTTATAATGCAAATAAATGCCATGTAATGCAATTAAAATGCATCACAGATATGCCCTATATCAAAGATGATGAGCCAACTAATGAGCATCGATTTCGGTGTAAGAAGATATACTTGATTTCAAAGTTGAATAAGGCATATTAGACACAAAGCCAACAAAATAATACATAAAACTTCAGGTGTCCAAAATTAGAAATTATCGATGCCATTAAGAAGAATATCAAGCAAGCTTCAAAATGCCACTGAAATCAACTGAAACGGAATTACGGTGCTCAAGATATGCATAAAGGAAAGCAAGGGCATAACTGAAAGAAAATATGAAAAGATAACTACAAAAAGGTCCCTGGAAAGGACTGAAATGCAATAAAAATAAAGTACGGGGCCTTCCCTGTAAATAATCCATATGCACGGGGACCTTTTTGCAAATTGAAGAAATTCGTGGGGAGTCTCTACAAATTGCCCAAGAGGCACGTGCCAAGCACGTGCTATCCCAGGCTCGGAATCAGGTTCGGTCGCCGCAGAGACTCGGCATAGCTTCAGCTAGGGTCAGAATTTGGCTTCGACTCGCTGCAGGCTCGGAGGTGGTTCGGCCATTCCAACCCTCGAGGTTCGGATACAAAGGCTCGAAGGTGCTATGGTGTCGACGCGTGGCTGATTAATTTCCCTTGGATCGTGAGGATCCAAAGGCCCCCGTTGAAGACGCTGGTTGACGACGTGGATGCGTGTGAGTCGTTGGATCTTGAAGATCCAACGGCCCCTGAAATCGATGATGTGCCTTCGTCTGGGCCGTTGGATGGTCGCTGGGATAGGACCATCCAACGGCAGCTGCTTCTCCTCCCTCGTCTGCGGCTGGCGGCGGAGTTCGAGCTCCGGTGAGAGGCTCCAAGCTCCGCCCCTCATTCTCAGCTGCACTCGACCTCCCCGAAGCTCCACTAGTGATCTTCGAGGGAGCCCGGAGCTCGGGGAAGGTGCAGGGCAACTCAGTTCAATCTGGCGGAGCTTTGAAACCGAAAGGGCTGCTGACGAAGTTGGCGCCGGCGAATGTCCGGCCATTGAGGGCTTTGGAGACCTGCAGCTTAATAATGCATAGCCGAGCATATAGAAGTGCGTGCGTGAATGGGGGAACGATGGTGAAGCTAAGAGGGGGTCATCGGAGGGTGAAAGCTACGTGAACGGCCTAGAAAATTAATGAAATTAAGGAAAAAATGCAGAGGAAGGAGAAGAAGAGCTTACCTGATCGGAGGCGGAGCGGAGCTTGGGGGCGAGCTCAAGGTTGAGCTCTGGTCGTCGCTGGACGTCGTCAGCCACTCGACGCAGCTCGGGCGGGCCTGGAGGCGCCGCAACTCCGCCGTTCAAGGCGGAGGGTCCCACCGGGGGAGCGGGTCGTCATCGCTCTATCCTCTCGCTTCCCCCTGTCACAGGGAGGCGGAGGAGGGCTGGGCCCCTCCCGTGTAAAGATGGACGACCGTGAATGGTGGGGGAGGTGGTGTATTTGAAGGGGAAGGTGGCCGGTCATGGAGGTGGTCGACGTGGTTTTAGAGGGCGATAGGGGGTGACTGGGAGGACGACGTGGATCGTGGAGGTATGCGCAGGGAAGACGGAAGAGTGTGGAAGATCGGAGGGTGGTTGGCGCGGTGTGAGGTTGACTGGCGTGGCGGAGAAAAAGGGAAGGGTGGACGGGTTGCGCGAGGTGGATCGTGGGAGAGAGAAGAAGGCTGGAGGTTGACGACGAAGTCTGAACCGTCAGATCGTGAGATCCAACGGTTATAAATCAGGCGCGAGAGGACAGTCGCGATTAGATCGATGGCGGCACGATCAGAGGGCCCACGTGATCGCCACGTGTCGAGCGGAGGATTGCGCGCTAACGTGCGGTGAAGATTTAAAGAGGACGTGATCGAAGGGCTGAGGCGCGCGCTTAGAAGAGGCGGCTGAGATGGAAGATCTGAAGCGCCATCAAGCGGCCTATGATGCGCCACGTGGCGTGCTCTGCTTAAGGCGCGAACGAGCGGACGGATTGAAGGCGGAGGAAGATCAAACGGCTGAGGGTTGAAGCGGTGCGTGGAGAGGATTGGACCGTTGGATCAGGAGTAGATCCATCGGCTCGGAGCGAGGGCGGATAAAGAGAAGGGAAGCGGGCCACGTGGTGCCCCCAGAATGGGCCACTTGGCCCAATCAGATTATTCAGTCCTTTTAGTTGATTTTTGAAGGGCTAGATGATCGATTTTGAGAAAACTCAAAACATGAAAGTTGTAGATCTTGATGAGATCTACAAGTTTCATGTTGACAAAAACTTGAGATGAGATCAAACAAAGGCCCAAAATATTTTTGAGGGTATTTTTTAAGTCTGAAAATACCATGAATTTTTGTTTTGTCATTTTTTGTGATTTTTAATTTATTTAGGACTCTGTTAATTACAGGACATTAACTGGGTTTTATTGACAAAACTTTAAGCAAGGGGGTTAATTATAGAAAATAAAGATGATGAAACTGAGGTTCATCAACTTCACATCGAGCCAAGGAGTATTTTGGTGCAGGTGCCAAGACCTACCTGGAGCTCTGTCGATTCCTATTTTCTACTCCAGATGGTGCCGAGTTATCGAAGCCCTCATGTCATGTTCGAAGGGATTTGGAAAATATTGTAGAGGTTCTGCAAACGTGGTTGGACCCCAGGAAGTTGTTGCGGCCGTTAGGAGCGAAGAAGGTGGTTGTAGGGGCGAGTTATCACCTATTGAAGCAGCCCACAGAGGTTGTTCTTCTGATTTCTTCCAGCCTTTGTTAAAGTCGGAAGATGAGGAGACTTGCCTAGGTCTAATCCTGGGCGTTGATCAGAGGTGAAGTGTTGTTCAACCCGACTGTCAGATCGTGCTTAAGTGGCCATGTGGAGTGCCACCCACTGCTAGATAAAGTGCCTCTTGGGTAAATATCACCAAACCCCAACTTCCTTTTGTATTTTCTATTCAACCTTGTAAATATCGATAAAAGGTTAAATGTTTGTGTAATATTTGTAGCGGACACCCCGAACTTTCTACGGATTATAGAAAGGTTCTTGCACCTCAGTGTTGCACCATGTGAGGCATTATGATATTTGCATAGAAGCTCTGCTGGCTTTACTTATTTAAGTTTGGTCTAGAAACTTATAAATATATCGTTAATTTTTGGGGAATTTGGCATGCAAGCACATGTAGTTTATTCTAATTGCAAAAATACCCCTTCTAGACTTGTATTTATTTCTTTGCATTTGTGTTTTTATTAAATAGTTCATGTGCTTATTAATATTGTGGAAAATATACTAGATGCCTTAAATTATGTTGATAGGTGCCCATATTTTTATTTAGGTTTTTATTGTATTTTCCAATTTATTGAAACTTAAATAAGAGCTATTTATTCCAAGTTTACTTATTAAAATCAAAAAAATATAAAAACATTTTTAAATTATCCAAAAAATTGGAGTGTTTATATTATTATATATTATACTTTCAGACCAAAAATCACAAAAGAATATAAAAGGAAAACTTTAAAAATCACAAACCCTAGAAATTTATTAAAAAAATTGTAAAAATTCCATAAATTTCCAAAACAAGTTTTTTATTCTATATATTTATTTATATTATATTATATCAATTAAATATAGTTTTGGAAATTTTGTATTTATTATCTATTTTTAATACCTAAAACAATCGATATATATATATATATTATACTCATTTTTATGCATTTTAATACGTAAAAATACATTAAAATAGAAAAATTATATAAAAATCCCAAAAATAGAGAAAAATATTAAAAACACAAAACATTTTATTTTTTGAATTTTAACTATATTTGTTTATATTGAAAATTTTAACATCCTATGTATATTATATACACTTAATAATACTTTTATATTATTATTACCTATATATATTATATTTCACACCTTAAAAAATAAAAATGAATTTTCCTTTGTATATTTATATATTTATTTATTTATATCATTTATAATATTTATAATATATGTCATTATTATTTTCATCTATAAGTATATATTATATCTTCTAAAGGAAAAGGAAATTAGATATTTGTAAAAAGTAAAAAGAAAAGAACATTTTAAAAAATATAAAATATAAAATATAAAATAATTAGAAATATAATAACTAAAAATAATTAAAAACCAAAAAATCAAAAAAATAGAAAAGGTAAAAAAATATTATTATAATTAGTTTTTATTGATTGATAATAATTATACCTATCCCCTGTGCTCCTAGTATTTCGACCCCTACACTTGCTTGCTACACATTTATCTGTAGGGTATAATAAATTTCACCCCATATCTTATTAATTTTTTAATCTATATCATGAGTTGATTGTTTGTCTGAGAGGATTGTTTGAGTTCCGAGTTCAATGAGAGTGACCGCTACAACGATTGTTGAATCTGACTTGTCGGACACCGCAGACCCTTCAAGATCGGTCGTTCGGAACCTCATAAATCTCTCTCAACAACATCATGAGACTCCAATGAAGGGGATCATTGTGTGGTGGTTCGAACCTTGACTCGGGTTGGAGGAGGAGAACTGGGGGGAGGGAGGAGCTCGGGGTAAAGGCGGTGGTAGAGGAGGTGTTGGGAGATGAGTGGAGATGAAGGGGGAGGAGCATGGGCAGGAGCTCGGGGAGAAGGAGGCGATAGAGGAGAGAGGGCAGAGGAGGAGGCATTAGGAGAGGAGATAACGGCAAGGGGAGGAGCTCGTTTGGAGGAGGCGATAGATGAGGAGTAAGAGCAGAGGGGGAGGTGCAGGGGAGGAGGGAGGAGTAAGGTGAAGAGCTTAGGCAGAGAAGGCAGCAAGGAAGAGCTGAGTAGGGGTGGAAGAGGCGTTGGGGCAGGGACGAGGAGATGGGGTGGAGGAAGGTGCTGGGGCTGGGGTAAGGAGGCATTGAAGGAGGAACAGGAGGCCGGGGAGGAGAAAGAGAAGGGGAGGAAGAGGAAGAAGATGGGAGAGGAGGAAGAGGAAGGAGATGACTTTCCGGCCCTCATTTTTAATGTATTTCCGCTTTTATCCCCAAAAGTTAACACATGTTTGCGTTTGGTATGGACGACAAACAACCAGATGAGCACAATAGATATAATGGTAAGAAGTAGGGGGCACAACTAATATTCCCAAAATGGAGGGGTATAGTTGATATTGTAATATCTCGGAGGGGCACAACTGATAAAAACCTTAAATCGTAGTGTATTTTTAATAACATGGATAGGTACAGAAGAAAAATCCCAAAGAAATAGACCAAAAATAAAAATAGATGTTATTGAGCAATATCAACACCATATCAATGGGTATAGATTGATATCTAGGAAAAATAATATAGAAATCATCATTTTCCACCGAAAGGAGATAAATTACCAATATTTCGTTGCATGTGCTATTGTTGATATCCCATGAGATATCAGGTGATATCATAGAATTCTATATCGCACGAATATCGAAACCCTCTATAACGATACCGATATATTATCTATATATCGTGATATTTTAACCATGCTACAAAATCATAAATTTGATTATTTATTTATATTAGATTTGTTTCCAAATGTATTAGGAGTGGCTAGAAAATCTAAACAAATCAATTTTAAAAGTTTAAAGAATAAAAAACTACCCTCCAAGCTTCATTCTTTATAAACAAGCAGTGAAGTCAACCATCATAGTTGATATCAATGATGGAGCATATATATCAACATGATACCGACGATATGACTCAAAATGGTGGAAACTTTGCACTAAATACGTAAAATTTCATCATATCGGTGATACAAGATGACATATTGTCGATATATCGTGTGCTATAAGTCGATATCGATATCCAGTGTAATATCAGTGCCCCTGACTTGTCTATATGGATATATCGAGATATTTCAATCCATGTCAGCGGCAAACTCAAGTGGTTGTCACATGTACACATCTTCCTGAAGATCACCTTATAGAAAAGCATTTTTGACATCAAGATGAAAGAGAGGTCAATTACGTACCACAACAACTGACAGTCAGATCCGTAGAGTGTAATGTCTAGCCACTGGAGGAAAAGTATCGAGGTAATCAACCTCAAACATTTATGTAAATCCTATGACCACTAAATGTGTCTTGTATCAATTAACTGAACCATCCACCCAGTGCTTTACTGCTAATACCCATTTGCAGCTCACAACAAATGCTCCTTTTAGAGCAGAAACAAGGGTCCATGTCCCATGAGACTAGAGCCATCTCGTCCTCCATGGCAAGTCGCCAATGACTCTCCTTGAGTGCCTCCTAACATGTATGTGGGATTTCAATGGCACATAATCCCACAACAAATTCCCTAAAGTCCTTAGATAGTTGTGCCAATGACACATGGCTAACGAGTGGGTATTTAGCAAAAGTATGTTTGCCTTTTTGCAACGTAATAGGCCAAACCCAAATCATTCTCTTATGGTGGTTCCTGATCATCCTGTATATGTCCCTGATCATCACTCAAACCACCAGATCCATCAGTCAAAACCAAGTTTTTAGAATTTACCTGAGACATGTTGGATGTTGGTAAAGGCATCGGAGCATGGGGGATGGATTGAGGTATAGGCGTAGGAGGAAGTGGCGGAACAACCTCATCGCCTGACTCAGAGGGACTCAACCTGTCGACTGTAGGGGTATAGTACATAATGGGCTCAAAGAAAATGACATCAATACTAATATAGTATTTTCCCTAGTTAATATCAAAACACTGATAACCCTTTTAAGCACAAGAGTATCCCACGAACATGCATTTAACAACTTTGGGAGTGAGCTTGTTGTGACCTGGATGAAAAAGATAGACAAATGCCACACAACCAAAGACACGTGACCTGAGAGAGAAAAGGTCCTTCTTAGGAAATGCAAGGGAGAATATAGCCTTTTCACATAGAATGGTAGAGGGCATCTGATTATTGAGGCACCTTATTTTCATCGCAACATCATCCCAGAAGGAATGGGGAGCCCCACTCTAAATAATAAGAGTCTTGGTGATGTCCAGGAAGTGACGGTGTTTGCGTGCAGCGACATCATTCTATTGTGAAGTATAAGGACACGAAGTCTGAAGAACAATGCCATGTGAGCTAAAAAAATGGGATCGTTGAATAATATAGTACTTTAAAGAATTATTAGAACAAATGTATTTTATTAAAGCAGAAAAGATATTTTGTATTTCATTCACAAAGTTATGAATCATAGTACTGGCATCAGACTTATTCTTTAACAAAAAGACTCGAGATAGTATGGAAAAATCATCCACAACCACCAAATAATGTGCGTGCCCCTAGTGGTCAGGGATACAACTTGGACCCCACATATCAAAATGAAACAACTCAAAAAGATTCTGACTACTACAACCCTGAAGACATGGGAGGTTAGAATGGTAATGCTTTCCAAGTTGACACACCTTACACTAAAAAGTAGGATTGGGAGGAATCCCAGGAATGAGACAACAGATCTTCTGCTGTGAAATATGACCAAAAATTAGGGAAGCAGGGTCAAATATGGCACGACAATGTAAGTATTTTATAATCTAACTGATAGACAATAAATTCATTGAGAATTCAGGTGCATGAAGAACGTTTTGCAAGTGCATTTAGGGAGTCAAGTGGACCTCCCCTTGTTCGGTAATGGGATAATGTGTCCCATCGACAATTACTACTGATCTACCATGTTGTACAGAACAATAAAACCTGAATTGTGAGAAATCTCCACAGAGATGATGAGAAATTCCAGAATCCATTATTCACTCTGAAAGGTCCGGTCGGGAGCAACTAGTAAATGCATGAGTAGTACATGTGGTGTTGGTGAGGCATAGGCAACAACATCGGATGGGCCAGTATAGGCATTCGATAATCCAGCAACTGGGGGTGATCTTCATCAAGCTTGCAACAAACTCAAATCATTGAACGGTAGAACCTATGGCATTAGTAGCACGATGGACCTGCCGAGCAATATGCACTACAAGGAAGGCACTTTAGGGGGCGATCAACAACTGGGTCGATATGATGGTTGCACGCAATAGAATTTGTAAGCTTCAACACGCGCGGTCGTCTCGCTTTGGAAGCTTGACTGAATTTGTGAAGCTTCCAAATTCCGTGCGCAATAGAATTGTAGCTGGGCCGAGTATACCTAGAATTGTGAAGCTTCCAAATTCCGTGCGCGGTCGTCTCGCTTTGGAAGCTTGACTGAATTTGTAAGGAATGATATATACTTTTGGAAAGTATATGATCAACACCTAGGTATGATATATGCTTTTAGAAAGTATATGATCGATACCAACTCCCAATGATCGAATGAGAAACTTAATGATGAATCCTTGAAGTAGACAGTGTAAAATTGATCTTATACTTCGGGATTATTCTGGGTCTTCCAGTATGCAGGATGTACAGGTATTAGGAATACCTGAGGGTGATGTGATCATAAATGGTTGTATAACCATGACGCTTCCATTCCTATGGAGTGGTGAAACGGGTCTGGATTTTAGTGACTCCCCTCGGTAGAGAAGTAATCTGATCTTAGTCCAAATATTGGACATTGATCTGAATGCGATTCACATGCAATGAGAAGATTAGATTTGCGGTCTTGATTTAATCAAGCATCTATGGGAGGCTCGAGAACTGGATTTTAGATGTGATCTCAATATCCAAGTCACTATATGTGGAATAATGCAATCGCCCTGTCCTTATCTCCAAGTATCCGTGGAGAAAGCGCATTATCCATGAGAGATTTCAGGATAATTTCATTGTTGATATATGTATCCGAGCATTGAGAAAATGGATAATTAAATGTGATTTAATTATCATGAATAATATGAATTTGATTCATATTATATGGATAGTTATCTAAGATAATTAAATGTGATTTGGTGAATAATGTGAATGAGATTCATATTATTTGGGCACATGAGAATAGAGATCCAAGATGATTAAATGTGATTTAATTATCATGGATAAGAATAATGTGGATAGCACTATCCATATTAATCATATATATTATAAATGTGATTTATAATATATAAGAGAGAGCAATTTGTAACTTACATTTGTTAATTAAATGTTGATGTGAATTGGATTCACATTGGACATTAAATTGAAAATGTAATTTACATTTTATTTTGGGTTATGAATGTAATTAACAATTTTCCAATGGCAAGATTGTAATATTCACAAAATAATTATGAATTATTGTTTTGAATTATTTACAACAAGTGTTGTTGTAAAATCATGGAGATTTCCAAGGAATAATGCAATCTCACAAGATTGCATGAGATTTCCATGATTGCATGAGATTTCCAATATTGCATGAAATCTCCATCTAAATATCTCCATGTATGCGTGATTGATTTAATTTGGGATTAAATCATATTGATTTATCAATATATATTTAATATAACTTAAATTAATTGTTATTGGTTTTTTTACCAACAAAATCTTGGCTATTAAAAGAAACATAAATTAATGTGAGCCATTGGATTTGTGTTGCCCATGGATTGAGATCCATGAATCCCAAAATATTATAAATAGAAGGGAACCCCTTGCTCTTCATATGCTAATAAGAAACACAAGGCTCTCCCTCTCTCTCATTCTCTATACACACCCTCTCTCTTCCTCTCTCATGGTAGTCCACCATGGATGCCCTAGAGAGAGTCTCCATCGCCCCAGCGTTGTCGTTATGCTGCCGGTTCGATTGCTCGTGAACCTCTGTCTCCTTCGGTGTGCCTCGCTCGTGAAGAAGACGTTGGATCTCGTGTGTCGAGATCAGAAGACTCGTCGCTTGGAACATCAACATGGATTGCGAGAAGCACGCGTCTCATCCACACGCTCACAAGCGTCTCCTCCATTGGATCGGACTTGAGACAGGAGGTATCTTCGTTTAGAGACTCGATCGCAACCACGCTTCAATAGGTAATCCTATTACTTGTTTGTGGTTTAGATGAAACGATCCGAGAAGTGTTCTTGGATCATGTGGTTTCATCGCATGAAAAATTTTAATTTCCGCTGCATCGAGCAACTAGTGCGACTAGTCGCTCTCGATCGCATACGATGCGATCATCACGCTTCTGTGATGCGCTTAAGGATCTCACCATATCCTTCAGTTCTCCCCAGGTCAGACAGGAACAGTGGGGACAGTCATATCCATCACCTCGGGTTCGTAACCCCAAAAACTTTGCCAGAAAGCCCACGTTATCCGGTGGAGAAGGTCGCAACTATCCCCTGATAATATCAAGAGGGGATGGTTGGCGATCGTCCCATCTAGTTCTACCCAGGTCTTGGGGTGACATAGACGGGCATAGAAGCATGGTGGAGACGGTCATAACCGCCCCTCCCATTTTCGATCCCCAAAAACTCCGCCAGAAAGCCCACGTCGTATGGTGGGGACAGTTACGACCGTCCCTGATAATATAAAGAGGGGATGGTTGGAGACCGTCCCATCTAGTTCTCCCCAGTTCTTAGGGCGATAGAGACACACATAGAAGTGTGGTGGGGACAAGTTATAGCCGTCCTCTCCAATTCTTGGCCCCCAAATACTCCACCAGAAAACCCACATCATCCGGTGGGGAAGGTTGTAACCATTCCCTATAATATCAAGAGGGGAAGATTATTGATCATCCTGTTTAATTCTCCCCAGGTCTTGGCGACAGAGACAGGCAAGGAAGCGCGATGGGAATGGTTATAACCGTCCCCTCTGATTTTTGGGCCCCCAAAAGTCTGCCAGTAAGTCCACGTCATCCAGAGGGGATGGTTGAGTATGTCCCCTATAATATAAGATGGGATGGTTGACGATCGTCCCCTCCAAACTACATAATTAAAAAAAGAATTGCAGGAATAGTTTCTGTGCCCTATCAGTGCAACGAATTCCCATCAAAAAAATTTACATCTCAACTATACACCAAAGAACTTCACGCATATACATCCAAAGGATGTTCAACAAACATTCTAAACTTCAAATATTAAATTAAAATTAATCCTTGTTCGAAAAAATAAAATGTTCAAGTTAAATCTAAAAACTATACAAACTTCTAAACCATAATCTACTCCTTGCTCTCATTGCTCTCGTCCTATCTCTCCTCTTCGTTAACCTCCTCATCATTGTCGTTTCATGCAAGTGTTATCGATTGGTTAACCTTCCTCTGGAGACGATTAATGTAAGCCAAAACGTTCGCCATCTCAGAATGCATCATGGCCATCTCCTCATCGTGCGCAAACATCTTCATCTTGACTTCGTGCGGCTCTCTCTCCATCTCTCTCTCCATGTGACTTCCTTACGACGACGATCGAGATCCACTAGCACTAGTTCCGTAACACGTACGGATCGTCGCTCCCCGTCTGTCGCAACATATGCATCCATTGTGTTATGAAACTGTGGCTTGGACGAAGGCCTGATTGGCAGATAGGGATGACGTACTCGTTCATGTGCTATCGAGAGAGCTGGTTGTAGTGAGCATGATCATTTCTTCCTGCATATTAAGTTAAAAATCAATCAAGAGAAGAGATTTTAGCATTGGGATTTTATATCGTAGTTTATTTACATGAATTGGCGCATATGCACCAACGACCCACTGTACTTCTCCTCTCATATCTCTTCTCTTTGACCCTCACAAAAACCTCTATTTGGGTCATCTTTCAGTTGTTTTTCTTGAACTAAAAAATATGTAAATCACATATTATGTTTATCTATTGTAATTTTTAATATAAATCAAGGTGTTGAAACTTACAAATTTGTCATTCGGCTGATTTGTATTCTTCCTACCCATCTTATGGGTTGACATAAACCTTTCTGCACGGTTTGCGATATTTTTTATTGATATTGCTTAGTGTTATTCCCAGTTAGTACAATTTATGAATAGAAACAAGAAAGTTTTCTTTACCTACCATGGATTCCTCGCTTGACCAGAAGTTGATTAACTCTCTCCATTGCTCTGGGGTAGCAATCTGTGGTACATTCTACACCGGTTGCTCATAGGAGATCTGCAGGATAATTCTACAAAAAGGAAAAAAATATGTAAACGGTCATTGAATCTTATAAAAAATGTGACTTATTGTTACCTTGGCCATTATGCGTCCCTTATAACGATACAGCATCTCTGTCCCATGAGACAGAATTTGTCCATCGACCATCGGATCTCCATCCCAAGTAAATGTAACCTATAAGATCTAAACTTAAATCATATTATACCAACTTTAGGAATACAATATTTGGATAATAATGTACCTCTAAATCAAGTATGGGAAGCCTTGACTCCTTGAGGAAGCTACCAAAGGTCTGCAGTAGTGATGGGAACTCGTGCACGAGCAATCCGACCAAGGTAGCTATGGAACTCCATGGAGTTCTCACCCACGACATAGCCTCCAACAATACGCACGCGTAATGTCTGTCTAGGATGGAGGTAATCTAGGAATCTACACTGAGAGGGTCACCATCGTCTCTGAGAACCCCCACTTCCAAGATAAGATGAGGTTTCCTATACCTACAGAGTGGATTTGAGATTTACTCGAATATGTCTCGGTCTAGGAGCCATACCTACAAATAAAGAGAATATAATTCTAATATTATATGTAATTAGCACATAGTAAATAAATCATGTTATAAAATTTGATTGAAAGGAAAGAGAATCTTTACCTCTTATTGTATTACAATATTGTTGCAAAATCTTCCATTGTTACTAGTGATGTCGTTATCTATTACAGAAGGCAGAATATCATGTGGAGAATTCTGTTATACATCATCATTATCCACTACATCTTGATCTTCATTAACATTAAAGAGATCCCTAGGTATTGTCCTAACAGGTATAATCCATCCACTGACAGAGCTGTCTGGTACATAAAAGACCTGCTCTACCTGACTTGTAAGAGCAAATGGCTCGTTGGTTCGCAACCAACCTGTTTGCTTTAAGGAGAGAATGCCATTTTTGTCTTTCTTATATCCTATTCATACCCGAAAAACATCAAACCAAATGCATTGAAATAGAACACATCTTGTGTCATGTGTAAAACTGATCTCTAATATATCAACTATTTCACCATAATATCAATCTATTCCGGCTGAGAGTTTGACCTTCACTATCAAACCAGAAAGTTATGTTTCTCTATTCTCATCGATCAATTTTTTTCGAAATCTGAATCATTGATGATATAATCGGAATGAGACATGACTTGTGAGTATGGGTTGTGCTGGAGAGTATTAAGATCTATACTCCATCGAGCATCGTTTGTTAATTTCAACTTTTGAATGTTGTCCTTGAACCATATTAGGAAGTCTAATTTTTTGTATTTGTTGAACTATATTCTTCAAAAAAATATTCAAATTCATCTAATTGCATCAAAATATAGTAATGGATAAGATCTCTTTCGTCATCTGAAATAAATCGACGGATACTTTTAAGAGTAGGTCTTCCGATTTGTTGAAATATCCAGTGTTTGTATGATCTTCGGTAGACAACTCACCATCATCATTTCATTCGAATCTATCGAACCTAAAACTATTCCCATCATACATATACAGATCACAAAATGTAATACATTCTTCACATAAATATCCCTCAGCAATACAACCTTCAGGTGCAGCTTTACTAAACATTGTATCCTTTAATTTCCTTAAATATAGTTCTATCGGATACATCCATTGATACCGAACGAGACCACATATTCGAGCCTCACTAGTAAGATGTATAATTAAATGTATCATTATATCGAAAAATGTAGGTAGAAATATTTGTTCCATCTTACATAAAGTAATAATAGTATCTATTTTAAATCGACACAATATTTCTGGATCCAAGGTTTTCGAACACAACACCTTAAAAATTGACTAAGTTCAATCAAATGCTGCATTACATCAGCATGTAAGACTTCTTGATAGCTAATAGAAAATGAACTTTCATCAATACGTGCAATCAAGACTTTTTAATGATGATATCTTTCTTTCTGCGTCATTTTTACATCTGTGTATCTGCGGTGAAAATCCATCAGATACTTTGATGTTTTTAATAAATGTAAATATTCTATCTTTCCCATCAATGGATAACGTATAAATTGCTCCATGAAGCATAATTCTAGAATTATCGGCTGATTCTATCAGATGTAACTCTGGGTGAATACCGAACTGCATCAAATCTCGTCTAGCTCGCAAGCTATCCTTCATAGTAGTTGAAAGCAATGTTCAGGAAGGTGGTATGTGGTATTCAGTCGGAGGGGTCACTGCATAGAGAGTATGCGATATACAGGAGAGTATGCGGGGAGTATGCGGTTTTATACTATTTGATATTTTTTATTATTAAAATATACATAAATGTTTAATATCATGTTATTATTGTCTAAATATTATATCTCTTGATTACAATAATAAAGAATTGAAGGTATAAGGAATTAAATACTGGGATAAAAAGTAATATAGAGTCAAATGAGCAAAAACATCAATTGAAAGAGTGTTAAGTCGGATGTCCGGGTTTACATTAGGATTTTAGAAAATGTTTATTTGAAAGTCGGTCGCATAAACGACCGCATATATAGTATACTCGGCTGAGTATGCGGCCTGACCTACCTAAATATCGATTTGGTCATTCTCGGAGTGCCATGGCTTCTGAGTATGAGTATGCGACCGAGTATATGGTATACTCGACCGATTTCCTGAACACGGCTTGGAAGGTTTAATATTCCAAGAATATTTTTCCTAACATTCTTCTCTATATGCATTGCATCTAAAGTATGATGGATCTGTAAGGTTGGACAGTAAGGTAGTTCTTGGAAGAAAATACTTTGTTTTTGCCATCCGTCAGATAACTTCTTCTTAGACGACCGACCCAGAGAAAAGTTACCCAACTTTGCTTGTTCTTTCCATACCAAGATTCAAGATTGTCGAACCAAATTAAGTCAACATCCAAACAATTTGTCGTCAAACTTTTATTATTTCCACTTTTCTACCATATGTAATTCACATGTAAGAAATTATGGCGATCCAAATAACAATGTTTCATACTCATAGTTAACCATGTGGAGTGTGTTTTTTACATACTAACTGGACATGTGAGTTTACGTTTCGTACTCTAACCAGATAACTTAGCATAAGCCAAATCATTGATGGTTCATAGTAAGGAAGCATGCATTGTCAAGAATTCCTTCTTAACCGCATCATAGGTTTGAACATTAGTGTTCCACAGAAATTTAAGTTCTTCAATTAAATGTTGCATATAAGTGTCTATTGCATTTCCTAACCCTTTTGGATTGAATATTAATAAAGTCATCATTATAAAATATGAATTCATCGACATCCCAAGGGGGGAGGTTATATGTAACAAGTATTACATGTCAAATAAAGTAGCTTGTACTCATATTTCTAAATAGATTATAACCACCAAGAGTAAGGTCTAATATGATATTTCGGACTTCTTCAGAGAATGATGGATATCTTTCATCGAACATCACCCACTCCTCTGCATCCGATGGATGTCGCATAAGACTATGCACATCCTTCCTCCTGATATTACTAATGAACATATTTTCGCATCTCTTAATAATGCGGAATTGTTGTATACGTGAGGTGAAAATGGATCCATACAGAATCCACACTTTTGTATATGTGGAGAATTTTAACTTGGTAAGTGTACCAAGGTCGAACATAAGGAGACAACCTTCCTCATTGATTACTCAGATAATAATATCTCAATCAAGCGATTACTTCGTCTACCTAGGTCAACAGACAAACAATGCAGAAGCCACAAAACATAATGAACAAATATATGCATTTTTATTTGTATTTTTATGCAAGTTAAAAGTGATCTGACATGCTACAGGATAATACAATGCAAACATATAAAGATGCATAGATATACCCATGATTTAATCAATGAATTGAATAAGGAATTCGGAATCAATTTCATTATCAATTGATACATCACATTAAAGCAAATGATATTTTAAATTGATGAAATAGAGATGCAATATATCTTAAATTTATCATAATGTTCTATGTGTTGAATCAGTTAATAAATCATTCCATAAGATAGAGAATTAAACAAGCAAAATGATGAAACTGAAATCATTAAGATTGGAGTCCATATGCTCAAGATATAAAAGGAAATATTAAGGAGCATAAATGCAAGAAAATTATGAAAATAAATATGAGAAAGTATCACAAACAAACCCTTCGAGGGTATAAATGCAACTATAGAAACCCGATGGAGTTTCTTACAATTTTTCCAAGTGTGCAGGACCTAAATGGAAATATCTATAATCGGAGGGGTCCCTGTGCAAATTTCACAGGACGCCATGTGAGCTGCGTATACCCAGGACCTATCTGTAATTCTAGAGAAGTTGCAGGTCGATGATGCAAATTTCTTGAGCCATCATGTGATGGGCACACGAGTGGAGGCTTGGGCAGAGGCTTGGGCCACTATAGGTGGCTCGGGCCACGTGGTGGCTGGAGCTGACTTCGGACGAGGCTCAGTCCCACGAAGCCTTTGCACTTTAGGACAGGCTACGTGGTGATTTAGGTGCCATTGGATTGGCACCAAGATGGCACCATCCAACGGTGCATGTACATCTCCAACAATCCTCCTTCGTCATGTATTGGTGGTGTAAATGAAACTCCAACGAGATTGCCAGAGTTCTTTCATGTTATACAGTGACTACTAGGGATCCCAACAACTTCTTGGGATGCGTGCGATGGAGCTTGAGCTACTATGGAAGGAAGAGGACCTCTGGTTCTGGCTGTGGATGAACACCCACCGAAGGCAGAGCTTTAGAACATAGCTCCACCCAAAGTCTGGCCAATGAAAGGTTGGACATGCAGGATGGTTAGGAGATGATAGATGAAGCATGTGCTTGTGTGCTAGGGGTGATCGGAGGGTGGTGAAGCAGAGAAGAGGGTTTCCGTAAATGGGTTCTTCTCTGACATGGTCGGATATAAAATCCTGAGGTGGATAGGCTCTAGAAGAGAGAGAGAGAGAGAGAGAGAGAGAGAGAAGGTGGTCTGAACCTACCGCGTGTATCGGAGGTGACCGGCGAAGCTCGAGGGATGGTTAATCGGCAGGAAAAGTAGCTGGGTACGGCAAATAAAATGCGAGAAGAAATAAATAAAACATACAAGGTGCTTAACTGGAGAGCTGAAGGAGACGCAGGCGAAGGAGACAACTTGGGTTGAGGCTCGACTTGAGCCTTCAGTCATCGCTCTACTTGGTCAGCCAGTCCAAGGAGCTCGGACATCGACTGAATTGTCATGACATGGCCCGAGAAGACCATAGGTCTACACCTAGAGGGAACCCCATTGTCGGACCTCGATTCTACCTCCCCCTGTCACGGGGAGGAGAAGAGCCCTAGGGAGAACCTCCGTAAAATGATGGATGGGGTCAACTGGAGTTAGAGTAGGAGTATATGAAGCGGGAAATGGCGATTACAAAAAGGTGAATGCGTTGGAGTCTACCGTCATTTCTAGGTGTGCGTGATGTGGATCATGGGAGGGACAACGATCGCGTAAAAGAAGGAGACTAGGGCTACGTAGGGGTAAAGCTCGATCGTGAAGTGGGTGGCTGAGGTGGTGCCCATAAATGGGAAAAAAGAGAGATGTGGTGACGTGTAATGTGCAGAGGTGGTGGTTATAGAGGAGGAAGACGAGTCGAGAGCCATTGGATCTCGTGATCCAACGGCTGAGGGAGAGGCACGAGGGGATGGCCCAGATTAGGTCTGATGATCAGATTAAAGGGCCTAGAATGGAGTGAGGCTGAAAACCACTAAGAGATTGACAAGGCCAAATCGGATGGATGGGAGTTGATGCGGGTGGCGACAGAAGAGGCGTGCCATGTGGGCAACCAGAGGGTGTCATGTGGCCCAATAGAAAAATTAGAAAAGGATAAAAACAAATGAAAATCAAAAAGAAATATTAAATTAGAAAAAAATACAAAACATTAAAGTTATAGATCTCGATGAGATCTACACGTTTTATGTTGAGCAAAAAGCCAAAATAAATCACATGTACAAACTACAATTCTAAAAGCATTTTTTATGAATTAAAAACACTTGTTTTCTTTTCTTTTGACTTTTAATTTATAGAGAAAGCCAAAAGAAATATATAAAATAATTATCTACTTTTTGAAATTTTTAGTAAGAAGAAAATAAAAGAAATAAAGAAATAAAATAATGTTAATTATATACAATAATTAGGGTAAGTTACAAGGGCTAGTTTGTTAATTAAGGTTAATTAATGCTGGATTTTATTGAAATATCTAAGCTAGGAGGATAATAAATGATAAATATGATGATAAATCAAAGATTCATCACCCCCTATACTTAAACCATGCTCTTCCTCGAACATTTAAAGAATGATTGAGTCGGATTAATCCCTAATTGTGCATGTGAAATTCCAAGACTTAATTTATTAAGAACCCTTGATTTTAGTGATCCTAAAATTCTAAGTTGAACCAAGATCTAGTCAAAAGGAACCCAACTCCTCTAATTATCAGACCTTCTGCGTATACATATAGCATAAGGATATGACATTTAGTTTGCGTTGCATTCATGAGAGCTGAGTCAAACTATTACCCAAAGTCCTAGTTCAAGAGACTCTCCTCAAGTCCAATCCTCAACACTAGGGAATAAATCAGTTCTTGCATCCAATCCACCATCTCTTTAGTTTGTCAGACTTTGAGAGTGAAGATGGCAGGCCAGCTGATGGAGGGTATAGGTTTGTATAATTTCTTCTCTCCCTTTCATTGGAACAATGATCCTCTCGAATGCCTTATTACTCAACACAAGTACATTTTTTGTTTTTAATCGGTGTGTCCGTCAAGAGAATTTGGAGTCGTCTGCACTTATTTTTTGGTAAATACCCGGGTGTGTCTCTTTTGAATATCCAATATATCTTCGATACCCATACTTGTATCACTTACGAGGCAAAGCCCTTTTTGAGTGCTAGCTTGACTCTTATGGTCCTAATAGCCTTGGTTCAAATAGACACTTATAAAATAATTGGAAGCGATTGCCTTTGATGTAAGCTATTTTGTTTTTAACTTTGTAATGTGAGAGCTTTTCTCCTCTTTCTTTTCTTTTCATTTGGCTAGCTCCACTCCTTTTACCAAGTTTTCTCACACTGATCAACAAATTATTAAGTTTCATCACACCCTAGCACATAAGTCAATATCAAGAGATTAGTAAAATAAACTTGTTCTCAAACCAGCTTATGGTCACTAACTCTCAGATTTCATGAAGTCTTCATCGATTTTATCCCATCCCTGAATATCACAAGATCAGGTCCAGACACAAATCTCAAATACCAGTCCCTCAAGTGAAACATCAACTCATCTCATCATTAATTCAGTTGTGCAGGTGATGTGTTGATCATATTCTTAAAGGTAAATATGAAATGTGCAATATAGCATCCATATCTTTCAAACTAGGGAAGTGTTGATTATTAAGTCTCAAACCCTAATGACTAAGGTTGGTTAACTCAGATTCTTAAGACCTCATAAATCTGTTGGACATGCGAGCCCACGGCGAGCCATTATGCAATAAATGTTATTGCGAATATCATTCCCATGATCTGAAATGAAGAATAAATAATTTGCGTAATAGGTCCCTTAGTACAATTAGGGTTATGTACCATGGCCATCTTGATGATCATACATCTGTTGATTCAAATATTGAATCATAGAGGCTGGTGCTTGGGTTAATATCTAAAGAGTTAGATTGAGGACTCATCGAGAACCGTCAAATGATTATTAAGAGACTGTCTCCAACCTGAGAAGGAGATGGCAATCCTTTCTCTAAAGGTTGATATCTAACTGACCTCTTGATGCATGTCCTCTGCATAGGAATAGAGATTCGGAGGTGTTAGATAAGTTAGGTCAAAGAGTTGACTTAACGAGATCGAGATAACCAAAGTCCTATGTCGTATGCTGTCATGATATAGGCACGCATCCTCTGACCGGAGACAGATGTGTTACTATATGTCTGAGTATGTACATTTGGTAGACCAATAGGTTGATGACCTAACCAAGGTCTATACACCGATGCGCTGGTATGCATATAAGGGCATATGAGTAATACGATCTCTCAAAGGGATCATACAGGTTCACTACTGAACCGGAAGACATGAGCTCACTCATAAGATATTGGGAAGAATCAAATTCCAAGCGCACGGTCGTCTCGCTTTGGAAGCTTGACTGAATTTGTAGGTTTGATATATACTTTTGGAAAGTATATGATCAATACCTAGGTATGATATATGCTTTTGGAAAGTATATGATCGATACCAACTCCCAATGATCAAAATGAGAAACTTACTGATAAAACCCTGATGTAGACAGTATAAAGTTGATCTAATACTTCGGGTTTATTCTGAGTCTTCCAGTATGCAGGATGTACAGGTATTGGGAATATCTAAGGGTGATGTGATCATAAACGATTGTATAACCATGACGCTTCCATTCCTAGGGAGTGATGAAACGGTTCTGGATTTTAGTGACTCCTCTCAGTAAAGAAGTAATCTGATCTTGATCCAAATGTTGGACATTGATCTGAATATGATTCAGATGCAATGAGAAGATTAGATTTGTGGTCTTGATTTAATCAAGCATCTATGGGAGGCCCGAGATCTGGATTTGAGATGTAATCTCAATATCCAAGTCACTATACGTGGAACAATACAATCGCCCTGTCCTTATCTCCAAGTATTCGCGGAGAAAGCGCATTATCCTTGAAAGAGTTCATGGATAATTCTATTGTTGATATATGTATCCGAGCATTGAGAAAATGGATAATTAAATGTGATTTAATTATCATGAATAATATGAATTTGATTCATATTATAAGGAGAGTTATCTTATATAATTAAATGTGATTTGATTATCAAAGATGTGAATAATGTGATATTGATTCATATTATTTGGGCACATGAGAATAAGTTATCCAATATAATTAAATGTGATTTAATTATCATGGATATGAATAATGTGGATAGCAATATCTAATTATTCATAATATGTTATAAATGTGATTTATAATGTATTAGAGAGAGTAAATTATAATTTATATTTGCTAATTAATTATTAATGTGTATTGGATACACATTGTGTAATTAATTGAAAATGTAAATTATATTTTGTTTTGGTTTGTGAATGTGATTCACAATTTTCCAATGGCTAGATTGCAATATTCTCAAAATTAATTATGAATTATTTTTGAAGAATAAATCTCAACAAAAGTTGTTGGAAATAAATAATGAGAGAGATTTCCATGGAAATATGCAATCTCATGAAATCTCATGAGATTGCCTCCATAGGAAATCAAGTGGGCGGTACCCAATTCCTAATTGGAAAGGGTGGCCGTCCACATGGAATGTATATAGAGATGTGATCTCCATATATATATTCTCTCCTTATTTGTTGGTGTAATTTAGGATTGATTTATATTTGATTTTTTCAAATATATTTTAATCTAAATTAGATCATAAGTTGTTGGTTTTTACCAACAACAATCTTGACCATTTGATTGACATAAATCAATCTCATCCATTGATTTTATGAGTCCCATGGATTGAGATCCATGGATCCCAAAACCCTATAAATAGAGAGGCATACCATGCTCTCACCTTACACACATGCTATTGTAGCACATCTCTCTCTCTCTACACGCCTACTCTCTATCCCTCTCATGTGGCCGTCCACTATGGATGCCCTAGAGAGGTTCTCCATCGCTGCAGCGTCGTCGTTATGCTGCCCGATCATCTGCTCGTGGATATCCGTCTCCTTCGGTGTACCTAGCTCGTGAAGAAGACATCGGATCTCGTGTGTCGAGATCAGGAGATCCGTCGCTTGGATCATCAACATGGATTGCGAGAAGCACGCGATTCATCCCCACGCTCGCAAGCGTCTCCTCCGTCGGATCGGACTTGAGACAGGAGGTCTCTTCGTTTAGAGACTCGATTGCAACCACGCTTCAAGAGGTAATCCTATTACTTGTTTGTGGTTTAGACGAAATAATTCGAGAAGTGTTCTTGGATCATGTGGTTTCGTCGCGTGAAAATTTTTTAAATTCCGCTGCATCGAGCAACTAGTACGACTAGTCGCTCCTCGTCGTATTCGATACGACGCTCACGCTTCCGTGATGCGCTTGAGGATTCTAACCTTATCCTTTAAGTGGTATCAGAGCCTTAGGTCGAAGGTTTTGGATACGATCCATAAAACCGAAGGCGACTTGGGTTCGTTAAGGTTGCGAAAGTTTTATCGCATTTCATTTTTGCATCTCTGTTTAGTGATTATTTTTGGTCCTGTTTAAATTGTTTAAACACGAATATAAAACTTGGATTTTGTTCACCATTAAATAAGGAAACCATAGGATCCGAGTTTACGTAATTTGGATTCCGTTTGCCCGAGATATGGTTGTTTTAATGAACATGTATTCATTGTTACGGGAACTGCGAATCTTAACGTAATTAACGAGTTAATTACTGTTTAGAAACACCTTGAAATGCGTGCAAATCATATAGGTTGTGTTGTAAATCAAATTAGCAAACTTTGGAAACTTACTTTGCTTAATTAGGATTTAAATTGATTGAGATATGCTAATTTTAGTAAGTAGGGGTCACTGCTGAAATTACTTTCCTAATCAAGAACCATGTGATTATCAATTAGTGAAATTAATTGTTAATTTCATGAAATAATTATGGAAAAGATTTGAGAAATATTGGATTATGATTATTTCCTTAAGTGACTTGGCCTCAACCAATAATTGATTAGATTTGATATAGATCAAAATTGGAAACACAATCATCAAACTCCTTGCTTGAATAGGATTGGGAATTTGTCTAGCAAATTTCCTTATAATAAAAAATGTTTTGATTATTACTATATGGTATAATTTCGATTGAAGAACCGATGATCATCTCAAGTACAAAGTGATTGACTCGGCATTATTTTTTCCCGAGGCGGATATGGTGTCTAGTCGGGGATCGCTGGGGTAGCGGGTTGCAATGTATGCGATCCGTCCCACTCCCGTCGGTACTGGCCATGACAGCGGGTAGGGAACGAATGATGTCTGAGAGATCATGAGGTATTTTCTAATTATTAAAATTAGAATTAATATGTATTTTGAGAAAATACCATATATTCAAGTAAAATCAAGTTTGTTGATTGAATTGGATTGATAATTAATTTATTATGATTAAGTTAATTATATCCAATTAAAAACACTCTATTATAATAGATGTGTTATTTTCTTGGAAGAATTAATTATGTGAATATGATTCATGATAATTAATTAGAGTTTGAATATGATATGGAGGATCACATAAGTGACATCCATGGTCTCCCGTCAAGGCGAAGGGTTCCATCGCCAGGGATTGTATATAGGAGACGCCTGTCTGAAATGACAACTCTTATATGCAAGCGCATCTGGATCGGGCTCTTTGCTTCTCGAAAGAGTAAGGTCGTATGCATAGTGACCCCAATATCGGATCCTCATATTATTGGGGCGATATTGGATTGCGCATAGCGAGTTCTATTCCTGTTGACGGTTGGTTCAATTAACGACGGGTCAACATCACCTTAGGGGTGGTGGGCCCGGGTGTTAAAGACCGAATTTGGAATGCAAGTTGGACTTGCATGGTGGAATGTGTTCCCGTTTCTTTTATCGGAGTTGCAGATTCTCACATTATTGGGATGTAACAAAGATAAGGAAGGAGATCCCAGATCTTGCTTGAGATATAAGGGTAAGTATATCTCTTACATTGAAAGTGATTAAGGGAATGAACTTTCAGTGTTGACAAGGCAAGACAACTTTGATATAAAAATTCCTAAATCAAAGTAATATATATGTGTGTATGCAAATTTCTTATTTCAGATAGTCCTTCTTTAATCCCACTCAATGTTATACTCAATGATAACCAGTAGAATACCATGGATTGGACCTATGATCCAGATATTGTACTTGCAATTGGACACATAATATATGTGGTTGCAATGTGCAAATTTCCTCATAATAATGAGGAATGATAATTAAATAGACAATAGAACTAAAACCCCAGGGTTTGTATGTCTCTATAAGTCTTGATCTCATCGAATGTACTTTTTAAGTGACGTGTCGATAGTGATCGTAATTATCAAATAATCCTTATAAAATCTAAGAAGATATTCTGGCATACATATGTGCTCTCGACATATAATCATGAATGATATGGTTCTCTGCATTATGCAGAATGGTGGCTCTATAGGAGATGATGTATTCAAATTGTTTGAGTACCTACCTGAACCCAAGTTTTAAGAGTTTAAATGGATGTAGATAAGATGAGTGTCATCATTCTACTATCTATACTCTATTCATTCATGAAGCTTCATGATATTCATATTGTATGAATTAAATGAAGCATGTATAAATGTTGAAATGCTCTTATATCGAAATTTTTGATTTTGACATAAGAGATCCTTGGTCTTGAGCAATGGTTGCTTATAGATAAAGGGAGAACAACGGAAGCATAGGTTGGACCCAAATAGGAAGTATAGTCAAAGAGTTGACTTATTTCTGTGACTTCCATATAACATCCAAAGAGTTGGATAAATGCCAATACTGCAATAAGTTGATGTGTTGATAGTATGACTATCAAATTTATCCAGAATCCTTAGAGAAGGAATCAGATAGTACATCAGATTAATCTACATATAATCATTGAAATTGACTTACTTATTTGATATGATAAAGTCTAATAATTGTATCTCAATCTTCTAAAGACACTTGCAATTGGTTGCATCTGTATTAGAATATTAGAAATTTGATCTTAAAGTTTAATAGTCATCCATGTTGGAATTGATGCAATTGTTGCAACAATTTCCATTGGATCAATAGACTTCATATTTTTAGTGGGAGCCCTTAGTCCTAGAGAATGTCTCTGTGACCTGGATATTAGAATACACTCAGTTTATTTCTAAATGTTGGGAATAAGCATGAATTCTGGAATAGACCTATCATAAAGAGTTATGATGGGGATATTTCAGATAGTAATCCAACATCTAGTGGACTCCACTAAATTAGAAAATTAATGAATGGTTCATTAAGATTTCTAATACTGGAAATTAAACTTTTAAAGATCAATAGGAGGATGAAGATCGTTTGACAATGATCTGGCATCATGTTTTGGACATATGTCTATTGATGAGATCAATGGATAAGTAAGAGATGAAACTTTAGAATGTCTAAAATTTCAAAACTTGCATACTTATGAATATTGTATTCAAAGTAAAATGTCCAATACACCCTTCTTTAGGAAAGGTGTAAGATGTCAAGGTATTCAGGATCTCATACATATTGATGTATGTGAATCATCTATATCATAGTAAACATTGTGGATATGTGATATCTATTAATGATTATTTGTGATATGAGAAACCTTTGAAATGTTCAAAGATTTCACAATTTTGGTTTAGAACCAAAGTTTGAAGGAAGATGAAATGAATTTGATCTAACCAAGGTAGCTTGTACCTATTAGATGAATTCAAGGAATACCTTATAAAGATGTGGATATCATTCCTATCTCAATCCTCCTAATGAACCTTAACTCAATAGAGTTGTAGGGAGATACAATTGATCATGTGTGACATGATTTGATCAATGATTAATCTTAGCATAATTTTCTCTTAGTTTCCAGGTATATATATGTGGTAGAGACTACATAATATATCCTTACAAGGTTCCATGCTAGAAAGCTGGAATCTAGCATCAGAGAGTGCTACTTCATTAGGAAAATAAAGGATGGTATTGGATACCTACTTTATGACCTTGAGATTCTTAAAGGATCTCATCTCTGATAATGTGATTCTTAGAGGATGACTCCCTTAAGAATCAAAATGAAAATGAAGTAAAGGAACTCATTTAATCTTGAGAAGATAATGAGGCTCTTGAAATCGGAAACTAAATAGACAATTAAAGATGAAACATTAATACCTCTTCAAATAAGTTTGAGGATGGATTCCATATGTCAGTTGAATCTGACAATGATCGGACTTCATGTGATGAAACTCCTGAGGATCATGACATGGAAAGATGGATGTTAGCAATAAAAGTCTAATGTAGACATCATATGAAAGTGTTGTATATGGACTCTCGAGGATCCATCTATATGGGTAAGACCCATTAAGGTGTAAATGGATCTTCAAGAGAAAGAGGGAACCTGATGAGAAGGTAGAGACCTTCAAACACAGTTCGTAGCCATGAGCTACACACCGAAGAGAAGAAATCGCTTGCGATGAGACTTGCTCTCCAGTGACCTTGCTTTAACCCATCAGAATATTGCTAACTATAGCTACACAACTTGACTATGACATCTTCATGATGTAAGTCAAGACTGCATTCCTCTATGAATACCTCTCTGAGGATATTCATATGAAGTAGCCCCAGGGCTTCATGGTTGAGGAAAGCAAGGAGTGCAAGCTAAAGAACTCCATCTTTGGACTCAAATAAGCTTCTTGTAGTTGGAACATAAGATTTGATGAAAATATAAATGTTATAATTTCAGATAAAATCTTGATGAACCATGTGAAGCTTAGTGGGAGTGTCATTGTGTTCATCATGCTAAATGTAGATAATATCCTAATCATTTAGAATGATCTAAGGATGATAATAATAAAGTGTTTTATAATTTGGTTGTTCCATACCTTGAGATATGATCTCAAGGATACCTCTTAGATCTTAGTTCTGAAGTCGTTCAGAAGCAAAGAGAAGAGGATATTAGGACCGTCACATTAGTAGTACACCTTGGACTTATTCCATTTTCTGGAAAATTCCAAGAAAGGCTTCTTTCCCTTAAGATATGGTACTGACCTATCTAAAGGGGTAGCACCTCAAAGAGTTGAGGAAGTGGATGCTAGAACTGCTTGCACTTGTGCATCAGTTATGAAAAGCTGAATGTATGCTAGATATGTACAAGAAACAGATGTCTACCATGTAGTGGGAGTATTAATCTGTTACTAATCCTACTATGGAATAAAACACTTGATTGCAGTAATAACAATATCTTCAAAGATGATGAAACTTAGAGATAGTGATCTCAAAGTCTTATCTTCAAAAGTTTAAGACCTTGTAGATAGTGATCTATAAGGGTCTTAACTGTTGATACCTTAGGAGATAGAGATCTCTATGAATAAAGGTATTCTGATAAGGATTATGGACATACTGGTTATAATGATTATCGAGCTATAGTGTCAAGGACACTATAAAAAAATTGAGTATTGGTTGCATAAGATGCAACATTCGCATTGGATGTGAGTACTGTTACTAGGGGATATGCAAGTGCCGTAAAAGGACTTGGCGTAGTCTCTTGGGAACAGAGTGACTGATCAGCTTATATAGCTATTTTCTAAATAGCCTATGATTGTCACATGAGTGTGTGTTTAAATGATTACCCATTAATGGCTCTTTGGGCTAGTGGGAGATTGTTGGACATGCGAGCCCACGGTGAGCCATTATGCAATAAATGTTATTGTGAATATCATTCCCTGATCTGAAATGAAGAATAAATAATTTTCATAATAGGTCCCTTAGTACAATTAGGGTTATGTACCATGGCCATCTTGATGATCATACAGCTGTTGATTCAAATATTGAATCATAGAGGCTGGTGCTTGGGTGAATATCTAAAGAGTTAGATTGAGGACTCATCGCGCACCGTCAAATGATTATTAAGAGACGATCTCCAGCCTGAGAAGGAGATGGCAATCCTTTCTCTAAAGGCTGATATCTAACTGACCTCTTGATGCAGGTCCTCTGCATAGGAATAGAGATTCTGAGGTGTTAGATATGTTAAGTCAAAGAGTTGACTTAACGAGATCGAGATAACCAAAGTCCTATGTCGTATGTTGTCATGATATAAGCACGCATCCTCTGACCGGAGACAGATGTGTTACTATATGTCTGAGTATGTACATTTGGCAGACCAATAGGTTGATGACCTAACCAAGGTCTATACACCGATGCGCTGGTGTGCATATAAGGGCATATGAGTAATGTGATCTCTCAAAGGGATCATACAGGTTCACTACTGAACCGGAAGACATGAGCTCATGGGAAGAATCAAATTCTGTGCGCACGGTCGTCTCGCTTTGGAAACTTGACTGAATTTGTAGGTTTGATACATACTTTTGGAAAGTATATGATCAAGACCTAGGTATGATATATGCTTTTGGAAAGTATATGATCGATACCAACTCCTAATGATCAAAATGAGAAACTTACTGATAAAACCCTGATGTAGACAGTATAAAGTTGATCTAATACTTCGGGTAGTCTTTCAATATGCAGGATGTACAAGTATTGGGAATATCTGCGGGTGATGTGATCATAAACGATTGTATAATCATGACGCTTCCATTCCTAGGGAGTGATGAAACGGGTCTGGATTTTAGTGACTCCTCTCAGTAAAGAAGTAATCTGATCTTGATCCAAATGTTGGACATTGATTTGAATATGATTCATATGCAATGAGAAGATTAGATTTGCGGTCTTGATTTAATCAAGCATCTATGGGAGGCTCGAGATCTGGATTTGAGATGTAATCTCAATATCCAAGTCACTATATTTGGAACAATACAATCGCCCTGTCCTTATCTCCAAGTATTCGCGGAGAAAGTGCATTATCCTTGAAAGAGTTCATGGATAATTCTACTGTTGATATATGTATACGAGCATTGAGAAAATGGATAATTAAATGTGATTTAATTATCATGAATAATATGAATTTGATTCATATTATAAGGAGAGTTATCTTAGATAATTAAATGTTATTTGATTATCAAAGATGTGAATAATGTGAATGTGATTCATATTATTTGGGCACATGAGAATAAGTTGTCCAATATAAATAAATGTGATTTAATTATCATGGATATGAATAGTGTAGATAGCAATATCCAATTATTCATAATATATTATAAATGTGATTTATAATGTATTAGAGAGAGTTAATTATAATTTATTTACTAATTAATTATTAATGTGTATTGGATACACATTGTGTAATTAATTGAAAATGTAAATTATATTTTGTTTTGGGTTGTGAATGTGATTCATAATTTTCCAATGGCTAGATTGCAATATTCTCAAAATTAATTATGAATTATTTTTGAAGAATAAATCTCAACAAAAGTTGTTGGAAATAAATAATGAGAGAGATTTCCTTGGAGATATGCAATCTCATGAAATCTCATGAGATTGCCTCCATAGGAAATCAAGTGGGCGGCACCCAATTCCTAATTGGAAAGGGTGGTCGTCCACATGGAATGTATATAGAGATGTGATCTCCATATATATTCTCTCCTTATTTGTTGGTGTAATTTAGGATTGATTTATATTTGATTTTGTCAAATATATTTTAATCTAAATTAGATCATAAGTTGTTGGTTTAAACCAACAACAATCTTGACCATTGGATTGACATAAATCAATCTCATCCATTGATTTTATGAGTCCCATGGATTGAGATCCATGGATCCCAAAACCCTATAAATAGAGAGGCATACCATGCTCTCTCTTTACACACATGCTATTGTAGCACATCTCTCTCTCTACACGCCTACTCTCTATCCCTCTCATGTTGCCGTTCAGTATGGATGCCCTAGAGAGGTTCTCCGTCGCCGCAACATCGTCGTTATGCTGCCCGATCATCTGCTCGTGGATCTCCGTCTCCTTCGGTGCACCTAGCTCGTGAAGAAGACGTCGGATCTCGTGTGTCAAGATCAGGAGATCCGCCGCTTGGATCATCAACATGGATTGCGAGAAGCACGCAATTCATCCCCGCGCTCGCAAGCGTCTCCTCCGTCGGATCGGACTTTTGACAGGAGGTCTCTTCGTTTAGAGACTCGATCGCAACCACGCTTCAAGAGGTAATCCTATTACTTGTTTGTGGTTTTGACGAAATGATTTGAGAAGTGTTCTTGGATCATGTGGTTTCGTCGCATGAAAATTTTTTAAATTCCGCTGCATCGAGCAACTAGTGCGACTAGTCGCTCCTCGTCGTATTCGATACGACGCTCACGCTTTCGTGATGCGCTTGAGGATTCTAACCTTATCCTTCAAAATCAAGTATTCCCAACTCCTCACGTCTTGAGTGATAGTGATAGTGTTAGGGATACACCAACTCAATAGTTAGTGTTTTGTGATTTTTGAATTTTACAAATTTTTATGGCTTTTTAGGTTCTTTAGAGAAATAATGACTGGATTAAACTAATATGACTAGTTGCATCGACTTTCAGACAGTATGTGTGTAAGTACGGACCGTTAGACAGCTACCGTGTTACTTCAAGATGGTGCCTTATGCATTGTCTTTTAACCATCCACTCTGTCAAGTGAGACCTTAGCTCCCTCACCGAAAAGTAGATAATCGTTTTTAAGTTTAGCTATCATAATTACTACTAAAGAATTTTTTATTTTTCTACTTTTTATGGGTTTTTAATACGGTTGAAAGTATTTACAAATACAAAGTCTCTTTTACACCCTCAATTTTTTAAAAGATTTTTCAAACTATCTCACATAATATAAATTTTCAAAATATTTTCAAATGATTTTCAAAATAAGTAAAATCCTCATTTTTCAAACCATTGTCAAATATTTTTCAAAGTAATGTCACATAATCAGACAATTTTTCAAAGCATTTTACAATATTTTTACACAAATCAGTTCACAAGTAGTTTTACCCTAGCCCCAAAAAGTTTGAAAATTTTCAAAATATGATCTATGGCTAAAGTATATATGAAATATATACGGTACACCCCCATATACTTAGCTTTTGCTATGTCCTCATAGCACAATGTGATATGAAGCCATACTCATGCTAAAATACAAGGTGATATATGAGAACTGACTCAGATTTTGCCCTATTCTTAAGTCATAAATAACCTAAGTATCAGAAGAGGACTGAAAGAGGGGGTAAATGAATGAAGAATTGAAGATGACTAGGATTCAGATCTCCCTATACTTAGGTTGAGAAGAGCCTAAGGATAGAGATATGCAATGAAGATGGAGGGACCCGAGGTGAACACTCAGAGATGGACACGGTTCCCCTTATACTTAGGCTGAAGAGTAGCCTAAGTGTGATGAATTTGGAACTAAGGATGTGGAACCGTGACACCAATTAGGGTTAGCGTGGAATGAATCTACAAGATGGTTGAATCTTCGGAGATGAATGAATTTATGGAATGGAATGTCTAGGGTTACAGGATGGTTGGATAGAATACACAATCAACGCTCAACCATTCAGGAAAACACCCCTTATTTCACAAACTCACACATAAAGACCAATAAGTGTTGTTCATTTTATCTTTCCTATTTTTTGGTGATCATCCAAAATATACGTCTGTTACACAAGGTTAAATGATAGGTTTTGGGCACTATCATAGGGATGCGACCTCACCTCTCAACATGCAAATACATTTTACGTACAATGATGGGGTTTGCTCTCCCATAATCCAAGGTAACTTTTACTCAATATTATTGAGCTCGACTTGCATTATCAGTCTCGATTTTATGCGTAGGTTATCACTGAGATTAATGTATATACAATCAAGCAATCATCGCCTATCGGTCAGTCCCAATTCCATTTAATATCCTAGGTTTCAAATCAAGAATGAGATGTCGAGAAAAGTCAATGCAATGAGAAATCATGAAGTATGCTCAAGAGAAGTACTTACAATGTCTCTCACATTCTCCATGTGTCGGCAATATTGCCGGTGATGACGATGGCACCAATGGTTGCAACGTTAACGATGGCATTGGCGTTGACGATGGCATCAAATTCTTTCCATCAATAAATGATCTCTTCTCATGTTGCATCCACATTATAGCATCTATCGTCGTGTTCCACGCAACGCCTTCGTCGTTGTGCCCCATGCAATGGCGCCATGATCGTGATGGAGCCTGAGGTTCATCACTACGCTCCACCTTCCTGTACTCCATGTCGCCGCTCTCCGCATTTGAAATGATTCGGATTTAATAGTGAAAGAGAGAGAAGGTTGTGATAGAGAAGAGATTTCAATTTCAGAGATTAACTAGGGTTGTAAGTTGTTACATTCGATATCTAATGTGTTCAAATGACCAAAATGATTTTTCATCCATTAAAAATCATCGTAATGTATCTCTTATCCCATTCATATGATCATAAATATAAGTGACGGGAGAAAAGAAATCGATATATTAGACGTACCCGAGGACTCTCTTATATAGGAGAATAGCCCTGGGTTAATTACATGATAAGTACATTGAGGAAAAGAAATTAGACTGAGCCATACATAATACGATATTTTACTTAACATTCCCCCTCAAGCTGGAGCATATATATCTATCATGCTCATCTTGGACCAACACTTCTGAAAAGGACTTCGTGCTAGAGCCTTGGTGAAGATATCAGCTGTCTGATCTCCTGTAGACACATGAGCTGTAGATATGAGCCTCTTCTGGATCAGATCTCGAGTGTAATGGCAATCCACCTAAATATGCTTCATTCGTTCATGGAAATATGGATTATTGGCAATGAATAATGCAGCTTGATTATCACATAATAGCTGCATAGGAAGAGGAACATCTATAGAAAGATCAGTCAACACCGATCTAGCCCACATCATCTCTGTACTCCCTTGAGCCATGGCTCTTTATTCTGATTCTGCACTTGATCTGGCAACAACAATCTGCTTCTTGCTTTTCCATGAGACGAGTGACCAACAAAAACAACAAATCCGGAAGTAGACTTTCTGTCCTTGGGGCATCCTGCATAGTCAGTGTTTGCACATGCTTTTACCTCCAATGAACTGTCCCTACTGAATAGGAGTCCTGAACCATGTGAGTTCTTCATATATCTCAAGATCATATAGATAGCATCCATATGAGTCTTTCTGGGACACTCCATAAATTGGCTAACCTTGCTTACAGCAAAAATAATATCTGGTCTGGTGATAGTCACATATAGGAGCCTCCCCACTAGCTCCCTGTACCTCCTGCTATGGACTTCCTCAGTATCATCATCATACAATTTCACATTTGGATCCATAGGTGTCATAACTGGCTTGCACCCAGTCATACCTGTCTCAGACAGGAGATCCATGACAAACTTCCTCTGGGTCATTACTAGACCCCGATGATTCATGGTAAATTCTAACCCCAAGAAGTAACGAAGGGTGCCAAGATCCTTGGTCACAAATTCTTTACCTAGGAACTTCTTGGCTACCTGAATGCCTTGAGCATCATCTCATGTTACAATAATATCATCTACATAGACAAGAATGGCAATTGTACCTCGCTGTGTCTTCTGAACAAATAGAGAGTGGTCCGTAGTGGACCTCTTGAATCCTTGTTGCTCAATCAATTCTGACAGCTTTTGATACCAGGCTCTAGGACTTTGCTTGAATCCATATATGGCCTTATGTAGCCGGCATACGTGTTGTGACTCCCCCTCAGCAGTAAACTCAGGTGGCTGCTGCATGTAAACTTCCTCATGAAGATCCCCATATAGGAATGCATTCTTCACATCAAGCTAGAATAACGGCCAATCGCGTGAAACAGCAACTGCTAGTAAAATCTGGAGCGTAGAGTGTCTCGCCACTGGAAAGAACATGTCCTGATAATCTACCCCATATGTCTGGGTGAAGCCAGGGCCACCAACCTTGCCTTGTAGCGATCCACGCTCTCATCCGCATTATTCTTAATAGAAAATATCCATTTGCAATTTACTATGGACGCACCCTTTGAAGGAGAGACAATAGACCATGTCCCACGAGCTGTTAAGGCTGCCATTTCCTCTTCCATCGCCTGACGCCACTTGCTATCCTGTAATGCCTCCATATATGTTCTGGGTATAGTAACCACGGAAAGGCCAACAATAAACTTCTTGTACTCATCTGAAAGATGATCCAAAGAGACATGCGCTGCAATTGGATATTTAGCACATTGACGACGTGACTTCCTCAACGCAATAGGAATATCCAGATTGTCCTCCACATTATCCTCTACAGCAGAGTCATCATGTAAAACTCCAGGGCCATCAGTAGAAACAGTGTTATCATGACATACCTCAGGCGTGCTGGAAGATGTGGACGGCTGATGAGCAGAAGTGCTAGTAGAAGACCTGCGTGTTTAAACAATGGGTGAAAATTTCGACTGAGGTGGTGGTGGTGGAGGCGTGGGTGGTAGTAGGTCGGCTGATGTGGTAGATGGAGGTGGAGGAACCACAATATCGTTTGTATTGGCATTGGATAACCTGTCACCTGTAGGAGAAAAATACATGATAGACTCAAAGAAAGTGACGTCCGCACTCACATAGTACCTCTTATTCGTCGGATCATAATAGCGATATCCTTTTTGAGTACGAGAGTACCCAACAAACACACATTTGATAGTCCTTGGAGAGAGCTTATCACAACCAGGAGTACAATTATGCACAAACGCAACAGACCCAAAGACACGAGGTGTGAGGGAGAAAAGATCCTTCTCGGGAAATGCAATCAAGAAAGGGACCTTTTCTCCTAGAACAGTAGACGGCATGCGATTCACCAAGTAGCATGCAGTAAGAACTGCATCCCCCAAAAGGAGTGAGGGGCACGATTATGGATCAACAGTGTCCGGGTGACGTCTAGAAGGTGACGATGTTTGTGTTCCGCCACACCATTCTGTTGCGACGTGTAACTGCAGGAGGTTTGATGAATGATTCCCTGTGAGCTGAGGAAATCGGATAAATGTAGTTTTGAAAACTCCAATGCATTATCTGTTTGGATGACTTTGATATTGGTAGAAAAAATGTTATTAACTTCCTGAATGAATTTTCGAATGGCAACACCTGCTTCAGACTTTTGTTTTAACAAGAATACCCAAGATAATCTAGAAAAATCATCAACTGCAATCATATAATACCGATGTCCCTGAATATCACGTACACGACTCGGACCCCAAATATCAAAGTGAAATAGTTCAAAAGACCGACTACTGTGACGACTCGGACGAACAAGAAATGAAGACCTACGGTGTTTCCCAAGCTGACAGGCTTCACAATCCAATGCAGTACGAGTAAATATCTGCGGCAAGACATGAAACATTTTCTGCAGAGGCAGATGGCCAAATCGGAGATGCCAAAGGAATGGAGAAGTGGATCCTGAGAGAGTAGTAGCGGCGCCAACACATGGTGATATTGCAAGCTTATAAAAGACTTTCTGCTCATGGCCATTAACAATCTTCCTGCCAGTCAATATGTCCTGAAACACAAAAGTAGAGGAGTCAAAGATGGCACGGCAGTGTAAATCTTTTGTAAGTTGGCTAATTGATAACAGGTTCATCTGAAAATATGGTGCATGTAAGATATTTTGAAGAGTAAACGAAGATGTCAGGGTGATCTCCCCCTGACCAATAATGGGTAATCGGACCCCATTGGCAATGACCACAGATCATCCTGGGACAAGTGCTCTGTAGGTAGTAAACTGTCATCTGTCTCCGCACATATGATGAGAGGCTCTGGAATCCATAATTTAGTCTGTCAAATCCGAGCAAGTAGTACTAGTATGTGCATAAGGGGTACCTGATGAGCTTGAAGACGCTCTGGCCGAAGCTGCAACATCCGTTGAACCTGGAGACGAAGACGAGGGTGTAACAATCATATCACGAAGGCGTGAGACGAGATCATCAAAGCGAGCAACTGGAAGAGGTGCAGCTGTAGTCTCAGTCTGCTCAACCACCTGTGCAGTGGCGGGATACCCATGCTTGTAAAGCACGTCTCCTCAGAGTGGCTTGGTCGATGGCAGTGAGTACAGGGGCCACGGTGTCTTCCTCCCCCTCTACCACGAGATCCACGACCTCGAAAATGTGACGCTCCTCCTCTGCCACAAGTGGCAGCCATAGTTGTAGGAGTAGTCTGTGTTGTAGACGTCGATGTAGTAGGAATCCTGCTCAATCGCTTATAAATCTCGTCCATTGGTGGGATAGACTCGCCGGTCAGAAGTTGAGTACGTGCAGCATCGTACTCTAAATCAAGGGAAGATAGAAAGACGCCAGTCATTGTAGCATTTATGTAAGCCTGTTGTTGCTCCGTACTGGTAGTGATCGGCATGAAGCTATGTAGTCTCTCGAACATGCCTCGTAGATGAGAGAAATGTGCATGTAACGGCTTCCCATTCTGTTTCGTAGAAAATATGTCAAACTGTAACTGGAGAATTTTGCTTTCATTATTAGACTGCCCATATGTCGCAGCTAGAATATCCCACATAGCCTTAGCTGTGGGTTGGTTCACAATATCATTTGCAATCTCCATAGTCAGTGTCCCAGATAGCCAGATACGGGCATATGCATCATCTTGTTTCCATGTCGCATTTGTTCCAGTCTTGTCCTCCGGCTTAGGTTCAGTCAGAATGTGCTCCTTGTTGTGGCACTGCATAAGGGTGCGGAACTACATAGACCATAGTTCAAAGTTGGTCTAATCCATGTTGATAATAGGGGATGGGCCTTTGAAGGCACCCGAGGATGTAAACACGTCACCCTTGTTGTCTGACATGATTGATGAAGAGCCTAAGACCGACATAGAGAACCACGTAAATTGTCTACATATTCATATAAGAGGAAGGTTGTATGTGTAGACTCATACAACCATCCCTAGGCCTTGTTGAGGCGCCGACCTTAGTTGTCAGCCTTCGGGAGAGATCGGCTAGACCCGTAGTGGCTGTGAGGAAACCTAGGCCTCGCTGGAGATTAGCACGGTGTTGCTAGGGCCGCTGGGAGTTGTTGTGCGGGCCACTGTGCATTTAGCACGCTGTCACAGGGGTGTGCGTGGCCGCCAGGCGGGCTGTGTGGCCAGTACGGCGGCGTTGAACTGCCTGGGGAGGCAACCTGCAGGTGGAGAATCACTGGACCACCGGGGAAAGGCGGTAGGCGACGCTTACGTCAGCGCTGGAGACTGCCTGGGAAGGCGTGGCGGCCCCTGGCGCAACACGGGATCGTCGATAGGGGGGCGGCGGGTGGAGGGGCTTAGGGTTAGGATTTTGGGTGGTGGTAAACGAAACCCCGGTCTAGGACCGCTGCTCTGATACCATGATGGGAGAAAAGAAATCGATATATTAGACGTACCCGAGGACTCTCTTATATAGAAGAATGGCCCTGGGTTAATTACATGATAAGTACACTGAGGAAAAAGAATTAGACTAAGCCATACATAATAATACGATATTTTACTTAACAATAAGGATGAGATGGAGTGTATCCTCAATCCAAAAACAGGTGACACCTCATATGAAGTTTTCCCATATATATCCAACTATTTAAGTTTTTATTAAACAATTATTCAGAATAAAATTAACCCACAAGGTCTTGTCAATACCGTTGTAGTGGTTAGGGTACAAAAATATAAAATATATAAGTGTTAGAAGGGATTTTTAAACATATGCATTTTTTAAATTTTTACAATTACACTTTTGCCCTCAACTTTTTTGAAATAACAACTATGCCTTTAACAAAACTATCGAATAACACTTATACCTTTCATATTAGTTGTCATAACTTTACTTCCAAAAGGATAAAAACTTATTAGTGCAAGAATAATTAGAAAAAATGATATGGATATAAATATGATAATTTATTCTCCTCTATCTTCTTCGTTGTCATCATCTTCCCTTCATCACACTCCATTCCCCACCTCCCCGACAAATGCCCCTCTGACTGGCCTCCTTTGTCACCCCAATCCTCATCCTCTACTCCTTGACAAACCACCTATACCTCCCCCGCCTAACTCCTCCACTTATACATTCCTCTACACACACTCACTACCCATCCCCTCCTCGGCACTCAACCCTTGACAACCTCATCAACCCATCGCACCGACAATCCTCGCCCTCCCTCTGACACCCTTCACCTCGAGTCCCCCTTCCCCTTGTCCTCTTCCACCCTCACCCTCGAGTTTGAATACTGTTGAGGATCAAATTTCACTTGTTGCTATGGTTGAGCATGTTCAACATTTTCTTCACTCTGTCCTCCATGATGCACTTGGTGTTATGCTAGTTGGGTTGAAGGCACCAGAGAATTTGACAGGTTCATCACAAGTTTGGACATCGGCACTAGTGAGGAAGAGCAACGAAGGAAGAGGATGGTTGGGGTGAGGGAAAGCACCATAGCAATGGAGGAAGATGAAACCGTAGAGAAGAGGAAGATGGTATCAAGTCAAGAAATTTAGGGGTACAAATATAATAGAATCCTTCATAATCTAACTTTGGTTGGAGCAAACCATGGTTCGATTGATCCAACATGGTCAAAGTAACTGAAGACATAATTGTTAACGGTGCAAGAAGTATAGACACAGCTATTATTGTAAAAAATGCAGCACCAAAAGTGTAACTACAAAAACTCATGTGCATAAGTGAAGATTCCTTTTTAGATTATGACCAACGGAGCACATAATTCCTACAGGAGCTCCAAATATCTTACTAGATTTTTGAATGAAGATAAAAATGTTTGGATCATGCTAAATATTTGAGAAAACTAAAATGTGGGTGGGACTGTGATAGTAATAAAAGATAAAGGAGAAAACCCTGAATAAAGCCGTTTGAACATCGCAAAGAATGACCATTTATCGCAAGTTTGAAAGTGTAAGGAGGTTAGAACTTTTTAAGAGAGCTTGAAGATCAAGTAAATATATTTTTTTATATGAAGATCAAATAAATATTGAATAGAGACTATTAGTAAAGATATAGCCCTTTTAGGTATCAGATAAAATATAATCAAATTAGATCTTTTTGGAAGGAAATAATTTACATAACCAACCCCCTTGTTCAAATGGAGAAGGCTCGAGCGTCGTTCCTATTAAAAAAAGGTTGAATCATCTACGTTTTTTTGGACACCGTTCCTTATTATCTTGTATACTAATTAAGGACTACTAAAGAAAGGTCGACACTCTAAAACCTTACCTATCCACTAACCTCAAAAAGGACTTGGCGATTCTATAGTATAAGTAATGACTCAACATCCTAAACGAGGAAGGAATAAATAAACTTTTATAATATTATATACCAAATAAATATTTGTTGCATCCTCTAAATGTAACCTGCTATTTTCCCCTTTTTCTCCTTTTCTTTTGGGGGTTTGGCTGGGAAATGTCAACACCCATTGCTTCCCTTAAATGTCAAAAATCATGTCCATTATTTTTCAAAATGAAAGAATTTTGAAATCTTGATCTTGCCCTAAAACAAAGCCTGCCCTTGAAACAAATAAATGAAATAAGAAAAAACTTAAAACCAAACACAGTCACTGCATAGATGTAAAGGAGATGGATTAACAGTGATGTCCTGATAACAATACCTGCCCTTAATCCATACTATTACCACGATCTTATGAAAAACAGCCAATAAACGGAATATCAGTAAACGCTACAAGACAATTAGTATCTAACACCGCACAGGCTCATTGGTCATCATTCCAGGAAGCATTATTCTAGCAAGAGGCAGAAAAAACAAGAATATGTATAGAAATCCTTGAGCTGTTAAACAGTGTCGAAGCAAACCACGAACCATATGAATGCAGAAGTAACGCCTTTCAGCAACAATCGTAGAGGAGAGGATGATGTGAGCTACTCAGATTTTGGATAGATCGTTGGGGTCCTTGGTTCCGAAGTTCTTGCACCGGAGTTGAGAAGGGATTGGACGGACCGGATGATCATTGTAGTCCTTGGTTCTGAAGTTCTTGCCCATATCATTGTCACCGGCCGAAGAAGGTGTTCTCTAGGGTGATGCTTTGCCCTCAATCAAAGAGTTCCAACACAAATCCAGATTTTGAAGATTCAGTCAGCCTGCACCAATTTCCACCCAGATAGGTAACGTTTTCGCACAATGGAAGAAGAGATGTTCCACCGTCTCAATCTGTATCTCACAAAGGGGAAACCTATTGGAGACATCCGCGAAGAGTCTCGCAAAACGGTCCCTCGTCATAATACGTTTTCTTCGCAACAGCCACAATAATGTTAAAATCATGAATCACATCATTCTCTTCTAAAAAATCAACAGCATAAATCGTCAATAGATCAGCGTTGCCCCACTTTCATGTACACAAGCCTAACATCACCTACTACACATACTATTGTTGACAAATGATCTTGTTTTCTTCCTAGGGAAGCTTGACACTATACAGCTTCTAGTGGGTGGAATTCAGCACCTGAGCTACATAACATTATTCTCAATGTCTTCTCACATGGAGCATATCTCTTGTAAGCGTGTATTTTTCTTCGTGAAGAATGACATGCCGGGAGTGGTTGTGTTAGTTTTTATCCAAGAATTCACTATAGATGTTAAAAAAATTGCAACCTACATGCATCATTTCAGACACATACCCATGCACAGCTCGATACCATACCCGTGATGACCACTACATCAAAGAGAAGCATCGGACCTTATCCAAATAACCCTAGTCCTTTAACCAAAATGCAATTTCATCTTACGATTTCATCTTAAATACAAAATGCAGACTCCTCAGTATAAGCTCCCAGAATTAATAAATTTGGGGGATCAGCCAGGTGTGCAACCAAGCAACCAAGTAGACCTCACATAATAAGCATATGGCAAAAAGACCTCTCAATCTCAAAAATCCTCCAAAAAGACTTGGCCTTCTCTATTTCAAGGTCCAAAGTTGAGAAGGATAACTTTTGACAGGCAGGATAACCCCAGAGGTCATCTCAATGTTACATTTGATATTTAGTTTTTGTTAACATGAGTTGGTAAATCCTAAAGGGTCTCGTAATTGGATGTGTGCCTTCAAAAAGTAACCGTCAACAACAATATTGCTTTTTATGAGTCGCTCATGAGCTCATAAGTCTGAAAATTCGTATAGTGTGGTCTTAGTCCAAACAGAACCACCTGGGACACCGACAGTTTTGGCCATAACCGCATGTTGCAAATCTACAACCTTATCCTGCATAGATCCATATGAAACTGAAAAGAGGTATATTTATCCATATCTCAACGTGAAGGCAGTAACTAGTAAACATGACCTTGAAAGGAACGTGACCGAGGGCTGCAAAAGGGCTAAGGGACCTTGGAGAAGCAGTCATTCCTTGGAATAGCATGTCTTCCCTAGATAATACAACCACAATCTACACAAAGCCATAGGAAACATTTGGTGCAGGGAGAACAAGAAATAAGTTTGCAGGATCAGGGATATATTGGAGTTTTTTTTCTGATGGATAGGTTGAAGTCATTATTATTTTTTTGTAATATTTGTGCTCAAGGGATAGGTTAGAGTTCTTTCTTTTCCCGCATTTTGATTGTCAGTTTTAAAGATGAGGGATAACTGAGAAACAGTTAGTTAAATTGGGGAGTAACCAGTAACATTGTAAGGCACTAAGCTATTAGCTAGTTGGAATAATGAATTAGTTCAAGAAAGGAGGAATGAAATGGCCATAGGTACCTTCACATATTTCCCTTTCATGGAAGATGCGGTAAAGGTCTTTCCCCTTTTTATCGATTTCCTCCAGCAAAGTCGGGTGAAGGGGCGCATTTACTTTCTGGTTGGGTGATTGGTTGAGTGTGATGGGTGGCGAGAGCTTTTTCCCTATGTTGAAGGATCTTGCTATCAATTTTCATACTCAAATCATATATTGTTGCCCACCTTCTTCAACCAATTGTGGGGTATGGGCTCCTGATGAATATGTGATCCATCACTCTAATTAGCTGAAAATAGAGCTCCGTCTCGAGTAATTAGATGCATTCATGTGCTTATAACTTATAATTAGCATTCATGCACTTGTAAAAAATTTGCATAAATTAGTGTTTCAACATTCATATTCACTTGTATATATTCACCTAACTTCACATATTTTTAATTAATTCATACTAACTCCAATTGACATCGAACCAATTCCATTTTATGCATATAACTAATATTAATCAATGAAAAATCTAAAAAATATTTACTTGCATATATGTGAAATAAATCCAAACACTAGTTTGAGACAGAAAAGTCATAAACGTTGATATCTCACACGTATGATGTCTAATTTCACTCTACTCACATATACTCAATTAATTATCTACAAATCAAGACCAAATTCAAAAAAATCAGAGTTCATTTGTGAAACTTGGGTTTCAGGACCGAATTGTATATTGTATATATTAACTAATTTTTGACTCATTGTTTCATGCATATATTTAGCTCTTTTTTATTTATTTCTTTTTCATTTCTCAATTTCATCACATTTTTTATTTAATTTCATAAAAATAAAAAAATCCAAAAATCAGAAAAATAAAGAAAAAAATAAATTCTTACTTGTGCATTTTGACCTATTCATCTGTAAATATCCCACTTCCTAATTTTCTTCAGACGTTTTCTTCCAGAAAAATCCAAAAAAATGTATTTGTGCCCATTGCATTATCTTACATCATGTTTGATTTTTGCATGAATGCATATATCCACATAAAATCAAATAAAAATGCAAAACTAAAAAAAATGGTATTTCATATTCATAAAATATCAATAAAAAAATACATAACTTGCACACATGAGTCCATTTGCAATTGGATCCTTCATGAACATTGTAGAATGCATTTAGATCGATATTTTCATTTTAGTTATTTTTGCATTTGAGGTCATTTGCTATTTTTAATACATTTTCTTTTATTTTTCTAAATTGGTCAAAGTCAACAGTTGTCCACATGGCATCACCCCATTGGGCCACCTTACACACATGGTCAAGTGTGCCTCTACCCTTGGTCAAAGCCCATTGTCATCTAGTGCCCTCAACCTGGGTCGTTGGATCAAGTTTGATCCAACGGTTGTAAACTATTTCACCCACCCCAGCTTCCTCACGTAGCCATCGTGTGACCTCTTACCACCGTTGGATCTGGGATGATCCAATGACTCATCCCTCATCTCCCACCTCCAACAGCATCAGCCCCAATGGCCACATCCTCTCCTTTGTCGGTCGAACCCATCAATCAGCTCCCCTCTCCCTCCTCCGATCTTCCAGGAACCCACATTCCTAAACTCCCTAACCTCCTTGTTATCTCTTCCCCCAACCAACCCAACGACCGAAGCCTTATCTCCATCTACAGGCCATTGACCCATTATCCCTTCCTCCTAATCCTAACCAAACCAATGGACGGTGACTCCCAAGCTGATTCCATCTTATTCCTAGATCTCTGGCGACCTACCCCCAACGGTCGAACCACCATCAATCTTGCCTCCACTGTTATTACCTTTGCCCCTCTCGTCCTACAAACCCTCTCCATTATCTCCTTCCTCCAACAACCTGAAATAATCTCAAAGATAAACCCAAGAAACCATGCCTTCCCCCTATTAAAACCCCTCGTTGATCAGCATCAAGATCATCCAGTGTTCATCTATGATCACAACCAAAAGAGAGGGAGGGAGGGAGCTCAAAAGAAGGGGGTTGGTGACAGCAGCTTCTTGTCTTATGGGCAACGACCAACTCCAATGAGATCCAAGGATCCCCTTGGGACCTTGTTGTTGTTCTTTGTACCCAGGAACCAGCCATGCTCGAGACTTCTCATTGTCGAGCCTCTTGAGAGAGGCGGGAGGGAGCTCAAAGGAAGGAGGTTGGTGACAGCAGCTTCTTATCTTCTGAGAGACGACCAACTCCAACGAGATCCAAGGATCCCCTTGGGACCTTGTTATTGTTCTCTGTACCCAGGAACCAGCCAAGCTCGAGACTTCTCATCATCGAGCCTCTTAAGCGATCACCAGAGTCGGCCTCTGCCACTCCACTTCCAGTCGCACCACCATGTATCTTCCTTTGCACCCCTTTGTCTTCTTCATTTTCTCCGCATTCCATGTTGCTCTTTCCATCAATCCATCCCCTTCGAATCCAACCTCCAACTACGAGATCCACCTTCTCCTCCCTTCGTACTTGATGTTCCATCTTCCATACCACCCATTCATCTCTGACCTTGCAAAGGTCGAAGTCGCCCAACTCCTTTCTCCCACACAACAACAGGAGCACCCCCGCCCACCATCCTCCTCTTGCTTCTAAATGTCATGATCAAGCAAGAAGCTCGAGTACTAACCTTCACTTGTAGGTACCCGACAAGCCTTCGTCTCCGACGACCTTCAGCTTGCACCTTCTCACACGATCATGTGTCAACCAGAAAAGGAAGAGGGGCTCTGTTGTTTATATTTATAAGGAAGAAGAAGAGAACCCCGTGAATAGCAATTGCCATCCAATCTTCATCTAAGCATGTCCAGAGCGCCCAAATTCCACCCCATGGATTGAACTTCCAAGATCTGATTGAGATCGTTCGCTCGCACCTTTGAAGGAGATGGACTAATCCTTAAAGCGCATCACGGAAGCGTGAGGATCTTATCATATACGATCGAGAACGACTAGTCATACTAGTTGTTCTAAGCAGCGGAATTTAAAATTTTCATGTGATGAAACCACATGATCCAAGAACGATTCTCAGATCATTTCATCTAAACTACATCAAGGATAAAGGAATACCTCTTGTAGTGCGGTTGCGATCAAGTCTCTATGAAAAGAGACCTTATGTCTCAAGTCCGATCTTCGGAGAAGACACTTGCGAGCGCGGGGATGAGCCGCGTGATCCTCGCAATCCAAGATGTTGATCCAAGCGTGGGAACTCCTGATCTCGTTGCACGAGATCAAACGTCGTCTTTGTGAGCGAGGAACACCAAAGAAGATGGAGAACCGAGAGTCGTCGAAGCGGCAGCACAACGACGAAGCGACGACGAATACTCCTTCTCTAGGGCTTGGTGGACAGCCACCAATGGAGAGAGAGGGAGAGAGGGCGTGTGAATGATGGGAGAGAAGAGAGCTTGCTTGTATATTTTTTTAACCTCTTGGAGGGCAAGGGGTGCCTCTCCTTTTATAGGGTTTTGGAAGTACATGGATCACAATCCATGGGATACACAAAATCAATGGATGAGATTGATTTGTGCTTCTTTCAATGGCCAAGATGTTGTTGGTAAAAACACAACAACAATTATTTAAATTAGATTAAATATATATATTGATAAATCAACATAATTTAATCCTCAAATTAAATCACCAAATCTTGGAGATAATGGAGATGGAAATCTTCCTTTCCATATGGAAGTAGTGGACGACCACACTTTCCATGTTGGAATTGGTGGTCGTCCCTACTCCAAATTTGAGCAGGAGATTTCCAATGCAATCTTGGAAATCTCCAAGATTTCTATATTCCATGTATCTCCAATATTTACCAAAATAAAACGTGGTTTACTTTTCAATTAATTATCCAATGTGAATCCAATTCACATTAATAATTGATTAACAAATATAAATCATAATAAGCTCTCTCTAATACATTAAAAATCACATTTATAATATATTATGAATAATTGGATATTACTATCCACATTATTCTCATCCATAATAATTAAATCACGTTTAATTATATTGGATCATCATTCTCATGCATCCCAATAATATGAATCAAATTCACATCATTCAAGATAATTAAATCACATTCAATTATCCACTTCTTAATGCTTGGATATAATTCAACTATGGAATTATTCTTGAACCCTTTCAAAAATAATACGCTTTCTCCGCAGATACTTGGAGATAAGGACATGGCGATTGTATGTTTCACGTATAGTGACTTGGATATTGAGATTACATCTCAAATCCGGATCTCGTGTACCTCTCATAGATGCTTGATTAAATCAATACCATAAATCTAATCTTCTCATTGCATCTGAATCACATTCAGATCAATGTCTAATACTTGGACTAAGATCAGATCACTTCTCTACTGAGAGGAGCCACTAAAATCCACATGTTTCATCACTCCCTCAGAATGGAAGCATCATGGTTTTACAATCGTTTATTATCACATTACCCCAGGTATTCCTAATACCTGTACATCATGTATACTGGAAGACCTATGATGAACCCGAAGATAAAGATCAATTTAACACTGTCATTTTTCAGGGTTTCATCATCAAGTTTATCAATCTTGGTTATTGGGAAATGGTATCAATCATATGCTTTCCCAAAGCATATATTATACCTACAAATCCTTGTCATGCTTCCAAAGCACGATGACCATGCATGGAATTTGATCGGTCCTAATACCTCATGAGTGAGCTCATGTCTTCCAGTTCACAAGTGAACCTGTATGATTTCTTTGAGAGATCGTATTACTCATATGCCCTCATATGCACACCAGCTCGTCGGTGTATAGACCTTGATTAGGTCATCGACCTATTGGTCAGCCAAATGTACATACTTAGACATATAATAACACATCTGTCTCCGGTCAGATGATGTGTGCATGTATCGTGACAGTATACGATATAGGACTTTGGTTATCTCGATCTCGTTAAGTCAACTCTTTGACCTAACTAATCCGAAAACTCCGAATCTCTATTACTATGCAGGGGACCTGCATCAAGAGGTTGGTCAGATATCAGCCTAATGAGAAAGGATTACCATCTCCTACTCAGGCTGGAGATCATCTCTTAATAATCATTTGACGATGCTTGATGAGTCATCTATCTAACTCCTTAGATATTCATCCAAACACCATCCTTTATGATTCTATTACTGAATCAACAGTTGTATGATTATTAAGATGACCATGGTACATAACCTTATTGTACAGAGGGACCTTATAGTGCATTCATTCATTTAATCTCAGAAAGGGAGTGAAACAATCAATAACTTTTATTGATAAATCAAATATTACAATAACATTTATTATAGGAATGGTTCACCTCGGGCTCACATGGCTAACAACCTTCACCACAGACGTCAGATCAAGAGAGGAGCGGACGCCCCATATCCATTCCAAACCTCATACCCGAGCCTCTAGCGTCGGGTGCCCCGCAACAACTAAACGCAACCATGTGAAGCCATGGACCCGATCCGCCTCCGCTGCCCGAGCTTAGCCAAGTCACGTGCTTCATGTACGTGATCTTGGCTCTTTTACGGCTAGGCCCATTACTTCTAGAGATATTGCAGCAATGTCCCTCACATGAGCTTCATGACGTGCGGTGGAGATATTGTAGCCAAGACCCTCGAGCTCCTGGAAATCATGCAATTCCCCCTACATTAGGATAATTTCATGAAGAGCCATGCCACCTTCTACAAATTGCAAAAAAGCCCCTCACAAGATCTATTTTGAAAGCATTTTATTTATTTTTTTATTTCACTATGCCATTGTCTTGAACATTTGATAACTTGTGAACCATTCATCAGATTTTTGTGTTCTTGGTGTCGTTTCGAAGCTTATTTAATACTATTTCTATATCATTTGAGACAGTTTCAATTTGAAACATTTTGGATATTAATAAATTAGAAATTATTAATTTATTATGAGCACATATATTATTGAAATTTATTTTTATCAGTGATGCAGAAGTTGGTATTCGGTATTCAGTCGGAGGAATCACTACATAAAGAATAATCGGTATTCAGGAGACTATTCGGGATTATTTAGTTTTGTATTTTTTTATTATAAAAATATTTATAATACATATATTCTTATATTTTTATACATATATGGTCATTAGTTAACATGAATCCAAGATAAAAGTAACAATCAATATAATAGATATATAGAATTTGATATTTGTGACGATACTGTGGTAAAATATAACCTATAAAAATTGAAAATTGAAAATTAAAAATAAAAATATCAAAAGTCAAACTCCAGTCGACTGAATAGTCGGGTCAGTCAATCGAATAGTCGATCGACTATTCGATCGGGCCAACTATTGACCGACTAAGAGGTTTGTTCAGTCGAGGACCCCCCTCACCACCGCATACTCGGACCAACTATTCGGGATAGTCGGTCGACTATTGCAACACTGATTTTTATTGCTTATAAACTTGTGCAAAATTGTGAGAATTGATTTGGAAATTAATTTAAGAATTATTGATCCTTTATTTTTTGAGATCAATCAACTCATGGGGCTTAGGGTCTAAATTGAGATGATATTATGGGCATGCTTGTTTCTGTAGTCGTTCACTATCATTTTCTATAGTCGTTCACTATCATTAAAAATCCAAAAAAATCACAACAAAGCCTTTTCCCACAATTAAGTAGGTCAGCTACACGGATTTTTTGCCTCCACTCAGATCTGTTTTGGGTCATTTCTTGAGCTTAAATCCAAATAACTAACATCACTTCAAATAGTCTCATTCCAACACTTCTTGAGCATTCATCATACTCTCTGAACCAGTTTAACATCTCAAATCTTGCATCTTCTAACCGGTGCATTAACCGACCTCCTTTGCAAATGGTCAAAACCATCTTAAGAGGTTTTCTCTCATCTTATCCTCTATCAAAGCTACACCAACTTTCCTTCTTATCGCATCATTTTCGAATCTGATCTTTCTGTGTACGACCAAACATCCACCTTAGCATTTCCATTTCTGCTAATGTCATTCTCTGCACATGTCTATGGCTCACAGGCCAGCATTCAGATCCATAGAGAATAGCATGTCTCATGGTCGCTTTGTAATACTTTCTTTTGACTTTCAAAGGGATTTCTTATTACAAAGAACGGTAGAGGCTCCTCTCCGCTTTAGCCAACATGCAGTTATTTTATGAGTAACATCTCCGTCAATTTGTGTTCTTTTAAGAACACTATTTATGAATTTGTCTTGAAATCGTTTGGATAAATTCCTAAAAAGTGTTCTTTTAATAACACTATTTAGGGATTTGTTTTGAAACAGTTCGGATCTTTTAAACATATTTAAGCAAACATCCAGATTTTGTTTGGGCATTCCCTACTTGCAACATGTTGCATCGCCCAAATGCAATGAGAAGTAGGCAAGGGCCGCTACATCACTGCACGGATGTAGTTCAAATTTTACTAGGGTTCTCACATGAGGAATGCATGCGGGTAAATACGTCAGTTCCGTTGCATCGCCGCCCGGATGCAGTCCAAAATTTGCAAAGGTTCTCGCATGATGGACGCATGCGAGTAAAGAAGTTAGTCCAAAAGAGGTTGCAAAGGAAGTTGCGGATAGGTAGTTGAAATACTGGCAATTTGACTGGCAAATCGATGAAGATAGTTGATACGATGGAAAGAAGGAATATTCAGATATTATGTCTACAAGAGACAAACTCGGTTGGAGAGAAAGCAAGAGAGATCGAGAAGACGGGCTTTAAACTTTGGTATTCAAGTAAAAATAAGGGAAGAAATGGTGTTGGAGTAGTTGTTCATAAGGATTTAAAAATATGTGTAGTTGAGGTGCAAAGATCTGGGGATCGGATTATATTGCTAAAAGTGATGCTCGAAAAAGAATTTCCGAATATCATCTCAGTTTATGCACCACAAATTGGTTTAGATGATAGGATTAAACGAGCTTTTTGGGAGGATTAGGATAAGATTATGCAAGGAATCCTACAAAGAGATATGATTTGCTTAGGTGGAGATCTTAATGGACATGTGGGAAATGATGCTTTAGGGTATGCTAGTGTCCATGGAGGACATGGCTTTGGGAATAGAAATGAAGAGGGAAAAGTCTTTCTTGATTTTGTAATGGCTTATGATCTTTTCATTGCAAACACTCTCTTCAAAAAGAGGCAGGAGCATATAATTACTTATAAGAGTGACTCGAGTAGAACTCAAACAGATTACTTTGCGTTGAGAAGAAGAGATTGCAAAGACTGCAAAGTAATCTCAGGAGAGAGTCTGACTACCCAACGTCGCTTGTTAGTCATGGATGTACAAATAAAAGGGCTAGTAAAGAAAATGAGGGTTTCCACGATCACTAGAACTAGATTATGGAATCTTCAATTGAAGCAATCAAGCTTCAGGGAGAAGGTTTTAGAAGACTTATCTTGGGATTGTAGCAGAAGTGCTAATGAGATGTGGGAGGCGGTAGCATCTTGTATCCGAAGGGTAGCCAAGAGATGCTAGGCGAGGCAAAGGGAGGAGCTCCATGCCAAAAGGAGGCCTGGTGATGGAGTGGAGGGGTGCAAGAGAAGATCAAAATTAAAGAGATTGCTTTAAATATATGTCTAAGGATAGAACAAATGAAACTGTCACAAACTACAAAATAGCGAAGAAGCAAGCAAAGAAGGCAGTAAGCGAAGCTAAGTCAAAAGCTTATGAAATTTTGTACAAAAATCTTGACTCTAAAGAGGTCCAGAAGGATCATGGTTTCATATTTCACGAAATTTCGGCGAAATTTTGATTTTGACAAGGAATCGAAATCTCGAGCGAAATGGATATGAGGGCAGTTTTCGGTCGTTTCTTCACAAATGGTGGTCGATAGGAGTGAAATATCGTCAAAATTTCGACGAAATATCGTATCGACAGGGTATCGATACGATATCTGAAACCGATATTTAAACCCTTGAGAAGGATATATTCAGGCGAGCTAAAGAAAGAGAAAGAAAGGCTAAAGGTTTTTCTTAATTCAGATGCATTAACGATGAGGAAGGTCGCGTGCTTGTTACCCAGAAGGATATAGAGACTAGATGGAAGCAATACTTCCATAAGCTTAAGAGAAAGAAAGACTAAAGGTTTTTCTTAATTCAGCTGCATTAACGATGAGGAAGGTCACGTGCTTGTTACCCAGAAGGATATAGAGACTAGATGGAAGCAATACTTCCATAAGCTTTCATTGGGGAAGGAAATAGAGAGATCACTTCGGGAAATCTAGCTAGTAGTGAAAGTTACTTGAATTGTGCAAGCTATAGACAAATACAAAGGAAGTAGAGAAGGCTTTGAAGGTTGAGACATGGGAAAGATGTAGGACCTGATGACATTCCTATATAAGTTTGGAGAGTTTTAGTGAGCATGGTTTGACTTGACTTACAAATTTATTCAATGTTATTGGTCAAAGCAGAAAATACTTGAAGAATTGAGGAGAAGCATCGTATGCCTCTTTTATAAGAACAATGGAGACATTCAAAATTGTTCAAATTACAGAGGTATCAAGTTGATGAGTCACACTACGAAAATTTAGGAACGTGTAATAGAAAGAAGGTTGAGGCAAGTTTCTAAGTAAAAGAAAGCCAATTCAGATTCATGTCAGATTGGTCAACTATTGAAGCCATCCACTTGTAAGGAGAAAAATGGGGATTTACATAGCTAAAAGGAAGAACCTCCACATGATTTTTACTAATTTAGAGAAGGCTTATGATTCTGTCCCACGATAGATATTGTACAGAGTTTTGGAGAAGAGACAAGTATATGTCTTACAAACTAACCTCATAAAAATGTATGTATGATAGGGCTTCTTCTTGTGTAAGGATACAATCTGGGAAGATTAACTATGTTGACATCAACATTGGTCTGCATCAAAGTTCAACTTTGAGTCCTTTCATTTTTACTTTGATTATGGACAAGTTGACAAGACACATTAAAGATGAGATACCTTGGTATATGTTATTCGATGATGATATTGTATTGATTGATGAGACTAGAGATGGAGTAAATGAGAAGCTTGAAGAGACTTGCATTGGAGACTAAAGGATTTCATATAAGTAGGACTAAGACTGAATATATGGAGTGCACTTCTGATGGAAGCAATGGCAAAGGAAATTGAGGTTAAGATAGATGATGATAACATTCAAAAGAGAGATTCTTTTAGATACTTGGGATCTACTTTGCAACATGATGGGGAAATTGATTGAGATGTTAGAAATAGAATAAATGCAGGTTGGCTAAGTGGAGAGGAGCCTCTACTGTTCTCTGTGATAAGAAAATTCCTTTGAAAATCAAAGTAAAGTTTTACAAAGCAGTTGTGAAACATGCTATGCTCTATGGATCTGAATGTTGGCGTGTGAACCATAGACATGTGCTGAGAATGGCAATAGCAAAAATGAAAATGCTAAGGTGGATGTATGGATACACACGTAAAGATCGTATTCAGAATGATACCATCAGAAGGAAAGTTAGTGTAGCTTCGATCGAGGATAAGATGCAAGAAAATCGCTTAAGATGTTTTGGCCATTTGCAAAAGAGGTCAGCTGATGCACTAGTAAGGAGATGTAAGTTTTGGAATGTTGACATGGCTAAAAGAGGGTGAGGAAGGCCCAAGAAGTGTTGGAATGAGACTATACGAAGGGATCTTAATTTTTTTGGATCTAATCCCGAGAATGACCCAAGATAGATCTGAATGGAGGAAAAGAATCCATGTAGCCGACCCTACTTAATGTGGGAAAAGGCTTTGTTGTTGTTGTATCTCCATCAATTTCCCCATCTTGTTGCAAAATAGATCCCAAGTATGTAAAAGGATCTCTCTTTTGAATGTAATTGTCTCCAATCTTCACCTCGAGTCCTTCACTATTTGTTTTCCTCAAATGTGCACACTCAATATATTCATTCTTAGCTTTATTTATACGAAAATCTTTACTCTTTAATGCTTGTCTCCACACCTCCAGCTTCGCATTTACTCCATCGCTTGTCTCATCAATCAACACAATATCATAAGCAAACAACATACACCAAGGAATCACATCCTGAATGTGGCAAGTCAACTCGTCTATAATCAGCGTAAAAAGGAATGGACACAAAGCTAAAACTCAGTGTAGACCAATGCTGATGTTAATATAGTCAGTCTTCCCAGATCGAGTCCTACACAAGATGAAACACCATCATGCATATCATTTATAAGGTTAATGTATAGGACAGGTGTAGAGTTATATTTATGTTTCTACTATTGTTTTCCTAATATTCTACTTCTCATGTCTATCTTATGTAATTTACCCATAGGTCTCTCCTCTATATAAGAGAGCCTAGGGTTCATGAGATAAACATCTTTCGATATTTTTTCCTAACATGGTATCAGAGTGGCGGTCCTAGATCGGAGCTCTCGAATCTAACCCTAACCCCACCCGTCGTCCCTCTCTCTCTCTCCAAGGTTGTCGCCAATCTGGGCACCGCTTCTAGCCACCGAACCTACAGAATCAGCGGCCCCAGCGATACTATGTTGCCCCAGTGGCACCTACCGCCCCTGCGGCTCCTGCCGCGTCTGCGGTTCCCTGTGCGGCCCCCTGCACCACCCCCCTGGTAGCCCCCCGCCTGCGGTCCCTCGGCTCATGGTCGTCCCCTACGGGTCTTGTATCCTGCCACTACCGCGATTGAGTAGCGGCTACGACTTCTTGGCCGTCGGCCTTAATAGCCCCAACTTCCTCCGTTCTGTCCCATCACAAGCCTTCGGTGAAGTTAATGGATTTGAATGCATAAGTCTAAATATGCATTCAAATCCCTGCATGTCTGGGTAGACACTTGTTCATTTGGTCTACATAACCCTAGTACTCCTATCCCGGGAATATGTCAGAACAAAAGGTCGACGTACCCGCCACAGGCGCCTTCAGCAGCGCCTATAGTCAAGATGGACGGGACTAACTACGAGCTCTGGGTTATGCAGTTCATGAGCCTCATGAAGTCTAATGGTAAAAAACATATTCTTACCGAAGAAGAGCTGTTGGAGAAGACCAGGGTTAACGCCTCGTGGGAGGCAGATGATGCATATGCGAAGGTTTGGTTATATGGTACTTTGGCGATTGACATTGCAAACGTCGTGCTACATCATCCCATTGCCAAGACGATGTGGGATATCCTCATCGCAGCTTATTCGCAAGCGAGGAATGAGACCAGGATACTACAGTTACAACATGATATTTTCACCATCAAGCAGAATGGACGACCACTACATTCTTTGTTTGCATCCATGTGTGGGATGTTTGAGAAGCTACATAGTTTTATGCTCCTCATATCTACTCCTGGGAAACAAAAGACATCGGAATGCTACTATGGTTGGTGTCTTCCTTGCAGCGCTAGACCTCGAGTATGATGCGTTTCCATCACATATCCTAGCGGATGCTACCATTCCTCCTATGAAGGAGGTGTTCAGACGACTCAGTCAGACTTCTTCAGTGATGGTTGCCCCCCGAGGTAAAGGAGTCTGTTCCCACTTTCATGGATGCAGACCTCGTGGCAAAGGAGGTTGCATTCGTTAGCCCTGTACTTACTGCCATCGGCCTGGTCATACAGAGGGTACATGTTATTCCAAATATGGCTTTCCTGTTTCTGCTCGAGTAGCTGAGCAGATTGAGCCCGGGTTGCTGCCACCTTGGATCAGAGATTTAATGACCTTGTGGCACGATTGAGGGGATACCTCCCGCTAGTCCCACTGCTTCTCCATCGACTTCGGGAAATCACTCAGATGTGGTTGCTTCAGCATCACTAGTACCTCATGTAGTACTTATGTTGTTGTAGTGCATCTGACGTTATTGAATGGATTATGGACTCCGGTGCTACACATCACTTGTGTGGAGACAAAGGTCAACTTACAGCGTACAGACAGGTCCCTCCAGGACAGATTGTTGTTATAGCAGATGAGACCCATTCCCCCATCACTGGACAGGGGGAGATTAGCCTGACACCATCTATGCGTCTGCAGAATGTGTTGCATGCACCTGAGTTTTCTATGAATTTGTTATCTATTAGTCTGCTTATGAAGGATTTACATTGTCGGGCTATTTTTGACCCATCTTCTCTTGTATTTCAGGACATCCTTACGGGCAAGGTAATTAGCACTAGTCGTGAGCAAGGCGGTCTCTATCTCTTAGTTCGAACCTCTTATGTTGGCATTTCCTCCCATTCTGTTGGACCTGTTTCACCCTTTACATGGTACCTACGCTTTGATCATCTCCCGCTCCAGAAAATGTGTCATGTTCTGCCTCAGATTTCTCCTCACTCGTCCTTTCAATGTGAGGCATGTCAGTTGGGAAAGCATCATCGGTATGCCTTCCCTAGTCATCAGAGTCGGAGCAGTAGCTCCATTTTTGAGTTATTTCATATAGATATTTGGGGCCCCTGTCATGTTCATGATCATCAAGGACACAAGTTTTATCTTGTTGTTGATGATTTCGCTCGTCTCTCCTGGGTCTTTTTAATAAAGAATATACTTGAAGCTGGAAATGTTATCAAGAACTTTATTAATGAAGTGCAGAATGTATTTTCTTCGTCTGTAAAATATGTGAGAACTGATATTGCTTCGGAGTTCTATACTCATACTCTTTTGGATTATTTTTCAACTCGTGGTATTATTCATCAAGCATCATGTGCTTATACTTCCCAGCAAAACGGTGTTGCAGACAAGAAGTATAGTTGTTTACTTGATGTTACCAGAACTCTTCTCATTAAGAGTTGTGCTCCACTCTTTTTGGGGTGATGTCATTCTTACGACATGCAATCTTATTAATCGCATGCCATCGTCGGTCTTGAGTGAGAAAATTCCTCTCTCTTGCATTTCCTAAGAAAGAATTGTTCTCCTTACTCCTCGCGTGTTTGGCTCGGTCGCCTTTGTCCACCAGTTGTCTCCAGGTTTTGACAAACTCTCTCCTAGAGCGGTCAAGTGTGTTTTTGTCGGGTACTCCAGGACACAAAAAGGGTATAGATGTTATGATCCAATGGGCATGAAGTACGTTAGTGTTGGTGTCACCTTTTTCGACTATGTGATGTACTTTTCTCCTACAGGTAATAGGTTGACTTCTTCAGACCACGATGATGAAATCTATATGCCACCACCACCACCATCATCACAGACACCACCTCCTCTACCACCATTGTCACCATCACCACCACATTCATCTCCTATTTCGTCATCCCCTATTGTTATGTCCCACTATTGTCGCATTACTATACTTGTCGACCAGCTTCTACTCATGACATCGCTCATCATCTAGCACGCATGAGGTATGTTCTGAATACATAGTTTATAACGATGGGTCTGATGGTCTGCTTGAGCAGGGCCCTTTACAGGGGACGGACATGGACGTTGATGATCTAAACTTACCTATTGTGCTTCAGAAGTAAAAGCGTAGTTGTGCTTCATATCCGTTAGCAACCATGGTCCCTTTGATCGCCTGACTGGTGATTTCAAGAAATTTGCAGTTGCACTGTCTGCCGTGGACATTCCATGGAATTATCATGAGGCTTTGAAAGATAGTCAGTGGCGATTAACTATGGAAGAAGAGATGGTTGCCTTACAGTCACTGGTACATGGAGCTTTGTTGCAACTCCTGAGGGAGCTTTTGTCGTCGGTTGCAAGTGGGTGTTTACTGTTAAACACCGTGCAGATGGGAGTCTGGATTGGTACAAAGCCAGACAAGTTGCTCTTGGATTTACTCAAACATATGACGCAGATTACCTGGACACATTCTCATCAGTGGCTCGTCATTCTACTATACGAATTCTTCTTCTGTTGTTGTGGTACGTGACTGGTCTCTCTTCCAGTTTGATGTTAAAAATGCATTTTTGTACGGAGACCTGCAGGAGAGGTCTACATGCAGCAACCTCCTGGTTTGCTATTGAGGAGGAGTATCCGCAGGTTTGTAGTCTTCACAAGACAATATATAGCCTTAAACAGAGTCCTAGGGCATGGTTTCAAAAGCTCTCGGACTTAATTGAGAAGCGGGGGTTTTAAAAGGTCAAATGCGGATCATTCATTATTTGTACAGCGAATACCTAGAGGTACGGTAGCCATTGTGGTATATGTTGACGGCATACTTGTTACAGGTGATGATGTGCAGGGGATACAAAGGGCTAAGGAATTTCTGAGCCAACGGTTTGTTATCAAGGATCTTGGTACCTTATAGTATTTCTTGGGCTTAGAGTTTGCCAGAAATTAGCAAGATCTTGTATTGACCCAACGGAAGTACATGACAAATATGTTGGTTGAGACGAGAACAGTGTTGCAGAAGATGATATTCGGTATTCAGTCGGAGGGGTCACTGAATAGAGAATAATCGGTATTCGGGCGACTATTCGGAATTATTCGTTTTGTATTTTTTAATTAAAAAATTATTCATAATACATATATCCTTATATTTTTATACATATATGGTCATTAGTTAACATGAATCCAAGATAAAAGTACCAATCAATATAATAGATATATAGAATTTGACATTTGTTATGATACTGTGGTAAAATGTAGCCCATAAAAAATGAAAATTGAAAATAAAAAAAATCAAAAAATCAAAAGTCAAACTCCAGTCGGCCTAATAGTCGGGCCAGTCGGCCGAAGAGTCGGGCGACTATTCGGTCGGGCCGACTATTGGACCGAATGAAGGTCTATTCAGTCGGGCACCCCCCCCCCCCGCACCGCATAGTCGGACCGACTATTCGGGATAGTCGGCCGACTATTGCAACACTGGACGAGAAAGATTGGCCAGCTACCACCCCTATGAACCCTAGTATGAGGAATAACCAGGCTGGATATCTCATTTGCAGTTAGATGAGTGAGTAATTTATGGAACAACCCCGGCAGGTACACATGGATGTTGTATATATGATCTTGAGGTACCTAAAGTCTTCTATAGGTGCAGGATTATTATTCAGAAAAGGGGCAACACTTACGGTCTATGCATGTGCTGATGCTGACTATGCAGGATGTCCAAAGGATAGAAAGTCCACTTCAGGTTTTGCGATCTTTGTAGGTAACTCTCTTATCTCCTGGAAGAGCAAGAAGTAAAATGTAGTTACCAGGTCCAACATTGAGTCTGAATATAGAGCTATGGCTCAAGCTACTGCGGAAATGATGTGGGTCCGAGAAGTTCTAGCAGATTTACACATAGATATACCTATTCCTATGCAGCTACAATGCGATAACCAGGCAGCCATGTTCGTTGCAAACAATCATGCATTCCATGAGAGAACCAACATATTGAAGTAGATTGCCATGTATAGGGGATATGATTCAGAAAGGTTTTATCTTTACCTCTCCTGTTAGCTCTGGGGATCAAACTGCAGATATTTTTCACTAAGGCGTTGCTCAGAGGCTCTTTTGAGAAATGTGCATCCAAGTTCAGCATGATTGACATCTATGCTCCATCTTGAGGGGGAGTGTAGAGTTATATTTATATTTCTATATTGTTTTTCTAATATTTTACTTCTATTGCCTATCTTATGTAATTTACCCATAGGTCTCTCCTCTGTATAAGAGAGCCTAGGGTTCATGGAATAAACATCTTTTGATATTTTTCCTAACAACGGGCATCTGTCTCTTCCTCCAAAACTCTCTAAAATATCTCATTTGGAGCTCATACATCTTCTCCAAATCAATAAAAATCAAGTAGATGTTCTTTTCTAGCTCTATAAAATATCCATTGTTCTCAACAATTGGATAGCTTCAATAGTTGAGCCATATGTCATGAATCCAACTTGGCTTTCAGTTATTTCGGAAACTTGCCTCAACCTTCTTTCGATCACACGTTTCCAAACTTTCATAGTATGACTCATATGTTTGATACCTCTGTAATTGGAACAATTTTGAACTCCTTTATTCTTATAGAGAGGCACCACAATGCTTCTCCTCCATTCTTCAAGCATTTTCTTGCTTCGCCAAATTACATTGAATAAATTGTGAGCCAAGTTAAATCGCGTTCACCTAGAACTCTCCAAACTTCCATACTTACGTCATTAAGTCCTACTTATTTCCCATGTTTCATAACCTTTAAAGCATCCCCCGCTTCCTTTGTATCCGTCTATAGCTTACACGATTCAGGTAACGGTCACTACCAGCAAGATCTCCCAAAGGAATCTCTTTATTCCCTTCCCCATTAAAAAGCTTGTGGAAATACTATGTCCATCTAGTCTATATATCCTTTTCAGTAACAAGCACATGTCTTTCTTCATCCTTGATGCATCTCACTAGAGAAAGATCTTTGGTCTTTTTTCCTACGCCTTAGCCAATCTGAATATATCTTCTGACCCCCATTTGAGTCAAGTTTTTAGTACAAAATTTCATAAGCTTTTGACTTTGCTTCACTTACAGCCTTCTTTGCTTCCTTCTTCACTATTTTATAATTTGTGACAATTTCCTCTGTTCTATTCTTACTTTAAAGCAAGCTCTTTTAAAAAATCCAAAAAAATGTATTGATTTATTTTTCTCTCATATTTTGCATAGCATCATTTAGAAAATGTAAAAAAAACATTCATCGAATTTGCCTCAAGTTCATTGCATCTTTGATTTTAAAATCCACAAAAATTTGCCAGAATCCAAAAACCCCTAAAAAAAGAATTCTTTTTTTTGAAAACATATCTTTAAGTTATTTAAAAATTGATTCTAGACTATCATATCACCTCCTTGAGTTCGACCTTGGGACTTGCCTGAGTAATAAACAATCGACCAAACGGATTAATTCAGACATTATTTCTCATGTAGTTGTTTTGATTACTCGTTCTTTGTCACATGCTGCAAACGACATAAATCTTTAAAACTAAGAGCGGTGAAAAGCGCAATCTTCAGCTCCCGATATAGGTTACGCCTTCTTTGATGCATGGTTTTGGACTTAACTAAAAACTCTCTTTGATTGATGGAACCAAGACATTTAAGTAGGGGCGGAGAAAGTGATGGGGATCTTTGTTTCATTATCTGCCAAGAGCTCTCATCTGATGGCAGGACCATTGATCTCCTTCACAGCTGTAGGTGCATTTGGAAATCAACCTTGTAAAGGTCAAGACATTGTTGTAATCGATACAAGAGAGTGAATAGTCACCAAGGTCTATAGGAAAAGATGGGCTTCTAGGATGGGAACACGTTCTCTTCATGCGAATGAAGAAGATGATGAGAAGCATCTTCTCTCCTGTTGTACTTTTTCAAGAGAGATTAGGGGAAGATTGTGTATATCCTGGCTAAATCCCCCCATCCTAAGCATCCTTTTAGCGGTTGATCAAGAAGGGTAGATCAAAAGGGCACGCTATTGTTTATGTAAGAAGAGTTGAGAGGTCACGATTGTTTACCATGATTTGGATGAGTTGGATAAAAAGGAATGGAATCATCTTTGGATCAACAAAACCATACACAAAGAACATTATCCAGATGGCATCTCATTATTAAAGAAGGTGGAGGGCGAGTACAAATTAATTTTATCTAATTATTAATAAAAGTTCTTAGATGATCATTGACTCTAATAATCTTCATTTAGCTTTTGCAGAAAAAACGATAGTGGCATTTTTCTTCTTAATAAAGTAACCACGGTAAATTATGAATCCTCATAACCCCAATATAGCAAGTGCTTAATCTCCTGCAAGTGGTTGCAATTATCAGTGACCTGCAAGGTCATCTTTAACTCCATGTAGACCCAAAGCCATGTTTAGTATGTTTGAAAGAAATTGTGATGGGATGCATATTCCAGTTTCCTATCCATTATTTAATGTGAGATTGGATTGGAATTCTTTTTGAAAATAAAAAGGGCAACACGTACTAGATTTTCACCCAAACTAAAGCTTCATTGATTAAAAAACTAAGAAACATACATAAAGACCAAAAAGTACAAAGCAAACGCGCACGCACAACCACATTCTCCACAGAGAAATGGTCGTTCCGAAACACCAACAGAATCCTAATGAACCACATGCAACAGAATCCTAGTGAACCACATGGCCTAGATGAACGTGGAAGGGCTCACTCCAGCTTAAAGCGATATATATAGCATCCTTAAACGTAATGCCAAAAAAACCGGAGCTATAACATCCGCCCATGACAACCCCGAGTTGTTCCAAATTTCCTTCGCGGGCTTGCGCCAATAAAAGAGATGGGAAAATACCTCCTCTTCCCTTAGACATATCAGGAACACCAACTCATTTATTAGGGTAAAGCGTGTTCTGAAGTCGTGAGTCATAAATTTCCCCTTTGCAATAATCATAAAAATATTTGCTCTTAGCAGGACCCGCACCTTCCAGATCAGACTATAGTCTCAACATCGACCCGCATAATTTGTGTAACCAAAATGATGTATACCTTCCTCATCGAGAACTCACCATCATCCCAAATCTAGTAATCTTGTGTATCCACCAAGGGCCCCTCCTTTGAACCTATAATCTCCAAAAGTTCCATAAAATCTCACAATCAGTTGCCAGATAGCCTCAATGAGAAGGTCGGACACCGTACCCCTAGACCAATGATGCCCATCTTCCAATCCCATAGTCCACGAATGTTCCATAAAATTTCACAACCACTTGTCAGAAAGCCTCGATGAGAAGGTCGGACACCATACCCCCTGGATCAATGACATGCCTAATCCAGCATTTCTCCACCACAGCCACCATGTTCTCCGTCAAGGCAAAAACATGTGGAAAGCCCCCCAAACCCCAATTATCCATTCAAAATCCAAAGTATATGTCATCACCGACTGACGCATAAAAAGAAACATTTCTCGTAGCTTTGCAACCAACCCCCTCCAAAAACATGAGGGTTTCTCCCCGCAACGGACAATGGGTTGAAGTTTACCTTAGTTTGCATCACCGCCTCGTAAGACAGCATAGCAGGCCATTCCCTTAACCCAGATGCACACCACCCACTTCATTAGCAACGCCTTAAATATCTCTCGCATTCACACCATTCCAGCCTCCTTAGGCGTTGCCCTGCCTCCTCAGGCGCTGTTGTCCGATCCAGAAGGGGTTCCTGCGCACCTTCGGGAGCCCCAAGTCCCTTCTTTGAGTCCAGCGGACCCTTCTCCAGCCGCATCGAGGTCTGGACTGGTTTGCGTTAGGTGATATAGTCTGATTTCTCCCTTCATTTGCGGACTTCGACCTCAAACGCAGCAATAGGGATGAGTGTATAAGTCTACAGATACAACTCATCTCTCATATGATGCTGTAGACAAGTCTATTACTGAGATATTCCCCTCTTGTTCCGCATTTTGGCCTATTGAAGAATGTCAGAAAATAAGGGTGACATGTTATCTTCCAGTGCCTTCAAGGGACCAGCACCTATCGTAAAGATAGATAGGACCAACTACGAGTTATGGTCCATGCAGTTTCGTACCCTAATGCAATGTCACAACAAGGAGCATATTCTGATTGACTCAGAGTCGGCTGACAAGACTGGGGCAAATGCATCATGGAAGCAAGATTATGCGCATGCTCGTATCTGGCTCTCTGGGACACTTAGCATAGAGATTGCTAATGATATTGTCAATCAGCCAACTGCAAAAGCCATTTGGGACATATTGGTTGCTACCTACGGCCATACGAAGAATGAAAGCAAGATCCTCCGGCTTCAATTTGACATTTTCTCGACCAAGCAGAATGGTCGACCTCTGCATGCACATTTTTCACATCTGAGAGGCATGTTTGAACGACTCCATAGTTTCATGCCTATTACTACCAGCGTGGAACAACAGCAGGCGTATCGGAATGCCACTGACTGGAGTTTTCCTGTCATCCCTTGACTCAGAGTACGATGCAGTCCGTACTCAACTTCTGACTGGCGAGACCATACCACCTATGGAGGAGGTCTACAAGCAGTTGAGCAGGATTACTACCACACGTACATCTACGCTGCAACCAACGTCCTCGGTTATGTCTGCTTCTCGTCGATGAGGCAGTGCGTCCCAGTTTCGTGGCCGTCGACCTCGTGGTAGAGGTGGAGGTCGTCAGCGTGGTCCATGTTCATATTGTCGTCGTCCTGGCCACTCAGAGGAGACAAGCCTTCACAAGCATGGCTTTCCGGCGTATGCACGTGTTGCCAGACTGACTCTTCACTTGCACCCACTACTAATGCACGTTTTGATGATCTTATTTCAAGACTTCAAGATATGGTGACCACCCCTGTGACTCAGACTGCAGGACCATCAGATGCAGCGACCGCCGCCAGAGCACTGCCCAGTTCCTCAGGTATTTAATATGTGCTTCCCAGTAGTAGCAGTTCCGATATGACTGATTGGATTATGGATTCTGGAGCATCTCATCACATGTGTGGAGATCGGACACAGTTTACCTCGTACAGGACTATCCCTCCTGGGTGATCCGTGATCATAGCCAATGGAGTTCGGCTATCCATTGTTGGTCAGGGGGAGATTGCTTTAGCCCCTTCTATATGTCTTCAGAATATTTTACATGCTCTAGACTTTCAAATCAATCTTTTGTCTATTAGTCAGATTACAAAAGATTTAAACTGTCGTGACAATTTTGACCCCTCTTCTCTTATGTTACATGACATACTAACTGGCAGGATCATTATTCATGGCCGTGAGCAGAGAGGATTGTATAAGCTTGCCGTTCCATCATGTGCTGGGGTGGCCTCTATTCTCTCTGGATCAGTTTCGCCTTCCATGTGGCATCTTCCCTTTGGTCACCTTCCTCTTCAAAAGATGATACGTGTTCTCCCGCAAATATCTACTCGTACTACTTTGGACTGTGAAGCTTGTCAGCTTGGGAAACACCATCGCTCCTCCTTTCCGAGTCGTCCTAGTCGTAGTAGTAGTCGGTCTTTTGAGTTGATTGATTTCGACATTTGGGGTCCGAGTCGTGTTCCCGATCATCAGGGGCATAGATTTTATATTGTTGCTGTGGATGATTATTCTAGACTTTCTTGGGTTTTCTTGCTTAAACATAAGTCTGAAGCAGGTGCTATAATTAAGACTTTTCTTATTGAGATTAACATCTTTTCTGCTGAAGTCAAATACATTCGTATTGATAATGCTTTGGAATTTTCTACTTTACAATTGGCAGAATTTCTCCAATCTCTGGGTATAGTTCATCAGACTTCATGTAATTATACATCACAGCAAAATAGGGTTGCTGAACGCAAACATCGTCACCTCTTAGACATCACAAGGACCTTGTTGATTCACAGTCGTATACCTCATTGTTTCTAGGAGGATGCGGTTCTAACCGCCTGTTACTTGGTAAATCGCATGCCATCCACTATTCTTGGAGAGAAGAGTCCCTTCTCGATTGCGTTTCCCGAGAAGGAACTCTTCACGCTTACATCACGGGTCGTTGGATCGGTGGCTTTTGTCCATGACTTCACTCCTGGCTGTGACAAGCTCTCACCTAGAGCTGTCAAATGTATCTTTGTTGGTTATTCTCGTATCCAAAAAGGGTATAGATGTTTTGATCTTGTTGGAAGAAAATACTATGTGAGTGTTGATGTTACATTTTTGGAGTCTATTATGTATTTCTCTCCTACAGGTGACAGGTTGTCTAATACTGGTTCTAGAGAGGATGTTGTGGTACCTCCACCTCCATCTTCTCCATCTCATGCTCCATGTGATGTACCTCGGTCTTCAACACCTCCACCACCACCGCCATCGTCACCTCCACCTCCTACCATAGAATCTACATTCTTACCCCATGTTTATACTCGCAGGTCTTCTACTCGTCCCTTTGTTCATGCGTCGTCCACATCATCCACCATGACTCTGGTATGTCAGGAACATATTATTTCTACTGATGGCACTGGAGATTTGAATAATGAACAGGAAGAGTTGATTCCAGAGGACAGTGAGGCTGATGACCTGGAGATATCGATTGCTCTAAGGAAACCTCGTCGCCAATGTGCCACATACCCAATGGTTGCACATGTTTCCTTGGATCATCTGTCAGAGGACTACAAGAAGTTTATAGTGGGACTATATGTTGTTACTATCCCGTGGACGTATCAGGAGGCGCTCCAGGACAGTAGATGGTGCCTTGCTATGGAAGAAGAGATGCCGGCTCTGCGATCACATGGCACATGGAGCATTGTCGCTGCTCCACAAGGTGCATCTGTTGTAAGCTGCAAATGGATATTCACGGTCAAGCACAGGGTCGATGGCAGTATCGACCGATTCAAAGAAAGGCTTGTGGCTCGGGGGTTCACCCAAACCTATGGGGTGGATTATCAGGACACCTTCTCTCCAGTAGCAAGACATTCGACACTACACATTCTGCTATCTGTTGCCATTTCACGGGACTGGCCTCTGTACCAACTTGATGTGAAGAATGTCTTTCTCTATGGGGATCTACAGGAGGAAGTATATATGCAACAGCCACCAGGATTTGCTACTGAGGGAAAGTCTCAGAAGGTGTGCCGACTCCACAAGGCGATTTATAACATGAAGCAGAGTCCGAGAGCTTGGTATCAAAAGCTATCGGAGTTGATAGAGCAGAAGGGGTTTGTGTGGTCTACTGCGGACCACTCACTGTTTGTACAGAGGACACCTAGAGGTACTGTGGCAAATCTTGTTTATGTTGATGATATTGTCATTACAGAAGATGATGAGCGGTGATGCAAACGGCTTCCGGCGTCGTCGATAAAATCAAAATAATTTGGCGGTGGAATATCGGTGGAGAAAAGGAGAGGTTGAGAAGAAGAAAACTCGTCGGTAACGAGGGATTGAAGAAGAAGAACGCGGAGATCGCGGGAGGAGAGAGAGACGGAGATAGAGATAAAATCTCAATTTTTAATAATACTTGACTGACTAAAAACATAGGACTACCATCTCTTTATATAGGAGAGATGGAGTTACAAAAATAGTAAACTAACTTAATTTGACCACTAATTATCCTAATTGGACTCTAACTAATTAACCGACCAATTTTGAAATTAAAATCTACGAAATAAATGTTAAGATCACATGCGATCTCAATTACTTAATTAGACAATTACGACAACATAAAAACGTAAATAAAATTGACGACTAATTAATTGGATAAATTTGGCCCTACAATTTGAGATCACGCTGCATCAATTCTCTGCCGCTTTAAAGAATTCGTCTCCCGACGAATTGCTTGACGTAAGTGCGTCGTTGGAGAATTCATCCTCGAGTTGTAGCTTCGCTTTCCTCCGATTAGATCCTTTTCAACGTTACGTTTGTAGTTTTTTTCAATTGGAGGGCGTCCCTGCAATTTTCGTACCCCTCCAATTAAACCCGTATTGAAAGAGTGGCCTTTCACTTTACCCTTTATATAAAAATTCATGTCAGGGGGGTTTCTCGGTAATTTTCCCCACTTAAATTTTTTGCCCTGAATTTCGGAGTTCTGTTTCGGCCCGTAAGGAAGGCTCGTGCTAGGGCTGCCTTCCCCCACAAAAGGCGGCGCGACGCGGGATGGGAGACTTTGAGGACGAGGCGGTGGCACGGGGGGCGACAGCGAGGCGGAGGCGCTGGCGGAATGCGGCGATGGAGTGGGCTGCGGGTTTGACAGAGCAACGACAGGGTTTTGGAGGGTATTGTGGGCTGTCGTGGTCGCGCCTGGAGGAGGCAGGAAGGCGGGGGCAAAGGCTGATGCTCGGGCTGACCAGCGGAGGGCGATGGGGTTCGCGGATGTTGGCGGGGAGCGAGATCGGGGCGGTGGGCAGCGTGGGGACACCGCCGAGTCGGGGCGGCGTTACCGGGGAAAGGGGAGGCGGTGTGGGCGACTGTGGTGAAGTGGAGGAAGGGAGAGGGAGGTCGCGGGTCCATGGCGGTGAGGCCTGAGGGGTTGAGGGCATACGGGGTTGGGGAAAGGGGGTTGCCGGGGAGGGGCAGGGGCCGTGGGGAGGGGTAGGCGGGCGCGGTGGCGAGGAAGAGTCGCCTGTGGCAGGGGCTGTACGGGAAAGGAGAAGGCGCTGGGGAGGGGACAGGCGGCAGGGCGCGGGGAGAAGGGTGGCGAGAGGAAGATGGGGGGCTGGGGGCTGTGGTGGGAGTTACCTGGGAGGGCTGGGGTGGTGCCGGGATGGCTGGAGGGGGCAGCGGAGTCGATTCCGACGACGGATTCAGATCTGGAAGCTCCTGGACAGCGGCCGATTCCTCCGTTACGTCGAGTTTTTCTTCATCAAGACTGACGGCAGCGGCTTCGACGGGTGGAAGCCTCGATTGGGCATCGCGGTAGGCCTCAAAGTAGGCCATTAAGTCCCGACACATGGATTGGAAGTTGTTCTGCAAATCACGTACCATGTGCTCCGTCTCTTTGAAGGAGGTGTCGATGGCGGAGATGGCTCGTCGTGTTTGTTCGGACGAACGATGATGCCGTTGCGAGCGCCGGGACGGATCGTTAGATCGTGAGGACGATCTAAATGCCATGCTCTGATACCAAATGATGCAAACGGCTTCCGGCGTCGTCGATAAAATCAAAATAATTTGGCGGTGGAATATCGGTGGAGAAAAGGAGAGGTTGAGAAGAAGAAAACTCGTCGGTAACGAGGGATTGAAGAAGAAGAACGCGGAGATCGCGGGAGGAGAGAGAGACGGAGATAGAGATAAAATCTCAATTTTTATTAATACTTGACTGACTAAAAACATAGGACTACCATCTCTTTATATAGGAGAGATGGAGTTACAAAAATAGTAAACTAACTTAATTTGACCACTAATTATCCTAATTGGACTCTAACTAATTAACCGACCAATTTTGAAATTAAAATCTACGAAATAAATGTTAAGATCACATGCGATCTCAATTACTTAATTAGACAATTACGACAACATAAAAACGTAAATAAAATTGACGACTAATTAATTGGATAAATTTGGCCCTACAATTTGAGATCACGCTGCATCAAGCGGGGTATTCTTATTGTCAAGAAGTTCCTTGGTCAGCAGTTTGTGACTAAGGACCTTGGCAATCTTCGCTACTTTCTTGGATTAGAGTTCGCCAGGAATCAGCATGGACTCGTAATGACTCAGAGGAAATTTGTTATGGACCTTCTATCTGAGACAGGTATGACATGGTGCAAACCTGCTTCTACTCCTATGGATGCAAGCATGAAATAGTATGATGACGACACCGAAGAGAATGACAGGAGGAGATACAGAGAGCTTGTTGGGAAGCTCCTATATGCCACCATTACCAGGACGGATATTGCTTTTGCAGTTAGCAAAGTCAGCCAGTTCATGTAGCAACCCAGGAAGGTGCATATGGATGTTGTCTATATGATCTTGAGGTCTTTGAAGACTTCACCTGGCTCAGGCCTTATGTTCAATAGGGATACATCACTTGAGGTGACAGGATGTGCAGATGCAGATTATGCTGGTTGTCCCAGGGAAAGAAAGTCTACTTCTGGTTTTGCTATCTTTGTAGGCGGCTCACTTGTTTCATGAAAAAGCAAGAAGCAGACAGTGGTGGCCAGATCTAGTGTTGAATCTGAATACAGGGCTATGGCACAAGGATGTACAGAGATGATGTGGGTTAGATCAGTATTAACCGACCTTATTGTTGAGGTTTCTCTTCCTATGAAGCTTTTATGTGATAATCTGGCAGCTTTATTTATTGCCAATAACCCTGCTTTTCCTGAGCGGACAAAGCATATCGAGGTGGATTGTCATTACACTAGAGACATGATCCAGAAAGGTCTTATATCCACCTCTTATGTTTCCACAGGAGATCAGACGGCAGATATCTTCACAAAGGCTCTGGCTAGAGGTCCATTTCAGAGATGTTGTTCCAAGCTGAGCATGATTAATATTTATGCTCCAGCTTGAGGGGGAGTGTTGAGATGTTTATATCTCATCGTACTATATTTATATTTTATGTTTTCTTTGAGTATCACTTATGTAATTAACCCATGGATCTTCTCATATATAAGAGAGTCATGGGGTATCTTTTATCATATGAATAATTTTTATCCCAACAGTATTAATTGAAAAAGAAATCGAATAAGATCGAAAGAATTATACTATATTTTCAAATACTTCATATCATAAAATTGAGATTTAATTGTTATTTACATTATTGTTTCACATTAAAATGTAAATGAAAAATATCAACAAATTAAAGATATTGTGGGTGTTTCCATGTATTATAAACTTCACTATAATAATCATCATTTTCCAACAATATAAAATATATGGAATGGCATACTTAAATTATACATTTGTATTAGTTTATCGCATGGAGTTCAACTAATTTATTTAGATTATATATGACTGCTCACAATTTTAGATTGCCTTTTAATTAAAGTTACACTGTGCAATATCTTGATTTTTATATATTTAGTCACATGGAATGTCTATGGGTAATTCGATCAAACCAGAGGACGAGGGAAATAAAATTTCTATCTCCTTTGGATGGATCCCCTTTTCTGCCGCACAAAGGAATCTCCATTTCAATGGAAACAAAATTCCATCTTCCAAAAGCCAACCAAACATAGGATAGAAAAGGAATCAAGCCTAAAATTATAATTCCACTCCATGGTTGATTCCATCTTCCAAAAGCCAACCAAACATAGGATAGAAAAGGAATCAAGCCTGAAATTATAATTCCACTCCATGGTTGATTCCCTCGTACAAAACATGTCATAAGGCCTGATAAATCGTTGTCCCCAAATCCAATGTAGAGCCTTGACAAATTTGGTTAAAGCCACTTAGAAGCTCCATAAGTTCAACACATTCTTCACCCCTAGTCAGAAGTGAGAAAAATAGAAGTCAAAAACATCTCATCTACCAGCAATCAAATCACATGGACCTATGGGCCTGGAATATATGATAAAGAAAGCAGTTGCAGTAAAATCTATCCCTGCTCCCCCTTCAGCAAAATCTATTCGTCATCATTATTTCTTTACTAGCATTCTCCATGCTCCAATCTTGAAAAAAAAACATTAAATGGGCTGGCACAACCAAAAGCCGAACCCCGTGTAAAATTTAGATGGCCGTAACAAAAAATAACAAGGCATGGCTCGATGCTCATCCCTACTCAAACGGCACGACATGATCTCCTTTATCTCGTGATCTCAATTTCCTCTCTTCTCACCCTCTAAAGATTCTTCCCTAAATGTAAGTATGCATCATTTGGTATCAGAGCATCTGTTCAATTCTTGTTAACAAAGCTCAACTTAAGTCACTTAAGCAATAGAATGCACATCTAAAGAAACTAAAGTTTCGTCTTTAATCAAGCATGAAGATATAAAGGTGGCTGGATTTATTAATCGATGAAGATGCATTCCTTCACAAAGAAGATCGAGTCACTAGAACATCCGTACAAGATGAAGTCAATGACATAAAAATTAAGTACATCAAGTCAAAAGAACTGTCCTCAACAATCTACTAAGCCAGTCATGATCTTCAAGACTTCGAGACAGACTCAATTTCTACCACCATAAGCATGCATGCTCCCAATACACCTGAAGACATGGCCATATACACCATCTCCAAGAGAACTTGAGTCCCACTTACCATGACCCCAAGCCCACCTGTTGCCTAAAACAACTATGCGATGTTTAAAACCAGACCTGAAAACCCTCTGCATTGTTGTGTGTAAAGGACGTGACCCCAGATTGTTGGCTTCTCACCCAGTCCATGAACCCAACAAGCCAACAGGTTGCCCCTTTGCATCTTTCTGTTGGTGGGGAGTGCCACCAAGGATGCAAACAGTAGTATGCAGACATAGGAATTATCATATTTTTATCCATATTTAATACGAATACGAATGCGGATATGGAGATTGACGATTATGAATTTATGAATCCATGTTCTTAAAAAATGAATAAGGATGTAAAACAAACACCGATCGCATGCGAATAATATTAGTAATAATCTCTATCTTAAATATACATGTATTGGATGGAATACATGTGATATAAATATATTAAATGTATTTATATTATAGTTTTTTAAGAAAAAACTTATATTAAAGTAATCATATCAAATATGATGAAAGAAGGTATGAATGTACGTTATTTATGGATAAAAATATATCTGCAACTATACTTATATATGAAAATAATATACATATATGCATACAGATATTTACGAATATAAAAGTGATATCCGTATGTGTATCCATTTTAAAACAAATACGGATACATATGCCATTTCTATATGGAACGGACACAATGCACATAGGAAATGTATAAATCCTTGTCTATTTGCATCCTTAAGTGCCACCCCTATGCGCGGGTGAAGGCCGCCGACTACAACCTCCAAGCGATGTGCATAATCGTGTGAAAGGTGGCAACCCGCACCCTTTGTCAGAGCGCTTCCTCATCATAAGCAGTACCTCATTCCAGCAGCCTCTCCCTTGACATCATCTCCTAAGTCGCCACCACCATGGTGGCAACCCCCAAGTACCACCATCCATGTCGAGCATTCAAGCACCTCTGTTGCAAGCAGTGGCATCGTTGGCAAGTTAGGTCCCAGTATTTGGACTCTACATCCCCTATATCGTCGCCCTCTCCAACACAATTGCCAATATCTCCATCTTCGCAAAGCAAGGCATCATCCTCTCCGCGAGTGTGGATGTAGCCCGTGGACTTCGGGGTTTCCAAACCCTGGCAGGAAATAGAAATCATCTCCAATCAGTTACTTATTCACCAAGAATTCCCTCATCCAAAAGTATTTTATTAAAAGGCTGAAGTTGAGGAAACATGGTGTGCCCTTTTGGTTACACAGTTGGGTTGGGTTGGGTTGGATTAGAGTAATGGATGTGTCTTTTGGATGAAGGGATGCTTCTTCTTGTGAGTTAATTCCCTTATTAAGCATCTTATTCCTATGTAGTGGTGGGAATGAAAAAGATTATAGTTTTTATAGCTTTTAGCTTTATCCTCCTGAGTTTTCTTTCTTATTCTATGCCCACATGTCCCCTTCTCAACCTCATTTCTTCCTCCTTCACCGGCTTGGCATGCTCCTCTTCATCTCCTAACCCCAATTACCTCTTTTCTTACCCCCTCAAAAATTCTTCCCTAAATTTAAAACCACGTCGAATATGAAGCACAAGGAGAATATTCACTGTCTCCAGTATCAGAGCAATCTCAATAAAACCCGAATTCCCGCAAATTAACAAGATGTAAGAGCAAAAGGCAAATCCTAACTATCAGTATTGATTTTCTCCTAAAAAGGATGTAAGAGAAAAGTCAAATCCTAACTATCAGTGTTGACTTTCTCTTTGTAGATAAGGATGATTTTCTTTCAAACAGCCAAAGGATGAATGTAGGATATGGATAATTATCAAAACATTCATTTGATCAAAATCATTAAGTACTACATAATGTCGCAGCAAATGGAATCTAATAACATGAAATCAACCACTCTGCATACAAGGACTTAGTTGTGCAAGCACCACTTTTCCACATAACGAATCTTGAATTTGAACATTGCTACATTCATCAAAGCCTACACCTACATCACTACTGGCTCACTCATATCTCACCAACTTGTAAAAGCCTGCCCCCCCCCCTTCAATAGTGCTTCCTACACTGGAACTCCTCTAGAGATCGTCAAAACTAGCCAGACCCACCAATTATAACCTTAGGAATGACCATTAACCTCTAATGGTCATCCTTTGACTTTACAAAAAATAGACCAATATATCTAACGGTCATCCTTTGGCTTTTCAAAAAAAACCACCAAAGATAACCACATAGATCTCCAAACTATATGTGGCAAAGTGCATAAAATAATACAATGTCCATTTCCTCATCATCATCTCCACAAATTGGTTAAAACTTGTTCAAATCAATGTTAGAGCTACTTCAAAATATCTTCATAATCGATCTTCCCTCAACAACCAGGCATATAGTTTTTTAGATGAACCAGGCATATAGTTTTTTTTAAGAAAAAAGAGCCTCCACCATATAGGTGTTTGCCCAAATATTTCACAATTTATCACCAAAAATTATTACAAATCTATTCCATGTACAATACACTTCAAAGAAAATTATAAGTTCCAACTCTCATTTAGCACCCTAGCATGCACCACCACATTTCCGTTGTAAAAATGATCCTACCAAAATGCCACACCATTTCTAGCCAACCGCAGTGCCCAGATCATTGCCAAGTACCCTGATCTCTCCTTTTCCGTGCCATTCCAGTCCACTCCAGAGTCCTGAAACATTGTCAGTACGCACCACCTAATTCCCAAAGAGGTTCCATGCCACCATGGAGCTCCCACAACAAGGCATATAGTTTCATCTTCTCCATCCAAAACCTATAGATGATTTCTGAGAGCATCGTATACTTCTATAACCACAAAGTTATCATCCCTCTAATTCCAAATATTGAGCACCTTGTCTATTAATAGCACGACGTCCGACGGCAAGAATAACAAGGCAAACTCCTACACCATTTAAGATAATGGGGGGATGCAAGTGCCAGTACCTGCTATAGCAATATGCCACAGAAGCTTGCCAGCGTTGTGCAAGTACAACAACTTTGGTTACACTTTTGTCAACACTCATTATCCTAATTTGTCGACAAGCCAGAGCATGAAATCTTATCCACCAACAAGACATAGTAGCAACATTGCCACTCTAGGTAACACGATCGGTATCCTCACCCTCTCCATCGACAACAAACACATGCCATGTGAGGCTTAAGACCCTACCACGCAAATCGTAATCCCCTCCACAGCTTTAGTGGTTACTTGCTCAGATTACTCATTAAGGGTCCTATACTTCGTGAGCCCCTAAAAAATTCTTCCCTGAATTTCAGATTGTATTATTCGGAGATGAGTTTTCAAAGCAGGTGAGAATTTATGCAATCCAAAATATCTAAAAGAATTGTAATATTTTCATTGTAATTTTTTATTCTTGTAAGAAAACCAAAAGTTGCAATCTTTGAATGTGTCTTTTGGCTAGGATATGTATTTTGGATGAAGGGTTGCTTCTTTTAATGGGTTAATTCCTTATGTAAAGCGTCCTATTGCTATGTAATTGGGAGTGAGAAGATATGAGTTTTGGTAGCCGTTCACTTTATCATCATGAGTATTCTTCCTTCCTAGAACATCTAGTCCTCTTATCAAGCTCATTCCTTTTCTTTTCCTCTTTTTTTGAAAGCAAAAAGATGTTTACCTTTGAGGTGCGCGCCCAAAAACTTCATGATTACTTCACAAAGGTTACAACTCAACCTCAGTTCTTTCTCCCTCATGCTACTTGACGTGCTTATCTTTATCTCCTAACCTCAATTTCCTCTCTTCACCCCTCAAAAATTCTTCCTTAAATTCCAGACCGCATCAGCCAAAAACCACCCTCCTCCTTCGACCTGCACATACCAACCTATTTCACAAACCATGAACCATGTCTTCCTCTCGGGTCCCTGTCCAAGGAAGTCTTCTTTTACGCACCCCCCACCCCACATCACCCCCGTAAATTCAATTCCAGCTTCTGTCAACAACCTAAGGCATCTAAAAAGAACCTGGGTATAGATGAGAGGATCTATCTCAAAAGCATCATATGGACACCCCCAGAGAGTAACTTAGCTCTCCAACGAGTCTGAAGTTTCCTGTCAATCATTTCCATCACAAATCCCCATTAAACAATGTACAAGAAGAGTTCGCCGGCAACCGGCTAAAGCTACCTGCCTCATCATCATCTATGCCAAAAGCAACAGCGTGGATATTCGGTCGTTAGTTCTCGTGTCTGAAACCTCGCTCAAAATCTACATGTATCACGATGATGTACCTGTTAAACTGAATTCTATACAAACAACACCATGTCACATGCATACCAAATAATTGACACAAGAATCAGGACAGACCATCCCACAAATAAACCCCCCTTTAGCAAATGTAAAATGCCCCGATAGCCAGTATGTCTACAGCCATGACGAGCAATATAGATGGACGTAGAAAGCATTTCCTCACACCATGTTTCGGCTGAATCCACAGGCCCTCGGACCTGCTATTTATGAGAATGGAAAAGGGCAATGCCATGACATGCCTCTTCATCAAAGGTAATCACAGCATTGAAAATCCATGCTTCTTTCGAGTACTCAAAAAAAAGACCAGTCATATGTACATGATCTTTTTAAAGTCAACATTCTACAAGAAATCATTCACCCCATTCCTCATTGGAGGAATCTCTGAAAATCCAATGCAGTTCGCCTGCATCAATCTAACAGCAATAAGTGATAACTGGACCGGATTAACCTAACAATCCAAAACCTTCCGCAGCCTCGAAGCAATAATTTCTAATAAATGGAATTCGATCATGCAACAGACCTAAACTCTTCCATACACTATACCACATCACACTTAGGTAGCAGACTAGCAGGAATTAAAGAAACGTGTTCGATCTATTGAATCCAGAGTTGCTGTCCGAGAAATGTGAAATCGCACCGAGGCCTAACACATCTCAAGACTCCTCCATTCCCTCAAAAAGTTAATTATCAAAATTCCTTGAGAAAGAACATTGGAAACCCATCCCGACTTGGAAATAGCTTCCTGGTTCTAAGTGGCAGGTGAAGGCTTCACCTCCACCACCATCACCGACTGATTCGCCTGTCCAAACAGTCCTGCAACTACTTGATTAACCGGGTAGCCAACATCCCGCATCGCCCTCCTATCCATACATGGATGATCGTCGTAAATACTTTAAACTGATCTGCAAAAGACATACGGTTGTGATATATCATTATTATCCCCGAACTTCAGCCTGTTTGCCTTATAGCTAACATCAGCCCCGTTTTTCGGACCGCCACTCCCATGGAATCCTTTTTTTCTATGGGGTCGTATACCGGCATTCTGGATGAACATAATCCATCATTTAATGCTAGAATCTAATAGTTGCATTTTTGTTGCGATGGGATTACCGAATCGCTTTACACTACGGTAATCCGAACAGGGCCCCAAATGTATCCCGATTACCACAACCCTGAAATCGAGGAGGCAAAAGCTTAAAAATTGAATCTTTTTTCGTGAAAAGGGCCCTAAATCAGCATAGACCTCGAGCTCGGCAGATTTGATGGCGATAGGGATGCAGACAAGGATGATCCCGGCCATAGCGATGGCGGTGTTCCTCCGCCAGTACTTGGGGCGGCAGTTGGGTCCTCCCGTCAGGCTCCAAACCTTAGTCCGGAAGTCGCCGCCGCCCTCCAGGGCGTGCCCTCCGTGCTCTCCTCCGCCGCCGCCCATCTCTCTCGATCGATCGATCTGGAGAAGAGGAACGTGTGCCCGGCGGCCTTTCTTAAACTGCGGCTCAAGCTATCACTTTAATGCGGAGAAGAGGAACGTGTGCTCGTCGGCCTTTCTTAAAATGCGGCTCAAGCTATCACTTTAATGCGTCTCTTGTAAGATGTAAGCACGCCCTTAGTGTGCGTTTGGTATGCGGGTTAAGGTGGGTTAAATTGGTAGAGAGTAATTTATTTTTTAATTTTAGTGTTTGGATAGAGGGTTAAACTAGAAGTGGATTAGAAGTAGGTTTATTTTGATATTATTGTATTGGAGTTTGAAAAAGTGAGTAGTTATTGTGATGTAATTGTATTGAAGTTTGAAAAAGTGAGTAGAAGTAGAGTAGTTTATAATTTTTATATGATATGATGGTATAATATATTAGTTTTTGATAGGATTGATGATGTAAAATTGATTTATTTAATATTTTAAAAAAGAAATAAAGTGGGGCACACATGAGAGAGAGGGAGGGTGGGTTAAGGGGGGTAAACTCACCAAAGGGGATTTTAACCCCCCAACCAAACGCTATCTTAGGCCTCGTTGTAAACTCCCCCTTAACCCATTCCCCATCTCTCTCATGGGTCCCACATTTCTCTTTTTTAAAAAATAAATAAATCAATTTTATATCATAAATCCTATCAAAAAAATAATATATTATACTATTATATCATATAAAAATTATAAACTACTCCACTTTTACTCACTTTTCCAAACTCCAATACAATCACATCACAATAACTACTCACTTTTTTAAACTTCAATACAATAATATCACAATAAATCCACTTCTAACCCACCCTCAGTTTAACCCTCTATTCAAACACCAAAATCCAAAAACGGTTTAACCCGCCTTAACCCGCTAACCAAACGCACCTTTATGCCTCGTTCGGGTCACGGGGTAAACTCCCCAAACCTCTTAACCCACCCACCCCTCTTTCCTGCGTGCACTTTATTTTTAAAAAATTAATCAATTCTCCGTCATCAATTCCATCAAAAAATAATATATTATACCATAATATCATATAAAAATTATAAACTACTCCGAATCTACTCACTTTTTCAAACTTCAATACAATCACATTACAATAACTACTAACTTTTTCAAACTTCAATACAATCATATCACCCAAACCCACTTATAACCCACCACCAGTTTAACCCTCTATCCAAATACCAAAACACAAAAACGAGTTACCCTCTACCAGTTTAACCCGTCCTAACTCGCGTACCAAACTGGTAGAGGGTAAAGCCGTTTTTGTGTTTTGGTGTTTGGATAAAGGGTTAAACTGGGGGTGGGTTAGAAGTGGGCTTGGGGTGATATGATTGTATTGAAGTTTGAAAACGTGAGTAGTTATTGTGGTGTGCTTGTATTGAAGTTTGGAAAAGTGAATATAAGTGAAGTAGTTTATAATTTTTATATGATATAATGGTATAATATATTATTTTTTGATAGAATTGATGATGGAGAATTGATTTATTTAATTAAAAAAAGAAACAAAGTGAGGCCCACGAGAGAGGGGGAGTGGGTAAGGGGGGTACGGGGCCTTAAGTGAAAAATAAGTTGGGTTTATACCCCATTTTTTAATTGGCTTCAAACTATTTGCCATGATAAGAGAAGAAAGTTTGGTCTTTCCGAACTTGTTTAGATGTGAAATCGCGTATGTTTATCTCGAGATAAAGCAATATTATCTTGAGATAGTTGAGATAAGCTATCTCGGGATAAGTTGATCCAGATTTGATCGGAGGATCTGATGTGCATATCGAGAGTGTCTTCCATGCTTCCCCTTTTGTATTCTCCTCGTAATCTTTTTTAATGTATTCATTGATTATCGCTACTCTTGTTATGTGTTTCCAATAGTCAGTGGTGCTTATTTTCCACTACATGTAAGAATACTCCTGATCATCTTGATCTACTTCTTTGAGTTTGTCCCATATTTCTCCATTGTTAGTCATACCTCACTTTCATTCTTAATGACCACATTCTTACTCAAAGTTACTTGAACCTTATGTCTCAGCACCAAGATTTCTTAAACATTTTCCTTTTTATATGGATAATGATAACCATACTTTCTTTTACGGTGCAATCAACGGTAGGCATCTCACTTCAAGCTTTCTTGTGGTGGATCCATGAGGAGGCTCCAGAGAAGTAGGTAAAGCAAATTAACAATACGGACATTCTCGTTGAAATCGTTGCATGTCCAAATGAGGATGTTTTCATGAAATCTAAGCATTCTAGTTAGCATCCATAAAGGCCAATGACCATGTAAAATGCATGCAAGGTAAGAACTTGCATGCATGGTGCACATTGTATCTGAAAAAACGTGCTTAAAATACATGTGACATTTGTCACTTACATGGCAAGTCCTTGCATCTTCATCTTTATCGCAGGACCTTTGCAATCTTACTCTGTCTTACACCATGACTCATGTCTTCAATTTAACCCATCTTAAGTTAGTTTACTTGAGTTAACCAAGCCACAACAATATGAAATAGTTGATATCCCACGCCCCTTCATACCTCTACATGCCCTGCTTCTTGACACAAATATAGAGTAAACTAAACACTATAAGAATAAGCGTGTACGGGACAATATTGCTCGTAGATGATAACGAGGATCCACATGTTGTTTACAAAGATCTACATGCATAAGCGATCAAACTAGATGGGTCATAGGTTTTGAGGTGGTGGGAAAAGTGCATAGATGAGGCATGGAGGAGGAGGAAGTGCGGCGGTGGTAGAAGAGGGGGTGGCATGGGGGATGGGACAAGTAGGCGAGGGTGGTGTGGGGGACGAGACTTGTAGGTTAGGGTAGCACGAGGGAGGGTATGGGCAACCGGGGGTGTGTGCATGTGAGCGAGAGGTCTTAAGGGGAAGAAAAGGGGGAGGGGATGAAATTGGGGACAAGATTGGTAATGAGGGATACCTTTTAGCCTTTGAACAACAACAAATCGACCCATATTGTATCCCGACGCCTGTTATTAGCACCATTGGTCGTTGACTTAACATCCCATTTTTGTTGTTGCATTGTTGATTGTCGTGGGACATCATTTTTGGAGGAACTCGAGCTAGAATTGCAACTTTAGTATCAACAACAATGCCTCCTCCTTCTCAAGTTGCTCTCCTCCTCCGAGGATGTCACTATGGCATTGTGGAGCTCCACCCTAGTCGACACGATGCAAGACACTCTCGGCGTCCCTCGTATACAACATGGACCTCTAGGCCTCGATATCTAAGCAGGAGAAATAGATACAATGCAAGACACTCGACACTTGCCTTGTAGAAGTACTTTGCAAAACCATACCCAATTCCCTTCATGTCCAAGCTCATGTTTGTGAGGTAAAAGATAAAATCTTTTATGCACTTCGAGTTACCTGTCTTTGAAGAAAAAAAATGATCTCATAGGAACGAGAAGGTGAGGGAGGCAACGATAATGCAGGGGACGGAAAGCCGATGATGCGAGGGAGGGGAGAGGAGGAAAAAGGTGGAGGTGGTGCCAAAGAGGGGAGTGGGAGAGTTGGGGAAGGAATGTGAGTGGGAGAGTTGGGGAAGGAATGTGAGCGTACTTCTTTGTAAATTTGATTAACATGAAGTGTAAAGATCTTTTTTTTTGACGGATTCCGTTTACATTAATGATCAAATATATGAAAGTAAACCATAGGGATTAGGTGTAAGCTAGTTAGTCTGCATGGATCTTGGGTTATATGTGAATATTGCCAAAATCTATAAGGTTGTGGTGTGATTATCTCATGAATTATTAAGCCTGCGTTTGGTACGCGGGTTAAGATGGGTTAAACTGGTATTTGGATAGAGGGTTAAATTGGAGGTGGATTAGAAGTAGGTTTATTGTGATATGATTGTATTGAAATTTGAAAAAGTGAGTACTTATTGTGATGTGATTGTATTGAAGTTTGGAAAGTTAGTAGAAGTGGAGTAGTTTATAATTTTTATATGATATGATGGTATAATATTATTTTTTGATAGGATTGATGATGTAAATTTGATTTATTTAATTTTTTTAAAAAAGGAATAAAGTGGGGCCCACGGGAAGAGAGGGGGATGTGGGTTAAGGGGGATAAACTCCCCCAAGGGAAGGGTAACCCGGTAGGCAAACGCTACCTTAGCGTGCGTTTGGTACGCGGGTTAAGCTGGGTTAAACTGGTAGAGAGTAATCCGTTTTTTAATTTTGGTATTTGGATAGAGGGTTAAATTGGAGGTAGATTAGAAGTAGGTTTATTGTGATATGATTGTATTGGAGTTTGAAAAAGTGAGTAGTTATTGTGATGTGATTGTATTGGAGTTTGAAAAAGTGAGTAGAAGTAGAGTAGTTTATAATTTTTATATGATATGATGGTATAATATATTAGTTTTTGATAGGATTGATGATGTAAAATTGATTTATTCAATATTTTAAAAAAGGAATAAAGTGTGGCCCACATGAGAGAGGGAGGGTGGGTTAAGGGGGTAAACTCACCAAAGGAGAGTTTAACCCCCCAACCAAACGCTATCTTAGGCCTCGTTGTGAACTCCCCCTTAACCCATTCCCCATCTCTCTCATGGGTTCCACATTTCTCCTTTTAAAAAAATAAATAAATCAATTTTATATCATCAATCCTATCAAAAAATAATATATTATAATATTATATCATATAAAAATTATAAACTACTCCACTTTTACTCACTTTTCCAAACTCTAATACAATCACATCACAATAACTAATCACTTTTTCAAACTTCAATACAATAATATCTCAATAAATCCACTTCTAACCCACCCCCAGTTTAACCCTCTATCCAAACACAAAAATCCAAAAATGAGTTACCCTTTACCAGTTTAACCCGCCTTAACCCGCTAACCAAAGCACCTTAAGGGACTACGTTAAAACGATTTCTATTGGATTAAATAATGATTTCTATGTTGTCACTATTAATTGTACAAAAAATCGAAGTCAAACAAATAACGTCTAAAAATCACATTTTGATAAAACGGTTCGAAGGGGGTGTACAACATGAAAACGAGTGTCGATCATAGGAGCCACACATTGTAATTTCTAAATTTTTAATCTAGTTATGCATACTCGCTCAAAAAAAGGTGTTAAAATACCGCAGTACTTTAAAATCTAACAAAATTTAAGCGACAGTGTGCTAAAATACCTTAATTGATTTGTCTAATTCTTTTTGGTATTTTTTTCTTAGAAAAATGATGATGTTATTGATTTTATACGTAGACGTAACTAAACTTAAAGTTAAAGGCTTGAATGTGATTTTATAAAAACATATTTTAATATTTTAAAAAGTAAATGATGAAATCGATGGCATATTTAAAATTTTTGCATAATAAATAATTATATTTACGAAAATGTCGAACGCATGTGAAATGATTTTAAAATAAAATCTTGAACCGCCGTGGATGAAAATGTAATTTAAAAAATCACGAACTAAACATGCAACTTTTGCATTGAAAAACTATATTAAATGCAACAATTGCAAGAAAATACGTGGAATTTTTATATAACTAAATTTTTTTATAAATATGGGCTTGAAAGTAAATAATAATATATTAATAAATTGTTATCTAAGAAAGCTAACATCATTTCCCAAAGGGTTGCTGCTGTGACTCCCAGCACTTCACGAAGTTGATGACGAGTATGTCATGTCTTAAGTGGCAGAAGTCAATGTATTGGAGAAATTGGATGAAGTCATGGATCTCATAAGCTTCGTGTTGGTGAGCGAACCAATATCATCTCTACTTTGATACTAATTGTTGGGATGAATTGACAATAGATCGTCGGATGCAGATCCACAATCAACCACCACAACGGAAGCATGTGAAAAATAAGTTCACGATATGACAATGATTGGTCATCACTTGCCACCACCACAAAAGAAGATCACTAAAGAATAACTAATATAACTCTCCATGTCACATACCCTCTGCCTCTCACTCCCGAGTATAAACACATGGTCATATTCCTAAAGAACTTCGAATAATACGGCTTAATTCTTATTAGGATCATCGGTCCAACTCCTCCAGAAATCCCAATCTTAGTGGCTGACTATCTTAACAATCTCCCCCTTAAATTGAATTCCATTTGATCTCCATATCATGTTGAGTATGCACCGATCCATCCTTACCATATGCAAGTGTCCCTTGCAGGAACTCACCATTTTCGGGTGTCACACATGGCATTGTGTGCCTTCGACCTACCTCGCACGACCTCATGTCGACCGTTGCTAGCAAATTTTCTTGAGCCTCTTGGAGATTTCTTCCAGTAACCTTCATAGCACGGTGCCTTATGAGGATTGTGCATATGTTACATCACGTCCTCTCGATGACTCTTAATCTCACTCTAATCCATGGTGCCACGTATTTTCGACGATGCAAACCTCACCCTTGTCCATTGCATGTCCTCCTGACAATGTCAAATCTGATTCTGGCATGTTGCATCATGCTTTCTTGACGATGCTAAATCCATCTTGGATTTGATGTGCCTCATCCTCTCAACAACATCGAATCTCGTTCGGATACCATTTGTTGGAAAGCGAACTAATATTGCCTATGCTGTGTAGCAGTTGTTGGGATGAATTGGCAACAGAGCACCTGATGCATATGCGTAATTGAGCACCGCCACGGAAGCATGTGAAGAATAAGATCACGATGTGGCAATGGTTGATCGCCTCTCACCACAGAAGAAAAGTCACTAAAAGAAGAATGGGTATAACTCTTTATTACTTTAGGCTCCACATCCCTTCTCTCTCTTGTACCCTCTTTTTAAGGATTACATTTATGTAGTGTCAATGCAATGCCCAACCCCTTTATATATAGCTCACGTACAAACCCCTAGACTTATTCATATAAAGACTCCACAAGAATACAACTCAAAATCTTAATAGGGGTATGAGTCTGACTGTAACATCCCAACCCCAAATATAGTCCCACATCAGATACTCGTGAGATTTCAGAGTGGATTATAAGAGCGGTGATTGATAATCAACAACTTGAGCTTAAGTTTTTTTGGTAGTTGTCAATAGGTCCAATTGGGCTTGAGCCCAACAAGTGTCTGGGCTAGTTTTCCTCGACAACGGACCAGTGACTAAGCTCATGATGCTACAAATGATATTAGAGCCAATTTTCCTCTGATAAGTGGAAAGGACTACTCCAAATGTGGAGCCATCCCTATAAATAAATAGGAGGAAAAGATGACCTTGAGCATGCATCCACTGCTGTTACCGGGAATAAGTGGTAGGCCATGTCGCAACGAGAATGTTACGAATATAAGTGAGAGTGGTTGTAATATCCCAACTCCAAACATAGCCTCGCACGGGATCATGGTATTTCAGAGTGGGCTATAAGAGTGGGGGATTGGTGCTTGACAACTTGAGCTTACGCATTTTGGATGGTTGTCAACAAGTCCAATTGAGCTCAAGCTCAACAAATTGTCAGGACTAGTTTCCTTTGATAATAGACCGGAGACCTAAGCTCGGAGCCTTACACTAACTCCTTCAAGTTTCTCTATCCTAGTGGCTCACGATCCAAACAATCAGAAATATGAGAGAGGGATTATCTCCCTCCCTCAAAAACCTCGAATGAAATATATATAATAACACAAAGATGAAGCTCGTGTTCGATGGGTTCCCCTCCTCGTGGGAACCTAGTCCATATATAGGATATTGGTAGTCCTATTTGGAAAAGAAAAAATCAATTATTGATTGGAGGAGGAGACCAATTACCTTTTAGGATTAGGAGTCATCTTTTCCTAATCCTATTGGAAGTAGGAATTCATATTTCCTTATTTTTCTCATCTCCATGGAGTATGATAGGGGGGCATGGGGTGCATACCAATATCATCACAACACAAGCTCTCCTAGCACAAGAAAGAAATAAGGGAGAGAGGAAGAAGAAAGAAGGTTGGTGGTTGCCGTGGAGTTTGAAAGGAGTAACCTTTGGAGTAGTTCTTCTCAACATTCTTTCCTACAGCGTGGCAACGAATTTACCATTGGGTGATTTTTCTACTCTCTATTATTCTCAGTTGTTTGGTGATTTGTAGCATTGTATTGAGGGTCGATCTTTTGTAAGCCCCTCATGGGAGATTACTTCGATTATAGTGTTTGATTTTAGATTGCAATCAACCCCTTCATTTTTCCCCCTCGCATTGAGGGTTTTCCACGTTAAAAATTCTTCGTTCATTTGTGGTTGATTTTTTCAATGGTTGCGATATTTTGCTCGTACTTGTAGTGATATATCGTGCAGGATCCGCTTATCAACTTTGATAGTTTCCCGCAATTCGATTTATATGGGGAATCTGTTCCCAACAAGTGGTATCATAGCAAGGTTCAATGAAAGATTACAAAATGGTTTGATTCGAATAGGATGATTAGTCTTAATAGGACTAATTACAATTTGTGGAAGAACAAGGTGAAGGATCTTTTATATGTGAAGGCTATGAACCTTCCGGTGTTCTCCATGTAGAAGCCTGAAGCCAAAACCGATGCAGAATAGGAGTTTGAACACGAGCAAGTTTGTGGCTTCATAAGATAGTTTGTTGATGAGAATTTCTGCAACCATATCCAAGATGAAAGTCACACTAGAAGCTTGTGGTTGAAGTTGGGAAATCTTTACGCCTCTAATATGGGAAGTAGCAAACTTTTTCTTCTCAAGAGACTAGTGAACTTGAGGTTCAAGGAAGGCAATTCTGTACTAGATTTTCAGAATGAATTCCAAGGATTACTAGTCAGTTGACGAGCATGGGAATAAAATTTGAAGATGAGATGTTGATATTGTTACTGCTTGCTACTCTACCAGATTCATGGGAGACTTTCAGAGTCTCACATACAAATTCTGCAGTCAATGGGGTCGTTTCTTCGGAGACAGTCAAGTCTGGCATTCTCAATGAGAAGATGCAAAGAAAACTCTAAGGAAGCTCTTCACATTCAGAGGTTCTTGTCATATAGGACAGGGGGAGGAGCCGGACCAAGACTGATACGGGTAGAGATAATGGCAGAAGTAAGTCTATATCCTGATATCAGAATATGGAGTGCCACTATTGCAAGAAGAAAGGACACATCAAGAAGTACTGCTTTCATCTCAAGAGAGATAACAAGAATGGTGGCGACAAGCAAGCGAAAAAGAATGAATAAGTTGTTGCAGCTGCACATCATGAGATGCTCATTGTTTGTGATGAGGAGATGGTGAATGTCGCACATGATGGTACTTCTTGGCTTGTTGACAGTGGTTCTGCTTTACATGTTACATCTCAGAGAGTATTTCTCCTCATATACAGCTGGTGATTTTGGGACATTGAAGATGGAGAATGATTCTTTGTCCCATGTTGTTAGCATTGACAATATTGCATTGAAGAGTGTCAATGGAGCGGTGTTGATGTTTAAAGATGTGAGACATGCACCAGGCATGCACTTAAATCTCAGTTCTGCAGGCAAGCTTGATGATGACGGATACCTCGAAACTTTTGGTGGCGAACAATGGAAGCTTACCTAGGGATCCTTGGTTGTTGATCGTGGAAAGAAGTATAGCAACAATCTTTACATCGTGAATGCATCCATTTCCTATGTGTTGCACATGTGACTGGAGAAACAAAATCCATTGAGTTGTGGCATCGACGATTGGAACACATGAGCGAGAAGGGGTTATAATTTTTAATGCGGAAGAATATGTTGGCAGATGTCAAGAAAGAGTAGTTTGAAAGATGCACACACTACTTGGCTGTGAAGCAGACAAGGGTCTCCTTCAAGAGCCATCCAGCTTCTAGGAAGATGCAACCATTGGATCTTGTTCACACAGATGTTTGTGGTCTGTTGAAAGTAAGTTCTCTTGGTGGTGCACTTTATTTTGTTATATTCATTAATGAATTCTCGAGGAAAGTTTAGTCTATGACTTAAATAGGATGGATCAAGTCCTTGGTGTTTTCAAAGACTTCCATGCACTGGTGGAGAGATAATCTGGGAAGAAATTTAAGTACATCCGCAGTGACAATGGTGGTGAGTATATTGGGCAATTTGAAGAGTATTGCAGATCTCATAGTATCACACACCAGAGGACCCCACCCAGGATGTCACAATTGAACGTGATAGCAGAGAGAATGAACATGACCTTGATGGAGAGAGTCAGATGTCTCCTTTATGAAGCTAAGTTGTCTAACTCTTTTTAGTGTGATGTACTTTATATTGTTGTTCATGTTATTAATCTATCTCCACATGTACCTTTGGATGGTGATGTTCTTGACATTGTTTGGCATAGAAATAATGTCTCCTACAACCATTTTGTGGGTCTTTGGATGTCGCGTTTTTGTCCATGTCCCCAAGGATGAAAGGTCCAAGTTGGATGCAAAGATGAAGCGGTGCATTTTTTGAGGATATGGCCAAGGTGAGTTTGGTTATAGGTTGTATGATCCAGTTGATAAGAAGCTGGTGAGGAGCAGGGATGTGATCTTCTATGAAGATCAAACCATTGAGGATGTCCAGAAGGCTAAGGACTCTCCTTCGAGCAGTTATCAAACAGAGGATGTGGAGCGATCCCATTGTAGAGGGCTCCACATGTGGTGTCAGATGATGTATATGAGCAGGTGCCAGATGAAGGACATGAGGAGGATGTACCACAGATCTCCACTCCTGATGATGATGATAAAGACGATGGTGGTGATGATGGTGGGCAGTATGATGAGAGCTCTTCTTCTTCCGAGGCTCTCCCATCATAGAAACCCGTGAGAGAAAGGTGACCCTGCACCAGATATTCTGTACATGAGTACATTTTGTTGACAGACAATGGTGAGCCTGAATGCTATGAATAAGCCTTGCAAGATGCAAACAAGGAGAAATGGGTAGAAGCTATGAAAGAGGAATTGGAGTCCCTTCATGGCAATCATACCTTTGACCTTATCAAGTTACCCGAAGGCAAGTAGGCATTGAGAAACAAGTGGGTTTATAGGGTGAAACATGATGAATACTCTACAAACCTAAGGTACAAAGCTAGGTTGGTTGTGAAAGGTTTTAACTAAATGAAGGGAGTTGACTCTGAGGAGATCTTTTCTCCTGTAATGAAGATGTCTTCTATCAGGGTGGTTCTCAGCTTGGCAGCTAGTCTTGATTTGGAGGTTGAACAGATGGATGTGAAGACAAATTTCCTCCATGGTGTCCTTGAGGAGAAAATCTACATGTTGCAACCTGAGGGCTTTACAGTCACATGCAAGAAAGACTATGTTTGTAGACTAAAGAAGAGTCTATATGGCTTGAAGCAAGCGCCCATGCGGTGGTAGAAGAAGTTTGACTCGTTCATGAAGGAGCATGGTTACTCCAAGACCTCTTCAGACCATTGTGTGTTCATGAAGAAATTTTCAGGTGATGATTTCATCATTTTGTTACTTTATGTTGACGACATGCTAATTGTAGGCAACAATGGAGAGAGAGTTTCTAGCCTAAAGAAGGAGCTGAGCAAGTCCTTTGCTATGAAGGACTTGGGGGCATGAAGTTAGATTATGGGCATGAAGATCACTCGAGATAGGGGAGCATGAAAACTTCAGCTTTCACAAGAGAAGTACATTGAGAAAGTACTTCAAAGATTTCATATGGAGAAGGCAAAGTCAGCTAGCACCCCTCTTGGAGTGCATTTCAAGTCAAGTTCCAAAGATAGCCCACAGAACAATATAGAGAAGAAAGATATGGAAAGAGTTCCCTATGCATGGGCCACTGGTAGTCCCATGTATGCCATGGTTTGTATGAGGCTAGATATTGCTCATGCAGTAGGAGTTGTTAGTATGTTCATCTCAAATCCAGGAAAACAACATTGGAAAGCAGTTAAATAGAATTTGAGATATCTTCGAGGTACTAGTAATTACTCTCTTTGCTTTGGAGAAGGGAATCCTATTCTTCTTGGATATACAGATTCAGACATGGCAGGTGACATTGATGGGAGAAGATATATATCAGGTTAAATGATGTCCATTGCAGGTAGTGCAGTTTCTTGACAGTATCGTCTCCAGAAGTGTTTCGTTTTATCCACTACAGAGGATGAGTTCATTGCAGCTACAGAGACATGCAAGGAGTTGTTGTGGATGATGAAGTTCATGCAGGAATTTTATTTTCATCAGGACAAGTATATGCTTTACTGTGATAGTCAAAGTGATATTCACCTCGACAAGAATTCTGCATTCCATGCAAGATCGAAGCACATCAGTGTCATGTATCATTGGATACATGATGTGTTAGAATAGAAGCAACTTGTACTTGATAAGATCCACACATATGATAACGATGCCGATATGATGACAAAGACTTTGCAGCTTGGAAAGTTCGAGAGATGATACTCCCTCACAGGTTTGGAGCAGTTCCCACATCGCCGACGAGGGGGAGATTTATTAGATGGGTTTCCGCCTTGTGGGAACCTAGTTTATATATATATATATATGATATTGGTAGTCCTATTTGAAAAAAGAAAAATCGATTAATAATTGGAGGAGGGGATTAATTATCTTTTAGGATTAGGAGTCATCTTTTCATAATCCTATTATAAGTAGGAATTCATGTTTCCTTATTTTTTTCATCTCCATGAAGTATAAATAGGGGATATGGGAGGCATACCAAGATCATCCAAACACGCACTCTCCTAGCACAAGAAAGAAATAAGAGAAAGGGGAAGAAGAAAGAAGGTTCGTGGTTGCAATGGAGTTTGAAGGAAGTAACCTTTGAAGCCATTCTTCTCCAGCATTCTTCCCTATAGTCTGGCGACGTATTTACCATTTGGTGATATTTTTCTCTCTATTATTCTCAATTGTTTGGTGATTTGTAGCACCGTATTAAGTGTCGGCCTTTTGTAAACCCCTCACGGGAGATTATTTCAATTATAGCACTTGATTTTGGGTTGCAATCAACCCCGTATTTTTCCCTCACATTGAGAGTTTTCCACATTAAAAATTCTCCGTACATCTGTGGTTGATTTTTTTCTGTGGTTGAGATATTTTGCCCGTATTTGTAGTGATATATCGTGCATAATCCGCTTATCAACTTTGATAATTTTCCGTGATTCGATTTATATGGGGAATCTGTTCCCAACAGCTCGAAGACTCGTTAATGGTGGGGCATTTGAATAAAAAATAGTGACAACGGAGCTTAAATTGAAGAGATTGAATACGGATTTTTAATTAAAGACGGAGTTATGAATCACATGGGATCATGTCCCAATCAAACAAGAAGCTTGATATATGTTGCTATTGTAACTTTCTTGGTGTGTACAATCTTGTTTCATAGAGATTCTGGGTTCATTTTAAGCATGAAGTAGGAGCTTGGGAAGACGAAGAGATTGCATAATTTTTTTGAGTATGGTACATGGGGGTCACTTAAAAGTTCGAGACGATGATCAACGAGTGCCTTAAAAGCACATGCATGCATGGACATACATACACATATGTGCATACACACACATATGAATATGTGCACGCACGCATATATTCTAAGTATTTTGTCCAAGTATTTTGTTCCCAAGTCCTAGACTTGGATAGCACCGAAGTGCCCAGCACACGCCACATGGAGGATCGGCTCCCAAGCCTCAGCGCCTCCCAAGCCAAACTGCCCCATATGCTCATCACGTGGTTGGTGACATATTACAGAGAAACCCATGCATTTCCCCTAATTTACGAAAAAGACCACTCATGTAAATCTCTCATGTGAGTTGGTAATTTTGTAATGGAGCTCCAGGAGGTCTCCAAAATTTCCTTTATGCCCCTGCATAGGGAAAATTACATAAGAGATCCTGATGACTTTCTGAGAATCATAGATAAGTTACCCATTGGCTATTTTGTGATACGAACTTTGTTTTATTTGTGTTCTAGTCTCTGAAACTTTATCTTTGCACTACTTTCTCTTTTTTAATCTATTTATTGCATATTTTATGTCATTTTGAAGCTCGTTATGTACTATATCATATTACATATTTGTTGAACAGCCCAGAGCTTGATTAATTTGAAATATAATTTGAGGTTCCTTTTAACCTATGCAGGATGAAATTAGACATGTATGTGCAATTATATTTTTGAGGAAAATTGATTTATTTTGCAGGGGATGTATTGAAGAGGTGAATTGATTAAGTTACTTCCATGATGTTAAATATTAGAAGTCATTCTTTATGGAATTAATGATTGCAGGAGGCTTGGAGAATAAACTGATTCTTGATCATTTATGATTAGATTGAATTAAGTCCATCTTTTAGCTTCCAATTGTACTTTGATTGATAAATATTTTTCAAATCTATTCATTCCATCTATGAATTACTTTGGAGATTAACTGACTATGTATGTGCAATTGCAAGGATAGATATGTACAATCTATATTCCATCGAGGATGATCATTGATCTCAGAAATTGCAAGGATAGATAAATTGACTTGTAGCCTGCAGCTTTGAATTTCATTTATAAATATTTCTTGGATATATCTCTGTAGATCTGTGAATTATTTTGGAGTTAACTAATCATTTTATTGAGGATTAAAGATAGGAAAAAATCACATATTATTTTATTTCTTTCTTTATTTCTTTGTTACTCATTTGCTTATTTGCTCTACGTATTTTTATCTTAGTTTTATTTTTCTGACACAAAAATTCATTATTGTAATTAATTAAATAGTTAGATTAAATTGAAATCACACAGTAAAAAATCATTGTTCCCTGAGTTCAACCCTGGTACACTTATCAATAAAAATACTCCACAGTATTCAAAACTTGTGGTTTTTTATTGATCTGATTTCCACCTCCTACACTACAATTCTTTATTCTTAAAGCGATGGGAGTTCGACTCATTAGATGGCGTTGTTGTCGAAGAATGGCATATTATTAGGATCTTAGATTAAATTTTATAATTAATTATTATGATTTTAATTTTTGGATCAACTTTCTTTTGCATTTATTTTATTTTTCTTACATTTCTTTATTTATTTGGATACTAGTCTCATTTTCTCTCTTTGCAGATCTAGCTCGAAAAATTTCAAAGAAAAATCCCAGGAGTCACGAGGATAATTTTAAATTTTTTTCTAAGAGAAAGAGACTAATTTATTTCTGTAATTTGTCATGTCTCTCTGAACCCTAATCTCTATAATAACTAGAACTAAACTCTTTGTGGTGTATCAGGTTTGTTTCAACCCCTTCTGTGTGGTTGGTACTCGTCTTGAGTGGCATAGAAATTAGGTGCGCGTACTAATTTAGATATTTACTTTGGTTGTGCTCGTAAATTTTAGGCCACACATTTTCACTAACAAGATGCACTAGTAGATTGTTCAGACTTAGCCAAATTAAACTCAATTTCTTCACGCTAATAGAACTATCTGCTTAGGGAGATTTTCTCTGTGCATATCATACAGTGTAAAATTTAAATTCCTTGTATTGTGTCCTGCATGAAGATCATGAGGAATAACTGTATGTACATTCTTATCTAAGCATGCATCACAATTTCTCGCTTGCATTCCATTTTTCGATTCTTATCTTGATTTATGAAGAGGCTTGATGAATCTCATATTCATCATGCTAAAATTAGTCTATTAGGCTTCGTTCCTCAAAATTAATATGCATTTAATAATTAATAGAGCATCATTAGCACTCATACATGTGTAAATAATATTCGTATTTCATCATGCATGATTGCATAGTTTAAATTGACCTAAAAAGCTGCTAACTTTCCATATTTTCAATTAATTCATCCTAACCGATTGACCCCAAACCATCTCCATTGTGTAGATATTACTAACAAGATTAAATAAAAATACAAAAAAATACTAACTCAAATAAGTATCAAATAAACCCAAAATCAAATTTCACATCTGATGGAGTAAAACACATATATCTCCCTCATACAGTGTCCGATTTTGGTCTACTCACTTTTAAAGTACTCCATTTTCAAATACCATAAAAACAAGACCAATTTCATAAAATTTGGAGCTCATATGTGAAATTTGGGTTTTTGGCCTCTTTTACGCAATTTATCTTTTTGTTATTTTTGACCTGAGTTTTTATGTACATAATTAGACCTTTTAACTTTATTTCTTTTTCATTTGTGTTCTTTGATGAAAGTTTTATTAAACAATATAAAAATCCAAATCTATATCAATACTGAAATCAAAGAAATTGACTGTGTCCGAGTGTCCATAGTGAGTTTGTGCAAAAATCTTGTATTTCGTACTCCTATTTTATTTCCATAGTTTCTTAATGATTAAAAATCCAAAAAATAGATTAGTGTGTAATTAAATTTCTCGTATTTTATCATATTTTTTATATAATTTTTATCCTCTTTTAAACCACCAAAAAAATTGTAAAATCCCAAAAAGCCGGTTTCCTACACACATGGAGACCACCAAAAATATCACTTTGTACAGATGACTTTTTTTTGCTCCTGAGTCCTTCATGAAAGTTGTAGATCTCATCGAGAAGAACAACTTTCATAAAAGAAAATTTTCAATTCGAGGTTTTTCTATTTCTTTTCTATTTTTCTTATCCTTTTAATTTTGAATTTTTTAGGGGTGACACATGGCAGCCCCTGGGCATACCACGTGGCATCCCCACATACCACGTGGAACCCCCACACTCAATCTCTCTCTCCTCTCCGGGCCACGTGCCTAGCATGTGACCCCTCTCTTCTCCCCTTCTACAACCTCCGCTCAGCTGTTTCCCCTCCCCTCCTCCTCCCTCGTAACGGTTGCTACCGCCCCTGCTCTCTCTGGCCGTTACGAGACCGGCCATCTTCACATAACGCCCTATGTCGCCCCCCGCTCCTATAAAGTACGAGCTCCATCATCTATTTTCCCGATCTGCCACTTCGAGAGAAAGAGCCTCTAGCCTTGGTGACAGCAAGGCTCGACCAGAGAAGCAACCTCCGACGAGATCCATCCCGCCCTCGCGTGCTACCGCGAGCTTCCAAGCTCGTACGAGCTCGGGTTCTCCGACCCTTGAGCGAAGACCATCAGGATCTCCAAGATCCTTTTCCCAGGCGATTCCCCCGGGTACCTCCCCTACTTATTCTTCTTTTCTTACCTCTGACCATCAGCCTATCTTCTGCCCCAATTCCAATGATCTCCTCCCTTATATGGCATCTCCACTCGCAACTCTTCCCTCTACCATTGACCATATCGATCCTCGCAAAGGATCGAGTTCATCTCCTTCCCCAAATGACATCCACGTTCCTGGCAAGCCATCTGACTTCCGCACCCTCATGCGAAGCTCATCCCCCATTTCCCCTTCTCGTTTCTGCTAACCCCTGCAGGTCTCTATCATTGCGCGTAGCCGCAATAAACCCTCCGTCTAGAGCATCCGCAGCCACTACTACTGCACATCCAGCCCATCTCGACCGCCTCTCCTTAGTCCCAACTCCTTGGGGCCATTGCTCCTCCGCCCCTACCGGTCGTGTGTCGACTGGGCTCTCACTCGCCATAGCTCCATCGTCTTTGCCAACTGCATCCACCACTGCCTCGCTCGCACCCCCACGCTACCTCCAGCCTCCTGCGAGCATGCTCCGCCACCGACCATCGTCGCCTTCTGCCTGCAGCCCCGGAATGCCCCGTCGCCTTCACCACCGTTGGATCGGGGGATCCAACGATTCGTTCCATGCCACGTTCCCCCTTCTGTGCCTCAACCCCTACCTCGAGGCTCGGTGACTCCGAACCCCCATAAGTGTGCCACCTCGAGGTTCGTGCCACTCCACGTTCCCCCTTCTGAGCCTCGGCCCCTGCCTCGAGGCATGGTGACTCCGAACCCCCAATCAGTGCGCCACCTGGAGGTTCTTGCCCATACCCCAACCTCGCTAACGAACCTCCTCCCGAACCTCGTGAGCACGTGCAATGCACGTGAATGAGGGGTAAAATTGTAGAGTTTGCCTCAAGGTTCCTAGAATTATAAGATTCCCCCCCATCCGGAGTAACATGAGCACCACGTGACCACGAGAAAAATTACACAAAGCCCCTTATGCTCCAGAAAATTTCATGCAAGTCCTCACTAGTCAAGCACGTGCTCCACACGTGGGGAATCTAGAAAAATTACGTCAGAGACCCTCTGAGTTTCAGTAATTACATATAAGCCCCATGGACCTGTTTGAAAGAAAAATAATTATTTTTTATTACATTTTAGTCCCTGTCAGTTCATTTCATCATATCTTGGTCATTCGAACTTTGATTTTTACGCACAATATTTTATTTTGAAGTTATTTTCATACTGTTTCATATTATACTTTTTGTGGACAGATCTGAGGTTATTTATTGGGATTTATCATTTGAGGATCTCTGTTGATAAATATAGGCTAATTACTGACATTTTGTGTTATATTTTTATTGAAAAATCAACGATTTATTTGTAGAAATTTGATTGAGGATCTGATGGGTTTGAATTAATATTTGAGGATTTATCTTTATAGGAGATAAATCGAGGAGGAATTAATTTAATCTCCCTATTAATTTGTCTGATTAGCGATTAATTTGGAGGAGCAAATTACAAGGAATTCTGACAAGATTATTCATTGATTAACCTCCTAGCCTACAACCTGTATTTATGGATAAATATTTTGTTACTTAATTTCATTTGATTTGTGAACTTATTTTGGGGATTAAGTGATTATCTTTGTGGGATTAAAAATCATATTCACAAGATCATGCGCTGATGTATTCACTCTGTTTACTTTCGTTAACTTCGCATTGCATTTTCATCTTCACATTTCTATTTATTTTATGAAATAGGAATTAATCGAACATTCAATTAATTATTTAATTTAATTTAAAACCATGCAACTAAAAATCATTGTTCCCTGTATTCGACCTTAGTAGACTTGCCAAGAAAAATTCTCCACAACATTTAAAGATTGTGGTTTTTGTTGAATCGTTTTTTGCCTCCAATACTACAATTATTGACTTTTAAAGAGGCGATTTTCGAGTTCTTCAAATGACGTCATTGCCGGGGAGCGGTGCATTTTTAGGATTTTAAATTATTTTTTTAATTTTTTTGAAATTAATTTCTGTGTTATTTTTCTTTTCTCTTTTTTGCATTTTATTTTGCATTTTTCTCTCATTTCTGATACTAACTGCATCTTTTATATTTGCATATTTTCTGGAGCGATTTTTTGGATATAATTCAAGGATATGCAAAGATTGAATTTTTATTTTTGTATGAGAGAGAGTTAGTTTAGTTAATTTCCTACACTATTCTCAGGGTCTCTCTCTCTAAACCCTTGTAATAATTTAGGATTGGACTTCTTTGTGTTGTGTCGGGTCTGCTTCAATCCTTCTATGTGGGTGGGACCCAACCCTAGTGGCGTAGGAATTAGGCATATATACGCTTGCTTGTTTATAATAGATTGTGCTCGTAATTCTTAGGCCACACTTTCACTAATTATACGCACTGGTAGATCGTTCAACTTAGCCAAATTTTTAAATCAATTCTTTCCCGTTAATAGAAATATCTGCTTAGGGAAATTTCATCTGTTCATATCATTTAGTGTAATTTTAATTCCTTGCATTGCATCCTGCATGATGAACATGAGGAATCACTGTAAGTCTTCTTCTTAAGCATGCATCATTTATTTATGCTTGCATTGGCTTTGTCGATTCTCCTTCCTCAGTTGTACCACTTAGGAATTAAAGGAATTGGGACTGCTCGTTAGGCGTGAATTTTTGTGCTCACCTAATACTTCAATGATAACCTTAATCTAAAATCGGGATTGCTAATCAAGGCGATTGTAAATAAAATTTACATAAAACTAACTCCTGTGTATGGTGGAGAGAAACCCACTCATTGTTTGTAAGGACCAGATCACACATTTAGGGTAGAGCTGAAACTCCGAAATTTTCATCTGGACTGTTGTTTTTATAAACAACTAGCTACTTCTCAATGATGGTTTTGGGTAGCCGTTTATGGTCCGACTTCCCTTAGCAGAGTAGGTGGTTTAGAGGATAACATGAAAGGCTCCGTCCTCAAGTAACATAGGTAGCTATCTAATGGTCCGTACTTACACCCATACTAGCTGAAAGTGGGTGCAACTAGTTTTATGAACTCAGGACAATCTTTGTGAAATATTTCGACACCTAACAGCTCCGCTTAATATTCAAGATTGTTTGATTATTAAATAAAAAATTGAACAGATAAGCGGTCGAACCCTGATGTGTCTTTCCAAGTGTCGAGTGGGTGAATCAACTGATTTGATTTGTTGTTTTATCGTGTGTCTGTTTGGCGCCCTGTTTGGATCATCATCTTCTTCTCCCATTCCACCATGTACTCCTGATCCACCTTGTATATGAATCCTGAAGTCAGAACTTCGATCGACTTCATGACCTCACCTGACTTCGATAATTCTTCATACTTCTCACATCCTACATTTTCTTACCCACCCAATACCCTCCCATACCAGTTTAGCACACCCTCTACCCAAAAGTTTACTAGCCAATATGACATATACCTTAAGCAAATTACTGCTGAGAATGATAATCGGTCGTACTACATGGGTCGAGATTACACTTATACAACTTTAAGCTGAAGACTTCCTGATGATGACCAAATAGAGAAGCCTACACCTTACATTCACCCTGGTTGGATCGAAACTCATACGCCCTCTTGCTTTGCACTCAATGAGCCCTTATACACAAAGAATGGGATTCAGGATCCAACTCCACCTTCCCATTGTTGGTGGATACCCGATTTTGAGGCTTAGACTATCGTGAACCCATACTCTACTTAGAAATGCTTGCCTATGTCTAGGCATGTCGAGTATGGAACCTCCATCTCTCAGCAAAATCATTCCAACTGGTCCAGTAATCTTCCCAAGCCATCACTGGAGGATGAATACTCGCAAATCAAAAGAAATGTGGAAGAATTGAGGAAACAATTCATAAAAGCATTGAAAGCGGAAAAAATAGAATGTGATAAACTTGGTATCGAGGTTTATTCAAATGGAGATGATCTCGAGGATAGAAATGATACTAAGGCATCAACATCTCCTGTGCAGATGAAGTCACCACCACTACTGACCTCTGACCCCCCTATTAACCATATCAAAGAAAATACCAAAAAATTGAAAAAAAATAGAAAATTGAAAAAAATGGACAATTCTGAAATGGAAGCATTTTACAAGAGTCTGATCTTAGATATTCCATTGATCAAATCCATAGAATATGTGCCCAATCTTAAGAGATTTGTGAAGAGTCGACTAGACCCTAAAAATACAGGCAATAAACGATCAAGGAATGAATATCATGTCGTATCTATGGCCAAATATTTGGTGATGAATCATAAAATCAAAAGCCGTAAAGTTAAGCAGTTGACTCAGATCACATGTGAAATTGAGGATACCTTATTTACTCATGTTCGGTTAGACGACGATTCTACATTAAACATCCTCCCCAAGTCCATCTTTGACCAACTCAAACTCGGACAACCCAAAAAGACTAGGGTGATCGTTTAATTGCCCGATCGATCTACCAAAAGACCACGGGAGATTGTTTTGGACGTCGTAAATTTCTGAGGTGACAAACACAAAGTGGACTTAATTGTCCTTGACATTGAGCACCCCGAAACGTTGTCTGACTCTCCTATCATTTTGGGAAAACCATTCTTAGCCTCTACTAAGGCAATTGTCAATTGTGAGACTCAAGAAATAAAGTTTCCAAACTCTGACCGTAATGCACAAAACCTCAATAACACGACCTGCTATGAGGGAACCCGACTTGAAACTGACAGTCATGATCAGGAGACAAACACTTCACATAATTAGACCCCTCCTTATGAAATACAGACACAAATCCTAGGAGAAACACCTGAGAAATCGATTGTTGAGTTGTATTTGGATTCTCACCACCATAACACTTCTCCTAGGAGGAATCAAGATTTTGGAGCTTATGAAGAATTGAACCATATTTCTTAGGATCGTCACGATTATTTAAGTGGTCCAATCTTTGAGATGACAATAATTCACGAGATACTTGAACCATACAAGGAACCGACTCAGAAAACCTCCGATGTCACCAAAATTCACGATTATCAGGAGGTGGCATCAACATCCCCAGCCAACATTCACAATGCCACCAGGAACATGCTCCCTCGTCTGAAGCCGCGTTTAACCCTGCAATAATAGTCGACTTTTACAGGGATTTATCTGACGAGGAACTCATAAATGCCATACATGTTACTCAAAACAGGGAGATGAAGACTGTCCATCTTCCTCCCAATACTTCTCAAGGAAGCGAACCGACCAAGAAAGTCACCTTTGACCTTAGATACCAGGTGATTTCTGAAGAGTCCTCATCCGGTCCTGAAGTGGTTCATTTGGTAAGTGCAATAAGTACAACTCTGATCCAAGGGCACTTACCTCTGATTGACGATAGTTGGAGATCCTCTGCGTATGACTACTATTCTACTGAGGACGACTCTAATGATGGCCGGTCTTCTTCATCCATCTCCTCTTCACCACCCTCCATATCTCCATATTATCTTCCACCCCGCTCCCGCAAGAAAGTCCGTCGCAAACCTTCTTGACCTTGTACATCCGTAAATCTACTCGGTTGCCCACTTGTAATTATCCAATCATACTTTGGCTGACATGCGCCTAAGTATAGGGGGACTGGTACCGTTGTTTATACATCACTTCTCTTCTTTTTCTTTTTCGCTCAACTGTACTTAGTACGAGCTATGTCTACATCCCACTTTGTGCCATGAGGAAATAACACAAGCTAAGTATAGGGGGTATGCTTGTATATTTTCTACATACTTTATCCATAGCTCGTACTTTAATTGTTTTCATCTAACATCAGGGATGGGTACAAGTAGTGTATATTATACTAAATTCTTTCTGTAAGTAATGCCTGTTTTTAAAAAAAAATAACAAAAAAACAACAAAAATCTTTTTGCATAACAAAATCATCACTCATGGTCATGCATTTCATTAAGCATCTCATGCTTCCATACATTCCTTGGTTGGTGTATTCCCGAGACATTCACATTCACTCAAGGCTTGAGGATTTGAAAGACACTTGATTTCTGAGATCTTGAGAGACTGAGCTAACCAACCTGAGTCATTAGGGTTTTTGGAACTTAATAATCCACACTTCCCTAGTTTGAAAGATTTGAGCGCTATATTGCACTCTTCATCTCTACCTTCTAAAGAATATGATCAACACATCACTTTCACAACTGCATGATTGATGAGATGAGTTGAGTTATCACTTGAGGAATTGGGACTGGAGATTTGAGTTAGACCCGATCTAATGATGCTCGAGGATGGGATAACGTTAATGAAGGCTTCAAGAAACCAGAGTGTCAACAAAACCCTATCCAGTATGTGAACAAGTTCATATGTTATCTCTTGATATTTACCTGTGTGCCAGGGTGTGATGAAACATAAATAATTGTTGATCAGTGTACGCCAACTTTTGATAAAAGCAGTGGAGCTAGCCAAAAAAAAGAAAAGAAAAGAAATAATCCAAGAAAACCTCTATCCCTCAAAGTTAAATTCAAAAGAGCTTCCACCAATGGCGAGCGCTCCCAACCATTTTCAAAGTGTCCACTTGGACCAAATGCTATAAGGACCTAGGAGTCAGGCTAGCACCATAAAAGGGCTCTACATCGTATAGTGATACAAGTCTGGGTGTCGAAGGTATCTTAGATACTCAAAAGAGACACACCCTGGTGTACTCCCAGAAAAACAAGTGCAGATGACTCCGAATTCTCTTGACGGACACATGATCAACAAAATAAAAATACAAGGGTTGAGTAATAAGGCACTCGGGAGGCCCTTTTTCCAATGTGAGGGAGAGAAAAACAAACACAATCCTATGCCCTCCATCACCTGGTCGCCCATCTACACTTTCAAGTCTGACAAACTAATGAGACGGTTGATTGAAGCAAGAATAAACTTATTCCCTAGTGTTGAGGATTAGGTCTAGAGGAGAGTCTCCTAGACTGGAATTTTGGGTGATGTCTTGACTCGACTCTCATGATGCAGTACACTAAAAGTCATATCCTTATATTATATGTACAAACGGAGAGTCTGAAAATTAGAGAAGTTGGTCTCCTTTTGATTAAAGCATGTTGAGCCCAGAATTTTAGGATAACTCAAATTAAGGGTCTTTGATGAATTGAGCCTTGAAAAATCACATGCACAGTCAGGGATTTATCCAACTATTCATTCATTCATTGATGCTGGGGGACGAGCATGGTTTAAGTATAGGGGAATGAAGAATCTCGTATTCATCATATGCTAAAATTGGTCTATTAGGCTCCGTTCCCCAAAAATCATATGCATTTAATAATTAATAGAGAATCATTAGCATTCATACATGTGTAAATAATATTCGCATTTCATCATGCACGATTGCATAATGTTAAACTGGCCTAAAAAGCTACTAACTATCCATATTTTTAATTTATTCGTCCTAACTCCGATTGACCCCAAACCATCTCCATTGTGTAGATATTACTAACAAGATTAAAAAAAATACAAAAAATTGCTAACTCAAAAAAGTGTCAAATAAATCCAAAATCAAATTTCACATCTAATGGACTAAAATGCACTTATCTCCCTCATACAATGTCTGATTTTGGTCTACTCACTTTTGCAGTACTCCCTTTTCAAATACCTTCAAAACAAGACCAATTTCATAAAATTTGGAGCTCATATGTGAAAGTTGAGTTTTGGGCTTCTTTTGCGCATTTTATCTTTTTGCTATTTTTGACCAGAGTTTTTACGTACATAATTAACCCTTTTAATTTTATTTATTTTTCATTTGTGTTCTTTGATGAAAGTTTTATTAAATGACATAAAAATCAAAATCTATATCAAGGCTGAAATCAAAGAAACTGACTGTGTCCGAGTGTTCGTTGTGAGTCTGTACAAAAATCTCGTATTTCGTACTATTTTATTTCCCTATTTGCTTATTTATTAAAAATCCAAAAAAATTAAAGTAGTGTGTAATTATTTTTCTCGTATTTTCTCATATTTTTCTATAATTTGTATCCTCTTTTAAACCACCAAAAAATTACAAAATCTAAAAAGTTGGTTTCCTACACACATGGAGACCACCAAAAATATCACTTTATACAGATGACCTCTTTTGCTCCTGAATCCTTCTTGAAAGTTGTAGATCTCATCGAGACGAACAACTTTTGTGAAGGAAATTTTTTGATCCGAGGTTTCCTTCTATTTCTTTTCTATTTTTCTTATCCTTTTAATTTTGAATTTTTTGGGGGTGACACGCGACAGCTAGGGGTGCACGCGGATCGGATTGGATCGAATTTTAGCTTTATCCGTGTCAATTCCAACCTTAACAGATTTTTATTTTTTCAAATCCAATCCAATCCATCAAATATCTAAATCCAGTCCGATCCAATCCATCTGATTACAGATTGGATCGGATTGATCGGATTTTTACACTTACATTTTTCTAGCTCAATAGTCTCATCTCTAACGTTTGTATTTTATAGCACACTAGCCCTCGACATTTAAAGAATGAGTTAAAAACAATAATATGCATGATGTAACGAAAAGAAAACAAGAATACATAATCAAATGAAAGTTAAAGAAATCCATTAATTCATTATAAAAAGTTGAAGATCATACAATCAAACTAAATGATTATATTGAATTTGGAATTTAAGTTTTTTTATAAATAATGCGTTAGTTTATTTTTTGCAATTGATTTGCACGAGGTGATTCAAATAAAAACAACACAAGTTACCAAATTAGGATACAAAAACAAATTAGATCAATAAAAAATATGATCTCTATGAAAGGATATTAATGAAGTAAATGATTAATTTAGAATGTTGAGCAATGACAAAGCCCAACCACTCCCAAGAACATCCTTCAAGGCTATAATATATTATTAAAAAATGAGAATCATACACCATTTATACTTGATTGAGTATGCAAGACAAAACAAACTTAAATATTACCCACTGGTCAGGCATCATGCCTCTCATTTGAAATGAACTTGAAATGTAATTTATTTATAAAATTATACCTATAGTTAAAATATATAAATTTTATGAAAAATATGAATAAAAAATGTATATCGGTTTAAAAATGAAAGGATTTGAAGTAATTCTTATTTCTTCTTAGATGGGTGTTGCGCATTTTTGTTACGTAACTGGTCTAATTTTATCCCTAAAATAAGGTTTCAAGCTGGAGCAAGTAAAAAGTAAGAAGGAAAAGGGTCAAATATATATAACATATATACCATACAACTACCCCAACTCTATTTTTTTAACAAAGATCAGACGAGTGGCATCATACTGAAGCCAAATGGTATATCGTAGGAGGGGGGATTACGTTGTTTGAGATGGCAACGACACTGTAATGGAGGAGACAATGGCATTGTGAATAGTATTATGCAGGGGGAGGAGGGGCCTCATCGAAATGGAGTGAGAGCGAAGTGGGAGGAATATTGACGGTCACTAGTAAAATGAGAAGAGGAGGGAACTGAGAGGGGAATAACTGAACGTGGGTTACAATTTTACAAGTTATAGTTATATATACTTTATTATTTTGGATATTTAACATTTGCTTTTCAAGATAGAAGAAATGACTTGTATCCAAGATTTATATGGAAAAAGTCATGAATGACACTGATTATGGTATTACAGAGAATTCAAAATAGGTGCATAGATGTTATATACGTATGTATGTCTGTATGTTTGTTTGTTTTTATATATGTATTTATGTATGCATCTATATGTGTTTGTGTTAACGGATTAACGAATTGGATCGAATCAGATTTTGATAAAGATCCGATCTAATCCGTACTTCAACAGATTTTAAAAATTCAATCTGATCTGATCTAATAGAATGATAAAACCAAACCAATCCAATCCCATAACATTGGATTGGATCGGATTACGGATTTTATCCGATCAATGTGCACCCCTAGTGGCAGCCCCTGGGCATACCACGTGGCACCCCCACACTCGACCTCTCTGTCCTCCCCGGGTCATGTGCCTAGCACGTGACCCCTCTCTTCTCCCCTTCTGCAACCCCCGCTTAGTCACTTCCCCTCCCTCGTCTCCTCCTCCTCCCTCGTAACGGTCGTTGTCGCCCCCGCTCTCTTCGACCGTTACGAGTCCGGCCACCTCCGCATAACGCCCTCTGCCACCCCCTGCCCCTATAAATTCCCAGCTCCGTCGCCCATCTTCCCTATTCGACACTTCAGGAGAAAAGGCCTCTAGCCTTTGTCACAGCAAGGCTCGACCAGAGAAGCAATCTCCGGCGAGATCCAACCCGCCCTCGTATGTTGCCACGATCTTCCAAGCTCGTGCGAGCTCAGGTTCACTGACCCTCGAGCGAAGACCATCAAGAGCTTCAAGTTCCTTTTCCCAGGCGATTCACCCAGGTACCTCCCCTCCTTCTTCTTTTGTTGCCTTTGACGATCAGTCTATCTTATGCCCCAACTCCAATGATCTCCTCCCTTCTATGGCATCTCCACTCGCAAATCCTCCCTCTACCGTTGACCATATCGATCCTCACAAAGGATCGAGTTCATCTCCTTCCCCAGGCAACATCCACCTTCCTGGTGACCTATCTGACTTCTGCACCCTCGCACGAAGCTCATCCCCCATTTCCCCTTGTCGTTTCAGCTAACCCTTGCATGCCTCTATCGTTGTGTGTGGCCGCAACAAACCCTCCATCCAGAGCCTCCGCAGCCACTACTGCAGCACGTCCAGCCCATCTGGACCGCCTCTCCTTAGTCCCAGCTCCTTGGGGTCATTGCTCCTCCACCCCTACTGGTCGTGTGTCGACCGGGTCCTCACTCGTCGTAGCTCCATCGTCTCCGCCAACTGCATCCACCACTACCTCGCTCACACCCCCGCACCACCTCTAGCCTCCTGAGCGTGCTCCGTTACCGACCGTTGTTGCCTTCTGCTTGTAGCCCCAGAACGCCTCGCCACCTTCACCACCGTTGGATCGGTGGATCCAACGGTTCGTGCCATGCCACGTTCCCCCTTCTGAGCCTCGGTCCCTGCCTCGAGGCTCGACGACTCCGAACCCCCATCAGTGCGCCACCTGGAGGTTCGTGCCATGCCATGTTCCCCCTTCCGAGCATCGACCCCTGCCTCGAGGCTCGACAACTCTGAACCCCCATCAGTGCGCCACCTGGAGGTTCGTGCCCATACGGCAGCCTTGCTAACGAGCCTCCTCCTGAACCACGCACGCACGTGCAAAGCACATACGTGAGGGGTAAAATTGTAGAGTTCGCCCCATGGTTCTTGGAATTACAAGACACCCGCCCCCATCTGGAGTCATATGAGCACCACGTGACCATGGGAAAAATTACGCAAAGCCCCCTAAGCTCCAGAAAATTTAGCACGAGTCCTCACTAGTGAAGCACGAGCTACGCACGTGGGGAATCTGGAAAAATAATGCCATAGGCCCTCTGAGTTTCAGTAATTACAGATAAGCTCCCCAGGGACCCATTTGATAGAAAAATAAATATTTTTATTATATTTTAGTCCATGTTAGTTCATTTCATCATATCTTACTCATTCAAACTCTGATTTTTATGCATAATATGTCGTTTTGATGCTATTTTCAAGCTCTTTCATATTATATATTTTATGGACAAACCTGAGGTTTTTTGTTAGGATTTATCATGTGAGAATCTCTGTTGACAAATATAGGTTGATTATTGACATTTTGCGTTATATTTTCATTGAAAAATCAACTATTTATTTTGCAAGAATTTAATTGAGGATCTGATGGGTTTGAATTAATATTTAAGGATTTAATCTTTGCAGGGGCTAAATCGAGGAGGAATAAATTTAATCTCCATATTAATTTGTTTGATTAACGATTAATTTGGAGGATCAAATTACAAGGAATTCTGACAAGATTATTCATTTATTAACCTCCTAGCCTGTAACCTGGATTTATGGATAAATATTTCGGGACTTAATTTCATTTGATTTGTTGAGGATTAAGTGATCATCTTTGTGGGATTAAAAATCACATTCACAAGATCCTGCGCTGATGTATTCCCTCTGTTTACCTTCATTAACTTCGCATTGCATTTTCATCTTCACATTTCTATTTATTTTCTGACATTGAAATCAATCGAACATTTAATTAGTTATTTAATTTAATATAAAGCCACACAACTAAAAGTCACCATTTCATGTGTTCGACCTTGGTAGACTTGCCAAGAAAATTTCTCCACAACATTCAAAGATTGTGGTTTTTGTCGAATCATTTTTTGCCTCCTATACTACAATTATCAACTTTTAAAGAGGCGATTTTAGAGTTCATCAAGGCCGAAAGATCGGAGTGGAGAGTCATATGCTCCACACAAAGCGGGAGCGAAGTCGTCGAATTGACCTCTCACCAAGATCCTAAGCCAATTCAACAATCAACCACACTAAATAGATCAAGCAAGAAAGCAAAGGAGTGGATCAAAATCTATTGTACCCTATAAACATATGTATAGTGGACAAGTAGGTAGGTGTCCAACATAGGAAGCAAAACATGGTAGCAAGTATATTATGTATGAGTAAATAATATGTATGTATGTATATGTAGGCACAATATCAATCAAGGTATGTGTGAGTTTTAATGAAGTAATCTTTTTTCTTTTTAAAATTTTATAATTAACTGATTTTTTTTCTTTTTATAATTTTGTGATTTTTTAATTCCCTTTTTAATATAGTATAAGGACACATGTATAACTATATAGATATGCGTTATACAATATCGAATATTATAATTATAAATACAATAAAAAATAATTTAAATTTATATTAAATTATTTTTGTGCTTTTTATATTTTTATAATGTTTTTATGTTTTTTCAAGATTTTTTTTGTTAATTTTTATGTATTTTTAAAGTCCTAAGTACACAAAATCAAGGACTTTTTAAGTAGATAGAATGTTTTGGAAATTTAAAATACTAAATAGAGTCAAAATTTCCCAAAATTACTTTTAATAATGACATATAATAAAGAAAATTCAGAGACAAAAATAATCATTTTTTTCTATTTTTAAAAGTTTTTTCAAAATTTTTGTAAGGATTTGGAGCGTTTTAATTTTTAGTGCTTTTCTTTTTCTTTATTTAGGGATTTTTTTGTTTGGAAGTACAAAATACAATAATAAAAAATACTATTTTTTTGAAAATTTTAAATATGTTTTTATATTTTTTTGGATTTTTTAAAGCAAATAAGGAATAAAACATGCTATTTCAATCTTTAATAAATAGTAGATATGCCCAAAATGCAAAACTAATCATATAGCGTGAAAGATCAAGAAAGCATGCATATAATACTAATTTTTTAAAATTTTTGGAACATGCTTGATATTTTTTAAAAGTTGAAAACAAACACAAAGATTGATTGAACTGGTAGGGGTATATTTTTAATTAAAATAAAAGATAGGGGAAATGTGAAAATAACTCAAAACTTTACAAGTGAATTTCAAGGTTTAAAATTTAAACTACAATATTTAAAATCTGAGGGGGTATAATTGCAAAATGCCCAGCTCACATGGGGGTCCGTGTAAGATAAGCTCGCAAGGACCTAAATACAATATGCAAATCTTACAAGGGTTCACTTGCAAAATTTACACAAAAGCATACAAGAGAACATGCCTTGTAGAGACCTGACAGTAAATAGAAAAAAATATGAGGCCCTGATAGTAAAATATACTAATTATTTTACATGTCGAAGAATGTTTAAAATATTAAAGCGAAATAGAAATTACGGAGAGGCCTAAGTGAAATATACCCTTATTTACGCATGAAGGGATGGTTCTTGTGGAGCCATGTAGGCACCACTTAAGTGGATCTGTCGGCGATGGAGCACATCATTTTGGCTCAAATCAAACGATCTAGAATAGATATGGGAAGATGCCTCGATCCAACGGCTCACGGGTTGTCTCCAAGAACGCAAAGAACAACAGGCTTTACTCGACTCGATCTTTGATTCTAGGCGACTCTGGGCTTGATTCTTCACGCTAGAGGGTGCATCATCTTCATGGAGACCATCTGCATCTACACGTCTTCTTGGAACGAGTACAGGTGCCCCAATCGGGACCTGGAAGGTATTCTTCTTGGAGCCACAGATAGACTTCAAAATGTCTCTAGGTGCTTCGTCTAGCCCTAGGATATGCACAAACGGTTTCCTTGGCTCAAGGCAAAGATCCTCGGCCCAAAAAGAGCAACTGGAGTTGCGTAGGTTGGTTTGGCAGTGAAGCTCAGGCGGAGGTGGCACAATGAGCTTCGATTCTCTCTGAATCGGGGTGATTCGAAGGGGAAGATGGTCGGGTATTATGGAGAACGTGATGAGGAATGTAATGGGATGATCAGATGGGTCGATTATATGGGGAAATACAATGGATCTGACCTGGAGATCAAGCTCCAGATTTACATGCAAAATGGTTTACATTAAAATCTACTGCCCTAAACTAGAATCTAAATGCAAAATGGAAATCTATGCTAAGGATTTTACCTGAAAACAAAAGATGGGGGCCTTGACTTGACATGAACAAAGGAGATGAAACCACCGGGCGGAGCTCCAACAATGGCTGGATCGTCTCCTCCTTGCGCTCTCCTCGCTGCAAATCAGCACCCCACGCTTGTTGTGACCGGAGACAGATGTGTTACTATATGTCTGAGTATGTACATTTGGCAGACCAATAGGTTGATGACCCAATCAAGGTCTATACATCGGCGCGCTGGTGTGCATGCAAGGGCATATGAGTAATATGATCTCTCAAAGGGATCATATAGGTTCAGTTACCAAACCGGAAGACATGAGCTCACTCATGAGATATTAGGAAGAATCAAATTCCGTGCACGGTCGTCTCGCTTTGGAAGCTTAACTGAATTTGTAGGCTTGATATAAACTTTTGGAAAGTATATGATCAAGACCTAGGTATGATATATGCTTTGGAAAAGTATATGATCGATACTGACTCCCAATGATGGAATGAGAAACTTACTAATAAAACTCTGAAGTCGATAGTGTAAAATTGATCTCATACTTCAGGTTTATTCTGAGTCTTCCAGTATGCATGATGCACAGGTATTGGGAATACCTAAGGGTGATGTGATCATAAACGATTGTATAACCATAACGCTTCCATTCCTAGGGAGTGATGAAACAGGTCTGGATTTTAGTGACTCCTCTCAGTATAGAAGTAATCTGATCTTGATCCAAATGTTGGACATTGATCTGAATGAGATTCAGATACAATGAGAAGATTATATTTGCAGTCTTGATTTAATCAAGCATCTATGGGAGGCCCGAGATCTGGATTTGAGATGTGATCTCAATATCCATGTCACTATACGTGGAACAATACAATCACCATGTCCTTATCTCCAAATATTCACGGAGAAAGCACATTATCCTTGAAAGAGTTCATGGATAATTCTATTATTGATATATGTATTCGAGCATTGAGAAAATGGATAATTAAATGTGATTTAATTATCATGATAATATGAATTTGATTCATATTATAAGGAGAGATATCTAAGATAATTAAATGTGATTTGATTATCAAAGATGTGAATAATGTGAATGTGATTCATATTATTTGGGAACATGAGAATAGAGATCCAAGATGATTAAATGTGATTTAATTATCTTGGATATGAATAATGTGGATAGTACTATCCACATTAATCATATATATATTATAAATGTGATTTATAATATATAAGAGAGAGCTATTTGTAATTTACATTTGTTAATTTAATGTTGATGTGAATTGGATTCACATTGGACATTGAATTGAAAATGTAATTTACATTTTATTTTAGGTTGTGAATATGATTCACAAATTTTTCAATGGCAAGATTGCAATGTCTACAAAATAATTGTGAATTATTTTTGTAGAATAATTTGCAACAAAAAAATTGTTGCATAATCTTGGAGATTACAATATAGAGATGAGAGCCACCTTCCATATATATGGAGTGGACGACCACCACTCCTATTAGGAATGTGTGGCCGTCCCCGAAGGAGGCACTCTCTCTCCTATGATCTCCAAGAGATCTTGATTTAATTTGGTGATTGAATTCCATTGATTTATCAATATATATTTAATCTAAATTAAATTAATTGTTGTTTGTTTTTACCAACGCAAATCTTAGCCATTAAAAGAAACACAATCACTGAGAGCCATTGGATTTGTGTTGTCCATGGATTGAGATCCAAAGATCCCAAAATATTATAAAAGGAGAGGCACCCCTTTGCTCTTCTTAGCACATAAGAGAACATAAGTCTATTTCTCTCTTTCTCTATTTCTCTCTACACATCAACCCTCTCTCTTCCTCTCTCATGGTCGTCCACCATGGATGCTCTAGAGAGGGTCTCCATCGCCGCAGTGTCGTCGTTATACTGCCCGATCGTTTGCTCATGGATCTCCGTCTCCTTCGGTGCGCCTCACTCCTGAAGAAGACGTCGGATCGCGTGTGTAGAGATCAAGAGATCCGCTGCTTGGATCATCAACATGGATTGCGAGAAGCACGTGATTCATCCCCGCGCTCGCAAGCATCTCCTTCGTCGGATCGGACTTGAGACAGGAGGTCTCTTTTTTTAGAGACTTGATCGCAACCACGCTTCAAGAGGTAATCCTATTACTTGTTTGTGATTTAGACGAAACAATCCGATAAGTGTTCTTGGATCATGTGATTTCGTCGCATGAAAATTTTTTAATTTTCGCTGCATAGAACAACTAGTCTGACTAGTCGTTCTTCGTCATATTCGATACGATGCTCACGCTTCCGTGATGCACTTGAGGATTATCCCATATCCTTCAAGTGGTATCAGAGCCTTAGGTTGAAGGTTTTGGATACGATCCGTAAACCTAGGACGACCTGGGTTCGTTAAGGTTGCGAAAGTTTTTGTCGCATTTGATTTTCGCACATCTGTTTAGTGAATAAATTAGGCCCTGTTTAAAATGTTTAAAGACAAATTAATCACTTGAATTTTGTTTCCCATTAAATAAGGAAACCATAGGATCTGAGTTTACGTAATTTGGATTCCGTTTGCTCGAGATATGGTTGTTTTAATGAACATGTATTCACTGTTGCGGGGAACTGCAAATCTTAACTTGGTTAATGAGATAATTACTGTTTTGATCCACCTCGAAATGCGTGAAATATCACTTAGGTTCTGTCCTAAATAAAATTAGCAATTTTTTAAAATTGATTTTGTCTAATTTGGAGTTAAACTGATTGAGATATGTTAATTTTAGTAAGTAGGGATCACTGCTGAAATTACAGTCCTAATCAAGAACCATGTGATTGTCAATTAGTGAAATTAATTGTTAATTTCATGAAATAATTATGGAAAATATTTGATAAATATTGAATGATGATTATTTCCTTAATTGACTTAGTCTCAACCAATAAATTGATTAGATTTGATCTAGATCATAATTGGAAACACAATCATCAAACTCCTTGCTTGAATAGGATTGGGAATTTGTCTAGCAAATTTCCTTATAATCAAAAATATTTTGATTATTACTATATGATATAATTTCGGTTGAAGAACCGATGATCATCTCAAGTACAAAGTGATTGACTCGGTATTATTTTTTCCTGAGGCGGATATGGTGTCTAGTCGGGGATCGCTGGGGTAGCGGGTAACACCGGTTGCGGTCCGTCCCACTCCCGTCGGTATTGGCCATGGCAGCGGGTAGGGAACGAATGATGCCTGAGAGATCATGATGTATTTTCTAATTATTAAAATTCGAATTAATATGTACTTTGAGATAATACCATATATTCAAGTAAAATCAAGTTTGTTGATTGAATTGAATCGATAATTAATTTAATGTGATTAAGTTAATTATATCCAATTAAAAATACTCTATTATGAATATATGTGTATTTCTCTTAGAAGAATTAATTATATGAATATGATTCACAATAATTGAATAAAATTTGAATATAAGGTGGAGGATCACATAAGTGACATCAACGGTCTCCCGTCAAGGCGAAGGGTTCCGTCGCCAGATATTGTATGTAGGAGACGTCTGTCCTAAGTGACAGCTCCTGCATACGATCCATTTGGATCAGGCTCGTCGCTTCTCGAATGAGTACGGACGTATGCATAGTGACCCCAATATCGGGTCCTCATATTATTGGGGCGATATTGGACTACGCATAGCGAGTTGTATTCCCGTTGACGGTTGATTCAATTAATGACGGGTCAACATCACCTTAGGGGTGGTGGGCCCGGGTGTTAAAGACCGAATTGGGAGATGCAAGTTGGACTTGCAAGGCAGAATGTGTTCCCGCTTTTTTTTATCCGAATTACAGATTCTCATATTATTGGGATGTAACAAAGATAAGGAAGGAGATCCCTGATCTTGCTTGAGATATAATGGTAAGTATATCTCTTACATTGAAAGTGATTAAGGGAATGAACTTTCACTGTTGACATGGCAAGATAACTTTGATATAAAAATTCCTAAATCAAAGTAAATTATATATTTATATATGTTTATGCAAATTTCTTATTTCAGATAATCGTTCTTTAATCCCACTCAATGTTATACTCAATAATAACCAGTAGCATGGATTGGACCTTTGATCCAGATATTATACTTGCAATTGGACACATAATGTATGTGGTTACAATGTGCAAGTTTCCTCATAATAATGAGGAATGGTAATTAAATAGACACTAGGACTAAAGCCCTAGGGTTTGTATGTCTCTATAAGTCTTGATCTCATCGAATGTACTTTTGAAGTGACATGTCGATAATGATCGTAATTATCAAATAATCCTTATAAAATCTAAGAAGATGTTCTGGCATACATATGTGCTCTCGACATATAATCATGAATGACATGGTTCTCTGCATTATGCAGAATGGTGGCTCTATAGGAGATGATGTATTCAAATTGTTTGAGTACCTACCTGAACCTAAGTTTTAAGAGTTTAACTGGATGTAGATACGATGAGTGTCATCATTCTACTATCTATACTCTAGTCATTCATGAAGCTTCATAATATTCATATTGTATGAACTGAATGAAGCATGTATAAATGTTGAAATACTCTTATATTGAGATTTTTGATTTTAACATAAGAGATCCTTTGTCTTGAGAAATGATTGCTTATAGATAAAGGGAGCGCAGTGGAAGCATGGGTCGGACCCAAGTAAGAAGTATAGTCAAAGAGTTGACTATACTTCTGTGACTTCCATATGACATCAAAAGAGTTGGATGAATGCCAATACTGCAATAAGTTTATGTGTTGATAGTATGACTATCAAATCTATCTGGAATCCTTAGAGAAGGAATCGGATAGTACATCAGAATAATCTACATATAATCATTGAAATTGACTTACTTATTTGATAAGATAAAGTCTAATAATTGTATCTCAATCTTCAAATGACACTTGCATTTGGTTTCATATGTATTAGAAGATTAGAAATTTGATCTTAAGTTTTAATGGTCATCCATGTTGGAATTGATGCAATGGTTGCAACAATTTCCACCGGATGAATATACTTCATATTTTCAGTGGAAGAGCCCTTAGTCTTAGAGAATGTCTCTGTGACCTGGATATTAGAATACACTCATAGTTTATTTCTAAATGTTGGAAATAAACATGAATTCTGGAATAAACTTATCATAGAGAGTTATGATGGATATATTTCAGATAGTAATCTAACATCTAGTGGACTCTGCTAAATTAGAAAATTAATGAATGGTTCATTGGTATTTCTAATACTAAAAATTAAATCTTTAAAGATCAATAGGAGGATAACGATCATTTGACAATGATCTGGCATAATGTTTGGACATATGTCTGTTGATGAGATCAATGGACAAGTAAGAGATGAAACTCTAGAATGTCTAAAATTTCAAAAGTTGCATACTTATGAATATTGTATTCAAAGTAAAATATCCAATACACCCTTCTTGGGAAAGGTGTAAGATGTTAAGGTATTCAAGATCTCATACATATTGATGTATGTGAATCATCTATATCAGAATAAACATTATGCATATGAGATATCTATTAATGATTATTTGTGATATAAGATTTCTTCTCTTCACTTAGAATACTTTGAAATGTTCAAAGATTTCACACTTTTGGTTTAGAACCAAAGTCTGAAGGAAGATGAAATGAATTTGATCTAACCAAGGTAGCTTGTACCTATTAGATGAATTCAAGGAATACCTTATGGAGATGTGAATACCATTCCTATCTCAATCCTCCTAATGAACCTTAACACAACAGAGTTATAGGGAGATACAATTGATCATGTGTGACATGATTTGATCAATGATTAATCTTAGCATAATTATATCTTAGTTTCCATGTACATATATATGTGGTAGAGACTACATTGTATATATCCTTAATAAGGTTCCATGTGATTAAGCTGAAATCTTGCACTAGAGAGTGCTACTTCATTAGGAAAATAAAGAATGGTATTGGATACCTACTTTATCACCTTAAGATTCTTAAACGATCTCATCTACGAGAATGTGATTCTTAGATGATGAGACTCTTAAGAATCAAGATGAAAATGAAGTGAAGGAACTCATTTAATCTTGAGAAGATAATGAGACTCCTAAAATTGGAAACTAAAAGGACAATTATAGATGAAACATTAATACCTCTTCAAATAAATTTGAAGATGGATTCCATGTGTCAGTTGAATCTGACAATGATCTGACTTCATGTGATGAAGCTTCTGAAGATCATAGCATGGAAAGATGGATGTTAGCAATAAAGTCTAAATTAGACTTCATATACAAATGTTATATATGGACCCTCGAGGATCCACCTATATGGGTAAGACCCATTAAGGTGTAAATGGATCTTCAAGATAAAGAGGAAATCTGATGAGAAGGTAGAAACCTTCAAAGCACGGTTCGTAGCAATGAGCTACATACCGAAGAGAAGACATCGCTTGCGATGAGACTTGCTCTTCAGTGATCATGCTTGAACCCATCAGAATATTGTTAACTATAGCTACACAACTTGACTTTGACATCTTCAAGATGGAAGTCAAGATTGCATTCCTCTATGAATACCTCTCCAAGGATATTCATATGAAGTAGCCACAGGGCTTCATGGTTGAGGAAAGCAAGATGTGCAAGCTAAAGAAACTCCATCTATGGACTCAAATAAGCTTCTTGTAGTTGGAACATTAGATTTGATGAAATCATAAATGTTATGGTTTCAGATAGAATCTTGATGAACCATGTGAAGCATAGTGGGAGTGCCATTGTGTTCATCGTGCTAAATGTAGATAATATCCTAATCATTTGGAATGATGCATGGATAATAATAATAAGTGTTTTATAATCTGGTTGTTTCATACCTCGAGATATGATCTCAAGGACACCTCTTAGATCTTAGTTCTGAAGTTGTTCAGAAGCAAAGAAAAGAGGGTATTGGGACAGTCACACTAATAGTACACCTTGGACATTTCCATTTTCTGGAAAATTCCAAGAAAGGCTTCTTTTCCTTAAGATATGACATTAACCTATCTAAAGGGATAGCATCTCAAAGAGTTGAGGATGTGAATGCTAAAACTGCTTGCCCTTGTGCATCTGTTCCGAGAAGCCGGTATATTCTAGATGTGTACAAAAGCCAGATGTCAACCATGCAGTGGGAGTAGTAAACTGTTACTAATCCTACTATGGTGATAAAACACTTGATTGCAGTAATAATAATATCTTCATGGAGGACAAAACTTTTGAGATAGTGATCTCAAAGTCTTATCTTCAAGAAATTGAGACTTTATAGATAGTGATCTAAAAGGTCTTAACTATGAATACCTTAGGAGATAGAGATCTCCAAGAATAAGGGTATTCTAATAAGGATAATAAAAATTACATCCTGGTTATAATAATTATTGAGGTGTAGTGTCAAGGACACTATGACTGATATGATTGAGTATTGGTTGCATAAGATGCAACATTCGCATTGGATGCGAACACTGTTAGTATGAGATATGCAAGTGCCGTAAAAGGACTTGGCGTAGTCTCTTAGGAACAGAGTCACTGATCAGCTTACCTAGCTATTTTCTAAATAGCCTATGATTGTCACATGAGTGTGGGTTTGAATGATTAGCCCATTAATGACTCTTTGGGCTAGTGGGAGGTTGTTGGACATGCGAGCCCACAGCGAGCCATTATGTAATAAATGTTATTGCGAATATCATTCCCTAATCTGAAATGAAGAATACATAATTTGCATAATAGGTCCCTTAATACAATTAGGGTTATGTACCATGGCCATCTTGATGATCATACATCTGTTGATTGAAATATTGAATCATAGAGGCTGGTGCTTGGATGAACATCTAAAGAGTTAGATTGAGGACTCATCAAGCACCATCAAATGATTGTTAAGAGATGATCTACAGCCTGAGTAGGAGATGGCAATCCTTTCTCAGTTAGGCTGATATCTGATCGACCTCTTGATGCAGGTCCTCTGCATAGGAATAGAGATTCGGAGGTGTCAGATTAGTTAGGTCAAAGAGTTGACTTAACGAGATTCAGATAACCAAAGTCCTATATCATATGCTGTCATGATATAGGCATGCATCCTCTGACCGGAGACAAATGTGTTACTATATGTCTGAGTATGTACATTTGGCAGACCAATAGGTTGATGACCTAATCAAGGTCTATACACCGGCGCGCTGGTGTGCATGCAAGGGCATATGAGTAATATGATCTCTCAAAGGGATCATACAGGTTCAGTTATCGAATCGGAAGACATGAGCTCACTCATGAGATATTGGGAAGAATCAAATTCCGTGCACGGTTGTCTCGCTTTGGAAGCTTGACTGAATTTGTAGGTTTGATATATACTTTTGGAAAATATATGATCAAGACCTAGGTATGATATATGCTTTTGGAAAGTATATGATCGATACTGACTCCCAATGATCGAATGAGAAACTTACTGATAAAACTCTAAAGTAGACAGTGTAAAATTGATCTTATACTTCAGGTTTATTATGAGTCTTCTAGTATGCAGGATGTATAGGTATTGGGAATACCTGAGGGTGATGTGATCATAAACGATTGTATAACCATGACACTTCCATTCATAGGGAGTGATGAAACGGGTCTGGATTTTAGTGACTCCTCTCAGTAGAGAAGTAATCTGATGTTGACCTGGATTATATGGGGAAATACAATGGATCTGACCTGGAGATCAAGCTCCAGGTTTACATGCAAAATGGTTTACATTAAAATCTACTGCCCTAAACTAGAATCTAAATGCAAAATGGAAATCTATGCTAAGGATTTTACCTGAAAACAAAAGATGGGGGCCTTGACTTGACATGAACAAAGGAGATGAAACCACCGGGCGGAGCTCCAACAATGGCTGGATCGTCTCCTCCTTGCGCTCTCCTAGCTGCAAATCAGCACCCCACGCTTGTTGTGACCGGAGACAGATGTGTTACTATATGTCTGAGTATGTACATTTGGCAGACCAATAGGTTGATGACCCAATCAAGGTCTATACACCGGCGCGCTGGTGTGCATGCAAGGGCATATGAGTAATATGATCTCTCAAAGGGATCATACATGTTCAGTTACCAAACCGGAAGACATGAGCTCACTCATGAGATATTAGGAAGAATCAAATTCCGTGCACGGTCGTCTCGCTTTGGAAGCTTAACTGAATTTGTAGGATTGATATAAACTTTTGGAAAGTATATGATCAAGACCTAGGTATGATATATGCTTTTGGAAAGTATATGATCGATACTGACTCCCAATGATCGAATGAGAAACTTACTGATAAAACTCTGAAGTAGACAATGTAAAATTGATCTTATACTTCAGGTTTATTATGAGTCTTCCAGTATGCAGGATGTATAGGTATTGGGAATACCTGAGGGTGATGTGATCATAAATGATTGTATAACCATGACACTTCCATTCATAGGGAGTGATGAAACGGGTCTGGATTTTAGTGACTCCTCTCAGTAGAGAAGTAATCTGATCTTGATCCAAATGTTGGACATTGATCTGAATGTGATTCAGATACAATGAGAAGATTAGATTTGCAGTCTTGATTTAATCAAGCATCTGTGGGAGGCCCAAGATCTCGATTTGAGATGTGATCTCAATATCCAAGTCACTATACGTGGAACAATACAATCACCTGTCCTTATCTCCAAGTATTCGCAGAGAAAGCGCATTATCCTTGAAAGAGTTCATGGATAATTCTATTGTTGATATATGTACCCGAGCATTGAGAAAATGGATAATTAAATGTGATTTAATTATCATGATAATATGGATTTGATTCATATTATAAGGAGAGTTATCTAAGATTATTAAATGTGATTTGATTATGAAAGATGTGAATAATGTGAGTGTGATTCATATTATTTGGGAACATGAGAATAGAGATCCAAGATGATTAAATGTGATTTAATTATCATGGATATGAATAATGTGGATAGTACTATCCACATTAATCATATATATTATAATTGTGATTTATAATATATAAGAGAGAGCTACTGTAATTTACATTTGTTAATTAAATGTTATTGTGAATTGGATTCACATTGGACATTGAATTGAAAATGTAATTTACATTTTATTTTGGGTTGTGAATATGATTCACAAATTTTTCAATGGCAATATTGCAATGTCTACAAAATAATTGTGAATTATTTTTGTAGAATAATTTGCAACAAAAAAATTGTTGCATAATCTTGGAGATTACAATATAGAGATGAGAGACACCTTTCATATATATGGAGTGGACGGCCACCACTCCTATTAGGAATGTGTGGCCGTCCCCTCCTTCCAACATGGAAGGAGGCACTCTCTCTCCTATGATCTCCAAGAGATCTTGATTTAATTTGGTGATTGAATTATATTGATTTATCAATATATATTTAATCTAAATTAAATTAATTGTTGTTGGTTTTTACCAAGACAAATCTTAGCCATTAAAAGAAACACAATCAATGAGAGCCATTAGATTTGTGTTGTCCATGGATTGAGATCATGGATCCCAAAATATTATAAAAGGAGAGGCACCCCTTTGCTCTTCTTAGCACATAAGAGAACATAAGTCTCTCTCTCTCTTTATTTCTCTCTACATGTCAGCCCTCTCTCTTCCTCTCTCATGGCCGTCCACCATGGATGCCTTAGAGAGGGTCACCATCACCGCAGCGTCGTCGATATGCTGCCCGATCGTTTGCTCATGGATCTCCGTCTCCTTCGGTGCGCCTCGCTCGTGAAGAAGATGTCGGATCTCGTGTGTTGAGATCAGGAGATCCGCCGTTTGGATCATCAACATGGATTGAGAGAAGCACGCGATTCATCCCCGCGCTCGCAAGCGTCTCCTTCGTCGGATCGGACTTGAGACAAGAGGTCTCTTCGTTTAGAGACTCGATCGCAACAACGCTTCAAGAGGTAATCCTATTACTTGTTTATACGAAACGATCCAAGAAGTGTTCTTGGATCATGTGGTTTCTTCGCATGAAAATTTTTTAATTTCCGCTGCATAGAACAACTAGTCTGACTAGTCGTTCTTCGTCGTATTCAATACAATGCTCACGCTTCCGTGATGCGCTTGAGGATTATCCCATATCCTTCAGACCCAAGCAAGAAGGAAAGTCAAAGAGTTGACTGTACTTCTGTAACTTCCATATGACATCCAAAGAGTTGGATGAATACCGATACTGCAACAAGTTGATGTGTTGATAGTACGACTATCAAGTCTATCTAGAATCATTAGATAAGGACTTGGATAGTGCATCGAAATAATCTACATCTACATAACATCATTGAAATTGACTTACTTATGAGATAAGATCATAGTCTGAAAATTGTATCTCGTTCTTCTAATGACATTTGCAATTAGTTGCATATGTTTTAGAAGACTAGAAAATTTGATCATAAGGTTAATAGTCATCTACATGGGCATTGATACAATTATTGCAACAATATCTATTGGATAAATAGACTTCATATTTTCAATGGGAGAGCCCTAGTCTTAGAGAATGTCTCTATGACCTATATATTAGAATACACTCATTGTTTATTTCTAAATGTTGGGAATAAACATAAATTCTGGAATAGATCTATCATAAAGAGTTATGATGGATATATTCAGATAGAAATCTAATATCTGGAGGACTCTATTAAATTAGAAAATTAATGAATGGTTCATTAACATTTTTAATACTGAAAATTAAACCTCAAAAGATAAATAGCGAGATGAAGATCATTTAACAATGATCTGGCATCAAGCCTTGGACATATGTCTATTGATGAAATCGATAGACTAGTAAGAGATGAAGCTTTAGAATGTCTGAAATTTCAAATCTTACATATTTTTGAATATTGTATTCAAATTAGAGAATGCCCAGTTCACCCTTCTCTAGGAATGGTGTTAGATGCCAAGGTATTCAATATCTCATACATATTGATGTATGCGGATCATCTATATCATAATAAATATTAATGCTATGTGATATCTATTTATGATTATTTAATATGAGATTTCTTACCTTCACCTTAGAAACCTTTGAAATGTTCAAAGATTTCACAATTTTTATATAGAACCAAAGTTTGAAGGAAGATGAATGAATTTGATCTAACCTAGGTAGCAAGTACCTATTATATGAACAAAGAATACCTTATGGAGAAAAGAATGTCTTTCCTATCTCAATCCTCCTAATGCACCTAAACTTAATGGAGATATAGGGAGGTACAATTGGATCATGTGTGAAATGATATGATTAATGATGAATCTTAGCATAATTACCTCTTAGTTTCCTTGTGTATATTGTAGTAAAGATTACAATATATATATCCTTAATAAGATTCCATGCATATCTAAACCCAAACATACTCATAAGCTGTGTTTTGGAACCTAGCCTAGTATTGGACACTTGAAGATTTAGGGTTTCTTGGTTCATAACTTTGTCATGAATGCAAGTAAGCTGGAATCTAACACCAAAAAGTGCTACTTCATTAGGAAAATAAAGGATGGTATTGGATACCTACTTTATGACCTTGAGATTCTTAAAAGATCTAAACTCTAAGGATATGATTCTTAGAGGATGACTCTCTTGAGAATCAAGATGAAAATAAAGTGAAGGAACTCATTTAACTATAATGAGGCTCCTGAAATTGGAAACTAAAAAGGACAATTAAAAATGAAACACTAATACCTCTTCAAATAAGTTTGAGTATGGATTCCATGTGTCAGTTATGTCTGACAATGATCTAACTTCATGTGATGAAGCTACTGATTATAATGATTATTGAGTTGTAGTGTCAGAGACATTATAACTACCTTAATATTGAGTATTGGATGCATAAGATGCAACATTCGCATTGGATGCGAGCACTGTTACTAGGAGATATGCAAGTGCCGTAAAAGGACTTGGCGTAGTCTCTCGGGAACAGAGTGACTGATCAGCTTACCTAGCTATTTTTCTAAATAGCATATGATTGTCACATGAGCGTGGGTTTAAAGATTAGCCCATTAATGGCTCTTTTGGCTAGTGGGAGATTTTTGGATGTGCGAGCCCACGATGAGCCATTATGCAATAAATGTTATTGCAAATATCATTCTCTAATCTGAAATGAAGAATAATTAATTTGCATAATAGGTCCCCTCGGTACAATTGGGGTTATTTACCATGGCTATCTTAATGATCATACAACTATTGATCAATTGTTGAATCATAGAGGTTGGTGCTTGGATGAATATCTAAAGAGTTAGTTTGAGGACTCATTGATGAATCCACGATTCATCACTCTAAAAGTTGAAAATAGAGCTTTGTTCTTGAGTAATTAGCTGCATTTCATCATTTATTCTACATTTTTACCATTCATGCAATTAGAATTTATATCTACATTTTAGCATGCATAATTGCACTCATAATCATCTTCACATTTTCACCTAACTTCATGCATTTTTATCAAATTCATGCTAACTCCAATTGATATCAAACCACTTTCATTGTGTACATATTACTAACAAAATTAAAATAAAAATACAAAAAAAATATAACTCAAATAATTGCCCCATGAGATAAAACTCCAATTTCAGAATAAACAAACTAAAACACACATATCTTCCTTATACAATGTCCGGTTTAGGTATACACTTTTAAAGTAAAATATATTCAAAGGCCTTCAAAATAAGACCAATTTCATAAAAATCAGAGCTCATATGTGAAAGTTGGGTTTTGGGCCTCTTTTACGTATTTTATGTTTTACCTGATTTTGACATATTATTTTATGCACATACTTAACTCCTTTCTTTTATTTATTTTTCATTTATATTCTTTGATGAAAGTTTTATTAAAATATACAAAAATCTAAATCTAAAATAAGGCTAAATCAAAGAAACTGATCGAGTCTGAGTGTCCCTTGTGAGACTGTGCAAATATCTCACTTTTTCCACTTTATTTTATTCTCCTATTTTCTTATTTATTAAAAATCCAAAAAATATATTAATTTGTAAATATGTGTCTTTTATTTTATCGTATTTTTTTCTCAAAGTTTGTCTTAATTAAAAATCACAAAAAATTACAAAACCCCAAAATCATTGGTGTTCTATGCATATAGGTTACCCCGACCTCTTTTGATTTGATCCCTTCACGAAAGTTGTAGATCTCGTCAAGACGGGAAACTTTCGTGAAGTTTTTTTTATCTGAGTTTTTTGTTATTTCTTTTCAATTTATCTTTGCATTTTATTTTCTGAATTTTCTGGAGTTGACACTTGGCAGCTCATGGAGTTGCTTAATTATTATAAACCTATGCACGTGATGCACACGTGCCCCCCTGCGCACATGCCCAACATGTGCCACCATTGTACTCCTTCCCTCTCCCAGTCAACACATCTTCTTCAGAACCACGGGACCATCTTCCTCTGCCTTCCTCGGGTGAGCTCGCCCATTCTCCGCTACCGACATGCAACCAACCTCTGCACCCGACGTCCTTATCCTCTGGCCGGCCTAACCCTCACCCACCCATAAAAACAAACATAGGAGCCGCGTCCACAGCATCCACCATCACATACCTTCAATACCCATCGAGAGAGATGAGGTGGTGACATCCATCCTCTCTATGGAGAAGACCTCCTCCAGGCGCGATCATCCAAGCCTCCTCCTCTGCCTTGGAGTCGAGGCGAGAACAAGGAGAGGGCCAAATCTCCTCAATCTCATGCGACGAAACCCCATATCCCCTTCTCCCTTTTTAGTTTGTTTTCACCCTTTACTCTGTTTCCTCTATCTCCATCATCACCTTCCACCGATCTTCTCCACCATCCTCGCCCATCGAGCTGCGCTTCACCATCATTCTCCTCTCCTCTCGCTTTACCTTCTTCTCTTCTACAACCTTCCACCAACGGTTCCTCTCCATCACTTCGAACCGAAGCACCAAGCACCACCGTCCGCGACGTCTGACTTTGACAAGCATCCGCCCCGATCGTTGACATCCTCTAGATCGCTCGAGTCTGTCGCACCACTTGGAGCAGTTCGTTGTCCGCACCTACAGGAGCCCCCCTCTGCCTAGACCATCTTGCCACCGCCGTAGGATTCCAGCAGCGTCTCGCCTACCACTTTCCTCCGTTCATGCCACGACCGGTTGCCCCTCCACCTCAGCCGCAGCTCCGTCGCACGGTGTCTTCTCTGCCATCAACCGTACGTCTTCGCCAGAAGCATCGCAAGCCGTGATCGAGATCCCCACATGCCCCCACCGGTGATGCGCCTCTTGAGGATCCCACCTCAGCTCTCTCTCTCTCTCTCTCTCTCTCTCTCTCCATTGCATGCACCGTACATGAGAGGAGGGGAATTCGCAGAGGTACCCCTACATCTCCAGCAAACTAAGCAGAATTCCAGCCTCTTTGAGCTCACGTGCAGTGCACGTGCACATCGAGAAAATTTGTACGGGCACCCCTCGAATTCCTAGCGATTGCGCATATACCCTTGCTACTTGGAGTCACGTGTGATGCACGCACACCTGGAACAATTGCATAAATATACTCCTGAGTATGGGTAATTATTCTTAGATCCTATCTCTGCAGTTTCTGTTTATTTTATTTAATCCTTGTAATTTTGCATTGAAAACCCTGTGTTCCTATATTATTTTGAACATTCGTTTGCATCATCTTTATTTATTAAAAATAACATTGTATTCTTTAATTAATTCTCTACAATATGGCATGCTTGTGATATTTTTATGAACTTTGGTTAATTAATTTTTAATATTCTCATGGAAAATTGCATATTTTACCTAGACCAACCTTAGAAATTCATAGTTAATTAACCATAGCTCGAAAAATTGTCAAAAATTCACGGATCGTAGAAGTAATTGTTACTTATATGTCCCCAAAAAGAATTAATTTGCAGGCATATTTTGCTCTATAAAAATCATTCTATGTATTTCATTAATTACTTTTTAATAGTATTAAATTCAATATTTTTAGGGTTTAGGATTTTTTGAGATATATTACCTAGTGATATATCTTAGATAATTGTATTTCTGAAAATAAATAGATTTAATATTTATTGTAATTAATTATTGAAAATTACTCTGTTTGTATACATAAATCCATTATTTATTCACATTGTATCAAAAAATTCTAAAAAATTTAAAGTGCATATATTTCACCATTATTTACATCTCGATCATGTTTCATAATTTCTGGACATTGTTTGGTCATAAATTGCATTTTAGTCCCCGAATTTGGCCATAATTACATTTCATTTATTATTTGTATAAAAGTAAAAATACCTCTCTGAAAGCCTAACTTCAAGATCGACTAAAACCATCCTAAGGAGGCAGTTGCCTCCCTGCATTCGACCTTGGAATTTCCAAGTAAAAAAAATTGACCGTTCGCTTTAATTGGACTAATAATTAAATAAGTGGTTGTTTTGATTAATCGTGAATTGCATACCTGCAACGGACAAAATTAAGTGTCAATTTAGATAACTTAACAAGGGTATTTTAGGATTTGTCAAATGGCCCCGTTATCGGGGGGGCACGACTTATGTTGTTTTTACAAAATCAAGTTTTTAGGTTTTCCACCCCCGGGTAGTCTGACTCCCAATTTTTCTTATATTTATTTCTCAGCATTTTCCCTTTTATTTTGTATATTTTTCTTTGAATCTCTCTAATATTTGATCTTTAATTTTTCGTGTGAGGTACCTCATGAACTTAGAGCAGCTTTCTTGGAAGCCGACGTAACTCAAAGCGGTCAGACACATGAAGAATTTATTTTTGAAGAGAGAGAGAGAGAGTTTGTATTTCATTTTGTAATTAAACATTTCCAGCGATTCTAGATCAGGTTCTTGCATGTGTAAAGAGAATGAAATCTTTGTGATGTGTCGGACCTGTTTCACTCTCCGGTGAGGATGGTGCCCAACTTGAGTGGTTCGTAGTCCTAGGATTGCATCGCGGCTATTAGAGCTACTAGGATTTTTGTGATCGTAGGATTAGGACCACACTACACTTAATTATACACACTAGATCGATCTTTATTTAGCCGAATTAAATTGTTCTATCACTTGCTAATAGACATTAATGTTCTAGGTGTGATTTCCTGTGCATGCATTAGATTTATTTTTCTAAGGAAATTTCAATTATGTTTAGAATCTTGCACAAAGATTACGAGGAAGCACTGTAAGTATCTGTGACTCAACATTTATCATCATCTTTCCCGCTGCACGACTTTTTCGATTTTCCCTCGATTTTCATTCACATATGAATAAAGGAAATTGGAATCCCCATGTAGATGTACATTGATATCCACTCAAATTCAAAGAAATAACCAAATTAAAATTGGGACCGCTAAACAAAGCTAACTTAATTAAACCCATAAAATCAAGAATTTTTATAGGAGAGCAACCCCATCCTTGTATTCATTTATTATTCCGAGTGAGAGAGAGAGAGAGAGATGAACACTAGGAAAGAGCCAAGATAGGATTTTCATATTAACCATTGATTCTACAAAAATGTTTAGCTGCTTCTCAGTGAGGATCTACAGGTAGCCGGTAAATGATCCGGATTTACTTAACAGAGTGGGAGGTTAAGAGGACACTGTGTAAGGCTCTGTCCTCAAGTAACGGGTAGTCATATTTGTACGGTCCGTACTTACTTCTATACTGGTTGAAACTGGGTACAACTAGTCATAAGAGTCAGGCCAGTCTTTAGGGAAATACATGCACCTAATAGCTCGTTAACTCTGTCAAAGATTGAAATTATCGCCAACTAAAATTGAAAAGATAATTGGCCGATCCTTTGCGGCCTTCACTATGTTGATTTGGTGAATTCAGGGTTTTGCATTTGTATATTGAATTGTGTGATAGTGCACTTGCACACACAGATCATGGTTTCACGAATAATTTTTTACCATTCCATTTGAAGATGTCGGAATATTGGCATTCATACCCAGACTCCATGGGCCATGCTCACAAGACAAATTCCCAATCTTCTTTTGCACTTTCTTTTCAGAGGAACCCTCTCTTTGAGGTAGTTTCTCCCCAACCATCATTCTTTTCACCCACCCTTGGTTGAAACTTTGAAATACGAACCACTCACAAAGACCGAACATGTTCTATAAATACACAATGGAGAGAATGAATTCGAGGATGAATATAGGCATAACCGACTTTGATAGAGGAACATGATTCCCGGTTACGTATGATAATTTACTATTTAAACCATCCTCTACTCGGGATGATTCACAACCCGAGTATGATCACTTTACCTTTGACCACACAAATGACACCCAAAGTCAAGGAAATTGGACTCATGACCAGACCCTGATCATAGAGACTGACTACAACTGTTCAGGAGAAAATGCCAATGTCATCATACCGAGCATAGTCACTCAAATACGAGTCATGAGACGATAGTGGATGACATAACTCGGATCAATAAGAGAACTGAGGTTTTGATAGAACAATTTGATAATGTCATCCAAATAGTAAAAGACATGATAATCAACCAAGAGGAATCGAGAAAATCATAGAGCGAACCCGATACACATAATGTGCCTGATTCCCACACACAAACACCACATACAACTGACCATCCTACCGACTCTATTAAAAATTCCAAAAAAATAAATAAAAAACCAGAAAATTCAAAAAAATCAGACAACATTAATGAATCGTTTTGCAAAAGTCAGATCTTAGAGCTTCCATTAAACAAGGCCATGTTTAAGCCAAAAATCGAGCGGTCATATGTTCCACACAAGGCGGGAACACAGACGTCGAAGTAACCGACAAGAAATCCAGATTAAAACATCAATTAATTCACAATCAATGATCGAGCAATGAATAGCAAATGTGGAGCTAAAATTTATTATAACTCTACAATGGATGTGTATAGTGTGAAAGCATGTAGAGGTCAATGACAGAGAGTAAACTAGATAAATTGGGCAAAAAGAATGCAAATGTGATTAGGAAGGCTTTGTCTATATGTTTTTTTTGTGGGTTTTTAATTTTTTAATTTTTGATTTTTGATTTAATATTTTTGTATTTTGATTTTTTACTTCTCTGTTTTTATATTTTCTACTTATATTTTTAGATTTTTTTATTTCCTTTTTCTTTTATAAATATAGTAAAGCCATATATATAAAGTATATATACAAAGTAGACTAATATATATATAAATACAATTAAAAATAGTAAAAATTCATAAAATAAAATGTTTTTGGGTTTTAAATAATTTTTACTATTTTTATGATTTTTGAGATAGTTTTGATAATTTTTAGAAAATTTTAAAGTAAAAAATACCCTAAATAAGGGTTTAAGTAAATAGGCTGAATTAAAATGGAGATAAAAAATAGCAAATAGAATCAACATTTCTCTAAATTAATTTTAAATCTTAAATAATAATATAAATAAAATTCAAAGCTAGAAAATAGATTTTTAGGATTTTTAGGGATTTTTTATATTTTTATAAGTGTTTTTAGGTCTTTTTTATTTTCAAGTGTTTTCTTTTAAAAATATTTGTGGGATTTTGCTATAGGGTTGCAAAATACTAAATAAATAGAAAATACATTTTTTTGGAATTTTTCAAAAGACTTTTAAACTTTTTATATATTTTAAACTGTAAACACGAATTAAAAGTTCTTTTTTGATTTTTAATAAATAATAAAAGGGTTCAAAATTGCAAAGTAAAATATGGGCATAAAACTAGAGACAATTAGGGTCCTACATGTATTTTTGTGGATTTTTCAAGAAAAATGATATTTTAAATAAATAGAGGAAACAAAGAGAAACTACAATACTAGCAAGGGTATAAATGTAATAAAAATAAAGTCTAAGGGCCTTTCTTATAATTTCACCAAAAAATTATACTGTATATTCAGAATTATTGACAAAACCACAATAAACAAATCTCACAAGGGTTTAGTTGCAAATAACCCTAGATTTATTAGCTGACTTGGACAAGGTCTAAAGTGTAGATAAAATAATTTACGAGGGTATTTATGCAAGTATTACAAAATATTAAAGCAACAGATGAAAGTTTATCTTCTAATTAATAAATTACAAAAACTGAGGGGTGAGTAACGCAAAATTACCCCTCTAAGAGGCGTTGATCGAACGACGGGGAGCCGCTCACTTGACACGTGGCACGCCTGTGGTGCGTGATGGCAGTTTGCGAGCGATGACTGGGATTAGATCCCAGATCCAGATTGAACAGTGCTGGCTTGCTTGATCGGACGGTGGCTGTAGACCTGATAGTTGCGTTCTTGATCCGATGGCAGAGAAGGGGCGTGCATTAAAAGGAAAGAATCTACGGTGATGCGAGCTTCCTCCGTCAAGTCGCCCCCTCCGTCGTTCTTCCTTGCTGCAAAGTGTCCCAAAATGCTCCTGGCTGGTCTCTTTATCGACTAGGGCCCTCAGAACGGCCAGAGGGCACCAGAGCTCACCCACGAGGGTGGAAGAGGGGAGATGCTCCAAGTGCCTCCGACTTGATGCAAAATCAACCCAGATGAGCCCTTGACCTCCAGAACCTACATGATAAGCTCAAACACAAACAGTGAGGGCTCTGGAGGTGTTTCTAGGATGAAATGGAGTGGAGGGGGTCGGGCAGAGGTGCTTCGACGATGGTGGGGGAGATGGAGCACCAGAGGCTCGATCTAGGTAGAATCGAGGCAGACGAGAGGTGAACAAGGTGGAGAAGGCGATGGGGAGGCTACTGGAGGTGAAGTGGAAGTCGGTCAACAAGAGGAAACATGGCGGAGGAGTTCGCCGGAGTGGGTCTCCGACGAGTTGTGATGGGTGACTAAATGACTAAAACACATGATTACACGCTAAAATAAAAGCAAGAAATAAACCTAAAGCTACAAGATAGTCTGAAAAGTAATAAAAAGACTTCTAATGGCCGGAAGACCATGAAGTGTACCTCGATGGTGGTGGGCCACCGGAGATGGTGGAAGCACCTAAAGCCAACTCCTTCGATCCATCTAGGTGCTCAGCTAGGATGCTGTCACCATCCTCCAGCTTTTGGGCATAAAAAGGAGGAGAAAAAGAGGGCCAAAAGGGTTCAAAAATGGGAAGGAGGTAGAGGAAGGTTTTGTACAGCATGACCAAGCAGGTCCAAAGAACGATGGAGTCAGCTCAATATAGTGATCCATTCCATGAGGAAGCGAGCCGGCATGTATCACCAGTGATCGAGGAGAAATAATGCAGAAGGAATCAAAGCATATTCGTGAAAGGAGCGGTGTAGACAAATTCGAGAAATGGGGCCAGAACATAGGTCTGATAAAGGCTAGGGGGAGTCAGAGGAGTTGACCTCCGGTAAACTCCAGACTCCACTTGGTTGGTCCACGTGGATCAACTAGGAAACACCCAATCTAAAAAGCTTGGAAATTCAATATTAAATATAAAATGATTTTATCAATGTTAAGTTATAAATTAAAAAATGTTTCTTATTTTTTAGATTATTTTATGATTTTTATTTATTTTTTAAAGCAATTTAATTACAAGTTAGTTTTTAGGGTTAATATATAGGTATATTTATCTATTTTTGTATACTTTTGTTTTTATTTTATATTTTGCATTTTGTTATTTTATTTTATTATTTTATAAAATTATAACTTTTTTATACACTTAAATATTTTATTTTATTTTTTGATATATTATATACACTTTAATAAATATGTATATTTATTATACATGTATAAGTATAGGTATTTCATCTATGTATTTTATATACATATTTTATTTTAGTAGTTTCTTTATTATTTGTTTATAGTTTTAATATGTACATATATTATAAATAATATTTACAAAATTATAAAAATATAAAAGTATAAAATAATAAATAATAAATAATAAATAAAATGAATATTTTATTTGGAATATACAATAGGAGTCCAAAACCTAACTTTCACACCTTAACTCCAGAAAAATATGAAACTACCTCAATTAAATAGCTTATTAAAAGTTATATACAATTAAAGATGATTTTGATATATTTTGAGTTTTTATTTGAGTGATATGGATCTTGGAAGTTGGGATTTTGGAATTTATTTTGAATGTAACTTTTATTCTGTATATTATTTTTGTACGAAATCAATTTTGTATTTTTTATATATTATTATCTACAACTTTCATGTACAAAATTTATTTATTTGAGGTATAAAAAATGGAAAATGGAATCGGTATCAAAAATGAATAAAGAATGAATTAATGAATGGGAATTTTAATGTATTAATGACCCTTATCTCCCCATACTTCATTCCTTGTCGACCTAGTCATCAAGATGCCTAGGTCTCGAGGTTTAAGGTCATAAAATAGCCTTCATACTTTATTTTTTTTCTTTTCTTTTCTTTATTCTATAATTTTGGCTTTAAAAATAAGATTTTATACAACATTTACACAATAATGCACGAATCTTAATTTATGCAAATGAGAGGTATTTACATGCATTTACTAGGGTTTTTAAGGCTAAAATGATAGAATAAAGGTGGTGAAATGGAGATTCATCAGGCCATATCTATGTACCCGATCTTCATAGATTTGTGAAGAGTCGATTATCACCTAAGAATATGGGAAAGAAAAGATCTCGAACGAAATATCATTTTATTACTATGGCCAGTTCACTGGTGCTGACCCAGACGAGTAAGGTCCAGAAAATGTAACAGTTGACCAAGGTGACCTGTAAAATTGATAATATTGAGTTTAATAATGTTTGGATTGATGACGATTCTACCCTGAATATCCTCACGAAGTCCATGTTTGATCGACTCAAACTCCGACTGCTCAGAAAGACCCGAGTGATCATTCAATTTCCGGACCGATCAACAAAAAGGTTGAGAGAATTTTTTCTGTCGTCATTACTTTCCAAGGTGTCGCACATAGAGTGGACTTTATTTTCCTGGAAATTGAACACCGAGGAGATTTGTCTGAGTCTCCCATTATTTTGAGAAAACTATTTCTGGTTTCCACTAGAGTGACTATTAACTGCGAGACACAAGACATTATAATACTGAACCCAAAGCAATTGATCAAATTCTCGAGGACACACTAAACCCTGAGACAACCGAACATGAAATCGACAGTCGTGACATAGAGGAATCCTCATATTCCCAAACCTCTACACTTATCACAAACACAAACGAAGGAGAGACATCTTATGAAACAACTGACGAGGCTACAAAGGTGAATGGAATCAATTGAGATACATCCGATTCACCACACCCGGACGAAGTTATTTAAGATATCCTTGAGTCCATACACACAAAGCAATCAGAGAGCACCTACTCGGGACGTGTGCTGACTCTACAAGAGTATTACAATCTATATGGAGACTCATCTGATAAGGAACCTATGGTCATTACCTAACAAAGAATACCTCTTGAATCGATTAAGAATGCCACCTTCAATATTTCATAAAAATAATCATCTGAGGATTCACCATCAAGTTCGGAGGATGCGATTATTACGAGTGAAGTCAATTCAGCGGTTCAGAAGCCTAATTGGAACAAGCAGTCCTACGTCGACCCACATTGGACTTTTCTCGATACTCATTATTAATCTTCTAGGGCTGACTCCCCTTGTCCCATTCATTACACCAGAACAATTTGTTATGACCAGACAGATACTTGTTCATTGATGAATCTTGTCTCATCATGCTAAAATTCATTAATTAAACCTCTGACTTAATTAATCCACTAAAATCCACTAATAATTCATTCATTTTATCTTGTATTATATTGTACATTCTTAACCTATAATTAATTGCATTTAATTACTATTATTTGCTTTGTTGTTATTTTATCAGCAAAAACCCATAAAGATGAAGTCAACAATTGTCTATAATATCACCAACCCTTAAAAGAACAAAAAAAAGACAAAAAATATCAAAACCAAAAGCAAGTGTTTTTAACCCCTTAAAAATACCCCCGAAAATACTTTTTATATAAATGACCTCTTTTGGCTTTTCATCCAACATGAAACTTGTAGATCTCATCGAGACGAATAATTTTAATATTTTGACTTTTTCCTAATTTTTCCTCTAACTTATTCTTTCATAATTTTCTTTGTCTTTATTATTTCGAATTTGCTGGTGCATCCATGTGGCGCCCTCTTGGTCACCCACGTGGTTGCCTTGTCTTCTCGCTACACGATGCCATCTCTAGCAGTTAGATCCCTCTTCATCTGCCTCCATCCTAACTGCTCACTCTTTCTTCATCCTCATCCGCCCAATCAACCTCTGGACGCCATCACCACCGCTCATTCATTCCTTATCCCCAGCCACTAGATTCCACCTCTCATCCTACGGTTACCCTCTGATGAATCTGTGATTCATCACATCTAAAGTTGAAAATAGAGCCTTGTTCCTGAGTATTTAGCTGCATATTTCCCTTTATCTTGTACAATTAGCATTCATGCATACATCCACAATATATGCATTTTATCATTCATAAGTGCATTAAATAAGAAGGCAATTCATTTGTAAAATTCACTTGTAAAATACTCACCAATAATTCACCTAATTATCTATATTTTATATCACCTCCACAAGTCAATAAAGCCTTCCTTATACCGTGTATATTACTAGTTAATAATATAAGGAAGAAGGCCAAAAATTCCTAGCTTGTAAATTAATCAATAAAATCCCAAACCCAATTAGTGACCTAGAACTTAGAATGCACATATCCCTCTCATACAATCTCCGAATTAGGTCTACTCACTTTCAGATTAATACACATTCAGAGACCTTTAAAATGAGACTAAATTCATTCAAATCGGAGCTTGTATGCAAAACTTGAATTTTTGGGCCCCTTTGTATACTATAGATATGTATATTTGTACTCTTATATTTTTGTATCATATTTGACCTCATCTCTGTTTTGGTCAACATGAACCTTGTAGATCTCATCAAGATATACAACTTTCATGTTTTGGGTTTTTCCAAATTCGGTCTCCTTCTCTCTTTAAATTCACATTCTTTTTCAGCCATTCAGAGCAGGCCACGTGGCGCCCTCTGATTGCGCCACGCGGCCCTCTCCCTTGCGCGCCACGTGCCTTCCATTTCCGCCATCCGATCGCCGCCCTCTCTCTTGATCTGGGCCGTTCATCATCACAATGCTTCTCAGCCCTTCTATCAAACCCGTGATCCAATCCAGACCGCTCGCCAGCACCGCGCCCTCCTTACGCCACGTGGCGACATCTACACCCTCCGATCTTCGCCAGAAGCTTCCAATCTCCATCATCCATCTCACTTTGGATCTCGACCGTTCGATCAAAAGCCAACCAACATCCCAACCGCATGCTAGTGCCTTTACCTATGCCCTCCACGTGGCACCGTCACAACCCTTCGATCCCGCCTCTCTAATCTAATCAGAGCTGCCCCAGTCCGCCCTTCTCCTGACCGTTGGATCGCTCGATCCAACGGTCAAGACATCATCTTCCACCTCCCGCAGCTCCCGCTCCCACGTCGTCCACCTCACCAACAGGTTGCCCCCTTCTTATTTTGGGAGCCACTATGGCCAACCTCTCCGCCTCCTGTCACCGCCACGACGTACCCCACTCTTCATTCATCCTCGCCGACCCCCTCAAACTCCATGAACTCCCCCCACGTTGCTCCATGATGTCCACCAACTCCATCACTTCGCCACCTACGTCGTCACCTTCCACCTATAAATACACCCCCATCATCAACCGTAAGCCCTATCCACCATCACAGAGAGAATCCCCGAGCTCCCTCCTTCCTATTGGTGACAAAAATTTGAGGTGTCGTTGAGAGACGACCGAGATCCATCTCCGGCAAGATCCACGGCCATCCCCCGCCGTGCCGCAGCCTTCCCCGTGAGTTGCACGAGCTTAGACCATCTGCCGTCCTTCGAGCGACGACTAGGAGCACACCTTCGAGCTCCATTTCCCAGGTAGATGCCTCCATCTCCCTCACGATATTCTTCATCTTTTTCTTACGTTTTCTCTTAATTTATTCGCCACCCTCGATCGACTCCATCCCCTTCTGACCAACCTCCGAGCTTCGCCTCGGAGCTAGCATCTTCACGCACGCTTTCATCTTCTCCGACGACACACTACACTTCACGCCGCCGCAAGCTCCGCCACCTTGGTGGAGCACCATCATCGGGCCACCCTCATCAACCCTCAGCCTCACACCGCACTCATGATCACTCCACGCTCACGTCGCACGCCTCGGCTATTCAACTAACCCCCCGCAGGTACTCCATCTTGGATTGGTCGGAAGCATCATCAGAGCTCCTTCGAGCTTCTTCGCCACCGCTCTCCAGATCATTCCAGCAGCTCTTGAGATCTCCGACAGCTCCGCCACACTTCTACGATTCTTCCCAACTGTTCAGATGTTGCCGACGAGCTTCACCGACCTCAGACGAAGAAGGCAGAGTTAGAGCTCCTTCATCGGAGCGCAACCATCTCCGTCGCAGGAGGCGGCGGACCATCTGAGAAGAAAGAGCAGTAGCCGTTCGATTCCCTTGATCAGAAAGTCTGGAGGAAGCCACATCGCCTTCATTCCGCAGCCGTAGGATCAGGAGAATCCTACGCACCAGAGCACGCCACGTCGCCACCTGCCCCGCGCTCCAGATGTCGTTGGATTCATCTTGATCCAACGACCGTCGATCGGCCACGCCTTCATCTTAGAATCCAACCTCCGCCATTAGATCTTCTTTTGATCTGACAGATCTGGACGCGCCACGCATCAGCCTCCATCAACCGTTGGATCTTCACTTGATCCAGTGGTCCACAGCGTGCCACGTAGCCGCCTCCGAGCCTCTTCCCCGATCATCAGGCTCGGAGCCCCCAAAGCTAGTCGAGCCTCATCCGAGCCTCCAGAGCCTCCGAGCCTCTGCCCAAGCCTCCGAAGTCGCCCGAGCCTAGGACCCCACATGTCTTTCACGTACGGCCTGGGTAGATTGCACCGAAGCCCCTGAAGGTTTTATAAATTGCATTCCAGTCCCTGCCATGAGCCCCACATGAGGCGTATGTGTTCTATGGGTATTTTGCATACATACCCCTCTAATTATAGGTAATTACATATTAGTCCATGTCAGCATGTTTAATTTTTATCAATTTTATTTTTTGTAATTGCAGTTAGGCCCCTATCTTTGCACGCATCTTTAGGCATTCATTTGAACTCATTTTTTAAGTTTGAAAATTGCATTGTGTAGCTTGACTTGTCCTCTTGTCATATTTTGTGATAACAATGGATTTTTTTATTAATTAATTGGTGGAATTTTGTCATATTTTGCCCATTTATGCCTTTTAATTTGTAGTAAATTCTCTGTGGCTCCAAAAATTCTCATAAATTCACATTAGACTTAGAATAATTAAATTTACATTGTATCCAAAAATCAACTCATTTGCATGCATCCCGAGGCCTGAATAAATCATTTTGTGATTTTCTTAATTAATTTTTAATGGGTTCATTTCACATAGAAAATTTGGTTTATTACTTTTCCTGGATTCTTCACACTTAGATTTATCTAGGATAATTTTTATATCTGAAAATATTGTGTTTTGGTATTTATTAAAATTAATTTAGTCAAAATCACCTTACATTCCTTTTTAATTCACAGTAAATTCATCTAGTGTCAGAAAAATCTAAAAAAATTAGAGTAGCTTAATTTCATTGCATTTCACCGTCTGGCCAAGTTTCATAATTTTTGGAATCAATTTGACTACTTTTCTAATATAACTTGTAAACTCGCCCGATTTTGCATGTGTCTTTTATTTGTTGCATAGAAGTTATTGAAAAAACCAAAAAATCACCTTATGAAAATCCGACCTCTTAAAATTGCTTAAAATCTACCTAAGGAGACAGCTGCCTCCCTGAGTTCGACCTCGGGCTTGCCCAAGTAAAAAAAATTGTCGCTCGTAATTAACTCATCCTTAATTAAAAGTGGTTTTTGATTAGTCCTTATTACCTGGCTACAACGAAGACAAGGAATTAATTTGGATCATTAATTTGACTAAATTAACAAAGGTAGTACGAGTCTCTTCAAAATGTCATCCATTCATTACCTTCAGTCCTTGGATGGTTGTGCCATCCAAAGTCTAATCTCTAGCCATGCCGTCCACCCACTCCCCGCCATTGGATGGCCTCTAAGCTCCATCTCATCTGCTCACTTCCACCTTTTCCCGCACTGTTAGATCAGATCGTATGATCTGATCTAAAGCATCTGCTAGCTCTGCCATATGGACCGTTGGATCATATGATCCAATGGCCACCGCGTTGTCTTCAACCTTGCGTAATGACCTCAGCCTCGCTATCCCTTTTCCCCCTTCCATTTTTGGCCACCACCTCCGACCTTCTCTCTACTTCCTAACACCTCCTCCTTGTAGCCGTTTCCACGCCTATCCTCACGGGCCACCCTTTACTCTGCCTCCATTACTCTCCCACCTTCACTCCTCCTTTAAACCCCCTATGCCATCACCATAACAACCAAAGACCCTCGCCGATAAATCGACACCCTCCACCTCCGAGCGAGCCATCCGCCACTTCATGGGGCTTCCCCCTAGACTCATCCGCCCTTCGGTGACAACAGAGGACGGCCTTGTCGAGGCGACGATGGTTGCCGTCCCCAGGTGTGATCCATGGTCTTTTAACCATGTTGCGGCTGCCATCGTGCGCCGCTGAGCACCGAGGCACGATCGGCCTCATCGTGCGATGACCCCGAGCTCCTACGAGCTCAGCCTAAATCGCCTCCTCCGCCCAATTCTTCCTCACTTCGGCCAGATCCTTCCCCCTGCTTTTTCTTATGTTTCTTCCATTAATTCCTCTTCCTGTCATCACCTTCACCCTCGCCTAACCATCCTCGCACCTCCACCATACATCAGCCATCCTCACCGACCACCCTTCCCTTCTCAAGAGCCATCCCCGCTCCGCCCCATCTCCTCCTCCACTTCACCGGAGAGGGAGCCCCAGAATACCACTCCCTCGCTCCACGACCCTCATTCACTCACAAATCACTCAAACACTCCACGCACTTTGCTTCAACTATCTTCTAACCCCTGTAGGTACGAGAATCATCAATGGCCGGAGTCTCCACCATCGTGCCGACCCTGAGCTTTCTCTCCAGCGAGGCAACGTCAACGCCCTTCCACAGTTACCCTCGTGACTTCTCTTCACTTCTGCCGACATGGCCAGACGATCACAGACCTCTAAGGGTATTCCTTGGATGCGAAGGAGGCCATCGGAGCTCTGGCATGCTCGTCGGAGCTTAAGAACGTCGCTCCTCCTCCTGTGAGGATGAAGCACAGGCGTCGTTGGATGGCACCCTTGCAGCGGCCATCCAACGGCCTGGAGAGCTCTATGTTGTAGTATCGAAGCAAGAGGCTCAAGTCACCCGAGCCATTCGCCGAAGCCACAACCTAAAGCCACGTCAGCCCAAAGCTGCGACGCGCCCCATGCCTAGATACGTGGGGGCTGGGTAAATTACAGAGCCGGGCCTGGAGAATTTGGTATTTGCACTATGGTCCCCAGGCACGTGCCCCTCACGTGCGCGTCTTGGTATTTACATGGTGGCCCTCGCATGCTTCATGATTTGCAATTCCACCCCTGCGCGCATTAGAGAATTTATAATGGGACCCAGCTGATTTTTGCTAATTGCAATTTATCATTTATTTCCTGTATTTTATTTTCATTTATTCCCTTGCACTGTTTTATTCATAACTTGATCATGGTAGGTCCAAATTACATGATTTTAGTGTCGTTTTGTTCCTTGTTTCATCATCTACTTCATGGCATGTTTAATTTTCTCATCGGACACCATTTTAAATGAAGTGAATATTTAATCTTAGATGATGTTTTGCTCTACATGTCTTTGACCTGAATAGATGTTTTCTCATAGTGTCATGCTCAAAATCGACTCTGATTTTTTACCCTAATATGTTGCTCAATTTAAGTGATCTTTTTAGGGCATATTTGTACTCCTTTATTCTGCATGCATTCGACTTTGCATTACTTTCATGCATCACTCAAAAATTGCATCTAAAAATCAACTAAAAATTACATGCATCATTTTGCGTGTCCTCTGGCATGTATCTACATGAAGGCCTTAGAATTGAGAAATTATTCACACAAGCTCTTAATTGACCCAGATTTGATAGATAAAATAGAGTAGCTCGTGTCCCTGTGTTTGACCTTGGTACACTTTCCAAGTAAAAGTTTTCCACAACATTCCAAGGATTGTGATTTTTGCTGAACCAAATTTACCTCCTATACTATGATAATCATCGATTAATCAAGAGGCAAATTTGACATTCATCAAATGGCGTCGTTGCCGGGGACACGACTCACCTTTATTTATTTATTTAATTTTGATTTATTTTTAGTGTTGAATATTTTCAAGATTCACATGTCTTCCAATCATGTATTATTGCATCATTTCTGTCGAAATTTCCTCTCTATTTTTCTAATATTTCTCTTTTGTGACATGATCCATGAAGATTGAGGACGCTTGATCTCCATGAGTTGTGGAGTTGGGAGCTTTCACTTAAGAGATCGCAAAGGATTTGGTGGAAAAATTTTAGGATTGTTTATCAGTCTTCTTGCATGTGCATACTGTAAAAAGATTTGTTGCATGTGCATTATTTTAACAGTCCTTATTAGAGGGCTTGCATGTTGTAAAAAAGAAGAAGAAAAAAAGGTAGATCACTAGATGATCTACCCCTCCCCCCCACACACACTTGCACATATACACTAACCCCCCATCTCCCTCCTCTCTGTTTATTTCACAATCTCTCTCTCCCCCTCTCACACCTTAAACTGTACACTTTTCACAAACCCCCTCTCATCTTCCTCTGTAAAAACACACCCCTCCTCCTCTCTTGTATCTTAGTGTAAATACTTCTCCCAACACAGACCCCCCTGTTCAGATCCTTTACTTAGGCTATTTTTAGCCTAATTATAGGGGGAGCCTGATTATTTACCTCTCCCTCTCTGTATATTCTGGTACTTAGGTCAATTTTTGACCTAAGTATAGGGGGACCCTTCTCCTCAGTTCCGCTATATCACCCTATATTTAACTGAGCCATGGCTTCATATCACTTGTGCTATGAGGACATAGCAAAAGTTAAGTATAGGGGGGTGTATCGTATATCCGTATATTACTGTAGATTTACTTTAGCCATAGCTCGTATTTTTAAACTTTTTGAAAATTCTTTTTCGGGCTTGGTTTTAGTAATCCTGTGAATTGAGTTTTGTAAAAACCCTATAAAAATGCTTTCTTAAAAAATTAAGGGATTAAATTTGTATAAATAAATACTTTTTCAAAAATTCCATAAAATTTTGAAAAATTGAAAATCTTTCTTTGTATGAAACTTTGACTACTACGATTAGTAGCTACTTTTAGTGAGGGAACTTTGGTCTCCCTTAGCAGAGTGGGTGGTTTAGAGGACATTGTATATGGCTCCGTCCTTAAGGAACATGAGTCCTTCTAACGGCCCGTACTTACACCCACACTGGCTGAGAGTAGATACTTTTATTCATTTGAGTCTGTGCCAGTCATTGTCTCTCCAAAGAATTAAAAAAATTCATAAAAATATGCAAAAGCCAAAATCACACAAAAATATTCACTAACTAAGGAGTTGTGTATTCCTGGCACATTCACATTCACTCAAGGCATGGGGATTTTGAGGATACTTGATTTCTGTGATCTTGAGAGTCTGAGCTAACATGCCTTAGTCATTAGGGTTTTGAACTTAATAATCCACACTTCTCTAGTTTGAAAGATTTGAGCGCTATATTGCACTCTTCATATCTACCCTCTAAAGAATATGATCAGCACATCACATTCACAACTGCATAATTGATGAGATGAGTTGAGTTATCACTTGAGGAACTAGGACTAGAGATTTAAGTCTGGACCTGATCTAATGATATTCGAGAATGGGATAAAGTTAATAAAGGCTTCAGAACACCTAAGTGTCAGCAAAACCGTAGCCAGTATGTGAACAAGTTCATATGATATCTCTTTAATATCTACCTATGTGCCAGGGTGTGATGAAACTTAGTGATAATTGTTGATCAATGTGCGTCAACTTTTGGTAAAAGCAATGGAGCTAGCCAACAAACAAAAGAAAAGAAAAGAAAGAAATGTTCAAAGAAAAGCTCTATCCTCCAAAAGTCAAATTACAAATGAGCTTCCACCAATGGCGAGCACTCCCAACATTTTCAAAGTGTCCATTTGGACCAACAGCTAATTAGGACCAAGGAGTCGGGCTGCCACCATAAAAGGGTACTGCATCATAAGCGATACAAGTCTGGGTGTTGAAGGTATCTTAGATACTAATAAAACACACCCCGATGTACTCCCAGAAAAACAAGTGCAGACGACTCCAAATTCTCTTGATGGATACAATGATCAACAAGCTAAAAATCTACTTGTGTTGAGTAAAAAGGCACTAGAGAGGCCCCTTCTTCCAATGTAAGGGAGAGAAAAATAGATACAGTCCTATGCCCTCCATCATCTGGCCATTCATCTACACTTCAAGTCTGATGAACTAATGATACGGTTGACTGAATCAAGAATGGACTTATTCCCTAGTATTGAGGATGAGGTCTAGAGGAGAGTCTCTGGGTTTGGAACTTCGAGTGATGCCTTGACTCGACTCTCATGAAATGCAGTACACTTAATTTCATATCCTTATATTATATGTACAAAAAGAGAGTCTGATAATTAGAGAAGTTAGATTCCCTCTGATTAAAGCATGGATAAGCCCAGAATTTTAGGATCACTTAAATTGAGGGTCTTCGAAAGATTGAGCCTTGAAATCTTCACTTGCACTGGCAGGAATTAATACGACTCCTTCATTCTTTAGATGCTCGAGGACGAGCATGGTTTAAGTATAACGGTATGATGAATCTCGTATTCATCATGCGGAAATTCATTAATTAAACCCCTGGCTTAATTAATCCAATAAAATCCGCTAATAATTCATTCATTTTATCCTATAATATATTGTACATTATTAACCTATAATTAATTGTATTTAATTACTATTATTTGTTTTATAATTATTTATCAGCAAAAACCCATAAAGATGAAGTCAACAATTGTCTATAATATCACTAACCCTTAAAATAACTAAAAAAAAGACAAACAAATATCAAAACCAAAAAGCAGGTGTTTTTAACCCCTTAAAAATACCCCTAAAAATATTTTTTTGTATAAATGGCCTCTTTTGGCCTTTTTATCCAACATGAAACTTGTAGATCTAATCGAGGCGGACGACTTTCATGTTTTGACTTTTTCCTAATTTTGCCTCTAACTTATTCTTTCATAAGTTTATTTGTCTTTACTATTTCGAATTTTCTGGTGCAACCACGTGGCGCCCTCTGGGTCGCCCACGTGGTCGCCTTTTCTTCTCGCCACCCAGCGTCATCTCTGGCCGTTAGATCCCTCTTCACCCGCCTCCATCCTAACCGCTCACTCTTTCTTTATCCTCAGCTATCTTACCAGCCTCTGAACGTCATCACCACCGCTTATTCACGCCTTATCCCCAGCCACTAGATTCCACCTCTCATCCTACGATTACCCTCATGCTACATCATCCATTCACCTTCAGCCCTTGGATGGTTGTACCATCCAAAGGCTAATCTCTAGCCACGTCATCCACCCACTCCCCACCATTTGATGAACTCTAAGTTCCATCTCATCCGCTCACTTCCACCTTTTCCCGCACCGTTAGATAAGGCGTCCGCCAGCTCTGCCATCTGGACTGTTGGATCACATGATTCAACGTCCACCGCGTTGTCTTCAACCTTACACAACGACCTCCGCCTTGCTGTCCCTTTTCCCCCTTCCATTTTTGGCCACCACCTCCGACCTTCTCTCCGCTTCCTAACGCCTCCTCATTGTAGCCGTTTCCACGCCTATCCTCACGGGCCACCCTTTACTCCGCCTCCATTACTCTCTCGCCTTCACTCCTCCTTCAAACCCCCCTCTGCCACAACCGTAACAACCGAAGACCCTCGCTTATAAATCGATGCCCTCCGCCTCTGAGCAAGCCATCCACCACTTCACTGGCCTCCGCCCTAGCCTCCTCCGCCCTTCGGTGACAGCGGAGGACGGCCTTGTCGAGGAGACGATGGTCTCCGTCCCCAGGTGTGATCCATGGTCTCTTGACCATGTTGCGGCTGCCATCTTGCGTCGCTGAGCATTGAGGCACGATCGACCTCATCATGCGACGTCCCCGAGCTCCTTGGAGCTCAGTCTAGATCGCCTCCTCTGCCCAATTCTTCCTCGCTTCAGCCAGGTCCTTCCCCCTGCTTTTTGTTATGTTTTTTTTCATTAATTCCTCCGCCTGTCATCACCTTCATCCTCGCCTAACCATCCTCGCACCTCCATCATACATCAGTCATCCTCGCCGACCACCCTTCCCTTCTTCAGAGCCATCCTCGCTCCGTCCCATCTCCTCCTCCACTTCACCGGAGAGGGAGCCCCAGGCCACCACTCCCGTCGCTCCACGGCCTTCATTCACTCACAAATCACTCACGCACTTCATACACTTCGATTCTGCTATATTTTAACACCTGTAGGTACGAGAATCATCAATGGTAGGAGTCTCCACCATCGCACCGACCCCGAGCTTTTTCTCCAGTGAGGCAATGCCAATGCCCTTCCATAGCTACCCTCGTGACTTCTCTTTGCTTCCGCCGACATAGCCAGATGATCACGGACCTCCAAGGGTCTTCCTTGGACGCGAAGGAGGCCGGTGGAGCTCGGACATGCTTCTCGGAGCTCCAAGAATGCCGCTCCTCCTCGGGTGAGGATGAAGCACATGCGTCATTGGATGGCACCCTTGCGACAGCCATCCAATGGCCTGGAGAGCTCCACGTTGCAGTACCAAAGCAAGATGCTCGGGTCACTCGAGCCATTCGCTGAAGCCACAACCTGAAGCCACGTTAACCCGAAGCTGCGACGCGCCCCAAGCCTAGACCCCTCACGTGTTTCGCACGTGGGGGATGGGTAAATTACAGAGCCGACCCTGGAGAATTTGGTAATTGCACTATGGTCCCCAAGCGCGTGCCCCTCACGTGCACGCCAGGGTATCTACATGGTGGCCCTCGCATGTTTCATGATTTGCAATTCTACCCCTGCATGCATTGGAGAATTTATAATGGGACCCCAACCAATTTCTGCTAATTGCAAATAGGTCCCTCTAGGGACCTATTTGTAATATTTATCATTTATTTCCCGTATTTTAATTTCATTTATGCCCTTGCACTGTTTTATTCATAACTTGAGCATCGTAGGTCAAAATGCATGATTTTAGTGTCGTTTTGTTCCTTGTTTCATCATCTACTTCATCGCATGTTTAATTTTCTCATCGGACACCATTTTAAATGAAATGATTTTTTTATGTTAGTTGATGTTTTGCTCTACATGTCTTTGCCCTGAATTGATGTTTGCTCATAGTGTGATGCTCAAAATCGACTCTGATTTCGTACCCTAATCTATTGCTCAATTTAAGTGATCTTTTTAGGGCATATTTGTGCTCCTTTATTCTGCATGCATTCAACTTTGCATTACTTTCATGCATCACTCAAAAATTGCATCTAAAAATTAACTAAAAATTACATGCATCATTTTGCGTGTCCTCTATCATGTATCTGCATGAAGGCCTTAGAATTGAGAAATTATTCACACAAGCTCTTAATTGACCAAGATTCGATAGATAAAATAGAGTAGCTCATGTCCATGTGTTCGACCTTGGTACACTTGCCAAGTAAAAATTTTCCACAACATTCCAAGGATTGTTGTTTTCGTTGAACAAAATTTGCCTCCTATACTCCGACAATCATCAGTTAATCAAGAGGCAAATTTGACGTTCATCATTCATCTAAATATTTAGAGGAATAACTGATCGAACCCAAAACTGAGCGAACTCTAACAAAGCAGCTCAAGAATAGAAATAGTTGGAGTGACGCGACCTTCAAGTAATATTCTTCTGATGACAGCTTTGATGATGACTGGGATTCTTCTGACTCATCTTCTTTCTATCAATGTTCCCTTCCACCACATGTTTCAAAAAGATCGATCGTAATCCTCCTTGATCATTGGCCACCCTTCCCCCCACCCCCATCGGTTCCATTGTACATTTTCTTTCTATACTTAGGCCAAGGCCTAAGTATAGGGGGGATTGACGCCATCTGTATTTTCTATTCCCCACTCCCTATTCACTATGTATATTCTCCAGATCTTATCGGTTCTCATAGTCACTCATGTCCTATACTCAGGCTGACCAGAGCCTAAGTATGGGGGGGGGGGGCGATACCCACCCTGTATATATTTATCTATTTCTCCTCATGATCTCGACCACTCCACTTTTTGATCTTGTTTTATACTTAGGCTTACTAGAGCCTATGTATAGGGGGACAGTCAACTTCTATACTCTTTTTTATTTTTCACTCTCCTACGCTTAGCACGAGCTATGTCTTTTCCTTGCTTCTTGTGCTCTGAGGACATAACACATGCTAAGTATAGGGGACATGTATATATTACATATATACTTTACCCATAGCACATACTTTCACATATTTTCATATATATATTATGCAATTATTACGGGATGGGTAAAATTCTAAAAAAAGAGGGAAAAAGGAAAGAGAGAGCAAAAGCGAGAGAAATAGAAACAAACAAATAAAAACAAACAAACAAAATAATAAAAAAACTTTACTCTTGCATATCATCCTTGCATTCATACCATATATATATCATCATGCACCTCATATGCATATGCATTTCATTTGCATATCTAGCATATTCAAGTGATAAGTTATTGGGTTCTGAACTGAGTTATGAATATAAGTGAAGGGTGGTTTTACTTGACCTTAATCTACCTAATTTCCAAAGGAACTTCATCGAGAAAGAGGATTTTAGAAGCTTCAGGTCTTTTGATTTAATTCTTCGAGTTCCGCATGACAATGTGCAACCTTTGACTCTTAATTCTGGGTATAACTTTTAAATAGGGAATTAATCTGTACTCTCGCACTATGCACTTATCTCAACTCAGATGGGGTGTTGGGAGAATGTGTGGGTCTCTTTTCTGGTAGCTTTGACATCTAAAGACTGGAGTATAGGTTGAAATAAAGCTTCGGATAAGGGATGGATGGTTGGGCACAATTTTTCTAAGACCTCAAAACATGTACGGAAAAGAAGATTTCATATCCGTAGGGGCACAAAAGATCCATGTAGAGTTACCAAAAATCCATACCAAACAGAAGCCACCTACCAAATAAATATTTGACCAAAAAAGGTCCAAGCTTCAAGAAAACCTGCAGATCTTGGTGGGGACTTGTCTAAACTGGCCCGCTCCATAAGGAGAGGTGACTACACTGGTCACACTCCAGTTCTTTTCCCCTTCTTCTAATTTCTCTCTCTTTTTCGATTGTGAAGACAACACAACATACCTTAGAAAGAAATACCTGACTTCCAGAGGATAAGTTATTGGGGGAGAAGTTTGCTTGGTAGTCCGACATTCTTGATGGGAAAAGCTAAAACCTTTCATGCACATGAGACATTTGTTCCATGTTCAGGGGGTATGCTTTGGCAAAAGGATTGATCTAAGATAACTTCTGAGCCAGAATTTTTACAATGATATGTAGAACTCGAGGGCTATTGATTTTAAAATCATAATTCTTACAGAAGTTCTGCCACACTATTAATTCAAAGGTCGGGTCTAGCTCCATTTCACCTTTTCTTCATGACCTTAGTATAGAACCCAAAATCATTTCACTTTGCATTTCATTTTAGTTGCTCGGGGATGAGCAACGTTTAAACATAGGGGGTTGATGAATCCGTGATTCATCACTCTAAAAGTTGAAAATAGACTTCGTTCCCAAGTAATTAGCTGCATTTCATCATTTATTTTGCATTTTTACCATTCATTTACTTAGAATTAATATCTGCATCTTACCATGCATAATTGCACTCATAATCATCTTCACATTTTCACCTACTTCATGCATTTTTAACTAATTTATGCTAACTCCAATTGAAATCAAACCATCTTCATTATGTACATATTACTAACAAGTTTAAAGAAAAAATACAAAAAAATTACTAACTCAAATAACTGGCCCATGAGACAAAACTCCAATTTCAGAAGAGACAGACTAAAACACACATATCTTCCTCATACAGTGTCCGATTTAGTTTTACTCACTTTTAAAGTAATATATATTTATACAACTTCAAAACAAGATCAATTTCATAAAAATCAGAGCCCATTTGGTTTTGGGCCTCTTTTGCACATTTTATCTTTTTTCCTTATTTTGACCTATTATTTTATGTACATACTTAAATCTTTTTATTTTATTTCTTTTTATTTATATTCTTTGATGAAGTTTTTATTAAAATAAACAAAAATCCAAATCCAAAGTAAGGTTGAAATCAAAGAAACTGATTGAGTTTGAATGTCCCTTGTGAGACTGTGCAAATATCTCACTTTTTCCAATTTATTTTATTCTCCTATTTTCTTATTTATTAAAAATCCAAAAAAATTAGATTAATGTGTACATATATGTCTTTTATTTTATCATATTTTTCTCGATTTTTTTATTAATTAAAAATCACAAAAAAATTACAAAACCACAAAATCATCGATGTTCTATGTACAAAGAGTACCCTAAAAATATCATTTTGCACAGATGGCCGCTTTTTCTCTTGGTCCCTTCATGAAAGTTGTATATCTCATCAAGATGAGCTTTCACTAAGAAAAATTTTCGATCTGAAGTCATTTACTATTTCTTTTCAATTTATCTTTGTATTTTATTTTCTGAATTTTCTAGAGTTGACACGTAGCAGCTCTTGGAGTCACCATGTGTCACTCGTTTTTTAGCCTTTTATCTTTCATTTTTTGAAAAAAATAATAATTATAGACCTATGCATGTGATGCACACGTGCCCTCACTGCGCACGTGCCTAGCATGTGCCTCCACTATGCTCCTTCCGTCTCCCAATCAGCGCACCTTCTTCAGAACCACATGACCATCTTCCTCTGCCTTCCTCGGGCGAGCTTGCCCATTCCCTGCTACCTGCGTGCAACCAAGCTCCGCACCCTATGCCCTTATCCTCTTGCCAGCCTAATCCTCACCCACCTATAAAAACAAACACAAGAGCCACACCCACGACATCCGCTATCACAGACCTTCAATTCCCATCAAGAGAGAAAGCTCGAGGAGGAGGTGGTGATAACCCTCCTCTCTTCGACGAAGATCTCCTCTAGGTACGATCATCCAAGCCTCCTCCTATGCCGTGGAGTCGAGGCGAGAATAAGGAGAGGGTTGAATCTCCTCAATCTTAAGCGACAAAACCCCATATCCCTGATGAATATGTGATTTATCACTCTAAAAGTTAAAAATAGAGTTTTATTCCCGATTAATTATCTGCATTTCATCATTTATGTTGCATAATTAGCATTCATGCATGTGTATATAATATCTGCATTTTAGCATTCATATTTCCATTAAATAAGGAGCCAAATTCATGTGTAAATATTCACTTGTATATTAGCTAAAATACCCTATATATATTTTATACTAACTCCAAATCCAATAAAACCAACTCTATAGTATATATATTACTAACACTAATAAAGGAAAAATATCAAAAAATACCAACTTGTAAAATTGTCCAATAAATTCCAAATCCAAATTTGAGATCAAGAATCTTAAAATGTGCATATCTCTCTCATACATTGTCTGATTTAGGTCTACTCACTTTTAAAGTAATATACATTCAAAAACCTTCAAAACAAGACTAATTTCATAAAAATCGGAGATCGCAGATGAAACTTGGGTTTTGGGCCCCTATTGTATATAGTACATATTGACCAAAATACCCTTTATTTTATCCTTTTATTTTCTTAATTATTAAAAATCCAAAAAAATAGATTAAGTTGTAAATATTTCTTTCATATTTTTTTCTAACCTTATTTTTATTTTCTCAAATTAAAAATGATAAAAAAATTGCAAAAGATAAAAATGCGGTATTTTATATCCATAAGGTACCACCTAAAAATACACTTTATACATATGACTTCTTTTGTTTTTCAGTCCTTCACGGAAGTTTTAGACCTCGTCGAGATGAGCAACTTTCGTGTTGACAACTTTTTGATTTGACCTCTTTTGACATTTCATTTTGACACTCTATTTTTTATTTTTTATTTATTTTCAGATTTATTTATTTATTATAATTATTATTTATTTACATTTATTTATTTATTTTATATTTTAATTTTATTATTTTCTACCTTTATTTTCCCTTCATTATTTTTAGTAGCCTACTATTTATTTTATTTTCCCCCTTTTTACTTCTTCTCTACTCCAACTTGTTCCACACTCCAAGTCACTTTCTCCACCACTCCATGTTCTCCACTTCTCTTCTAACTTCCCCCTCTTCCTCTTTTTATCCCCATCTCCTCCTCCATTTTACTTCATCCGCTATTTCGAGAGAAGTGAGGTCGAGCTCCTTTAACCTTCAGGTGACAGCTGTAGGAGATGAGTTTAGAGACAACAACCTCAAGGCGAGATCCGGTGGTCCGCACCACCGTCACGAGTTTCTTCGAAGCTCGTCCAGCTTGTTTGCTCCGATTCCGCCCAGAGCTGATTGAGGCGACGACCGAGTTGAGTTCTAACTCCTCCGATATCTAGTGGACCACAGGTAACTTCTTTATCTCATCTTCTCATTTTATTTTATCTAACAATTTTTCTCTATTTTTTTATCACCATATCATCACAAATCACAATCATCACATACCATAACCAACACTTTCCTTCTGTTTTTACATTTTATTTATTGTTTACAAAAAAATTACAAAAAAATATTACAAAAAAATTTAAAAAAGAAGAGACCCAGGCTCTCCTCGCCGCCTCTGGTCAGCCGTTACTATCACCATCAACCGTTGCGGCTCCGCCCGCGCACCCCCTGCTCCGCCACCACTGCGTACATCCCACGACCACCCTAGCCGCACGCTGTGCACCGCCCCTGGCTACCCGTCCTCCCTCCTCTGCCGTGCGCAGTGGACGTTACCGCCCAAAGCGTCGCCGCCACTCCCATGTCCACGCCGCCCTAGCCCCAACAACCCATGGCCGTGTGCCCTTGCGTCGCGTTGCTGCTTTGCACAGCCCCCGGCCTCGCACCGCCCCCTTATTCCTCTGATGCCCCACCCTCGTAACCAGCCCCTCGGCTGCGCACACCTCCTCTGCCACAGTCGTCGTCCTCCTCCACCGCGTAGCATGCACGCGGATAGGCGCATCTCCTCCTCGTGCGGCCAGCCGCGAGCCCACATACCTCCTATGCCCTATTGTGCAAGCCATAGGTTCCTTTCTTGGAACCCACAGAGGTTTTTTTGGAAAATTTGCATACTTAATTCGTTATTTTTCTTTATTTTTAAAATGATCCCTATATTTACATTTCAGTTAGTTTTTTTATTTCTGTATTTCAAAAACACCCCTGACTTTGCATGATAATTTGGACATCTTTGTGCATCATTTATTTTAATGAAAAATAACACTTTATTGAGTAACTAATTCTTTATCATTTGGATATTTATTTGCATTTTTGTGAGTATTGAGTAGTTAGATAAAAATATTTTGGCCAAACTTTGCATATTTTACCCATTCCACAGTTTGTAATTCATATTGAATTAAATATTACTCCAAAAATTACATAAAAAGTCTATATGATGCATGTTGTTACGCTTTAATTATTGTACAAATTTCATCGAAATTGGAGTTGTCTTGTGTATAAAATAAATTCTAGAGTGATTTCTGTAATTGATTTTTAGTTAAATCCACGAATAATATTTTTGTGAAATTTCAAGTCTCCTGGATTGCAAAATAAAAATCTATTTGAGATATTTTTTCTTCTGGAAAATTTGATTTCACGGATTTATTAGGAATTAAATGCGCACAGTCACTCTATTTTTATTTAAAAATTTATAAAAAATAATAAAAGTGCCAGAAAATTAAAAAAAAACTAGTGTAGCCGCCTTTCATCACGGTTTACTTCCAGTTAAATTTCATCATTTTTCATATCGTTTACATGAAAAATTGCATAAAACCCCCCAAAAGTTTGCATTTTTCCTTTGTGCATCGTAAGCCCAAAAATTCCAAAAAATACATTTTGCATTCATCGTTGGATTAGGTTTTTAGAAAAAATAAAACTTAGCTGATTTGGACTAATTTAAAATTAAAATTAAATTGGTCTAAGTTAGTTATTTTCTTACTAACCTAATTCATCTGCATTGTGCATTTGGCATTTTTTGCATTAAAAATACAAAAAAATCCCACTTGGAAAACCATGAGCTAATTCACCTAATCTGATCTGAAGTTGTTCCTTTTCCTCTTTGGGTCGACCTTGGGGCTTGCCTAGGTTAAAAATATGTCAAACCACATATTATTTAATTCATTGATTCGTGTGGTTATTTTTTTATAGATCCTGACTGCCTGACGACAACAAAAACGACATGCATTCAATTATTAAAAGGGAGATTCTAGGATACATCAAATGGCGTCGTTGCCAGGGACACGACTCATCTTTTATTTTGTTGGTATTTTTATTTATTTAATTAAATGTTAATTTTTGATTCGTAGGTCATGTTGTTCAGGTTGTCTTGCATCATTAAAATTTTTTCGATTGATATCTAATGTTTGTTTTTGTGACAGGGCCCTTGGTGTTCAAGGAGGTGAGGAGCAGGTGTGCCCCGGCTGCGAGGAGCCACAGAAGCAATTCTGGAGAAAAATCGAAGGCAAAAAATGTCTTGCATTTTATTTCATTTCATGTAATAATCGTCTTTACAGCGGTCTTCATTCGAAGGCTCGTGCTTGTAAAAGAACGAGTTATATGTGGTTGTGTGTGGATCGCCCCATTTAAGTATCGACCTAGGATTAGGCACGTGGCTCTCAGAGCTATTTTCAAATTTTATTGTTTTGTGTTTAATCGTAGCTGGGACACACAATTAATCAAGACGCACGTAAACATCGTTTCACTTAGTCAAATTAAAAGATATTCTTCCCCACTAATAGAAGCATGTTAGGTGTGGTTTTCATCGACTTGCATACATTTGATTTTGGTTTTAAATTCAGTCCAAGTTTTCATGAATTTTTGCTCAAGGCACTGCATGTCTTCTCACGTAGTCTAGATTATGATTTTTATCGACTGCATGACTTTTTCTCGAGCTCCCTTATGGGATTGATCACCTAGGTTAATGGAAAATGGGAATGAGCGGTAGAAGATGATTGCTTGATTTATGCTCACCTTTAATCAGTGATAACCTAAAGCAAATAAATTGGTATTAATAATTGCAAGTCAACTTAAAATGGAGTAAAATATTGTTTTGGGAGAGCAACACCCTTGTTTAGTAAGTTGGTTTTATTTGATAATTTTCCAAACGTAAACTAGAATGTTTTAATCACCGATAAAAATGACAAGATACTTAACCGACATTTGTTGGTTTCATGTGTGCGTTAGTGAAATCAATGAGTTTTGCATGCTTGTTTGAGCCTTGATTGCTCCGACACCCTCCCTTAGACTTTAGGTACTCCATTCATCTTCAAATATTCATCAACTCAATTGATGTATTCTAAAATCACACTTTTAATAATTGAATGTGGCCATTTTTATTGTAGACATGCAATCAGGATCGATAAAAAAATAATCGCACGAATCAATGAATTAAATAATATGCAGTTTGATGTATTTTTAACCTGGGCAAGCCCCATGATCGTCTCAAGGAGGAAAAGGAACAAATTCAGATCAGATTAGGTGAATTAGCTCACAGTTTTCCAAGTGGGATTTTTTTATTTTTTATGCAAAAAAATGCCAAATGCACAATACATATGAATTAGGTTAGTAGGAAAAGACCAACTTAGCCAAATTTAATTTTAATGTGAAATTAATCCTTATAAGCTAAGTTATATTTTTCGTACAAACCTAATCCAACGATGAATGCAAAATATATTTTTTTTGGAATTTTTGGGCTTACGATGCACAAAGGAAAATAGCAAACTTTTTGGGGTTTTATGCAATTTTTCATGCAAACGATATGAAAAAATGATGAAATTTTTAATGGAAGTGAACCATGATGAAAGGAGGCTACACTAATTTTTTGGAATTTTCTGACACTTTATTTTTTAATAATTTTTTAATGAAAATAAAGTGACTGTGCGTATGTAATTCCTAATAAATCCACAAAATAAAATTTTCTGGAAGAAAAATTATCTCAAATAGATATTTTATTTTGCAATCCAAGAGACTTGAAATTTCACAAAAATATTATCGTGCGATTTAGTTAAAAATCAATTAGAGAAATCACTCTAGAATTTATTTTATGCACAAGACAACTCCAATTTCGACGAAATTTGTACAGTAATTGAAGCACAACAAGAGGCATCATACAGAATATTTACGCAATTTTTGGAGTAAGATTTAATTCAATATGAATTACAGACCGCGGAATGGGTAAAATATGCAAAGTTTGGCCAAAATAATTTTTTCTAATTATCCAATACTCAAAAAAATGCAAATAAATATCCAAATGATAAATAATTAGTTTCTTAAAAAATTCTATTTTTCATTAAAATGAATGATGCACAAAGATGTCCAAATTATCATGCAAAGTCAGGGGTATTTTTGAAATACAAAAATTTAAAAAAACTAACTGTCATGTAAATAGGGATCATTTTGCAAATAAAGAAAAATAATGAATTAAGTATGCATATTTTCCAGAAAAAATAAAAAAAACCTTCGTGGGTTCCAAGAAAGGAACCCACCGCTTGTACAATAGGGCATAGGAGGTTTGTGGGTTCGCGGCTGGCCGCGTGAGGAGGCGGCGCGCCTGTCTGCGCGTGTATTGCACGGTGGAGGAGGACAACGACTGTGGCAGAGGAGGAGTATGTGGCCGAGGGGCTGGTTGCGAGGCTGGGGTAGCGGAAGAATAGGGACGGTGCGAGGCCGGGGGCTGCGCAAAGCAGCAACGCGGTGTAGGGGGTTGCTGGGGCTGGGGCGACGTGGACCTGGGCACGACGACGACGCTTTGGGTTACGACATGCACCGCACGTGGCGGAGGAGGGAGGATGGGCAGCCAGGGGTGGCGCACAACGGGTAGCTAGGGTGGCCGTGGGCTGTACGCGGTGGTGGCAGAGCAAGGACGCGTGGGCGACGCCGCAACGGCTGATGGCGATAGGAACGGTTGGCCAGAGGCGGCGATGAGAGCATGCGTCTCTTTTTTTTTGGTTTTTTTGTAATAAATTTTTTTGGATTTTTTATGTAAACAACAAATAAAATGCAAAAATAGAAGGAAAAAGTGGTGTTGGTTATGGTATGTGATGATGATGTGATTTGTGATGATATGGTGATAAAACAATAGAGTAAAAATTGTTAGATAAAATAGAATGAGAAGATGAGATAGAGAAGTTACCTGTGGTTCGCTAGATATCGGAGGAGTTAGAACTCATCTCCGGTCGTCATGTCGATCAGCTCCGGGCAGAATCGGAGCAAAGAAGCTGGGCGATCTTCGAAGAAACTCGCAACGGTGGTGCAGACCACTGAATCTCGCCTTGAGGTTGTCGTCAGTCAACTCGTCTCCTATAGCTGTCACCTGAAGGTTAAAGGGGCTCGACCTCACTTCTCTCAAAATGACAAATGAAGAAAAATGGAGGAGGAGATGGGAATAAAAAGAGGAAGAGGAGGAAATTAGAAGAGAAGTAGAGAACATGGAGTGGTGGAGAAAGTGATTTGGAGTGGGGAACAAGTTGGAGTAGAGAAGAAGTAAAAGGGGGAAATAAAATAAAATAAAGTAAATAGTAGGCTACTAAAAATAATGAAGGGAAAATAAAGGTAGAAAATAATAAAATAAAAATTTAAAAATAAATAAATAAGTGTAAATAAATAACATTTATAATAATGATAAATAAAATAAATAAATAAAATAAATTCCGAAAATAAATAAAAAATAATAAAAAAATAGAGTGACATGTGGCGGCTCCCGGAGCTGCCACGTGTCGCTCCCATAAAAATCCAAATTTAAATCAAAGAAAAAATCAAAAAGAAATACCAAAAGAGGTCAAATCAAAAAGTCGTCAACACAAAAATTGCTCATCTCAACGAGATCTACAACTTCCGTGAAGGATCAAAAATCAAAAGAAGTCATATGTACAAAGTATATTTTTGGGTGGTACCTTATGGATATAAAATACCGTATTTTTATCTTTTGCAATTATTTTGTCATTTTTAATTCAAGAAAAATAAAAATAAGGTCAGAAAAAATATGAAAGAAATATTTACAACTTAATCTAGTTTTTTGGATTTTTAATAATTAAGAAAATAAAAGGATAAAATAAAGGGAATTTTGATCAATATGTATAATAGGGGCCCAAAACCCAAGTTTCACATACGATCTCCGATTTTTATGAAATTAGTCTTGTTTCGATGGTCTTTGAATGTATATTACTTTAAAAGTAAGTAGACCTAAATCATACACTATATGAGAGAGATATGCACATTTTAAGGTTCTTGATCTCAAACTTGGATTCAGGATTTATTGGACAATTTTGCAAGTTAGTATTTTTTTGATATTTTTCCTTTATTAGTGTTAGTAGTATATACACTATAGAGTTGGTTTTATTGTATTTGAAGTTAGTATAAAGTATATACATATAGTGTATTTTAGCTAATATAAAGGTGAATATTTGCACGTGAATTTGGCTCCTTATTTAATGCAAATATGAATGCTAAAATACAGATACTATATACACATGCATGAATGCTAGTTATGCAATATAAGTGATGAAATGCAGCTAATTACTCAGGAATAAAGCTCTGTTTTCAATTTTTAGAGTGATGAATCACATATTCATCAACCCCCTATACTTAAACCTTGCTCGTCCCCGAGCAACTAAAATGAAATGCAAAAGTGAAATGAAATTGGGTTCCATACCAAGGTCATGAACAAAAGGTGAAAATGGAGCTTGAGTCGACCTTTGGATTAATAATGTGTCGGGACCTTATTGAGAATTGAATTTAGGACCTAACAACCTTTAAGTTTCACAAGTCTCTTATTCAAATCACTCAACAGTCAGGTCAGAACAAATCTTCATATGTAAATTATGATGACTATGAATCTTACTTGTACCGTATAAGTGAAATATAGCTCTCCACATCAGAAATGTCAAAGAAACAACCTCCTCTAACAAGGTAACTCTAATTCTCCAGTCCAGTAACTCTTTCCTCGAGGAGCGGTGTATTCCCTTCTAAGTTCAAGTGCAACCATCTCAAAAAGATGGGGTAGAGAGAAGAATGGATGGTAACCAGTGTAGCTACCTATCGTAGGATGCTTGACCAATGTAGCCAAGTCATCCAGCTGCAGGCTTCTATGGTATGAGGCTTTGAAGCATATGCCTTGCAAATATACATACTCCAGCAGGCATTTTATTTTCAATCAAGCATGTCCACTTTTTTTGGAGTTCTCTTTTTTTTTCTCTCTTTTTTTTTGACATATATACAATGTGCAACATGTACATCAGGAGTTTTTCTTTTTGAGCCAGTAGACTATCTCTCTTTTGACTATTGCAACCTACAACATCCCGTCCTTAGACGTCAACACCAGACTAGGTTGTGATGCACTACCATTCCTAGAGGAAGACGGATGTTTCCACTCGTGTGCTACTCCAAGCTAAAGGATTCTACCTCCTCACCACCTCATCAATGAAGAGCTACGTGTATGGTGATTGTCCAAGTTAGGTCATTGTCTAAAAGAATCATGCGTGTATATGAAATATTCTACTTTGACCAATCAAGATGACATGTGAACATAGACCTGTGGACTCAAAGAATTAAGTCACTTGACCTGAAAAATCTTAACTCCAGTTCCTATAAGGTTCCTATGAAATTAGGTAGATTAAGGTCAAATCAAATCCATCCTCGACACCTATTCATAACTTGGTTCAAAACCCACTAACTTTTCACTTCGCATATGATAGATATGTAGATGAGATGCAAATGACATGCTATGTAGATGCAAGACACAATTTTTTTTGAAATGCAAGGATGATATGCAGGAGTAAATAAGAAGTCTTTTTTTTTCTTTCCTTCTTTTTTTAACTTATTTTTTTAATTTCCTGGTATAGAACAATTTTTACAAATATTATACAAGTATACATGTAGTTCACAAATATATTTTTAATTTTTTTACAAAATTTACAAGAGTTTTACAAGTATTACAAATATACATGTATTTTACAATTTTTTAATTTTTACCCACCCTGTAATTATTGCATAATATATACAAAAGTATGCGAAAATACACGAAAGTACAAGCTATGGGTAAAGTATATATGTAATATATACACACCCCCTATACTTAGCATGTGATATGTCCTCAGAGCACAAAAAACAAGCAAAAAGACATAGCTCATGCTAAGTGTAGGAGAGCTAAAATAATAAAAAGTATAGAAGTCGCTCCGCCCCCTATACTTAGGTTGTGGCAGCCTAAGTGTAGAGAAGATCAAAAATGGGGAGGGTGAGGTTAAGAGAGGAAATTAATGAGTACATATACATGATGGGCATCGGTTCCCCCTATACTTAGGCTCTGGTCAGCCTAAGTATAGGACATGAGTGCGTGTGAGAACCGATGAGATCGAGAGAATATACATAGAATGGTGAAGAGACTCGGATCACTCTCTCCCCTATACTTAGGATTTGGTCATCCTAAGTATAGCCATAAAACGAAACGATATGGAGCTGGGACGAGTGATTCGAATCACTACGGAGGGAAAGAAAATATATACAAGGATGAGTGAGAATATACAAGGATCAAGAAGGTTTGTGACAAACCTTCTTGCGGGAGCGAGGAGGTGAGGAATATACAAGTGTGTCGATGTCAGAATCGTCCTCAGATGAATAGTAGTGAGTGATGAGCCGCTGAGGCAACTCAGGTTAAGGAATATCTAAGGTCGTTGCAACCCGAATCGCAAGGCACGATCAACAAGAAAAATCAGACCACCATCAAAATCAAACAAGCATGAAAATTAAGGCAAAGAGGTCTTGCTAATTATTTAACCTGGTATAGCCACCAGGGTCGAACACAAGGAGCACGGGATAGTCTTACGAAGTAGCCGAGAAATCCAAAAAGAGATAAAAATACTTTTGGTGGTTTTTATTTTTTTTTAAATTTTTCTAATGAGAAAAATGCATAAGAAAACAAGAGTGAGCACACTGCAACAATTTTTATTAAGGTTAAAAAAGCTCAAAAATTCAAAAAATTATTTTTGTATTTTTAAAATATTCAAGTATTTTTGGATATTTTATGGGTTATGATTTTTATAAAAATTTCTAAAAATAAAAGAAAGGTAAAACTAACAAATAATGTACGACCTGGATAGAAAGGCAATTTTAAAATATTTAAAATGCCCCTAAATTCCTGGTAGCAATTTTATGTGAAAAGAGAAAATAAAAGTTAACTGCATAACTTGAAAACACAGTTTTTTTAATTTTTAAGGAGTTTTTAATTATTTTATAAGGTTTTAAGTCTTTTGTAATTTTAGGTGTTTTACGAAAGATAATAAAATGAAGATGCAATAGAAATTAAAACACAACAAAACAAGTACACTGGATTTTTTTTAGAATTTTTAAAGATTTTTTATATTTTTTATGGGTTTTCTAAATTAGACAGAAGTAATTTTTAGGGTTTTTGATTTTAGAAAATAACAAATAAACTCAAAATGCATCACAAAATTTTCAAAAATATTAGACAGTAGCTGAAGCTACTGGTATTTTCTTCGGATTTTTTGGAGTAGTTTCGATATTTATTTAATAAAAAACCAAACACACATGTTGTAGGGAATCAAATGCAATTATTTTAAGTTTTTGGGTTAAACAATAACAAGCTCTAAAAGTTCAGTTCAAATCTACAATTTTTCCAATTAATCCAGCACATGCGTCAATTCTACATTCAAAGGGGCATATTTGCAATTTCAAAAAACATTCATTCAAACATTAACACATGAAATGTTCAGGGAAAATAACGCAAATACACCATAGTTCACGTGACGAAGCACGTGTCTCGAGACAGGGAGGACTAAATAGCAAATACTAGAAACTATAGAGATTGGAATGCAAATAAGTTCAACTACAACTTTATATTACAGACTAAAACGTAAGCAAAAACAAACGCATGGTAAAAAGAGAAATATATTCTTGCAACACATGAGGCGTGCGTGGAGGGGGGCACGTGGCGGTCGTTGATGAAGGCTTGGACGCGTGGCTCTGATGGAGGTTAGGTGTTAGATCTGACGATCCAGACCTGGTCGGGGATGTGGGGCGCAAGTGGTCGTCAAATCTGACATCCAACAGCCTGACTCCTCTGCTGTGTCGGCGGTCCGGATGAGATCTGGAAGTACGGGGTTGATCCAACGGCGATGGATTAACCTGGACGAACAACTCCGGGGTGAACTTCATCGTAGCCAAGGAAGAGATCCTCAACCCTGATGGTCGATCGGGAAGCACTGGATGGGTCATGGAATGCTTCCGCATCGACTGGTCGGCTCAGATGGAGGCTCCACCGGCTGGATAAGCGTGACGATGAGAAGGACCTGGATCTACTCCGATGAGCCTCTACTGGGTGCGAAAGAGGGTCCTCAGCACGTGCAACAACTTGCAAAGGGTAGCTCGGACTCGAGCTACGCTCCGGTCTGGGTTATTGGGACTAAAAAGCAAAGAAGCGAGGTGGGGTGCTGGTCGATCTCCGGTGAAGGCAAGGGAGGAGATCCGAATCCTAATCTCGACTAGATGGACAAAGATCAGGGTGATCAGGATGCGGAGCAATATGGATGGTGAGCGTGCAGTGCTATCGGAGCGGCTGAAGGTGAGTGATGGAGCTCCGACCGGCTGGTCGGAGCAGGTGAAGGGATGGTGATGACAAATGAAAGATTCGATCGAATGGACAAATGCAAAGGATAGAAGGGTCACCTGAAGGTCTGAATCGACTCCTGAGCTCTAGGAGAGGGTGGTTGTCGGGATGATGGCCTTGACCGAGCTGCGGAAGGCAGGAGAGGCTATTCGCGACGGAGCTCCGACCACAATGGTCGAGTGTCGGCTCTGCTGCACCAAGTCGATCGCCAAGTGGTGCTCCAGGCAGTTGCCACTCAGCTGGAGGTGGCTAGGGTATGAAATGGGAGCGAGGTACGAGCTGCTGTCTTGGGGAAGAGGACGAGATGCTTTATAGCATTCTAAGGTGGCTGGAGAGATCGAGTGGAAGTACGCGAACCGAGGAGGATCTGCACCTTCTTAGGGATCTGCGAAGGTCACTGATCCATGTGGAAGGTGCGGTCAAAGAATCGGGGCAGCAGGTGGCGTGATCCGATGGGGGAAAAATCAGAGAAATCGATCCGGCCATGCAGTCGGGTTGGCTTAAGCCCTAGAAGAGGGGGTTGACCTGGGTCAACGTTCCTGCGTGGACCTATCAGAAGCAGCGGGGGAAGATGACAAAAACCGCTACATGACAAAATAGCAAGGAAAATAAAAAAAATAAATAAATTAAAAATAATAAATGAATTTAAATAAAAAATGAAAAAAAAATGAAAAATGTTTATTATTTTTCAAGGGATTTTTCTGTGATTTTTATTTATTTTTATGAAAAATAAATTAATCTATATACAATATATTGTATTATATACATGTATATTATACTTATGTATTTTGTACAATTATTTTTAATTTATTATTTTTGATAAAATACCCAAATTTTCTATTTTATTTATTTTCAACATAATTTTTGGAGTACAAAATACTTTTTATTTTATTTTTATTAATTATTTACGAGTGTAAAATAAATAGAGAAAGGAATATATATACATGTGCTATGTACAAAGAAGAGAGATTTTTATTTTATTTTATTTTTCTGATTTTTATTTTAATTTTAGAAATATATGAAAAGAGGTAAAAACATATTTTATTTTTATTTTTGCAAAAATAGTTTATTTATTTACACCCATGATATGTATAGTATAGAGTGGGCCCTATCTCTCTCTACTTGTTTTATTTGGCGATCAGGCCAATGCTTGGCCCTCTCTTGGGGTTCGAGTCACTCTGTATTTATTCTAAATACCTCCTTCCTTTTTCTTTTTCTTTATTCTTTTATTTTTGCATAAATACATGCTAATATATAATATTAACACATGCATGCATATTGCTAAGTTATTGTATTTACATCTATTTACATGATGCTTTGCTAAGATAATTAGCTAAAATAAAAGAATAAAGAGTGATGATAAAGGATTCATCACCCCCTTATACTTTACCTTTGCTAGTCCCTTAGCAAACACTTATTTGAAAAAGAAGTGAAAAGAGAAAGAAAAGAAAAAGAAGGAGAATCCAGGTTGATTATTAAACTTATCTTTATTAAATTGGAGTATGGAGCTCAGTCAGACCTTTGGATTATTAGTTTGTCGGAACCTTATTTGGACCTAGGTTAAAAACTCAACAACCTCTAAGTTCCACTAATCTATGGTCAAGACTCCTCAATAATCAAGATCAGAACAAGTCTGCATACACAAACTCTAATGACCATGAATCTTTTCTTGTACTGTGTAAGTGATATGTAGCTCCCCACCTCATAAATGGCAAAGTAACAGCTCCCCTCAACAAGATTAATCTAATGCCCTAGTCTGGCAGCTCTTTCCTCGAGGAGCGGGGTATTCCCTTCTAAGTTCAAGTTCAACCGGCTCAAGAAGAGGAGGAAGAAGAGAATGGACCATGACCAGTGTAGCCATGTATCCCAGGGAGCTTAACCAGTGTAGCTAAGTCTCCCACTGCAAGCTTCATGAGATGAGAATGGGTAACATAAGCTTTGCTTTATTTGGCTATATACACTCCGGTGGGTATTTCATTTTCTATCAGACCCACCACTTTTTTGGAGTCTTTCATTCTTTTGCACACATTGTTTTTGATGTGCATATGTACAACATATCAACATGGTGCAACATATATACATAAGGAGTTTTTCCTCTTGAACCAGTAGACTATCCCTCTTTTGACGCATTATTGCAACCCACAACTCCTGTCATTAGACCTCAATGCCGCCAGACCAAGTTGAGACGTACTTCCTTCACTAAAAGAAGATGAGAGGTTCTGCCTATCATTACTACCCTCGTATGCTACCCAAGCCAAAGGAAACCGCCTCCTCACCACCTCATCCGCAGAGAGCCATGTGTAAGGTGCTGGTGCAAGTAAAGCCATTGTCTGTAAGAGTCATGTGTGTGTTATCAAATGTTCTACTTAGTCTCATCAAGATGACATGCGATCATAACATAGTGGACTTAAAGAATTAAGTCACCAATGGACCTAAAAAGTGTTAACCCTATGCCCTATAAGGTTCCTCTTAGAATTAGGTGGATTAAGGTCTTAACCAAGCTCCATTTTCCAATTTAATTCCAGGCTAGTTTAAATGTCAATCTATGATTCAAAAGAATGTACAAGTATATATAAATATCTTTTTATGCAAATTTTTGAAAACATGCAAAATTTTTGAAAATGTTTGAATGTATGCATGGATGCAGAAGTTTTACAAACTATTTACACATATACAAGGATTTTTGCAAACTTTTGTTTTTTTCAAACATTTTACAAAAATTTTGCACTATATACATAATTTTGATACCAAAATATTTACACAAATTTTACAAACAAAACATTTTTACAAACATTTTTTACAAAAATAAATTTTATAAATAGATATGTATATGCAAGAAAGAATTTTATGTACAAGAAAAAATTTTAAAATTTTTACGGTTTTCAATAAAGGATTTTAGCCATTTTATTTATTAACACACTCACAAAGTACGAGTTATGGCTAAAGTATATATGCAATATATACGACACCCCCCTATACTTAGCTCGAACGATGTCCTCAGAGTGGATCAAGAGCGATGAAGAAGACATAACTTGTGCTTAGTATAGGGAAGTGAAAAGGAAAGCTATACTACAACGAAGAATCAAAGAATAGAATGAAGAGGGCTCGACGTTTCCCCCTACACTTAGGATCAAGTAATCCTAAGTATAGCAGACTGTACATAAAGGGAACTCCGAGTGAAAGAATGTATATGGTCTACCTCCCCTATACTTAGGGTAAAATATCCCTAAGTATAGACAACAAAATAGAGGTAAAAAGAATCAAAAGAATAATCAAGAGTCTGACACCCCCCTATATTTAGGGTAAAGTGCACCATAAGTATGGCATAATCACAAGATGGAGATGGGGTGTTGGACTAAAGAATGAGATGATATGGACATCTGGATCTATACAAGGCGGAAGACAGTGACAATCAGGCATGAGATGCAATAGATGTGAGTCAAAGACCGCATCTCATGCAAAATGAATCGGGGCAACATCAACGACCAGCAGCCCATGATCTATATATGGTTTGAGCCGCTGCCCGTTAACACGAAAGGTGGACTCAGATGACATCTCAGGATGTCAATACTCCCATTGTCATGCACCTTTTGGACCAGGTATGGTCCCTCTGGTACAATAACAATGAAAATGGCTCCCGCTTCCACTTTCTCTGCAATTTCCCTGGAAATAATCTAAGCATGGCATCAAATAACCATACTCTCTGATCTGGCTCAAAATGCTTATGGCTGATATGAGAATCATGCCATTCCTTCACTCGCTCCTTGTACTGTAGGCTGCTTGAAAAGGCTGTGTCTCTAAACTCCTCCATAGCTGCCAATTCTGCCTTCCTCTGATCTCCTATACTCACTGGATCCAACAATAATCTGTGACAGCCCAAAGTTACTTGTGCCTAATCTCAATAGGTAAATGGTAGGGCTTACCATAAACAAGGCGAAAGGAAGATGTACCCAAAGGAGTCTTGAAGGAGGTCCGATATGTCCACAAGACCGAGTCCAAAAGCTGTGACCAATCCTTTCGGTCTGGGCGGACTACCTTCTACAATATCATCTTGATCTCCCTATTCGACACTTCAGCAAGACCATTGGTCTGAGGATGATATGGAGTAGCAACTCGATAATCTATGCTGAACTCGCTAGCAAGGGCCTTTACCTTGTCGTTGACGAAATGAGACCCCCCGTCAGATATCAAAACTCTAGGCACCCCGAACCGTGAAATGATATTCTTGCTCAAAAATTTACAAACAGTCCTAGCATTTGCAGTTCGGGCGGGAATGGCCTCAACCCAACGACTAACATAATCCACGACCAACAGAATGTGCTCGAATCCCTGACTCTTAGGGAATGGGCCCATGAAATTGATGCCCCATGCGTCAAAAACCTAACAGAAGTGGATGGGTTGCATCGGCATCATATCACGTTGTCCACAAGTGCCCATCCTCTGACAGTCAGTACACCTCTTCACGAATTCATCCGAATCCTTGAAGAGGGTAGGACACCATTGGCCGGATTGGAGCACTTTCTATGCCATTTCCCTCCCAGAGTGATGTCCTCCCGCTTCAAGCTTGTGGCATTATGTGAGGACGCTATGGTGCTCCTCCTGAGGAATGCACCGATGCCAGACGCTATCCCCTCCTTCATTATAAAGGATGGGATCCTCCCAGTGCTAGAGTTGGCATTCGCAAGGAAGGTCTCAAGTCGCTGCCTGGGCCAACCTTGTGGAACTTTCTTGGCAACAAGATAGTTCACAATGTCGATGTACCACGGAGCGAGGCGATAGCAAGGATCGCCTCATCTGGGAAGGTCTCAGAAATGGGATCAGTCTGCTTAGATTCCTCAAGATGCTCTAATCGGGAGAGATGATCTGCCACCGCATTCTTGACTCCAGATTTATCCTTAATCACAATATCAAACTCCTGGAGTAGAAGGATCCACTAGTGAGTCTCGCTTTGACATCCTTCTAAGCCATGAGGTACCGGATGGCGGTATAATCAGTAAAGATAGTCACTTTTGATCCAATGATATATGACATGAACTTGTCCAAGTCAAAAACTACGGCTAGCATCTCTTTCTCAGTGACGGCGTAGTTCCGCTGAGCAGCATCCAATGTACGACTAGCGTAGTGAATGGCAAAAGACACTCCATTCCTCCTATGTCCCAGCACGACCCCTACGGTAAAATCAGAGGCATCCTTCATGATCTCGAATGGGAGAGACCAATTAGGCGGCTGCAGAACAGGAGCCTCAACAACTAGACTCTTGAGAGTCTCAAATGACGCAAGACACTTATCATCTACAATTAACTCGATATCTTTGGTCAGCAAATCAGTCAACGGTCAGGAAATCCTGCTGAAATCATGAATGAATCGTCGGTAGAAACTGATGTGCCCCAGAAAAGACCGTAACTGGAGCAGGTTGGACGGTGGATTGAGTTTCCTAATGATATCTACCTTGGCCAGATCAACCTCCATGCCCCTGTTGGAGATGATATGACCAAGCACCATCCCTTGAGTCACAATGAAGTGACTCTTCTCCTAGGATAAAACAAGATGGACCTCGATGCATCGCTGAAGGATGCGGTCTAGGTAGTCAAGACAAACATCAAACCCATCGCCATAGATCGAAAAGTCGTCCATGAAGACCTCTATGCAGTCACCCACCATGTCCGAGAAGATGGACAACATGCACCTTTGGAATGTCGTCGGAGCATTACATAGACAAAAGGGCATCCGTCTGAAAGCATATGTCCCAAACGGACAGGTGAATGTAGTCTTGTCCTGGTTTTCTGGCGCAAGGGCCACCTGATTGTAGCCGGAGTACCCGTCGAGGAAATAGTAATGACTCTTCCCAGCTAGCCTCTCTATAATCTGATAAATAAAAGGCAACAAGAAATGATCCTTCTTGGTGGTCTGATTCAATCGTCTGTAGTCCACACATACCCTCCAAGAAGTGGGTATCCAGGTAGCTATCTCCTCTCAAGACTTGATCACAATTGTAGTGATGCTCGTCTTCGTGGACACCACATGCAATGGACTAACCCACTTGGAGTCGGAGATGGGGTAGATAAAATCGACGCTCCACCATTTCGAGATTTCCTTCCTGACAACCTCTCGAAGGAGCGGGTTCAGCCGTCGCTGGAACTCACACGATGGCTTGGCTTCCTCTTCGAGATAGATATGGTGGGAGCACAGGGCCGAACTTATCCCCTGGAGATCAGCTGCGCTCCATCCTATCTCTTTGAGGTTCTTTTCAAGAACCTCCACGATGAACGCTAAATACACCTCTTTAATAATGATGAAATATAGCATAGGAGGCAAAAAATGATTCAACAAAAATCACAATCTTTGAATGTTGTGGACTATTTATACTTGGCAAGTCTACCAAGGTCGAACACAGGGAACGGTGATTCTTAGTTGCGTGGTTTTAAATTAAATTAAATAATTAATTAATGTTAATTAATTTCAATGTAGAAAATAAACACAAAGAGATGCTATGATGAAGATGCGAAGAAATAAAAAGAGAAATGAAGTACATGATCTGTGGAGTATACAATTCAATCCTCAATGAAATTTATCAATTAATTCTCGAGAGATAATCACAAACGAAAGATATTAACGCCCAGAAAGATTTATTAACTCCAAGTTACATGTAAAGAGATTAATTAATGAATATTCCTGTCAAAAATTCCATGTAAATTGCTCCTCAAAATTAATAGTCAATCAGACAAATAGGGAGTCAAATATATTGATCCTTGATTAAACCCCTGCAAATATTAATTTATTGGGAATAATCACAATGATAACAAGGGGTTAATCAAATTAAATTCCTCAACTGAACTCCTACAAAAGATATCGTTAATTTCTGAACGAAAATATAACACAAATATGTCAAAATTAGCCTGCATATGTCAACAAGGATCCTCAAATAATAATTATCAAAATACAACCTCAAATCTATCCATAAACTATGCTAAGTGGTAGAGCATGAAAAGAGCTTCAAAATGACACAATATATGCTAAAAACAGAGTTCGTATGAGAAAGATATGCTAAATTGAATTTATAGGGACTAAAATGTAAATAAAATAAAAATTTTCTTTCAAAATGGTCCCTATAGGAGATTATCTGCAATTTTGAGAAGTTGGAGGGGCCTCTCTGCAATTTACCCCTAGAAATATCTACAATATCTGAGACTCCCGGGGCTTCGGTGCAATTTGCCCCAAGCGCACGTGCGCCCGGAGGCTCGGAGGCGAGGCAGAGGCTCGGGGGTCCCGAGCCTCCATGTGGCACGTTATGCCGGGGCGGAGGTACGGGCCTGAGGTTTGGATGGCCGGGGTGGAGACTCAGAGAAGGTTGGGTCGACCCGAGCCTCGAGGTTGGGGCCGAGGCTCGGGGAGGGCGTGTGGCGGAGTTTGAACCGTTGGATCAAGGGTTGCCCTTGATCCAGCGGTTGCTAGTTGCCGAGGCGTGGTGGACGTCCACCTGGCCGGCCACGGTAGGGGCGAACGACCGAAGCGGAGGCAGTGGGCGAGGCCGGCTGAAGCGGAGGCGGCGGGCGAGGCCGGCCGAAGCAGAGGCGGTGGGAGTTGTGCTCCTGCGAAGGAGGAAGAGCCGGGCGGTCATGGCAACGGCGAAGGCATGGTGGAGATGGCTGACGCACGTGGAGGGGCAGCTGGGCTTGACCTCGGCATCGACCAACAACAGAGGAGGGAGCTCGATCAGCTCCTGTACTTGTAAGAAAATCCAACGAGGGCGAAGAGGCGTAGATGATGGTGGACGGTGAGGTTTGTGGGTCGTCGGGCGGGGGTAGAGAGGGCAAAAATGTCTCTGCTCCGATGGTCTTTTCTTCAATCAATGCGACAGAGGACGTTGAGAGGCTTCGCAGTGTCGAGGACGGAAGTGCAGCAAGGCTATCAAGCCTTGGATCACGCCGCGAAGGGGGTTGCCGGTGTCACCGGCCAAGCTGGAGGAAGGGCGGATGGGCTGACTGGACGAGGACGATGGGTATTTAAAGGGAGATGCGTGGAGGTGCGTTACGAGGGAGGAGGAGAACAAGGACTGTGGTTACGACCACGGCGTACATGGCGGAGGCTTTGATGGCCGCAGGAGCTGGGAATGGCTGCGGGGAAGGGGAGGGGGTTGGTCACATGCCGCACACGTGCGCACGGGAGGAGAAGGCGGCACGTGCATGGCACGTGAGAGAGGAGAGAGAAAGGAGTGAGGTGGGGTGACATGTGGCACTCCCAGAGGCTGCCATGCGTCACCCCAAAAAATTTCAAAAATAAAAGAGTGAAGAAAATAGAAAAGAATTAGTGGTAGACCTCGGATCAAAAAATTTCCTTCACAAAACTTGTTCGTCTCAACGAGATCTACAACTTTCATGAAGGACTCAGGAGCAAAAAAGCTCATTCATGCAAAGTGGTATTTTTGGTGGTTCTCCATGTGTATAGAAAAGCGGCTTTCGGAGTTTTGTAATCTTTTTGGTGGTTTTAAAGAGGATAAAAATATAGAAAAAATACGATAAAATATAATAAAATTAATTACACATTAATCTGATATTTTTGGATTTTTAATAGATAAGTAAATAGGAAAATAAAATAGAAGTGTGAAATACATGATTTTTGTACAGACTCACAACAGACATTTGGACTCAGTCAGTTTCTTTGATTTCAGTTTTAATATGGATTTGGATCTTTGTGCCGCTTAATAAAAGTCTCATCAAAGAACACAAATGAAGAAGATATAAAATTAAAAGGCGGTAAAAAATAGCAAAAAGTTAAAATGCGCAAAAGAGGCCCAAAACCCAACTTTTACATATAAGCTCTGAATTTTACGAAATTGATCTTGTTTTGAAGGTATTTGAAAATGGAGTATTTTAAAAGTGAGTAGACCGAAATCGGGCACTGTATGAAGGAGATATGCTTGTTTTAGTCCGTTAGATGTAAAATCAGACTTTAGGATTATTTGACACTTATTTGAGTTAGTATTTTTTTTGTATTTTTTATTTAATAATGTTAGTAATATCTACACAATGGAGGCGATTGGGGTCAATTAGAGTTAGGATTAATTAATTAAAAATATGAGAAGTTAGCATCTTTTTGGGCTAATTTACACTTAGAATTTTTAATGCAATTATGCATGATGAAATGCAAATATTATTTACATATGTATGTATGCTAATGATGCTCTATTATTGATTAAATGCATGTGAATTTTGGGGAACAGAGTCTAATTGACCAATTTTAGCATGATGAATACGCGATTCATCATACCCCTATACTTAAACCATGCTCGTCCCCGAGCATTAATGAATGAATGATTTAGTTGAATACATCCCTTACTATGCATGTGAATTTTCAAGGCTCAATTTATAGAAGACCCTTAATTTGAGTGATCCTAAAATTCTGGGCTCAACCATTCTTCAATCAGAAGGAATCTAACTTTTCTAATTTTCAGACTCTCTATTTGTACATATAATATAAGGATATGATTTTTAGTGTACTGCATTCATGAGAGTCAAGTCGAGACATCACCCAAAGTTCCAATCCAAGAGACTCTCCTCTAGACCTAATCCTCAACACTAGGGAATAAGTCTATTCTTACTTCAGTCAACCATCTCCTTAGTTTGTCAGACTTGAAAGTGTAGATGGACGGCTAGATGATGGAGGGCATAGGATTGTGTCTAATTTTCTCTCCCTCACATAGGAAAAAGGTGCCTCTCGAGTGACTTATTACTCAACACAAGTATATTTTTATTTTATTGATCAATGTGTTCACCAAGAGAATTTGGAGTCGTCTGCACTTGTTTTTCTGGGAGTACACCGGGGTGTCTCTCTTTTGAGTATCTAAGATACCTTCGACACCCAGACTTGTATCGCTTACGATGCAGAGCCATTTTATGGTGTCAGTCTAACTCCTTGGTCCTAATTAGCACTTGGTCCAAGTGGACACTTTGAAAATATTTGGGAGCGCTCGCCATTGGTGGAAGCTCATTTGTATTTAGACTTTGGATGATAGAGCTTTTCTTGCCATTTCATTTTCTTTTCTTTAGTTGGATAGCTCCACTGCTTTTACCAAAAATTAACGCATACTGATCAATAATTTTCATTAAGTTTCATCACACCATGGCACATAGGTAAATATCAAAAAGATAGCATATGAACTTGTTCACATACTGGCTAGGATTTTGCTGACACTCAGGTTTTCTGAAGCCGTTATTAACTTTATCCCATCCTCGAATATCATTAGAACGGGTCTAAACTCAAATCTCTAGTCCTAGTTCCTCAAGTGATATCTCAACTTATCTTATCAATCATGTAGTTGTGAAAGTGATTGTGTTGATCATATTCTTTTTGAAGGTAGAGATGAAGAGTGCAATATAGCGCTCAATCTTTCAAACTAGGGAAATGTGGATAATTAAGTTAAAAAACCCTAATGACTAAGGCTGGCTAACTCAGAATCTCAAGATCTCAGAAATCAAGTGTCCTAAAAAATCCTCAAGCCTTGAGTGATAGTGAATGTGTCAGGAATATATCAACGAAGGAATGCATGAAATGCTTGATGAAATGCAAGCCCAAGAGTGATTTTTTTATGCAAAAAAGTTTTTTTTGTTTTGTTTTTTTTGAAAAACAGGTATTATATACATTATATACACTACTTGTACCTATCCCTGTTGTTAGATGAAAATGATTAAAGTACGAGCTATGGATAAAGTATATAGAATACATACAAACACCCCCTATACTTAGCGTGTGCTATGTCCTCATGGCACAAAGTGAAATGTAGACATAGCTCGTACTAAGTATAGATGGGCTAAAAACAATAATAGAAAAGTGATATATAAACAATGGTACCAATCCCCCTATACTTAGGCTCAGGTCATCATAAATATGATCAGATAAATACAAATGGGGAACCGGGTAGATTTATGGATGTACAAGATCAAGGAGGTTTGCGACAGACCTTCTTGCAGGAGTGTGGAGGGAGATAGTATGGAGATGTGGAGGGCGAGGAAGAGAAGACAATGAAGAAGACCGGCCATCGTCGGAGTCGTCCTCAGGAGAATATTAGTCGTATGCAGAGGATCTCCAACTATTGTCGATCAGAGGTAAGTACCCTTGGATCTGAGCTATACCTATTGCACTTACTTGATGAACCACTTCGGGACCGGATGAGGACTCTTCAGAAATCACCTGGTGTATAAGATCAAAGGTGACTTTCTTGGTTGGCTTGTTTCCTTGAGAAGTATTGGGAGGAAGTTGGGCAGTCTTCATCTCCCTGTCATGAGTAACCGATGTGGCATTCATGAGTTCCTCATCAGATGAAACCCCGTAAAAGTCAACTAATTCTTGTAGTGTCATACATTTCTTCGGTCGAGAGAGATTGTTCCTAGTGGGTTTGTGTGTTATGGTTGGAGGTGTTGATGTCACTTCTGGATAATTGTGATTTTTGGTGACATCAGAGATTTCCTGAGTCGGTTCTTTATATGGCTTAAGTATCTCATGAATCACTGCCGACTAAAAGATTGGACCACTTAAATAATCATGGCGATCCTCAGAAATATGGTTCAATTCTTCATAAGCCATGTATCGGTGTTGCACGAGGAGAGGTTTGATCATGTGAAGTGTTTGTCTCCCGATCACGACTGTCGTTTTCAAGTTTGGTTTCCTCAGAACAAGACGTGTTATTGAGGGTTTGTTCATTGTGGCCCGAGTTCGGGAACATGATGACCTGAGTCTCACAATCCAGAATCGCCTTAGCAGTAGACTCAGACAACATTCCGGGGTGGTCAATGTCAAGGACAATAAAGTCCACTTTATGTCTATCACCCCAAAAGTTTACGATGAGTGAAATGATCCCCCGTGGCCTTTAGGTAGATCGATCAGGCAATTGAACGATCACCCTAGTCTTTTTCAGTTGTCCGAGTTTGAATTTGTCAAAGACAGACTTGGGGAGGATGTTCAATGCGGAGTCATCGTCTAACCGAACATGAGTGAATGTAGAATCCTCAATTTCACATGTGATCCGAGTCAACCGCTTGACTTTGCAGCTCTTGGTTTTTCGATTCATCACTAAGGAACTGATCATAGATATGATATGATATTCCGTTCTGGATCGTTTCTTGCCCATCTTTTTAGGATTAAGTCGACTTTTCACAAATTGCTTAAGATCTAGCACATATTCTATGGCCTTGATTAATGGAAGTTCTAAGATCAGGCTTTTGCAAAATGCTTCCATTTCAGAATCGCCCATTTTTTTAAATTTTCTATTTTTTTCATTTTTGGGTATTTTCTATGATATGGTCAGTAGGGGGGTCAGAGGTCAGTGGTGGCTGTGCCTGATTGTGAGTCACATGATGATTCAGTGGTTCGCATGGTGGCGGCCTCACTTCTTCTGAATACTGCATAGACTGGATGAGATCGTATATTCTCTCAGTTAAAGTGTCTGCTCTATGATTAATTTGAGAAATCTCATCCTCAAACATCTCATGACTAGTGATTGAATAATCATTCTCCATGTATCGTGATTCTGGCATATAACCTCGAGTAGAGTATCGATTGTTCATAATCATTATGGTCTGGTCATGAGTTATATTTCCTTGACTCTGGTTTTCTCATGGATTGTCGAAGGAAAATTGATTGTACTCAAGAGGATAGTCATCCTAAGTAGGAGATGGTTCAAGAGGTTGTGAGATCATAGTAATCAGAAATCGTGTTATATTATCAATATCGGTTACGTTATTGTTCATCCTCAATTTGTCTTGCTCTCTCATATCCATAAAACTGTCAGAATGTGAGAGAGGTCTATTGCATGAAGAAGTGTTGTCATAGGGTGGGATGTAAGGGAGGGAAGAGAATGATGGCTGAGGGGAAACCTTATTTGAAGAGTAGGTTCCCCTGAGGAGTGTGAGAAGAAGGATATCGGGACATGGTCGTGGAGATCGAGAAAGAAGACCACTGTACCAACATCTTCTCAAGAGGGATGGAATGATCAATGAACACCGATTTTTTTGCGATTGCAAGGTCTTTAACGCACACAAAACAAACACGTAGATTCACCCACTCAACACTGGTGAAGGACGTTAGGGGTTCGACCGCTTATCTTTTCAATTTTAATTTAATGACAAAACAATTTTTGAACATTAAGTGGAGCTGTTAGGTGTCGAAATATTTCACAAAGACTGTCCCGAGTTCATACAACTAGTTGCACCTAATTTCAGCCAGTATAGGTGTAAGTACGGATCGTTTAAATGGCTACCCGTGTTACTTGAGGATGAAGCCTTCCGCAGTGTCCTCTAATCCACCTACTCTGCTAAGAGAAGTCGGACCGTAAAACGGATACCCGAGATCCTCACTGAAAAGTAGCTAATTGTTTTTAAAATCAGTAGTCTGAGTGAAATTTCTCAGTTTGGGCTCTGTCCTAAGTGTGCGTTCTGGTCCTTACAAACAATGAGTGGGTTCCTCTCCACCAAACACAGGTTAATTTTATGTCAATTTTATTTACAGTCACCTTGATTTGCAGACCCAGTTTTAGATTAAGGTTATCACTGGAGTTTATGTGAGCACAGAAATTCACGCCTAACGAGCAGTCCCAATTCCTTTAATTCCTAAGTTGTAAAACTTGAGGAGGGAGAATCGAAAAAGCTAATGCAAACGTAAATCAATGATGAATGCTTAATAGGAAGACTTACAGTGACTCCTCGCATTCTTCGTGCGGGATGCAACATAAAGAATTTTAAAATTTACACTAAATGATATGCATAGATGAAATCGTCCTAAGAAGATAGTTCTATTAGCTAGAAAGAATTGATTTAAAAATTTGGCTAAGTTGAACGATCTATCAGCGTGTATAGTTAGTGCATAAGTGTGACCTTAAAATTATGAACACAATCAAGGATAAAAATCTAAGCTAGCGTACATGCTCCTAAATTCTACGCCACACCATAGAGAGTTCAACCTTGAATAATTACAAATTAATAGGGTACAAAGAGAGAGGGACCCTGTAAATAATGTAGAAAATTAAATCTAGCCTAAGCTCTCTCTCACAAAAATTAAAATTCAATCTCCATCCTTGCAGATCCTTGATCTGAATTCTGAAGTTTTGCTCCCAGTAGTCTACGAAGAGAGAAATTGCGGATAGTATCAGAAGTAAAAGAGAAATGCAAAATGAAATGCAGAAGAGAAAAAGGAGAAAAAATGACACAGAAATAATTTTTACAAAATTTAATTATAAAAATAATTTAAAACCCTAAAAACTCGCCGTTCCCTGGCAACGGTGCCATTTGATGAACGTTAAATCCGCCTCTTTAATAATGATGAATTGTAGTATAGGAGGCAAAAAATGATTCAAAAAAAAGCATAATCTTTGAATGTTGTGGAGTATTTATACTTGGCAAGTCTACCAAGGCTGAACACAGGGAACGATGATTCTTAGTTGCGTGGTTTTTAATTAAATTAAATAATTAATTAATGTTAAAGAATTTCAATGTCGAAAATAAACACAAAGAAATACTATGATAAAGATGCGAAGAAATAAAAAGAGAAATGAAGTACATGATCTGTGGAGTATACGATTCAATCCTTAATGAAATTTATCAATTAATTCTCAAGAGATAATCACAGATCGAAAGATATTAATGCCCACAAAGATTTATCAACTCCAAGTTACAGGTAAATAGATTAATCAATGAATATTCCTATCAAAAATTCCATGTAAATTGCTCCTCAAAATTAATAGTCAATCAGAAAAATAGGGAGTCAAATATATTGATCCTCGATTTAACCCCTACAAAGATTAATTTATTGGGAATAATCCACAATGATAACAAGGGGTTAATCAAATTAAATTCCTCAACTGAACTCCTACAGAAGATATCGTTAATTTCTCAATGAAAATGTAGCACAAATATGTCAAAATTATCCTGCATATGTCAACAGAGATCCTCAAATAATAATTATCAAAAGACAACCTCATATCTGTCCACAAACTACGCTAAGTTTTAGAGCATGAAAAGAGCTTCAAAATGACACATTATATGCTAAAAACGGAGTTCGTATGAGAAAGATATGCTAAATTGAATTTGTAAGGACTAAAATGTAAATAAAATAAAAAATTTCCTTTCAAAATGGTCCCTAGAGGGGCTTATCTGTAATTTTGAGAAGTTAGAGGGGCCCCTCTACCATTTTCCTCTAATGGGCGTATATCTGCAATATCTGAGACTTACGGGGGCTTCGGTGTAATTTTCCCAAAGCGCATGTACATCGCACGTACGCCCGAAGGCTCGGAGGCGAGGCGGAGGCTCGGGGGTCCCGAGCCTGAGGTTTGGGCCCGGGCCTGAGGTTTGGATGGCCGGGGTGGAGGTACGGTCCCGAGCCTCCACATGGCACGTTATGCGAGGCTCAGAGAAGGTTGGGTCGTCCCGAGCCTCGAGGCTGGGGCCGAGGCTCGGGGAGGGCGCGCGGCGGAGTTTGAACCGTTGGATAAAGGATTTCCCTTGATCCATCGGTTGCTGGGTGTCGAGGCGCAGTGGACGTCGACCGTGGCCGGCCACGGCAGGGGCGAACGGCCGAAGAGGAGGCAGTGGGAGCTACGCTCCTACGGAGCAGGAAGAGCGGGGCAGTCGTGGTGACAGTGAAGGCGCGGTGGAGATGGATGACGCACGCAGAGGGGCAGCTAGGCTCGACCTCGGCGTCGACCAACGGTGGAGGAGGGAGCTCGATCAGTTCCTGTACCTGCAAGCAAATCGAACAAGGGTGAAGAGGTGTAGATGGTAGTGGACGGCGAGGTTTGTGGGTCATCGGGAGGGGGTAGAGAGGGCAAAAGTGCCTCTGCTCCGATGGTCTTTTCTTCAATCGATGCGGCGAAGGACGTTGAGAGGCTTCGCAGCACCGAGGATGGAACTGCAGCAAGGCTATCAAGCCTTGGATCACGTCCCGAAGGGGGCTGTCGCTGTCACCGGCCAAGCTGGAGGAAGGGCGGATGGACTGACTGGACGACGGCGATGGGTATTTAAAGGGAGGTGCGTGGTGCTGCGTTACGAGGGAGGAGGAGAATGAGGGCGGTGATAATGGCTGTGACGTGCATGGCAGGGCTTTGATGGACGCATGAGCTGGGAACGGCTGCAGGGAAGGGGAGGGAGTTGGTCACTTGACGCACACGTGCACGCGGGAGGAGAAGGTGGCACGTGCGTGGCACGTGCAAGAGGTGAGAGAAAGGAGTGAGGTGGGGGTGACACGTGGCACTCCTAGAGGTTGCCACATGTCACCCCAAAGAAATTTCAAAAATAAAAGAGTGAAGAAAATAGAAAAGAATTAGTAGGAGACCTCGGATCAGAAAATTTCCTTCACGAGTTGTTCGTCTCGATGAGATCTACAACTTTCATGAAGGACTCAGGAGCAAAAGAGGTCATCCGTGCGAAGTTGTATTTTTTGTGGTTCTCCATGTGCATTAAAAACCGACTTTTGAAGTTTTGTAATTTTTTGGTGTTTTTAAAGAGGATAAAAATATAGAAAAAATATGATAAAATACAAGAAAATTAATTACACACTAATCTTATTTTTTAGATTTTTAATAAGTAAGAAATAGGAAAATAAAATAGAAGTGTGAAATACGGGATTTTTGTACAGACTCACAATGGACACTTGGATGCGGTCAATTTCTTTGATTTCAGTTTTAATTTGGATTTGGATCTTTGTGTCCCTTAAAAAAACTCTCATCAAAGAACAAAATGAAGAAGAAATAAAATTAGAAGGGTTAATTATGTACATAAAAACTTCTGTCAAAATTAGCAAAGAGTTAAAATGCGCAAAAGAGGCCCAAAATCCAACTTTCACATATGAGCTCTGAATTTTACGAAAATTGGTCTTATTTTGAAGGTACTTGAAAATGGAGTATTTTAAAAGTGAGTAGACCAAAATCGGACACTGTATCAAGGAGATATGCTCGTTTTAATCCGTCAGATGTGAAATCAGACTTTGGGATTATATAACACTTATTTGAGTTAGTACATTTTTTTGTATTTTTTATTTAATAATGTTAGTAATATCTACACAATTGATGTAATTTGGGGTCAATCAGAGTTAGGATAAATTAATTAAAAATATGAGAAGTTAGCACCTTTTTGGGCTAATTTACACTTGGAATTTTTAATGCAATTATGCATGATGAAATGCAAATATTATTTACACATGTTTGTATGCTAATGATGCTCTATTATTGATTAAATGCATGTAAATTTTGGGGAACAGAGCCTAATTGGCCAATTTTAGCATGATGAATACGAGATTCATCACTCCATCAAACGAGATTCTTTCTCTCTGGTCAAATCCGCTGAGATAATGATCGAGTGCATCTCATGCTCACCCGCAAGGAATCTATACTTCAGCGACTGTGCAAGGGCTTCAGCTCTGGGCAACTGGGAGCTGGCAAATCTGGCCTCTAAAAAGTCTGAGTGAATGCAGCCAAATCTGCGTGGGAGAACTCTCGATGATCATGAAAAGCTGGTGTAGACTGCCCTGCTGGTGTATCTGTAATTTTTGTCGGCTCAGTCTCCACCCTAGCTGATGGCTCTGTAGGAATCAGACACGGTATCAACTCATCAAACTCTGCCCAATCGATATCTGACTCCGAGGGATCTGAATCTGAATCACAAGAAATATAAACTGCCTCGCTATCCAGAATGCAGTCTACAGCCTCAAATGTGTCCTCTGCCAAAAGTGTGCTCTCCAAGCTCGCTCTGCTGGAATATGTAAATCTGCAGTATCTGACTGTGAGAGGATAGCTCGTGAAATGTGATCAGTCTAAGCGATTTCATCATCAGTAATCATGAAATCGCACTCCTGGTGGACGTCTCGCTCTGCCTCTGTCATCTGCACTGAATCATTGTGCTTCTCTGAGCAGGTTGAATCTCGTGCTCTGGTCTCGTCGATCGTCTCTATTTGTACTCTCGCCCTCGACGCGAAAGTATACCTTCCCGTTATCATGGTCGGAAATTTCCTTGGCTGTGGCCAAGAACAGGCATCCTAGATTGATGGGGGTATCGGTCACAGACTCAGGGATCTCCATGTCCAACACAACGAACTCCCAAAGACTTTCAAGCCCTGAATTGTGATGACCACGTCCTTCAACAATCCCTTCGGCCTCTTGACAGATCGATCATCAAACTGAAGGACTGTCCTGCTCTGTCGGAGAGGGATAAACTCGAATCGGTCGAGTAAGGCTGCCGGAAGGAGGTTGATGGAAGAGTCGCTGTCTAATAGAGTCTGATCGAATTTCTGCTCATGGATATGACATCTGACATAGGGGGCTCCTGCATATGGCCTCTTGGCTGGCAGACGGTTCTGAATGGCAAAGCAGGTGGCACGAGTGAGCACCTTGATCTCTGCATGATGGTTCCTCTTCTTCCTGCGAATGGTAGTATTCTCTCTCAGGTTCCTCTGGAAGAGAGGGATGTGCTCAAGTGCCTCCTGTAGAGTCAGCTGAATATGGAATCTGTCTATCATCTGTTGGCTAAACTCTAACTGCTGGCTCTTTTTTGGATTTTCCTTTTTATTCCCCTTAGCCAAGCGGAGTGCTTGACGGAAGGGGATGGTTGGGCCCTCCTTAGATAGAGGGATAGGAACGGGTCTCTGCTGCTGAGATGAAACATAATCCATACAAACATCACCATGCATCGCATATGGACTCGAAGATAAAGAACCCTTTCCTTTATTAAAATTTTTTGGATTTTTTTGAAAATTCCCGAGATACAGAAACTGAAGGAAATGCAACAAGAATAGAAAGGGTGGCCTCAGTACCACCCATGGCATATGGAATTGCAGCATCAGCACCGCTCTCTGGCTCAGCATTTGAATCGCTAGTGGCATCAACACCACCTCTGCAACTGGTGAAGCGACAACCTCAGTACCATCGGTTGGATCACCATCCTTGGCGGTGTCAACACCACCGTCATCATCATCATCATGGGCGGATGATGAATCTCATATTCATCACTATAAATCTCATTAATTAATCTCAAATCCATCAAAATCATTGGCATTTCTTCATTTATTCTGCATAATTAGCATTCATGCATGTTTTCATAAGAATTGCATTTTATCGCTCATTTCTGTACAAAATAAGAAGCCAAAAATCCCAGATAAAATTGACCAGTAAATAGCCAAATTCCCTGATTTTTAACTAATTCATGCTAGCTCCGAATGACCCAAAACCACCTCCACTGTGTACATATCACTAACAAGAATAAATGAAAAATACAAAAAAATCACTAACCCAAATAAGTGAACCCAAAACCCAAACCCTAGTTCTAGGATTCTCGAACTAAAACCCTCATATCTTCCCCATCTAGTGTCCATTTTGATCCTACTCACTTTTGAACTAATGTACATACAACTACCTTCAAAACAAGACCAAGTTCAAGTGAATCAGAGCTCGTATGTGAAAGTTGGATTTTGGGCCTCTTTTGCACATTTTGTATTTTAACGGTTTTTGACCTAGTATTTTATGTACATAATTAACCTATTTTAGTTTATTTCTTTTTCATTTGTCTTCTTTGATAAAAGTTTTATTAAAATGCGTAAAAATCCAAATCCAAATTGAGCTTGAAATCAAAGAAACAAACCGGGTTCAAGTCTTTACTAACTGTTTGTACAAAATTAGTCTTTTTTGTGTTTTATTTTATTTCTTCTTTCTCTTAATTAATAAAAATCCAAAAAATTAAATTAATGTGTAAATATTTATCTTTGATTTTACCATATTTTTCCGGATTTTATCTGGCTTAAAAATGACAAAAAATTATAAAACCCAAAAAATCAAGGTATTCTATGTACATGGGATACCCCAAAAATATCACTTTGTGCAATTGATCGATTTTGATTTCATTGTCTTCATGAAAGTTGTAGATCTCATCGAGACAAGCAATTTTCGTGATGCAACGTTTTCGATCAAAGGTCGTTTACTATTTCTTTTCTATTTTTTCTTTGTATTTATTTTTTGAATTTTGTGGTGCTGACACGTGGCAGCTCCTGGAGCCGCCACATGTCAGCCATTTTTGGAATTTTCATTAATTCATTTTTTATAAAAAAAATTAACATCGCACGTGCGTAGCACGTGCCTCCCGCGCACGTGCCACGCACGTGCCCTGCCCCCTTCACCTCCAGCCACCACGTGGCCCCATCTGAGCCATCCGATCTTCGGTCGATCGGACGACCCAGGAACCTCCTCCGTCGTCTTCCCCCTCTTTCCTGATTCGGCCGTCGCCGCCCCTCAAGATCTCTGCCAGAGATCTCGCAAACTCTGCCCGTGTATCTCCGATTCGTCATCAATCAAATCTCGCTGGCCTCCTCCTCCTCGTCCCATCTCCATCGCGATATCCACTCGATCCGATCTCTCCAAATCACCAATCAATGGCCGACCTTCCAACCCCGACTGACCTTCCTTCCCTGACGAACCCTCGACTCTATAATGACTCCGCCACCAACCCTCGAACGGATCCACCGTTATCACCTAAGCGAGGAGAAGCTCGGTGGTGACAGCCCGAGCTCCTCCCCCTTTCCTCCGGCGAGGTCCGAGGCTCATAGCCTCGTCGTAGCCATACCGTGTCCATCTGCTACTACTCCGCTCCGACATCCTTGAGCCGCCGAGCCAACGACTGACCTATGGACCACCTTCACTCCTTCTCCAAAGCTTCGACTCCAGCGAGCTCCAACACCTCGACTTCACCGTTCATCTTCATCGACAACCTCCGTGCATCACTCCACCATCCGCGACTTCGCCGACCACGCTTCTTCATCAATGATCACCACCTAAACATCATCGTCTTCCATCATCGACAAATTCCGCTACTCCGATGCCTCCGTCAACAACTTCATCGGACCACTGCTCCACCAGCAAGGCCTCCTGCATCCGATAGCTCTGCCTTCAACAGCCGGCCAAGCTTCCTTCATTCTCATCAACCGTCGGCCTTCCAACCCACCTCTGCCAAGCTTCCACCGCCAAGCTGCCAGGGGCAGGCCCGAGACCCTCCCACGTGAGGTGCACGTGCAGAGGGAACACATGAGGTGCGCCATCCCCTGGGGTCGCGTGCTTCGCACGTGACCTTGGGACAATTACAAAAGACGCCCTCCGGAGTTCTCTTATTTGCGCCTGAGTCCAGCCACTTTCACGTCACGTGCATTGCACGTGCCAGAGGAAATTTTGCAGAAAACCACCCCCTCTTTATCGATAATTACACCTAGGTCCCCCTACTGCATTTTTATATTTATTTTATTATCGTCATTTCAGAAATACCCATGTATTCCTCCTTGGTTTTGAACAACTACATGACATTATTTTTATCATCCAAAAATAACATGATGTTCGTTGATCTACATTATGGCATATGTCTGACATTTTTGTGATCAGTGGATAATTAATAATTAATTATTTTGTGGAAAATTGCATACTTTGCCTACTTTGTGCTCTGACTTTTATCATTAATTAACTGTTACTATAGAAATTGCTGAAAAATCACAGATTGTAGAATTAATTGTGATTAACATTGTGCCCAAAAAGAATTGCATTTGCATGCATAATTTGCCCTGTAAAAATCATTTTACATAATTCAATTTTTGATTTTTAATAGGTATTAAATCTCATATTTTCGAGGTTTAGGATTTTTCTGAGATCAATCACCTAGTGATAGATCTTAAATAATTTATCTCTTGAAAATACTTAGGTTTAATATTTATTATAATTAAATATTGAAATTCACTCTATTTGCATTTAAAAATTCGTAGAAAAATCATTTTGCATCCAAAAATTCCAAAAAATTACAGTGCATTCATTTCACCATAATATCATCATGGTCAAGTTTCATATTTTTTGGACATTCTTTGCTCGATATTTACATTTTAGTCCCTAAAATAGGTCAAAATAGCATTTTGCTTCTTTAATTGCATAAAAAAATTAAAAAAAGATCACCTTGAAAACCGTGCATGAACTTTGATAGATAAAATTCTAGGTTGTTCCTTTGCCTCCTTGTGTTCGAACTTGGAACTTGTCTAAGTAAAATAAACATAAAACCACATGATTATAAATTGACTAAATATTAGTGGTTATTTTCTTGACGATTTTCGATTGTCTGCCTACAACGAAACGACACACATTAATTTTTACGCACGACAATACACGACATAGATATTTTTAACACAGGCATTCTAGGAAACGTCATATGGCACCGTTGCCGGGGAGGCAAACAGCTTCGTTTTTATCTTAAAATTTTTGGACGGTTTTCCAAATCTGGGTAGTCGGACCCTTGAATTTTTCACTGTAAATTCCATTTTTTTTCTGCATTTATTTTATTTTATTTTATTTCCAGCATTTATTTTTTTTCTCATTTTATTTTTGATTTATTTTTGAGTCACTCTCTTACATTCTCTCTCTTATTTTTCTTACGAGGTACTCGACGTACGTGGAGCGGTTTTTCAAGAGCCGACGCATCTTCACCGACTTCCGAAGAAGTCACAATTAAGTTAAGATCGAGTCGAGTCGTGAGAGAGCATAGAGTCTAGGATTTTAATTTCTGCAAATTTTAATTTATGTAATTAATTGCTCATTTATAGCGGTGTGTGTTTAGACTCTCGTACGTGTAAAAAGACCTCGAACTTTTTCTATGGTGTGTCGTGGCCTGTTTCACTCTGCGGTGAGGGTGGGGCCCGACTTGAGTGGCGCTTACGATAGACCTATACTTACGACTCTTAAATCATTTTAAATTTTTGATTGTGCTCGTAGGACCTAAGGTCACACTTCACTTTAATTGAAATGCACATAGATCATTCAATTTAGCCAAATTCAACTCAATTCTTCCCCGCTAATGGAACTTTCTGCTAGGTGCAGTTTTTCATCGGCTTGCATTCATTTAGAATAATCTTTAAATTCTGTATTGCATCACACATGGAGATTGCGAGGATTCACTGTAAGTCTTCTAACTGAGCAAACATAATTGTTTTCACGCGCATCAGATTTTCCCAAATTTCTCCCTCCTATTTTGTCGCATAATTTTTAAAGGAAATTGGGACTGGACGGTAGACGTATATTTGTGCTCAATTAATTCTTCAGTGATCGCCAAATTAAAATTGGGACTGATAAATAAAGATGATTTTAATAACCCATAAAATCAAGAATTTTTGCGGGAGAGCAACCCCGACCTTGGATTCTTTTATTTTTCTAAGTGAGTGAGAGACGAAACATAAGGCTAGAGCCCAAATCCGGATTTTCATATTGACTACTGATTCTACCAAAAAATGATTATCTACTTCTCAGTGAGAATCTACGGGTAGCTGGTAAACGGTCCGGATTTCCTTAACAGAGTGGGTGGTTTAGAGGACACCGCGTAAGGCTCCGTCATCAAGTAACGGGTAGCCGTTCTACGGTTCGTACTTACTCCCATACTGGCTGAAAGTAGGCGCAACTAGTCGTAAGAATTCGAGCCAGTCATTAAGAAAATTTCCGACACCTAACAACTCAATAAATTCTTTCCAAGATTGTCTTATCACCACTTAAAATTGAAAAGATAATGATCGAACTCTTACGGCTTCATTGTGTGATTTGGTGAACCTGGGGTTTGATTAGTGTTTGCATTGATGTGCGTGAACCGATTTCGAAGATCAAAAGCCACACATTTGATAAAATTTCTTTTGACTATCCTGTGCACTCACACCGAGATCAACCTTGACGATTCATCATCATCAACCTCCTCTGACAAACACATGACAATGGTCCGAGTACCCATCTGATCTATATTATGAAAATGAATTTGTCTCGATTAGGCCCAAATCGACTGAATCATCTTCTTTCTACAATCCTCCAACTTTTACGAGAGACTTTCACCCGCGGATGAATTCGGTCCCCTCATTGAATTCCTACTCAAATCATTCAAAAACATATGACCAATTTCCATCATGTATTGAACCGTCTTATTCTCGATTTCTAGCTGAAAGTAATGAAGCATTTCAAGATCAAATCACTTTTGAATCTCATGACTGGCCGTGAATCCAAACCTAGATGGAGAGACCCGCACTTAATGATCACCAGCATTGGATTGATCGTGACGATCAAATCCATATTGACCAACCTGAATACCACTCCTTCGACCAACCTACACATACATGGGACCAAATGGATGATATCGACACGTATGCACTCTGTATGACTATATTATTCGAGGATACGATCAATCATGACCATGGAAGTAGACTCTACTCCAACCAGCATTGCATGCCTGAGTCACGACATGTTGAGTATGAGACTTACATATTCCCGCAAAATCCTTCCACTGAGCAGCCTCCTTCCATAATTTTTGAGGAGAAATTTTCAGAAAATAATGATCATATATCGAATATTCCAAGAAACTCTCCTCTCAGCACATATAGGAAAATGGAAGATGAAATTATTGAATCTCAAATGCAAAAGCACACACCGACTGCTCCCATGATTGATTATGATCATAATTTTGAGGATGATATTTCAAGGGTAAATAAGAGATTCAAATTAATGGAGGATAGATTTCAAAAATTTGTCGACCGATTAATTCCATTTTCTAGTAGCTCGGGCAAAAAAATGGATGAGGAAAAGATTGGATCTCATGTTGACAATTTTGAGGATATTCAGAAACCTAGGACGATTATGACAATGGCACTTCTGCATATTACTCCCCTAGGAATGACTATGCCTCCGACTCTTACTCGGAACATCAAAGCCCCTTCTCATCTACAAAAGATACCACATCACCACACCACACAGAAAATACCAAAAATTTTGGATTATTCAAAAACACCAAAAAATCGAAAATCCAGAAAATTACATAAAAATTGAAACTGAAGAAGATCTGTAGAATTTGGATCCCGCTTTACGAGAAGCATCAGAGAAAAGATTGATTTTTGAACTTCCCTTTATAAAGGTCATTAAACACTTCCCCTACCTTAAAGGATTTGTAATGGACAAATTAATGATGAAAAAGTCGGGCAGGATTAGAACAAAGACCGAAAGACATATCTTGTCAATGGCCTCATCCTTGGTGTTGAGGAGAAAAACCAAGAGCCGCATAGTGAAGCGGTTGCCCAGATTTGACTGTGGAATCAAAGAAACAATTTTCACCAATGCTCGAATTAATGACGATTCAACGATCAATATCCTCCCGACCTCTGTATTTCACAAACTCAAACTCAAACCGATCAAGAAGATACGAGAGATTGTTCATATGGTTGATCGATCAATAAAGCGGCCGAGAGGAATCATTTCTGTCATCATTACATTCCAAGGTGCTCCGCTCAAAGTGGAATTCACAATCATTTATATTGAGCATCAAGGAGAATTCATCCAGTCTCCAATTATTCTCGGAAAGCTGTTCTTAGCATTGGCTAAGGCAATTGTTGAGTGTGAGACTCGGGCAATTATTGAGTGTGAGACTCGGGAAGAGCACTACCCCGCTGCGACACCTGAGATAGAGGTTGTTGATGAGACCATTGGTTTAGAGACTCTCCCCCCTGATCCATTCCCAGTTGCTCTCACCATGGAGAATCAAGTATATGAATCATATGATCCGGAGACATGCATGGTCGCACGCTGGGTCAACCTATTTTTACTACCTTGATCACATCAACTCGAATGCTCCAATATAAAATTAATTGAGAACGAGCATGTAGAGACTCCTCCCAATATTTCAATTCCTCCAGATCTCAAAATAAAAGAATGTTTCTTATATGATCCTGAGACGTATGCATGGTCACACCCAGGGGCAACCTACTATGAATACCTTGACCAAATCATCCCAAATAAAGAGTGCACCAACATTAAGAAGACTAAGAACAAACATGCAGGGCAAAATAGACCAACGAGAAGAATTCCAATGGTTATTCATCTGAAGACTCAAGTAGACCGACACCTTCACGAAACAAAAAGACTACTCCTTCATCGAAAAAGAAAGTCACCTTTGACCTTCCGGAAGAGGAATCAGCCGATGATCCCTCATCAGGTCCGGAAAAGGTAATCTACATGAGTGAAGTATGTTCGCATGTTCTAAAACCATATCTTTGCAAGGATCCAAAATTCGACTCCCATTGAACGACTCCCGTTCCTCACTATTATTCACCAAAAGCCGATGCTCCTGCTCTCAACAATTACACCGAAATTATTTCTCATGAGTTGACTGAGACTAGTGCTTCAGAGTATTCATCCGAGGACAAGCCTCTTGATCCCAAGAAGGAACGAATTCTGAGAAAACAACTGAAGAAACAAAAAGACAAGAATATCTGGAGTGTGCCCACTTTCAAATACTATTCCTCTGAGGATAACTCTGATGATGGTTACCTTTCATCTGAATCATACGCTTCATCTACTATCCATCGTGACTTTTCTGAGGATAACACTGATAATAGCTGGGAATCATATGCTTCATCTCCTTCTCATCATTACGATCTCCCACCGCAGGCTCACAAAAAGATCGGTCGAAAACCGCCTTAATCATTGGCTACAAACCCTCCCTCTCGACCACATCGGTCTCCTAGTACATCTTCTTCCTCTACTTAGGCCAAGGCCTATGTATAGGGTGGGGAACGATGCCATCTGTATATATCATTTTCCCCATCTCACGATCACCTCATTTCCACATATCCCGACCACCTCATTTTTTCGGTCTTCTTCTATACTTAGACTGTTCATGGCCTAAGTATAGGGGGGCGGTCCGATCCATCTTTTTATTTTATTTTTCACTCTCTTACTCTTAGCCCAAGCTATGTCTTCTTTACGTGTGTCTAACCTGGTCTCTTCATTCTGGGTACAACTCTAGAATAGGTAATTAATTTGTACTCTCGCACTATGCACTTAGCTCAACTCAGACGGGATGTTAGAAGACTGTGTGAGTTTCTTTTCTGGTAGCGTGGAAATCTAAAGATCAGAGTAGGGTTGAAATAAAGCTTCGGAAAAGGGATGTACGGCTGGGCACAATTTTTTTTCTAAGACTCCAAAAAATGTACAGAAAAAAAAGATTCTATATCCGTAGGGACACAACAAGATCCAAGCAGAACCACCAAAAATCCAAATACAAAGAAGCCACTACCAAATAAATATCTGACCAAAAAGGTCCAAGCTTCAAGAAAACCTGCAGATCTTGGTGGAGACTCGGCAAAACTGGCTAGCTTCATAAGGAGATGTGACTACACTAGCCACCCTCCAGTTCTTTTATCCTTCTTCTAACTTCTCCCCCAATTCGATTGTGAACACAACACGACAGACCTTAGAAGGAAATACATGACTCCTCGAGGATGAGTTACTGGAGAGGAGGTTTGCATGGTAGTCTGACATTCTAGATGGGAAGACCTAAAACTTTCACACACATGAGTCGATTGTTCAATGTTCATAGGGTATGCTTTGGGAAGAGGATTGATCTAAGATGACTTCTGAGCCGAAACTGTGACAATGATGTGTAGAACTTGAAGGATGTTGATTTTAAAATTCCAAGTCTCACAGAAGTTCCGCCAAACTAATAATCAAAGGTCGAGTTAATTTCATTTTCACCTTCAGCTCATGGTCTTGATATGGAACCCAATCTCATTTCACCTCATGGCATTTCTTTTTGATGCTCAGGGACGAGCATGGTTTAAGTATCGGGGGATGATGAATCTCAGATTCATCACTCTAAATCTCATTAATTAAGCTCAAATCCCTCAAAATTATTGGCATTTCTTCATTTATTCTGCATAATTAGCATTCATGCATATTTTCATAAGAATTGCATTCTATCACTCATTTCTGCACAAAATAAGAAGCCAAAAATCCCAGATAAAATTGACCTCTAAATAGCCTAAATTCCCTGATTTTTAACTAATTCATGCTAACTCAGAATGACCCAAAACCACCTCCACTGTGTTCATATCACTAACAAGAATAAGTGAAAAATATAAAAAATACTAACCCAAATAAGTGGACCAAAAATCCAAACCCTAGTTCTAGGATTCCCGGACTAAAACCCTCCTATCTTCCCCATCCAGTGTCCATTTTGATCCTACTCACTTTTGAACTAATGTACATTCAATTACCTTCAAAACAAGATCAAGTTCAAGTGAATCGGAGCTCGTATGTGAAAGTTGGTTTTTGGGCCTCTTCTGTACATTTTGTATTTTAGCGGTTTTTGACCTAGTATTTTATGTACATAATTAACCTATTTTAGTTTATTTCTTTTTCATTTATGTTCTTTGATAAAAGGTTTTTTAAAATGCGCAAAAATCCAAATCCAAATTGAGCTTGAAATCAAAGAAACAAACCGGTCCAAATCTTCACTAATTGTCTGTACAAAATTGGTCTTTTTCGTATTTTATTTTATTTATTCTTTTTCTTAATAAGTAAAACTCCAAAAAATTAGATTAATGTGTAAATATTTATCTTTGATTTTATGATAAAAAATTATTAAACTCAAAAAATAAGGTATTCTATGTACATGGGATACCCTAAAAATATCACTTTGTGCAATTGTTCGATTTTGATTTCAGTGTCTTCATGAAAGTTGCAGATCTCATCGAGATGAGAAATTTTCATGAAGAAACTTTTTCGATCTGAGGTCATTTACTATTTCTTTTCTATTTTTTCTTTGCATTTATTTGTTGAATTTTGTGATGCTGACACGTGGCTGCTCCTGGAGCCGCAACGTGTCAGCCATTTTTGGGGTTTTTATTTATTCATTTTTTATTAAAATATTATCATTGCACGTGCCTCCCGCACACGTGTCATGCACGTGCCCTGCCCCCTTCACCTCCTGCCATCACGTGGCCCCATCTGGGCCATCCGATCTTTGGCCGATCGGACGACCCAGGAATCTCCTCCCTCCATCATCTTCCCCCCTCTTACCTGATTGGGCTGTCGCCGCCCCTCAAGATCTCCGTCAGAGATCTCGCAAACTCCGCACGCGTATCTCCGATTCGTCGTTAATCAAATCTCGTCGGCCGCCTCCTCCTCGTCCCATCGTCGATCGTGATATCCTCTCGATCCGATCTCTTCAAATCACCAATCAACGGCCGACCTTCTAACCCCGGCTGACCTTCCTTCCCCGACGAAACCCCGACCCTATAAAACGACTCCACTGCCAACCCTCGAATGGATACGCCGTTATTACCTAAACGAGGAGAAGCACGGTGGTGACTGCCCGAGCTCCTCCCCCTTCCCTCCGACGAGGTCCGAGGCTCATAGCCTCGTCATAGCCCTGCGGTGTCCATCTGCAGCTACTCCACTCCAGTATCCTTGAGCCGTCAAACCAACGACCAACCTATCGACCACCTTGAACTCCTCCCCAAAGCTTCGACTCCACCGATCTCCAACACCTCGACTTCACCGTTCATCTTCATCGACAACCTCTGTGCATCACTCCACCATCCGCGACTTCGCCGGTCATGCTTCATCATCAACGACCGCCACCTAAAAGTCATCGTCTTCCATCATCGACAACTTCCGCTACTCAAACGCCTCTGTCAACAACTTCACCGGACCACTGCTCCACCAGCAAGGCCTCCTGCATCCGACAGCTCCACCTTCAACAGTCGGCCAAGCTTCCTTCATTCTCATCAACCGCCGGCCTTCCGACCCACCTCCGCCAAGCTTTTATCGCCAAGACGCCGTGGGCAGGCCCAAGGCCCTCCCACGTGAGGTGCAAGTGCGGAGGGAACACGCGAGGTGAACCATCCCCTGGGGTCACGTGCTTCGGACGTGACCTTGGGAAAATTACAAAAGATGCCCTCTCGAGTTCTCTTATTTGTGCCTGAGTCCAGCCACTTTCACGTCACGAGCATTGCACGTGCCAGAGTAAATTTTGCAGAAAACCACCCCCTCTCTATTGGTAATTACACCTAGGTCCATCTACTGTATTTTTATATTTATTTTAATTATCGTCATTACAGAAATACCCATGTATTCCTCCTTGGTTTTGAACAGCTACATGACATTATTTTTATCATCCAAAAATAGCATGATGTTTGTTGATTAATTCTGTACATTATGACATATGTCTGAAATTTTTGTTATCAGTGGATAATTAATAATTAATTATTTTGTGGAAAATTGCATACTTTGCCCACTTTGTGCTTTGATTTTTATCATTAATTAACCGTTGCTCTAAAAATTATCGAAAAATCAAAGATTGTAGAATTAATTGTGGTTAACATTATGCCCAAAAAGAATTGCATTTGCATGCATAGTTTGCCTTGTAAATATCATTTTGCATAATTCAATGTTTGATTTTTTATAGGTATTAAATCTCATATTTTTGAAGTTTAGGATTTTTCTAAGATCAATCAACTAGTGATAGATCTTAGATAATTTTATCCCTTGAAAATAATTAGTTTTAATATTTATTATAATTAAATATTGAAATTCACTCTATTTGCATTTTAAATTCTTAAAAAATTATCTTGCATCCAAAAAATCCAAAAAATACAGTGCATTCATTTCATCATAATTATCATCTTGGCCAAGTTTCATATTTTTTGGACATTGTTTGCTCGATATTTACATTTTAGTCCCTAAAATAAGCCAAAATTGCATTTTGCACCCTTACTTGCATAAAATATTAAACAAAAAAGATCGCCTCGAAAACCGTGCACGAACTTTGATAGATAAAATTCTAGGTTGTTCCTTTGCCTCCTTGTATTCGACGTTGGGACTTGCCTAAATAAAATAAACATAAAATCACGAGATTAAAAATTGACTAAATAATTATGGTTATTTTCTTGACGAATTCCGATTGCATGCCTACAACGAAATGACACACATTAATTTTTACACACGACAATACACGACATAAATATTTTTAACACATGCAATCTAAGAAACGTCAGCGGCATCGACACCACTCTCCTTGTTTAGCGCTCATGCGTCCTCGTGGTGTCGTCGCTCAGACGAGGCGCTGCTGGCTGGCATCCTACCGCTACTAAGTGTAACAAAGTGAGCATCAAATGTATATGAAGTAATATCGCCCAATGAGTCACTAGGAGTGGTAACCTCTGTAAACTATACCTGCTCAGATTTCCTCTTCAGGTTGTTCGGATTCAGCTCGATCTGAGCGGGGATGGCGGCTTTGCCCTTGACTATCTCCCTCATATACTGACGGGAATCGTCCATCTCTCGCCTAAAAGTGGCTTGCGGCTCAGAAAGAAGGTAGACTAAGTCGTCGAGTGCTGGGTTCTCATAGGCTGGACTATGAGAACCAGACGGGTTGCCTCTCTGGAAGTGAGGCTACTGCTGGGAAAGATGAGGGGGATACTGCTGAGAGTACTGCTGATGTAGATGCTGGTGCTACCTCCAAGGTTGTCCCTACTGGTAGGGATGAATAACCTGCTGGTAATACGATTGTTGGTGTGAGAACTGGGTCTACTGCTGCTGGTTGTACTGCCCACCCTGAACTGGAGGCTGCTGCTGGGAAGAGGCACCTCCGGTCGACCATCAGAATCAGGGATGGTCTCTGCAGATCCCAGGCTGCGGTCGATCGTACCAAATCCTATTGACTTCCATCAACGGCTCCTACTCAAACGAGGGTGGAGGAAGGACTGCTAGGAGCTACTCTTACTGGTACACCACCATCTCTGTGTCCTGAGATGGTGGTGACTGGACGTAGTGGTGTTGCGGCTGCTGGAACGGCTCCGCCTGAATGTGGTGGACCTGTATGTAGTGGGCGGAGGGCTGGGTCGAACTGCTACTTCTGGGGCCATCCCGTGACCTGATATGGGGCTGAGAAGCTGTCTGTACCTCCTGGAGACACATGATCTGGGTCTTCAGGTCACTCAACGTCTGTGCCATCTGATCTATCTATGACATGTCCTAGCACTGCTTCTTCTCTATGATCTCGATGCGGTCCAGCTTCTCGCTGATAATGCCCATATCTGCGGCTGACGACTCTACTTATGTTGCGGCTGCTGAAGATGTGGAAGGACCTGCATCGACCCTTGCTATCCTCTGGTAGGACACGGTCTAGGGTGGGGGCTTCCCCTAAGTGTAGAGTCAGGTCTGGGACATGACGGTGTAGTTCTCGGCCATCTCCTTATAGATAGCCCAGACCTGATCCTCATCCTTCGCAAAATAGGACCCCCCACAGGATGCATTCACGAGCCCCTGCAGCTTCGGTGTCAGCCCACAAAAGAAACTCGGCACGAGGTTGGGCTTGGAATATCATGGTATGGACACCTGTCGATAAGCTCTCAGAATATCATGGTATGGACATCTGTCGATAAGCTCTCAGAAACGGTCCCATGCTTCATGAAATTGCTCGTTGGGAAGCATGGAGAAGTTGTTGATGAGGGCTCGCGCTGCGTTCGTCCAGTCGAGTGGATAGTACTTGTTCAAGTACTCGTTCCGGAGCTATTCCCACGAAGTCACATATCTCCCCAAATGCTTCAACCAGTAGGCTGCTCTGTCGATGAGAGAGAACGAAAAGGCCATCATCTTGATGGTATCATCATCCACGAATCTATCATGGACCGTGCTACAGATCATCTCAAACTCCTGGAGATGGAGGTGCGGCTCCTCGGTGGCTTGCCCGTGAAATCTGGGCAACAACTGCATCGTCTGAGGAGGGAGCTTGAAATCTCCCAGAATCGTAGGCAGTTGAATCCAACGGTGCATCAGAGTTGCATCAGGGTTGTGCAACTCTCTCCTCAGGCGTGCTAGTCGGACTGGCTCCTGAGGCTCTTTGAGATGTGGTCCATCTCCTCCTCCTAGCTCTGGTATATCTCCACCACCGGCTTTGTTCGGCTCTCCTCTGGCTGCTCGCATCTGAGCCATCTCCCTGCGCATATCCGCCATAAAGCTCCCTGGTCTCTGATCTGGCGCTGCATAGTCTCCAAGGAAGCTAACAGGGTGTTGTTGATGGTGCCTTGGTCAAGAACATACGTATGGGTCTGGGTCTGTCCATCTGTGCGCTCCTCGTTGCTGGCCATCTCTTGGGTCTCTGCAAAGGCAAAAGACCCGAACTCAGGTGCCGTCAAATGAATATACATCTACCCTGATCTCTGCTCGGGCACCTAGGGATTGGAAGAAGGGTGGTCGAGGGGGAACAAGGCGGAATCAAACTCGGGTTCGGAGAGCGAGTTTGGGCTCTCACGAACCAACCTAGATGAATGGGGGCGGAGTGCTCGAAAGTGGTGCAACCAAGGGCTGCCTAAGGGACCTCTGGCCCATCATTGTCATCTAGCAAAAGGTGGATAGGATCTGGAAACAAACAAGATCAGGAAAAATAAACCCCCAATTCACCTACTCAACACTGAGCTGATGACCATAAAGGTTCGGTCTTTTATCTTGTCGATTTTATTAAGTGATAATGCTGTCTATCAGAGCGATTAAGCGATCTGGTAGGAACCCAGCGCTCTCAAGAGACTGGCCCAATCCCGAAGCTAGGTCTTTCCCATCCAGTACAAGTTGCAGACAGTTTACCAGCTACCCGATCAACTCGCTCTGCTAAGGATATCACGTGCCGCTTTACCGGAAATCGGAGCGATCCTCACTAGAGAACGATTAACCCTGAAATCAATAATCTGAAGAAAGGTTAGGTATGGCTCTATCCTAGTGTGTGGGTCACTCTCTCGCTCATCCAAACCAAACAAGGAGGGGATTGCTCTCCCAAGACAGATTTTTCAGTGAGTGTCTTTTATGGTCAAGTATGTTTAGCAGTCCCAATTTTATGATTTTTATTTTTATGTATTTTTCAATAATCAAGCAATGTCTAACGAATTTTTCGATATCCTGATTATTTTAAGTCTAAAAACGGGGGGAGAAGTCGAAAAAGCCGATGCGCAGTCAAACACAATGATGCATGCAAAGTCAGAAATGCGTACCTGTCGCCAGCACTCTACATGTAGGGTGATCCGCAAATAAATTAAAAGACATAAAGTAAACCACCTATATGATGCACGAAGAAAACGACCTTAGACGAAAAATTTCTACACGCAAAGAACAGTAGATAATAGGTCAACAAGTAAGGTCGGAGTTCGGTCTCTGATGTCGATCAGTGTCCGCCACAATGGATCCTGCCAGCGCTGTATACGGCCTCTAGTGGTACGTGACCTCTCAAGTGATCAAATTAGCTTTTTCTTCTCATTTAATTAATTAAGTCCACTTAACGATCTATAGGTGCATGTAAATAATTAGGGATGGGACCTTAATTAATTACGTCACAATAAGATATAAAATCCCAAGTCTAGGGGCCAAAATCCATCGAGAATCAAATAAAAGAAAAATCGAAAAAGCAAAACCGACGAAAATCACGGTGAGGTCCCCCGAGCACAACAGTGCTCGATGAAAAGACCCCGATAAATGCCAAGTGTCCAAGAGTCTCTGGGTCTTGTATTATTATAATAATGAAATAAAAATGAAATAATATGCTAAAAATCCTCCAAGGTCCTCCAAATCCTCTGCTCCTCTTCTCCTACGCTCTCCTGCTGCTCGATGAAGAAACGAGCCGCCTTCGCATTGCTCGGGTGCACCGACGCTCCTAGGAATGCCACCCTCGCTCGTCGGGCCCTTGCAAGAAATGGAGAAACAAAAGAGATGTCAGATCATAGTTATGAAAAATAAAATTAGAAACAAATAAAGAAAGATAAATAAAAACAAAAATAAAAAGTAAGCAAGCAAAGAAAAGGAAAAACAAAAAGAAAATCAAAAACAGAAAACCGACTACTAAGCCGTGCTCCCCGGCAACGACGCCATTCTGATTACTCCTTGAGGCAACTCGGGTTAAGGAATATCTAAGGTCGTTGCGATCCGAATCGCAAGGCACGACCAACAAGAAAAATCAGACCGCAATCAAAATCAAATAAGCATGAAAATCAAGACAAAGTGGTCTTGCTAATTATTTAACCTGGTATAGCCACCAGGGTCGAACACAAGGAGCACGGGATAGTCCTACGAAGTAGTCGAGAAATCCAAAAAGAGATAAAAATATTTTTGATGGTTTTTAATTTTCAAATTTTTTTATATTTTTTAATGAGAAAAATGAATAAGAAAAGAAGAGTGAGCACACTACAACAATTTTTATTATGGTCTAAATAGCTCAAAAAATAAAAATAAAAATATTTTATGTTTTTTAAAATATTTAAGTGTTTTTGGGTATTTTATGGTTTTTTCTTATTTATATAAAATTTTCTAAAAATAAAAGAAAGGCAAAACTAACAAAGAGTGTACAAACTGGATAGAAAGGCAATTTTAAAATATTAAAAATGCCCTTAAATTTTTGGAGCATATAATGTGAAAATAGAAAATAAAAGTTAACTACAGAACTTGAAAACACATTTTTTTGATTTTAAAAGAATGTTAATGATTTTTATAAGATTTTAAGTTTTTTGTAATTTTTAGGTGTTTTATAATAGATAATAAAATGAAGATGCTATAGAAATTAAAACACAACAAAACAAGCATGCATGAATTTTTTAGAATTTTTAAAGATATTTTTATATTTTTATGGGTTTTCTAAATTAGACAGAAGTAATTTTTAGGGTTTTTGATTTTTAGAAAATAACAAATAAACTCAAAATGTGTCACAAAAATTATCAAAAATATTACACAGTAGCAGGAGCTACTGATAATTTTTTTAGAATTTTTGGAGTAGTTTTGATATTTATTTAATTAAAAATCAAACACACAGGTTGTAGGGGCTCGAATGCAATTATTTTAAGTTTTTGGGTTAAACAATAATAAGCTCTAAAAGTCTATGTTCAAATATGCAATTTGTCCAATTAATCCAGCACATGCGTCAATTCCACATTCATAGGGACATATTTGCAATTTCAGAAAACATTCATTCTAACATTAACACAGGGAATGATTAGGGAAAATAACACAAATACACCACAGTTCATGTGATGAAGCACGTGTCTCCAGACATGGAGGACTAAATAGAAAATACTAGAAACTATAGGGACTGGAATGCAAATAAGTTCAACTACAACTTTATTTTACAGACTAAAATATAAACGAAAACAAATGCAGGGTAAAAAGGGAAATATACTCTTGCAACACGTGAGGCGCGCGTGGAGGGGGGCACATGGCGGTCGCTGATGAAGGGTTGGACGTGCAGCTCTGATGGAGGTCAGGTGTCATATCTGACGATCTACACCTAGTCGGGGACGTGGGGCGCAAGTGGCCATCAGATCTAACATCCAACGGCCTGACTCCTCTGCTGCGTCGGCGGTCCGGATGAGTTCTGGAAGTGCGGGGCTGATCCAACGGCGCTGGATCAACATGGAAGAACAACTCCGGGGTGAACTTCGTCGGAGCCAAGGAAGAGATCCTCAGCCCCGATGGTCGATCGGGAAGAGCTGGATGGGTCATGGAATGCTTCCGCATCGACTGGTCGGCTCAGATGAAGGCTCCACCTGCTGGATAAGCGTGATGGAGCTCCGACCAGCTGGTCGGAGCAGGCGAAGGGACGGTGATGACAAATGAAAGATTTGATTGAATGGACAAATGCAAATGATAGAAGGGTCACTTGAAGGTCTGAATCGACTCCTGAGCTCCAGACGAGGGTGGTCGTCGGGTTGATGGCCTCGACCAAGCTGCGGAAATCAGGGGAGGCTATTCGTGCTGGAGCTCCGACCACGATGGTTGAGCGTCGGCTCTGCTGCACCAAGTCGATCGCCAAGCAGCGCTCCATGCAGCTGCCACTCAGCTGGAGGTGGCTAGGGTATCAAATAGGAGCGAGGCACGCGCTGCTGTCCTGGGGAAGAGGATAAGATGCTTTATAGCGTTCCTAGGTGGCTAGAGAGATCGAGTGGAAGCACGAGAACCGAGGAGGATCTGTGCCTTCCTAAGAATCCGCGAAGGTCACAGATCCACGGGGAAGGTGCGGGCGAAGAATCGGGGCAGCAGGTGGCGTGATCTGATGGGGAAAAATCAGAGAAATTGATCCGGCCATGCTGTCAGGTGGGGTCAAGCCCTAGAAGGGAGGGTTGACCCGAGTCAACGTTCCTGCATGGACCTATCAGAAGCGGCGGGGGAAGAAGACAAAAATGCTATAGGACAAAATAGCAAGGAAAATCAAAAATAAATAAATGAATTTAAATAAAAAATCGAATAAAATGAAAAATGTTTATTATTTTTCAAGGGATTTTTCTATGATATTTATTTATTTTTATGAAAAATAAATTAATCGCTATACAATATATTGTATTATATACAGGTATATTATACCTATGTATTTTGTACAATTATTTTTAATTTATTTATTTTTACAAAATACCCCAATTTTCTATTTTATTTATTTCAACATAATTTTTGGAGTACAAAATAATTTTTATATATTTTTATTAATTATTTACATATGTAAATAAATAGAGAAGGGTATATATATATATATGTGTGTGTGTGTTATGTACAAAGACGAGAGATTTTTATTTTATTTTTCTGATTTTTATTTTATTTTTAAAAATATATGCAAAGAGGTAAAAACATATTTTTATTTTTATTTTTGCAAAAATAGTTTATTTATTTACACCCATGATATATACAATATAGAGTGGGCCCTATCTCTCTCTACTTGTTTTATTTGGCGATCAGACCAATGCTTGGCCCTCTTGGGGTTCGAGTCACTATGTATTTATTCTAGATACCTCCTTACTTTTTCCTTTTTCTTTATTCTTTTATTTTTGCATAAATACATGCTAATTATATAATATTAACACATGCATGCATATTGCTAAGTTATTGTATTTACATCTATTTACATGATGCTTTGCTAAGATAATTAGCTAAAATAAAAGAATAAAGAGTGATGATTAGGGATTCATTAGTGCGGTGAAGGGATCATCCAACGCGGGTCGACACACGACTGCTTGCTTAGATAATGCTTGAGAACATCCGAACTGAGCTCACTCTTATAAATCACCTCATCCGGACTTGATGAGGACTCCTCATAAAATTCCTTCCATGGTATGTTGAAGGAGACTTTCTTAATCAGTTTTATAGAACCTGAATCATTGAGAGGGAGTGAAGAGTGGCACGCCTTGAGGGGTTTGGGGGAACTCCTCGAGGAATCATTTCCCGACTTCCTCTCACTAGATAATAGACTAGAGGAGGGAGCAACCGTGTTTTTATGTGAGGTCAATTTAGTCTTGGTTGTTTCCTTTGAAGGTTCGGGATGTGGTGCAGTGCTGACCGTGGGTTCCTCATCAAAGGAGTCACCATATAGATTGTAATATTCCTGTAGGGTCAGTACACGTCTCGAGAAGGTACTAGTTCTCTCAGTTGGCTTGGCATTATTGGGCTCTTGTGTCGGATCATCAAAATGGTCAAGGCAATAAGCAAAAGTTATGTCCACCTCAATGATAGCTTTCGGGTTGTGAATCCTCCTTAGAAGCTGTCATGGTGGTGGTGCAAGCAGTTGGTGAAATGGAGGTGTAGGGAGTTTCTGAACCAATGGTCGTCGGGATAGTCGATATCTCAGGTGTAGTAGAGAGAAGGGACCCATCTATCTCTTAGTGGTAACGACTATCTGCGGATATGCGGGTCACCTTAGAGTAAAGTGTATCAAAGAATGGGTGAGGTTTGAGCGCTCCTAATGCTGTAAAATCGATTTCCCAAGTCTCACAATCTAAAGTCACCTTAGCCAAGGCTAAGAACGGCTTCCCAAGAATAATGGGAGACTGAGTAAACTCTCCTCGGTGCTCAATGTCAATGACTGTGAATTCTACCTGGAGTAGAGCACCTTGGAAAGTAACGATGACTAAAATGTTTCCTCTCGACCGTTTGATAGATCGATCAGCCAGCTGAACGATCTCTCTCGACTTTCTGATTGGTCTGAGTTTGAGCTTGTCAAACACAAAGGTCGGGAGGATATTTATCGGAGAGTCATCATCAATTCTTACATGGGTAAAGATAGTGTCTTTGATTTCACATTCAACCCTAGGCAACCGCTTCACTCTGCGGCTCTTGATCTTTCTCCGCATCACCAATGAGGTGGTCATCGACACTATGTGTCTTTTTGTCTTTGTTCTCTTATTGCCCGACCTCTTGGGCATCAATTTACTTCTCACAAATCGTTTGAGGTCGGGGAAATGATCTATGGCCTTTATTAAGAGAAGATTAAAAATCAAATCTTCATCGAGTGCTTCCCGTAGGGCAGGATCCAATTTTTTAGGTCTTTTTCATTTTCTATTTTTATGAGACTTTCTCATTTTTTTTATCTTTTTGACATTTTCAATTTTTTTGGTGTTTTTGTTGGATGCATGATCAGACTTTGGATTGAAAGGCAAGTGGTTAGTAGAAGAGGGAGGTAGAATTGACTCTAGATGTACAGAGTGTGTGGGTTCCCTAATGCTCGCTTGGTTTTCAACATCAAATCTACTTACTTTCTTCTCCACTTTCATACCTAGGCTGGCAGAAATTGAGTGCAATATTTCCATGACATCTCTCAACTTGTTACCAAATGATTCATTTTTCTCAATAAGTCTAGAGATGTCATCTTCCACAAAATTCTCATGACGAATCATGGGAGAGTTCTGCTCAGTTGGAGGATACTGTTGAGATATTAGGGTCTCATACTCAACACACCTAGACTCTGGCATGTAATGATGGATCGAGTATGGACCATCTAAATGACAGATATTGGTCGGAGCCTCATATGATGGAGTCAATAAAGAGGGGGTTCCTAAATTGAATCTATGAGTCCATTTCTGTGAATGTATAGGCTCTCCGAATGCGTGATATGAAGGCTGGTTAATACAGTCTTAATTACTAGGATCAATCAAGTCAGTAAGATCATAAGGTGCATGCCTTTCTATTTAGTATGTTCGATCGACCATGTTATTATGCCAGTCATATGTCTCAACAGTGGGTTGATCTTCATATGGTTCATTGATTCCAGCAAGCTCTCGAGAATAAGGATAGTCAGCCCAAGATGGAAGTGGATCCAGAGTATTAAAATATGGAGTAGGTGAGAAATGCGAAGAAGTGGAGAAGTTAGTCGAAGGTATGACTTCATAATCGGGTCGATGTGGAACTGACCATGGGTAAGGGTCTCCTGTGGATGGCGGAGGATACATGGAAGGAGAAGGTGAAGATGAATAGTATATGGCTGAGGAGGAATGACCAGAGGTCTCAGGGTATGGGGACCAATATCCTGACATTTTGAAGAGTAAAGGATGAATGTAAGCAGATCGAGGTAGAAAACGTGCAATTATACAGGATAACGCACACGGACAGACACAAAGACAAACACAAGAGCAAACCCTGAGTTCACACTCAACACGGTGAAGGACCTGAAGCGGGTCCGATTAATCTGGTTGATTTTAAGTGTGATTTTTCAAGCAAATAGAAAGGATTATGTGATAGCCCAAAGGGAAGTTGGCTCAAAGTCGGATGCCTCTCCCCTGTTTAACCTATCGCCTAAGATACCAACACCCTTCCTCTCTTCGCTCCTATCACCAGCTGAGAAGTTCAAGGACCAGTCCCTATCTACCTACCGAAGTAGGCGGAGGCTGAGAAGGCTTATAACTTCACCCCGGAGGGTTACCAACAACTTATCGCGGTGCACCGCTATTTTGCCCCTATCAACCTGTCGAAGCAGATGGAGGCTACTTGGCATTGGTCAATCGAACCTCAAATAGTTTAGCCTGTGATATTTGCCAGGATTGGGGTACATGATATGGAAGGTGGGGATTTTGGCTCTACCTTAGGGTGCACACACACACAATGTACCCTTACTCAGCCTGAAATCAAGGTCAGGTTACTCTCCAGTAAAAAAGGGTAAATTTTAGTCAAATTTTTGGGTCCATTTCAATTAGCAGTCCCCATTTTAGAGATTAGTTATCACTGTAAATAATCCACACAAGCAATCACGTCTACCGTCCAGTCCCAATTCCTTTATCCGAGGTTAGAAAAACCGAGAGAGAGAGAATCGGAAAAAGCCGATGCAATCGAGAAAATGATGATGGATGCTCGAGTAAGAAGACTTACAGTGCCTCCAGCTATCTACAATGCAGGATGCAATATTGAATTGAAATTTTTACACTAAATGGAATGCAAGCGAGAAAAGTCGCTCCTAGACAGACATTTCTATTAGTGAGTGAAGAATGAAATTAAATTTGTATAAAGCCCTGTGGTCTAAGTGCGTCTTTTATTTTGAAGTGTGGTCTTAAATATTACGAGCACAAACAGTCCTAGGAATCTCTAAGAGTCGCGAGTGCATGTCCTAGTCTACGTCAAGCAACCACACAACACAGAGAGTCTTTTTATTATGGTTACATGCACGAGAACCCAAACGGAAACCGCTTTAAATATGAAATTACAAGTTAATGAAAATATCTCTTCAAAAGATCTCTTTGGCATCTCAACAGCCGACTCGATCCACGAATCGTCGGCCTCCGATACACTTCTAGATGCACCAACTTCAAGAAAGCCGCTCCAAGTCCACCAAACCCTCGTGCAAAAAGATAAAAATTATGTCAGAGAGAGATATCAAAATATATACAGAAATAATCAGAAAAATAATTAAGAGAAAAAATGGGTAATTACAAGGTGGCTTGGGGGTCAGACTACCCGAGTGAATGGAAAACGTAAATCTAATTTTCTAATGTGATCCTAAGCCATTTGCCTTCCTTGTAAATCTAATTTACAGGGACTAAAATGTAAATAGCAAAAATAGCGAGTCCTTCCCTGTAAATTACCCAATGCGCGGGGGTACATTTGCAATTATTGAGAACCCCAGGGCGTCGGGTGCAAATTACCCCAGGCGTACGTGGTTTCCATGTGCTCATTAGACGTGATTGCAATTTTAAAGAAGTACGAGGGCCTCCTTGCAAATTTACCCAAAGTGCATGTGACAAGCACGTGGGCTCTAGGCTCGGTGGAGATGCAGGGACGGAGGAGGCTCAGACATGTGGCTTGGCTTTGGAGAAGGCTTGGCATACGACTCTGGCTCGGAGAAGGTTCGACATTGGCTCGGTAGACCCAAGCTTACATGCTAGGAGGATAACGATCGGATCTGCTCAGCGCTGACATGTGGACGTCCAAGGACTGCCCGATCATCGAAATCGGACGGTAGCTGTAGATGTAGAAGGTGTGGACGTGGCCTCTTGTAGACCGTTGGATGAGCTCTGGAAGGAAGCTATCCAACGGTAGCTGTACGTCCACCCTCGTCTTCGGCTGGCGGTAGAGTTGGGACTCCGGCGAGAAGCCTGGAGCTCCACCTCTCTCCTTCAGCAACGATTAAGCTCCATGGAGCCTCTGGAATGGTTATAGATGAAGCTGAAGGCTTGGGCGAGCTGCGGTGATGTTTGGAGAAGGCCTTTTTCTCTTAGGTGTTGGAGGTGGAGTTTGCCAAGAAGACTACAACAAGGGCTCCGACCATTGATGGTCTCAATACCTGCAAAGTTAGGATATAGCCGAAGCATGTGCATGACTCACGTGGGTGAGGTGAGGTGGAATGGGAGCCTAAGCGGGCGGAGACGGTGGCGGCTCGGTGCTCCTCCTTCGTGGAGGGCGGAGCAGTTGGATCGAAGTGATCATAGGTTGTGGAAGAGAGAAAAGGAGATCGAAGTGGTGCGCATGGATGGTGGAAGTACGACGGAGCTAAAGGATGACCGGTGAACGATGATAGTGCGAGGATTATCCTAATTAATTGCGAGAAACTAAAGGAAAAATACAAGAGGAAGATCAGAAGGCTTACCTGGGATAATGGCGGAGCGAGGCCTGGGATAGAGCTTCTTGGAGAAGCTTGGGGTCATCGCTGGAGTCCCCCGGCTACGAGGAGCAGCTTGGCGGGGCAGAGCCACCGCGATCCTAGCCTACCATGGCCAGGGATCGATGCCGGGGGTCTTCATCATCGTCGCTCCTCCATCGGTCCTCCCCCTATCACAGGGAGGAGGGGAGGGGCTGGGCGAGGCCCCGCGTAAAGGCGGACGAAGTGTGGAGGTGGCGACGGTGGTGTATTTAAAGTTGGAGCTCGGTGGTTCAGGTGATGGGAGGTGTGGTTTTCGTGGAGGATATAGAGTGAGGTGGAGAGAATCGTGGGTCGAGCAGTTGCCCGCAAGGATGGTGGGTGATGGGTCTCCGTCAGGGGGTAGTTAGTGAGAGGAGAGGTTGTCGGAGAAGGTGGAGGAAATGGAAAGGGGGAAGACCGTACGAGAGATGGGTGACATGGGCAAGGAACGAACGAAGGAGGAAGAAGATTCCTCGACCGTTGGATCTCATGATCCAACGGCTGTGAAGAGGGCATGTACGTGCGGTTGAGATTAGACCAGAGAGGCGTGATCGAGGAGTGATGGGCGGTGCCACGTGGTGAGAGTAGGTGCGAGCGGAAACGGATGGTGGTAATAAGATCGGGGTATGATCGAAGGGCTAAGGAAGTGGCGCCTACGTATGGTGGGGATGAAGGCATTGGAGGGTGATCGTGTGGCTGGAAGCATGACACATGGCGCTTTGAGGAGTAGGCATTAAAGGACGGAGGAGATGGAATCTGGAGCTGGATTAGATGGCTAGGAATCAGCATGGGAGTGGACGGTGAAGATCAGAGCTCTATATGCGATCTGACGGCGGAAAGAAGAAGGCGTGTGGTGCGTGAAGAGACGGGCCACGTGGCGCAACCAGAAGGCACCACGTGGCCCAATCAAATTATTCAGAGAAGAAAAATGAAATAAGAGGAAGAAGGAGACCAATTTTGGAAAAACTCAAAACATGAAAGTTGTAGATCTCAATGAGATCTACAAGTTTCATTTTGACCAAAATAGGAAAAGAGATCAAATAGAGGGAGAATTATTTTTGTGAGCATTTTAAAAGGCTTAAAAACACTACGAATTTTAATTTTGTTATTTTTTGTATTTTTAATTTATTCCAGGACTCTGATAATTACCATGATAAATATGGTTCTTATTGACACTTAGTCTAAGCTAGGGGGTTAATAATCGTGAATTATAACAATGAAACCGGGTTTCATCAACCCATCGGTGCTAGCTGGGTTCTGTCTCCATGGTCCAACGGTGTCTACATGTACACAATATCTTCTAACGAAGTGTACTCGGTGCTTGATTCAGAATCTGGCCTGTGCCACATTGTCTGCTTCATCTCAAGTTCCTCATCTCGACCTGGAATTTGGAACTGAATTTTCACGATCTTATAATCAAATAATACCCTGCTGTTCTAAGGAAGGGCCTTCCGAGAATGATATGAGAATCTCTCCAATTTCTAGGGGTCTACATATCAAGGACTGTAAAGTCCACCATGTAATCCCGACCCTCTACTTTGATTATAATGTTCCTCAATTCTCCCTTGGACCTATTGGTTAATTTGTCTGCGAACTGGAGTAAGGCTCTAGATTTCTTAAGAGGTCCTAGATTTAGCCACTCATAGAGGGGTGTGGGCATCAGATTAATTGAGGATCCATTATCTAGGAGAGTGCGTGTAAACACAGTGTCATCGACATGACTCACCACATAATGGGCACCAATGTCCCTTCGCTTCCTTGGAAACGCATTCTTGTTGGCACAAGTAGTGGCTACTGACAAAACGTGCTTCTCAACAAGGCTTCTGGTTTTCCTGCTGACCCTAGTAGGTGTGCATCTCACCTTGAGGTACTTCTGAAATGTAGGTGTCTTTTCCACATACTTATCAAAGGGGGATTGTGACCTTGGTATATTTATTACAAAATTCAGCCATCTCAGAGGTCATATTTTTAGATTTTTTTGGTCTTTTTCTTCTTTCCACCCTTAAGGGCTTGGGGGAAAGAGATTATCGATGACAACTCAGACTCTGAAACTGAAATATCCTCATTCAAATGGGAAACTGAGTTTTGTACATGATTGGGACTCTGACTCTGACTCTGACTGGAAAGAAATTCATGAGATGAAATAGGTGATGCATCTACCACTACTCCTGGTGCGTCCTCCTCAGATGGAGGTGTGGGCTCCTCATCTGGTTCTCTTGATTCATTGCTGGTGCTCGTGCTCCTCTCTTTCTTCTTGCCTTGGTGTTTTGAGGACTTTGAAATCCTCTTATTCCTCTGATGGTGGTGGTGATACTGCTCCTCTGCCTCCAAGTTTTCCTCAGGAAGATAATTGGCGGCGTCTTCCTCATGTACCCACACCCGATCAGGTACGATCACGGTCCTTCCGCTCCTGAGGGACATATGATTAACATTATCGTATGAAAGGATCTCGTATTCAGATAGAGATTAATATCAATAATATACCTTATTGTGTGGTCGATGTTGTCCCTGGTTCATACTATTGGGGTTTGCCTGAACTTGGGCGGGAATTGGGGTCTTTGGTGCCATCTGCTGGTCCTGGTGGCGTGACATACTATTCGGATCTGTTCTTATATTCATGTAATCGTTCTGTATCTGTTGAACCCTATCAGTCAAAGTTTGGATAGCCAAGTTGAGGGACTCCAATTCACTAGTGGGTGGGGCCTGCTCCTGACTAGAAGATGAGTGATTCGGCTGTCTATACTAGACTTGCTGGCCTTGTCGATATTGTTGCGGGTGGGACTGTGTGCCCTGCTAGCCTGAGTGGAATGTGCGCTGCTGCTGGTGCTGTTGAGGCTGATATCCTTATTGGTTTCATGTGTGCGTTGGTGAAATCAAAGGGTTTTGCATGCTTGTTTGAGCCTTGATTGCCTCGACACCCTCCCTTAGACTTTAGGTACTACATTTATCTCCAAAGATTCATCTGCCCATGTATACATCCATCCTTCTTCTTCGTTCACCTCAGGTCTTCCCCAACATCAATTATCCATCTTTATACTTTGGCTACTCTCAGCCTAAGTATAGGGGGGACCTGAATCCCTGTGATTTTCTTACTCATTTTTCCTTGCCCTGATACTTAGGTTATTTCTAACCTAAGTATATGGGGAGCCCATCTTAGTTCCCATATATTTTTCTATACTTAAATGGACCTATGGCCTTGTATCATCTAGTGCTATGAGGACATAGCAAAGTTTAAGTATAGGGGGTATACCGTATATATCGTATTTATACTTTATCTATATTTTTGAAAATTTTTGAAGAATTTAAAACTTTTTGGTAAAGTATATTCTTTTGAACTAAGTGGACAAAATTATTTTCAAGGCTTTTCTATACTATGTTACACTATTTTCAAGAAAAATATTTCTAAAAATGATTTGAAAAATGGGGTTTTCACTTATTTTTGAAAAATCATTTGAAAAATGTTTGGAAAATCTTTATTTGTGTGACATGGTTTGGAAAATTATTTTCTTGATGTCAAGGAAGATGAGCCTACCTGGTGTTCTAGCTTTAATCAAAAATCCATAAAAATAAGAAAAACCAAAAATCCTTTAAGAGTCAAATTGACTACTGAACCCAAATAAGTAGCCGCGTTCAGTGAGGGTTCTCCCTTAGCAGAGTAGGTGGTTTAGAGGACATCGCGTAAGGCTCCGCCCTCAAGCAACATGCTCCGGCCTGTACTTACACCTGTACTGGCTGAATGCAGATGCATCTACTCATTTGAGTTTAGGAAGTCATTTTGATCTTTTAAAGTCTTATAAAAATTTGAAAAAAAATTGAAGGATTTGGATTAAAACCTTACATATTCACTTCCACCCAGGATTAGAAATGTTCAAGGACACTCGGTTGAATTGAGATTTTAGGTTAACCAGCCTTAACCATCAGGGTCTTAGACTTAATCATCCACATTTCCCTAAGTTTCTATATTTGTGTGCTATATTGCATGCTTAGTCTCCTACCTTAAGAATATGATCAGCACTTCACATTCATGACTGCGGTCTCGATGAGATGAGTTGACATTTCACTTGAGGGACTGGGATGAGGGATTTGAGTCTGGATTTGATCTAATGATGTTCGAGGATGAGATTAAAGCATTGAAGGCTTCATGAAACCTGAGTTTCAGCATTTTTAGCCAGTATGAGAACTTGGTTCTTATGCTAATCTCTTGATATTTACCTAAGTGCCAGCGTGTGATAAAAAAATGTTGATCAGTGTGAGCCAACTCTTGGTACTAGCCAAAATAATACAAAGCAAAGAAAAATCATTGTTGAAAGAAAAGCTCTCATTCGACAAAGTCAATCATCAAAGAGCTTCCACCAAAGTCAAGCGCTCCCAACCATTTTCAAAGTGTCCACTTGGACCACCGCTATTAGGGCCAAGAGTCGGGCTTGCACCAAAAAAAGGGCTCTACATCATAAATGCTACAAGTTTGGGTGTAGAAGGTATGATAGGTACTCAAAAAAGGCACACTCCGGTGTATTCCCAGGAAAATAAGTGCATACGGCTTCAACTTCTCTTAACGGACGCACTGATCAACACCAAAAAAATGCGTTGAGTAATAAGACACTTGAGAGGATCCTTGTTCCAATGAGAAGGAGAGAAGAAATGACACAATCCTAAAACTCTCTATCAACTGGCCTGTCACCAACACTCCTAAGTCTGGAAACTAAAGAGACGGTGAATTGGACACAAGATTTGATTTATTCTCTAGTGTTGAGGATTGGGTCCTTAGGAGAATGTCTTGGACCAGGACCTTGGGTGACGTTGCAACTCTACTCTCGTGAATGCAGTCAACACCTAAATTCATATCATTTGCTTATAAGTATTAAAGAGAGAATATGTAAAATTAGATGAATTGGATGCCTCTTGATTAAGGCTTGGGTGAGTTCTGAGATTTTGGATCTCCAAAATTGGGAGTTTTTGAACAGATCAGATCCTGAACGCACATGCACAAGGGGGGTTAATCCAGCTCATTCATTTTTTGTGATGCTCGGGGACAAGCATACTTTATGTATAGGGGGGTTGATGAAACCCAATTTCATTGTTATAATTCACGGTTATTAACCCCCTAGCTTAGACTAAGTGTCAATAAGATCCAAATTAATCCTGATAATTATCAGAGTCCTGGAATAAATAAAAAATACAAAAAAAAACAAATTGAAATTTGCTGTGTTTTTAAGCCTTCAAAAACGCTCACAAAAATATTTCTCCCTCTGTTTGAAATCTTTTCTGCTTTTGGTCAACATGAAACTTGTAGATCTCATAGAGATCTACAACTTTCATGTTTTGAGTTTTTCTTAAATCGATCTCCTTCTTCCTCTTTTTTTTCACTTTTCTTCTCTGAATAATTTGATTGGGCTACGTGGGGCCTTCTAGTTGCGCCACGTGACCTGTCTCTTCATGCGCCACAAGCCCTCTTCTTTCTGCCGTCATATCGCGTCTGGAGCTCTGATCTTCACCGTCCACTCTCGCTCTGATTCCTAGCCATCTGATCTAGCTCTAGATTCCATCTCCTCCGTCCTTTAGCGCCCACTCCTCAAAGCGCCACGTGTCATGTTTCCAGCTGCACAATCATCCTTCGATGCCTTCATCCCCACCACACGTAGGCACCTCTTCCTCAGCCCTTCGATCATACCCCTGATCTCATCACCGCCGCCCGTTTCTGCCCGCACCTACTCTCGCCACGTGGCACCGCCCATCGCTCTTCGATCACGCCTCTCTGATCTAATCTCAACCATACGTACACACCCTCTTCGCAACCATTGGATCATGAGATCCAACGGTAGACGAATCTTCTTCATCCTCCATTCGTTCCTTGCCTTTGTCACCCATCTCTCATACGGTCTTCCCCCTTTCCATTTCCTCCACCTTCTCCGACAACCTCTCGTCTCACTAACTACCCCCCGACGGAGACCCATCACCCACCATCCTCGCGAGCAACTGCTCGACCCACGATTCTCTCCACCTCACTCCATATCCTCCACGAAAACCACACGTCCCATCACCAGAACCGCCGAGCTCCAACTTTAAATACATTGTCATCGCTGCCTCCACACTTCGTCCACCTTTACGCAGGGCCTTGCCCAGCCCCTCTCCTCCTCCCTGTGATAGGGGAAGGACCGATGGAGGAGCGACGACGACGAAAACCCCCGACGTTGACCCTTGTCCATGGTAGGCCATGATCGCGGTGGCTCCGCCCCGGCAAGCTGCTCCCCGTAGCCAAGGGAGTCTAGTGATGACCCCGAGCTTCTCCAAGAAGCTCGAGCCCAGGCCTCGCTCCGCCATTATCCCAGGTAAGCCTTCTGATCTTCCTCTTTTATTTTTCTTTTAGTTTCTTGCAATTAATTAGGATAATGCTCGCACTATTATCGTTCACCGATCATCCCTTTAGCTCCGTCTCACTTACGCCATCCATGCGCACCACTTCGATCCCCTTTTCTCTCTTCCACAACCTAAGATCACTCCGAGCCAACTGGTCCGCCCTCCACGGTGGAGGAGCACCGAGCCGCCACCTTCTCCGCCCGCTTAGGCTCCCATTCCGCCTAACCTCACCCACGTGAGTCACGCACGTGCTTCAGCTATATCCAAACTTGCAGGTATTGAGACCATCAATGGACGGAGCCCTCGCCGGAGTCTGCTGGGCGAACTCCACCTCCAGCACCTGAGCGACGAAGGCCTTCTCCAAACATCACCGCAGCTCTCCCAAGACTTAAGCTTCATCGACAACCATTCCAGAGGCTCCATGGAGCTTCATCGACGCCGAAGGAGAGAGGCGGAGCTCCAGGCTTCTCGCCGGAGTCCCAACTCTGCCACCAGCCAGAGACGAGGGTGGGCGTACAACAACCGTTGGATAGCTTCCTTCCAGAGCTCATCCAACGGTTTACAGAAGGCCATGTTGATACCTTCTAAATCTACAACTACCATCCGATCTCGATGATCAGGTGGTCCTTGGACGTCTACGTGTCAACGTCGAGCAGATCCGATCTTCATCCTCCTAACCTGTAGGCTTGGGTCTACGGAGCCAATGTCGAGCCTTCTCCGAGCCAGAGTCGTATGCTGAGCCTTCTCCGAAGCCAAGCCACATGTCCGAGCCTCCTCCGACCCTGCATCTCCACCGAGCCTAGAGCCCATGCGCTTGTCATGTGCACTTTGGGTAAATTTGCAAGGAGGTCCTCGTACTTCTTCAAAATTGCAATTAGGTCCAGCGAGCACGTGGAAACGATGTGCGCCTAGGGCAATTTGCACCCGACCCCCTAGGGTTCTCAATAATTGCAAATGTATCCCCACGTATTGGGTAATTTAATGGAAAGGCCTCGCTATTTCTGCTATTTACATTTTAGTCCTTCTAGGTACATGTTTGTTATTTATCTTTATATTTTTCTTACGTTTATGCTCTTGGTTTCCTTTGTTAATAACTTGAGCATCATTTGTCTGATTGAGTTGATTTCAGTTGCGTTTCGAAGCTTGCTTTATTATCATTTTAATGGCATAACTTTTTTTCTGAGTTGACACTCTAAAGTGCGATGATTAATTTTATTCTTGGAGTGTCATTTATGTAATTTATTCTATGTCGTGGATCAAAATTTCAATGAAACTTGCTTAGTTAATCAATGCTGAAGTTGACCTGAATTTCTTGCTCCTGGATTTTATCTGATAAGGGCATATTTGCACACTTGCATGCTTCATCATTTGCATAAAAAATGAATAAAAAAAGCATGTCATCATGTTTATTTATGAATCGTGTCTTCATGCATTCATTGGCCTACGATTCTTTAATCCAACACTTAATCTTAAATAATAAGAGTCTAAATGATACTAAAGAGGCTTGTTTCCCTGAGTTCGACCTTGGGCTTGCCCAAGTAAAAAATATAAATTCGATTGTTTGATTTAATTGTTAATTTAATTAAACGAACTTTGATCAATCCAGTTTAGTCCGACTGCAATGACATTATAAGTGTTAATTCCACACTATTAAAGGGCTGAATTTCGGGTTTGTCAATCCCCTTCTCCCTTTTCCCTCTGTTTTTCACCCTTTACTCTATTTCCTCTGTTTCCATCATCTCCTTCCACCGATCATCTCCACCATCCTCGCCCATCGATCTGCGCTTCGCCGTCATTCTCCTCTCCTCTCGCATCACCTTCTTCTCTTCCACAACCTTCCATCAAAGACTCCTCACCTCCACTTCGAACCGGAGCTCCAAGCACCACTGTCCGCCACACCACCTGGAGCAGCTCCAGATCGTCGACATCCTCCAAATCGCTTGAGTCTGTCGCACCACCTGGAGTAGCTTGTTGTCCACACCTGCTAGAGCCCCTACTCCGCCTACACCATCTCATCACCGTCACAAGATTCCTGCAATACCTTAGCCTGCCACTTTCCTCATTTACGTCACGATCGAATCCCCCTCCACCTCAACCGCAGCTCTGCCGTGCAATGCCTTCTCCTTCATCGACCACGCATTTCTGCTAGAAGCAGCGCAAGACACGACCGAGATCCCTGCATGCCCCCACAGGTGTTGCACCTCTTGAGCAGCCTGCCCCGACTCTCTCTCTCTCTCCATCACGTGCACCGCACGTGAGAGGAGGGGAATTTGCATAGGCACCCCTGCATCTCTATCAAACTACGTAGAAGCCCAGCCTCTTGGAGCTCACATGCAGTGCACATGCACATCAGGAAAATTTGCATGGGCACCCCTCGAATTCCTGGCAATTACGTGTACACCCCTACCACTTGGAGTCGTACGTGATGCACGTGCGCGCCCGGAAAATTGCATAAATATCCTCTCGAGTATAGTTAATTATTCTTAGGTCCTATCACTGCAGTTTCTAGTTATTTTATGAATCCTTGTAATTTTCCATTGAGAATCATATGTTCCTCTATTATTTTGAATCTCCATTTGTATCATATTTATTTATTAAAAATAGCATTGTGTTCTTCAATTTATTATCTACAATATGGTATGCTTGTGATATTTTTTTGCACTTTGGTTAATTAATAATTAATACTATAGTGGAAAATTACATATTTTACCCAACATGACCTTAGAAACTCATAGTTAACTAACCATACATGAAAAATTGTCAAAAAGTTCAAGGATCGTAGAATTAATTATTACTTACATTGTTCCCAAAATGAACTGCATCAGCATTCATATTTTACTCTATAAAAATCATTCTGTATATTTTATTAATTAATTTTAATAGGTATTAAATTCAATATGTTTATGGTTAAGGATTTTTTTCAAGATACATGACATAGTGATATATCTTAGATAATTTTATTTCCCGAAAATAAATAGATTTAATATTTATTGTAAATAATTATTGAAAATCACACTATTTGCATTCATAAATTCATTATTTATTTATCTTACATCTAACAATTCTAAAAATATTACACTGCATATATTTCACCATTATTTACATCTCTGTGAAGTTTCATAATTTTTGGACATTGTTTGATCATAAATTGCTTTTTAGTCCCGGTTATTTTGTCATAATTACATTTCATTTGTTATTTCCATAAAAACTATAAAAAATACCTCCCTGAAAGCCTAACCTCGAGATCGACTAAAATCCAACCTAAGGAGATTGTTGCCTTCCTAAGTTCGACCTTGGACTTCCCAAGTAAAAAAAGTTGATCGGTCGCTTTAATTCGACTAATAATTAAATAAGTGGTCATTTTGATTAATCGTGAATTGCTTGCCTATAACAAACAAAATTTAGTGTTAATTTTGACAAATTAACAAGGGCACTTTAGGGTTCGTCACTCATCAAGCACCTTTGTTTATTAAGATATGATCTCCGACCTGAGTAGGAGATGGGAATCCTTTCTCATTGGGATGATTAATTACCAACCTCTTGATGCAGGTCCTCTGCGTAGGAATAGATTCATCGAGATAACCAAAGTCCTATGTCGTATACTATCACAATATACGCACAAATCCTCTTACAGAGACAGATGTGTTACAATATGTCTAAGCATGTACATTTGGCAGAACCTATAATAGGTTGATGACCTAACCAAGGTCTATACACCGATGAGATGGTATGCATATGAGGGCATATGAGTTGTACGATCTCTCAAACAGATCATACAGGTTCACTTGTAAACCAGAAGACAGGAGCTCACTCATGAGGTATTAGGACCGATCAAATTGCTTGCATGGTCATCGTGCTTTGGAAGCATGACAAGAATTGGAAGGCATGATATATGCTTTTGGAAAGCATGTGATTGATACCAAATCCCAATGACCAAGAATGAGAAACCTGATGATGAAACCCTAAAGATGACAATGTAAAATTGATCTATATCTTCGGGTTTATCATAGGTCTTCCAATTTGCAGGATGTACAGGTATTAAGAATACCTGAGGGTGATGTGATCATAAATGATTGTATAACCATGACGCTTCCATTTTGATTGAGTGATGAAACAGGTCTGGATATTAGTGACTCCTCTTAGTAGAGAAGTAATCTGATCTTGGTCCAAGTGTTGGACATTGATTTGAATGAGATTCAGATGCAATGAGAAGATTAGATTTACAGATTTGATTTAATCAAGCATCTATAAGAGGTCCCTGAGATCTGGATTTGAATGTGATATCAATATCCAAGTTGCTATATGTGGAATGTACAATCGTCCTGTCATTATCTTTAAGTATGAGCGGAGAAAGCATGTTACTCTTGAAAGAGTTCAAGAATAATTCCTTTGATGAGATATATCTAAGCATTAAGAAATAGATAATTAAATGTGATTTAATTATCATGAATAATGTGAATTTGATTCAAATTATTTGAATGCATGAGAATGATAATACAATATAATTTATTGTGATTTCATTATTATGGACATGAATAATATGGATAGCACTATCCAATTATTTATATATATTTTAAATATGATTTATAATATATTAAAGAGAAACTATTGCGATTTATATTTTTTGATTAATTATTGATGTGAATTGAATTCACATTGGATGATTAATAGAAAATATAATTTATATTTTATTTTGGGGGTGTGAATGAGATTCACATTTTTCCAATGGCACGATTGCAATGTTCACAAGATAATTATGAATTATTTTTTGTGAAATAATTTACAATAAGTATTGTTGTAAATCTTGAAGATATCATGAGATATTGAGATCTCATGAGATAATGTGGAGATGGACCCATTCCACCATAAGAGGGTGGATGGACACCAATCTCCATTAGGAGTAGGGTGGTCGTCCCCTCTTTTTAGGGATGAGGTCAATCTTCTCCCTCATTATGTCTAAGATTAATTGATTTGATTTGAAATTAATTTATATTGATTTATCAATATATATTATATTAAATTAATTGTTGTTGTGTTTTTACAACAAAATCATGGCCATTTAAATAAACACAAATCAATCTCATCCATTGATTTTGTGTTGTCCATTGATTGAGATCCATATACTCCCAAAACGCTATATAAGAAGAGGTACCCTTGCTCTTCGAGTTACTACGATAACAACCCATCTCTCTTTCTCTCTCATTGTAATGCCAAGCCCTCTCTCTCTCTCTCTCTCCTTGAGTGGTTGTCCACTCCTTCCCTCACTACAAAAAAAGCGCGATTGTCGTGCACACAATGGGGTGCACTGGGCGAGCACATGTGCTCGCCCACAGCCGAGCGAGCACTTAGGTTGCACATGTGCTCACCATCCTGATCGCCCTTTTGAATCTGGAGGTGCGGTTATATTTTCGTAGATGGGCGAGCACTTTAATAGCACACGTGCTCGCCCAAATGTGCTTGCCCAGTTGAAAATCGAGGCGCGACGGAATGGGCGCGTGTCAATTTTCCTGTCGAGCACCTAAAGAGCACCTGGCGAGCACATAAGTGTGCCCGCCCGCGCCCGTAAACAGAACGTCGGGCGCCCCCTTTCCTCATTCCTGCGCGAGTTCTCCTCTCATTCCTCTCCTCCGGCGAAAAGTGCTGAGCCATTGCCGCGTCGAGGGAGTTCCGTTGGACCATTCAATCACACACACACCCTTCGTTAGGTATATCTTATCATCCTTTCTCTCCTTTTTGTGTATTTCATTTGTTTTTATACTTGTTTTAGAGATTAGGGTTTTGATGTTGTTGATGGTTTTGTTCTTAAACTTAATATCACTAGTTGTTAATCTTGTTGCTTATGCTTCATATAGTTATTTAATATATAGTTGTTGTTAGATTTGAGTATATATATGTCTAATATAGATGAAATATTATAGGCATGTCAAGTATTTGATTAAATGGCACAACAAGTAAAGTGCTTAAATAGTGATGTAGGTGAATGCTGATATAGATGGGATGAGAGAAATATTAGTTTCATAACACTAGGTTCATAACATTAGGTTCATTGAGAATTGACATAAAACTAGTTTAATAACATTAGAGAATGTTAATATAGAGAAGTGCCATAACACTAGTTTCCTAACACTAGGTTCATTGAAAGAGGTGATGGGAGATACAAAGCCTTTAAGAATAAGAACTATATAATGGATGTTAAATTAGATAATTATTTAAGTAAATATGATTGATGCATGATAATTATAACTACAAACAAAAATTTGGATTCTGTGATAATTTTATTATCACATTAAATTTTAGTTATTGTGATTAAGTATATCACATTAACTTATAGTTAGGTTTATGATAAGTCTAAAATACTATACATTAATTATTAGAAAATCGCACAAAATTCTTCACACACAGTGCGTCCTTCCACACCGGGTGGTGTGTGGCCCTGCACAACGGGTGGCGTATGCAACACATTGGAGGATTTGATCACCTCTAACTGTGTTATATTTTTTTTTCACAGCACTATTGGACTCACTTTGGGATGTTTATCCCAGACCAATGGTCATGGATTTTGATGTTTGCAGGTTCGAATTTTTTTTGCAGGTGCCTATTAACTCTTAGTGACTCAAGCACTGTATTAGGCACTAAATAAGGATCACACTTATCCCTATCCCCATCATTAATCAGCCAAATATACGTAATTGCCCGGTTAATATAAATGAATAAATATTTTAAGATTATTTTATAGTCTCATTTGTAGCACATACAAATGTATGACGTAAAATGATCTTAAAGTATTACATTTATATTAGCTTTCCTTAGTTCGGAGGTCCCGGACTAAGGTGGTCCGTAAGGATTTAAATTTACTAAAAGGTGATCTGTGTCACAATGTCTTTATTTCTTACGGAAATTCGGTTCATAACCCCTTCCTCTTCTGTATACCAAATCAATCATAGTTATTATTGAAATAATCACTAATATGATTATTTTGATAATTAATTACGATTGATTTATGGGGTATACGGGAGAGGTGCAGGGTTATGCTGCCGAATTTTCGTTAGAAATAAAGATACTTGTGACAACGATCGTCTTTTAGTAAATTTGAATCCTTATGGACGGGCTAAAGTGATAACATAATTAATACACTTCTCTTCTCATCTTTTATCTCAATAATGTGATACGTTTAGATATCCTCAATTTCCTAGATTTGACATTTTAGATTATTTAATTCAGGTTCATCAATATGACCAATAGAGAATGGATGTACAACCGTGTAGTAGATGGACGTATAGCAGATGCTTTTCAAAGAGGTGTTCAGGCATTTATACAATTTGCTTACGCACAAGGTTCCCGTATTGTGGATTCAGATGGAACTATCTTGTGTCCGTGTAAGAAATGTCGTCTAATGAGGAAGAGATCAAAAGATGAAACTCAGTTACATCTTTATAGAATGGGTTTCTTGGAAGGATATCAGATTTGGTGGAGGCATGATGAGAATTTCGAGGACAGAATGAATGATGTGGAAGAAGCTGACAATATTAATCCCTTTGCAGATATGGTTATGGATGTTGCGGGTCCAGAATTTAATGATACTTTGTTAGATGATGAGGAACCATATGGAGAGTCTGCATTTACGAGCTGTTGAAAAAAGCGGAAGAGCCATTGTGGTTGGGTTGCAAGACATATTCAAAACTTTCTGCGGTCTCGGATCTTCTATCGATGAAGATGGAATATAATATGACCGATCGTAATTTTGATGCAATGCTGAGGATTATTAAGAAGATGTTACCAGAAGATGCAGAATTACCTGATAATTATTACAAAACGAAAAAGATGATGCGGAAGATGGGTTTAGCAGAAGTTAAAATAGACTCATGCATAAATCACCATATTCTATATTACGGTGAACATCAACATTTACAACGGTGTCCTGAATGTAATGAGCCAAGATATCAGACAGCTAGTAAGAGTGGAACAAAAATATCGAGAAAGATTCTACGTTATTTCCCTTTGACTCCGAGATTGAAATGACTATATTATTGTAAAGAAACGGCGAAGTACATGACATGACACGCGGAACATAAAGTCGATGAATATATGGAGCATCCATCCGAAACTGATTGTTGGAAAGAATTGATGTCAGCTTTTCCTACATTTAATGATGAAAAGAGGAATTGCGTTATAGGTTTATGTATAGATGGGTTTAATCCTCATGGAAGAAGTAGAGATTACTCTTGTTGGCCAGTAATGACAACGCCATATAATCTACCCCCATGGTTATGTAATAAGAGACAGTTTATGTTTCTTTCGCTGTTAGTATCAGGACCTACACATCCGGGAAAGTACATTGATGTTTATTTACGTCCTCTTATCGATGAGTTGAAAATGTTATGGGTCGATGGAGTTGATACATATGATGCTAATAAGAGTCAAACATTTAACATGAAAGTAGCTCTGCTTTGGATGATAAATGACTTCCCAGCATATGGAGTGTTATCTGGATGGAGTACGCATGGACGTAAAAGTTGTCCATATTGTATGGATAGTACTAAATCATTCCAGCTTCAACACGGTCAGAAACCATGTTTTTTTGATTGTCACAGACGATTTCTTCCAAATAATTATCCATATCGAAGACAGAAACATTCTTTTAAAAGGAATACAATTGATCTTTCAGATCCTCCACCAATTAAGACAGGCGATATGATATTATCATACTTGGAACAATTACAGAAATCAACCTTAGAAAATGGAGATAAAACAAAAAACCTTCTTGGTTTTGGTGACAGTCATAATTGGATTAAGAAGAGTATATTTTGGGAGTTACCATATTGGAGTAAGTTACTGATACGACACAACTTAGATGTTATGCATATAGAAAAAAATGTGTTCAATAACATCTTCTACACTGTTATAAATGTAACCGGTCGATCAAAAGATACAGTAAAGTCTCGTCGTGATTTACAACTCATATGTAATCGCCCAGAATTACATATCAAGGAACATGATAGTGGAAGGGTTGAAGTTCCAAAAGCAAAGTAAACCTTAGATAGAAATCAAGTTAAGCTTGTTTGTGAATGGACAAGTAAATTGAAGTTTCTAGACGGATATGCATCAAATTTTTCCAATTTAGTCGATCTGAAGAAGTTTACATTTAAGGGAATGAAGAGTCATGACTGCCATGTTTTTATTGAAAGATTACTACCGTTAGTGTTCAGAGGATTGTTACCAAAAAATATTTCGATGCTCTTTCAGATGTAAGCAGATTTTTCCAGGTGTTATGCTCGTCACGCATACACCGCATGGAGATGGATTATCTTCAAAAAATATTCCTGTGATTATGTGTAAGCTGGAGAAGATATTTCCGCCTTCATTTTTTGATTCGATGGAGCATCTGATGATTCATATTCCATGGGAAGCAAAAGTTGGAGGACCGGTAAAATATCGTTGGATGCATCCATTTGAAAGGTAATTAAATGTATTATAATGCCATTCCTTCTTTACTATTTGGACTAATTGTTTAACCTATTTTCTTATAGGTTTATGTTCTTTCTTAAAAGAAAGATCCGAAACAAAAGTAAAGTTGAAGGATCTATAAGTTCACAATATATATATGAGGAAGTCGCAACATTCTGCGCAAGATATCTTCCAGAAGATGTGGAGACTATCCACAATAGATGCAGGAGGAATGAGACAATTTCTTCCGAAGAAGAACCTTGCATCAGTATCTTTCGGCCATCCACTCATCTAATAGGCAAAGCAACTGAACGTTTCTTATCGAAACAAGAGAAGGATGCTGCAGAGTTGTACGTATTAGACAATTGCGAGGAAATAACACCATATGTTCAGTAAGTATTTGAATTACTTTATGTATATATTCATCACAAGTAATGAATATTTTTCTCTTATAAATTGTAGGGAATTTAGACAGAAAATTATGGAGGAAAATCCTATGTTTTCAGATGACGAAGTTTTGAGCACTTATAGAAATCAATTTCCAGCGTGGTTTAAAGACCGCTCAAAACAGTTGGACGGTGGTGATTTCTATTCTCATATTTTAAAATATTTTGGAGAAGGACCTGTTTATAAGGTTCGATCATACAACTCATGTTACAGTAACGGGTATCGTTTTCATACCTCAAATTCTGGTAAATATTTGACAACTCAAAATCATGGAGTGATGGTTCGCGGATCTTGTTATGAGGAAGATCATCTAAATTATTACAGAATTTTAAAGGAGATTATAGAAGTAGAATATAGTATACCAGGCTTGAATAAAGTAGTTCTTTTTTGTGTGATTGGTATGAACCCAATGGAGGTGTAGTACTCGATAAAAGAAATAACATTGTCGACGTGGTGCAAAGGAAATTTATACGCAGATTTGAACCATTCGTCTTAGCATCTCAAGCGGATCAAGTATGTTATCTCCCACAAATATCAAAGAAGAGAAAGAGCATTGAAACAATAACTGTTGTGAAGATACATTCTCGAGGTTATATCTCCAATGATTCCAGTAATCAGGAAGATGACATAGATGAAGCATTTACACCGACAAATGAAAGAATAGACTTAACAGAAGAAGTCCCAGTTATCGAATCCATTCGATTGGCTGATAATGAAGTTTTGTGTGTTGACTTAAAAGATGATACTGACTCCAGAAATGATTACTCGGAAAACTCAGAAAACGAAGAAATATCCTTTAATCCCACCGAAATAAGTGATGAAGATTAGTTGTAAGTTTTATTATACAATTATAATTGAATTAACTAAAATCTTAAATAATAAATATGTAATGCATCATTATTACAGTCATGGCAGGATTTGGACGTGGCGGGGCGCATGGATCACATAGATCCAATCGTCCATCTTCCTCGGACACACCTTCTTCCAGTAGGCAGCCCACCCCGGATGTTGTTCCTGATTCACAGTCCGACGAGGTTCGCCGGGTGATAGCTTACTACGAGTCTCTTGGTTATCCTCCGCCACCCTTTTACGTAGGAGGCTATGGAGAGCCATCTACCTCAGCAGCCCCTACAGGATTCACAGTCCAGGTCCCCATACCAGCACGGACATCGATGGGTTCTGACTCTCCTTCTTGTGGACGGCCGAGCACATCCGTGCCTTTACCCACTGTAGTTGGACAGACGTCGGCGTCCCATCCTTTGTTGGAGGTTACAGCTGATGGGAGGTAAAAATTTTATAGATTTTATCTTTAAATATTTTCCAAATTTTTATAAATTGTATGGAAGTTAAATTTTCTAGTAAATGCAGGGATTTTTTGAACAACAACAGGGTGACAAAGGAGATAACCAACATAATAAAGACACACTTGACTTCCATGCAATTTAGATGGTGTCGCATCCCTGCTGCAGAGCAGGAGAGACTGTTTGACATGTTTCTGGTAAGAAATGTTTCTAAGAAGTGATACAGAATTTTTTGGTCAAGTTTTTTGTATCTTATAAATTGTTATAATTTTTCAGAGTAGGTTTCGCCTTGGCTCTGGTCTGGGGAAGGAGGTTTATCGTAGAGCCTTCATTCGTTTGGCAGAAAAGAGAATGAGCGATACATTTTTCAAGGCAAGGAGAGACTCGCATGCGAAGACGGGATGCGAGGAGATGAATTTTGAGGAGATGAAGAGGTTCCCGCCGTCATGGTGTACGGAGGATAGGTATTATACTTGGCAAATAATTTATATTACAATTTTTAAAATAATCAATTAACATAACATAATCCTTCCAGATGGGCGGATTTCTGTGATACATTCGGTGAGGATGATGAGTTTGGAAGAAGATCTACGGCAGGAAAGACAAACCGCCAAAAACAAAGGATTAAGTTGACCAGTGGCTCTAAAAGCCACAATCAGATTAGAGCGGAGATGGTATTACGATTTAAATTTATTTTTTGGAGATCTACTTTAATATAATGCAATGTTGTAATAGATCTTAAAAAAATTTTCAGGCTGCTAGGTTGGAAAGGGAACCCTCTTTTCAGGAGTGGTGGTCGAGGTCCCACATGAGTGGGAGAGAAGGAAAGTCGCAATGGTCCACTTCTGAAGTAGGACAATTGTTGGTAAGTCTATTAATTTATTTACAAATAATTGATATATTATAACTTATTTATATATATTGTAAACTTTGTATTTCAGGATCGTTATCTGGCACTATCTGCAGAAAAATGGGGTGTCGATCCAACTGGAGAGCAACCACCATTTGATAAAACGATCTGGAAGCAGGTATATATGGAAAAATATTATCTTACTATATTCATTTCTAATATATAATTTTATATTAAAAATTGAAAAACATATAAGGTGTTGGAGGAGAGGGACGTTGTGGCGAATAGGAAGCAGACACTTGGTGGTATTCCTCCATATTATGTGGAGGAACATCGTCACTCCTATTCTGCATACTCTCAGTCATCGTACACGCAACCACATCCGTCCCAATCAACAGTTCCAATGGAGTCGCAGATGGCGATGATGGTGGAGCAGGTGACGAAGCTCCGAGAGGAGTTCACGGCGTACATGTAAGTATTCTTCTTATAGAATGAGTAATACTTTTAAATTTCTATATCTACAAAATGCATGTAATAGATAAATATCTTCCATATATAATATAGGTCGCAAGGGCGTGCATCTCAACTTGAAGAGATTGAATCTGATAACGAAGAGGAGGAGGAGAACGACCCTGAAGAAGAGGCACGCATGTATGCGAGGTTCAAAGAAAAGGAGAAAGAAAAAAAGAAATCAAAGCAGGGTTTAGTGTCCAAATTTTTTAGATCAAAGAAGAAGTAAATATTTGGTGGTTTGGACCTATATTTTTTTTAAACTTTCAGCACATCTTTTAATTTATATGAACTTTGTTGGCTTTGACTTGTTTGTAATATTTAGATATTAAATTAGATTGTTTATTTCTGAATTCATGTATATTGCGTTCCTTTAAATTCTTAGTGCTAGTTATCTTACTCTACCAACTACTATAATATATATACCCTTAGGGAGCTACCTGCAGTGGTTTATTGGCAGGGTATACAGGTTCGACGGGGCGTCAAAACCCTGTCGAACCTGTATATTTTTTTTCCTGGAAATCACTTTGGGCGAGCACATGTGCTCGCCCGGTGCTCCGTGGGTAATCACAAATCATAGAGGAGGCGATCACATCGGCGAGCACGTATGTGCCCGCCATGGAGCGGGCGAGCACATAGCGTCCCGATGTGCTCGCCCACCAGCCGTGGCGACTCTCACAGAAGCGAGCACGCCCTTAACGAGCACATGTGCTCGCCGACCCCTCGGGCGTGCACATGGCGTGCACCAGGCGTGCACATAACGAGCTTTTATGTGCACGCCAATCTCTCCTTTTTTGTAGTGCCTAGAGAGAAGGTCACCGTCGTCGTCGTATCGCCATTTTGTTATCGCTTTGAAAACTCTTGGGTCTACATCTTCTTTGTTGCGTTTCTCTCATGAAGTAGGCATTCAATCTCATGAGACGAGATCAGGAGATCCAATGCTTGGATCATCGACTTGGATTGCGAGAAGCACACGACTCATCTCCACCCTCGCAAGCGTCTCCTCTGACGGATTGGACTTGAGATAGGAGGGTTCTTGTCTTAGAGGCTCGATCACAACCATTCTACAAGAGGTATTCCTTTATATATTATGTTGTTAGACGAAATGATCTAAGAAGTGTTCTTGGATCATGTGGTTTCATCGATTAAAATTTTTAAATTCCGCTGCACCGAGCAACTAGTGTGACTAGTCACTCTCAATCGCATATGATGCGATCATCACGCTTCCGCGATGCGCTTAAGGATTTCTTACATATCCTTCAAGGCCCTCATCACAATCATCTGTCATGATTCAATAATGCTTACTGAATTGATATAGCTTCAAAGAAGTTATGGAATCCGATTTGATTTGGTGTGAAACACGAGTCACTAAATTTTTTGTGTTACATGACAGAGTTTGAATAGATGCATATAATATTCAGAGTCAGCATGGCAAATATAACATCCAATAACCGAAGACATCTTCAACTTATAAAGCATATCATGTGTATGAAGTTTTTTGTGTGTTAGTTGACATAGGAAAAAAATAACCCTAGGGTCAAATTGCTTTGACCAAAGATTACATGCAATTTGTAGATGATTTTATTGATCGAACTTCAAATTTTGTTTGCATTTGAAGGAATGAAACAATGATCATAGTCAAATCTTCCTAGGGATGAAGTAATCTCATTAATATTGGATTGAAGGAACTTAAGTTGGTTCTAAAGTCCAATTGGTGCTCTATTCGCAAGCCATTTAAATGAATTATTCTTAGCATTCCAAAAGGACAAACCATTCATAATCGAGGAATTTTTATTACGACTTAACTTCCATAAATATGGGAAATACTCACGCAAGGGAGATTTCCCCAGGAGAGGATCTTTCCAAAGGGATGACAGACTTCTTGATCTGAGTTGCATATATATGACAGGTCTCAACATATTAGCTCCTCTGATATGATCTTCCCAAATAGGTGAAAATGATTTCATTTTGGCCTGGGACAAAACAATCGGACCGCCGATATAAGAACAAACACTGAACACCCTAGATAGCCATGGTTTCTTATGCTCAATGATGTTAATTAAAACCAGGTGAGCAAGATTGTAAACAATAGAAAGGAAACTGTGGGCATAAGTTCTTGCATAGAGGTGGAAACATGTATATAGATATATTTGTATCCAATTCATACGACAATAAAGTTGATCAATGATAGTGAATGATTTAATTTTCGTCCATGTATCTTCCATAGCTAAGTCAATGCCCACGAATATTGTCCTCTACAATATTTTTTGTTATTTAAATTCACGATAAATATAATCGTTGTATTGCTAGTGATGAATTATTTGACAACATATTTCTTGAGTTTTTTCTTCGATTGTTGCTAAGTTAGTAATGATTAATATACATTATAGCAAAAAAGTCAACATATAATAGTTATGTGAAGTTTTGATAAAGAATATGATATTTATTACGAGCTACAAGAATATAATATAACTTTGTAGTAAATAATATGGGTAAAATGAGGCTGCCCCCATGGGGGGAGTGAAACGCGTCCCACTACCCTAGTTAATTCGATCAAATTAATGCTCAAATTAATTAAGAATGTTCGTTGCAGTCGGATAATGAGAGCAGTTCAAAAACCACTTTGAATTAAACAATTTAATCTCGAGCGGCAATTTTTTTACTTGGGAAAGCCCAAGGTCGAACTCAAGGAGGTAGCTGTCTCCTTAGGTAAATTATTAGCAAAGTTCAAGATTCGATTTCCGGGGAATAACTCTTTTTGGTCTTTTTCGGGTTTTTTATGCAAGACACATGCAAGACCTAGCCAGTTTACAAGTTAATTCAGAAATATGATAAAAACAAGTCCAAAAATTACGAAACTTGGCCATATGATGAAATGGGATAAAATTAGACTACCCTAATATTTTTGGAATTTTCTGACACTAAATTAAATTACTGTGAATTAAATATGAATGCAAGGTGATTTTAACTAATTTAATTTTAATAAATATTAAATAACAATATTTTTGGGAATAAAAATTATTCTAGATAAATCTGAAGGTGAGGAATCCAGGAAAATTATCAAACCTTAATTTTGATGTGTAATGAACCTATTAAAAATTAATTAAGAAATTCACCAAATGAATTATTTAGGCCTCGGGATGAGTGCACTTGAGATGAAATTTTTATGGAAGGTAAAGCTAATTATCCAAGATCTAATGTGCTTTTTGGAGGATTTTTGGAGTCGCAGAGCAATTACTATCAATTAAGAGGTGAAATTGGGCAAAATATAGCAAAAATGAACCAATTAATTAATAGAAAATTCTACTGATATTACAAAAATATGCCACGTTTACATAATGAAGAGGACAATGTAAGCTACACAATGCAATTTTACAAACTCAAAAATGAATTAATATGAATGCCTAAATATGCGTGCAAAGACAAGGGTATAAATGCAATTACAGGAATTAAAATTTCTGAAAATAAAATATGCAGACAAGGACTATTATGCAATTACCTATAATACAAGGGGTGGATGCAATTTCTCCACGGGACACATGCTCCTCACGTGGGGTCGCCTGCAGGGATTGAAATATAATATTGAAAACCTTTAGGGGCCTTGATGCAATTTGCCTAGGCCACACGTGCGGATCACGTGGGGGGTCCTAGGCTCGGAGGACTTCAGAGGCTCGGAGCGAGGCTCGGGCGGCTCTGGAGGTTCGGATCTGGCTTGGGGAAGCTTCGGGTGATCCGATCCTAATGGTCGGGGAGGAGGCTCGGATTGGGCGACGTGGGCGGATCTGGACCGTGGGATCAAAGATGATCCAACGGTGATGAAAGGCTGGCACTTGGCACGTCTTGACCCATTGGATCACGATCGAATCCAACGGTCCTTAAAGCTCGATGAAGCGGGCAACATGGAAGATCAAGCGCCGCTAGATCAAGATGAATCCAACGGCCCCCAGATGCTCTGACTGTTGGCGACATGGCGTGATCAGGTCCGTAGGATCAAGAGTGATCCAACAGCTACGGACTGAGGCATCATGGAGTGCTCCTGGCCGTTCGATCAGGAGGATCGAACGACTGCTGGATGTCGTCCCCAACGGCCCTCCACCTCCTGTGGCGGAGAGGGCTGGGCTCCGGCGAAGCTGGGCTAGCTCCGCCTCGTCCTCCCGTCATCGACGAAGGACGCTGGAGGCTCTGGCGTAGCTCAGAAGAGGCGTGGAGTGCTGGCTAAGCATCCGATGGTCTCATGGGTGGAGGAGATGCTCTGGAGCGCGGTGGCGGAGGAGCTCGAATGCAGCTCCGACGAGACTCCAACCAATCAAGATCAAAGTACCTGCAAGGGGGTTAGGAGATAGTCGAGGCATGTGTTGTGTCCATGGAGTGGAATGGAGTGCGATGCAAGGCCTATGAAGCTGTGAAGGTGGCCGGTGATCGAGCTCTGCCATGGTGGCGGAGCTGGCGTCAGTGGAATGTGAAGTTCCTCGTCTGAGGAAGCTAAGGGTAGCGCGAGGATCAGAGCTCCTTCACGGAGCTTGGGGGATGATTTGCGGAGTGAGAAGATGCTCGTGAAGGGTGAATTAAATCAGAGAAAAAGATGGAAAAAGAAGAAGAAGATCTGGAGGAAAATGGAGGAGTTTACCTGGGGTTAGAAGCTCCGGAGAAGCTTCCAGGTCTTCGCTCGAGGAACGGTAGAGGGCCCGAGCTCACGCAACTCGTCGGAGGAGCTGCAACACGGCGTGTGATTAATCCGCGATTCATCATCGCAATATCTTGATATTAGCAAAATCCCCGAGTAAAATCCCAGATAAATGTCTATAAAATCCATAAATTAACAAAATAACTCTTGTAAATAAAACACACTAATTATTATATATTAGATTGTACAAAATAAATTACACATAAAAAGCCGCAAAAATAAAGGAGTTTTTCACCTGTAAATAGCCCAAAACTTCATGTATTTTTAATAATTTCATTTCAACTCCTTTTTACCTAGTTCTTTCTCTAACTTGTTTATAAAAATGTATATAAAAATACAAAAATACAAAACAAATTTCATCTCAAATAAATGCTCCTAGATCCCAAAGAGAAAAAGTTGTAAAGATTAACTTCCAAGCTAAATTCCCGCTCCGTATGAACTCCAAATTCACCGAACTCACTTTTAAAGTTCAAGTTAGAAAATTATCTATCCAATGGAAGTGGTTTCATTAAAATCGGAGCTCATTTGCAAAAGTTGGGTTTTGGGACCTAGATGTACATTGTACATTATGTATATATTCATACTTTCTTCATTTTTTTATTGTATCTTTCTTGATAATTAAAAATACAAAAAAATCATACTTGTGTTGTATTTTAATTGCATTATTTTTTTTGTATTTTTCCGTTGTAAATATCTCTTATTAAAAAGATAAAAAAATTACATATTAGAAAAGTAAAAAAATGTGTACATGTTGTTTGTCTTCCATTGTAAATTCTCCACTATTTCTCTTCTCTTTTTATTTTATTGTATTTAAAGTAGACAACTTTATTTATTTATTTATTTATTTATTTATTATTTAATTTCCATTCTCTACAATAACCACAAATTCAACTCCATTATTCCACCATTTTTCCCAACTTCCCATTCAACTCCATTAATAATACAACCTCCCATTCAACTCCACCACTTTAATAACCTCTCATTCCATCATCTTTATATACATGTCATTCTCCTCAATTTTGCCTTTGATCCATCTTTATGTGAGGAGAGTCTAGTTCCCTGAGTTGAATCGGTGACAACGACGTAACCGCGGTCGAGCGACCACGGCCCTCTCTCCGATGTGATCCGTTGGCTTTTTGGCCAACATCGCAGCCGCAACCGCGAGCTGCTCGAGCTCATCGCACGCCGACGATTCGAGCGAAGACCGTGCTCTCGTGAGCACTCCATAGGCGCCCGCGTCCATCGTAGGTATTTTTGTTTTCATCTTGTCATCATTTGGACCTTTGCATTTTTATTTTTTTAACATATCACGTTACCACATATTTAGTTCCACTTCATCACCGTCATCATAGTATTTTTTTCCCACATTATTTACCTCCTGTTTTAACAAAATCAAAAAAAATAAAAAAATCTAAAACAAAAAAAATTCATTACAGCAGTTTTTCTCTTAATAAAAACAGTAAAAAAATTAAAAAAAATTAAAAAAATAATAACGGAGGGGAGGGGAAGCAGCTCAACCGCCGCCGCTTCCCCCACCCCTTCTCCTCCAGCCACCGGCGCTCGCCGACCGTGCACCTGCGCCGCGGCTACCGCCACCGCCGCCAGTGCGCCGCGCCGCCCCTCCGCGCGGCCGCCGAGCGCGGCACCACCTTCCTCCGCGTGACAGCCGCTGCAAGCAGCTACCTCCCCCGTGCGCCCTCTCCGCCATTCTCCGCCAGCCTTCCACCACCTCCACGCGCCAGCCGTGCGCCCCTCCGCGCTCCTTGCCGCGCCTCCGCGCGCCGGTGCGGCGCGGCCACCGCCGTCGCCGACCCCCCTGTTTTGGGTTCTCCCCATCGAGCCTGAAGGAGGAAGAAAGGTCTCTCTTTTGTTTCATTTTTTTATTTGTAAAAATTGCAGAACTTTTTTATATAGTTTTTGTAATTACGCAATGGTCCCTGTACATGTTTTATTGTAAATATTGTTTTTCTGATTTTGCAAGGACAACCATGTGTTCATGCATTAATTTGGACCTCATTTTGGCATCTTTTTATTTAAAGAAAAATAGCATTGTGTGGAGCAACTTATTCTCTGTCATCTGAGTAATTATTTATATTTTTGTGGCTTTTGGGTAATTAAATTAACTTATTCAACTCAAATTTTGTATAGTTTACCTATTCTGTGCCATTAAATTTATATATCACACATGGTTGCTCTAAAAATTCCACAAAAATTTGAGATGATGCCTTGAAAAGTGATTAACGTACTATCCAAATTTCATCTAAAATGGACTTGTCTTGTGCCTGAAATAATTTGTAGAGTGAATTTAGTGTTTGATTTTTAATTAAATCCACGTATATCTTTTTTGCAAAATTTCAAATCTCCTGGATTCTACATGAAAATATCTATTTGAGATAATTTGCTATCTGTTTAATTTGACAACATGGATTTATTGGAAATTATTTACTCACTGCCACTCTATTTTCACTAAAAAATCCATAAAAAATTCATAACTTGTCAAAAAATTTCAAAAAACATTACTGTAGATTTCTTACATCATGTTTTGTTTCCAGTAAATTTTTCATGATTTTTGCTTACTGTTTGTGTGATAAATTACGAAAAAATCCATAAAAAGTGTGCATTTTTCATTGTTGCATTTTAAACCTAAAAAAATACAAAAAATGTGTTTTGTGTTCCCCACTGGATTTGGACTGTAGGAAAAATATAATTTGGCTGAATTGGATTAATTTAACATTAAAATTAATTTGGCCTTGTTGTATGCTTTCTTAGTGTCGTAATTCAACCGCATCTTGCATTGGCATTTCTTTTTGTATTAAAAAAAATCTATAAAAATACGCATTGGAAATCTAGATCTAAACTTTCGAATTAAAATCGAAGTTGTTCCTTTGCCTCCCTGAGTTCGACCCCGGACTTGCCCGGGATATAAATGAAGCCGAGACACTCTTCACGGAGATCCTTCTCTCGTTAAGTACACGTGCTACAACGTGACCGAATTAAACATCATATTTAGCGACTCGTCAAATGGCGCCGTTGCCGGGGAGGCAAACGGCTTAGGGATTAATTTAAAAATTTGGATTTAGATTTTCATTTACTCGGATAGTCTGACCCCCGAGCCACTTGTATTTATTTCATTTTTTGCAATTATTTCTCTTCATATTTTTGTATATATCTTGTTGTTTATCTCTCTAATATAAATCTCATTTTCCTTGCGAGGGCCCGGTGGACTTGGAGTGCATCGGAGGTCGACGGACGCGACGCGTGCTGACTGCTGAAGTGCGAGGATAATTTATTTATTTTTGAGAGAAATTTTGTAAATTGTTGTAATTATTTACCTTGCTCATTTATAGCGGCTCTTGTTTGAGAGCTCGCGAGTGTAAAAAGACTTGGACATTATTTGTGGTGTGTCGAGCCTGTTTCACTCTCCGGTGAGGGTGGGGCTCGACTTGAGTGGCGAACTTTAGGATTAGGCACACGGTAGTTTAGAATCAAATTTGTTTGTGCCCATCGTAATTTAGGCCACACAAATCTTAGAAGATTCACTTATCTTATAAGATTCATAATGAGACACACATAGACACGTACTACTTAGCTTAAATTCAATCAATTCTTCCCCGCTAATAGTATAATGTTTAGGTGCGGTTTTCTCGATCTGCATGCATTTAGTGTAATATTTATAAATTCTGTTCTGCATAACGCATGAAGAGTGCTGGGATTCATTGTAAGTATACCTTCTTCTGAGCATGCATCATAGTTTCTCATTTGCATTCTGATTTCCGATCCCCCTCTTGTTTTACAACTTAAGGTCAAAAGGAAATTGGAACTGAACGGTAGACGTGCTTGTGTGTTCACATAAATTTCAAGTGATAACCTAACTCTAAAATTAGGACTGAATTGAGCAGGTCGATTAAAATAATTGGAATAAAAAGAACCCTTGTTCTCGGGTGCATAAAGCCCTCATTGTTTGTTTAATTGCATGTGAGAGAGAGACGACCCTAGGATAGAGCCAAGTTTGGATTTCTTACTTACTACTGGTTCTTTCTTTTTAGGCGATTAGCTACTTTTCAGTGAGGAATTACGGGTAGCCGGTAAACGGTCCGGACTTCCTTAGCAGAGTGGGAGGTTTAGAGGACGCCTTAGTCCTCAAGGAACGTGTAGCTGTATTTATACAGTCCGTACTTACTCCTATACTGGCTGAAAGTAGGTCAAACTAGTCGTAAGAACCGGGCCAGTCTGTAGGAAAATACGGGCACCTAACAGCTCGTTAATCTTTCCAAGATTGTATTCTCACCAACTAAAATTGACCAGATAAATCGGCCGAACTCTTACGACCATCATGTGTTGAGTTGGTGAAATTGAGGGTTTGAATTGCGTTTGTATTGTGTAAGTCCACTCCGCACATTTACGTGCACCGTAGAACTAGTGCCTCATTGACTATCGTGATCTAATCGGTTCTTTTGACATCGAGGATGACTGATTGGGGGGATATTTATTAGGACTTTGCGAATCTCTCGTTGAACCCTTCAAAAAGTACGTCTTCAAAGGTCCAAGCGCAACTTGGACCAACCTGGACTCATGACCCTCTTGAGCCCAGGATCACTCACTCTCGGGATGATTACTCTCAAACCATTCCCTTCCTCTCTTCCCACCTCACCGAGGAAGACCATCGCCTTGGTGAGAATATCATGATTCATAAATCCTCTTCTAATTAAGAAAACATTGCTGATTCAGGACATAAAGAAGATTCGAGTAAAATGCCAAAGAAGAAAGAAGAGGAAGAAGAGAACCATGAAGACCCGATGAGAATGATACTAGCCCGGTTAGCTGCATCTGAGCAGCAACATGCATTACTGAGAGCTCAGTTATGACAGTTAAATGTTGGGGTCCAACTACCAATGGATGCGGCGTATAACCCCGGACAATATCAAATTCATAACTACTTGAGTCCAGCCGAACCCACTGTTGATTTTGAATTGAAGCCGCATTTTCTGAACTTGCTACCGCATTTTGATGGGAATGCTTCTGAGGAGCCATATGCATTCCTAAGGGACTTTGAGCTCATATGTGCTAACCTCAAACATAATAATGTTAGCCAGGATTATATTAGGCTCAAAGCCCTTTCATTTGCCTTGGGTGGAAAAGCCGATTACTGGGTAAAGAATCTTGGAATCATCATCACCACTTATGCCCAGTTCAAGGACCTATTCCTAAAGAAGTTCTACCCGTTGAGTAGAACTAACATGATGAGGACGCGAATTACGAGTTTTTCCCAGTTACCCCATGAAGCCTTCTGTGATGCTTGGGAAAGATTCAAGGACATCCTGCAAAAGTGTCCTTGTCATGGATTAGATGACAACATTTTGGTCCAATCCTTCTTCACTGGTCTCAACCCTGAAATGCAGGGTTTAGTGAGCGCTGCCTGTGGAGGTAGTTATACATCACGAGGAGCGGATACCGTCTGGAGGGTATTCGAGCAGATGGCTGAAACTAGCCGCTCACAGATGGCCAGCAGGGCCTATACACCATCCTCCAGTTCACTCTCACTTGGAGGGGGGAAACCAGCTGTAGTCGATCTCTCTCAGGATGTGATCCCTAGCATGGGACTCCTTGCTGACAAGCTTACTGTAGTCGAGAAGATCGACAGGAGGATTGATGAGTTAGACCGGAGCGTCTCTAAACTTCCAAAACAGATGGAGGAGTTGACTGAGAAGGTATCTAAGATAAGGATACCCACCGTGACTGCACCCTCTGCTCCCGTATACCGAGTTCACCATGTTCAGGAGTAGTTGGTGTCAGGGCAACCCCAGCCGTGGGAGCAGGACCAATCCTACACCCACTCTTTCCAGTAGCCACCTCCAGTAGCAGAGACAGTCCAGGAGGAGCCTCCACCAGTTTGGGAGGTGAATGGGATATGGTATACTCAGGACCCTGCTAGGCAGGGAAGTACGGGAGACCGACAGACCTATCAGCATCCCCCGACCTTTCACAACACCGCATTCACCTCCGCACCTCCTCCGTCACAGTAGAGCCCTGGATTCCATCCACCCCAGCAGCAGAGGCAGCAGCACCAGCAGTATGGCCGACAGGGCCAGTACCAGACGGGCCAGCAGGGCCCGCAACCCCAGCAGCAGCAGCAGAGGCAGTACACTTGCCAGCAGGGCCAATCTTCCCGTTGTTCTTCCCAGCCTTATCCACTTCCTTCATCGTCTCGTCCTGTGGATATTCAACTGCAGATACTCGACGAGCTACGTTCCTATAGGAACGAGATTCAAGACTTACGGGTGGATGTCAACCGCCTGTCCAGATGGCGAGACGAGCAGACTGCACCCTCTACCTCTATCCCAGCCCAAGTTCAGGCTAACCCCAATAGCCTGAACCGTTCTAGTTCTCAGCAACACTTTGGTCAGGTATACTATTCATCATCTCCTAAATCTGAACATGAGATTCTTTTGTGTGACGAGGCTAACCACATGTCACTCAGGAGCGGAAGGACCGTGGTCGTACCTGACCGGGCGAGGGACACGAGGAGGGGCATCTCTGGAGCTCTACCTGAGGAGTCTTCAGAGGACGAGGAGGAGAGGCATCATATTTCAGAGCCCCATCAGCACCATTCGAGGATTTCCACTCAGGGAGATGAGAGGAGGAGGAGAGCACGTATGCAGCATCGTCAGCATGGATATTCTTCTGAGTCTACGGAGGACCTTGCATCTCCGGTTGTGGCGGATACCACTCCAGCTTTTATTCCACAACCTATAGTAGATTATTTTAGATTTTGAGTCCATGTTGCATCAAAAAGATTCGTGTATGAAGAACTCTGTTTCAGTTAATGCAGAGAATGATCTTTCAGTTCATGATTCAGATTCTTCATCCTCTGTTTCCCTACCTTCAATCCCTTTCCCCCGTGCTCTTACGGCAGGAAAGCGCATAAAAAAGATTCAGAAAGATGACCCCGATATGGCACGGTTTTGCAAAGAAAACATCACAGTTAAGGTGCCATTTGATGAATATGTGGCTAACCATCCTGCCTTCCAAAAATACCTTAAGGTGAGATGCACACCTAAAAGGGTTAGCAGGAAGAAAGATAACCAAAATATAAAGACACATGTCTTATCAGTAGCCACAACCTATTGTCTCAAGAATCAGACTTTGCCAAAGAAAAAGAGAGACATGGGTGCTCACTATGTGGAGAGTCGTATTGATGACATTACGTTTGCACGCACACTCTTATATAACGGTTCTTCAATCAACTTACTTCCCTTAGCATTATATCAGAAATTGGAGTTGGGACCACTTCGCAAATCTAGAGCTTTACTCCAATTCGCAGATCGTTCAATGAAGAGACCTAAGGGAGAAGTGAAGAACGTCGTTATCTCGATTGAGGGGCAGAACTATCAGGTGGACTTCACAGTCTTGGACATGGAGACCCCCAATCATTGGAGAGAATCTCAGATCATTCTCGGGCGACCCTTCCTTAGGACTGCAGGCGCAGCTTTCGATTATGGTACGTGAATGATGAAGTTCCGTTCTCCAGGCGGAGAAGTGAACCTTGAGATGAAGCAAACCAAGTGTCAGCGACCCGATTCAGAGAGTAGCACAGAGTACTCATCTTCAGAGGCAGACTGCAGTTTGATTAGCACAGTTGGGATTTGGGGACAGATTCCTTCAGGACAGAGCGAGACCCTTTCATCTGGAGAGGATATAGTGCATGATGTAGTTTGCCAGGTGTTGTCTGATCTTACTAGAGATGCATTAACCTATTCTCATGATGACATAGAGATCCATCCGGATCTTTCAGTTCCATCCTCTTCGGAACAATCATGGGATATAGATGACGAGTCAGACGTGGCTTTTGCCGATTGTTTGGATATTTTTGATGATCCGACTCCTGATACTTCTGATTTGGTGGTGAGTACTACTCAGCTTAGCCCACCTTCATACAGCACGGAACCAGATTCAGATTCAGTTCAGCCAGATCTGCTTGATGATACCACATTGCCAGAACTGAAATCACTACCTCCTAAACTTAAGTACGCCTTTCTTGCGGGACCCAAAGAGAGATATCCTGTCATTATTAGCTCAGACTTGACTTTAAAGCAGGAGTCTAGGTTGTTAGAGGTCTTAGAGAGGAACCGCAAAGCAATAGGCTGGACAGTGTCGGATCTCGTGGGTATCAACCCCGCTCTCTGCTCGCACCACATTTTTACTGAGGATAACGTGAGACCTTCCCGAGAGTTTCAGAGGAGACTTAACCCCAATCTACAGGAAGGGGTGAAGAATGAAATTGAGAAATGGTGCAAAGTAGGGTTTATATACCCTATTTCTGACTCCAAGTGGGTGGCTCCACTTCATGTTGTCCCGAAAAAGTCGGGAACTCAGATGGTCACCAACGAGGAGGGGGTAGAGATCGCGACACGAGTACCCACGTCGTGGCGCGTCTGTGTCGACTACAGGCGCCTGAATGTTGCGACCAAGAAAGATCACTTTCCCTTGCCTTTTATTGATCAGATCTTGGAGAGACTCGCAGGGAAAGAGTTCTTCTGTTTTCTTGACGGGTACTCATGCTACAACCAGGTGGCCATAGCCCCTGAGGACCAGGAAAAGACCACATTCACATGTCCATTCGGTACTTATGCTTTCAAGCGCTTGCCATTCGGGCTCTGCAATGCCCCGGGCACATTTCAGCGGTGCATGATAGCCATATTTGTCGAGATGGTGGGAGATTTCCTGGAAGTGTTCATGGATGACTTCTCGGTCCATGGTGATTCTTTTGATACATGTTTAGCGCACTTGGATCGAGTCCTCACGAGGTGTAGAGAGGTGAATTTGGTACTCTCCTGGGAGAAGAGCCACTTTATGGTAACGGAGGGTATCGTGTTGGGGCATGTCATCTCCAAAAGGGGAATGGAGGTTGACCCTGCCAAGGTGGAGGTGATCAAGAAACTTGATCCACCTACCAACGTGAAGTCAGTGCGGTCATTTTTAGGGCATGCTGGATTTTACAGGAGATTCATTCAGGATTTTTCAAAGATCGCCCGCCCACTGACTGAGCTCTTAGGGAAAGTCACAGAGTTCGTTGTAGATCACAGGTGTCTGGAGGCCTTTGAGCTCTTGAAGAGGAAGATTTGTGCCTCGCCTATCTTACATGCTCCTGACTGGTCTCTCCCCTTCGAGATCATGACTGACGCTTTAGATTTCGCTATAGGAGCTGTGTTAGGACAACGGCGAGAGGGGATTCCGTTTGCAATTCACTATGCGAGCAAAGTTTTAGATCCTGCACAGAAAAATTATACAGTGACTGAAAAGGAAATGCTCGCAGTAGTATGGGCCCTCGAGAAGTTCAGATGATATATTTTGGGCTCTAAGGTGACAATTTACACAGATCACACAGCTATTCGATATTTAATGGAAAAGAAGGACGCGAAGGTGTGTCTTCTTAGGTGGATTTTACTCCTCCAGGAATTTGATTTGGAGATAAAAGATAAACCTGGAGTGAAGAATGTTGTGGCTGATCACCTTTCTCGGATTGAACTTAAGGATTCTCCTGATCATGAACGGATTAGAGAGACCTTCCTAGATGAGTCAATTTGTGTTATTGACTCACTCCCGTGGTATGCCAACATGGTCAACTATCTTGTCTCCAAGCAGGTTCCCCATGGTTGGACTAGGAGCAGCATTGATCGACTGAAGTCGGATTCGAGGAGATACCACTGGGACGATCCTTTCCTTTTCTGTGAAGGACCGGATTGTGTTTGGAGAAGGTGTATTCCTCAGGAGGAATACTGGAGTGTCCTCACATATTGTCATTCACTTGAGGTTGGAGGACACTATTCGGGAAAGAGAACCGCTCACAAAGTACTTCAATGTGGATTGTATTGGCCGACCTTATTTAGAGATGCCATTGATTTTGTACGGCCATGCCCGATTTGTCAAAGGATGGGAGGGACAGTTGGACAGAGAGATGAGATGCCCATGCAACCGATGATTATTTGTGATGTTTTTGATGCATGGGGCATAGATTTTATGGGTCCCTTTCCCAACAGCCAAGGACATGAGTACATTCTGTTGGCGGTTGATTATTTATCTAGGTGGGTGGAGGCTATCCCAACCCGAACCGCAGATAGCAAGACTGTCTGTAAGTTTGTGAGAGACCATATTATTGCTAGGTTCGGGGTGCCAAAAGTTTTGATATCTGATGGGGGTAGCCACTTTGTGAACCGAGATATGAGATCTTTAGCTAAGGACAATGGATTTGATCATAGAGTTACTAGTCCTTACCACCCACAGTCCAACGGCATGGCAGAGGTTTCGAACAGAGAGGTGAAGAGTATTTTGCAGAAATTGGTTCGTCCCGATAGGAAGAACTGGTCTCAGCTTTTGGACCAAGTTCTGTGGGCCTATAGGACAGCCTACAAGACACCATTGGGTACTTCACCATTTAGAATGATCTATGGCAAGCCATGCCATTTGCCTGCAGAATTGATTCATAAATCCGAATGGGAAATTAAGAAGATTAATTGGAGTTGTCACCTAGGGAAGCTTTGCCGAGACTTGAACTTGAACGAGCTTGTGGAAATCCAAAACAGGGCATATGACAACAGCTTGATTTATAAGGACAAAGTAAAGAGATGGCATGATCAGCACATTAGGTGCAAAGACTTTGTCCCTGGACAAAAGGTATGGTTGTTCAATGCCAGGTTGAAGATGTTCCATGGGAAGCTCAAATCTAAATGGACAGGTCCCTTTGTAGTTAAGAAAGTGCACGAGAATGGAAGTGTAGAGATAGCTGATCTCACAGATGGTGCACAATCTCATGTGGTGAATGGACAACTGTTGAAGCATTTTGTTGATTCGAAAGAGCAGTTAGTCCAAGTCGAGGTCATCAACTTCATACAGAGTGAGCACAGAGCAGATACATCTTATTACTCTTCATGAAGATGCAGCATCAAGATTCAACATCTTAGAAGATTCAATCACTCTTGTACATATTCTCCCTTCTTTGTATATTCTCGAGATCACATCGGTTCTCACACTTACTCTTGTCCTATACTTAAAAGCCTTAGTATAGGGGGACCGATGCCCGCCATGTGTATTTACTCATCATTTCTCCTCTTGACCTCGTCTGCCCCATTTTTGCTCTTCTTCTACACTTAGGCTGACCAGAGCCTAAGTATAGGGGGGTGGATCGACTTCTATACTTTTCTATTATTTTAGCTTTCCTACGAATAGTACGAGCTATGTCTTTTTGTCACCTAGTGCCATGAGGACATAACACAAGCTAAGTATAGGGGGGCGTGTATATATTACATATATACTTTACCCATACCTCGTACTTTCACGTATTTTTGTATATATTATACAATAATTATGGGATGGGTAAAAAAACAAAAAAAACAAAAAAAACTCTTTCCTAAAAAAAACTCTTTTTCCTTATTTGCTAAAAAAAAACTTTTCAAAAAAAATCCTCTTTTATATAAAAAAAATTTTCAAAAAAAAAGTCTTTCTTATTTACCTATGTTTTTCAAAAAAAAAAACTCTTGAAAAAAAAAGCAAAACTTTTCTAAAAAAAACTAAAAAAAACTAACTAATAAGTTGGTTTAATCCCTGACACAATTCACTTTCACACAAGAATAGTGATGTTCAAGAACACTTGGTTTATGAGGTCTTGAGATTTTGAGTTAATCAGCCTTAGTCATTAGGGTCCTTGGACTTAATTATTCACATTTCTCTAGTTTGGAAGATTTGTGTGCTATATTGCATGCTTAGTCTCTACCTTAAGAATATGATCAGCACCTCACATACACGACTGCAGTTATGATGAGATGAGTTGAAATTTCACTTGAGGAACTGGGATGAGGGATTTGAGTTTGGACTTGATTTGATGATGCTCGAGGATGGGATAAAATCAATGAAGGCTTCATGAAACCTGAGTGTCAGCATCTTTAGCCAGTATGAGAACATGGTTCTTATACTATCTCTTAACATTTACCTATGTGCCAGGGTGTGATAAAATAAAAAAAATGTTAATCAGTGTGCGTCAACTCTTGGTAAAAGCAGTGGAGCTAGCCACAAATACTACAAAGCAATGAAATGTCAAAGAAAAGCTCTCATTCCACAAAGTCAATTATCAAAAGAGCTTCCACCAAAGGCGAGCGCTCCCAACCATTTCAAAGTGTCCACTTGGACCACCGCTATTAGGACCAGGAGTCGGGCTTGCACCAAAAAAGGGCTCTACATCGTAAATGCTACAAGTCTGGGTGTAGAAGGTACGATAGGTACTCAAAAAAGGCACACCCCGGTGTACTCCCAGGAAAACAAGTGCAGACGGCTCCAACTTCTCTTGACGGACGCACTGATCAACACCAAAAATATGCGTTGCGTAATAAGGCACTCGAGAGGATCCTTGTGTTGGACATGCGAGCCCACGGTGAGCCATTATGCAATAAATGTTATTGCGGATATCATTCCCTGATCTGAAATAAAGAATGAATAATTTGTATAATAGGTCCCTTAGTACAATTAGGGTTATGTACCATGGCCATCTTAATGATCATACAGCTGTTGATTCAATTATTGAACCATAGAGGCTGGTTCTTAGTTGAATATCTAATGAGTTAGATTGAGGACTCATCAAGCACCGTCAAATGATTATTAAGAGATGATCTCCAACCTAAGTAGGAGATGGCAATCCTATCTCATTTAGGTTGATATCTGGCCAACCTCTTGATGCAGGTCCACTACATAGGAATAGAGATTCGGAGGTGTCGGATGAGTTAGGTCAAAGAGTTGACTTAACGAGATCGAGATAACCTAAGTCCTATATCATAAGCTGTCATGATATAGGCACACATCCTCTGACCGGAGACAGATGTGTTACTATATGTCTGAGTATGTACATTTGGCAGACCAATAGGTTGATGACCTAATCAAGGTCTATACACCGGCGCGCTGGTGTGCATATAAGGGCATATGAGTAATACGGTCTCTCAAAGGGATCATACAGGTTCAGTTACTGAACCAGAAGACATGAGCTCACTCATGAGATATTGGGAAGAATCAAATTCCATGCGCATGGTCGTCTTGCTTTGGAAGCTTGACTGAATTTGTAGGTTTGATATATACTTTTGGAAAGTATATGATCAAGACCTAGGTATGATATATGCTTTTGAAAAGTATATGATCGATACCGACTCCCAATGATCGAATGAGAAACTTACTGATAAAACCCTGAAGTAGACAGTATAAAGTTGATCTAATACTTCGGGTTTATTTTGAGTCTTCAAGTATGCAGGATGTACAGGTATTAGGAATACCTGAGGGTGATGTGATCATAAACAATTGTATAACCATGACGCTTCCATTTCTAGGGAGTGATGAAACGGTTCTGGATTTTAGTGACTCCTCTCAGTAGAGAAGTAATCTGATCTTAGTCCAAATGTTGGACATTGATCTGAATGTGATTCAGATGCAATGAGAAGATTAGATTTGCGGTCTTGATTTAATTAAGCATATATGGGAGGCCCGCGATCTGGATTTAAGATATGATCTCAATATCCATGTCACTATACATGGAACAATACAATCGCCCTGTCCTTATCTCCAAGTATTCGCGGAGAAAGCGCATTATCCTTGAATGGGTTCATATAATTTCATTGTTGATAAAATGTATCCGAACATTGAGAAAATGGATAATTAAATGTGATTTAATTATCAAGATTAATATGAATTTGATTCACATTATAAAGAGAGTTATCTAAGATAATTGAATATGATTTAATTATCAAAGATGTGAATAATGTGAATATGATTCATGTTATTTAAGAACAAGAGAATAGAGATCCAAGATAACTAAATGAAATGGATATGAATAATGTGGATAACAATATCCATATTAGTCATATATATTATAAATGTGATTTATAATATATAAGAGAGAGCTATTTGTAATTTACATTTGTTAATTAAATGTTAATGTGAATTGGATTCACATTGGACATTGAATTGAAAATGTAATTTACATTTTGTTTTGGGTTGTGAATATGATTCACAAATTTTTTAATGGCAAGATTGCAATGTTTACAAAATAATTGTGAATTATTTTTGTAGAATAATTTGCAACAAAAGTTGTTGCAAATAATGGAGATTACATAAAAGATGAAATAGCCACCTTTCTAATGGAGGAGGGTGGACGGCCACCACTCCCATTAGGAAAGGGAGGTCGTCCCCCCTCTCCACATGGAAGGAGGCTTTCTCTCCTTTCATTATCTCCATGTATTGATGATTTAATTTTGTGATTAAATTGTGTTGATTTATCAACATATATTTAATTCAAATTAAATTGATTGTTGTAGGTTTACCAACACAAATCTTAGCCATTAAAAGAAACACAATCAATGAGAGCCATTAGATTTGTGTTGTCCCATGGATTGAGATCCATGGATCCCAAAACCCTATAAATAGAGAGGCATACCCATGCTCTCTCTTTACAACATATGCTATTGTAGCACATCTCTCTCTTTCTTATTCTCTACACGCCTACTCCCTCTCTCCCTCTCATGTGGCCGTCCACCATGGATGCCCTAGAGAGGTTCTCCATCGTCGCAGCATCGTCGTTATGCTGCCCGATTGTCTGCTCGTGGATCTCCGTCTACTTTGGTGCGCCTCACTCGTGAAGAAGACGTCAGATCTCGTGTGTCGAGATTAGGATATCCGCCGCTTGGATCATCAACATGGATTGTGAGAAGCACGTGGTTCATCCCCGCGCTCGCAAGCGTCTCCTCCGTCGGATCGGACTTGAGATAGGAGGTCTCTTCGTTTAGAGACTCGATCGCAACCATGCTTCAAGAGGTAATCCTATTACTTGTTTGTGGTTTAGACGAAACGATCCGAGAAATGTTCTTGGATCATGTGGTTTCGTCGTAATAATTTTTTTTTAAATTCTACTGCATCGAACAACTAGTGCGACTAGTCGCTCCTCGTCGTATTCGATACGACGCTCACGCTTCCGTTATGCGCTTGAGGATCTAACCATATCCTTCAAGTGGTATCAGAGCCAGGTTGATGGTTTCGAATATGATTCGCTAACCGAGGACGACTTGGGTTTGTTAAGGTCGCGAAAGTTTTCTTCGCATTTGATTTCGCAGATCTGTTTAGTAAATAAATTCGGCACTGTTTAAATTGTTTAAACACGAATTTAATACTTGGATTTTGTTCCCCATTAAATAAGTAAGCCATAGGATCTGAGTTTGCGTAAATCGGATTTCGTTTGCTCTAGATATGGTTGTTTTAATGAACATGTATTCACTGTTACGGGAACTGCGAATCTTAACGTAATTAAGGAGTTAATTACTGTTTAGATACACCTTAAAATGCGTGCAAATCACATAGGTTCTGTTGTAAATCAAGTTAGCAAACTATGGAAACTTACTTTGCTTAATTTGGATTTACATTGATTGAGATATGCTAATTTTAGTAAGTAGGGGTCACTGTTGAAATTACTTTCCTAATCAAGAACCATGTGATTGTCAATTAGTGAAATTAATTTTTAATTTCATGAAATAATTATGGAAAATATTTGAGAAATATTAGAATATGATTATTTCCTTAATTGACTTGACTTCAACCAATTAATTGATTAGATTTGATCTAGATCATAATTGGAAACACAATCATCAAACTCCTTGCTTGAATAGGATTGGGAATTTGTCTAGCAAATTTCCTTATAATCAAAATTGTTTTGATTACTATATGGTATAATTTCGGTTGAAGAACCGATGATCGTCTCAAATAAAAATTAATCAACTTGGCATTATCCTTTCCCGAGGCGGATATGGTGTATAGTCGGGGATCGCTGGGGTAGCGGGTTGCAACGTATGCGGTCCGTCCCACTCCCGTCGGTAATGGCCATGACAGCGGGTAGGGCCGAGATAATGTCCGAGGGATTAAGTTGTATTTTCCTAATTATTAAAATATGAATTAATACGTACTTTGAGAATAATACCATATATATTCAAGCATAACAATCAAGTTTGATTGATTGAATTGGATTGATAATTAATTTAATATGATTGAATTGATTATGTCCAATTATACTCTAATTTGATTAGAGTTAATAATTCCCTTGGAAGAATTAATTATATGAATGTGATTCATAGTAATTAATTAAATTTGAATAAGAGGTGGAGGATCACATAAGTGACATACATGGTCTCCCGTCAAGGCGAAGGGTTCCGTCGCCAGGGGTTGTATATAGGAGACGCCTGTCCGAAGTGACAGCTCCTATATGCAAGCGCATCTGGATCGGACTCTTTGCTTCTCGAAAGAGTAAGGCCGTATGCATAGTGACCCAATATCGGATCCTCATATTATTGGGGCGATATTGGATTGCGCATAGCGAGTTCTATTCCTGTTGACGGTTGGTTCAATTAATGACGGGTCAACATCACCTTAGGGGTGGTGGGCCTGGTTGTTAAAGACCGAATTGAGAGATGCAAGTTGGACTTGCAAGGCGGAATGTGTTCCCGCTTCTTTTTATCCGAGTTGCGGTTTCTCATTTTATTGGGATGTAACAAAGATAAGAAATGAGATCCCAGATCTTGCTGAGATATGATGGTAAGTATATCTCTTACATTGAAAGTGATTAAGGGAATGAACCTTCAGTGTTGACAAGGCAAGACAACTTTGATATGAAAATTCCTAAATCAAAGTAAAATTATATATATATATATATGCAAATTTCTTATTTCAGATAATCCTTCATTAATCCGACTCAATGTTATACTCAATAATAACCACTAAATATCATGGATTGGACCCTTGATCCAGATATTATGCTTGCAATTGGACACATAATGTATGTGGTTGCAATGTGCAAGTTTCCTCATAATAATGAGGAATGACAATTAAATAGATAATAGGACTACAACCCTAGGGTTTGTATGTTTCTATAGTCTTGATATAATCAAATGTGCTTTGGAAGTGACATGTTGATGATGATCGCAATTGTCAAATTAATCCTTATAAAATCAATAAAGACATTATGGCATACATATGTGCTCTCAACATTTAATCATGAATGACATGGTTCTCTGCATCATGCAGAATGGTGGCTCCATAAGAGATGATGTATTCAAAACATTTGAATACCTAGCTGAACCAATATTTTAAGAGTTTAGATGGATGTAGGTGATGAGTGTCATCATTCTACTATCTTTACTCTAGTCATTCATGAAGCTTCATAATATTCATATTGTATGAATTTAATGAAGCATATATTAAGTGTTGAAATACTCTTATTTTGAATTCTTTTGAATTTAACATGAGAGATCCTTTAGTCTTGAGCAATGGTTGCTTAGAGATAAAGGGAGCGTAGTGGAAGCATGGGTTGGACCCAAGTAAGAAGTATAGTCAAAGAGTTGATTGTACTTCTGTGACTTCCATCCAAAGAGTTGGATGAATGCCGATATTGCAATAAGTTGATGGGTTGATAGTATGACTATCAAGTCTGTCTAAAATCCTCAGAAAAGTACTCGGATGGAGCATCAGTATAATTTACATGGATCATTGATAATGACTTGCTTATTGAATAATATAAAGTCTTATAATTGTATCTCAATCTTCTAACAACACTTGTAATGGGTTGCATATGTTTTAGAAGACTGAAAAATCTGATCTTAAGGTTTATAGTCTTCTACATGGACATTGATGCAATTGTTGCAACAATCTCTATTGGATTAATAGACTTCTCAATTTCAGTGGGAGCCCTTGGTCATAGAGAATGTCTCTATGATCCAGATATTAGAATACATTATTGTTTATTTCTAAATGTTGGAGATAAACATGAATTCTGAAATTTATCTATCATAAAGAGTTGTGATGGATATATATTTCAGATAGTAATCTAACATCTAGCGGACTCCACAAAATTAGAAATTAATGAATGGTTCATTAATATTTCTAATACTGAAAATTAAACCTTTAAATATCAATAGGAGGATAAAGATCATTTGACAATGATCTGGCATCAAGTTTTGGACATATGTCTGTTGATGAGATCAATGGACTAGTAAGACATGAAACTTTAGATTGTATAAAGATTCAAATCTTACATACTTATGAATGTTGTATTCAAAGAAAAATGTCCAATACACCTTTCCTTGGGAAAGATGTAAGATGTCAAGGTATTCAGGATCTCATACATATTGATGTATGAGAATCATCTATATCATAGTAAATATTATGGATATGTGATATCTATTGATGATTATGTATGATATGAAATTTCTTTTCTTCACCTTAGAAAACTTTGAAATGTTCAAAGATTTCACAATTTTGGTTTAAAACCAAAGTTTGAAGGAAGATGAAATAAATTTGATCTAATCTAGGTAGTCATTACCTATTAGATGAATTCAAAGAATACCTTATAGAGATATGAATATCATTTCTATCTCACCCCTCCTAATGAACCTTAACTCACTAGAGTTGTAGGGAGATGCAATTGATCATGGGTGACATGATTTGATCAATGATTAAATCTTAGCATAATTATCTCCTAGTTTCCAGGTATATGTATATATGGTAGAGACTACATTATATACATAATAAGGTTCCAAGCTAGTAAGCTGGAATCTAGCACCAGAGAGTGCTACTTCATTAGGAAAATAAAGGATGGTATTGGATACCTACTTTATGACCTTGAGATTCTTAAAAGATTTCATCTTTGAGAATATGATTCTTATAGGATGACTCTCTTGAGAATCGAGATGAAAATGAAAAAAGGAACTCATTTAATCTTAAGAAGATAATGAGGCTCCTGAAATCGGAAACTAAAAGAATAATTTAAAGATGAAACACTGATACTTCTTCAAATAAGTTTGAGGATGTATTCCATGTGTCAGTTAAGTCTGAAAATGATCGGACTTCATGTGATGAAGTTCATGAGGATCATGACATGGAAAGATGGATTTTAGCAATAAAAGTCTAATGTAGACTTCATATACAAGTGTTGTATATGGACCCTCGAGGATCCACCTATATGGGTCAGACCCATTAAGATGTAAATGGATCTTCAAGAGAAAGAGGGAACCTGATGAGAAGGTAGAGACCTTCAAAGCACGGTTCGTAGCCATGAGCTACACACCGAAGAGAAGACATCGCTTACGATGAGACTTGCTCTCCAGTGACCTTGCTTTAACTCATCAGAATATTGCTAACTATAGCTACACAACTTGACTATGACATCTTCATGATGTGAGTCAAGATTGCATTCCTCTATGAATACCTCTCTGAGGATATTCATATGAAGTAGCCCCAGGGCTTCATGGTTGAGGAAAGCAAGGTGTGCAAGCCAAAGAACTCCATCTTTGGACTCAAATAAGCTTCTTGTATTTGGAACATAAGATTTGATGAAATTGTAAATGTTATGATTTCAGATAGAATCTTGATGAACCATGTAAAGCTTAGTGGGAGTGCCATTGTGTTCATCGTGCTAAATGTAGATATTATTCTAATCATTTAGAATGATATAAGAATAAATAATAAGTGTTTTAAAATTTGGTTGTTCCATACTTTGAGATATGATCTCAAGGATACCTCTTAGATCTTAGTTCTGAAATCGTTCAGAAACAAAGAGAAGAGGATATTGGGACCGTCACATTAGTAGTACACCTTGGACTTATTCCATTTTCTGAAAAAAATTCCAAGAAAGGCTTCCTTCCCTTAAGATGTGGTAGTGACCTGTCTAAAGGGATAGCACCTCAAAGAGTTGAGGAAGTGAATGCTAGAACTGCTTGCACTTGTGCATCAGTTATGAGAAGCTGGGTATATGCTAGATGTGTACAAGAGCCAGATGTCTGCCATGCAGTGGGAGTAGTAAACTGTTACTAATCCTGCTATGGAGATAAAACACTTGATTGCATTAATAATAATATCTTCAAAGATGATAAAACTTAGAGATAGTGATATTATAGTCTTATCTTCAAAAGTTTAAGATCTTGTAGATAGTGATCTATAAGGGACTTGACTGCAGATACCTTAGGAGATAGAGATCTCCAGGAATGAAGGTATTCTAAAAGGATTATGGGAATACTGGTCATGATAATTAATAAGATATAGTGTCAAGGACACTATAACCAATAAAATTGAGTATTGGTTGCGTAAAATGCAACATTCGCATTAGATGCGAGCACTGTTACTAGGGGATATGCAAGTGCCGTAAAAGGACTTGGTGTAGTCTCTTGGGAACAGAGTGACTGATCAACTTACCTAGCTATTTTCTAAATAGCCTATGATTTTCACATGAGTGTGGGTTTAAATGATTAGCCCATTAATGGCTCTTTGGGCTAGTGGGAGATTGTTGGACATGCGAGCCCACGGTGAGCCATTATGCAATAAATGTTATTGCGGATATCATTCCCTGATATGAAATAAAGAATGAATAATTTGTATAATAGGTCCCTTAGTACAATTAGGGTTATGTACCATGGCTATCTTAATGATCATACAGCTGTTGATTCAATTATTGAACCATAGAGGCCGGTGCTTAGATGAATATCTAATGAGTTAGATTGAGGACTCATCAAGCACCGTGAAATGATTATTAAGAGATGATCTCCAGCCTAAGTAGGAGATGGCAATCCTATCTCATTTAGGTTGATATCTGGCTGACCTCTTGATGCAGGTCCTCTGCATAGGAATAGAGATTCGGAGGTGTCGGATGAGTTAGGTCAAAGAGTTGACTTAACGAGATCGAGATAACCTAAGTCCTATAGCATAAGCTGTCATGATATAGGCACACATCCTCTGACCGGAGACAGATGTCTTACTATATGTCTGAGTATGTACATTTGGCAGACCAATAAGTTGATGACCTAATCAAGGTCTATACACTGGCGCGTTGGTGTGCATATAAGGGCATATGAGTAAGATACGATCTCTCAAAGGGATCATACAGGTTCAGTTACTAAACCAGAAGACATGAGCTCACTCATGAGATATTGGGAAGAATCAAATTCCATGCGCATGGTAGTCTCGCTTTGGAAGCTTGACTGAATTTGTAGGTTTGATATATACTTTTGGAAAGTATATGATCAAGACCTAGGTATGATATATGCTTTTGAAAAGTATATGATCGATACCGACTCCCAATGATCGAATGAGAAACTTACTGATAAAACCCTGAAGTAGGCAGTATAAAGTCGATCTAATACTTCGGGTTTATTCTGAGTCTTCAAGTATGCAGGATGTACAGGTATTGGGAATACCTGAGGGTGATGTGATCATAAACGATTGTATAACCATGACGCTTCCATTCATAGGGAGTGATGAAACGGGTCTGAATTTTAGTGACTCCTCTCAGTAGAGAAGTAATCTGATCTTAGTCCAAATGTTGGACATTGATCTGAATGTGATTCAGATGCAATGAGAAGATTAGATTTGCGGTCTTGATTTAATCAAGCATCTATGGGAGGCCCGCGATCTGGATTTGAGATATGATCTCAATATCCATGTCACTATACGTGGAACAATACAATCGCCCTGTCCTTATCTCCAAGTATTCGCGGAGAAAGCGCATTATCCTTGATTGGGTTCAGGATAATTTCATTGTTGATAAAATGTATCCGAGCATTGAGAAAATGGATAATTAAATGTGATTTAATTATCAAGATTAATATGAATTTGATTCATATTATAAAGAGAGTTATCTAAGATAATTGAATATGATTTAATTATCAAAGATGCGAATAATGTGAATATGATTCATGTTATTTAAGAACAAGAGAATAGAGATCCAAGATGATTAAATGTAATGGATATGAATAATGTGGATAGCAATATCCATATTAGTCTTATATATTATAAATGTGATTTATAATATATAAGAGAGAGCTATTTGTGATTTACATTTGTTAATTAAATGTTAATGTGAATTGGATTCACATTGGACATTGAATTGAAAATGTAATTTACATTTTATTTTGGGTTGTGAATATGATTCACAAATTTTTCAATGAGAAGATTGCAATGTTTACAAAATAATTGTGAATTATTTTTGTAGAATAATTTGCAACAAAAGTTGTTGCAAATAATGGAGATTACATAAAAGATGAAATAGCCACCTTCCTAATGGAGGAGGGTGGACGGCCACCACTCCCATTAGGAAAGGGAGGCCGTCCCCCCTCTCCACATGGAAGGAGGCTTTCTCTCCTTTCATTATCTCCATGTATTGATGATTTAATTTTGTGATTAAATTGTGTTGATTTATCAACATATATTTAATTTAAATTAAATTGATTGTTGTAGGTTTACCAACACAAATCTTAGCCATTAAAAGAAACACAATCAATGAGAGCCATTGGATTTGTGTTGTCCCATGGATTGAGATCCATGGATCCCAAAACCCTATAAATAGAGAGGCATACCCATGCTCTCTCTTTACAACATATGCTATTGTAGAACATCTCTCTCTTTCTTATTCTCTACACGCCTACTCCCTCTCTCCCTCTCATGTGGACGTCCACCATGGATGCCCTAGAGAGGTTCTCCATCGCCGCAGCATCGTCGTTATGCTGCCCGATCGTCTGCTCGTGGATCTCCGTCTACTTCGGTGCGCCTCGCTCGTGAAGAAGACGTCAGATCTCGTGTGTCGAGATTAGGAGATCCGCTGCTTGGATCATCAACATGGATTGCGAGAAGCACGTGGTTCATCCCCGCACTTGCAAGCGTCTCCTCCGTCGGATCGGACTTGAGACAGGAGGTCTCTTCGTTTAGAGACTCGATCGCAACCACGCTTCAAGAGGTAATCCTATTACTTGTTTGTGGTTTAGACGAAACGATCCGAGAAATGTTCTTGGATCATGTGGTTTCGTCGTAATAAAATTTTTTTAAATTCCATTGCATCGAACAACTAGTGCGACTAGTCTCTCCTCGTCGTATTCGACACGACGCTCACGCTTCCGTGATGCGCTTGAGGATCTAACCATATCCTTCACCTTGTTCCAATGAGAGGGAGAGAAGAAATGACACAATCCTATGCCCTCCATCAACTGGCCTTCCATCTACACTTTTAAGTCTGACAACTAAAGAAATGGTGGATTGGATGCAAGAAATGATTTATTCCCTAGTGTTGAGGATCGGGTCCATAGGAGAGTCTCTTGGACTGGAACCTTGGGTGACGTTGTGACTCTACTCTTGTAACTGCGGTCAACACTTAAAGTCATATCCCTACTTTATATGTATACAAAGAGAGTCTGATGATTAGGGAAATTGGGTACCTTTTGACTAGAGCTCGGTTCAGCTTAGAATTTTAAGATCTCAAAAACCGAGAGTTCTTGAACAGATCAAGTCTTGTATTCACATGCACAGTGAGGGATTAACCCAACTTATTCATTCTTTATTTGCTCGAGGACTAGCAAAGTTTAAGTATAGGGGGGTGATGAATCTGCGATTCATCATCGCAATATCTTGATCTTAGCAAAATCTCCGAGTAAAATCCCAGATAAATGTCTATAAAATCCATAAATTAACAAAATAACTCTTGTAAATAAAACACACTAATTATTATATATTAGATTGTACAAAATAAATTACACATAAAAAGCTGCAAAAATAAAGGAGTTTTTCACCTGTAAATAGCCCAAAACTTCATGTATTTTTAATAATTTCATTTCAACTCCTTTTTACCTAATTCTTTCTCTAACTTGTTTATAAAAATGTATAAAAAATACAAAAATACAAAACAAATTTCATCTCAAATAAATGCTCCTAGATCCCAAAGAGAAAAAGCTGTAAAGTCCAACTTCCAAGCTAAATTCCCGCTCCGTATGAACTCCAAATTCACCAAACTCACTTTTAAAGTTCAAGTTAGAAAATTATCTATCCAACGGAAGTGGTTTCATTAAAATCGGAGCTCATTTGCAAAAGTTGGGTTTTGGGACCTAGATGTACATTGTACATTATGTATATATTCATACTTTCTTCATTTTTTTATTGTATCTTTCTTGATAATTAAAAATACAAAAAAATCATACTTGTGTTGTATTTTAATTGTAGTATTTTATTATATTTTTCCGTTGTAAATATCTCTTATTAAAAAGATAAAAAAATTACATATTAGAAAAGTAAAAAAAATGTGTACATGTTGTTTGTCTTCCATTGTAAATTCTCCACTATTTCTCTTCTCTTTTTATTTTATTGTATTTAAAGTAGACAACTTTATTTATTTATTATTTAATTTCCATTCTCTACAAGAACCACCAATTCAACTCCATTATTCCACCAATTTTCCCAACTTCCCATTCAACTCCATTAATAATACAACCTCCCATTCAACTCCACCACTTTAATAACCTCTCATTCCATCATCTTTATATACATGTCATTCTCCTCAATTTTGCCTTTGATCCATCTTTATGTGAGGAGAGCCTAGTTCCCTGAGTTGAATCAGTGACAGCGACGCAACCGCGGTCGAGCGACGACGACCCTCTCTCCGGTGTGATCCGTCGCCGCTCCCCCCACCCCTTCTCCTCCAGCCACCGGCGCTCGCCGGCCGTGCACCTGCGCCGCGACTACCGCCATCGCCGCCAGCGCGCCGCGCCGCCCCTCCGCGCGGCCTCCGAGCGCGGCGCCACCTTCCTCCGCGTGACAGCCGCTGCAAGCGGCTACCTCCCTCGTGCGCCCTCTCCGCCACTCTCCGCCAGCCCTCCACCACCTCCCCGCGCCAGCCGTGCGCCCCTCCGCGCTCCTCGCCGCGCCTCCGCGCCGGTGCGGCGCGGCCGCCGCCGCCGCCGACCCCCTGTTTTGGGTTCTCCCCATCGAGCCTGAAGGAGGAAGAAAGGTCTCTCTTTTGTTTCATTTTTTATTTGTAAAAATTGCAGGAACTTTTTTATATAGTTTTTGTAATTACACAATGGTCCATGTACATGTTTTATTGTAAATATTGTTTTTCTGATTTTGCAAGGACAACCCTGTGTTCATGCATTAATTTGGACCTCATTTTGGCATCTTTTTATTTAAAGAAAAATAGCATTATGTGGAGCAACTTATTCTCTATCATCTGAGTATTTATTTATATTTTTGTGGTCTTTGGGTAATTAAATTAACTTATTCAACTAAAATTTTGTATAGTTTACCTATTCTGTGATATTAAATTTATATATCACACACGGTTGCTCCAAAAATTCCACAAAAATTTGAGATGATGCCTTGAAAAGTGATTAACTTACTGTCCAAATTTCATCTAAAATGGAGTTGTCTTATGCCTGAAATAATTTGTAGAGTGAATTTAGTGTTTGATTTTTAATTAAATCCAAGTATATCTTTTTTCAAAATTTCAAATCTCCTGGATTCTTCATGAAAATATCTATTTGAGATAATTTGCTATCTATTTAATTTGACAACATGGATTTATTGGAAATTATTTACTCACTGCCACTCTATTTTCACTAAAAAAATCCATAAAAAATTCATAACTTGTCAAAAAATTCCAAAAAAATTACTGTAGCTTTCTTGCATCATGTTTTGTTTCCAGTAAATTTTTCATGATTTTTGCTTACTGTTTGTGTGACAAATTACGAAAAAACCATAAAAAGTGTGCATTTTTCATTGTTGCGTTTTAAACCTAAAAAAATACAATAAAATATGTTTTGTGTTCCCCACTGGATTAGGACTTTAGGAAAAATATAATTTGGTTGAATTGGATTAATTTAACATTAAAATTAATTTGGCCTTGTTGTATGCTTTCTTAATGTCGTAATTCAACCGCATCTTGCATTGGCATTTCTTTTTGTATTAAAAAAATCTAAAAAAATACGCATTGGAAATCTAGATCTAAACTTTCGAATTAAAACCGAAGTTGTTCCTTTGCCTCCCTGAGTTCGACCCCGGACTTGCCCGGGATATAAATTAAGCCGAGACACTCTTCATGGAGATCCTTCTCTCGGTTCTGACCGAATCGTTAAGTACACGTGCTACAACGTGACCGAATTAAACATCGTATTTAGCGACTCGTCAGCATGGCGACGTCGTGGATCTCGCCGGAGATGAAGGCATGCCTTTGCTCGGATTTACACTCAATTGATGTCACCAATAGGTAGCTCTAAGCTCGAGGATACCTCTCGCAATGGCGGATGGGGGTGAAAGTGGCCGGAGGTGGTTGATTTATAGGGTGAAGGTGACGGCAGGGATGGCTAGGAGGTGGTGTTCGTGGAGGTCGTGGAGCGACTCCGAGGGTTGTCATGGAGATCGAAGGGGCTGGCGAGGATGAGGGATGAGTGGGATCCATCGTGGTGGCGTCAGTGGTTGGAGAAGGTGGTCAGCGTGGAGCTGAAAATAGAAAGGGGGCGGCCCCTTGCGCACAGTGGAGAACGTGGGCGCGGGGCGTGCGGAGGTTGACGACGACGTCTCGATCGTTGGATCGCGCGATCCAACGGTCCAGATGGAGGCGCGGGGCGAGGGCTGAGATCAGATCTAAGGTGCGACATCGGAGGGCCCACACCGCACCACGTGGCGTGCTGAGGATGAGGAGCTAACGGGCGGCTGAGATGGGCTCAGGGATTTGATCGAATGGCTGAAACCAATTGCGATGATGAACGGTGAAGATCGTGGTGCCTGGAGCAAGATCGGAGGGCTCACAGAGTGCCACGTGGTGGACTCTGGGCGAAGCGCGAACGAATGGTGCGGATGAGATCCAGCGAATGATCTGACGGTGGTGAATTAAGGCGTACGTGGAGATCCCCAAGCCGTTGGATCAAGAAAGGATCCAACAGTTGGCAGTGAGGGCGGATGAGTCAAAGGGTACGGGTCGCGTGGCGCAATCAGAGGGCACCACGTGGCCGACTGTGAGTGGATGAAGAGACAAATAAGATTAGGAAGAGAAGGAGATCGAATTTGGAAAAACTCAAAACATGAAAGTTGTAGATCTTGATGAGATCTACAAGTTTCATGTTGACCAAAGATGGAGATGAGGTCAAATGTGATACAAGAATACAAATATACATATGTATAGTATACAAGGAGGCCCAAAAACCCAACTTTTGCCTACGAGCTCCGAATTGAATGAAATTAGTCTTATTTTAAAGGTCTCATGATGTTATTCATCTGGATGAGAGTAGACCTAATTCGGAGTTTGTAAGAAAGAGATATGGGCATTCTAAGGTCCATGGGTTTTGGGGCTTTATTGGTATTTTACAAAAGAGATCTCTGGCCTTCTTCCATATATTATTAACTAATGGTGTACATATTATAAGGAAGGTGTTATTTTATTTTGGAGGGGATAAAATACAAGAGAATAGGTGGATATTTTACAGGTGGATTTTACACATGGAATTGGCTTCTTATTTAAATGCAAAGATGAATGCTAAGATGCATATTTTGTAGATTGATGCATGAATGCTATTTATGCAAGATAAAGGGAAATATGAAGCTAAATACCCAAGTGCAAAGCTCTATTTTCAACTTTAAGAGTGATGAATCATAGATTCATCAACCTCCCTATACTTAAACCTTGCTCATCCCTGAGCAACTAAAATGAAATGCAAGAGTGAAATGATTTTAGGTTTCATACCAAGGTCATGAACAAAAGTTGAAAATGGAGTTTGACTCGACCTTTGGATTAATTATGTAGTCGAACCTCATTGGGACCTGAACTTAAGACCTAACAGACTTCATGTTCCATAAGTCTTCTATTCAAGACTCCTTAATAGTCAGGTCAGAACAAATCCTCAAATGCAAATTTCTGATGACTATGATTCTTACTTGTACCGTGTAAGTGAAATGTAACTCTTCACATCAGAAATGGCTCAGAAACAACCTCCTCTAACAAGGTAACTCAAATAACCTGGTCCAGTAACTCTTTCCTCGAGGAGCAGGGTATTCCCTTCTAAGTTCAAGTGCGACCAGCTCAAGAGGAGGGGGTAGAGAGAAGAATGGACGGTAGCCAGTGTAGCTACCTATCCTGGGATGCCTGACTAGTGTAGCCAAGTCATCCAGATGCATTTTCTTTGCTAATATACATACTCCGACGGGTATTTTATTTTCACTTGGACCTATCTTATTTTTTTGGACTTTTTGTTTTTTTTTTCTATTTTTTGAACTATATACAAGGTGCAGCATGTACATCAGGAGTTTTTTCTCTTGAGATAGTAGACTATCCCTCTTTTGAAGCATTATTGCAACCCACAGCATCCCGTCCTTAGATGTCAACACCACCAGACTAGGTTGAGATGCACTACCCTCCCTAGAGGAGGACGGATGTTTCCACCCGTGTGCTACTCCAAGCTAAAGGATTCTATCTCCTCACCACCTCATCAATGAAGGCTACGTGCATTGTGCTTGTCCAAGTTAGGTCATTATCTAAAAGAATCATGTGTGCGCACGAGATATTCTACTTAGACTGATTAAGATGACATGTGAACATAGACTTGCGGACTCAAAGAATTAAGTCACTTGACCTGAGAAATCTTAACTCCAATTCCTATAAGGTTCCTTTGAAATTAGGTGGATTAAGGTTAAATCAAGTCCTTCCTCAACATCTACTCATAACGTGGTTCAAAACCCACTAGCTTTTCACCTTGCATATGCAAGATATGCGGATGAGATACAGATGTCATGCTATGAATAAAATGCAAGACTCTTTTTACTTTTCTGATGTAGAGATTATATGCAAGAGTAAATAAGAAGCCTTTGAATATTTCACATTTTTTTCCAATTATTTGGTATACCTCCTATGTTACAACAATTTACAACAGCGTTATACAGATTATACAAGTGTATTTTACAAAAAAATTTCTCCAAATTTTACCCAACCCGTAATTATTGCGTATATACAAAGATACGTAAAAGTACGAGCTATGGGTAAAGTATATATGTAATATATACATGTCCCCTATACTTAGCGTGTGCTATATCCTCAGAGCATGAAAAGCGAGGAAAAAGACATAGCTCGTGCTAAGCCTAAGAGAGCCAAAGAGAACGAAAAATGTAAAGAAGTCATCCTACCCCCCCCCCTATACATAGGTTCTGGTAGCCTAAATGTAGAAGAAGGTCAAAAATGGGGCGGACGAGGTCAAGAGGAGAAATGGATGAATATATAATGCGGGCATCGGTCACCCCTATACTTAGGCTCAGGTCGGCCTAAGTATAGGACGGAGGTGAGTATGAGGACTAATGTGATCTGGAGGATATACAGAGAACAGACTCAGGTGACTCATCCCCCCTATACTTAGGATCTGGTCATCCTAAGTATAGTCCAAGATAGTGATCAATGAAGCTGGGTGAGTTACTAAAGTCGCGGGGGAGAAAGGACAGAATGTACAGGAATGATGGTATATACAAGTGAGTCGGTCTGAATCTTTCAAGATGCTGCTGATGGCTAGAGCCCACTGCTGCAAGGTCTCATGCGTGGCTCGAGGTATATATGTTGAATATGTCTCGTGCATGAATACAATCTCCTCGACGTGGACTAACTGCTCATTGGATTCGACGAAGTGCTTCAACAGTTTTCCATTCACTAGGAATGTTGGTGCGTCATCTGCGAGATCGGAGATCTCGACACATCCACTATCGTGCACCGTACGGACGACAAATGGGCATGTCCACTTGGACTTCAACTTGCCTTGGAAGATCTTCAGCCTAGCATTAAACAACCAAACCTTCTGTCCAGGAACAAAGGTCTTTCGTCTGATATATCTATCATGCCAACGCTTAACCTTGTCCTTGTACACCAAACTGTTGTCATATGCACGGTTTCTGACTTCCAAAAGCTCATTCAGATCCATATCTCTCTGCTTCTGCCCAAGGTGCGTGTTCCAATTGACCTTCTTGATTGCCCATTCTAATTTGTGCACTAGTTCTGTGGGCAAGTGGTACGGCTTTCCGAATACCATTCGGAATGGGGAGGTTCCGAATGGTGTCTTGTAAGCTGTCCTATACGCCCATAGGACCTGATCCAGAATCTGAGACCAGTCCTTCCTGTCTGGGCAGACAAGCTTTTGTAATATAGTCTTCACCTCCCTATTCGACACCTCAGCCATACCATTGGTGTGTGGGTGGTAAGGATTAGCGACACAGTGTTCGATGTCGTAGTCCTTCAGGAGTTTCTTCACCTCCCAATTTACAAAGTGGCTACCCCCGTTTGATATCATCATTTTAGGGATCCCGAACCTAGAGATGATGTGCTCTCTGATGAATTTTAGACAGTCTTGCTGTCTGCGGCTCGGGTTGGGATAGCCTCCACCCACCTGGCTAAGTAGTCTACCGCAAGAAGGATGTATTCGAACCCATGGCTAACAGGGAATGGGCCCATGAAATCGATGCCCCATGCGTCAAAGACATCACAAATGATGACAGGCTGCATAGGCATCTCATCCTTGGAACCAACGGTTCCTCCCATTCTCTGGCATACTGGACACGACTTCGCAAAGGTGATGGCATCGCAAAACAGAGTCGACCAGTAAAAGCCACACTGAAGTACCTTCCAGGCGGTCCTCTTCCCGGAGTGGTGTCCTCCTTCCTCCAAGCTGTGGCATAAAGAAAGGACACTCTGGTATTCCTCCTGAGGAATACACCATCTCCAGACACAATCCGGTCCTTCAAAGAAAAGGATTGGATCCTCCCAATGGTAGTGTCTAGCATCCGACTTCAGTCGGTCAATGTGACTCTCGGGCCAACCTTCAGGAACCTTCTTGGAGACAAGATAGTTCACGATGTTGGCATGCCATGGGAGTGAGTCGACAACAAAAATCGACTCGTCAGGGAAGGAGTCTCGAATTGGCGAATCCTCGGAAGTATTGATATTTTCGAGACGAGAGAGATGATCGGCTACTACGTTCTTCTTTCCGGGTTTATCACGGATGTCCAAATCAAACTCCTGGATAAGCAAAATCCATCGAAGAAGAGGCGCCTTTGCGTCCTTCTTCTCCATCAAGTATCGTAGCATCGTGTGGTCAGTGAACACGATTACCTTGGATCCAATCAAATGAGATCTGAACTTGTCCAAGGCAAACACTACTGCAAGCATCTTCTTTTCCGTAACTGTATAGTTACGCTGAGCGGTATCAAGCACTTTGCTTGCGTAGTGAATTGCAAACGGGACGCCACCCTCCTTTGTCCTAACACAGCCCCAAAAACAAAATCTGAGGCGCTCGTCATGATCTCAAAAGGTAGAGACCAATCTGGGGCTTGTAGGATCGGGGCATCCATGATCATTCCTTGTAATAGATTAAAGGCTTCAAGATATTTGTGATCAACAACAAACTCCATGTCCTTTCCTAAAAGCTCAGTTAGCGGTCAGGCAATCTTAGAAAAATCCTTGATGAATCTCCGATAAAATCCGACATGCCCGAGGAACGACCGCAACTGCTTGATGTTGGTTGGTGGCTGGAGTTGTCTGATCACATCCACCTTAGAAGGGTCAACCTCCATTTCTCTTTTGGAGATGACATGCCCCAACACAATGCCCTCCGTCACCATGAAGTGACTTTTCTCCCAGGAGAGCACCAGATTGACCTTACAACAACGTTTGAGGACTCGGTCCAGATTCCTAACGCAGGAATCGAATGAATCGCCGTGGACCGAGAAGTCGTCCATGAAGACTTCCAAGAATTTGCCGACCATTTCGGCGAATACAGCAATCATGCACCTTTGAAAAGTACCTGGAGCATTGCATAACCCAAAGGGCATGCGCTTGAAAGTATAGGTACCAAAGGGGCATGTGAACATGGTCTTTTCCTGGTCCTTCGGAGCTATGGCTACTTGATTGTAGCCCAAGAACCCATCCAAGAAACAGAAGAACTCTTTCCCCGCTAGTCTCTCAAGGATCTGATCAATGAACGGTAGGTGGAAATGATCCTTCTTCGTCGCGGCATTCAGGCGTCTGTAATCCACACAGACACGCCACGACGTGGGCACTCGCGTCACAATCTCCTCTCCGTCCTCATTGGTGGTCGTCTGAATTCCCGACTTTTTCAGGACCATATGGATCGGGGCCACCCATTTCGAGTCGGAGATGGGATAAATGAAATCCGCATTGCACCATTTCTCTATCTCCTTCTTCACCACCTCTCGTAAATTTGGATTCAACCGACGTTGGAATTCACGAGAGGGTTTGGCTTCATTCTCCAAGTAGATATGGTGCGAACACAGAGCGGGATTTATCCTGTGGAGATCGGAAATGCTCCAGCCTATCGCCTTGCGATTCTTCTCCAGGATCTCTAGCAAGCGAGATTCCTACTCCTCGATCAATCGCGAACTGATGATGACCGGATATTTCTTGTCCTGACCCGCAAGGAAGGCATATTTCAGTATTGTGGTTAAAGGTTTGAGCTCAGGTAAGGTGTGATCGTCTAGGAAATCTGGCTCAATCGAATCTAGTTCAGTGTTCGAAGTGGCTGGATCTTTCTCTGTAATTGCTGCCACCAAGTTATTCGGCTCTGGAGTCAGATCGTCAAAGGTCTCCATGCAATCGGCGAAAGCCACGTCCGACTCGCCATCCTCATCTTCCGATTGTCCTAAAGAGGGAAGGACTGATAAGCCCAGCTGGGCCTCTAAGTCATCGAAGATGTAGGGAGATGCAGGTTCTGAGCTGTACTCATCTCTGAGGACCTCGCAAACTAACTCATGCACGAGATCATCTCCGGAGGGGAGGGACTCATCGGTGTTGGCTGGGTTCTGTCTCCATGGCCCACCTATGTCTACATGATCGCAGTCTACTTCGGTTGAAGAGTACTCGGTGCTGGATTCGGAATCTGGTCTCTTCCATCGGGTCAGCTTCATCTCATATTCCTCATCTCCGCCTGGAGTTTGGAACTGGATCTTCCCAATCTTGTAATCAAACAAGGCCCCCGCTGTCCTGAGGAAGGGCCTGCCTAAGATGATCTGGGAGTCTCTCCAATTACGAGGGGTTTCCATATCTAGGACCGTGAAGTCCACCATGTATTCCCGACCCTCGACTTTGATCACAACATTCCTCAATTCTCCTTGGGACCTCTTGGTTGATTTATCAGCGAACTGCAGGAGGGCTCTAGATTTTCTAAGAGGTCCGAGATTAAACTGCTCATAGAGGGTTGTAGGCATTAAGTTAATTGAGGATCCGTTGTCTAGGAGAATGCGTGCAAACGCAATGTCATCGACATGACTCACCACATAATGTGCACCCGTGTCTCTTCGTTTCCTTGGAAACGAGTTCTTTATTGCACAAGTCGTGGCTACTGACAAAACGTGTTTCTCACCATGGCTTTTGGTCTTCCTGCCAACCCTAGTAGGTGTGCATCTCACCTTAAGGTATTTCTGAAATGCAGGAGTCTTTTCCACCTACTTGTCAAAGGGGATTGTGACCTTGATGTATTTGTTGCAGAGCTCTGCCATCTAAGGGTCATCTTTTTGGATTTTTTTCATTTTCTTCTTTCCACCCTTAAGGGCTCGGGGGAAAGGGATTATTGACTCTAACTCATGTTCTGAAACTGAAATGTTTTCATTGAAAGCTGGAACTGAGTTCTGTACAGGACTCGGACTCTGAAACAAACTCGGACTCTTACTCTGACTAAAAGAAAAATGCTGTGGCGAAACCGGTGATGTGTCTTCCGCGACTTCTGGACGATCCTCCTCAGATGGAGGTGCGGGCTCTTCGTCGGTTTCGTCGAACTCTCTGCTGGTGCAGGTTTGCTGCTTCGAGGACCCAGAAGTCCTCTTCTTCTGCCGGTGATGGTGATGGTGGTGTTGCTCCTCTTCTTCCTCCCAGTCCTCCTCAGGTAGAGACTTGGCAGTTCCTTCCTTCGGTGCCCATGCCCGATCAGGTATGATTACGGTCCTTCCACTCCTGAGGGACATATGGTTCACATTATCATACATAAGGATCTCATATTCAGATAAAGAATTATCTGAATAATATACCTGATCACGAGGTCGGTTCTAGCCCTGAGTTAAGCTGTTCGGGTTGGCCTGAACCTGGGCAAGAATTGGAGTCTTTGGCGCCATTTGTTGATCCTGGGTACGAGAAACACGATTCAAATCGGTTCTCATATCCAGATAGTCATTCTGGATCTGTTGGACCCTATCAGACAGGGTCTGGATCGCCACGGTGAGGGACTCCAATTCGGTGGGCTGGGCTTGCTAATGGTGACTTGTAGATGAGGTTCTGTACTAGCCCTGCTGGCCATGCCGATATTGTTGCTGCTGATGGGACGGTGACGGGCCCTGCTGGCCCGAGTGGAATGTGCGTTGCTATTGCTGGTGCTGCTGAGGCTGGTACCCTCATTCGGACCTGGACTGAACAAAGCGCGGTGCGGGGACAAAGCTGGTTTCCTGGTAAGCTGGGAAAGGTCAGTGAGGTTGACCATTCCCCATCCCCGACTATCTGTCGACGGGGTCACGGCTGTACCACAACCCGTTGATCTTGAACACCTGCGGAGGCTCCTCGAATCCAGTCTCCACTTGTGGGGGTGTATGCTGGTCCTGCTGGGTGTAAGTCTGGTCCTCCACCCAACCACTCTGAGGCCCTAGTGCATGTTCCTGTACAAGATGGACTCGGTGTACAGGTACAGATGGTGCGGAAAGGGCAGGTAGCTTCATTTTAGCTACCTTCTCAGTAAGTTCCTCCACTTGCTTCGGTAGACGTGAGAGAGACTCAAGGTCAGTGACCCTCTTATGGATCTTCTCGACCATGGTTAACTTGTCAGCAATCATCCCCATGCTGGGAATGAGGTCCTCTGTCAGATCCGCTACAGTCCTCTGAGCTGTCTCGTTGGATAGGATTGAGGGAGACAACTGATAGGCCCTGGTGGCCTGTGACCTGCCAGTTTCTGCCATCTGTTCTAGTATCTTCCATACAGTATCCTCATTCTTGTTCAGATAGCTTCCTCCACAGGCAGCACTGACTAACCCCTGCATCTCCGGGGTCATGCCACAGAACAAGGTCTGGACTAAGAGCTCACCCTATAACTTCAGATATTTACGGCCTTTTGATGTCTGACCTCGGCCTTATATAGTGGCTTAGAAAGCGGGTCTAGACTTGCAAGCTGACTTGATCTATCCGATCCTAGCTTCCCTAGTTCAATATGCATCCAAGCCTTCCGTTGTTTGTGAGCTGACTCTTTCCTTCCATACTAGTCCGTCATACTCTCCGGTATGCTCGTCCAGTCTGAGTCATCGAGGAAGCTACTAGAAAACAAGCAGGTCAAGGTGAAATCTGACTAGAAGCTAAGAAAGCTGGTGCTTCAGTGGAATAGGGCCTCTGGGACCCTGTAGCTATTTGCATTATGCATAGACCTTTGTATTAGATGGATCAAGCATGCTCGTCGTGATGGTCTGATGCTGCCGCGGATTGAGGGTGATTGACTTTGACCCTTTTTTCTAGTCGTCAAGCTTTAGTAAATGGAGTCAACCCCAAATATCTAGTTAGCGCTTTAGAAATGCCATGGCAGGGACATTTCTGAATTAGGTCGTTAAACCTATCCCAGGCTTCATGGAATGGTTTAATGGGTCCCTGGGAAAAACTAGCGATCTTCCTTCTCATTTGATTAGTTCTACTTAGGGGGTAGAAGTTCTTCAGGAATAGGTCCTTGAACTGCATCCAGGTTGTACATATCACCCTTAGGTTCTTCAGCCAATGAGTTGCCTTATCTCCTAAGGCAAATGGGGTGGCCTTCAATCTAATGTAATCCTTCCCAACCTTAGGTTGACTAAGGTTGTTGCAAACCAGCTCGAAGTCTCTGAGGAAGGCATAAGGTTCTTCATTGGCATTACCGTTGAACTTCGGTAGCAGGTTGAGGAAGTGGGGCTTGAGCTCGAATGCTTCGGGGGGAACCGCTGGTGCCAACCAACTGTGTATCTCATTCTCCGTTGGGTTGTAGGCATCAACCATTGGTCGGTCGATTCCTCCTGCCGTAATGATCTGTCCCATTCTAGCTGTGAGATCTGCATTTTGCTGTTCGGTTGTGGCGAGGCGATTAAGAATTTGTCTCAACTTGCCTCATCCGGTGGCTGCTTAGGTGGTATCTTGTCCTCTAGTCCTGGGTATGAAACATGGTCTATGTCAGAGGACAAATCAAGGAAGGGATTCTTACCAAGGCGATGGTCTTCCTCGGTAAGCTTAGAGGAGAGGAAAGGGTTAGTTTGAGAGTAACCACCCTGGGTGTGAGGGAACCAGAACTGAAGAGGGTCATGAGTCCTGGGTTGTCCAAGGTGCGCTTGGGCCGGTGAAGAGGAGTTTCGTGTGGGTCTCAAAGAGAGATTGGTGAATAAAGAGTCGATATCCCCCCAGTCACTCATCTTGATTTAGCGAGAAGAATCAGGAGTCCTAAGTGAAGATAAAATATGACTCCTACATGAAGAAAACAATTCAATCCAAGACCCTGGGTTCACACTCAACAAAGTGAAGGACCCGAAACCGAGTCCAATTACTCTAGTTAATTTTAAGTGTGATTTTTCAAGCAAGATAGCAAGGATTACGCAGCCTAGAGGGAAGTCGGCTCAGAGCCGAATGCGTCTTCCCTGTTTAACCTGTCACCTAAGATACCGCCGGTCCTTCCTTTCTTCGCTCCTATCCCAAGTTGATGGATTCAAAGACCTGCCCCTATCTACCTGCAAGTAGGCGGAGGCTGACAAGACTGGAACTTCACCCCTGGGGGTTACTGGCAACTTGTCGTGAAGTACCGCAATTTCGCCCCTATCTACCTGAGATAGGCGGAGGCTACTTGGTACTAGTCAATGAACCTTAAAAATTCAACTTGTGATATTTGCTAGGATTAGTCAGAACGTGATATGGAAGGTGGGGATTTGGGCTCTGCCTAAAGGTGTTCACACACACTCAAGTACCCTCACTCAGCCTGAAAATAAGGTCGGGGATTAGTCTCCTGCAAATAGATTTTCCAATTTTATTTTTTTGGGTCAATAATGTTAGCAGTCCCGATTTTAAGTTAAGTTATCACTTGTTAGTCCAACCACACAGCACGCCTATCGTCCAGTCCCAATTTCTCGTTTAAATTAAGTTTGAAAAACAGAGGGGGAAATCGAGAAAGCCGATGCACGAAAAATGATGATGCGTATGCTGAGTATAGAATACTTACAATGATCCCTTCGCTTTTTATGCAGGATGCATAACAGAATTGAGATCTTTTACACTATATGTAGATGCAAGCGACAAAATCCGCTCCTAGACAAGCAGTTCTATTAGCGAGTGAAGCACGGGTTGATTTGACTAATTCTGCAGTCTAAGTGTGTCTTTTAAGTGTATTGTGTGGTCCTAAAAATTTACGAGCACAAGCAAATTCTAGAGTGGCTCGAGGAGCCGCTAGTGCAAGCCTAATTTACCATTCAAACCACACATCACATGGGGACACAATTCCACTATCTTTACACACGCGAGAACCCAAACGGGAACCGTTGGAAATGATGCGAAAAAATCAAGAAATAAAATAAAAATACAACTTCTCTCAAATCACTCAAGAAATTAAGATGTCGATTCCTCGAAGCATCTTCGACTCCTCGCGTTCCTCGCACAAAAATAACTTGAGGTCAGAGAATGACACAAAAAATGCAAAAATTACAAGACAGAAAATATTCACAAGAAAATCGGGGGTCAGACTACATGGGGATAGAAAATCAAACACTCAAAATAATTGCAACTTAACCTAAGCCGTGCCTCCCCGGCAACGACGCCATTTTGAAAAGCGTCCCACTACCCTAGTTAATTTGATCAAATTAATGCTCAAATTAATTAAGAAAGTTCGTTGCAGTCGGATAATGAGAGCAGTTCAAAAACCACTTTTAATTAAACAAGTTAATCTCGAGCGACAATTTTTTTTACTTGGGCAAGCCCAAGGTCGAACTTAGGGAGGCAGCCATCTCTTTAGGTAAATTATTAGCAAAGTTCAAGATTTGATTTTCGGGGATTTTTTTTGGTCTTTTTCGGGTTTTTATGCAAGACACATGCAAGATCTAGCCAGTTTACAAGTTAATTCAGAAATATATCAAAACAAGTCCAAAAATTACGAAACGTGGCAAGATGATGAAATGGGATGAAGTTAGACTACCCTATTTTTTTTGGAATTTTCTGACACTAAATTAAATTACTGTGAATTAAATATGAATACAAGGTGATTTTAACTAAATCAATTTTAATAAATATCAAATCACGATATTTTTGGGAATAAAAATTATCTTAGATAAATCTGAAGGTGAGGAATCCAGAAAAATTATCAAACCTTAATTTTGATGTGAAATGAACCTATTAAAAATTAATTAAGAAATTCACCAAATGAATTATTTAAGCCTCGGGATGCATGCACTTTAAATGAAATTTTTATGCAAGGTAAAGCTAATTATCCTAGATCTAATGTCATTTTTGGGGGATTTTTGGAGTCACAGAGAAATTACTATCAATTAAGAGGTGAATTTGGGCAAAATATAGCAAAAATGAACCAATTAATTAATAAAATATTCTACTGATATTACAAAAATATGCCACGTGTCACATAATGAAGAGGACAATGTAAGCTACACAATGCAATTTTCCAAATTCAAAAATGAATTAATATGAATGCCTAAATATGCGTACAAAGACAAGGGTATAAATGCAATTACAGGAATTAAAATTTCTGAAAATAAAATGTGCAGACAGGGACTATTATGCAATTACCTATAATATAGGGGGTGGATGCAATTTCTCCATGGGACACGTGCTCCTCACATGGGGTCGCCTGGCAGGGACTGAAATGTAATATTGAAAACCTTCAGGGGCCTCGATGCAATTTGCCTAGGCCACACGTGCAGATCACGTGGGGGGTCCTAGGCTCGGAGGACTTCAGAGGCTCGGAGCGAGGCTCGACGGCTTTGGAGGTTCGGATCTGGCTCGGGGAAGCTTCGGGTGATCCGAGCCTAATGGTCGGGGAGGAGGCTCGGATCGGGCGACGTGGCCGGATCTGGACCGTGGGATCAAAGATGATCCAACGGTGATGAAAGGCTGGCGCTTGGCGTGTCTTGACCCGTTGGATCACGATCGATCCAACGGTCCTTGAAGCTCGATGAAGAGGGCAACGTGGAAGATCGAGCGCTACTGGATCAGGATGAATCCAACGGCCCTCAAATGCTCTGACTGTTGGCGACGTGGCGTGATCAGGTCCGTAGGATCAAGAGTGATCCAACGGTTGCGGACTGAGGCGTCGTGGAGTGCTCCTGATTGTTCGATCAGGAGGATCGAACGGCTGCTGGTTGTCATCCCCAACGGTCCTCCGCCTCCTGCGGCGGAGAGGGATGGGCTAGCTCCGCCTCGTCCTCCCGTCGTCGACGAAGGACGCTGGAGGCTCTGGCATAGCTCGGAAGAGGCATGGAGGGCTAGCAAAGCGTCCGGTGGTCTCAGGGGTGGAGGAGATGCTCTGGAGCGCGGTGGCGGAGGAGCTCAAATGCAGCTCCGACGAGACTTCGGCCAATCAAGATGAAAGTACCTGTAAAAGGGATGAAAGCTCAAATTTTGCATGTTTGTAAAAATTGTGTAAATAACATCTTTGTATATATGTACATAGTTTTTCTGGATGATAGTTGACATTTAAACTAGCCTGGAATTAAATTGGGAAATGGAGCTTGATTAAGATCTTAATCCACCTAATTCTAAGAGGAACCTTATAGGGCTTAGGGTTAAGGATTTTCAGGTCCATGGTGACTTAATTCTTTGAGTCCACTAGGCTATGATCACATGTCATCTCAATGAGCCTATGTAGAGCACTTAACAACAACACATGAGTCATAGGGACAGTGGCTTTACTTGGACACCTGCACTTTGCACCGAGCTCTCTACGGATGAGGTGGTGAGGAGGCAGTCTTCCTTGACTTGGGGTAGCATATGAGGGTAGTACTTCTAGGCGGAACCTCTCTTCTTCTTTTAGTGAAGGAAGTGCGTCTCAACTTGGTCTGGTTTCCATGAGGTCTAACGACGGGAGTTGTGGGTTGCAATAATGCTTCAAAAGAGGGATAGTCTACGGGCTCAAGAGGAAAAACTCCTCGTATATATGCTGCACATGTATATGTTGTATAGATGCACTTGAAAAAAAATTTGAAATCATGAATGGATGAATGCATGAGGTGCAAGTTTTGCAAAAGTATTTACACATTTACACAAGATTTTTGCAAACTTTTGATTTTCAAAACATTTTAGAAAAATTTTTGTACTATATACATAATTTTGATAAGAAAATATGTACATAATCTTTACACAAAAAGATTTTTGAAAACATTTTTACAAAAATAATTTGTACAGTAGCTATGTATGTGACGAATACTCATTCATCACTCTTTATTCTTATATTTTAGCTACAAAAACCTTTGCAAATGCATGTATATGTTTGTAAATACAAATAATTACCAAAAGCATGCATGGTGTAAAAAGTAATAATTAGCATGTTTTTGTGCAAAAATAAAAGAATAAAGATTAAAAAGAAAAAGAGGGAAATATTTAGAATAAATATTGAGCAACCTAATCCCAAGGGAGGGCTCAGCATGGGCCTGACCGCATAAAAGCCAAAGTAGAGAGAGATAGAGTGCTCATGTGTGTAAATATACCTGTAAATATCACATAAATATTTTCCTCTAAAAATAGAATAAAAGTGGCTTGTAAATATTTGTATATATTTATAAATACAAAATCAAGATAAAAATGGAAAAATTAAAAAGAAAACAAAAACCCCTTCACTTGTGTATATTCATCATGCATATAGTCCCCTCATCTATATTTATTTCACCCTATAAATAAATAAATTTAAATTCCAAAAAGTTTGTATATACTCTATCTTTTATGGTGTAAATAAATAAAATAAAAACCACAAAAACAAAAATCAAACAAAAAGAACAAAATTAAAAACCAAAAATAACTTTGTAACGATACCATGTATATATGTGTATATAGATATTTATTTCACCATTGTATATAAATAATAAAAATAAAATAAAAATATCTCTTTATTCCTAATTTTATGCTATAAATAAATAAAATATGAAATAGGGATAAAAATGTATAAAAATAACTAATTAAAAATAAAAAAAATCAAAACCCTATATTGTACATATACCTATATATAGCCCTACTATGTAAATACCCTATTTTTACTTCAAAAAAAATAATTAAAAATCACAAAAAAATAGAAAAAAATTAAAAACAAATATTTTTCATGTTTTACGTCTTCTCTAATTCAGCCATTTGCAATTTTTAAATAATTATTCAAATCATTTTGACGTTGCCCCCTCTCATTGGTCCACGGGGGAATGTTGACCCCCCAGTCAACTCCCCCCTGTGGACCACTTCCCACAGGTCGTGACGCCCGACCCGATTTCTCATCATTTTCGCGTCACAACCCGATCGCCTCTCACCCAAACCCTGGGTCCATTTCGTTCCTGCCAGATCTGACACCCTCGCCGGGATGCCCGCCTCGGGGTCCGCGCTATGAGCTGCCCTACCCGATCGAGTTTAGCCGGACCCCTGGCAGTATTAGTTCCGAGCTCCGCCTCCCATTTCCGCATCTTTGGCTCCCCACCTTGTCATCCCAGGACCTCCACAGCCACCCTCAAGGTGACAGCTCCCTGTTGGCCATGTCGTAGAGAGGAGAGGGTGCCAGGACCACTGATCCGGCGTCCCAGCGCCACCGTGCTCCACCTGAAGGTGAAGCTGGAGCCTCGGGCCTCGACGACTCGTGAGGCAAGGACCCAGAGCTCCCAGAGTTCACGCCCAGTCGGTTCGTCCACCCAGGTAGCCTTAGTTGTCTTTCATTTTCTTTGATTTTGATTTTGCCCCAATTCGCCCAGTCGCCATTCACCTTCGATTCCGGCCACCTCCGCCTTCGATTCGATCATCGGACCATCCCATCACGTCCGCCTTCTCCCCGTGCACGTTCTTCGCCCCTCCATTCAACCCAGCTCGCACAGGAGCTGGGGTTTCGAGTTCCACCGCCCACACCTCGCCGGAGATCGACCGCCCCGCCACACAGACCACTTTCACCCCCACTGATAGGGTCGAGGCACTTTGCCCTCGACCCGCGAGTCTGCTGGCGTGTTTTTCAGGTACATCCGAGCCCATCTGAGGGCTTGGACCGTTTGGTTCAGCAGCTTGGTCTCCGCCGGCCTCGCCTGAGTTCCCAGGAGCTCCGGCGAGTCATCGGAGGCTACCAGTTGACGCGGGAAGCCAAGGAGCTTCTTCTCCGATCATCAGTGGCCCGCAAGGAGGCCGGGAGCGCACGCAGCGGGCCGGCGAAGGTCGCCGGTCATCAGTTCTTCCTCGACCTCCAGATACCGTCGGATCCCCTTCCAGCTCCAGTTTGCATCTCCACCGTTCATCTGAGGAGCCACCAGCAGTGTTCGATCCTTGGAGGAGCGATCCGAACCATCCGATCAGCGAGGCTTTCTCACGCTGCAGCTCAGCCGCCCGATCCTACACGTGGCGAGGGCACAGCCGCTCGATCAGGACGAGGACCCCAGCATTGGGCACCACCCTTCCCCAGCCGTCGATCAGCACATGTGGCGCCCATCTGACGGTCTACTTAATAAAGGGAAAATATTCCCTTAGGCCCTTAGCTTTAGAGTAGTTTGCTTTTAGTCCTGTAAATATTTTAGTTGTTTTATTTTCGTTGGATAAATTGCATAGTGGACCCTGTCCTTTTCTGCGTTTACATGTATGCCCCTGTGTGTAGTGGATCACGTGCGTCGACACGTGTTTCTTTGGGTTATTTGCATGTTTAGCCTTGTAGTTTCAGGATGTTAATGAATGAATGAAACCTTTTTATTAATTGCATATATGCCCCTATGCGTGGTTTTTTAGAGCCTGTGCGTTTATTAGTGGGTAAATTATAGAGAGGTCCCTGGACTTTTGGTACCTGTTACCAATTAGTCCAAGAACCTTTTTTTCTATGCAATTAGGTCTTTGTGTGCCCAAGACACGCGCTTCTGGGAAATTTTGCACCGGACCCCCTGGAATTCTTCCTATTTGCGTACAGGTCCTATTGCAATGTACCTTGGTTTTGATTTTTAATAAAATATCAAACTAACTCCATATTCAACGAAAATTGGATACATGGCTCCTGCAATGTTGTAAAATTTTCTAGAATTTTTAAGGACATTTTTGATTTTATTTACTATTTTTAGAAATTCAAAAACACACTGTTTTGTTACTATCTAACTTTAAATTTCACAAAAATTACTAAATACCTCTAAAAATTACAAAAAAATTACTTATGTTTATTTTGCCTTGTTTGAATTTCTGACCAATTTTGGTCATTTTTCATTATCTAAAACCCATAAAAATTGAAAAACACCTAAAAACCCATAAAAATTCTAATAATTAATTTAAAAATCCAAAAATAATAATTTCAGTGCCTGAACTTTCCTTTTAACTTCTAGTTTCTAGGAAAATTACCTACAGACCTTGATAGGGCCTTTATCTATTTTATATTGGCCCTCCAAGTCTGACTGGACAACACCTTCATATTTCTGTCTTGTTTGATTTTTAGAAAATTAAATAAAAATTAGAAAAATACCAAAAATTTACCCAAAAATAGTAAAAAACATAAAATATATAAAAACATTTTTATCTGAATTTTTGAGTGATTTTTGATGCATTAAATAATTGTTTGAATTAGCTTGTTCCTTTGTTTTCTTTATTTCATTTATTAATTAAAAATCCAAAAAAATTTATAAAAATTAAAAATCCACCAAAAACACTTTGATTTTATTTTATCCCTTTTTTAGACTACTTCGTAGGCCGCAAGGCCATCACGTGCTTCTTGTGTTCGACCCTGGTCGCTATACCAGGTTAAAATAATAGCAAGACCGCTATTTGAGTTTGAGTTGATTTTTATCCGATTTAGTGGTCTATTTTTCTCGATTGACCACCCGAGTGATTGAGGTCGCAACGACCGCTTGAGATACACCCGATTTACCTCGCTCGCTCGGTTTTTGTGGTCATCAGAATGGCGTCGTTGCTGGGGAGCACAGCTTAGTAGTTTTTCTTTTTATTTTCTTTTTATTTTCTGTTTCGCGGCTTTCCGCGGCTCTTTCTGAGTCCGCGGCTTTTTGCGGCTTTTTGTTTTTCATTTATTTTTGTTTTATTTTCTTTTTCTTTTCTTTTATTTTTATTTTTATTTTTGCTTGTTTATTTTATTTATCATTTTTGCACATATACCCCTGTTTTATATTTTCTGTCTTTATTTTATTATTATTCTTGATTTGACACTTTGTTTCTTTCTTGCGAGGGCCCGAGGATCGAGGAGGCGACTTTCGAGGAGCCGGTGCAACCGCGAGACTCGGAGGCGGCTCCCTTCTGCACGGAGCCGCAGGAGAGAGCGAGAGAGGAGCTGAGTGGGAGAGGAGTAGCTAGACTTTACTTTCATTTTATTTGAATTGTAATAATACAGGGACAGAGACTTGGACTTCTTTCTCGGGTCTGTTTCGCCGAGCACCGGTGTGCTCGGGGGACCCAGTAGCTAGCTTAGATTTTTCGTGGCTTTTTCGTGGTTTTTTGGTTTTTCGCTGCTTTTACGGTTTTACGCGGTTTTTCTCGAGCCCCTAGATTTAGGACTTTCTGTTTGACCGTGCCGTAATTAGTAGGATCCACACACTTAATTATCTGTCTGTTCCTATAGAGCGTTAATTGGACCTACTAATAAATCATTAATAAAAATAGCTGATTCATTTTCCTTTGAGCCTACGTACCACAGCCTGCCCTGCCAAGTGCTGCTCCTGAACCCGATTTTTCGGGAGGAGGAGGGGTAGACCGAGACCGGACTCCTTGGATTGAAGGACCTGTGACAAGTTAGACGGTTCTGTCGAGTAGAAGTTGCCTGTTTAGGACTCGGTTTTCACCACTGCACCATTTAGGTAGTTTATTTTCTGCTTTTCAATTCTACGCGGATCATCTTGCATGTAGAGTAATGGAGACAGGTACGCATTTCTATCTTTGCATGCATCATTGATTTTATCGCGCATCGGTTTTTTCGTATTCTCCCCCTGTTTTTGACTTAATAATCAGGAGAACCAAAAAATTTGTTAGGCCTTTTGTTTTATTGAAAAATATTAAAAAGAAAAACAATAAAATTGGGACTGTTTAGGCTATTGACCCTAAAGGATTCCTGATCTAAAAATTTGTCTTGGGGAGAGCAACCCCCTCATTGTTTGGTTTGATTGTGCGAGAGAGTGACCCGAACACTAGGTCGAGCCCTCCGGTACCTTCCTCGACTGATTACCGACTCTTTCATGCGGGACAGTCGGTTGGGGATAGTATCGGGTTTCCCAGCAGGTCACGTAATCGCTCTGATATTCTGATTGTTCACCAAAATAAAATAGACAAGATAATTTGACCGAGCCTTTACGGTCTTAAGCTCGCGTTGCGTTGGTGAACAGAGGGGTTTGTTTTTCATCATAGTTTCTCCAGATCTCATCCGCCTTACTCGCCACATCAAGATGATGGGCAGACGATCTCTTAGGCAGCCTCTGGCTGCACCACTTTCGGGCGCGTCTACCCGTTCATCTAGGTTGGCTCGCGAGAGACGAGACCAGCTCTCCGAGCCCGAGTATGATTCCACCTTGTTCCCCCTCGACCCCCTTTCTTTCAGTTCTGAGAGACCAGTGCCACAGGAGGGATTAGCAGATTTATCGGCACCTGAGTTCGGATCATTTGATTTTGCAGACACCATGGCCGGCAGTTCTGACGATCGCTCTAGAGGTCCACAGCCCGAGCACTTTGTTCTGGACCAGGGTGCGATCAACTCCACCCTGATCGCCTCCCTCGAGACGGTACAACAGCAGTTGAGGGATCATGGAGCGTTTATGATAGATATGAGGAGAGAGATGGTGGAGATGAGAGCAGAGAGAGAGCATCGGAGAGACGGGCCGAGAGTCCCAGATGATGCAGCCGCAGCAGCCGCCGCAGCGGCAGCCGCCGCGACAGGAGCAGGAGAGCCACCGAGATCGATGCGGGAGTTGCACAACCCCGGATGGACACTGATGCACAACTGGGTAGTTCTACCAACCATCGTGGGGGACTTCAAGTTCCCCCCGAACACCTTGCAGTTACTCCCCCGTTTCCACGGGCTCGCCACCGAGGAGCCCCATCTCCACCTCCAGGAGTTCCTTATGATTTGCAACACTGTCCACGATCGTCAAGTGGACCAGGACACCATCAGGATGATTGCCTTCCCCTTCTCTTTGGCAGATAGAGAAGCCACCTGGCTGAAGCATCTGGGGAAGTTTGTTTACACTTGGGAGCAGCTCCGCACCGAGTACTTGCATAAGTACTATCTACTCGGGCAGACCAATGCCGCGAGAGCCCTGATCAGCAACTTCTCCATGCTCCCCAATGAGTAGTTCCATGAGGCATGGGAGAGGTTCCGATAGCTAACTGATCGATGTCCGCACCACGACACTTCTCCAGAGCTTTTTCAGCGGACTGACACCAGAGCTCCAGGGCTTGGTGAACGCTTCTTGTGGCGTGTCTTACTTTGCCAAGGATCACGATCAGGTCTGGGCCATCTACGAGGAGATCGCCGAGAACTACATGGTGATGTCCCAGACCCGGTTGTACACTCAGGGCAGACCCCAGCAGCCAGGACCCGTGCAGTACCAGAGGATAGCACGGGTTGATGCCGGTCCTTCCAGTTCGTCTGCAGTAGCAGCAGCACAGGCAGAGTCATCAGCTGTGGACATGGGCATCATTAGCGAGAAGTTGGATCGGATGGAGCTGATTGAGAAGAAGCAGTGCCAGGGCATCACTCAAATGGAGCAGATGGCACAGACTCTGAGCGACATGAAGACCCAGCTCATGTGTCTCCAGGAGGCACAGACGGCTTCCCAGCCCCGTCTTCAGTCGCGAGGCGATCACGGCAGCAGCAGCTCGTCCCAGCGCTCCAGCTCACACCAGCAGCCTAGACAGGTTCACCTTGTACAGGCGGAGCCGTACCAACAGTCGCAGCCCACTACCAGTCACCACCATCTCCAGACTTGCTGATGGTGGTATACCAGCTGGATCAGCCTCTGGCAGTACTCCCGCCAGCCCAGTATGACGCAGAGCCGTTGATGGATGTCAACGGGATTTGGTATGACCGCCCTCAGCCCGGTATCTGACGAGACCATCCGGATTCCGGTGGGGGACCGGAGGTGCCAAGCCCCAGCAGCAGCCATCGGGTCAGAGAGGCCAGTACGGCCATCAAAGAGATCACCAGCCGCAGCAGCAGCAGCCCCCAGTCTACCCTTCACAGCAGCAGCAGCAGTCGTCCTATGGTCCTCATCCCTATCAGCAGGGACAGTCTTGGAGGCTTGAGCAGCCTCACCAGCAGCAGCATCCCCCATACCCCTCTCAACCACAGCACCAGTTCCAGCAGCCTCATTACCAGAGAGGCTCCCCGTCGGGCTCCCACGAGAACCCTGCCTTAGATGATATATCCCGCCTCCTCACGGATCAGCAGGCTACGTTTCGACGGGAGATGGACGAGTTCCGCCAGGAGATGCGGGACATTGTGAGAGGGAAGGCCGCCATCCCTGCCCAGATCGAGCCGAACCCCAACAGCCTGAAGCGGAAGTCTGAGCAGGTAGCTTGTACTGAGTATACCACTCCTAGTGATGCATTTGGTGATATGACTGGATATCTGTTTGATACTGCTTTTGTCACACTTAGGAGCGGTAGGATGCCAGCAGGCGGCGCCTCGTCTGAGCCACATCATGATGATCCACCCAGAGTGCCCGAGGAGGAGGAGGAGAGCGGTATTGAGGCCGCTAGAGATGATGATGGTGGTACTGATACCACCAAGGATGCTGATTCCACAGGCGGTGTTGAGGCCGCCAATTCACCAGTTGGAGGAGGTGGTACTAAGGCCACCCTTGATGCCGAGCCAGAGCGCGGTACTGAGGCCGCGAGTTTTCCAGTTGATCCAGCCGATGGTGGTGCTGAGGCCACCAGTGTTCATTTTGAGAGACCTGTTGTTTTTCCCACTTATGATGTATCTCGGAACCTTGTTGTGAATAAAGGAAAAGGTTTGGTTTTTTCTGGTCCCACTGTGGTGCGTGATGTATGTGCGGATCCGGCCGTCGAGCCGTCTAGACCTTTTCCTAGTCCTTGATCTGAGAAGGACCCAGTGATCCCCTTCCCTAGAGCCCTTCAGATGGGGAAGGGGAAGAAAAAAGAAAATCCAAAAAAGATAGATCAGGAAGAGTTCAGCCAGCAGATGATAGATCGATTCCACATACAGCTGACTCTTCAGTAGGCTATGCATCACATCCCCCTTCTTCAGCGTTCGTTGAGAGACAGGACCACAGTCAGGAGGAAGAGGAGGAACCACCATTCAGAGATCCATGTGCTGACGAAAGCCACGTGTTTCGCAATCCAAAACCGTCTGCCGGCCAAGAGGCCAGATTCCGGAGCCCCTTATGTCAGATGTCACATTAGAGAGCAGAGGTTCGACCGTACTCTACTAGATAGCGGATCGTCGATCAACCTCTTTCCGACAACCCTTCTCGACCGTTTCGAGTTGGGCACTCTTAGACAGAGCAGGACAGTCCTTCAGTTTGCTGATCGATCTGTCAAGAGGCCGAAGGGGTTGTTGCGAGACGTTGTCATCACTATTCAGGGCCTACAATTCCCCGTGTACTTCGTAGTGTTGGACATGGAGATCCCTGATTCAATGACCGATACCCCCATCATTCTCGATCGTCCGTTCTTGGCCACAACCAAGGTGGTGACTGATCATGATAGCGGGAAGGTATACTTTCACGTCGAGGGCGAAAGTGTACAAATAGAGACGGTCGATGACAGCAGAGCCAGAGATAGATCATGCTCAGAGACCACCTCAGACACAGAGCAGCTGACAGATACCGGGCTAGACATCCACCAGGACTGTGACTTTGTGATCACAGACGATGAGGCAGTTTGGGCAGACCCTGCAGCACAGGCCATCCTTTCATTTCCAGATTCAGCTGATACATAGATGACAACAGAGGAGAGCCTGGAGAGCACATTCCTGGTCCAGGATATTTCAGAGGAAGCAGAGCCGGTTCTCGACCGCGACACTGAGTTTTGTGATGATGGTGGTACTGAGGCCACCTTGTGTGATGGTGGTACTAATGCCACCTTGTGTGATGCAGATCCCTCGGAGTCAGAATCTGATTGGGCAGATTGTGAGGATTACATGCCAGACCTGAGTTCCACTGAGCCTACAGCTGAGGAGGAGGTAGATGCCGAGCAGAGCAGAGATAGTCCATCAGGGCAGCCTTCTCCAGTTTCTGAGATTGAGAGAGAGTTTCAGTTCTCCCATGCAGATTTGGCAGCATTCACAGAGACATTTCAGAGGCCAGATCCACCAGCACCCAGCTGTCCAGAGTTGAAGCCGCTCCCTACTTTGCTGAAGTATCGATTCCTTGCGGGTGAGCCTGAGATGTACCCAGTCATCATCTCCGCCGATCTGACTGGAGAGCAAGAATCCCATTTGATGGGGGTTCTTGAAAAGAACCGCAAGGCAATCAGATGGAGCATAGCAGATCTCCAGGGGATTAGTCCGGCGCTATGCTCCCACCATATATATCTCGAGGATGAGGCGAAGTCGTCGCGTGAGTTCCAGCGGCGGCTGAACCCGAATCTGAGAGAGGTTGTCATGAAGGAAATCTCGAAATGGTGGAGCGCCGATTTTATCGACCCCATCTCCGACTCCAAGTGGGTCAGCCCCTTGCATGTGGTGCCCAAGAAGACGGGCATCACGACTGTGATCGGTGAGTCTGGAGAGGAGATTGCTACACGAGTACTCACTTCTTGGCGGGTCTGCGTTGACTACAGGAGACTCAACCAGGCCTCCAAGAAGGATCATTTCCCCCTGCCCTTTATTGATCAGATCATTAAGAGACTGGCAGGGAAGATCCACTATTGTTTTCTGGATGGGTACTCGGGCTACAACCAGGTGGCCATCGCTCCTGAGGACCAGGAGAAGACCACCTTTACCTGTCCCTTCAGCACATACGCCTTCCGACGCATGCCATTTGGGCTATGCAATGCCCCTGCGACTTTTCAGAGATGCATGTTGTTGATCTTTTCGGACATGGTAGGGGAGTGTTTGGAGGTCTTCATGGATGATATCTCGGTTTACGGCGACGGATTCGACTCCTGTCTTGACTGCCTAGACCGAGTACTCCAGCGATGTATAGAGGTTCACTTGGTGCTTTCTTGGGAGAAGAGTCACTTCATGGTGACTCAAGGGACGATGCTTGGCCACATCATCTCCAACAGGGGCATGGAGGTCGATCCGGCCAAGGTTGATGTCATCAGAAAACTCGCACCACCGTCCAATTTGAGGCAGTTACGGTCATTTCTGGGGTACCTCGGTTTCTACCGACGATTTATTCATGATTTCAACAGGATTGCCCGACCGTTGACTGACCTACTGACGAAAGACACCGAGTTCCTTGTCGATGACAAGTGTCTTTCGTCCTTTGAGACTCTCAAGCAGAGTGTTATTGAGGCTCCTATTCTCCAGCTGCCTGATTGGTCTCTCCCATTCGAGATCATGACGGATGCCTCCGATTTTGCTGTGGGGGCCGTGCTGGGACAGAGGAGGGATGGAGTCCCCTTTGCTATCCACTACGCTAGCCGCACATTGGATTCCGCCCAGCGGAATTATACAGTCACAGAGAAGGAGATGCTAGCCGTAGTGTTTGCCCTAGATAAGTTCAGATCTTACATCATTGGATCTAGAGTGACCTTGTATACTGATCACACCGCCATCCGATACCTCATGGTAAAGAAGGATGCCAAGGCCAGACTGACTAGATGGATCCTTCTACTCCAGGAGTTCGACATTGAGATCAAGGATAAGCCTGGAGTCAAGAATGTGGTGGCGGATCATCTCTCCCGTTTAGAGCAGCCTGAGGAGTCTGAACATATTGATCCCATTTGTGAGACCTTCCCAGATGAGGCAATCCTTGCTATCGCCTCTCTGCCGTGGTATGCCGACATTGTGAACTTTCTTGTTGCTAAGAAAGTCCCACAAGGTTGGCCCAGGCAAAGGTTGGAGACCTTCCTCGCGATGGCCAAGTCCTACCACTAGGAGGATCCCATCCTTTACCACGAAGGAGGGGATAGTGTCTGGCGTAGGTGCATTCCTCAGGAGGAGCACCATAGCGTCCTCACTTACTGCCACAAGCTTGAGGCAGGAGGACATCATTCTGGGAGGAGAACGGCACAAAAAGTGCTCCAATCCGGCTTGTGGTGGCCTACCCTCTTCAAGGACTCTGATGAGTTCGTGAAGAGGTGTACTGACTGTCAGAGGATGGGCACTTGTGGACAGCGTGATATGATGCCGATGCAGCCCATTCACTTCTGTGAGGTTTTTGACGCATGGGGCATCGATTTCATGGGTCCATTCCCTAAGAGTCAGGGATTTGAGTACATTCGGTTGGCCGTAGACTATGTTAGTCGTTGGGTTGAGGCCATCCCCGCCCAAGCCGCTGATGCGAGGACAGTTTGCAGATTTTTGAGGAAGCACATCATCACGCGATTCGGGGTACCTCGAGTATTGATTTCAGATGGGGGGTCTCATTTCATCAACGACCAGGTGAAGGCCCTTGCTAGCGAGTTCGGTATAGACCATCGTGTTGCTACACCTTACCATCCACAGACGAATGGTCTAGCCGAGGTGTCGAACAGGGAGATCAAGACTATATTGCAGAAAGTCGTCCGCCCTGACCGAAAGGATTGGTCACAGCTTTTGGACTCGGTCTTGTTGGCATATAGGACGTCTTTCGAGACACCATTGGGCACATCTCCCTTTTGCCTCGTATATGGCAAGCTGTGCCATTTACCTGTTGAGCTGAGACACAGGTCACTTTGGGCAGTCACTGATATTCTTATGGATCCAGATAGTGTAGGAGACCAGAGGAGGGCAGAGTTAGCAGCCTTGGAGGAGCTTAGAGATATCTCCTTCTCAAACAGCCTACAGTATAAGGAGAGAGTGAAGGAGTGGCATGATTCTCACATTAGCCGCAAGCATTTTGAGCTTGGACAGAGAGTATGGCTGTTTGATGCGAGGCTTCGCCTATTTCCAGGGAAGCTACAGAGCAAATGGAAGGGACCCTACTTGGTGAGAAAGGTACACGACAACGGTAGCATTGATATATCCGAGTTGTCTTCTGAGAGTACCTTTCGAGTGAACGGCCAGCGGCTCAAGCCATTTCTAGATCATGAGCCGCGGGTCGTTGATGTTGCCCCTATTCATTTTGCGTGAGATGTGGTCTTTTGACTCACATCTATTGCATCTCACACCTGATTATCACTGTTCTTCCGACTTGTATAGATCCAGATGTCCATATCATCACATTCTTTAGTCCCACATCCCTTTCTTCATCTTTGATTATGCTATATTTAGGGTGTGCTTTACCCTAAGTATAGGGGGGATGTAGGACCTTTGAGTATTTCTTTTGTTTCTTCTCTACCCCTGTTTTTGTTGCCTATACTTAGGGATAATTTACCCTAAGTATAGGGGGGTAGACCCTGTACATTCTCCACTCGGTTTTCCTGTTGTGTACAACCTGCTATACTTAGGATTACTTGATCCTAAGTATAGGGGGAAAAGCCAAGAGTCTCTTGATTTTCATTCATTCATTCGTCTTTGTATATAGCCTTCCTTTTCACTTCCCTATACTAAGAACGAGTTATGTCTTCTTCATCGCTCTTGACTCTGAGGACATCGTTCGAGCTAAGTATAGGGGGGTGTGTATATATTTCATATATACTTTAGCCATAACTCGTACTTTGTGTGAGTGTGTTAATAAATAAAATGCCTAAAAACCATAAAAACCACAAAAATTAAAAAATTTTCTTGTAAATAAACATTCTTTTATTGCACAAACATAGCTAGTGTACAAATTATTTTTGTAAAAATGTTTTCAAAAATCTTTTTGTTTAAAGATTGTGTACATATTTTCTTATCAAAATTATGTATATAGTACAAAAATTTTCCAAAATGTTTTGAAAATCAAAAGTTTGCAAAAATCTTGTGTAAATGTGTAAATACTTTTGCAAAACTTGCACCTCATGCATTCATCCATTCATGATTTCAAAACATTTTTCAAAAATTTTGCATGTTTGTAAAAATTGTGTAAATAGCATCTTTGTATATATGTACATAGTTTTTCTGGATGATAGTTGACATTTAAACTAGCCTGGAATTAAATTGGGAAATGGAGCTTGATTAAGATCTTAATCCACCTAATTCTAAGAGGAACCTTATAGGGCCTAGGGTTAAGGCTTTTCAGGTCCATGGTGACTTAATTCTTTGAGTCCACTAGGCTATGATCACATGTCATCTCAATGAGCCTATGTAGAGCACTTAACAACAACACATGACTCATAGGGACAGTGGCTTTACTTGGACACCAGCACTTTGCACCGAGCTCTCTACGGATGAGGTGGTGAGGAGGCAGTCTTCCTTGACTTGGGGTAGCATATGAGGGTAGTACTTCTAGGCGGAACCTCTCTTCTTCTTTTAGTGAAGGAAGTGCGTCTCAACTTGGTCTGGTTTCCATGAGGTCTAACGACGGGAGTTGTGGGTTGCAATAATGCTTCAAAAGAGGGATAGTCTACTGGCTCAAGAGGAAAAACTCCTCGTATATATGCTGCACATGTATATGTTGTATAGATGCACTTGAAAAAAAATTTGAAATCATGAATGGATGAATGCATGAGGTGCAAGTTTTGCAAAAGTATTTACACATTTACACAAGATTTTTGCAAACTTTTGATTTTCAAAACATTTTAGAAAAAATTTTGTACTATATACATAATTTTGATAAGAAAATATGTACATAATCTTTACACAAAAAGATTTTTGAAAACATTTTTACAAAAATAATTTGTACACTAGCTATGTATGTGACTAATACTCATTCATCACTCTTTATTCTTATATTTTAGCTACAAAAACCTTTGCAAATGCATGTATATGTTTGTAAATACAAATAATTACCAAAAGCATGCATGGTGTAAAAAGTAATAATTAGCATGTTTTTGTGCAAAAATAAAAGAATAAAGATTAAAAAGAAAAAGAGGGAAATATTTAGAATAAATATTGAGCAACCTAATCCCAAGGGAGGGCTCAACATGGGCCTGACCGCATAAAAGCCAAAGTAGAGAGAGATAGGGTGCTCATGTGTGTAAATATACCTGTAAATATCACATAAATATTTTCCTCTAAAAATAGAATAAAAGTGGATTGTAAATATTTGTATATATTTATAAATACAAAATCAAGATAAAAATGGAAAAATTAAAAAGAAAACAAAAACCCCTTCACTTGTGTATATTCATCATGCATATAGTCCCCTCATCTATATTTATTTCACGCTATAAATAAATAAATTTAAATTCCAAAAAGTTTGTATATACTCTATCTTTTATGGTGTAAATAAATAAAATAAAAACCACAAAAACAAAAATCAAACAAAAAGAACAAAATTAAAAACCAAAAATAACTTTGTAAATATACCATGTATATATGTGTATATAGATATTTATTTCACTATTGTATATAAATAATAAAAATAAAATAAAAATATCTCTTTATTCCTAATTGTATGCTATAAATAAATAAAATATGAAATAGGGATAAAAATGTATAAAAATAACTAATTAAAAATCAAAAAAAATCAAAACCCTACATTGTACATATACCTATATATAGCCCTACTATGTAAATACCCTATTTTTACTTCAAAAAAAATAATTAAAAATCACAAAAAAATAGAAAAAAATTAAAAACAAATATTTTTCATGTTTTAAGTCTTCTCTAATTCAGCCATTTGCAATTTTTAAATAATTATTCAAATCATTTTGACGTTGCCCCCTCTCATTGGTCCACGGGGGAATGTTGACCCCCCGGTCAACTCCCCCCTGTGGACCACTTCCCATAGGTCGTGACGCCCGACCCGATTTCTCATCATTTTCGCGTCACAACCCGATCGCCTCTCACCCAAACCCTGGGTCCATTTCGTTCCTGCCAGATCTGACACCCTCGCTGGGATGCCCGCCTCGGGGTCCGCGCTATGAGCTGCCCTACCCGATCGAGTTTAGCCGGACCCCTGGCAGTATAAGTTCCGAGCTCCGCCTCCCATTTCCGCATCTTTGGCTCCCCACCTTGTCATCCCAGGACCTCCACAGCCACCCTCAAGGTGACAGCTCCCTGTTGGCCGTGTCGTAGAGAGGAGAGGGTGCCAGGACCACTGATCCGGCGTCCCAGCGCCGTCGTGCTCCGCCTGAAGGTGAAGCTCGAGCCTCGGGCCTCGACGACTCGTGAGGCAAGGACCCAGAGCTCCCAGAGTTCACGCCCAGTCGATTCGTCCACCCAGGTAGCCTTAGTTGTCTTTCATTTTTTTGATTTTGATTTTGCCCCAATTCGCCCAGTCGCCATTCACCTTCGATTCCGGCCACCTCCGCCTTCGATTCGATCATCGGACCATCCCATCACGTCCGCCTTCTCCCCGTGCACGTTCTTTGCCCCTCCATTCAACCCAGCTCGCACTGGAGCTGGGGTTTCGAGTTCCACCGCCCACACCTCGCCGGAGATCGACCGCCCCGCCACACAGACCACTTTCACCCCCGCTGATAGGGTCGAGGTACTTTGCCCTCGACCCGCGAGTTTGCTGGTGTGTTTTTCAGGTACATCCGAGCCCATCTGAGGGCTTGGACCGTTTGGTTCAGCAGCTTGGTCTCCGCCGGCCTCGCCTGAGTTCCCAGGAGCTCCGGCGAGTCATCGTAGGCTACCAGTCGACGCGGGAAGCCAAGGAGCTTCTTCTCCGATCATCAGTGGCCCACAAGGAGGCCGGGAGCGCACGCAGTGGGCCGGCGAAGGTCGCCGGCCATCAGTTCTTCCTCGACCTCCAGATACTGTCGGATCCCCTTCCAGCTCCAGTTTGCATCTCCACCGTTCATCTGAGGAGCCACCATCAGAGTTCGATCCTTGGAGGAGCGATCCGAACCATCCGATCATCGAGGCTTTCTCACGCTGCAGCTCAGCCGCCCGATCCTACACGTGGCAAGGGCATAGCCGCTCGATCAGGACGAGGACCCCAGCATTGGGCGCCGCCCTTCCCCAGCCGTCGATCAGCACATGTGGCGCCCATCTGACGGTCTACTTAATAAAGGGTAAATATTCCCTTAGGCCCTTAGCTTTAGAGTAGTTTGCTTTTAGTCCTGTAAATATTTTAGTTGTTTTATTTTCGTTGGATAAATTGCATAGTGGACCCTGTCCTTTTCTGCGTTTACATGTATGCCCTTGTGTGTAGTGGATCACGTGCGTCGACACGTGTTTCTTTGGGTTATTTGCATGTTTAGCCTTGTAGTTTCAGGATGTTAATGAATGAATGAAACCTTTTTATTAATTGCATATATGCCCCTGTGCGTGGTTTTTTAGAGCATGTGCGTTTATTAGTGGGTAAATTATACAGAGGTCCCTGGACTTTTGGTACCTGTTACCAATTAGTCCAAGAACCTTTTTTTCTATGCAATTAGGTCTCTGTGTGCCCAAGACACGCGCTTCTTGGAAATTTTGCACCGGACCCCCTGGAATTCTTCCTATTTGCGTACTGGTCCCATTGCAATGTACCTTGGTTTTGATTTTTAATAAAATATCAAACTAACTCCATATTCAACGAAAATTGGATACATGGCTCCTGCAATGTTGTAAAATTTTCTAGAATTTTTAAGGACATTTTTTATTTTATTTACTATTTTTAAAAATTCAAAAACACACTGTTTTGTTACTATCTAACTTTAAAATTCACAAAAAATACTAAATACCTCTAAAAATTACAAAAAAATTACTTAGTTTTATTTTGCCTTGTTTGAATTTCTGATCAATTTTGGTCATTTTTCATTATCTAAAAGCCATAAAAATTGAAAAACACCTAAAAACCCATAAAAATTCTAATAATTAATTTAAAAATCCAAAAATAATAATTTCAGTGCCTAAACTTTCCTTTAAACTTCTAGTTTCTAGGAAAATTACCTACAGACCTTGATAGGGCCTTTATCTATTTTATATTGGCCCTCCAAGTCTGACTGGACAGCACCTTCATATTTTTGTCTTGTTTGATTTTTAGAAAATTAAATAAAAATCAGAAAAATACCAAAAAATTACCCAAAAACAGTAAAAAACATAAAATATATAAAAACATTTTTATCTGAATTTTTGAGTAATTTTTGATGCATTAAATAATTGTTTGAATTGGCTTGTTCCTTTGTTTTCTTTATTTCCTTTATTAATTAAAAATCCAAAAAAAATTATAAAAATTAAAAATCCACCAAAAAAACTTTGATTTTATTTTATCCCTTTTTTAGACTACTTCGTAGGCCGCAAGGCCATCACGTGCTCCATGCGTTCGACCCTGGCCGCTATACCAGGTTAAAATAATAGGAAGACCGCTATTTGAGTTTGAGTTGATTTTTATCCGATTTAGTGGTCTATTTTTCTCGATTGACCACCCGAGTGATTGAGGTCGCAACGACCGCTTGAGATACACCTGATTTACCTCGCTCGCTCGGTTTTTGTGGTCATTAGAATGGCGCCGTTGCCGGGGAGCATGGCTTAGTAGTTTTTCTTTTTATTTTCTTTTTATTTTCTTTTTATTTTCTGTTTCGCGGCTTTCCGCGGCTCTTTCTGAGTCCGCGGCTTTTTGCGGCTTTTTGTTTTTCATTTATTTTTGTTTTTTTTTCTTTTTCTTTTCTTTTCTTTTATTTTTATTTTTATTTTTGCTTGTTTATTTTATTTATCATTTTTGCACATATACCCCTGTTTTATATTTTCTGTCTTTATTTTATTATTATTCTTGGTTTGACACTTTGTTTTTCTTGCGAGGGCCCGAGGATCGAGGAGGCGACTTTCGAGGAGCCGGCGCAACCGCGAGACTCGGAGGCGGCTCCCTTCTGCACGGAGCCGCAGGAGAGAGCGAGAGAGGAGCTGAGTGGGAGAGGAGTAGCTAGACTTTACTTTCATTTTATTTGAATTGTAATAATACAGGGACAGAGACTTGGACTTCTTTCTCGGGTCTGTTTCGCCGAGCACCGGTGTGCTCGGGGGACCCAGTAACTAGCTTAGATTTTTCGTGGCTTTTTCGTGGCTTTTTGGTTTTTCGCTGCCTTTTACGGTTTTACGCGGTTTTTCTCGAGCCCCTAGATTTAGGACTTTCTGTTTGACTGTGCCGTAATTAGTAGGATCCACACACTTAATTATCTGTCTGTTCCTATAGAGCGTTAATTGGACCTACTAATAAATCATTAATAAAAATAGCTGATTCATTTTCCTTTGAGCCTACGTACCACAGCCTGCCCTGCCAAGTGCTGCTCCTGAACCCGATTTTTCGGGAGGAGGAGGGGTAGACCGAGACCGGACTCCTTGGATTGAAGGACCTGTGACCAGTTAGACGGTTCTGTGGAGTAGAAGTTGCATGTTTAGGACTCGGTTTTCACCGCTGCACCATTTAGGTAGTTTATTTTCTGCTTTTCAATTCTGCGCGGATCATCTTGCATGTAGAGTGATGGAGACAAGTACGCATTTCTATCTTTGCATGCATCATTGATTTTATCGCGCATCGGCTTTTTCGTCTTCTCCCCCTGTTTTTGACTTAATAATCAGGGAAACCAAAAAATTCGTTAGGCCTTTTGTTTTATTGAAAATTATTAAAAAGAAAAACAATAAAATTGGGAATGTTTAAGCTATTGACCCTAAAGGACACCTGATCTAAAAATTTGTCTTGGGGAGAGCAACCCCCTCATTGTTTGGTTTGATTGTGCGAGAGAGTGACCCGAACACTAGGTCGAGCCCTCCGGTACCTTCCTCGACTGATTACCGACTCTTTCATGCGGGACAGTCGGTTGGGGAGAGTATCGGGTATCCCAGCAGGTCACGTAATCGCTCTGATATTCTGATTGTTCACCAAAATAAAATAGACAAGATAATTTGACCGAGCCTTTACGGTCTTCAGCTCGCGTTGCGTTGGTGAACAGAGGGGTTTGTTTGTCATCATAGTTTCTCCAGATCTCATCCGCCTTACTCGCCACATCAAGATGATGGGCAGACGATCTCTTAGGCAGCCTCTGGCTGCACCACTTTCGGGCACGTCTACCCGTTCATCTAGGTTGGCTCGCGAGAGCTGAGACCAGCTCTCCGAGCCCGAGTATGATTCCACCTTGTTCCCCCTCGACCCCCTTTCTTTCAGTTCTGAGAGACCAGTTCCAGAGGAGAGATTAGCAGATTTATCGGCACCTGAGTTCGGATCATTTGATTTTGCAGACACCATGGCCGACAGTTCTGACGATCGCTCTAGAGGTCCACATCCCGAGCACTTTGTTCTGGACCAGGGTGCGATCAACTCCACCCTGATCGCCTCCCTCGAGACGGTACATCAGCAGTTGAGGGATCAGGGAGCGTTTATGCTAGATATGAGGAGAGAGATGGTGGAGATGAGAGCAGAGAGAGAGCATCGGAGAGACGGGCCGAGAGTCCCAGATGATGCAGCCGCAGCAGCCGCCGCCGCAGCGGCAGCCGCCGCGGCAGGAGCAGGAGAGCCACCGAGACCGATGCGGGAGTTGCACAACCCCGGATCGGCACTGATGCATAACTGGGTAGTTCTACCAGCCATCGTGGGGGACTTCAAGTTCCCCCCGAACACCTTGCAGTTACTCCCCCGTTTCCACGGGCTCGCCACCGAGGAGCCCCATCTCCACCTCCAGGAGTTCCTTATGATTTGCAACACTATCCACGATCGTCAAGTGGACCAGGACACCATCAGGATGATTGCCTTCCCCTTCTCTTTGGCAGATAGAGCAGCCACCTGGCTGAAGCATCTGGGGAAGTTTGTTTACACTTGGGAGAAGCTCCGCACCGAGTACTTGCATAAGTACTATCCACTCGGGCGGACCAATGCCGCGAGAGCCCTGATCAGCAACTTCTCCATGCTCCCCAATGAGTAGTTCCATGAGGCATGGGAGAGATTCCGAGAGCTAACTGATCGATGTCTGCACCACGACATTTCCAAGCCCAACCTTGTGCAGAGCTTTTTCAGCGGACTGACACCAGAGCTCCAGGGCTTGGTGAACGCTTCTTGTGGCGGGTCTTACTTCGCCAAGGATCACGATCAGGACTGGGCCATCTACGAGGAGATCGCCGAGAACTACATGGTGATGTCCCAGACCCGGTTGTACACTCAGGGCAGACCCCAGCAGCCAGGACCCGTGCAGTACCAGAGGATAGCACGGGTCGACGCCGGTCCTTCCAGTTCGTCTGCAGTAGCAGCAGCACAGGCAGAGTCATCAGCTGTGGACATGGGCATCATTAGCGAGAAGTTGGATCGGATGGAGCTGATTGAGAAGAAGCAGTGCCAGGGCATCACTCAAATGGAGCAGATGGCACAGACTCTGAGCGACATGAAGACCCAGCTCATGTGTCTCCAGGAGGCACAGACGGCTTCCCAGCCCCGTCTTCAGTCGCGAGGCAATCACGGCAGCAGCAACAGCTCGTCCCAGCGCTCCAGCTCACACCAGCAGCCTAGACAGGTTCACCTTGTACAGGCGGAGCCGTACCAACACCCGCAGCCCACTACCAGTCACCACCATCTCCAGACTTGCAGATGGTGGTATACCAGCTGGATCAGCCTCTGGCAGTACTCCCGCCAGCCCAGTATGACGCTGAGCCGTTGATGGATGTCAATGGGATTTGGTATGACCGCCCTCAGCCCGGTATCTGACGAGACCATCCGGATTCCGGTGGGGGACCGGAGGTGCCCAGCCCCAGCAGCAGCCATCAGGTCAGGGAGGCCAATACGGCCATCAGAGAGATCACCAGCCGCAGCAGCAGCAGCCCCCAGTCTACCCTTCACAGCAGCAGCAGCAGTCGTTCTATGGTCCTCGTCCCTATCAGCAGGGACAGTCTTGGAGGCTTGAGCAGCCTCAACAGCAGCAGCATCCCCCATACTCCTCTCAGCCACAGCACCAGTTCCAGCAGCCTCATTACCAGAGAGGCTCCCCGTCGGGCTCCCACGAGAGCCCTGCCTTAGATAATATATCCCGCCTCCTCACGGATCAGCAGGCTACGTTTCGACGGGAGATGGACGAGTTCCGCCAGGAGATGCAGGACATTGTGAGAGGGAAGGCCGCCATCCCTGCCCAGATCGAGCCGAACCCCAACAGCCTGAAGCGAAAGTCTGAGCAGGTAGCTTGTACTGAGTATACCACTCCTAGTGATGCATTTGGTGATATGACTGGATATCTGTTTGATACTGCTTTTGTCACACTTAGGAGTGGTAGGATGCCAGCAGGCGGCGCCTCGTCTGAGCCACATCATGAGGATCCACCCAGAGTGCCCGACGAGGAGGAGGAGAGCGGTATTGAGGCCGCTAGAGATGATGATGGTGGTACTGATGCCACCAAGGATGCTGATTCCACAGGCGGTGCTGAGGCCGCCAATTCACCAGTTGGAGGAGGTGGTACTAAGGCCACCCTTGATGCCGAGCCAGAGCGCGGTACTGAGGCCGCGAGTTTTCCAGTTGATCCAGCCGATGGTGGTGCTAAGGCCACCAGTGTTCATTTTGAGAGACCTGTTGTTTTTCCCACTTCTGATGTATCTCGGAACCTTGTTGTGAATAAAGGAAAAGGTTTGGTTTTTTCTGGTCCCACTGTGGTGCGTGATGTATGTGCGGATCCGGCCGTCGAGCCGTCTAGACCTTTTCCTAGTCCTTGATCTGAGAAGGACCCAGTGATCCCCTTCCCTAAAGCCCTTCAGATGGGGAAGGGGAAGAAAAAAGAAAACCCAAAAAAGATAGATAAGGAAGAGTTCAGCCAGCAGATGATAGATCGATTCCACATACAGCTGACTCTTCAGTAGGCTTTGCAGCACATCCCCCTTCTTCAGCGTTCGTTGAGAGACAGGACCACAGTCAGGAGAAAGAGGAGGAACCACCATTCAGAGATCCATGTGCTGACGAAAGCCACGTGTTTCGCAATCCAAAACCGTCTGCCGGCCAAGAGGCCAGATTCCGGAGCCCCTTATGTCAGATGTCACATTAGAGAGCAGAGGTTCGACCGTACTCTACTAGATAGCGGATCGTCGATAAACCTCCTTCCGGCAGCCCTTCTCGACCGTTTCGAGTTGGGCACTCTTAGACAGAGCAAGACGGTCCTTCAGTTTGCTGATCGATCTGTCAAGAGGCCGAAGGGGTTGTTGCGAGACGTTGTCATCACTATTCAGGGCCTACAATTCCCCGTGTACTTCGCAGTGTTGGACATGGAGATCCCTGATTCAGTGACCGATACCCCCATCATTCTCGGTCATCCGTTCTTGGCCACAGCCAAGGCAGTGACTGATCATGATAGCGGGAAGGTATACTTTCGCGGAGGGCGAAAGTATACAAATAGAGACGGTCGATGACAACAGAGCCAGAGACAGATCATGCTCAGAGACCACCTCAGACACAGAGCAGCTGACAGATACCGGGCTAGGCATCCACCAGGACTGTGACTTTGTGATCACAGACGATGAGGCAGTTTGGGCAGAACCTGCAGCACAGGCCATCCTTTCATTTCCAGATTCAGCTGATACAGAGATGACAACAGAGGAGAGCCTGGAGAGCACATTCCTGGTCCAGGATATTTCAGAGGCAGCAGAGCCGGTTCTCGACCGCGACACTGAGTTTTGTGATGATGGTGGTACTGAGGCCACCTTGTGTGATGGTGGTACTAATGCCACCTTGTGTGATGCAGATCCCTCGGAGTCAGAGTCTGATTGGGCAGATTGCGAGGATTACATGCCAGACCTGAGTTCCATTGAGCCTACAGCTGAGGAGGAGGTAGATGCCGAGCAGAGCAGAGATAGTCCATCAGGGCAGCCTTCTCCAGTTTCTGAGATTGAGAGAGAGTTTCAGTTCTCCCATGCAGATTTGGCAGCATTCACAGAGACATTTCAGAGGCCAGATCCACCAGCACCCAGTTGTCCAGAGATGAAGCCGCTCCCTACTTTGCTGAAGTATCGATTCCTTGCGGGTGAGCCTGAGATGTACGCAGTCATCATCTCCGCCGATCTGACTGGAGAGCAAGAATCCCATTTGATGGGGGTTCTTGAAAAGAACCGCAAGGCAATCGGATGGAGCGTAGCAGATCTCCAGGGGATTAGTCCGGCGCTGTGCTCCCACCATATATATCTCGAGGATGAGGCGAAGCCGTCGCGTGAGTTCCAGCGGCGGCTGAACCCGAATCTGAGAGAGGTTGTCATGAAGGAAATCTCGAAATGGTGGAGCACCGATTTTATCTACCCCATCTCCGACTCCAAGTGGGTCAGCCCCTTGCATGTGGTGCCCAAGAAGACGGCCATCACAACTGTGATCGGTGAGTCTGGAGAGGAGATTGCTACACGAGTACCCACTTCTTGGCGGGTCTGCGTTGACTACAGGAGACTCAACCAGGCCACCAAGAAGGATCATTCCCCCCTGCCCTTTATTGATCAGATCATTAAGAGACTGGCAGGGAAGATCCACTATTGTTTTCTGGATGGGTACTCGGGCTATAACCAGGTGGCCATCGCTCCTGAGGACCAGGAGAAGACCACCTTTACCTGTCCCTTCGGCACATACGCCTTCCGACGCATGCCATTTGGGCTATGCAATGCCCCTGCGACTTTTCAGAGATGCATGTTGTTGATCTTTTCGGACATGGTAGGGGAGTGTTTGGAGGTCTTCATGGATGATATCTCGGTTTACGGCGACGGATTCGACTCCTGTCTTGACTGCCTAGACCGAGTACTCCAGCGATGTATAGAGGTTCACTTGGTGCTTTCTTGGGAGAAGAGTCACTTCATAGTGACTCAAGGGACGGTGCTTGGCCACATCATCTCCAACAGGGGCATGGAGGTCGATCCGGCCAAGGTTGATGTCATCAGAAAACTCGCACCACCGTCCAATTTGAGGTAGTTACGGTCATTTCTGGGGTACCTCGGTTTCTACCGACGATTTATTCATGATTTCAGCAGGATTGCCCGACCGTTGACTGACCTACTGACGAAAGACACCGAGTTCCTTGTCGATGACAAGTGTCTTTCGTCCTTTGAGACTCTCAAGCAGAGTGTTATTGAGGCTCCTATTCTCCAGCTGCCTGATTGGTCTCTCCCATTCGAGATCATGACGGATGCCTCCGATTTTGCTGTGGGGGCCGTGCTGGGACAGAGGAGGGATGGAGTCCCCTTTGCTATCCACTACGCTAGCCGCACATTGGATTCCGCCCAGCGGAATTATACAGTCACAGAGAAGGAGATGCTAGCCGTAGTGTTTGCCCTAGATAAGTTCAGATCTTACATCATTGGATCTAGAGTGACCTTGTATACTGATCACACCGCCATCCGATACCTCATGGCAAAGAAGGATGCCAAGGCCAGACTTACTAGATGGATCCTTCTACTCCAGGAGTTCGACATTGAGATCAAGGATAAGCCTGGAGTCAAGAATGTGGTGGCGGATCATCTCTCCCGTTTAGAGCAGCCTGAGGAGTCTGAACATATTGATCCCATTTGTGAGACCTTCCCAGATGAGGCAATCCTTGCTATCGCCTCTCTCCCGTGGTATGCCGACATTGTGAACTTTCTTGTTGCTAAGAAAGTCCCACAAGGTTGGCCCAGGCAAAGGCTTGAGACCTTCCTCGCGATGGCCAAGTCCTACCACTAGGAGGATCCCATCCTTTACCACGAAGGAGGGGATAGTGTCTGGCGTAGGTGCATTCCTCAGGAGGAGCACCATAGCGTCCTCACTTACTGCCACAAGCTTGAGGCAGGAGGACATCATTCTGGGAGGAGAACGGCACAAAAAGTGCTCCAATCCGGCTTGTGGTGGCCTACCCTCTTCAAGGACTCTGATGAGTTTGTGAAGAGGTGTACTGACTGTCAGAGGATGGACACTTGTGGACAGCGTGATATGATGCCGATGCAGCCCATTCACTTCTGTGAGGTTTTTGACGCATGGGGCATCGATTTCATGGTTCCATTCCCTAAGAGTCGGGGATTTGAGTACATCTGTTGGCCGTAGACTATGTTAGTCGTTGGGTTGAGGCCATCCCCGCCCGAGCCGCTGATGCAAGGACAGTTTGCAGATTTTTTAGGAAGCACATCATCACGCGATTCGGGGTACCTCGAGTATTGATTTCAGATGGGGGGTCTCATTTCATCAACGACCAGGTGAAGGCCCTTGCTAGCGAGTTCGGTATAGACCATCGTGTTGCTACACCTTACCATCCACAGACGAATGGTCTAGCCAAGGTGTTGAATAGGGAGATCAAGACTATATTGCAGAAAGTCGTCCGCCCTGACCGAAAGGATTGGTCACAGCTTTTGGACTCGGTCTTGTTGGCATATAGGATGTCTTTCGAGACACCATTGGGCACATCTCCCTTTTACCTCGTATATGGCAAGCCGTGCCATTTACCTGTTGAGCTGAGACACAGGTCACTTTGGGCAGTCACTGATATTCTTATGGATCCAGATAGTGTAGGAGACCAGAGGAGGGCAGAGTTAGCAGCCTTGGAGGAGATTAGAGATATCGCCTTCTCAAACAGCCTACAGTATAAGGAGAGAGTGAAGGAGTGGCATGATTCTCACATCAGCCACAAGCATTTTGAGCTTGGACAGAGAGTATGGCTGTTTGATGCGAGGCTTCGCCTATTTCTAGGGAAGCTACAGAGCAAATGGAAGGGACCCTACTTGGTGAGAAAGGTACACGACAATGGTAGCATTGATATATCCGAGTTGTCTTCTGAGAGTACCTTTCGAGTGAACAGCCAGCGGCTCAACATTTCTAGATCATGAGCCGCGGGTCGTTGATGTTTCCCCTATTCATTTTGCGTGAGATGTGGTCTTTTGACTCACATCTATTGCATCTCACACCTGATTATCACTGTTCTTCCGACTTGTATAGATCCAGATGTCCATATCATCACATTCTTTAGTCCCACATCCCTTTCTTCATCTTTGATTATGCTATATTTAGGGTGTGCTTTACCCTAAGTATAGGGGGGATGTAGGACCTTTGAGTATTTCTTTTGTTTCTTTTCTACCCCTGTTTTTGTTGCCTATAATTAGGGATAATTTACCCTAAGTATAGGGGGGGTAGACCCTGTACATTCTCCACTCGGTTTTCCCGTTGTGTACAGCCTGCTATACTTAGGATTACTTGATCCTAAGTATAGGGGGAAAAGCCAAGAGTCTCTTGATTTTCATTCATTCATTCGTCTTTGTATATAGCCTTCCTTTTCACTTCCCTACACTAAGAACGAGTTATGTCTTCTTCATCGCTCTTGACTCTGAGGACATCGTTCGAGCTAAGTATAGGGGGGTGTGTATATATTTCATATATACTTTAGCCATAACTCGTACTTTGTGTGAGTGTGTTAATAAATAAAATGCCTAAAAATCATAAAAACCACAAAAAATAAAAAATTTTCTTGTAAATAAACATTCTTTTATTGCACAAACATAGCTAGTGTACAAATTATTTTTGTAAAAATGTTTTCAAAAATCTTTATGTTTAAAGATTGTGTACATATTTTCTTATTAAAATTATGTATATAGTACAAAAATTTTTCCAAAATGTTTTGAAAATCAAAAGTTTGCAAAAATCTTGTGTAAATGTGTAAATACTTTTGCAAAACTTGCACCTCATGCATTCATCCATTCATGATTTCAAAACATTTTTCAAAAATTTTGCATGTTTGTAAAAATTGTGTAAATAGCATCTTTGTATATATGTACATAGTTTTTCTGGATGATAGTTGACATTTAAACTAGCCTGGAATTAAGTTGGGAAATGGAGCTTGATTAAGATCTTAATCCACCTAATTCTAAGAGGAACCTTATAGGGCTTAGGGTTAAGGCTTTTCAGGTCCATGGTGACTTAATTCTTTGAGTCCACTAGGCTATGATCACATGTCATCTCAATGAGCCTAAGTAGAGCACTTAACAACAACACATGACTCATAGGGACAATGGCTTTACTTGGACACCAGCACTTTGCACCTAGCTCTCTACGGATGAGGTGCTGAGGAGGCAGTCTTCCTTGACTTGGGGTAGCATATGAGGGTAGTACTTCTAGGCGGAACCTCTCTTCTTCTTTTAGTGAAGGAAGTGAGTCTCAACTTGGTCTGGTTTCCATGAGGTCTAACGACGGGAGTTGTGGGTTGCAACAATGCTTCAAAAGAGGGATAGTCTACTGGCTCAAGAGGGAAAAACTCCTTGTATATATGCTGCGCATGTATATGTTGTATACATGCACTTGAAAAAAATACAAAAAGAAAATAACTCCAAAAAAGTGGTGGGTCTGAGAGAAAATGATAATCCCACTGGAGTATGTATATAGAGTGCAATAAGCAAAGCTTGAGATTCATGTCCCACCTTATGTAGCCTGCAGCAGGGAGACTTGGCTACACTGGTCAAGCTCCCAAGGATACATGGCTACACTGGCCATGGTCCATTCTCTTCTTCCTCCTCTTCTTGAGCCAGCTGAACTTGAACTTAGAAGGGAATTCCCCGCTCCTCGAGGAAAGAGTGGCCAGATTGGGGTCATAGAGTTACCTTGTTGGGGAGGGTTGTCAAGTTGCCATTTCTGAGGTGGAGAGCTTATACCTCACATTCACAGGACAAGGAAAGATTCATGGTCTTCAGGGTTTGTGTTTGATGACTTGTTCTGATCTGGATTGTTGAGGAGTCTTGATTAGAGATTAGTGGAACTTAGAGGCTGTTGAGATTTAAGCTTAAGTCCAAATAAGGTTCCGACACATTAATAATCCAAAGATCAGATCTAAGCTCCATAATTCAATTTAATGAAGGCAAGTTTAATATTCAACCTTGATCCATGTGCATTCTCCTCTTTTTCTTTTTCTTTCTTTCTTTTTCACTTCTTTTTCAAATAAGTGTTTGCTAAGGGACTAGCAAAGTTAAGTATAGGGGGGTGATGAATACTCATTCATCACTCTTTATTCTTATATTTTAGCTACAAAAACCTTTGCAAATGCATGTATATGTTTGTAAATACAAATAATTATCAAAAGCATGCATGGTGTAAAAAGTAATAATTAGCATGTTTTTGTGCAAAAATAAAAGAATAAAGATTAAAAAGAAAAAGAGGGAAATATTTAGAATAAATATTGAGCAACCTAATCCCAAGGGAGGGCTCAGCATGGGCCTGACCGCATAAAAGCCAAAGTAGAGGGAGATAGGGTGCTCATGTGTGTAAATATACCTGTAAATATCACATAAATATTTTCCTCTAAAAATAGAATAAAAGTGGCTTGTAAATATTTGTATATATTTATAAATACAAAATCAAGATAAAAATGGAAAAATTAAAAAGAAAACAAAAACCCCTTCACTTGTGTATATTCATCATGCATATAGTCGCCTCATCTATATTTATTTCACCCTATAAATAAATTAATTAAAATTCCAAAAAGTTTGTATATACTCTATCTTTTATGATGTAAATAAATAAAATAAAAACCACAAAAACAAAAATCAAACAAAAAGAACAAAATTAAAAACCAAAAATAACTTTGTAAATATACCATGTATATATGTGTATATAGATATTTATTTCACCATTGTATATAAATAATAAAAATAAAATAAAAATATCTCTTTATTCCTAATTGTATGCTATAAATAAATAAAATATGAAATAGGGATAAAAATGTATAAAAATAAATAATTAAAAATCAAAAAAATCAAAACCCTACATTGTACATATACCTATATATAGCCCTACTATGTAAATACCCTATTTTTACTTCAAAAAAATAATTAAAAGTCACAAAAAAATAGACAAAATTAAAACAAATATTTTCCATGTTTTAAGTCTTCTCTAATTCGGCCATTTTCTATTTTTAAATAATTATTCAAATCATTTTGACGTGGCCCCCTCTCATTGGTCCACGGGGGAATGTTGACCCCCCCGTCAACTCCCCCCTGTGGACCACTTCCCACGGGTCATGACGCCCGACCCGATTTCTCATCATTTTCGCGTCACAACCCGATTGCCTCTCACCCAAACCCCGGATCCATTTCGTTCCTGCCAGATCCGACACCCTCGCCGGGATGCCCGCCTCGGGGTCCGCGCTCTGAGCTGCCCTACCCGATCGAGTTTAGCCGAACCCCTGGCAGTATAAGTTCCGAGCTCTGCCTCCCATTTCTGCATCTTTGGCTCCCCACCTTGTCATCCCAGGACCTCCACAGCCACCCTCGAGGTGACAGCTCCCTGTTGGCCGTGTCGTAGAGAGGAGAGGGTGCCAGGACCACTGATCCGGCGTCCCAGCATCGTCGTGCTCCGCCTGAAGGTGAAGCTCGAGCCTCGAGCCTCGACGACCCGTGAGGCAATGACCCAGAGCTCCCAGAGCTCACGCCCAGTCGATTCGTCCACCCAGGTAGCCTTAGTTGTCTTTCATTTTCTTTTATTTTGATTTTGCCCCAATTCACCCAGTTGTCGTTCACCTTCGATTCCGGCCACCTCTGCCTTCGATTCGATCATCGGACCATCCCATCACGTCCGCCTTCTCCCCGTGCACGTTCTCCGCCCCTCCATTCAACCCAGCTCGCACAGGAGTTGGGGTTTCGAGTTCCACCGCCCACACCTCGCCGGAGCTTGACCGCCCCGCCGCACAGACCACTTTCACCCCCGCTGATAGGGTCGAGGCACTTTGCCCTCGACCCGCGAGTCTGCTGGCGTGTTTTTCAGGTACATCCGAGCCCATCTGAGGGCTTGGACCGTTTGGTTCAGCAGCTTGGTCTCCGTCGGCCTCGCCTGAGTTCCCAGGAGCTCCGGTGAGTCATCGGAGGCTACCAGTCGATGCGGGAAGCCAAGGAGCTTCTTCTCCGATCATCAGTGGCCCGTGAGGAGGCTGGGAGCGCACGCAGCGGGCCGGCGAAGGTCACCGGCCATCAGTTCTTCCTCGACCTCCAGATACCGTCGGATCCCCTTCCAGCTCCAGTTTGCATCTCCACCGTTCATCTGAGGAGCCACCAGCAGCGTTCGATCCTTGGAGGAGCAATCCGAACCGTCCGATCAGCGAGGCTTTCTCACGCTGCAGCTCAGCCGCCTGATCCTACACGTGGCGAGGACATAGCCGCTCGATCAGGACGAGGACCCCAGCGTTGGGCGCCACCCTTCCCCAGCCGTCGATCAGCACACGTGGCGCCCATCTGACGGTCTACTTAATAAAGGGTAAATATTCCCTTAGGCCCTTAGCTTTAGAGTAGTTTACTTTTAGTCCTGTAAATATTTTAGTTGTTTTATTTTCGTTGGATAAATTGCATAGTGGACCATGTCCTTTTCTGCGTTTACATGTATGCCCCTGTGTGTAGTGGATCACGTGCGTCGACACGTGTTTCTTTGGGTTATTTGCATGTTTAGCCTTGTAGTTTCAGGATGTTAATGAATGAATGAAACCTTTTTATTAATTGCATATATGCCCCTGTGCGTGGTTTTTTAGAGTATGTGCGTTTATTAGTGGGTAAATTATACAGAGGTCCCTGAACTTTTGGTACCTGTTACCAATTAGTCCGAGAACCTTTTTTTTCATTGCAATTAGATCCCTGTGTGCCCAAGACACGCGCTTCGCACGTGACTTCTTGGAAATTTTGCACTGGACCCCCTGGAACTCTTCCTATTTGCGTACAGGTCCCTATGCACTGTACCTTGGTTTTGATTTTTAATAAAATATCAAACTATCTCCAAATTCAACGAAAGTTGGGCACATGGCTCCTGCCATGTTGGAAAATTTTCTAGAATTTTTGGGGACATTTTTGATTTTATTTACTATTTCTAAAAATTCAAAAACACACTGTTTTGTTACTGTCTAACTTGAAAATTCATAAAAAATATTAAAATACCTCTAAAAATTACAAAAACATTAATTAGTGTTTATTTTGCCTTGTTTGAATTTCTGACCAATTTTGGTCATTTTTCATTATCTAAAACCCATAAAAATTGAAAAACACCTAAAACCCCTTAAAAATTCTAATAATTAATTTAAAAATCCAAAAATAATAATTTTAGTGCCTAAATTTTCCTTATAACTTCTAGTTTCTAGGAATATTACCTTCAGACCTTGATAGGCCTTTATCTATTTTATATTGGCCCTCCAAGTCTGACTGGACAGCACCTTCATATTTCTGTCTTGTTTGATTTTTAGAAAATTAAATAAAACTCAAAAAAATACCAAAAATTACCCAAAAACAGTAAAAAACATAAAATACATAAAAACATTTTTATCTAAATTTTTGAATGATTTTTGATGCATTAAATAATTGTTTGAATTGGCTTGTTCCTTTGTTTTCTTTATTTCCTTTATTAATTAAAAATCCAAAAAAATTATAAAAATTAAAAATCCACAAAAAACACTTTGATTTTATTTTATCCCTTTTTTAGACTACTTTGTAGGATGCAAGGCCATCACGTGCTCCTTGTGTTCGACCCTGGTCGCTATACCAGGTTAAAATAATAGCAAGACCGCTATTTGAGTTTGAGTTGATTTTTATCTGATTTGGTGGTCTATTTTTCTCGATTGACCACCCGAGTGATTGAGGTCGCAACGACCGCTTGAGATACACCTGATTTACCTCGCTCGCTCAGTTTTTGTGGTCATCATTGTCATCCCCAACGGCCCTCCGCCTCCTACGGCGGAGGGAGATGGGCTAGCTCCGCCTCGTCCTCCCGTCGTCAGCGAAGGACGCTGGAGGCTCTGGCGTAGCTCGGAAGAGGCGTGGAGGGCTAGCAAAGAGTCCGGTGGTCTCAGGGGTGGAGGAGATGCTCTGAAGCACGGTGGCGGAGGAGCTCAAATGCAACTCCGATGAGACTCCGGCCAATGAAGATGAAAGTACCTGTAAAAGGGTTAGGAGATAGCCGAGGCGTGCGTTGTGTCCGTGGAGTGGAATGGAGTGCGATGCGAGGCCTATGAAGCTGTGAAGGTGGCCGGTGATCGAGCTCCGCCACGGTGGCGGAGCTGGCGTCGGTGGAAGGTGAAGTTCCTCATCTGAGGAAGCTAAGGGTAGCGTGAGGATCAGAACTCCTTCACGGAGCTCGGGGGATGATTTGTGGAGCGAGAAGATGCTCGTGAAGGGTGAATTAAATCAGAGAAAAAGACAGAAAAAGAAGAAGTAGATCGGGAGGAAAATGGAGGAGTCTACCTGAGGTTAGAAGCTCTGGGGAAGCCTTCAGGTCTTCGCTCGAGGGACGGTAGAAGGCCTGAGCTCACGCAACTCGTCGGAGGAGCTGCAACACGACGTGGCGACGCCGTGGATCTCGCCGGAGGTGAAGGCCTGCCTTCGCTCGGATTTACACTCAAATGATGTCACCAATAGGTAGCTCTGAGCTCAAGGATACCTCTTGCAATGGCGGATGGGGGTGAAAGTGGCCGGAGGTGGTTGATTTATAGGGTGAAGGTGACGGCAGGGATGGCTAGGAGGTGGTGTTCGTGGAGGTCATGGAGCGACTCCGAGGGTTGTCATGGAGATCGAAGGGGCTGGCAAGGATGAGGGATGAGTGGGCTCCTTCGTGGTGGCGTCAGTGGTCGGAGAAGGTTGTCGGCGTGGAGCTGAAAATAGAAAGAGGGCGGCCCCTTGCGCAAGGTGGAGAACATGGGCGCGGGGCGTGCAGAGGTTGACGATGACGTCTCGACCGTTGGATCACGTAATCCAACTGTCCAGATGGAGGCGCGGGCGAGGGCTGAGATCAGATCTAAGGTGCGACATCGGAGGGCCCGCACCGCACCACGTGGTGTGCTGAGGATGTGGCGTTGATCGGAGGGCTCACAGAGTGCCACGTGGTGGACTCTGGGCGAAGCGCGAACGAATGGTGCAGATGAGATCCAGGGAATGATATGATGGTGGTGAATTAAGGCGTACGTGGAGATCCTCAAGCCATTGGATCAAGAAAGGATCCAAAGCTGGAAGTGAGGGCGGATGAGTCAAAGGGAGCGGGCCGCGTGGCGCAATCAGAGGGTGCCACGTGGCCGGTTGTGAGTGGATGAAGAGAAAAATAAGATTACGGGGAGAAGGAGACCGAATTTGGGAAAACTCAAAACATGAAAATTGTATATCTTAATGAGATCTACAAGTTTCATGTTGACCAAAGATGGAGATGAGGTCAAATGTGATACAAAAATACAAGAATACAAATATACATATGTATAGTATACAAGGAGGCCCAAAAACCCAACTTTTGCCTACGAGCTCCGAATTGAATGAAATTAGTCTTATTTTAAAGGTCTCATGATGTGTATTCATCTGGATGTGAGTAGACCTAATTCATAGTTTGTAAGAGAGAGATATGGGCATTCAAGGTCCAGGGGTTTTGGGGCTTTATTGGGTATTTTACAAAAGAGATCTCTGGCCTTCTTCCCTATATTATTAACTAATGGTGTACATATTATAAGGAAGGTGTTATTTTATTTTAGAGGGGATAAAATACAAGAGAATAGGTGGATATTTTACAGGTGGATTTTACACATGGAATTGGCCTCTTATTTAAATGCAAAGATGAATGCTAAGATGCATATTTTGGAGATTGATGCATGAATGCTATTTATGCAAGATAAAGGGAAATATGAAGCTAAATACCCGGGGGGAAAAGCTCTGTTTTCAACTTTAAGAGTGATGAATCACATATTCATCAGGGAGCTAACTTGGCTCCCCCGCGTCTTTCGCCTTTTTTTCGAAATTTCTTCCGTGGATTTTCATCAATAAATCCCTATATTATGTCAATTTCACGTGAAACAGAGACTCATATGGCCTCCATCCAGAAGGGTCGTTATTAGCAATTCTGTTACCGTTAAAAAATGATTGTCTGGATGGAGGCCGTACGAGTCTCTATTTCGCACGAAATTTTAATAGCATAATATAGGAATATAGTGATGAATATTCACGGAAGAAATTTTCAAAAAAAATAAAAAAGCGGGCGAAATGGCACGGGGGGAGCCAAGTTAGCTCCCCCCAGGGGGCAGCCCCATTTAACCCAAATAATATTCATTGTTATAAATTTCACATTGAAAGATATGACAAAAAATATTTAAATTGTTAATTATTATATATCAATTTTGTTGTAGTGTCATTACCATATCCATTCATTCATATTTTGGTTGTTTCGATCCATTTCAAAATAGATATTGATATAGATGCTAATATTATGATATATTAAAAGCCATCCGATACATGTAAATATAAGTATATAGACATTACAACAATATGGGTTGATAATAAAAATTTAAAAAATTTGTCACTAATCACTATGTCGTCTGACCATTAATATATAATGATGATATTATTAATTGCCAATTTTGTTAGGGTTGGATGCTTATTGTCTTTTGCTCCCACAGTTAATTAGACCCACAGAGAAATTAATTAGAAAAAATAATCGAAGAAAGCTAGCTAGTGAGGACAATCAGTGAGTCAAGAAAACGAGCAAAGACCCAGCATCCCCTTTTGCTTTTAATACATATCGACCGCAATCTGGAGCAAGATGTTATACTGCTTAGGCAGTTCAATCTTTTGGGAATACGAATGATGATTACTATCGGGAATGGACTACTGGGGAGGGTGATAAAGGGCTTTAACTAGAACTCCCATTCGAGCCTTTTTTCATGCTTTTCCTGAGGGTTTGGAGAAAGTGGCAATTTTTTTATCAGTTGTGCCCTTCCGAAATATTCCAATATCAGTTATGCCCCTCCCTTTTTGGGAATATCAATTGTGCCCTCAACTTTTTGCAGTTCTATCACTTGTGCCCCTGATGTATCTCGGAGTCATCATGTTAAAACCAACAGATTAATCTCCTAGATTAAATAATTCAAAAAATCGTAATTATATCTCTAATATTAAATTGTATTATACTGTGTATATTCTGTGTATAATTACCTATCAATAACTTTAAAAATCTAACTTTATTTATTGTATTTAATTACTAAACTTTTCCCTTATTTTTCATTTATTAAAACCCATAAAAATTAGGTTAATTATTGTCTCAATTTGTTTTGAACTTTAAAGGAAATAAAAAAATTACAAAAAATCTCAGAATAAAAAAGGCAGTGTTTTTATGCCTTTAAAAATGCACCCAGAAATACACTTTTACAAATTACCTCTTTTGACTTTTTGTCCAATATAAAACTTGTAGATCTCATTAAGATCTACAACTTTTATGTTTTGACTTTTTCCTATTTTTGCTTTCTTTTATTTCTTTTAGATTTATCTTTATATATATATATGTTGAATTTTCTGGAGCTACCATGTGGCACTCTCTGGAGCTGCCACACGGCCGCTCCCTCTTCTCGCCACTCGGCTTCATTCCTGGCCCTTGGATCAAGCCTCCCTCGCCTCCATCTCCACCATCCTTCGCTAAATCATTCACAACCATTAGATCTTCCTCTGGTGAGATCTTAGCCATCTCCTTCCGCCTTTCCCTCGACCGCTGGATCAGCTCCTCATCTAACAGCAATTCTTTGTCCATGTCGCCCATTCTACTGCCATCATTGGATGAGATTCCCAGATCTCATCCTAGTCGTTCATGTGCGCCTTACTCTCCACCCTCCGATCTCTCCCGTTTGATTCCATCTCCTCCATCTGCTTCCCTTCCTCTCTCCACCGTTAGATGATTACCATCCAATGACTAAGCTCCAACCATGACACCTCTACTTCCCCTACTGTCGGACCCCTCGCCCCCATCTCCATACCAGTCGTTAAAACTCGCTCGTCCCCCAACAATTCAATTAGATCCTAAGGATCTGATCGCTGCCCTCCACCCGTACCACAACCTGAACCATTGGATCGCAAGATCCAATGGTCCGCAAGACCTTTTCCTCCTCTAGTGACCCCCTTCCCTCTTCCATTACACCTCTCAACACCCCTCCTTCTTTCCATTTTCACGTCACCATCAATACACCCCTCCTCGTCCTAACGACCGCACTACCTAGCTGTTACCTCCACCTCCTTCGCGCACCTCATCAACGCTCCATCTATCACTCTAAAGCCCCCATTGGAAACCCCCACCCTGACCACCTGTAACGCCACCACCTCCGCCTATAAAAGCACCTCATCCAACACCTGATACCCTCATCCACGACTCGACGGGGCTGCGGCCTAGCTTTCTTCGTCCTCCGGTGACAACGGAGGGCGGTGTTGAGGTGATAACGACCTAGTACCCAAGGTATGATCCATGGTTCTCTGACCATGTTGTGACCACCTCCGTGCACCGCCGAGCATCGAGACCAAGTCGCCCTCGTCGTGCGAAGACCCGAGGTTCCTCGAACCTCAACCTAGATCGCTTCCTCCACCATCTTCTTCTCCTAACCTCCAGGTATCTACTCCCCCTAGTTTTTTCTTCAATTTTCTCATAATTTTTCCACCGTTCACATTCATCTCCGTTATCGTCTGAACACCTCATGAGTTCTACCATGTCACCCTCACCCTTACCACCATATCCGCTCACCCCATTCCCTTCTCCACGACCTCGTCCACACTTGCCACCTTCACCTCTGCTTCAACGGAGGATAAGACCATTGGTCCTCCACTCCAACCACCTCCACGGACCACCACTTCACTCACGCGCACCGCACATTGCTTCAACTACGCTAAACATGTAGATGCCTTCAGTGGTCATAGCTCTCGCTTCCACGCTGGTCTCGGTCGACAGCTTCGACGAGCCACCACCGCCTCGCATCCCCAATCACTCCCGGAGCTTCGTCTCACCTCCTGCTCCTTCGTGAGGTCATTAGACATCTTCTTAGTTCATCAAGGACACCTCTGGAGCATGGAGGAGCTACACGGAGGTCGCTAGAGCACAACCTCCTCCGGTGACATACGGTGGAGCATGAAGATACAATTACCGTCTGATCCTCACGATCGGATGGCCCAGATGCTGCCATGTCGCCTCCTTCGTAGCAATGAGGCTCGAGCATCATGAACCACATCACGAAGCCCCAGATCATGTCACGTGCCATCCGAGCCTAAGCGCCTCCCGAGCCTGGCCCCCTTACATGCCCCGCACGTAAGGGGCTAGGTAATTTGCACTATGGACCCTGCGATTTTGGCATATTACATTTTTGTCGCAAGCGCATGCTTCACGTGCGTGTCTGGGTATTTTATAGGGAGGCCCTTTGAAAATTCTGGAAATTGCATAAATGCCCCTCCGTGCAAAAGGGAAAATTATAGAGAGGCTCCTCTAGGTTTTAGAAATTGCAAATATATCCCTCCAAGGACCTATTTGTGATTATTTATCTTCTATTTCTACACATTTTTATTACATTTATGCCCCTGCATTATTTCTTTCATATCTTGAACATTTTAGATCCAAATTGCATGATTTCGATGTCATTCTGAATCTTATTTTATTCTCTATTTAATGGTATATTTAATTTTTGAAGTTAACACTAAATGAATTATGATGAAATTTTGATGCTATATAGTGTCTCTTGCTCTATAAATCTCTGCCATTAATAGGTGCTTGCTCTTGATTTTCAAGCTCAATTTGACTCTAAATTTGAATCATAAATTGTGCTTATATTCTCGAGGGCATTTTTAGTTATTATTTTATATACTTTTCCTTTGCATTCATGCATTGCATTATGTTATGCCTCATCTTATAATTGCATCATAAAATCAAATAAAAACACACACAACATTTTCCTTCATTGTGTTTGCATTATTTTATATGTATTTTATTGTGCATATGCATGAAGACCTAAAATGAGAAAATACTCACTCTCTAATTACCAACAAAATTGGATGAATAGACGAAGAGGCTCGTGTCTATGATTGCCAAGTAAAATAATTTCCACATATTCGAAGATGTGGTATTTGCTGAACCAAATTTGCCTCCTATACTATGATAACACGACTTTATTAAAGTGGAAAATTTGATGTCCATCAAATAGCATCGTTGTCGGGGACACAACTCACCTTTATTTATTTATCGGATTTTGTTGAATTATTCTTGATGTGAATATTTTCACGAATTTTAAGTCTTTTCATCATGTTATTGATTATTATTCTTGATATTGTCTAACATTATTCTTTTGTACCAGGGCCCATGGAAATCAAGGATGCTTGAGACCATGGAGGCGTGGAGTTGGGAGCTCCCTCTGAGAAGGACACAAAAGAAAATCAAGGAGGATTCTGAGAACTTTATTTAATACTTTCATTCATGCATTGTGTTGTAACGAAAAAAAGTATATCATGTGCATTTCTTTCTGTCCTCGTTTGAGGGCTCGCGTGTGTAAAAAATGAAAAAAAGAAGAAGTAGATCACTTAGTGATCTACCCCCCCCCCCCCCCGACACACACGTACGCACACATCCATACCTGTATATCCACTCACCCCCTCCATTTCTATATATACAGACACCCCCCACCCCCTACATCTCTATATGTGAAAATTCACCATTCCCCCACCCTCCCCCTCATCTCCATGCATCTGTGTATAAACACCCCTTAACCCTAACCAGTCTCGGACTCCCAGCCCAAATTCCAGATCTGTTACTTAGGCTATTCGCAGCCTAAGTATAGGGGGGATCCGACTAAATCTCCTTCCCTCCATTTATCTTCTTATACTTATCTCATTTTTGACCTAAGTATAGGGGGACACTCCAATCAGTTCCGTTATATCACCTTGTATTTAAACAGAGCTATGGCTTCATATCACTTGTGCTATGAGGACATAGCAAAAGTTAAGTATAGGGGGTATAGCATATAAACTGTATATATACTTTAGCCATAGCTCGTATTTTAAAAAATTTTTGAAAATCTTTTTAGGTTTGGTTTAAGTTGACCTGTGAACTGATTCTTGTAAAAATCATTTTAAAATTGAGGGATTAACTTTTTGTAATTAAAATTAACCTTTATCAAAAAACCCATAAAAATCTGAAATTAAAAATTTTCATTTGTAAAGACTCTGACTACTAGTCTTAAAAATGAGTAGCTACTCTTCAGTGAGGGAACTTCAGTCTCCCTTAGTATAGTGGGTGGTTTAGAGGACAATGTTTATGGCTCCGTCCTCAAGTAACACGGGTTTGTCTAATGGTCTGTACTTACACCCATACTGTCTAGAAGTAGATGCAACTATTAATATGAACTTGGACCAGCCATTGTCTCTCAAAGGAATTAAAAAATGAAAAAAATTAAAAGCCATAAAAATTTGCAAAAGATTAAATCACAAAAAATCACTAACTTTGGAGTTGGTGTATTCCTGACACTTTCATATTCACTCAAGGCTTAAGAATTTTGAGGACACTTGAGTTTTGTGATCTTGAGAGTCTAAGTTAGCCAGCCTTAGCCATTAGGATTTTGAACTTAATAGTCCAGACTTCCCTAGTTTGAAAGATTTGAGCACTATATTGCACTCTTCATCTCTACCTTCTAAAGAATATGATAAGCACACCACATTCACAACTGTATGATTGATGAGATGAGTTGAGTTATCACTTTAGGAACTAGGACTAGAGATTTGAGTTTAGACCCGATCTAATGATGCTAGAGGATGGGAAAAGTTAATGAAGGCTTCAAGAAACATGAGTGTCAGCAAAACCCTAGCCAGTATGTGAACAAGTTCATGCGCTATCTCTTTGATATTTACCTCTGTGTCATGGTGTGATGAAATCTAATTTAATTATTTATCAGTGTGTGTTAACTTTTGGTAAAATCAGTGGAGCTAGCCAAAAAGAAAAGAAAAGAGATAAATATATTCAAAGAAAAGCTCTATTCTTCAAAGTCAAACTCAAAAGAGCTTCCACCAAAGGTGAGTGCTCCCAGACATTTTCAAAGTGTCTACTTCGACCAAAAGTTATTAGGACCAAGGAGTCGGGCTAGCACCATAAAAGGGCTCTACATCGTATAGTGATACAAGTTTGGGTGTCGAAGGTATCTTTGATACTCAAAAGAGATACACCCTGCTGTACTCCCAGAAAAACAAGTGCAGACAAGTCGAATTATTTTGACAGACACACTAATCTACAAAATAAAAATACATGTGTTGAGTAATAAGGAACTCGAGAGGCCCCTTGCTCCAATGTGAGGGAGACAAAAATAGACACAATACTATTCCCTCTATCATCTAGTCGTTCATCTATACTTTCATGTCAGACAAACTCATGAGACAGTTGATTGAAGCAAGAATAGACTTATTCCCTAGTGTTGAGGATTAGGTCTAGAGGAGAGTCTCCTAGACTGGAACTTTGGGTGATGTCTCGACTCACTCTCATGATTGCAGTACACTAATTTTCATATCCTTATATTTGATGTACAAATAGAGAGTCTGATAATTAGAGAAGTTGGATTCCTTTTGATTAGAACATGGTTGAGCCCAGAATTTTAGGATCACTTAAATTGGGGTTCTCCGACAAATTGAGCCTTGAAATTTCACATGCACTGTCAGGAACTAATCCGACTCCTTCAATCTTTAAATGCTCGAGGAGATCATAGTTTAAGTATAGGGTATGATGAATCTCGGATTCATTATGTTAAAATCCACATATTAATCTCCTAGCTTAAACAGTTAAATAAAAATCAAAATTAAATCACTAATATTAACTTGTATTATACTGTGTATATTATGTGTATAACTAACCTATAAATAACTTCAAAAATCTTACTTTATTTATTGTATTTAATTACTAACTTTTTCCTTATTTTTCTATGTTATTAAAACTCGTACAAATTAGTTTAATTATTGTCTATATTTGTTTTGACTTTGAAAGAAATAAAAAAATACAAAAAAATCTCAAAACCAAAAAAGCAGTGTCTTTATCCCTTTAAAAATACACTCAGAAATACACTTTTCTACAAATGACCTCTTTTGACTTTTTATCTAACATAAAACTTGTAGATATCATCGAGATCTACAACTTTCATGTTTTGACTTTTTCTAATTTTGCTTCCTTTTATTTCCTTTAGATTTATCTTTATTTTTATATTTATTGAATTTTTAGAGCTGCCACGTGGCACTCTCTGGAGCTGCCACGTGGCACTCTCTGGAGCTTCCACGCGACCACTCCCTCTTCTCGCCATTGGCTTCATTCCTGGCCCTTGGATCAAGCCTCCCCCGCCTCCATCTCCACCGTCCTTCACCAAATCATCCATATCCATTAGATCATCCTCTGGATGAGATCTTAGCCATCCCTTTCTGCCTTTCCCTCGATCGCTGGATCAACTCCTCATCTATCGGCTCTTCTTCGTCCACGTCACCCATTATACCCTCATCATTGGATGAGATCCCCAGATCTCATCCTATCCGTTCGTACGCGCCTTACTCTCCACCCTCTGATCTCCCCCACTCGATTCCATCTCCTCCATCTGCTTCCCTTCCACTCTCTACCGTTAGATGATTACCATCCAATGGCTAAGCTCAAATCACGACACCTCTACCCCTACCATCGAATCACCCCATCTCCATCCCAGCCGTTAGAACCTGCTCATCCCCTAACCGTTCGATCCGATCCTAAGGATCCGATCGCTGCCCACCACCCGCGCCACTACCTGGACCGTTGGATTGCAAGATCCAAAGGCCCACAAGTCCTCTTCCTCGTCCAGTCACCTCCTTCCATCTTTTGTTACTTCTCGCAATGCCCCTCCCCCTTTCCATTTTCGCGTTGCCATCAGTACACCCCTCCTCGTCCTAACGACCGCCCTACCTAGCCATTACCACCATCTCCTTCACGCACCTCATTAACGCTCCATCCATCACTCTACGTCATCAAAGCCCCCATTAGAAACCCCCACCGTGACCACCTATAATGCCACCACCTTTGCCTACTAAAGCACCTCAGCCGACACCTGATAACCTCATCCACCACTCGACAAGGCTGCGTCCCAGCTTCCTCCGCCCTCCAGTGACAGCGGAGGGCGGTGTTGAGGCGATAACGACCCAAAACCCAAGGTGTGATCCATGGTCCTCCGACCTTGTTGCGGTCGCCTCTGTGCGGTGTCGAATGCTAAGGCCATCACCCTCTTCATGTGAAGACCCAAGGTTCCTCAAACCTCAACCCCGACAGCTTCCTCCGTTGTCTTCTTCTCCTAACCTCCAGAATCCTCCTCCCCCTGGTTTTGTTCTTCAATTTTCTCATAATTTTCCCACCGTTAACAATCATCTTCGTGCATAGTATCGTTTTGAAGCTTATTTTATTCTCTATTTAATGACATATTTATTTTTTGTATTTGACACTAAATGATTTATGATGAAATTTTGATTCTATGTGTCTCTTGCTCTATAAATCTCTGCCATTAATAGATGCTTGCTCTTGATTTTGAAGCTTAATTTGACTCTAAATTTGAATAATAATTTATGCTCATATTCTCTAGGATATTTTTGTAATTATTCTTTTGTATACTTGTCCTTTGCATTCATGCATTGCATTATGTTATGCCACATCTTATAATTGCATCATAAAATCAAATAAAAACACATGCATCATTCTCCTTCATTGTGTTTGCATTATTTTATATGAATTTATTTGTGCATCTACATGAAGACCTAAAATGAGAAAATACACACTCTCTAATTAACAACAAAATTTTATGAATATGCGAATAGGATCGTGTTCCTGAGTTCGACCTTGGTATGCTTGCCAAGTAAAATAATCTCCGCTTATTCGAAGATGTGATCTTTTCTGAATCAAATTTGCCTCCTATAACGACTTTATTAAAGAGGCAAATTTGACGTTCATCAACCCCTCCGTTAGTCTAACCGTCAATGAGTTGAACTTAACCATGGTTTTTTCAAACCACGGTGCAGTTAAGAGGGGCATAATTGTTTAGACTTCTTCTTCTTTATCTTCTTCTTCCACTTGTTCTTCTTCCTTTCTCTTCATAATTTCTCTCTCTTAATTATACCTTCATGTAACCATTGAATCGCTAAAATTTTTACATTTTCATGGATATATCACTCATTACGGATCAAATGGTGAATTTTATTGAATTTTTCGATGAGTTTTTATTGATCAATTAATCAAAATTTCATCCTAACTAAACAAATGCTAAAAGCTCTGGTCGTGCTCGGCCCAGGACATCTCGACCATCTTGCAGCCCTCTCAACGGAAGATGTCGAGGACAGCTTCACGGCGAAGGCGATGGGGGGAGTCACTGACGCGAACCTCATCGTGGACGAAGGGGAGGCCTGACCAGCTAAAGCGGTACTCTTAGGACCGAACATGGGCTGGGTGCAGAGGATCTCGAAGCTGTTGGAGAGATGTTAGAGGGCGGAGGACATGAGGGAGCGGAGGATGCGGGAGGCTGGGGGCGGAGGAATGGGGAGGCGCGGGGGCGGGGGAGCTGGGGGCGGAGGGGGTGGCATAGAGGAGTAGTGGTGGCGGAGGGGGAGGGGAGGTTCTCGGGGCAGAGGAGCTGGGAGCGGAGGGGTGGGGCGTAGAGGAGTAGCGGTGGAAAAGGGGGAGGCATGGTGGTGGAGGGGGAGGGGAGGTCCTCGAGGTAGAGGAGGTGGTGCGGAGGAGCTGGGGGAGGTGCGGGGGCGGGGGAGGGGAGGAGGCATGGTGGCAGAAGGGGAGAGGAGGAGCGGGACAGAAAGGGGAGGTGCAGCGGCAGAGGGGGAGGGGAGGAGGCATGGTGGCAGAAGGGGAGAGGAGGAGCGAGACAGAAGGGGGAGGTGCAGTGGCGGAAGGAGGAGCTGGGGGCAGGGAGAGGAGGTGGATGAGTAGGGGGCTGGGGAGGAGGAAGAAGGAGAGGAAGACGAAGAAGATGGAGAGGATGAAGAAGAGGATGGGATGACTTTCCAGACCCTTTTTCAATTTAATTCCTCTTGTATCCCTTAAGTTAACGTCCGTTTGTGTTGGGTATGGGCAGTCACTAACCCAAGGGACACAAGTGATAGAATGGCAAGAAGTCGAGGGTACAAGTGATATTGTCAAAAAGGGAGAGGCATAACTGAAATTACAATATCTCAAAGGGGTACAATGGATAAAAACCCATTTTGTTACTTGCAATTAGCCAGGAATGTTAAATTCATTGTTATATTATTAGCTAGCAACTGTCTTAGAGTTTGAGAAACAACAATAGATAAGTATTGCTATATGTGCTGTCAATAATGATATAGCAACAAATATAACATTCGTAGCTAAGTTCATATATAATAAATAATTTCACAACAAATAATATCGTTGTTATATATTTAGCAATGGACAATGTAGTGATAGATTTTTTTAAAAAGTACTATAGATCTATTTTGTTCTAGTGATGATACTTGTACTATTACATGAATCCGATATGTATTCATATCCGCATCCATTTTCAAGATGAGATAACACATATTCCCATATTAACCTGACATTGTCATCCGTGTTCATTTTCATATCTTAAAATAGATGAGGATAATTTATAACAGAATTTTTATCACCCGTGCCCTTCTTAACTTTTGCAATATCATTTATACCACTTCTTTTTTTGTAATATCAGTTGTGTCCCTACATTCTTACAAAACTCACAGTTCTGCCTTTTTATGATAACAGTTATACCTCTAGTTACCTAAACGGAAGAGCAAAACTGTGAGTTTTGTAAGAATGTAGGAGCACAACTGATATTAGAATGAATATTGCAGAAGTTAAATAGGACACAAGTGATAAATCCTACAACTTATATGCATACCCAAATCTTACATTTTTTATATCATTTTAAATTAATGTGGGTTCTAGTTGAAGTTTCTACTCAGGTGCCCGTCTTTTCGCGTAGGATTTTTAAGATGGGGCATGGATCATTGTATTTTTAGCTATAACAATCTATATTCAACTTATTTTGAAGAGAAAAGTTTTTGTTACTACTTGCGACAAAGGGAATTCCAGTGTCGGAAGCTTCTTATGAAGTTTATTTTGTATTGAATCGTCTTTTAAATATATAATAAAGAATATTATTCATTGTGAGATTATTTTTATGTTTGAGATTTACAACAAATGACGCATCCATTGATATTTTACTAATGACATCCATATATCGACGATAATATATAATGTTTACAATCAAAATTCTCATTATCTATTGCTATAATGGAAACAATCAATGTAAACTTCCATGACAAATACAATGGTTAATCATTGATATGTGAACTGTCATTTGCAACCGATTTGTTAATTGATGGTGCATACAATAATTTTACAATGAATAATATTATTTGTTTTTTACTTTTTTACACTAAATAAAACAGAGTTGTATTCCAAAGTATTCATCATTGTAGGCTCATTTTATTGCAATATGTTTATGCAACTTTGCGTTTTAAAAATGCCCTTGAACATCTCTGAGAATTATGTTCATATCTACAAAAGGGTAAATGGGGTTGTCTTCTTGGGGGAGCTAACTTGGTTCCCTCCGTCTTATTTTTCTTATTTATTTATTTTTTTGAAAAATACTTCCCTGGTTTTCATAATTATATCTCTATATTATGTCAATTCAACTTTCGTACGAAACAGAGACTCCTACGACCTCCATCCAGACGAGGTCAATTTCAACAATTGTGTGACCGTTAAAAGTGATTGTTTGGATCAAGGCCGTAGGAGTTTATGTTTCTCATGAAAGTTGAATGGCATAATATAGAGATATAACGATGAAAATCCACGGATTCATTTTTAAAAATAAAAAATGGGAAAAATTAGGTGGAGGAACCAATTTAGATCATTCTAGAGGACAACTTCATTTTACCCTTTACAAGAATACCCATTTAAACTTTTCATTTTACAAGAATAAATTCTAGTTTTTGTAAAATGGATTAGTTTGTACGGATAATTTTATCAATATGGAATTAATAGGGGCATTCCTGCAATATGATACCTTGCAAGGGTGCTTTTGTAAAGAACCTCTTATTCTTAATTTCTCTCGATTAATTTGGGATTCCCCAAATATTTGACCTAATGGTTAGCTCTTAATTTTTGGAAAAAGAAAAGAGAGACCGTAAAGTGTGGATATAAAAATCTAGATTTTTTTCTTTCGAATCTTACTAATAAACTGATTTTAAAAATCCAACTAAATCACATCGACTATCATCTCATAAATTGTCGTATGTAAAATTTCCAGATGCATCCAAAGATGTGTCTATTGATATAGATTCCAACAGCATCTTTTATGTCCAGTGTTTATTTGCACTTCATGCTTTCTCCTGAGCTCCTCTCTCTTTTTCTCTATTCACACGTGGATATTAATAAAATATCATTTTAATTAACTCGGGATTTTACACCATGTCCCCTAAAATATTGATTCAATTACGCTGCGGCCCCTTAGTAATCTTACTAAATCTTAGACCGCTACCCTTCGATGGAGGCATATTTGTTAAATAGAGCAAGATTACAGGAGCCGTGGCGTAAATACAAAGATCATAGGAGTTGCATTGTAAATATACAGGTTTTTGGGGACACGTGCAAAAATCTTTAAAACATCGGAGACTATGTTGTTGTTTAGTAGCACAATTGATAGAAGTGGATTCGGATTCGAATCCTACACTTAATGGGCCAATTGGAGCCCAGACAAAAAAAGCCCAATTAAGTTAGGGATTTTTACCCGGCAGACTCTATAAACTTTGCCAATCACCTCCACCACCTTTGAAACAACCTAATTCCCCCCCTCGACCCCGTAAACTTGCCAACTCTTACCCCATGAACCCTCGGGTAATATGTTTAAGCTCGTGAGGGTTCTTCGGGTAATTTACAGGGTCGATGAGGTAATTATGTTGTGCAAAAGGTCGTAAAGGCATTTTAAAATATTTATAGGGTCTGTTCGGTAAAAATTCCATTAAGTTATGGATCTATGAAACAAGAGGAGATGATATTCGGACCAAGTAAAGCCCGATTCAAAACTCGAGAAATTCTAATTCGTGGCCCTTAATTAGATGTTGTGGGTCACGGAAAAAAAAGACACAATGTTTTTTTCTTAGAAAATTTATAGTCGTGTCATTAAATTAGTGTAATATAGAGGCATATTTGTTACATGGATTCTATTTTCAAATAAATTAAAACTAAATTAAACATGGATTCTTTCTATATTACTTTGATTCGATATATATTCACATGCATGCATACATGAACGTTGATATATATAAATATAATATATATTACACATATACTCTCATGCAAACAATCCTACATGTTAGAGACTGAGAAAATTCAATATTTAAGATAGAGTAGTAAATATAAGTCATAAATCTAATATAGAAAAATAAATCTTTAAGAGCTTTATCTAAATACCCCACCCCACATTTATTTCTTTGTTATGGATTTTCTATCCCAATTTTGTTTCGTTCTTTGTTAAAGAACCATCAATCTTAGGGAAGATGCAAGACGATCCCGAGTTTCTTCTTAACATCTATCATAGTGGTTTATTAGGATATCACTCCTCTATCTTCTTGTTTTATTGATTACTCTTGTATGACATCTCATATTGTTGGCTATCATTGTTAATATGATACCAATCAACACAAAAGATACATATATTATATATAGGGGGTAAGGAGCCTACATCAGGTGATGTAGGTAACTTACCTACATCGGGTCATTTTTTTCGTTATTTTTATTTTTTCAAATGAAACCTTGGTGGGATTTACTTAATATATACAGTGGATTATGTGTTTTAAATTTCGTAGAAAAAAATATTTCTAACATGCCCAGGGGATCAATTTCAGCAATTATGATACCGTTGAAATTTGACAGTTTGGATGGAGGGGATAGAAGTCTCGAATTCAGTTGAATTTGGAATGACACAATGGTAGTATATGATGATGTAAATCGCTGAAGATTTTCATTTCAAAAAAATTAAAAATTAATGAGAAAAAACTCGATGTAGGTAAGTGATGACCGTGCAATTCACCGAGACTCGGGTGAATAAAATATAACTAGGGTCGTTGCGACCCGGATCTCGGAAATCAACCAGTCAACAAAAAAAATTATGGAACAGACCACCACATAAAGATAAAAACACGAGAAAAATAACTAGTGGCCCTGATTATGAGATTAGCCTGGTGTAGCACCCAGGGTCGGACTCAGGGAGCGCGGATTGGCCTTGCAGCCTACGAAGTAATCAAAAACAAAGAAAAAATAAAAACAAATATTTTTTTGGTGGATTTTTAATATTTTTATATTTTTTTGGAATTTTTAATTATAAAGAAAATAATAAAACAAAAAAATACACAACTTCAAGCAATTATTTAATTAGTCAAAAATACTCTTAAAATTCAAAAAAAATATTTTTAGAATTTTTATATTTTTTACCGTTTTTGATGAGTTTTTGAGAATTTTCTGATTTTTATAGAATTTTATAAAAAAGAAATATGGCAAAAACAGAAGAAGGTTGTCCAGTCAGGCTTGGAGGGCCAAAATAAAATATATAATGGTCTTAAAATAACCTGGAGGTATTTTTCATGTACAGAAGAAATAAAAAGGAAAGATTAGAAAAAGAGTTATTAATTTTTGAGTTTTCTATGATTTATCAGAATTTTTATGGGTTTTTAGGGGTTTTTCAATATTTATAATTTTCATAACTCCAAAAATGACCAAAAGTGGCCAGAAAATCAAGCACACCAAAACACACAAAATCTGAATTTTTTGGAATTTTTAAAATGGTTTTCATATTTTTTTGGAATTTCTAATCTGGGCAGACAGAAAAACAATGGTTTTTGAATTTTTAAAAATAATAGAAATGCTCAGAAATGTACCACAAAATTGGTGAAAATTTTACACAGTGGCAGGAGCCATATGTCCAATTTTCACTCAATTTGGGTTAATTTTTCTATTTTATTAAAATCAAAAACAAGCAAACAGTGCACGAGGACCTAATTGTAATAAAAATAAGTCCTAGGGCTAGAAAGATAACACGGCAGAAAACTCTAGGCCCTTAATTGCAAAAATCCCAGAAGACCAAGCGCGACACATGTGATCCAGGCCTGGCGGGACTAGAATGTAATTCCTATTTAGAAAGATGTAAACATTAATATACCAGAAATGCAAGGAATATAATGCAATTTCACCAAGTCCTCGCGTGTCGAAGCACGTGGACACCACAGACATGGACTAAATAGCAAATACAGAAAAGTAGAAGGTCCTCGATGCAATTTTTACAAAAAAATAAATAAAAACACGGGACAAAATATTTACAGGACTAAAAAGTAACAGCTAACAACTAAAGGGCCTAAGAACAATTTACCCCTTTATTTAAGCAGACGGCGGTGATGAAGCCACGTGGGAGATCCAGCGAATGAGGAACGATGGCTTCTCTTCAGCCGATGAATGCTCCAGGGTTAGCCACGTGGTGGATCTGACGGTTGCTAGCAGTGGCTGAACCCTGGCTGACTCAGACGGTCCAGATTGCATCTAGCAGTGTCGGCTACTCCTCAAAGGGACGGCTCGGAGCGAATCTGGAGCAAGGGGGTGCGATCGGACGGACACAGAGGATGCTCCAAGAACTCGTCGCCGGTGAGTTTCGCCGGACTCGTGCGCGTGCGGGGGTCCTCCTATGCTGCTGCTAAGATGTGGAGAAGAGTCACCTCGATGGTCCGCAACTATTCAGCCACTCCGGTGGCGCTGGGGAGCTCCGAGGAGCTCTGGCGACGTCAGTGGAGCCGAGCTCCTGTGCCTGAGCTGTCGACCTCCAGATGAGGCCCTCCTTACGTTCTGACCTGCACAGGAAGAAAGAGGGGTCGAGGGCAAACTGCCTCGACCCGTTAGCGCACGCGGGAGAAGAAGGATGAGGCGGTGTGTCGTCCTTCCGGCGAAGCAGTGGCGGCGGAGGACGAAGGACCTGCTCCGGGATGAGACAGGGGGGGTGTATGGGTGAAGAAGGTGCGGAGGAGTATGGCGAAGGTGGAGGCGTGGTCGGTATGGAAAATGGTTGGACGGAGCGGGCTGATTCGGTCGGAGATGGTAGCAGAGCAAATTGGGGGAAACACGAAATTAAGCTAAACTACTGGCTAAACTACCTACCTGGCGGAGGAGATCGATTGGGCTGGAGCTCCTGGAGCTCCGGTGGTCATTGCCTCAAGGGGGCGTCGAGTCCCGAGGCTGAGCGCGCTCGAGGCGGCGCACTGCAGCGAAAGCTGCCGGATCAGAGGTTTCACAGCTGCTCGAGCCTCACTTCCACTCCCTCTCGCGCAGCTGTCACTCAGGCGAGGTGGAGGAGCTCCTTGGCGATGAGGGGGAGGACCAGAGATGAGTGAATCATGCGATGGAGCTGAGGATTTAAGTGGCTAGGGATCCGGCTAGATGGGTGTCGGGCGAGGAAATCGTAGCACGGACCCCGATGCGAACCACCGGGTGTGGATCTCGGATCTGCAAGGAAGAAATAAGACCCGGTGTTTAGGGTTTTAGTGGTCGGATCGAGCGAGGAGAATATGGAGAAATCGGGTCCGGCGCTGGATCCACAGGGGAAGAAGGTCCGCGAGGGGAGTTGACCGGGGGTCAACAATCCCCCGTGGACCAATGGGATGCGGCCACGTATTAAATACTTGGAAATTGAATTTAAAATAGTAAATGGCCGAATCTTGCAAAACTCAAAACATGAAAAATGTTTCTTTTATTTTAAACTTTTTTTGTGATTTTTATTTATTTTTTTGTACAATATAGTATATTATATATAGGTATATACACTATACATTTTTTATTTTTGTTTTTTAATTATTTATTTTTGTACATTTTGTTCCCATTTTATATTTTATTTATAGAATAAAATTTGGAATATTTTAGTAATTTTCTTTTATTTTTATTAATTATTTACAAGGGTTAAATAAATAGTTTTATGTATATTCATATATGGTATATATACAATGTTGAGTTTGGTTTTATTTTTATTTCTTTTTATCTTATTTTTATTTTTGTAATTTTATTTTATTTTTTCACATTATGAAGCATAGAATATGTACACATTTTTATTGGATTTTAATTTATTTATTTATAGGGATAAATAAATAGATAAATTGTTTTATATACATGGTGAATATAGACAATAGGGGATGAATTTTATTTCTTTTTATTTTTCTCATTTTTATTTTAATTTTATGTTTACAAATATATACAAATAAATACAAACCCATTTTTATTTTTATTTAGAGGAAAATATTTTTATTTATTTATAGGTATATATGTACACACATGAGCTTCCTTATCTCTCTCTACTTTGGTTTTTATGCGGTCAAGCCCATGCTGAGCCCTCCCTTGGGATTAGGTCGCTCAATATTTATTCTAAATATCTCCCTCTTTTTATTTTATTTCTTTATTCTTTTATTTATGCATTAAAACATGCTAATTATTTAATTTTACACAATGCATGCTATTTGCTAATTATTTTTATTTACATATATCTACATGTGTTTGGCAAAGGTTTTGTAGCTAAAATAAAAGAATAAAGAGTGATGAATGGGTATTCATCACCCCCCTATACTTAACTTTGCTAGTCCCTTAGCAAACACTTATTTGAAAAAGAAGTGAAAAAGAAAAAGAAAAAGAGGAAAATGCATGGATTAATGATGAATATTAAACTTGCCTTCATTAATTTGAAATACGGAGCTCGATCAGATCTTTGGATTATTAATGTGTCAGAACCTTATTTAGACTTAGGTTTAAAACTCAACAGCCTCTAAGATCCACTAATCTATAATCAGGACTCCTCAATAATCCAGATCAGAACAAGTCTACATACACAAACCCTGAAGACTATGAGTCTTTCCTTGTACTGTGTAAGTGAGGTAAGCTCTCCATCTCAGAAGTAGTAACTTGACAACCCTCCCCAACAAGGTAACTCTATGACCCTAGTCTGGCCACTCTTTCCTGGAGGAGCGGGGTATTCCCTTCTCAGTTCAAGTTCAACCGGCTCAAGAAGAGGGGGAAGAAGAGAATGGACCATGGCCAGTGTAGCCATGTATCCTTGGGAGCTCAACCAATGTAGCTAAGTCTCCCTGCTGCAAGATACATAAGTTGAATCCATGAGTCTCAAGCTTTGCTTATTCCGGTGGGGTTATCATTTTCTATCAGACCCACCACTTTTTTGGAGTTATTTTCTTTTTGCATTTTTTTTCAAGTGCATCTATACAACATATACATGTGCAGCATATATACATAAGGAGTTTTTCCTCTTGAGCCAGTAGACTATCCCTCTTTTGAAGCATTATTGCAACCCACAACTCCTGTCGTTAGACCTCATGGCAACAATACCAAGTTGAGACGCACTTCCTTCACTAAAAGAAGAAGAGAGGTTCCTCCTAGAAGTACTACCCTCATATGCTACCCCAAGTCAAGGAAGACTGCCTCCTTACCACCTCATCCGTAGAGAGCTCGGTGCAAAGTGCGGGTCCAAGTAAAGACATTGTCTATATGAGTCATGTGTGTGTTGTTAAGTGCTCTACTTAGTCTCATTGAGATGACATGTGAGCATAGCCTAGTGGACTCAAAGAATTAAGTCACCATGGACCTGAAAAGCCTTAACCCTAAGCCCTATAAGGTTCCTCTTAGAATTAGGTGGATTAAGATCTTAATCAAGCTCCATTTCCCAATTTAATTTCAGGTTAGTTTAAATGTCAACTATAATCCAGGAAAAACTATACAAGTATATACAAGGATGCTATTTACACAATATTTACACAAATGCAAAATTTTTGAAAAATGTTTTGAAATCATGGATGTGTGCATGAATGCAAGTTTTGCAAAATATTTACACAAATTTTTACAAGGTTTTTGCAAACTTTTGATTTTCAAAACATTTTGGAAAAATTTTGTACTATATACATAATTTTGATATGCACATATTTACACAATCTTTACACAAGAAGTTTTTAAAACATTTTTACAAAAATAATTTGTACACTAGCTATGTATGTGCAATAAAAGAATGATTAGTTACAGGGAAAGTTTTTTAATTTTTATGGATTTTGGGTTTTTAGCCTTTTTTATTTATTTACACACTCACACAAAGTACGGGTTATGGCTAAAGTATATATGAAATATATACACACCCCCCTATACTTAGCTCGAACGATGTCCTCAGAGTCAAGAGCGATGAAGAAGACATAACTCGTGCTATGTATCGGGAAGTGAAAAGGAAGGCTATATACAAAGACGAATGAAAGAATAGAAATCAAGAGGGTCTCGACTTTTCCCCCCATACTTAGGATCAAATAATCCCAAGTATAGCAGGCTGTACGCAAAGGGAAAAACCGAGTGGAGAATATACAGGGTCTACCCCCCATACTTAGGGTAAAATATCCCTCAATATAGGCAGCAAAAACAGGGGTAGCAAGACACGAAGAAAGAATCAACAGATATATACAAGAAGGAGGGGCATCACTCCCCCTATACTTAAGGTAAAGAACCTTAAGTATAGGCAACAACAGAAGTGATGGAACAGAACGGAAGAACAACCCGGTGTTTCCACCCCCCCATACTTAGGATGAGGAATATCCTAAGTATAGCAAAGATAATCCTAAGCGAGACCTGGGGTGAAAACAAGAACGGAAGAAAGAAAGATCAAACTAAGACGAAACACGTATATACAAAAGAGTATAATGTTGAGGTGCCTCTCAACAAGCGTTAGATTTTACGCCCCTAGCTGGGTGCAAAGGCTAGGACAAAGCGGTATCCAGGTTCAGGATGACATCGGTAAGTCGAATGTCGTACTGTCGTCGCAGTCTCGGTATGAGAATCGTGACGAACTCAAAAGTGTAAAGAATGACACCCACGTATGCAATCAAGCGGGTGTCTGCTACCGGCCAGGGATATGGAAGTATGTGATCGGGATTTGGTAGCACAAAAGAAATCATCGGCTCTGGATCAGAGTGGAGTGGAAGTGTGGAGCCGAAGAAATCAAACGTGGAGAAGGATGGATTAGTCATGGAGTCCTCCACGTCAATCAGTGTCTCAAAAAGGTGTGGACAATCAAGATCAGGAGACTCTCTAAGAAGGCTGATACTCGACGAACGAAATAGAAGCAGATCAGACAGATCATCGAATATCTCTAGGATGGGCTCATCCTCGCGAGGGTCATCGAGGTGAGAAGGCTCAGAATCAGAAAGATCAAAAGATTCGGTTTCGTGCTCTGCCAGATCGGAAACACTCTCAGAAGGTGAAACCGAGTACACATCGTGTGCGACATTCTCCTACAGATAACCCTCGGGGAGATATGCAAGATCAGAAGTGAGTGAGAGAAGATCAGGATCTAGAAGGGCATCTGCGCTGCTGTCAAGTATCCACTCGGTGCACCAGGATGCATCATCATCTGAAGTGTCGCTCTTGGCAATCTGGAAGCAGGAGAAGGTACTTGTCAACATCGCGGAGGCTGGCAAAGTGTCTGCGGCTGATCCTCGCTCTACGGCAATGCTGGCTGCCATATGGTCCTCAGCAAGTGTGTCCGTCTCGTCAAAGTGGAGGACAAAAGGCTCGAATATGGGACTCTCTGTGTCTGTACTCTCAAAGTGGTGTCCCATATCGAACTGTGGCTGCTGGGCTGAGTCATGGTCGCTGTCAAAATCCGAGAAGTATCTCTGCAGAAAAGAAGCTGACTCCTCCGGGACTGGAAACTGAAGTGGCTGAATCAATGGCTGTAGTAGAGGGGGCTCCTCCGGCTCCTGGAGTATCAAAAGATCTGATATCCAAGACTCGTCAACTGAGAACTCTGGGGCTGACTCGAACTCCAGTTGGAAGATCAACGGGAACTCGAAAAGACTCTGGGTCCGAATCTCTGCTATCGCAGGCATCTCCTCTGTCAGTGGTGCTGTACGCTCCAAGTCCTCTGGCTGGTGTGTAGAAGCTGGATCCTCATGTAATGCGACATACCGCACTAGTACTGCATCGTCCGCATGTGCTGTCCCGACTAGGTTATCTCGTGAAGATGATCTTTGTGAAAGTAAGCTCGAGATGGTATCCAGTAGGTGAATGTCGGAACTGCGGTGTGAACCGCCACATGTGGTAATCACCAGTGCTATCTGCTCCGCGGTCATCCCTCGCATGGAGATCTCAATAAGGTCTGTCAGTGGAAGTCTGTGGTCCGGAAATCTCCTCACGAGGTCAAGAAACCTCGGCCATGCCTCATGCAGTGTCTCCTGGGGGTCTACTGAAAACTCGGTGATCAACGACCGCATCAACTCTGCTCTACGCGGGGGGAAGTATCTCTGTAAGAACTCTCGGCGTAGCTCTCCCCACGTATCGAATGTCCTCCCCAATCATCGGTGCCATCTCATGGCTCTGTCCTGAAGTGTGAATGGGAAGGTCCTCCTCATCAGCTCCTCTATAGTGATGTCTGAATATAGCTGTGCTCTGCAAAACTCCTCAAATGCAGACAGGTGAAGATAAGGCTCCTCGTGCGCCTCCTCTGAAAATGTCGGCAGTCGCTGAATGTAATCCAAATCCAAGACGAATATACCTAGTGTAGAAGCTGACTGAGCTTCCTGTGCTATCTGCTCCTCCATCAATCTGGGATAGGATCTATCTGATGATCTCTACTGCTCTCTCTGATCACGAACGGAGTGCACTGTCAACTCAGCAACATCATCGTCCGTGTCTCGCATCTGCTCTATCTGGTATCCTCGGACGTCAAGCACAACATGCCCAGAGTAGTGTACGGGATGGGAGGGAGGGAGCGGGAGGTTGGTCGGGGATCCGACCTTCCTAGAAGGTGGACTGGACTGATGGTCAGATAGTGAATAAAACCCGTAAGAGTCGGCTCGAAGTGAGGGGGATCCATCATCCAAGGGTGAAGGAGAAGAAGAAGAATGAAGGGAGGGTGGGTGGGTGGGAGACAGATGGATAGAGAAGAAAGGGGAAAGCAGAAGGGATCTGGAATCACACAAGATGAGAAAGCAAAACCCCTGATTCACCTACGCACACAAGCTGAAGACCGAAAGGGATCGGTCAATTATCTTGTCGATTTTATTTTAGGTGATCATTCAGTCTATCAGAGCGATTACGTGAGCTGAATAGGAATCCAAATATTTCTCAACCGACTGTCCCGTACAGAAAGCCGGTAATCAGTCGAGAAAAATCGGATATGGCTCTAGCCTAAGGTGCGGATCACTATCTCGCTCATCCAAACCAAACAAGGAGGGGGTTACTCTCCCCAAGACAGATTTTTAATGAAGTGTCTTTTAGGACAAGTGTGATTAGCAGTCCCAATTTTATTGTTTTTCTTTTTAGGTATTTTTCAAATAAAAACAAACGCCTAACGAATTTTTCGGTTCTCCTGTTTATTAAGTCCAAAACGGGGGGAGAAGTCGAAAATGCTGATGTACGAGAAAAATCAATGATGCATGTAGAGTAAGAGATGCATACCTGACTCCAGCAGTCTACATGCAAAATGATCCGCGCCGAATTTAAAGACTGAAATAAACTACCTAAATGGTGCAAGCGGAAAAACGAGCCCTAAACAGCAATTCTACTCAAAAGAACGTTTAGTCGACCACCAGCCTTTAATCCAAGAGTCCGATCTCGGTCCACCCCTCCTCCTCTCGACAACTCGAGTTCAGGAGCAACGCTTGGCATGGTGGGCTGTGGCACGTAGGCTCGAAGGTAGTGGATCGACTATTTTATTAATCTTTTAATTATTGGTCCAATTATCGATCTATAGGTACAGGCAGATTTATTAGGGTGTTTGGATCCTATTTATTACGTCACAGTCAAGCAGAAAATCCTAAGGCTAGGGGCTCGAAAATCGCGAGAAACCGGATAGGCAGAAAAGAAATCAAAACCGCGAAAAAGCCGCGTAAAAACCGAGGGGTCCCCCGAGCACACCGGTGCTCGGCAAAACAGACCCTGAGAGTCTAAGTCTGCAAGAGAGTCCTGTTGTCCTGTATTATTACAATTATCCAAATAATGCTGAAAATAAAATCTAACTAAACTAATCTAAGCTCCAGCACTCGGCTGCCTCCTCGCGCTCTCTAACGGCTCCGTGCTGAAGGGAGCCGCCTCCGATGGCCGCGGTTGCACCGGCTTCTCGAAAGTCGTCGCCTCGGTCCTCGGGCACTCGCAAGAAAATAGAAGAGTGTCAAACCATATAAAATAAGGCAAATAAAGCAAATAAAATAAAATAAAAGGAAACAGGGTATATATGCAAAAAATGAAAATAAAAATAAACAAGCAAAAACAAACAAAAACAAAAATAAAAGAAAAGAAATAAAAATAAAATAAATGAAAAAATAAAAGAAAAATAAAAAGCCACGAAGAGACGTGGACTACGAAAAAGCCGCGGAAAGCCGCGAAAAACAAAACAAAAAGAAAAAGAAACCGAATACTAAACCGTGCTCCCCGGCAACGGTGCCATTCTGATGATCGTGAAATTCACCGAGACTCAGGTGAATAAAATATAACTAGGGTCGTTGCGACCCGGATCTCGGAAATCAATCAGTCAACAAGAAAAATTATGGAACAGACGACCAAATAAAGATAAAAACACGAGAAAAATAACTAGTGGCCATGGCTATGAGATTAGCCTGGTGTAGCACCCAGGGTCGGACTCAGGGAGCGAGGATTGGCCTTGCGGCCTACGAAGTAGTCAAAAACAAAGAAAAATAAAAACAAATATTTTTTGGTGGATTTTTAATATTTTTATATTTTTTGGAATTTGCAATTATAAAGAAAATAATAAAACAAAGAAAACACACAACTTCAAACAATTATTTAATTAGTCAAAATACTTTAAAATTTCAAACAAAAATATTTTTAGATCTTTTATATTTTTTACTATTTTTGATGAGTTTTTGAGAATTTTCTGATTTTTATAGAATTTTATAAAAATGAAATAAGGCAAAAACTGAAGAAGGTTGTCCAGTCAGGCTTGGAGGGCCAAAACAAAATATATAATGGTCCTAAAATAGCCTGGAGGTATTTTTCATGTAAAGAAGAAATAAAAAGGAAAAATTAGAAAAAGAGTTTATTAATTTTTGAGTTTTCTATGATTTATTAGAATTTTTATGGGTTTTTCAATTTTTATATTTTTTTAACTCCACAAATGACTAAAATTGGCCAGCAAATCAAGCACACCAAAACACACAAAATCTGAATTTTTTAGAATTTTTGAAAAGGTGTTTATATTTTTTTGGGAATTTCTAAACTTGGCAGATAAAAACAATGGTTTTTGAATTTTTAAAAATAATAAAAATGCTCAGAAATGTACCCAAAATTGGTGAAAATTTTACACAGTGGCAGGAGCTACGTGTCCAATTTTCACTCAATTTGGGTTAATTTTGCTATTTTATTAAAATTTAAAGAAGCAAATAGTGCACGAGGACCTAATTGTAATAAAAATAAGTCCTAGGGCTGGAAAGATAACACGACAGAAAACTCTGGGCCCTTAATTGCAAAAATCCCAGAAGACCATGCGCGGCACACGCGATCCAGGCCTGGAGGGACTAGAATGTAATTCCTATTTAGAAAGATGTAAACATTAACATGCCAAAAATGCAAGGAATATAATGCAATTTCACCAAGTCCTCACGTGTCGAAGCACGTGGACACCACAAACAGGGACTAAATAGCAAATATAGAAAAGTAGAAGGTCCTCGATGCAATTTTTAAAAAAAAAATATAAAAAAACACGGGACAAAATATTTACAGGACTAAAAAGTAACAGCTAACAACTAAAGGGCCTAAGAACAATTTACCCCTTTATTTAAGCAGACGGCGGTGATGAAGCCACGTGGGAGATCCAGCGGTTGAGGAACGATGGCTTCTCTTCAGCCGATGAACGCTCCAGGGTTAACCACGTGGTGAGTCTGACGGTTACTGGCGGTGGCTGAACCCTGACTGACTCAGACGGTCTAGATCGCATCTAACGGTGTCGGCTGCTCCTCAAAGGGACGGCTCGGAGTGAATCTGGAGCGAGGGGGTGCGATCGGACGGACACAGAGGATGCTCCAAGAACTTGTCGCCGGTGAGTTTCGCCGGACTCATGCGCGCGCTGGGGTCCTCCTATGCTGCTGCAAAGATGTGGAGAAGAGTCGCCTCGATGGTCCGCAGCTATTCAGCCCCTCCGATGGTGCTGGGGAGCTCCGAGGAGCTCTGGCGACGTCGGTGGAGCCGAGCTCCTGTGCCTGAGCTGTCGACCTCCAGATGAGGCCCTCCTTACGTTCTGACCTGCACAGGAAGAAAGAGGGGTCGAGGGCAAACTGCCTCGACCCGTTAGCACATGTGGGAGATGAAGGATGAGGCGGTGTGGCGTCCTTCCGGCAAAGCGGTGGCGGCGGAGGACGAAGGACCTGCTCCAGGACGAGACAGGGAGTGGATGGGTGAAGAAGGTGCGGAGGAGTATGGCGAAGGTGGAGGCGTGGTCGGGATGGCAAATGGTTGGACAGAGCGGGCTGATTTGGTCGGAGATGGTGGCAGAGCAAATTGGGGGAACATGAAATTAAGCTAAACTACTGGCTAAACTACCTACCTGGCGGAGGAGATCGACTGGGCTGGAGCTCTGGGGGTCATTGCCTCAAGGGGGCGTCGAGTCCCGAGGCTGAGCGCACTCGCGGCGGCACACGACGGCGAAAGCTGCCAGATCAGAGGTTTCCCAGCTGATCGAGACTCGCTTCCACTCCCTCTCGCACAGTTGTCACTCAAGCAAGGTGGAGGAGCTCGTTGGCGACGAGGGGGAGGACCAGAGATGAGTGAATCGTGCGGCGGAGCTGAGTATTTAAGTGGCTAGGGGTCCAGCTAGATGGGTGTCGGGCGAGGAAATCGGAGCACGGACTTCGATGCGAACCACCGGGCGTGGATCTCGGATCTGCAAGGAAGAAATAGGACCCAGGGTTTAGGGTTTTAGTGGTCGGATCGAGCGAGGAGAATATGGAGAAATCGGGTCCGGTGCTGGATCCGTGGGGGAAGAAGGTCCGCGGGGGGAGATGACCGAGGGTCAACAATCCCCCGTAGACCAATGGGATGCGACCACGTATTAAATAATTAGAAATTGAATTTAAAATAGTAAATGGCCGAATCTTGCAAAACTCAGAAAATGAAAAATGTTTCTTTTACTTTAAACTATTTTTTGTGATTTTTATTTATTTTTTGAAATAAAAATTAAGTATTTACAATATAGTATATTATATATAGGTATATACACTATACAATTTTTATTTTTGATTTTTAATTATTTATTTTTGTACATTTTATTCCCATTTTATATTTTATTTATTTATAGAATAAAATTTGGAATATTTTGGTATTTTTATCTTATTTTTATTAATTATTTACAAGGGTTAAATAAATAGTTTTATGTATATACATATATGGTATATATACAATGTTGAGTTTGGTTTTATTTTTATTTCTTTTTATTTTATTTTTATTTTTGTAATTTTTTATTTTATTTATTCACATTATGAAGCATAGAATATGTACACATTTTTATTGGATTTTAATTTATTTATTTATAGGGATAAATAAATAGATAAAGTGTTTTATATACATGGTGAATATAGACAATAGGGGATGAATTTTATTTCTTTTTATTTTTCTCATTTTTATTTTAATTTTATATTTACAAATATATACAAATAAATACAAACCCATTTTTATTTTTATTTAGAGGAAAATATTTTTATTTATTTATAGGTATATATGTACACACATGAGCTTCCTTATCTCTCTCTACTTTGGTTTTTATGCAGTCAGGCCCATGCTGAGCCCTCCCTTGGGATTAGGTCGCTCAATATTTATTCTAAATATCTTCCTCTTTTTCTTTTATTTCTTTATTCTTTTATTTATGCACAAAAACATGCTAATTATTTAATTTTACACAATGCATGCTATTTGCTAATTATTATTATTTACATATATCTACATGTGTTTGGCAAAGGTTTTGTAGCTAAAATAAAAGAATAAAGAGTGATGAATGTGTATTCATCAGTAAGTTACCTCCATCAGCCAGTGTAGGCCCCTTTTTCCCATATATATATATATTTATTTATTTATTTTTTTATTTATATGTGTGTGTATGTGTATGTGTGTGTGTGTGGAAAAAACGAGCCTACACCGGCGGGTGCAGGTAACTACCTACACCCGGCCTAATTTTCATTATTTTTTGATTTTTTCGAAATGAAACCTTGCGGGATTTAGATCACCATGTATCACCATGTTGTCATTCCAAATTCAACTTAATTCGAAACTTCTATCATCTCCATCAAGACTATCAAATTTTAACGATCTCAGAATTGCTGAAATTGACCCCTTTTAGATGAACATGTTAGAAATATTTATTTCGGATGAAACTTGAAATACTTATTCCCCTCAACATATTAAGTAAATGCCCTCAACTTTTAATTCAAAAAAAGTAAAAAAAATAATCGAAAAATGGGGTGGGTGCAGGAAGTAGGGGTGTACATAGGGCGGGTACCCGATCCGTTCAACCATGATCTGTCCCGACTTGTCCTTACCGGGTTGGCGGGTCGACCCGATCGATTCCAACGGGTAACCATAATAACGGATACCCGAGTTATATGAACGGGTCTCAGTTACCCGCAGATCACTACAACACATCAATCCATGATATGATTGAGATGTGAAAGTTTCTAACTTAGGAATTATTAAGAAAAAATCAACGCTAATAAAATCTGGGATTCATGCACAAACATTGCTTATATATTCACACAACTTTTGGTTGAGAAGATCACGATGAACACAAAATTAAAAGAACAAAAAAAGAAAATGGGCTTCGATAAACCAGCTTTGATCTATGCTCTTTCTTTTTCAAAGCAAACATAATATGTTTATATTTGAATTTTAAATGATCAACACTTGATAAATAAATACTCGTTTTACCGTTGATGGGTCGAATTAAAGGCCGCTCTAATTGGAATATCAGATGGCCCAAATTATCGATTTTAATCACAATATTAAAGCTTTCGTTCGGTCGGATTTTGACCAAAATTTTGATCATATTGATTAGCATTCCTTTTATCTACCGCCCATCTGGTTAACATATCGGTCATTTCGGTCGCCTTTCGGCACTTGTCGAAATCGAAAGTTCGATCGGATTTTGACCAAAATTTTGATCATTTTGGTTAGCATTTCTTTTATCGATCATCCATCTAGTTAATATATGGGTCATCTCGATTGAATTTTGGTACTTGTCGAAATCGAAATTTTGTCGAATTTCGATGAAATTAGAGGTCGTAGTCCGATTGCTAAACTTTGTGAACTTGACGTTTATTCAAATTGTGTTTGAGATATTTATTTTTAATTCACATCATTCATGACATGCATATATCATTAAATGTACTTTTTAATTTCTTTTTAATTATTTTTTCATATTAAAAATGTTAGATCTTTTATTTCTGTTAAAAATACAAATATATAGAAGCCTCTTTTCTTGAAGTCATCCAATGATCTAAATCTCGATTCATAAATTTTTATTATCTCGATTCCAAGTAACGATCTCAATCACAACCAATTTCGAAGTCAAGATGGACAAGGAGATTGTCAAGTCCATGGATAAGATCCATCAGTCCGTGGTTATTGTCCAATCTAAATCTCGATTCATAAATTTTTATTATCTCGATTCCAAGTAATGATCTCAATCACAACCAATTTCAAAGTCGAGATGGACAAGGAGATTGTCAAGTTCATGGATAAGATCCATCAGTCCGTGGTTATTGTTCGGGTTAGAGGGGCAATGAAATGGATCGACCCATGGGTATCCATGGATCATAGGGTCAGAGCTCCATATATCCTGGATCAAACAGGGTTGGGTACCCACTCCAGAATGATTTTGTAGAATACTCATGGGTTTAGGGTCGACCCAAACGGATCGGATACCCATCTAACCCATAATCCATGCACAACCCTAGCAGGAAGTTTCCTACACCCCAGGGTGCAGCCTCCATGCCCTCCCCCCCCCTTATATATATAGGGGGTTGATGGGGCTGCCCCCTGGGGGCAGCCAACATGGCTGCCCCACCTCATTTTTGGGCAAATTTTTTTATTTTTTTTGAATAATATCGCCATGTATATTCACCTCTATATCCCTCCTATATGCCATTCGAATTTCATCAGAAACAGAGACTTCTACGGCCTCCATCTAGACAGGGTCGATTTAAAAAATCCTGCGACCGTTAAAAAAATTGACGTCTGGATGGAGGCCGTAGGAGTCTTTGTTTATGATGAAATTCGAATGACATATAGGTGGCTGCCCCTAGTGGGTAGCCCCATTTTTCCCACACACTGACACACACACACACACATACACACACACACACACACACACACACACATATATATATATATATATAGGATTTTTATCTAATGCGCACATGGCTCATTAGCGTTTCGGTGAGCTGATTGCCGAAAAACCCGAGCAACCAAGGATACAGAAATAGAACTAAGGTCGTTGCGACCTCAGTCTCTCAAGAGTCCCTCGGTCAATCAAGAAAATGTAAAACAGAGCACCAAAATCAAATCAAAATCAATCAAACACGATAGTGGTCATGGCTATTAGATTAGCATGGTATAGCGACCAGGGTCAGACTCAGGGAGCACGTGATGACCTTGCGGCCTACGAAGTAGTCTCAAAAAGAAATAAAATAAAAGAAATGTATTTTTGGTGGATTTTTAATTTTTATAATTTTTTTGGATTTTTAACTAATTAAGAAAATAAAGAAAACAAGGAAACAAGCCTACTCAAACAATTATTTAATGCATCAAAAATCAATCAAAAATTCAAATAAAAATGTTTTTGTGTATTTTATGATTTTTACTGTTTTTAGTGAATTTTTGGTATTTTTCTGATTTTTATTTAATTTTCTAAAAATAAAACAAGGCAAGTAAACAAGGGTACTATCCAGCCAAGCTTGGAGGACTTAGATAAAATATCTAAAAATCCCCAATAAGCCTGGATGTAATTTTCCTATAAAGAGAAAGAAACAAGGAAAATTTGGGCACCACAATTATTATTTTTGGATTTTTATATTATTTATTAGAATTTTTATGAGGTTTTTAGTCTTTTGTAATTTTTATGAGTTTTATATAATAAAAAATGACCAAATTTGGTCAGAAAATCAAACAAGGCAAAAGACACAATATCTAATTTTTTGTAATTTTTAAATGAGTTTTAATATTTTTTGTGAATTTTTAAATCAAACATTAAAGAAAAAGGTTGTTTTTGAATTTTTAAAAATAGGAAATAAAAGCAAAAATGTCTCCAAAAATTCTAGAAAATTTTACATGGAAGGAGCCATGTTTCCAATTTTCATTGAATTTGGAGTGAGTTTGATATTTTATTCAAAATTAAAACTTAGGTACAGTGCACAGGGACCTGTACGTAAATACTCAAAGTTCCAGGGGGTCCGGTGCGAAAATACCAAGTTTGCAAATAAAATAAGGTTCTGGGACTAATTGGTAACAGGTACCAAAAGTCCGAGGTCCTTACTGTAAATTACCCACAAATAAACACACATGCATAAATAAACCACGCACAGGGGTGTAATTGCAATTATCTAAAAAGATTCAGTCATTCATTAACAATCCAGAACTACAGGGCTAAACATGCAAATAGCCCAAAAGAACACGTGACGAAGCACGTGACACACTACACACAGGGGCATATATGCAATAAGAAAACAAGACAATGTCCAAAGTGCAAAAGTACCAATGTAAATAAAATGCTAAAAAAATTTACAGGACTGAAACGAAACTAAACTAAAGCTAAGGGCCTAAGGGATAATTTACCCTTTATTAAGTAGGCTGTCAGATGGGCGCCACGTGTGCTGATCGACGACTGGGAAGGGGTGGCGCCCTAAAGCTGGCGTCCTCGTGCTGATCGGACGGCGGTGGCCTTGCCACGTGTGGAATCGGTCGGCTCTGGTGTGCTGGGGCTGACGCTCGTCGATCGACGGTCTGGATCGAGCCTCCCACAGATCGGACGGTGCTGGCGCTCCTGAAATGGATGGCTCGGATGGAATCTGGAGCTGGCGATCGATCCAACGGTAGCTGAAGGTCGAGGAAGAACTGATGGCCGGCGAACTTCGCGGGCCCGCTGCGCGCACTCCCGGCCTCCTCGCGGGGCTCTGATGATCGGCGGAGACTCGTCGTGGACTCCCACGTCAAACGGTGCTCTCCGATGGAGCAACAGAGCTCTGAGGAGCTCGGTCGGCTCTGGCGGAGGGGAAGCTCCTGGGCTCGAGTTAGAGGACCTCAGACAGTCCTCGTTGTACCTATAAAAGTGCACCAGAAGACTCGAGGGTCGAGGGCAAAGTGCCTCGACCCCGTGAGGAGGGGTGATAGTGAACGGTGAGGCGGGACGATCGAGCTCCGGCGAGGTGTGGACGGTGGAGCTCGAAACCCCAGATCCTGTGCGAGCTGGGTTGAGTGGAGGGGCGTAGAACGTGCGCGGGAAGAAGGCGAGTGTAATGGTGCGGTCCGATGATCGAATGGAAGGGGGAGATGGCCGGAATCGATGATGGTCGGCGACGGCGAGATTTGGGCGAAACTAAAAATTAAAGAATAGGAAAAGGAAATAGGGCTACCTAGGTGGTCGAGTCGACTGGGGATGAGCTGCTGGTGCTCTGGTCCTTGCCTTGCGGGTCGTCGTGGCCCGAGGCTTGAGCTCCTGCTTCAGGCGGAGCACGACGGCGGTAGCTCGCCGGATCTAAGGTCCGGTCACCAACACCTCTCTTCAACACCGTCGACGGAGAGCTGTCACCTCAGGGAAGGCAGTGGAGGTCACGGGACTGCAAGGTGGGGAGCCAAAGATACCAGAAAGAGGTGGTGGAGCTCGAATTTTAAATACCCAGGGGTCTGGATAAAATCGATCGGATAGGGCAGCGTGGAGCGTGGACCCCGAGGCGGGCATGCCGGCGAGGGTGTCGGATGTGTCGTGAGTGAAACGGACCCGGGGTTTAGGCACGAGGTGATCAGGTTTGGAGGCTAAAATTCTGGGAACTCGGGTCGGGCATCCATAACCCGTGTGAAGTGGTCCACAGGGGGGAGTTGATCGGGCGGTCAACAACCCCGTGGACCAATGAGAGGGGGCCACCTGGAAAAGATTTAGAAATTAATTTAAAAAATAGCAAATGGCCGATTTAATAAAAACTCAAAACATGAAATATTTTTGTTTTAATTTTTTCTATTTTTTGGTGATTTTTAATTAATTGTTCAAAATAAAAATAAGGTATTTACACTATATAGCTATATATAGGTATATATACAATATAGGGTTTGGATTTTTTATTTTTAATTTGTTATTTTTATACAATTTTATTCCATTTTATATTTGATTTATTTATAACATAAAATAAGGAATAAAAAGGTATTTTTATTTTATTTTTATTATTTATATACAAGGGTGAAATAAATAGGTATATACATCTATGTACAAGGTATATTTACAATATTATTTTTGGTTTTTAATTTTGTTCTTTTTATTTTATTTTTATTTTTGTTGTTTTTATTTTATTTATTTACATCATAAAAGATAGAATATTTACAAAATTTTTGGAATTTTAATTTACTTATTTATAGGGTGAAATATTTATAGGATTGGTTGTATGTACATGGTGGATATATACACAAGTGACTCTTTTTATTTTCTTTTTAAGTTTTCTATTTTTGTTTTGGTTTTTATAATTATAAATATATACACAATATATACAAGCCACTTTTATTCTCTTTTTTAGAGGAAAATATATTTATTATATTTACAAATATATTTACACACATGAGACCCTATCTCCCTCTACTTTGGCTTTTATGCGGTCAGGCTCATGCTGAGCCCTCCCTTGGGGTTAGGTTGCTCAATATTTATTCTAAATATTTCCTCTTTTTCTTTTTAATCTTTATTCTTTTATTTTTACACAAAAACATGCTAATTATTAGTTTTTACACCATGCATGCTTTTGGTAATTATTGGTATTTACACATATCTAAATGCATTTGCAAAGGTTTTTGTAGCTAAAATATAAGAATAAAGAGTGATAAATGAGTATTCATCACCCCCCTATACTTAACTTTTCTAGTCCCTTAGCAAACACTTATTTGAAAAAGAAGTGTAAAAGAAGAAAAAGAAAAAGAAAAAGAGAAGAATGTACATGGATCAAGGTTGATTATTAAACTTGCCTTCATTAAATTGAGGTATGGAGCTCGATCAGATCTTTGGATTATTAATGTGTCGGAACCTTATTTGGACTTAAGCTTAGAACTCAACAGCCTCTAAGTTCCACTAATCTCTAATCAAGACTCCTCAATGCTCAAGATCAGAACAAGTCATCAATCACAAACCCTGAAGACCATGAATCTTTCCTTGTCCTGTGAATGTGAGGTATAAGCTCTCCACCTCAGAAATGGCAACTTGACAACCCTCCCCAACAAGGTAACTCTATGACCTCAGTCTGGCCACTCTTTCCTCGAGGAGCGGGGTATTCCCTTCTAAGTTCAAGTTCAACCGGCTCAAAAAGAGGAGGAAGAAGAGAATGGACCATGGCCAGTGTAGCCATGTATCCTTGGGAGATTGACCAGTGTAGCCAAGTCTCCCTGCTGTAAGCTACATTAGGTGGATCATGAATCTCAAGCTTTGCTTATTGCACTCTATATACATACTCCGGTGGGATTATCATTTTCTCTCAGACCCACCACTTTTTTGGAGTTATTTTCTTTTTTGCATTTTTTTCAAGTGCATCTATACATCATATACATGTGCAGCATATATACAAGGAGTTTTTCCTCTTGATCCAGTAGACTATCCCTCTTTTGAAGCTTTATTGCAACCCACAACTCCTGTCGTTAGACCTCATGGCAACCAGACCAAGTTGAGACGCACTTCCTTCACTAAAAGAAGAAGAGAGGTTCCGCCTAGAAGTACTACCCTCATATGCTACCCAAAGTCAAGGAAGACGGCCTCCTCACCACCTCATCCGTAGAGAGCTCGGTGCAAAGTGCTGGTGTCCAATTAAAGCCATTGTCCCTATGAGTCATGTGTTGTTGTTAAGTGCTCTACTTAGGCTCATTGAGATGACATGTGATCATAGCCTAGTGGACTTAAAGAATTAAGTCACCATGGACCTGAAAAGCCTTAAACCTAAGCCTATAAGGTTCCTCTTATAAATTAGGTGGATTAAGATCTTAATCAAGCTCCATTTCCCAATTTAATTCCAGGCTAGTTTAAATGTCAACTATAATCCAGAAAAACTATATACATATGTACACAAGATGCTATTTACACAAATTTTTACAAACATGCAAAATTTTTGAAAAATATTTTGAAATCATGAATGGATGAATGCATGAAGCGCAAGTTTTGCAAAAGTATTTACACACATTTACACAAGATTTTTGCAAACTTTTGATTTTCATAACATTTTGGAAAAATTTTGTACTATATACGTAATTTTGATACAAAAATATTTACACAAGCTTTACACAAAAGATTTTTGAAATCATTTTTACAAAAAATAATTTGTACACTAGCTATTTATGTGCAAATAAAAGAATGATTATTTACAGGAAAATTTTTTAATTTTTGTGATTTTTAGGGTTTTTATCCATTTTATTTATTTACACACTCACACAAAGTACGAGTTATGGCTAAAGTATATATACAATATATACACACCCCCCTATACTTAGCTCGAACGATGTCCTCATAGTCAAGAGCGATGAAGAAGACATAACTCGTGCTAGGTATATGGAAGTGAAAAGGAAGGCTATATACAAAGACGAATGAATGAAAAGAATATCAAGAGACTCTCGGCTTTTCTCCCTATACTTAGGATCAAGTAATCCTAAGTATATCAGGCTGTACACTAAGGGAAAATCGAGTGGAGAATGTACAGGGTCTACCCCCCCTATACTTAGGGTAAAATATCCCTAAGTATAGGCAGCAAAACATGGGTAGAAAGAAACAAAAGGAAACTCAAAGGTCCTACATCCCCCTATACTTAGGGTAAAGTACACCCTAAGTATAGCACAATCAAAGATGGATGAAGGGATGTGGAACTAAAGGATGTGATGATATGGACATCTGGATCTATACAGGTCGGAAGATCAGTGAAAATCAGGCATGAGATGCCATAGATGTGAGTCAAAGGACCACATCTCACGCAAAATGAATAGGGGCAACATCAACGACCCGCGACTCATGATCTAGAAATGGCTTGAGCCGCTGGCCGTTCACTCGAAAGGTACTCTCAGAAGACAACTCGGATATATCAATGCTACCGTTGTCGTGTACCTTTCTCACCAGATAAGGTCCCTTCCACTTGCTCTGTAGCTTCCCTGGAAATAGGCGAAGCCTCGCATCAAACAACCATACTCTCTGTCCAGGCTCAAAATGCTTGTGGCTGATGTGAGAATCATGCCACTCCTTCACTCTCTCCTTATAATGTAGGCTGTTTGAGAAGGCGATATCTCTCAACTCCTCCAGGGCTGCTAGCTCTGCCCTCCTCTGGTCTCCTACACCATCTGGATCCATAAGTATCTCAGTGACTGCCCAAAGTGGCCTGTGTCTCAGCTCAACAGGCAAATGTCACGGCTTGCCATATACGAGGAGAAAGGGAGATGTGCCCAATGGTGTCTTGAAAGACGTCCTATATGCCCACAAGACCGATTCCAAAAGCTGTGACCAATCCTTTCGGTCAGGGCGGACGACTTTCTGCAATATAGTCTTGATCTCCCTATTCGACACCTCGGCTAGACCATTCGTCTGTGGATGGTAAGGTGTGGCAACACGATGGTCTATACCGAATTCGCTAGCAAGGGCCTTTACCTGGTCGTTGATGAAATGAGACCCCCCATCTGAAATCAACACTCGAGGTACCCCGAACCGCGTGATGATGTGCTTCCTCAAAAATCTGCAAACTGTCCTCGCATCAGCGGCTCGGGCGGGGATAGCATCAACCCAATGACTAACATAATCTACGGCCAACAGAATGTACTCAAATCCCTGACTCTTAGGGAATGGACCCATGAAATCGATGCCCCATGCGTCAAAAACCTCACAGAAGTGAATGGGCTGCATCGGCATCATATCACGTTGTCCACAAGTGCCCATCCTCTGACAGTCAGTACACCTCTTCACGAACTCATCAGAGTCCTTGAAGAGGGTAGGCCACCGCAAGCCGGATTGGAGCACTTTCTGTGCCGTTATTCTCCTAGAATGTTGTCCTCCTGCCTCAAGCTTGTGGCAGTAAGTGAGGACGCTATGGTGTTCCTCCTGAGGAATGCACCGACGCCAGACGCTATCCCCTCCTTCGTGGTAAAGGACAGGATCCTCCCAGTGGTAGGACTTGGCCTTCGCAAGGAAGGTCTCAAGCCTCTGCCTGGTCCAATCTTGTGGGACTTTCCCAGCAACGAGAAAGTTCACAATATCGGCATACCACGAGAGTGAGGTGATAGCAAGGATCGCCTCATCAGGGAAGGTTTCACAAATGGGATCAATATGCTCAGACTCCTCAGGCTGCTCTAAACGGGAGAGATGATCCGCCACCACATTCTTAACTCCAGGCTTATCCTTGATCTCAATGTCGAACTCCTGGAGTAGAAGGATCCATCTAGTTAGTCTGGCCTTGGCATCCTTCTTTGCCATGAGGTATCGGATGGCGATGTGATCAGTATACAGGGTCACTCTAGATCCAATGATGTAAGATCTGAACTTATCTAGGGCGAACACTACGGCTAGCATCTCCTTCTCTGTGACTGTATAATTCCACTGCGCGGAATCCAATGTGCGGCTAGCGTAGTGGATAGCAAAGGGGACTCCATCCCTCCTCTGTCCCAGCACGGCCCCCACGGCAAAATCGGAGGCATCCGTCATGATCTTGAATGGGAGAGATGAGAGACCAATCAGGCGGCTGGAGAACAGGAGCCTCAATAACATTCTGCTTGAGAGTCTCAAAGGATGAAAGACACTTGTCATCGACAAGGAACTCGGTGTCTTTCGTCAGGAGGTCAGTCAACGGCCGGGCAATCCTGCTGAAATCATGAATAAATCGTCGGTAGAAACCGACGTGCCCCAGGAATGACCGTAATTGCCTCCGATTAGACGGCGGTGCGAGTTTTCTAATGACATCTGCCTTGGCCGCATCAACCTCCATACCCCTGTTGGAGATGATATGGCCAAGCACCGTCCCTTGAGTCACCATGAAGTGACTCTTCTCCCAAGATAGCACCAAGTGAACCTCTATACATCGCTAGAGTACTCGGTCTAGGCAGTCAAGACAGGAGTCGAATCCGTCACCGTAAACCGAGAAATCATCCATGAAGACCTCCAAACACTCCCCTACCATGTCCGAAAAGATCGACAACATGCATCTCTGAAATGTCACAGGGGCATTGCATAGCCCAAATGGCATGCGTCGGAAGGCGTATGTGCCGAAGGGACAGGTAAAGGTGGTCTTCTCCTGGTCCTCAGGAGCGATGGCCACCTGGTTGTAGCCCGAGTACCCATCCAGAAAACAATAATGGCTCTTCCCTGCCAGTCTCTCAATGATCTGGTCAATAGAAGGCAGGGGGAAATGATCCTTCTTGGTGGCCTGGTTGAGTCTCCTGTAGTCAATGCATACCTGCCAAGAAGTGGTACTCGTGTAGCAATCTCCTCTCCTGACTCACTGATCACAGTCGTGATGCCCGTCTTCTTGGGCACCACATGCAAGGGGCTGACCCACTTGGAGTCGGAGATGGGGTAGATAAAATCGACGCTCCACCATTTCGAAATTTCCTTCATGACAACCTCTCTCAGATTGGGGTTCAGCCGCCGCTGGAACTCACGCGACGTCTTTGCCTCATCCTCGAGATAGATAGGGTAGGAGCACAGGGCCGGACTAATCCCCTGGAGATCTGCTACGCTCCATCCGATTGCCTTGCGGTTCTTTTCAAGAACCCTCATCAAACGGGATTCTTGCTCTCCAATCAGATCAGCGGAGATGATGACTGGGTACATCTCAGGCTCACCCGCAAGGAATCGATACTTCAACGAAGTAGGGAGCGGCTTCAGCTCTGGACAGCTGGGTGCTGGCAAATAGGGCTTCGAAAGAAGCCGCGTGTATGCTGCCAAATCTGCCTGGGAGAATGAGAACGTACTCTCGCAAACTGGATCTGAAGAAGGCTGCTCAACTGAACTGTCTCTAATTTGCTCGGCATCTACCTCCTCCTCAACTGTAGGCTCAGTGGAACTCAAGTCTGGCATATATCCCTCGCAATCTGCCCAATCAGACTGTGAATCCGAGGGATCTGCATCAAACAAGGTGTCATCAGTACCACCATCATCACAAAAATCCGTGTCGCGGTCAAGAACCAGCTCTGCTGCCACTGAAGTATCCTGAACCAGGAATGTGCTCTCCAAGCTCTCCTCTGCTGTCATCTCTGCATCAGCGGTGTCTGAAAATGAGAGGATGGCCTGTGCTACTGGGTCTGCCCAAACTGCCTCATCGTCTGTGACCACAAAATCACAGTCCTGGTGGATGTCTAGCCTGACATTTGTCAGCTGCTCTGTGTCTGAAGTCGTCTCTGAGCATGATCTCTCTCTGGCTCGGCTGTCCTCGACCGTCTCTATTTGTACACTTTCGCCCTCGATGCGAAAGTATACCTTCCCGCTATCATGGTCAGTCATCGCCTTGGTTGTGGCCAAGAACGGATGACCGAGAATGATGGGGTATCGGTCACTGAATCAGGGATCTCCATGTCCAACACTACGAAGTCCACGGGGAATTGCAGGCCCTGAATAGTGACGACAACGTCTCGCAACAACCCCTTCGGCCTCTTGATAGATCGATCAGCAAACTGAAGGACTGTCCTGCTCTGTCTAAGAGTGCCCAACTCGAAGCGGTCGAGAAGGGCTGCCGGAAGGAGGTTGATAGACGATCCGCTATCTAATAGAGTCCGGTCGAACCTCTGCTCTCTAATGTGACATATGACATAAGGGGCTCCTGAATCTGGCCTCTTGGCCGGCAGACGGTTCTGAATCGTGAAGCACGTGGCTTTCGTCAGCACGTGGATCTCTGAATGGTGGTTCCTCCTCTTCCTCCTGATTGTAGTCCTGTCTCTCAACGATCGATGAAGAAGGGGAATGTGATGCAAAGCCTCCTGAAGAGTCAGCTGTATGTGAAATCGGTCTATCATCTGCTGGCTGAACTCCTCCTGGTCTCTTTTTTGGGGGTTCTATGTTTTCTTCTCCTTCCCCATCTGAAGGGCTTTAGGGAAGGGGATCACTGGGTCCTTCTCAGATGAAGGACTAGGAAAAGGTCTAGACAGCTCGACGGCCGGATCCGTACATACATCAAGCACCACAGTGGGACAAGAAAAAATCAAACCTTTTCCTTTATTCACAACATGGTTCCGAGATACATCAGGGGAAGGAAAAACAACATATCTCTCTACATGAACTCCGGTGGCCTCAGTACCACCAGTGGCTGGATCAACTGGACGTCTCGTGGCCTTAGTACCGCGCTCTGGCTCGGCATCCTGGGTGGCATCAGTACCACCTCCTCGAACTGGTGAAATGGCGGCCTCAGCACCGCCTGTAGAATCAGCATCCTTGGTGGCATCAGTACCACCGTCATCATTTCGAGCGGCCTCAGTACCGCTCTCATCCTCCTCATCTGGCGCTCTAGGTGTATCCTCATGACGTCGCTCAGACGAGGCGTCGCGTGCTGGTGTCCTACCGCTCCTAAGTGTGACAAAATCAGCATCAAAAAGGTCTGCAAACATATCATCAAATGGATCACTAGGAGTGGCATGCTCAGTGTAAGCTACCTGCTCAGACTTCCGCTTCAGGCTGTTGGGGTTCGGCTCGATCTGGGCAGGGATGGCGGCCTTCCCTCTCACAATGTCCCGCATCTCCTGGCGGAACTCGTCCATCTCCCGTCTGAAAGTAGCCTGCTGGTCCGTGAGGAGGCGAGCTATATCATCCAAAGCAGGGCTCTCGTGGGAGCCCGACGGGTAGCCTCTCTGGGTAATGAGGCTGCTGGAACTGGTGCTGCTGCTAGGGCTGCTAATCGAACCGAACTATAATGAACATACCTATGTTCGAGTTCGGTTCGATAAGGAAGTTCGAAAGTTCGAGTTCGAGTTCGGTTCGATAAATGTTCGATAGGATATGTTCGAGTTCGAGTTCGTTTAGAAAACGAACGTTCGAGTA